>OY776103.1:16034456-17469416 GCA_963675205.1 Catocala nupta
GCGTGGATTGTCATACATATTTTAGTCTTCGCGTCAGCACCATCGCACAAGTTTTGTGCGGCGCGAATTTTAGGCGATTTTTGACTCCCCACGCCCGAACATGTTCGAGTGCGGTATTGGCCCGTCCCTCGATTTCTAGGGCTGTTTCGCCGTCAAAGACCATTACAACATCGTCGGCGAACGCCTGGATATATTCACCACGACTTTCCTGCTCTTTAAGGAGTGGGTCCAGCAGCAAATTCCACAGGATCGGACCCCCTATCGATCCCTGAACGCATCCTTTGTTGGTGGCTCTTCTGCATTCCTCTCCTCCGTATCGCACCCTGACTACCCTATCACTCAGGTAGCTGCTCATTACTCGCCTCAAATCCACTGGACACTTTTCCTCAGCCAATCGTGCCTTGATAGCCGGCCACCATGCACTGTCAAAAGCTCCCTCGATGTCCAGCGACATCAGGACAACAATCTTTTTTAATAAAAGCTTCGCGCGGATGTGCTGTATTAGACTGTAGAGGGAGTCTTCTGTGCTCTTTTGGGGCATAAAGCCGTATTGACGAGTACTTATCCTGGGTAATAGGTAGAATTTGAGGCGAGCAACCAGCATCTTTTCGTACACCTTCCCCAAGACAGGCAATAGCCCAATCGGCCTGTAAGACTTGGGGACGGTGTACGAGTCCTTGCCGGGTTTCCTGAGCACCACTACTGTTGCCTCTTTCCAGGTCCTCGGAAAATAGTGGTGTGCCAGGCATTTGTTCAGGAGTGCCAAGAAGAAGACGGGGTCACAGTTCAGTGCGTGAGTGCAGATATCTGCCGTGAGGCCGTCGGCTCCCGGGGCCTTTTTCGGGTTGAATGACCTTATGGACCGATCGAGTTCGCTTTGGGTAAACGAAGGTTCATGCTGCTCACCATAACTCCACTCGTTTACCGTTTTCGCCAGTTCTCTGATGTGGCGGTGGTCCACATTGTCTTCCTCCTCTCGGTCCTCGGGGTAAAAGGTCTCAGCCAACAGCCTCACAGAGCCTGCGGCGTCCAGGGTAATACCCTCCTTCTGAAGAGGCAGGTCATCCTCCCGTTTTGCAGTCCTCCCCAACACCCGATATATCCCTTCCCAGACACCTTCCCTATCTTGTTTCCCGCAAAACTTCTTCCAGCTAGTTGTTTGCGCTTCTTTTACTGCTAGTAAATATTTTTCCTTTTCTTCCAGGTAAAGGCCAACAACCATCGCTCTCCGGACCGGCGCTGCGTTCTTGATTCTGCGCTTCCTGGTGGCGACCAGCCTCTTCATCCTTGCAAGCTCCTCGGACCACCACGGCATGGTAAGTGTTTCCATATTCTTTTTAAAAGGTATTGTGTGTGTGCATGTATCTGTGATGGCTTGTGTATATGATTTAACTATTTTGTCTATTTGTTCTGTGTTTTGTGCATTTAATAATTCTTGTGTGGTGAGTTGTGTTTCTTGCATAATTTGAGACAGTTTCTCATGAAACTGCCTCCAATTTGCTTTTTTGTATTGTAAATTCTGGTGGTTCTGTGTATGTGTATACCTTTTGATTTTCTTAAATTTATTAGAAAAGTGATGCCGTTGTGGTCCGAGCTAGTGAGGCCCTCCTCTACGCGCCAGCCGTCCACCAGGTCGAGCATATCCGCCGAACACGCCGTTACATCGACATGGCTGCTGTACCTTTTACCTCCTCTTATGGTGTCAAAGGTAGGAATATCTCCGGTGTTGAGAATCTGCAAGCCCAGCTCCTCCAGAAAGCCGCACATCTGTTCTCCTCTTTGGTCCTCGTTTGGACTGCCCCACCAAGTACTTTTTGCGTTGCAGTCGCCCCCAATGATTAGTCTGCTTTGCCCCGTCTCAAGCTCAATGCGCTTTAGGTGATCCAGGTATGGCCCCATGTTTTGGTCCGGCTCGAAGTAATAGGAGACCAGTGTAATATTCCAGGCTCTGGTTCGGACTCCCACCACGACGATGTTGTTCGTGGTGAGTTGCGGGTACTGTATTATGTCTAGACCCGGTTGGTAAATTACTATTGCCGCTTTTACAGTCCCTTCTCCTACTGCAGAGTTCTGGAAGATCCTGGTCCCCCGATAGCTCTTCATCTTCTTCACCGAACCCACATAGGGTTCTTGGAGTAGTGTTCCTAGGACCTTCCGCTTTTGGGCTTCCAACATTAATTCGTCGGTGGCAAGTTTGGAGCGCTGCAGGTTAGCCTGGATGATTTTTTGCTTGGAAGTGGTTGCAGGCACGCCTTTAGCAATACGCTATGGATGCTCGGGCTAGTGCATCCCACTTCCTGCGCACTGGGCATTCAGTGCTAAATGCGTTATGCTCTACATTAGTATTTTTTGACTCCCGACAGTTTCGGCAGTGCGGTGCTGTGCCAGCCAGCGACAAGGGGCAATCGGCGCGAAGGTGTGGATCGCCACAGTGACTGCACAATGGGACAGTATCTTTGCAGTGTTTCCTGCCGTGTCCATACCCCAGGCAGATAGAGCACTGGACCAGCGGCGATTGATCGGATACTCGTATCCGCTGCAGATCGACGTGCACCCGACCCGCCGCCGTCAGTCTCTGCCACACCCCAGGGGACACTTGCAGTATGATATGTCCCATGTGAGGATTCCTAGTCCTGCGGCGATATTTTACTGCCAGCCTGGTCTGATCGGCAGCCAAGTCTCCCAGCAGGTGGGAGTTTTGGTTTTTGAGAGCTTGAGTGACCTCTTCGTCTGTGTGACAGGATAGGACATCTTTAAGGATGATCAGGGGGTCCTTGTTAGTTATATCCTCGACTGTAAGTGCCTCCCCTGATTTTCGAATCCTGTCCTTCACTTTCGTCAGCTCTTCCTTGCTGCTGAACCCTACGATCACCTTTTGGTCCCTCGCTTTCCGCATTCTTTGCACCCTTGTGCCCTCGTTTTTGGCATGGACTGCCACTCTTAGCTTTTGAATGACCTCCTCACTGGTATGCTTCTCGTCGGCGGACGACACCATTACCGAGTGGAGAGGCCTTTGGACGGTGAATTGTTGTCTTGGAGTGGCAGCGATCTCGGCGAATGATGGCCCATGTCCTGCGACGTAGCGAGGGGCCTGCTCCAGCTGCTCCGACAGAGCTCGAGTATGCAGTTTGCATTCCTCTAAAGCAGCATGGTGCTGTTTGAGGTCGCCAATTAGCTGTTTCATGAGCTCTGTCGACGCTTCTGGGCTCGGTGATATGTTACCCTCGTCACTGGTCTGGGAGGCCATGCTGCAGGTTTCTGCCAGCCTCTTTTTGGTAGCTTGGGTTACCTTTCCGCCTTCGGCTTCCTTCACCAGCTGGTAAAGCCGTTCGATTGCCCTAACAACCTCTTCTTTTATCTCCCGTTTCAGGTTTTTGGAGATCTCGAGCTGCGCCTTACATTTCATAAGGCAGGCTTTAGCCTCGGCGGTTTTGCTCGGGAATCTCGACGGGACTGTGCTTGGCGGGCTGTTGCTGACTCTAGCCGCCGGTCTCTGTAGGTCAGGTTTTGCTTCCTGGGCGATCAAGGCTTTGATCTTAGGCATATAGGAGAGCGGCTGAGGCACAGCTTTTGGTGGAGATGGTGTATTTGGCCTTTGCTTCTCTTTTTCGGCTGTGGGAGGCCAATCACCAATGCTGCGCCTCACAGACGGACCTGGCTGTCCTTCGAGTTCAGACTTCTCCTCACTGCCTTTTGGTTTTTTAATTGGTGTTCTGATGCCAAACATTTTGTAGTGAGGGTGCGAGTGTCGGAGAGTATTCGAGGGCAAGTTGGTATTTTGGGATCCCTGTATAGGGGGGATCCAGTCCAGTCAAAACTATCTAAGTCAAGCCTAGTCAAAATTATTAAAAATTTATGAGTCAATTAAATATAAGTATAAGCGTGGGTTATACTTGGGTCTTAAGATACACAGTTTTCCTCAATAGAGGATAGTCACGCATAATTAACAGCTTAACATAGGTATAAATACTTAAAAATTAAGAATAACTTAAAACTATTGGTAAATAAGCAAAGCAATCTTTGCCTTCATCCGATTTTCCGCTTACAGATACCAATGGGATCCTGTTTGTCGTGTCTATTTATTAGAATAGAGTCTAAAAAAGCGTCCAACTAACCTTAGTAATTATAAAAGAGTGGGTTGGGCAGGGTGTAAAATTGAAAAATTTATCACTTCCCACTATCGGGGGTGGTCGAAAGTGGTACCAATCGACGGGGGAAGACTCCTGGCGTTATTTAATGGTAAGTTGAACACAAAAACCTGTATAATTTAGACAAAAATTTTGAAAATGTATTAAAAATTTACTTATCTTGATGATTTTTGATGTTTATTTGGCTATAAAAAGTCCAAAATGCTAACAACACTGAGAATTTCTACAGCGTTGATCAAGACACAGTAAGACACAACATTTAGCAGAAAACCCGCTGAAAAAATGTGAAAATTTACCCGGTGAAACTCGTATTAGTCATACTTACTTTAAGTACCTATGTATATTTAGAAGAAATAATAAAAATAATAAATATGAACAGCAGGGTTAAATATGGGCAATTTAATTAAATGCACTGCACGGATATCGCATGGGTTTAAGTCTTATTGACAGTGTGTAGAGTGTCGCGAGTTTCATCACAGCATGAGATAAAAAACAATCGGTGTTGTTGCAATTCTGGGTGTCTTTTGTGGCCGTTGTTTGCATGTTTTTGAAGTCTGCCCCACGTTAAAGGAATAATTAATTTATAATGCGGGCGACGTCTTTATAAAAAACCCAAATCTCCAACGATTTTTATATGTTACTTCCAATTTGGATTTCTAATTATTATTGTATACTTGTTAAACCCTTTAACTAAGCTAATTTGCTTGTATTACATGCCCAGTTCTTAAATATACAAGATCTATTACTAGTCTTCTGCAAAAGCACTCGAATATTCTATACAAACTCTATTCTTAGTTAAGATCATAACAGCATAGACTTCTTCTTTGAGTTCACAGTTAACGGTAGGTATTTCTAACATCAATGAATATATTCATTACTCAGTGACTATCATTTGCCTACAGCCCGCGGCGCGTCGGCGTGGCTACAAAGTGCTTGCGTAGGAATATAATTGAAAATGTGGGCGTTGACGGGTTAAGTGAGGATGGTTGCACGCTAGAAAGTCTTGGGAAATGACGGCAGGGTTAATTGAATAGAAGATTTTGAAATTAAAATTGGATAGCCGGATTCTTATCTTTTTAAAGAAATAATTATGAGGTTTTACAGCGATTAGAATTACGGCTAGCTATAGGTTTTATTTTCGAAATTGATATCTAGTGTTGCTAATTTTTTGGTGAGAGTCCTAGCCGGCTAACGTGGGCAAGGACCTCGTAAAAAAAATCTGCGTAAGAGTAATATCTCTGTTATTGCGTTTCGCCCTATGGTTATGAAAGCGGGAGGTTTAGAGGTATATATACCGGCAGTGTCTAGTAACGAGTGATACCTGTTCTTTAAGCATATATGGGTGGTAACTGCTAACCATCGGGCAGCCTGTATGCTTCTTAGCCATCTTAATAGCTTGAATAAGACATTGGCAATTTAACTTTATATTGCGACAAATGACCTAAGAAATTAATGGGTTACGTCAAGTGACAAAAAAAAAATTGTAATCCATAAACAGTACCAACTAAAGGTTTTAGACGGTAAAGGTTTTATTATTCTAAGTGTGGCAGGCAACTTTTAAAATAAAACGTACATCAAATTTAATTACGAGAATTCTAACTGATATTATAAATGCGAAAGTGAGTCTGTTCGTTTGTTACTCTTTGACGCCGTAACATTTCGACCGATCATCATGAAATTTCGCGTACACGTTGTTGTACAGAAATGAATATCGGATACCTTTCATCAAGCAAAAAGTACTGAGCGAAGGACAAATCTAGTATAAAATAATAGTGTGCTGTACCAAACACATGCATTTCAATGTAAATGTTTGCAGTATTCTAACCACTATGTGTGATTGAAATGTTGTTGGATAGAGAGCAATCCGAACAGTAATATAATTAAAACGTGTCAATTATATTGGAAATTTCTATTATTAGCGGCCAATTAGTCCAGGGTTGGTGCATTTTAATGAATGGCTGACAAACTTACATCCCAGGTTTGATGTTGATAATTACGACAAAACTATAACAGCTCAGGGTATCTAGTGCGAGTTTGTTTAACGTTAACGTGATCGACAGGTTTATGACGTTCGTCGCTCCGATTGGCCTGCTCCAAGCTCTTAACCAATCAGAGAGCCAAACGCGGTAAACGTTTTAATCGCGTTAACGTAAATAAAACTCACACTAGACAAGTAATTATTTGGTGAAGGAATGAGTTTATTGGTTCGCCCGTGGAAGTTCTGGCAACCGGCATATTATTAACATTATTACTCATTGCTGCTTTGACCAGTCAATAAGTACAGCCCTGCCTATACTATCAGTTACTGCGTTTTGCCCGGTCAGTAAGAATGTAGTAAGCTCACATTCCTGCCTATACTATTATTTACTGCGTTTTGCCCGTTCAGTAAGAATACTGTAAGCTCATATCCCTGCTTATACTAATACTTACTGCGTTTTGCCCGGTCAGTAAGAATGTAGTAAGCTCACATTCCTGCCTATACTATTACTTACTGCGTTTTGCCCGGTAAGTAAGAATACTGTAAGCTCACATCCCTGCTTATACTAATACTTACTGCGTTTTGCCCGGTCAGTAAGAATGTAGTAAGCTCACATTCCTGCCTATACTATTACTTACTGCGTTTTGCCCGGTGAGTAAGAATACTGTAAGCTCACATCCCTGCCTATACTATTACCTACTGCGTTTTGCCCGGTCAGTAAGAATGCTGTCAACCCATATCCCCACCTATACTGTCACTTACTGCGTATTAGCCGCGCAGTAAGAATGTTGTCAGCTCACATCCCTGCCATTACTATTACTGACTGCATTTTGGCCGGTCAGTAATAATGCTGTCAGTTCGCATCCCTGCCTATACTGTCACTTACTGCGTTTTGCCCTGTCAATAAGAATGCTGTCATCTTACATCCCTACCTAAACTATTACTTACCGATTTGCTTGTTACAAAACAATAGAAATAGCTGATTTGGCGACGACGAAAAAGTCTATATAGGTGAACCTTAACTATTCGGCGGACTGAGTATAATTATGTGTTTCATTTCACTAGTATACTTAGCGTAGTCTTAAATATATTAGACCTAACAGTCGAGCAGTTTTATATTTCTATCTAGAAGAATATTATATGAGTATTCGTTTTAACAGTTACTGTTATGAAACTCACATAAAGATGTTCTTAATATAAAAGCTTTTAAAGATTTTTCTAGTATCTCTCGTTTTACTTAAAATATTAGGATCTAGATATCAAGCTAACCGTACTAAAGAGCAAAATTTCTGCAGTCTTAAACCTAGATACCTACAATTTGTCTACCTGAATTTTATTAGAGAAATTTTAGTACGACAGTGTAAACCCTAATAAAATTTACCATTCGCTATTTGCCATTGTCTTATTGAGTTTATACGAGAAACAATGAAATTCTGCCATCTGAATAGTATCGATATTCGATATCCAATGACAATATAAAAAACTGTTTTGTAACGAAAACGATAAAACATAATCGAGAATCGAATTGGAATCGTCCATGAATATTTGCAATCGTAAATAGATCTGTATTGAACGACCAAGATAATTTTTTAGAGCTGTTCCACTTTAGAAAGTATGTCGTAACAAGTGCGTTTTAAATTGTATTTCGTTTAGTCGACATTACATACATAGCAACGCCTATATACCGTGAGATAGGTAAATATATTTAACACAACTATGTTTTACCAGCTGTCGTTTCATGTACCACATAATACCTACATGATAAACTTATTACCGTGTCCTAGACCGTGACTTAGTTACAGAGTCCGTAATAGTAAAACCGAATTAGACTTTGTCCGATTCCCGAAATCGAACCCTAGACCTCATGCACAGCTGTTAGATTTTAAATATGTTTTATGTCATTTGTATGGTACCTACCATCACGGTTCAAAAAAGAAGTGGCTCTGATTCCAACGCAACAGGAAAGGATCAAACTGATTCCCTGTTGAGAGCACACCCTTAAAATAGCTGAAAATCTTATTTAGTTGCCACACAACACAAAGCTGTTTCACTGTAGTCAGCATTAAACAAAAGATTAGAAGATCTTAAAAAACCTGGAAATCTTATTTAGTTGCCACGCAACACAAAATTGGCTTACTGTAGTCACCATCGAACAGAAGATCTATAAAATTCTGAAAAGCTCATTTATTTGCCACAAGACATAAAGTTCATTGTTTGTATCTTCTGTTCGGTTGTGATATTTCTGATCTAGCGACTTCAGACTGAACCACTGCATGTGCTTTAGTTTCTAATTCCTATCATTCGCATAAGAATGAACCTCTTTTTCAAAGAAAGATTTCTCCTTTATTTTCAGAATCATTTATATTTCTGACATAAAAAGATAAGCAAGTGACCTTTCGGCACATATGTAAATAAATATATTTTGGGATTTCGTATTATTCCTTTTGCCTTTGCTTACAAAACGTTTCAACTAAATTTCACCGGTAGTCTTCGTAAGATAACTGCAATTACGATATCAGTTTAACAAAAAATATTGTTTTATCTTTTAAATGATAGCAATAATTTTAGCACAAAGAAATATCTGATTTGTAACAAATAGATTTATCAAATGTTTGTTCCGTGTGTTTATCGAATCTACATCACTTGGACATTGCGGCAACAACGAATAATAAATTGTTAATAATTGTTACAAAAATTAAATTGTTATCCCATGTTGTTTATTTTATACAATATAATCAATTATACATAAGTTAAAAAGCCTAGCAGACAGATCCTACTTTTGTTTCTTCCATCCCATGTATTATTCCCATTATTCTTTTAGCCGAGCATCGGCAACTTACTAATAATACTCAGCGTTGAACGCAGTTACACGGTAATGTTATCTAACAGTATTCTATCTTCATACAAACGGTCGGAACGCGAGTCATACCTACGTGCCTCGAGGCCGGTATGCACTCGGTTCGCAACCAGTCGCGAATAAAGCGATGAACGGACAGTCTGATGGTTTTGTAAGCAGTAAGCGTGCGACTTGTTAATATTTGATTGAAATGCGTACAAGTACTTACATAATAATTATGGCAAAGTACAATTGCAAACAAAAGTAATTTTAATTAAACTTTTTATCCGAATGCGGATATTTTTTATACTATTAAATTTAACAATAAAGCATTTCGTACGTCTCAGTCGAGGCGCAAATATTTTCAGTCTCAAATAATATATAACGTTGTTTTTTTATTACCTAAATGTACTAATCAAAAAACATAATTTGATTTTAACTGAACGTTTCCTATTTCATTCACATCAAATTACATTTTTTTAAATAAAAATTATAATATTTACAATCACTAAATTAGAAAGAAACTCAAGTAGGTAGATGAAATTAAAATACTGTAGGTAGGGCTGCCCGCCCTCTCGTTATTCGCGGACCGCGCGGCTGTAGGTAATTATTACAATACTGTTAGATAACATTAACGTGGCAGTAACCGCTTGCTATCAGACAGAGTTACTGCATTACTAGCATTGATAAAAAAAATACCGTCTCTGTATTAAAACGTCTCGCTGCTGGGTAGGGGCCTCTTCGCAGAGTGATCTCACACCTTCTTCTCTATTACCTCACCTAGGCCATACAGACAGACTTCACATATCTGCGAGAACATTATGAACAAATCTCAGACATGCAGATTAACTCACGATGTTTTCCATCACCGTTAAAGCAAGCGGTAATCAATAAATTAATACGCACATAATTTCGAAAAGTTAGAGATGCCGCCTTGAAATCGAACTCGAGACCTCTGCGTGGCAGTCCAACGGTCTTCCACTAAGATATTATATTGACTTACCTTGGATAAGTTCCTGTCTGAAGGGTACTCCTTCCAAGAGTATACTGTTTAACTTTCACTTATGGTATATGTTCCCAATTCTTGCTAAGAGCTAGCTATTAGTGGCCAATTAAACTGGGATACCGCTTCGCCGGTAACCGGGCATACTGCCAATTTAATCACCATTAAGTGCCATTATCCATTATAATACTTAAATGTTCACCAAGTTTGAGTACGCCACGGTTCTGGTGCTATGAATGTGAAATGATCGTATGTGTGTCATAGTCCAGCTAAAGCTTTAACAGTTCGCCTGTATAGAACCTAATTGGGCATTGTTTATCAGAAGTTGCGTTGTAATAGGTATAATGACAAGGTTAAAAATAAGTGATTCTAATTAGTCCATCTTTTAGATTAGCATAACACCAATTTTTTGTTTTAACAAAGCAATAAATATTTACTTTTATAATATAACGCAATATAATTCGAGAGTGGAGGCTTGTGTCGTCACTTTTTAGTAAAATTTGTACCTACAAGTGACGTAACACGAAATTTAAACGCGTTGTATCTTTGTTGTCATTAGTTTGTGGGACAAAAGAAAATACGTGTCCAATATTTTTGTTAATTTATAAGACAGACTTGACACTGTCTAGTCATCATGCCTATTGAACTGAATTAATTGTGAAGAACGTGACACGCGTCCTCGGTTTAGTCACCCCAACTATTCCAATAGAAAATGGTTGACAATATGGAGAGGAGTCTCTGATGATGGACAGCCGCGTCCGACATGAGATTGATTACAAAATGCGTCAACACATGTTTCACTTCTGCGCAGAATATTGCAAGGACAGTTAGTAACAATTATCATTCATAGCCAAACTACATATAAAGCAAACCTATTTTTAACATGCTTTTATTAGCTGGGTATGTATCTATGAATCTATCTATCGGAATCTTTGAACGTGATTTTTACCCCTTATAAATCACAAGATTGATTTGAAACTTTGCACACTCATCGAGGACCGATGACAATTTCCAATAACTTGAAAAAAAAAAAACAAAAAAAATTAAGTAAAACTTTAATGTGAAAAAGCGTTGGGTGCTTTCTAAGATATTTTGATAAACGCTAAAACACACTTTATTAAAAAAAGTAGAAATATAAAATTATTAAATTATTACATACTTTTTTTAATAAAGCATGTTTTTAGTTTTTAAACTATTATTTATTTTGATTTAAAAGACCTGGCAAATGAACATACGGCCTGACTCATAAGGAATTACGTAGCGTGCAATACTAAAGGTACCCGCTTGTCACTAAAAGGATTTAAATAACAAATTTATATCGTTTTGGCCACAAGCGTGTTAAAAAATTATGTTATTCACAAACATTTTTCGAGTCTGGATGTTTTTCGTGTTAAACAACGATGTTTGAATGTTTGTAATGTGCGACAAAAATTAATCATAGCAACGAGAGATATTTTATTTTTAAAGCAAAAATATCGTAAGTCGTAATAAAAATATTTATTTATAAAATACATGGAAGCATTGAATTGATCGAAGCTCTAGTTTCGATAGCAATATTAGAAACGTTGTAGTTGGTTTCGATAAGCTAACAACAACTCACTTACTGACAAACTTAGTGAGAAATTGGTTTAGATACAGGCATAGTAATAGGTAAACCCGATGGTTTGCTTTTAGGTAAGCGCAACATAGTTAGTTAGTTTGTCGTGCATACATACCTGTTCCATTTTTTTTGCTTATCTATAATTGATTATAAAATCATTCATTTACTGCTTTCAATACGTTCTCTATTTATACATAGATATCTAGAGATGACAAAAACAAACATAATATTTTATGGGGACATACATAGTATACATATATATGTATATACATACGATGTACTTGTATATAATAATACATAGTATAATTATACTAGAACATCATACTTGATTACTGAATAAAAGACAATAAAAAATTGGAATATACAGTAGACATGCGATCATGTAAATTCTTAAAAATAGACTTAGAAGTGTAGTCATATATTTCAGCTCATCGGCGATGCTACTCGTCTTCACATATTTTGAAACTCAGTGTTGCTACAAAGATTTTTCTAACAAAAACACCAAATTAACTCTTTGCACAAAGTAAAATAAAGACTATTGTTCCTTTACTTTTAAAAATTGAACGGAGACTGCGGCGATAATAAATAGGCCCGCACCCCGTCGATGTCGATAAGAAAGTTTAATTCGATAAGTTGTGACCGCGCAGGTTGGGGTTCCAAATTTGAATTAATGTGTGTACGTTCGATAAGAACAGTGCCATTTTAATTGACGCCATAAATCTAAAGTTCACCTGTGAATCAACTGTTGATTAGACGGTCTAAGTTCCTGATTGAATTAATCAATAGAATGTTATACTAATGGAATTTATACGCCAATAACTGTGCGTGAGCTTGATTAGCCAGGTAATGACAATAAAGTGTTAGTAAATTTGATGTAATCGCAGATGCTTATCGTGCAATTTGCGTATTAATGTTTGACCTCATAATAATATGTAGGATCACGTAAAGTCTAATATTGGGAGGTATTAAAAATATATACAGCGAAAACGACGGCCTAGTACGTTTTGAAAGTCGATTAAATGTGAAGAGTTATGTCAGGTTATTTTTGCATCCCGCTCTATATAATTAGGTATATATTATATAAACCCAATGAAATAGGCATCGAGCTAATTGTTATCTACGCACATAATTCTACGACTGTGCTGCATTTGCCCTTTCAGTAAAATTTAAACTTGTCTTTTGACTTGACATTTAAACTAATTGCGTCCGTGCTTGTACTTAGGCAAGCCATTAGACTAATTAGTACCATTATGACACAAAGCACTTTTTACTACCTTTAAAACGCCGAATAGTTAAAAAAAATATAATTTTACCACTAAATTAAACAATTTAACAAAATATCAACATTACCGTAATTATTATTTAATTATAATACACAAATCCTATCTGCGACTGTACATTGCGTACCTCAAACATACAACATTCATATCGTTGTTACATTTTCGTTTGTAAAAAAACAATCGGGCAGGTCTCGGTGGATGAACGTTGGCTTTTTCAATTAACTCAGCTGTTAATGGAAGAAACGGTTCGGCGAGTCCGACCCGACGACCTGAAGTATTATCGATGTCGACAGTTCTAATGTATGTCGTACAACACTAGCTTTTTATGCAATACCACGTTGTTCTTTATCATACGATTAACTTATGTATTGTCGTAGCTTTTGGAATAGCTCTCAGTAGGGTTGAATTTAGATTTTTCTTTATAGTATCAAAACTTTTATTTATAGTACAATTAGGTACTAATACTATAAATAAATATTACTTGTACTAGGTTTTGGCTCTAAAATTATTTACTAACCAAATCCAAGTACTCTACATAAAAATACTATAATCCTCAATGATATACCTAATACAGTACTATTTATTGCCAAAACACATTTGATCATCACGATTGATTGAAATAAATAATTCTAATGATCTTCGGTGATAGCATGCTCTTTTTTATTTGCCTTCCTAATCTTCTATTATTCTTCTATGCTTTACAGCTCTCTATACACATTTCCATCCATAGCTTGGCCTCATTGATTTTAAGGTTAGCATTTCATCTCATTGCTTATGCCTTATATAGAGTATACTATAGAAAGTTTACTACTAAAATATATTAAACTTAATCACAGAAATGACTTTTATGTAATAGTAGCTTTTGCTCGCGGCTTCGCTCGCATAAAAGTATCTTAGGTAATGGTAGTAACAGTACTTTTGCTATATAAAATATAGCCTATGTTACTCGAAGATAACATAGCTTCCTAATGGTAAAAGATTTTTTTTTACATCGGTTTAGTAGTTTTTGCCTTAAATCCTTACAAACAAACAAAAATTAGATATTTTCATTTTATAATATTAGTATAGACATAACGGGCATTAACACAATCGGGCCTATTTATGTACGTACCTCCTTTGGATGCTTTAGCCAAGTTGTACTAGCTGCAACTGGTGTGGGTCGCGACCGCATGCGAAAGTGATTCGCGCGGCCCCGTCGATAGTGGTTTTGTCGAGGAACACCGTGGTAGGTTTAGTCGGTATTCCGGGAGGTACATTATTCTTAATCCATCTTTCTTTTACCCCGGCGAGTCCGACATAACCCTTCCGCCCGCCCCCGCGGAGGGGTACGAGTCAAAGCATTCCCCCGAATAAAAAAAAAATAAAGCTGCAACTGGTGTACTGGTTGTCGGCCTCAATGGCGTAGTGGTTAGTGTAACCGATGCCTGAGTTCGTGGGTTCGATTCCCGCACAAGTCAAACATTTGTGTGCATGAACATGGATGTTTGATTTGGTCTGGGTGTTTCTATGTATAATATGTAAGTATTTACAAAAAAACGTACATATGTATGTTTATCCATTGTCTAGTTCCCATAGTACAAGCTCTGCTTAATTTGGGCTAGATGGTATTGTGTGTATGTGGTAGAATATTATTATTCTTATTATTACCGGTTGTAAAAGCTTGTTGCACGCTTATCAAAAAGTCAAATGGCCTAAATCAGTTACATAAATATCAATACAGGAATTATCGCGATTATGCTAATATGATAACGTTCATTCATTATCTTTATGAGCATAGAAGCAAATTTATACCACGGACCCAGCGAAGCAATCTTTTGCCTTTAATCTTGCAAAAGAAGAAGTTTCTCCAAGAGCTTTCCAGCAGTCTCTAGACAAATGAGCGAATGCGTTCAATCGTAAAGGGCCAGTTCACTGACTCACGTTGTATATTAATAAAGTAATTAATAGAGATGGGACCGAAGCCAAATAATTATCGAATTACTTGATATTCGATTTAATTTATTACATTACCATTCGGCTTTCGGCCGAATATTTAGTGAGAGTGATTGATACCGACTTACTCGTTTAGATGGTAGCAATTCCTGCATATTTTGGTTTAAGTGGTCACCTCGCCTCACCTCAGCTTTGTGAGTTTATTTAGTAAAGTATAATAATAATATTCTACTACATACACACAACATCATCTAGCCCAAACTAAGCAGAGCTTGTACTATGGTTACTAGACAATGGATAAACATACATACTTTTTTTTTGTAAATACATACATATTATACATAGAAACACCCAGATCAAGACAAACATCCATGTTCATGCACACAAATGTTTGACTTGTGCGGGAATCGAACCCGCGACCTGAAGCGTGGCAGTCGGTTACACTAACCACTACGCCATCGAGGCCGCCAAAAAGTATGCATTTGTACTTCATGATCATGACGTCTTAGGTTCGAATATTGGGTCAGTCCGGCTGTCATTAGGTTTTAGTAAAGGATTTATTAGTAGCAGCATCGATGGAGTAAATAAATGTCTAGTAGGCTCGCCCATATTACGAGCGACCTAAAAAGATAGCTGGTAAAATGTGGGTGTAGTGCACCTCTTTCTAGATTTTCGAGAATATACAGTCGTTCGTTAATTTATGTATCAAAGGCAATTTTAATGTACGGCGTTATGTGGCATTGCATGGTTTACATCTATGTTAGAAATAATCACTACATTTAATCAAAATATTAAAATTTTGTATTTTATAGATAGTCTTGAGTTTGAGTGTATTTTGTACACTTTATCTCAGAGGTGATAAGACGATTATCCTTACTGCTTTTCTATCCTACGCTTAGCAGAGCCAAGGAAATATAGTTGATTTAATAATCTACCAGTCATATTCTATCGTAGCTTTTAAAATATCAAACGATATTTATATTCTATTGAGGCAGATCATTTTAAATTTATTTGGTGTTAAAAATAAGCGTTGTTATTCAAAGTGGCATTGCTGCTGGTCTTCTGGGCACGTTGTCGATTGACAGTGAGGTGTAAGAAAATAACTACGCTATTGAAAAATAGTAACTTAATTTACCTCAGTATAATTTTATGATAAGACTAAGTTGAGAACAGTATTGTTTCCTTCAACATATTATTGAAGCTAGATAATTTATATTAATTTATTTATGGAAATATTTATTTTCTATTATTTACATGTACAAAAGCAATAATCATATAAATGTTTTTATTTATAATTATATTTTCATTAAGCAATAAGTAATTTTTGGTATGCTAATAAAAAAAACTATTTTTAGAAACGGCGCATTTATTGTGATATGGTTAGAGAGATTATTTTTCTTAACCGTTCGAAACATTAACGAAGAAAATCTTACTGATCATTATATAAATAACGTTCACTGTATCGATACGTTTAGGCAACTTTAATATAAACTACACAAAAAAATTTTGTTCTTTACTACATTCCACGCTAACGTAATAACAAAAAAGATTTAGTATCCCTCCTCATTTCATTATTGCCTAATACATCCCGGGTCCCTGTTAAATAAAGTCGCAAAGATTTAGAGGCAGACGGGGCCTGTAATCGTAGCCTGCTCTACTGAAAAAAAGGCGTTTCGAAATTAATTGCTGTAAATTATGGTCGAGCCCAAAATATATATACCTAGTGGTGGCATTTTGTAGGTATTTAGTTTACTAAATTTTTGTCGTGTATCTTTGGAAGCTGTAATTTTTCAGTCGTTTTTGTAATTTTCACTTACACTTAGGTTTTGTAGAATAACTGTTAACACAGTTCGAGCTAATGCTCGTGGTCGAATTTTTAGGTATCCAGTATAAATCGTGTTTTTTTTGTCGTTTTTTCCTGATACTCTGTATAGAAAATTTCATGATGATCGGGAACAAACTCCCATTTACATTCAACTAATGCAAATGTGAGTTTGTTAGTGTGTAATGCTTTCACACCCTAACATCATTATAAAATTTCGCATACACTTTGTTTGAAAAGGACGTAAATTACCTTTCGTCCGAAAAAAGTACTGTTCCTGAGGAATAGAAAACTGGGAAAATCTAGTTTATAATATTAGAATTGGTGGGATTCTGTAGGTATTTAGTTAAACCAGTGAGGGCAGATTGTAGATTATGCTCCAACTGTTGGATCATCCAAAGTGTCCATGCCTGCAAACGTTACGACCTGATGGAAGCTACCGTAGCCACCTACTACACCCAAATATAATTCAGTAGATATAGTATTATTGACACAAAGATACCGAGAATATATTTATTTATAAGGTCGTTTTTGAAGAAGTCGATATTGTTCAGTGACTTTTGTAAGTTGAAGTTTATTCAAGTTTTGCAGATCAACATTGTCACTTAAATAAAGCTGACATTCTTAGACATACCACGTAAGCTATATCTATATTTAGATTTCTTAGAATCCATAATTAGACGCAAGCAAGAATATTCAAGAAATACTTTTGCTATTTTTATCTGACTCAACTTTCTTCTTGGCAAATTGATTATTGAGTTCAGTTTTCACTTAAATAAACATGTTATTGAATTTTCTTTTGCAGAATTCTAAATAGCAGCAAGATGCTTGGAATGTCTAACAATGAAATCCGCTTATCTTTGTTAATATTGAGAATACATTGTTTACTCTGTAATTGTATTCATTTTATTTTTATATGGATTTATATATATAACAATATCAGCCCTGTATTAAACTGTCCCACTGCTGGGCACGGGCCTCTTCTTAGAGTGAGAAGGATTAGGATATAGTCCACCACGCTGGCCCAGTGCGGGTTGATAGACTTATCAACCCGCACTGTTGACTATTATATAGGGTTGACGGCCTCGATGGCGTAGTGGTTAGTGTAACCGACTGCTACGCCTGATGTCGCGGGTTCGATTCCCGCTCAAGTAAAACATTTGTGTGCATGAACATGGATGTTTGTCTTGGTCTGGGTGTTTCTATGTATAATACGTATGTATTTACAAAAAAAAGTATGTATATGTATGTTTATCCATTGTCTAGTACCCATAGTACAAGCTCTGCTTAGTTTGGGCAAGATGGTGTTGTGTGTATGTAATAGAATATTATATTATTATTATGTTTCTCTTATCACAGGTATTTTCTAACATATTATATTAGAAAATACCTGGCCCTTTGGGAGGCTTACACGGAGACATGGGTCCATGGTTATTATTATTATTATTTATATTTTATTGGTTTTATCCTCGCCCATTACTGGGGAAATTCGCCAGAATTGCGGGCTTTTGGCCATAACAACTCTGGTGGTGTGGTAATTAATCTAAAGATAAAAACTTTCTGACAATTCTGCATGTATTTAAGATAACTGCTTTCTGTAGTAGTGTGTATGTGAGAGGATGGATGTTTAGTGTTTTTAGGCTTGTATGGAGTGTTTTAGGTATGACGCCTGTGCTGGATATGATTATTGGGATGGTCTTGACCATATGAACTCGCCACTGGGTTTTGAGTTCAATAGTCAAATCTGTGTACTTGAAAAGTTTGTTAGTATGGGTAGAACTTAAGTTGTGTGTGTTGGGTATGGCTACGTCAATGAGATATACAACTTTATTTTGCTTGTCGTGTAGTGTGATGTCCGGTATATTATGATGTATTGTTTTGTCTGTGAATATAGTTCTGTCCCAGTACAGTTTGAAGTTTGGTGAGTCTAATATAATTTGAGGTGTGTATTTGTAATATGGTGTTTTTTCGGATAGTAGTTTGTGTTTGTAGGCAAGTGTTTGGTGTATGATAGCTGCTACCTGGTCGTGTCTGTGCTTATAGTCTGTTTGTGTGATTGATCAGCATGCGCCTGTGATATGTTGAATTGTTTCAGGTAGTTTGTGACAATGCCGACAATGATCGCTAGTTAAACTGCTGTCTCGAATGATGTACTTTCTGTAATTTTTTGTGTCTATTACCTGGTCTTGGATCGCTAGCATAAAACCTTCTGTTTCAGGAAACAGCTCGCCTCGCTTTAGCCATGCGTTTGACGCTATCTTGTCAACATTAGTGCTATTTAAATCGAGCCGATGACGACCATGTAGAGATTTTTGAGTCCACATATTTGCTGATTAGTTATTGTGTTCATTTGTTTAGTCTGATCAGTGAGAAAGAGTGGTGTGAATGTATCTGCCTGACATATAGCGTTGTGTAGTTGTGAATGGGGTGAACGGTTGTGGAAGAATGTCCTGAGTAGTGTGATCTGTTTGTTGTGAAGGTTTGTGATGTCGATGGGGCCTCGACCACCCTCACTTTTAGGTAAAGTTAATCTTTGAATACAAGCTCTAGGGTGATGTTTCCTATGTTTAGTCAATGTAGTATTAATGATTCTTTGTAGTGTAGTGAGGTCTGTTTGCGTCTAGCGGATGATTCCAAAAGAGTAAGTTAATATAGGAATAGCGAATGTGTTAATAGCTTTGATGGTGTTTCTTGCGTTAATATGAGTGTGTAGTATTTTGTGCAGTCTACTCCTAAAATTTAGCTGTAGTAGTTTATTGGTGTTTCTATGGTGAATTTCTTGTGATTGGTAGTATCCTAAATATTTATATCCTTCCACTGCTCCACGGCATATATAATATTGTGATTTGCTAGTTCGTACGGAGTATATTCTACTATCCCTTTGTTAACAGATTGAATTTTGCATTTATTAATTCCAAATTCCATGTGTATATCTGTTGAAAATGCTTGTGTGATATCGGCGAGTTTGTGTATTTCATTTAGTGTACTTGCAAAAAGTTTGATATCATCCATATACATGAGATGAGTGAGAGTTGTTTGTTGTGTGTTGTGTTTAATTTTGAATCCCATATTATTTTTATTTAACATGCGAGAGAGCGGATTTAGTGCAAGGCAAAACCATAAAGGACTCAAGGCGTCACCTTGGAAGATACCTCTTTTTATAGGGATGAAATCAGTTTCAGTGATTTTATTCGAATTGCGTATTTTTAATTTCGTATTCCAGTTAGGCATAATTTTTCTAAAAATGATGTGATTGTGGGATGTATTTTATAATGTTTTAATATATATTATTATTATTATTAATATATCATTATCTTTAAGAACATTATGGAGAACTCTCAGACTTGTAGGCTTCCTAACGATGTTTTCCTTCACCGTTTATGCGAGCGATAATTAACTATTTAATATGCACATAACTTCTTTAAAGTCAGAGATACGCGCTTTGGGTTTGACTTCGAGACCTCTGCGTGGCAGTCGAACAGTTTCCCACTAGGCTATCACTATCGTTGCTTTTTGGATTCATATAGTCAGTAATATATGTATGGTGTAATGGCTGCAGGACTTCACATAGGTATTTGTATTTAAAAATACCAAAATTCAATGGTGATAGTAAAATAATGGCTATACCTTTCTTACAATTATCTTCTTATAGGTTTAAGACTCAGTTCAGACAAAGCCCTTTGACCTAACGTAAATGTAACTTTAGAAACTTAGGTAACCTCACCAAGCACGTACTAAACTCTGACGTGCGTAAGTGATCCTTTGTGATCTAAATGAAAATGATTTTTGACTTTAACTTGACTTTAAAATTAGCATACCTATTTTATTTAGACTGTACTGATGACGTAGTGGTTTACATGGCCACTATTAAGTTTTGTGGCTTCAAATTCCACACCAGACCGAAATTTTTGTTATCTACAAATAAGAATACCGACTCTGGGTATTCACGGTGTCAGTTTTTTGAATGTTTGATAAGTCCCCCACGATATAGATTTATATATAAGCAGGCAAATAATTATTAAGTAGAATAGAGACCTGTGTAGAAGAAATGCAAGTATTAGGAATAATATGAATAACTTATTTATACCAACAGGTATAACATCGAAATAACATAAATAAATAGCTGTACAAACAAAATAACATGGTTTGTTCAACTCTATAAACCAACAACCGCAGTGTGTATTTTTATTCGTATGATAATTTACAAACGGAAATCGAAGATATTTGTCGATGTAAGATGAAAGGGCGGGGCAAATATCATGGAAGAAAAATAGTACAAATATACATAAGATAAACTTATGAAAGGGAAACTGGCCTTTATATCAATACAGTGATTTCCTTTGCAATCAGTGATTTGTTTGCCTTTGAGGATAACTTTCTAAGTAAGCGATAACAAAATGGTAATACGAGTATATTGAGCTGAAGTAGGCTCAATTTAAGAGCCTAAAATCGGGTCACGATACTAAATTTCTTGTCACGATAATAAGCTTTAGTTTTAAGATAATCTCAGAACGTTTGCATTGCGCGTTATCAAATGTAATTATTGCCTCACAGTTAATTACAAGACGCATTATAATTGCAGCCATGATCGGTCAGGTTTTGTTGTCGTTTCGCACGAATTTGTGTGCACGCATTGTGCGAAACGACCCTTTTTAAAATCGATTCGCACACATTGAATTTATTAGTGTACAAATCGACTGCCCCAAAACGAAGGTCGCGGTTCGTTTAATAAATTAAGTCGATGTGTGCAAATCGACAATAAAAAATTATTATTTTTATAAATGGTCGTTTCACACAATTCCTCAGTCTGTATTGTTCTGCAAATACCGTATAGACAGTCAAATATAGTCAGACGGATTTCAGAGTGCGAGTAGTTTTTACGTTAACGCGATCAAAACGTTTACCGCGTTTGGCTTTCTGATTGGTTAAGAGCTTGGAGCGGGCCAATCACGTATCGTGTCATAAACGTGTCGATCGTGACTTAAAATAAACTCGCACTAGGTACTTAGAAAGAGATAAGACGATATCAATTCGTGTCTTTTCAACGTTACATGACGTTACATTAATATTTCTCCCTCTGCATTCTTCAATTTCACTCGCTTGTCAATGTAATAACATTGCTTTAACAGATGGTGAAACAAGCATTGCTCTTTAATGAAATAGTAAGACGTCTTTTACGTATTTTTTATAAAAGCTTATATTTCGTAAAATATAGGATAGGTCAGTGATGGGGTGAGATGTTAGCGGTTTTAAATGTCAAATAACAATAACATAGTTTATTGATAAAAGTGCACGAATAGTGTCATTCCTTACGTCAAAGTACCGAGCAGGCTTGTAAAATAAATCGAGATTTACATTTGACTATCTATATACGTGAAGCAAAAACTTTGTACCCCTTTTTACGAAAATTGCGCGGGCGGAGGAGTATGAAATTTGCCACAGTTATAGTTTATATGGAGAAGGAGGAGCGAATCCTAATATTTTAATAAAATATGTATTAGAAATACATTAAATTAATGAAAAAACACTTCACGCACACAACCATACATTTGACACACGCAGTCGAATCGCGTTCGTGGTATTTCGACATTGTTCGTCTGACGTCGAACTATTCTTTGTAACTATGGTTACCAATACCTTATTTATATATGTATGTAATAGAGAAAAACAGAAAACAAAGTAGCAAGCTTAGGAATTTTGTTGGAATTTTGATCACTAGGTGACCGCTAGTTTATATTTAAATAAAATAACACAAGATAAATCCGGATCAAACGATTTATTTATAATGTGCATAACAAACAATTTTAGTTCGATTTATTTTAAAGTAGCGACCCGCCCCAGCTTCTTACGGTTAGTACAAAACCTTAACAAATGATACACCTAAACCTTTCTCATGAATCACTCTTTCTAATGGAGAAAACCGCATGACAATCCGTTCAGTATTTTTGAGTTTATCGCGAACATACAGGCGCGATTCTATGTATACTTTGCTACTATCAGTGCACCGTAGAATTCACTCTGTATACGGAATCAATATTTGTGTGAAGCTCTTATGGCCTTTCTGCCTTTGGTGCTCTTTGTGTCCGTTTTAAAAAGTTTATGAAATTGCCTGTAAATCCAGGCATTACTTCAAAGTGGGCGATGTGTTTGGAAAAACGAATTGGCTATTTTTAGGAAATCACCGTATGTACCTCAGCTGCTGAGGACTATCGTATATTTTTAAATTGAGTAAGGGCCTGTACCCAGCAGCAGGCCAGTATATAAATGGAGATGATTTTTCTATATTGTTAAATTTACACTGGCTATGCTATTTGGGGGACAATAATTGCGTAAACGATTTTATTGACACGACATACCGATAAAGTACTAGATAAGACTAGCTTTTACCCGCAGTTTTACTTCTTTTGTTCTAAGCAAAAATAATTACCTACCTAGTTCCGCAATTAAAAGTCCGTTCGGTCCTGCAGCTTATGTATATGTATACGAAAAATCAAAAGATGGACGAACTAACACACAGTTTTACTTGATTTATAATCGGATAATAATTATAAATGTTAAACAAACGACACAACTTTTTTTTTAAACCAACTTCTTGTTCATGCTTTGCGCCTATATCCCTGAAAAGTAGATAGGATTACAACCATATTTTGCGAGTATAAGTCTACCCGACACAGTTCTAGGTACCACGCTGCTACAAAGAACTTTCTGTCAGAAAAAATCCAATAACGTTTTGACTGACCTGCGCAATCATCGAAGACCACACGCACAGTACACATTTACAAACCTGTGCCACCGAGGCAGTATTCAAATTTTACCATTTCAAGCAGCACAAGAATACCAGAAACCGAACAGATTTATAATCCCAATACATCTAATCGGACGGCCAATGGTTAGCACGAAACCGGAGCACATGTATAATTCATAGATGGTATCCACCTGGTATTGGTATTGATTTGGACTGGCCTTGGCACGTCACTACTCTGGCTCCTTAGCTGGATACTGTTCTAGTGTAGCAATTAAGGGTATTTTTAAATTAGGGGTGGGAAAAGGTAGTTGAGTGGTAATCAGAGTAGATTAGCTACACCTTGACTTATTGACCTTGAACTTTATGTAGAGTAGTTAATGGCTATTGACGGGTGTTAGATCGAGTGCATAATTATTTAGATTGCCTAGTAAACTTCGTGGCACACCTTTTTTTAATGTCGGGAAATTCTACTGATTCGTACCTCTTCGCCACAAGGCCGCAAGGGTTGGCGAAAAGGTTATGACGGGTAATAAATGTGACTTCTGTGCATGAGGTTGCGAATTCGGGGTTGGGCTAGCAAAAAGATATTGAGATTTCTGTCAAGAAAACTTAATACCTGCCCGGAGTTAGAAAGTTGGCGGTGTTAATAACCCCCTTGCCTCGAAAAGCACGTTATGCCGTTGGAACTGCGCCTAATCCCTCGCTGGTCGTGTCAGATTGCCGTCCCATCGGATCATGGGAGTAAGGAAACGAAGAGTGCACTTGTGTTTCCTTACTCCCATGACCCGGCTATGAACATCTGCGCAGAAGAAAATATAATGCACAAGTATGCATTATATTATTTTTTGCGCACATGGCCAGTCTCTGTTTTTGTCTCTGTTGTTCGAAATTCGGTCTAGAGGACATTACTTACTATATTATGAATGTAACAATCACGCGTAGAACTTTGTACACAGATAACTGTGTGTGTGTATAAATTATGTCCTGGGTTAGCATATAGGATTCTTTTTATTCATTGTATGCGTTGGTTTCACGTGGGTGAAGCTGCGGGCGGTCTCTTATTTAGGTATACATGTCGAAACATGCAAAAGCGAGTTTATAAAGCATTAAAAATGTATTCACAACCGATAGTATTTCTGTATTTACACACGCACATACATCCTTAAACTATTTTAGTGCATTCAATAGTAAGATTACATTACAAAAATACGTAAATTGAAACTAAATTATGTATTTATATAACTTATAATATATCTATATAGCTTATATTACATAAAATAAAGTTGTAACTGGTCGATGTTTGTACATAGGAGATATTTATGTAAAATTATGTATCTATAGGCGCTATAAAAGCCAAAACAATTTTTATTAGATTTTTTTTTTGTATTATTTACGTACAAACACGCGCATGATGCAAAAACGACTGTATTTATATAATTGCAATATTCACATTAATTGTATTACTGGAGGTCAAACTTAAAATTTGGTGCATGTCTCATCTTGATTTGCCGCATATAGATCGAGTATTATGTGTGTAGTTTATAGTCTTCCAAATTCCATGCGTACGCAGTTGCAGGCAAAAGCTAGTCTTTAGTAAAAAACAAACTTAACTCTTTTAATTTCATACATTAGGTATGCAGGGCATAGAGAAAAACGTGTCAGTAAAAGTTCTTAATACTATAGTATTAATATGTGTTTGTTACGTGTTAATGGAAAACACCTAACAGGAATTATACCATGTAAGTCATTAACGTAGTAAGTTAATGTTTATTGTTTCTAACGAAGTTAAAACTTTTAACTACGAAACAAGGTCACTGTAAACTGTTGTTGTTGGAAAAATACGGCCCACATACTTTCTATCAGTATGTTTAAAACATAGCATGACGAGCTTATTCTAACTCATATTTTAAAAGCGAATGTGAAATTGTTTGTTACGCTTTCACGTCTAACTACTAGACCGATTATCGTGAAATTTCGCATATACGTTGTCAAGGATACAGAAAAGGGCATGAGGTACCTTGCATCTAGAAAAAACTGTACTGTTTTTAAGCGAAGCCGCGGGCAAAAATAATATTATAATGTCGAGTTTTGCCATTATTTGTGCATAGCTCTTACATACATACATAGTATACTTGTATATAAGATATATTTAAACATAGGCATATAGGCGTCAAACTGTGTTTAACATAATCTATGTATAATATATTACTTACTCGTTTTGCTAGCTAAGATTCAAGGTTCCACTTTATAAAACCTACAGGTAAGCCACGACTTGAAGAAGTTAATTAGGATAACGAAGGTTCTTGAACTCAAAACACGTAATATGCACTAGATGAGTTATTTCCGTGAGCTGATGTATCGATCATGTGTATCATTATCTTGTGCATGAAACTCGCGCATGTAGCTTACGCATGTAGCCTGCGTCAGCTTTGCGTGCAAACTAAGAAGTTGTGGCGATATATTTTATTACAGTCATCTTGCATAGTTATGCAAGTGCCTGATTGACTGATCGCTATCATGCATACCAAAAATTTCCGTTCTACTTTTGAGAATGTCTCCTTTGTCTCAAAAAGATAAGCGAGGGAATTCAATGTAAAACATTGTGATATACATTTTTGCTTTATCCTGTATCTCATTTTTTATGAAGCCTTGTCGGTTTAAGATTCTTTTAACGCGATCTTCCTCCAAACTTTTATAATGCGGTTAAACAGCTTTTGCCAAAATCTTGAAACCGAGGGACAGTTGAGAGGTAAAGATTTTAGAAAAAGTTTGAACCTGTACGAGGAATAAATCCTGTGTTGTGGTAGATATTAAATAGGATCAAAGCTTTTTTGGCATAGAATACACCCGGATTCGGAACAACAATTTGTAAACAACACAAAATTTTTAGCCTGCTTGAGGATTAAAGTTTCAACATTTGGCACTCTAGCAGAAACGAGGTGATAATGATAATCGCTGCACTATCCGAGTCATCAAAGTACGTATATAAAGGAAAAAGTCAGACATTGGCATTAATTCGTTGACCACACTGTTTTTTTTTAAGAGTCTATCGAACCCTCAGCACTGCACTCATTTGCAGTCGATCAGACATCATTTAAACCACAACACAATCCATCGCATTATCCTAAAAGCAAAAAAAAACTTTTGCGTTATAATTCATTAGCTAGGCCTACACAAAAAACCTTTCTATAAAGAGGCTCTGCTAAACAAGCCTATCCGGACTAAATCATATTTAGTCATAATTCAGTTACAGCTAGGCACAGCAAAAACGACCCGGCTATCCGGGTGAACACGGATAACACGGATAACCCGTCTCCCGTCGGTAATTAACTTAAGAATTTCCTCGAGGCGCGGATCGAGATTTCGCAGGCGGTCGCTATCCTCTTTGAAGAATGACAATGAAAATGTGACACACGGCTCTCGAGAATGTTCTATCAAATAATTTAATACATATACAGGTCTTGTTCCCTAAGGGATTCGCGGGTAGTACAGTTTTCCATTTGGTTCGACTCTGGCTTATCAATTTTCTTTTGATTTTCTCTCGTCATATCGTTCATGTATGCTCGTCGCCTTACGATACTTATAATCTGGTATTTCTGTAAAATGTGTCTGAGTTAGGGAATGTTGACTGAAGTCCGTCTTTTGCAAATTAAGTTATATGGATCTATTTGTCTTAATTTCCGTGGCTGCAACATATTTGTGGATAACAAACCTCAACTACACGTAATATTATTTTTAAGTGCATAAAAATTTATTTTGACTATCCTCTCCCGATGGAATAGAAATGTAAAAATGGAATGGCAAATTGATCTGACATAATTAGTATTAAGAATACGTTTTCTGACCGAGAGGTTTTGCCGAATCATAGTATCACCCTAATGTTTTAACAATACTTTCCTAATTTGCCACATTTAATAAAGTATCTTGATTATTCGCGTGATTTGCCTTTTACTTGGAGCCAATGTTAATAAAGAAGAGGGAGTGCCCGTGTTTATGTCATTTTGATAAAAAGACAGAAGGAATTTTCAAAATGTTGAGCAAATTGAAATATTCGAATCTTTGACAAATATTCAAATGCATAAGACTTTGATTGATTATTACATATAATAGTAATCGGTTATTAAAGTGATACGATACATATTTAAGTAGAAAGACCTAAAATGGTTATTGTCGTTCATCGCCAGATACGGAGAGTAAATAAATATTACAAGTAATATCTAAACAAAACTCATTTCCATTCGAAGCAATATGAAACATTGTCGAATATAATCAATCGAATAGCTCATCCGTCTATCAATACTGCTATCATCAAATTAAGTTTCGAATATTTAGTTAATTAGTCAATGAATTAATCAACACTCGGATGCGGTAGCTATCGTTTTATATTCGTAATGTATAATAATAGGTGACAATAATATTCTACAGCAAAACCATATTTCAGAATATTTGGGCGGGACTTTAAAAAGGTTCTTTCCCTGTCGCAGGCTTAAGTTTAGGGTAAACATTCTGAAATTCCGTAATTTGTAGGAGTTTATATATTTTAAACAACAAAAAGCTCTCGTATCGTTATTACTACGTAAAATATTCTGTATAATTTTTAAATGCCTTTAAAGTTATAATTTCTTAATAACATTATTTTAAAATCCTGATAATATTATTTTAAAATGTAAATACGTCCTGAATTTTGTGTTTTATAATTATTATTTTTTGTACAAGGCTTGCAAATATAGCCTGCTCTAGCTGGATCGTTAACTATATATATATGAATTCCAATACCAGTATATACATGAAATCATGTGATTATTTTCGTCCCTGCAGCGTGAATGAAGAAAAAAGGAACAGATACATATTTGCTTTTGTATGGAAGAGGATGATAACACATTGAATAAATAATTTTATGCCATCCTAAAATTAGGACTAAAAGTTTATTCGGGATATCGATCCCAAACATATTGATGTTTCAAGGTTGTTTGGTGTTGAAACGCTAGGATTATAGGGTCCGAGTGCTCGTGGTCTATTTAGAGAAATAGCGAAAAGCCTAATCCACACTTCCCGTGACCACAGCTTTACCATTCAACGTGGCACGTTGTCTTCTGGGCGGAGGGTGCGGAGGAATCCTACGATGCCTATTAAAGGGTACTTTAGTTTTGGTTCATTTTTATTTCTGTTTTATGACATTTGAGATATAATTTAGTTTTAAGGAATTGCTGAAACTCAATATAGTTCTATTAATAAATGATTGGATTCTAAAAAAATATATTAATAACAACAATTGTAACTAAAAGTAATTTAGTATCGAGTGGGGAACTATCGAAACCATCGTTAGGAATACGTAGGTGTAATCCACCTTTACCTAACGCAAGCGTGACACTACAGATGTGGCACTATGTATATAAAATTTACTGCATAATTGCATGAAATATATAATTATGGTAATTATTACACGAGCTAAATTCCATCAGATATCAGACAGGTACATTGGAAAAACTAACAGCAATCCGTACCCATGCCTAAAATTACGTAAACGCTTGAGTTATTAACCTTTCCTTTCTTTCGGTAGACGAGTAAAATGGGAAATATGGGAACACCAATAAAGCACTCCATGAATATTTAACTTGTTCGTTATTCCAAGCGGCCGTGTGTACAGCGAGTTATACATTTTTTCCTCGGCGTGTTGTTTGAATCTCAAGATAATACCAATTTTGTTTGTTCTATTTCATTCTTAGCATTATATTAGCCGGGTTCTGATGAATTGAATCTGTGATTCGGTGAAATAATACTGGTAATTGTGAATTCGTGAGGCGGTTTTTGCTTGTATTAGAGTGTGTTGATTCTATGTATGGAAGATGATAGCGGCACTTGATATTTTAAATTAATAAAGAACAATGTTTTGTTTGCTTTTAGTAGATTGCTCTGCGCTTTGATTAACAGCCAACTGTAAGGTCCGAATTTCAACTCACGGGTGGTAGAAAGAGTAAAAGTAGATTAAAAAAAAAACATATGTCGTATTCTGTTAATGTGTCACTACTAATAAATTCGTTCCCTTAAATGTAGGATTTACACAGATATAGTGGAGTTACGCTGTTATCCAACTCTGCCTACACTTTCGGGACGAGAATGTTTTTAAAAAAACGTGACCCTAAAAAGCGTATCGTCTATTAACAAGTAAGCATAAAGCTATATGACTCGGTATATGGCGTTGAATATAGAATGAATGTGTGTATTTTGGTAATACTTGTCTATACGAAATAGGTTTGCTGTACTTTTCAGAAACGCACGATTGTATAATGGCTGTTACGTATTATATACAAAACATATTAAATTCACAAAATATTCTTCCGAATCTGGTTGTTCAGCTTGTCTGTTTTTTTATTTGAAAATTTTCACGACTTTAATGTTACTAGTGGGAAACCGTTGGACTCCCACGCAGAAGCCTCGAGTTCGAACCCAAGGCGCGCATCTCTGACTTTTCGAAGTTATATGCTTATTAAATAGTTAATTATCGCTTGCTTTAACGGTGAAGGAAAACATCGTGAGGAAACCTGCATGTCTGAGAGTTCTCCATAGTGTTCTTGAAGATGTGTGAAGTCTGCCAACCCGCACTAGGCCAGCGTGGTGGACTATGGCCTAACCCTTCTCACACTGAGAAGAAGCCCGTGCCCAGCAGTGGGACAGTTTAATACAGGGCTGATATTATTATTTTTATTGTTATATAATACATTAATAGTATTTTCCCGTTATGTAAACTCTCCCGCTGGTTACAGGCCTCTTCACGGTTCGTGAAGGGTTAGACCATAGACCATGCTGGCCCAGTGTGGATCGGCAGACTTTACATATCTTCTAAAATATTATGGAGAACTCTTAAACATGCTCCTTACGATGTTTGCCTTCACCATTAAAGCGAGCGATAATTAAATATATACGCACAAAACAAGTTAAGTCGGAGTTTCGGTAAGTCAAATCAAATCAAATCAAAATAAATTTATTCAAATTAGGTTACAAGGTAACACTTATGATTGTCAAAGTTACACGTAAATTTTTTCCTGTGAATTTACATTTACTGCCACGTTCAGCAAAGCTAGGGTGTGTAGGGCTCATGAGAAGAACGGGCAAGAAACTCATAGCCACTCTTTTTAATCGCGAATCAGAGTTGCGTGCCTTAAGATTGAACTTGAGACCTTTGTGTAGTAGTCTAACGGACTACGAACTAGGCCATCGCGGCTCAGTTTATGAGGTCGATAAGACAAAAGGTCAATATCTTTAAATATTAATATTGATAGCTCAATAGACAGACTCAATAAATAAATTTGATTTTTATCACCGAGGCTTCCCCATCTATTACTTTATGAAAATCTTTTAATGTAATTGGTATATGCCTCCGTGGCGCAGCGGCAGTGTATACGACTACAGTGCGTGAAGTCACGGGTTCAATTCCTAGGTTGGGCAAGCAATGCTTAATAAAATTATTATAATAAATTGGATGGCGTAGTGGTTAGTGTAACCGACTGTCACGCCTGAGATCGTACGTTCGATTCCCTCATAAGTCAAACATCTGTGTGCATGGATGTTTGTCTTGGTCTGGGTGTTTTATGTAAAATATGTATGCATTTACAAAAAAAAGTATATATGTATGTTTATCCATTGTCTAGTACCCATAGTACAAGCTCTGCTTAGTTTGGGCTAGATGGTGTTGTGTGTATGTGGTAGAATATTATTATATTATTATAGCAGCACGTAATCTGGTGATGAGCTCAGTAAACAAGTCTCGCTCCCTAATACTGTGAAATAACTACACTTCAAGACATTAAGACAACTACCATCTTAGTCTCCGCGTGACCATGGCTGCTGAAAAGCAACCAAAACATCAGGGAGAGTGTAAACCAAACTATAAATAGTTTTACATATTAGAATAGCATAAATTAGAGTTAAGATTAATAATAGTAGTATCATAATTATGTGCAAAAATAAGGCATAAAAGTATTATAAAATAAACAACGCGACAAAATCCGTATAATATTGTTTAATTTTAATCCAACTTTAGTTGTAGTCACGCCGTTAAAAGGGCTGAATCGACAGCCGTCTATCGTTCAACCACTTGAGCTACCGACTGACTAATCAGTTGAACTTAGTATTTTACTATCAGCAAGAAATTCAAACCTAAACCAATAACGTGAAATGATTTTTACTATTCCTTAACCAATAGAAATATACACCTTTTTAAAATAGGTAGAGAGTGCAAATATTCTCAATGGCTTAACCGTATGCTTAAACCAATCTAAACAACTAGCAACTAAACTAAATGCAGCTTCAGTAACATAGTCGACTCAATAACCATAAGTTTTGACGACCATAAGTGTTACTATGTGACTTCAATAAATAAATGAATTTTGACTTGACATTGAGAACTAAAACGCAGTTACTGTTCTAGTAATAGATCCTGTGACATGGGTTACTTTACTAACAATTAAACAACGAACACAAACAACATCCAGACTCGGCTAAACCATTTGTGGATCACACAAAGTTTTGTCCCGTCTGGGATTCGAACCCACAACACACGGCGTTGTAGCAGTGGCGAGACGACTACTTAGACCATACGTCAGTATGCAGTCATATACCAATCTTATACTGTATGTAATGTTATAAGGACATACCACGCAAGCGTATTCCAAGGCTGATGTTAGCTAACAATATACAACGTGAAACTATATAGCGTAAAAACGAATATTTCATTCTGTCAGATTACAGATCGCAATAATAAGGACCTACATAACTTTCCCATTATCTAAAGTGGACAGACATTTTGAATATCAAATTGTCATAAACGTTACGCACTGATGGCACTCATGAACTTTGATGGTACACTTAAGAGTTTTATTAGTTTTGGTAGTCAGATGAACATTTGCAACCTATCAACGTAATGGTAATAAGTGTTACGAGTAATTCTATTACAATTTTTTTACGTGTCTTTATGTATTAATGCATAACTCTCCGCGGAGTGGCGGAAAGGTTATGTTGGACTCCCCCGGGAACGTCCCGGTTATACCGACTAAACCTGCCACTTTGTTTGTTAACCCGAGGAGCGGCCACGCGAATCGTTCTCATTTTAAGACTTGTATTTTCTGCCATTAAATTCTTAGTTGCAGCAGAAGGCCTGTAACTGTACCTGGTAGGAGACAGATTACTTGTCTTTAATTATGTAAGATCTAAAAAACATATTTACCCAAATGATGGGTGTAACACATACATCTCTGCCCACCGCTTGGAAATAAAAGCATTAGACTATGTTTGACTGAAGGTTAACGGGTTGGGAGTCTTCTGAGCTCCACTATAGTCCACGTACAGTTGTCAAGGCCATCTGCGGCCTACAGCTAACACACACAAAAGAAAATTATGACTGAAGTTATATCCTTAGAGATTAAAGCAGGGATGTTTTGCATAAAGTGATGTCGTCGGTATGGGAGGAGACGGGTGTTCGTCCTCTCCCGGAGGTTTTAACTGATACAAGGAATCGAGCCCGCCAGGGCGTATTCCTAAAGTGGAAGGCGATGCTGGTGGTGCCTTTAGTAGGATTCAGAAACGTTGAGACCCTCCAGTCGTTGTTGGAGCGGTGGGCTGGGCGGCAGCATTGAACTTTCCTTTCGACTGGTGCAGAGCACGGTTGCTTTGGCAAGTACCTGCACACGGTCGCTAGGAGGGAACCGAGTCCAATCTGCCACCAGTGCGGGTGTGTTGAGTACACGGCGCAGCACACACTCGAGGTATGTTCTGTCTGGGCGGTGCAGCGCTGTGAACTTCTAGGCGCTGTGGGAGTCGACCTCTATCTGCCGGCCGTGATCAAAACCATGGTCGACAGCAAGAGGAACTGAATAGCGGTGGCATCCTTCTGCGAGGTCGTTACCTATCTCGCGGAAGAAGGCGGCGAAGCGGATCCGTGAGGAGAATATCCTTGCGGATCCGAGCCGCCGCCGGCGGAACGGGCGGCGCAGGTGTGCCTATACGCGCCTGATGCCGCCATAGCGAAGGCCGCGGGCGGGAGAACGTAGATCGCCCGTCCGCCAGCCATTGAGTCGGGGTGACACCCTCTGTCGTGCCAGGGTGTCACCCAGGAGTTGTCGTCCGCAGGCATTTCTTGCCTGTGTTGGACACTGCTAGGTGGATCGCTGATGTAGTTTCAGTTCCAGTGACTCACCCACCTTTCAAGGCAGTGTGTTGGCCGTGGTAGGTTTAGTCAGTAGTACCCGGGATGATCCATCTTTTCCCGGGTGAGTTCAACATAACCTCTTCGCTTCTCTTTTCAGCGGAGAGGTATGCGTCAAGTTATGGGTCAACATATTCCCCCACGTTAAAAAAAAAAGATGTTTTGCACGCAGACATCGAACTCCCAAGACAGATCCTACTTAATATGACATACATAAAAAAATTTAGAAAATGAAAGTGGTCCATGTATTGCCATCCCAATTCCAGTTGGAAATCGTAGTTTCAATATTCTGAATATTTGATATCAATATTTATAGTTCTAGGTTCGGGACTACTCCGTGTTCACGTTTGAGGGTCCTTATAATTAAGGTGCTCAAGTAATTGTTGAGGAATCGTGTCCGATCCATATCACAGGGTTTCAGAGGACGGAAAATAAAGCACTTTATTTTTAAAGATTCTCCTTCGATTCGATATCCTGTCTTCTTGTTAACCCCTCCAGCTAAGCTAAAATACTTGTCTAAATATCAACAAATGTTAAAAGATAACCTACCTAACTGTATGGTCACTACACATCCTAATGAAATATGGCCATAATATTAGAATATTACGTGAAATGTTCGTATTCATATAATACTAAAGCATTGGTCAGTGCCACGTTAATAGATGTTGATACTAAAGCTTCTAATTTTAGTTCTATATACCGATTTCACCCTCGAACAATTCTACCAGTTTTGACTAATGAGTGTATTGATTTGTCTGTTGCTCAAGCTACTTTGTACTTGTATTTAAATTCTATAATGTATAGTTTCACTAGCTGATGTTTGTGATTTCGTGCACATTGTGTATTGGTAACTATCATTCGCCTACGGATGCGCTTGCATGGTATGTCCTCAAAACATATTCTAAGTTCTATAAGGATAGTATAGACTTGTGAACAGTAAAATCAGAAGCGAAATACCTAGAGCGAGTACTTGATCGTCCTTGCTCCTTGACCAGATCGAAGATACTCTGGACAAAGACGCGGTTAAAAGTAGCCTAAAACTACGATCGGGGCATTAGGAATGTAACGAGAGCAACCGAAGCAAGAGTTTAAATCCAGTTTAAATCTACAAGTTTACACCTGCGTCAAAATCATGGCTGCTTCCCCAAGAGATAGCCACAGACCGTCTTTATGTATTTTCTACGATCTGTAGCTATCCATAGGGAAACAACCAAGATTTTATGTATTTAAGTACTACTGCAGATAGTTAGCGCATTGCAGTTTGTTCAAAAGTTTTGGAACAATGGATATAAAAACATTTAGATTCAGGGCTACTATATCTCTACTATTATAAAGCTGAAGAGTTTCTTTGTTTGGTTGGACGTGCTAATCACAGGAACTACTGGTTTGAAATAAAAAAATATTTTAGTGTTGATATTTCATTTTTCTCCATTTATCGAGGAAGGCTTAAGAGCTATATAACATCACGATACGAGCAACAGGAGCGGAACATTAATGAAAAATGTTGCAAAAACGGGTAAATTCTTTTATGGGACGCAGACAAAGTCGCGCAGGTCAGCTAGTTTTTTATATGTAATCCCGTGAAGCTATCGATTCAGAAGCACTTGGGTGTAGTAAAGTAGTATTAAGACATTCGTACGGCCACTTTGATGTAAAACCTTGCACCCTTTTTATTTGTGAAAATATATATTTAACATAATCGCAAACCCTATTAGCTCTTGAAAAATTGTTTACGAAAATTCTTGGCGATTGTAAATCTTAAATTACTAAAGTTTTGTATCAAAACGTGACCACAACAATTTATTGAAGCCAATGAAGTATTTTGTTTTACCCTGAAAATTGTGAGTTTTGAGCTGGATGTCTCAAGTTTCTGCAGGCTATGGTAAGATTACCTTGCTAGATGTTGGAGGCTGGAAGTTTACTTCATATTGTCTTGCGTCTACGCGAATGTTATACATTGAAATTAAACTACTATATACGGATTTTTTCGCGTTGTTTATTTAAAAACTCTTTCATTACATAATTTCAAACTATGACATTACAGACTATTTTAAATTAATTAAAACTACTTATATTTAAGTTTACACTTTCCCTGACGTTTCGATTGCTTTTCAGCAGTCATGTTCACAGGAAGACTTAGATGGTGTTCAAAATTATATAATATAAGTGTTTTAAAAAAAACAACGCGGCTAAATCCGTAAAAATGTAGTTTAATTTCAATGGAAGTTTACTTGTTGGTCAATAGAGTACATTTAAAGTAAATGCAATTTCACATTTATCGGTTTCTTTCTAGTATTTAAATGAAGAAATATTTTATTATTTACACTAATTACAATAAAACAAACTGAACAAAGCGCTTTGTTTTTTTTTATTAAATACGCTAATCGCTTAAACCACTGGTCGGATTTGAAAACAATTTTCAATTTGATTTGAATATAGCTGCCGCTCTATCTGATCAACTCAGTAGTATTTTATAATTCTGTAGGTTGAGCTACTGTAGAACAGTGGGGAGACCAATAGACTGCAATACAGAGGGTCTCGGGTTCGAACCCACGTCGCGCACCTCTGACTTTCGGAAGTTATATGACTTTTCGAAATTATGTGCGTATTGATTGGCAATTATCACCTGCTCCGTGCCTCGGAGAGCACGTTAAGCCGTCGGTCCCGGCTGCCATGGACATCTATGGCAATCGTTATTGGGAAGTCAGTGACCTATAATATCCTGACACTGGTCTAGCCTTAGGGTATCGTTAGCCTTCGGGTTGCGGAGGTCAGGTGGCAGCCGCTCCGTGTAAAAACTGATATCCAGTCAAATCCGGTTAGACTAGAAAAGCCGACTCCAATGACTTGGGAATAGTAAAGGCTAGGGAGAAGAGCTACTGTAGAACATTTATTACTACCGGTAAATTAGGGTGTATTGCAACTACTGGGGTGAAAAACAACACAATAAAATTCGCGCGAATTTGATCAAATGACGTAACTCAGTACTGCCAAGTTTAAAATTTGACATTAAAACTAAATATTGCCATATAAATTTTTACTATAGACACTGAAAATTTTGTCATAATAAAGATGAACTTTTTCAAAAAAATGTTGTTTGCCACCCCAGTAGTTGCAATACACCCCAATTTACGGTACTTTAAAACTGTGTTTACCACGTTTCTTAAAAGAAAATAGAAAAAAAATTCTCAGCGGTACTCCGTTAATGCACAGGACCGGTATATAATGCACATTTACTGTTTATAATCAACGGAGACAACCACTTTTAAAAGTGATGACAGTGTAACCGACTGCCACGCCTGAGGTCGCGGGTTCGATTCCCGCACAAGTCAAACATTTCTGTGCATGAACATGGATGTTTGTCTTGGTCTGGGTGTTTCTATGTATAATATATATGTATTTACAAAAAATAAAGTATATATGTATGTTTATCCATTGTCTAGTACCCATAGTACAAGCTCTGTTTAGTTTGGGCTAGATGGTGTTGTGTGTATGTGATAGAATAGAAACCAATTTATATTTTATTAATAATATATAATTTTTATTTTATTCATTCTTATTATACACGGATGGTGCAATTGCTTAAGTTGTTTAACCGACTAAACAGCGACGAGTGTTGTAGGATCGGTTTCCAAGTGAGAGAAATGGTGTAATCGACCAAAAGTTGTTCCAAATCAGGGGTGTCCTTTATGTCTGTTGAATTTTATTTGAAATTTTAATATAGGTTATGAGAATTACTTTTTAAAACATATAATCATATATTAAATTATTCATTTTCATACCTATGTAAGAACAAAGAAATCTCTATCAATTTTACATAGTCATTATTATATAACTGGTCACACAGTGGCAAAAGTTTTACTGAATAATTTCCTTTTTAATACATTCTTCTCCCTAGCCTTTATTATTCCCAAGTCACTTGGGGTCGGCCTTTCTGGTCTAACCGGATTTGACTGGATATCAGTTTTTACACGGAGCGGCTGCCACCTGACCTCCGTAACTCGAAGGCTAACGATACCCTAAGGCTAGACCAGTGTCAGGATATTATAGGGCACTGACTTCCCAACGACTGCCATAGATGTTCATGGCAGCCGGGACCGACGGCTTAACGTGCTCTCCGAGGCACGGAGCAGGCGATAATTGTCAATTAATACGCACATAATTTCGAAAAGTCATATAACTGCCGAAAATCAGAGGTGTGCGACGTGGATTCGAACCCAAGACCCTCTGCATTGCAGTCTGTTGGTCTCTCCACTGAGCTATCGCTGCTTCCTTTTTAATACATCCTTACTAATATTATAAATTTGAAAGTAACTCTGTCTATCTGTCTGTCCGTCTGGCTGTTTGTCTGTTACCTATTCACGGCTAAACCACTTAACCGATTTAGATGAAATTTGATATAGCGGTTGTTTAAAACCTGGGAAAGGACATAGGTTACTTTTCGTCTATATTGATGTAGGTACCGCGCGGGCGAAGCCGAGCGCAAAAGCCAGTTTTATATACTTTAACTATGCCGTATCCATTTTCGTACGCGCCGTATGCTTAAAATGGGGTATAAAAGTTTTCTTTTCATTTAGACATCTATTGTTTCTACACAACAATGTGCAAACTGTGTGCGTCCCGGGAGCGCAGGGTCAGGGCTAGCTCTAACAGCATACCGACAATGATAACAGATAATAGCAGCGGTATGCAACTATTATCTGTGTATTTAAATAATAAATTGAATATTTAGTTTAATAACTAGATTTTGCCTGCAGCTTCTATCGCGTGAATCTAAATTTTAACAATAAATTGTTAAGCTTAAATATAAGTAAACACTAACTAGCAAAACTATTTAACAATAGTAGCTTAAAGTTAAAAAATATAAAATAATAGTGGTTTATAAGTTTTAAGTATTCAGAGAAGTGTGTCAGGATCGTAGCAAATGGAAATCCGTAGTCTCTGCCTAACCCTCTGGGAAACAGGCGTGAATCTATGTATGTATGTATAAGTTTTATAACATATAAGCAACGCGATAAAAGCCATATAAACTAGTTTAATTTTAATATTTTCATTCACAACACTAGTTTAATTATAATCATTTGTAAACGACGAGACGAAAGACAAGATATTAAATAAATTGATATCATTCGGGAACAAACCTTTTGCGGATGAAAGGTATGCATGTCTTCTTGTTCCCGTGCGCTCCATAGCTCGGTATTATTTTCTGCTGTATGTGAATCGATTTTATTGTTGTATTCTTTTGTAATCATTGACAAGTTTTAGTGTTAACAATAACAGACAACAATACATTTGGCGCGCACGGGTATAAGCCGTCTTTTTTTGTACACCTGACAACCTGTAAGCGAAATTTCATGATGATCGATTGAGTAATAATAATTAAGGCGTTAAAGCGTAATAATCAAATAAACAAACTCATATTCACATTTATAATATTAGTTAGGCTTAGTGTAATTCTCTTTATAAGTTTCTGTTACTAACAAAATTAATCTTGCTTACAACTTGCTTCAATAAATGAATATGATGATTATTGTATAGATTGCTTTTATCATGACCCTAAATACATTATCACACAAACAAAATCCTATCCAACCCAACCATATCAAAAGATATTATCGCCATACTAATCATTAGGACATATGAGCAAAATGATCTTCAGAAAACCTTTCCTATCCGCCATTTTGAAACGGTACAACGTTTATTAACAACTAGCTGATCCGCGCAACTTCATCTGCGTCACATAAGAGAATCTTCACCGTTTTTACAACACTTTTCATTGACGCTCCGCTACTATTGGTCGAAACATGATTTATATAGCTTATAGCCTTCCTCTATAAATGGGCTATACAACATTAAAATAATTTTTCATTTCAAAACTGTAGTTTCTGAGATTCGCGCGTTCAACCAAACTCTTCAGCTTTATAATATAAGTATAGATTTTCCTTTAGGTCACAATCGAACAAGCCAGTACTATAAACTAAAGTATCGACAATAAAACGGAACGGCGGCGAGCATTATAAGGCAGTAATGTTTTATATACCGCAGTGGACCGTAATTTAATTTTATTGCGAAGATTTGTTGATATTGGCCGCTGCTGCATCTGTGTTAGGATGTCGTTACGTTTTATTTAAACAGATTGCTTTACGTAATCGATATGTTATCGAATAATTGTAATATTACATACGTATGCTTCCCAACTATATCCTTACTAATAAGAATGTGAGTTGAATGTGAGTTTCTTTGTTTATTTGTTACGCTACCATTTTTTTACGTGGGCTGAATTCTTTGACGAATACCTCTCCGCGGGGCAACGGAGAGGGTATTTCGGGCTCACCGGGAGAAAGATACCCCGGTAATACCGACTAAACCTACCACGGTGTTCCTCAACATAACCATAGACTGCGGGGTCGCGCGAATCGCTTTCACATGCAATCGCGACCCCACCGAAGTTTCGGCCCGCCGTGTAAAATGGCAGGCCATTACATAGCACTTCCTCTACTGTCCCCTTATAGGGGGAAAAAAGCATGGCTCAGAGTCGCGCCTGGTAACACGCACGCCGCCTCTCAGACCTGGCGCTGATTGGGTCGCGAGCAGGCCCACACTGTCCACCACCCGCAGGTCAAATCTCAAGGTGGCTGGAGGTCATCTAGCGTCCTCCGGCGCCCGGTTCTGCGGTTGGGGAGAGGATTTAAGCGCTCCCTCTCCCACTTCGCCGAAACTACTTGACCGCTCATCATGAAATTTCGCATACACGCTGTCAATGGAACAGAATAGGACATAGGGTATCTTTCATCCAGAAAAATGTACTGTTGCAAACATAACCTAACCTACATTTACACAAGCGAAGCTGAGTGCAAAATTTAGTCACGTATAAAATTTGATTGTATTGTGAATCATGTTTTACTAGAGTTCCGTGAGAGTTTCGCCGGTACGGACGCACTGAAAGGGGTGGGTTCGATGTCCCAACGGAATAAAACTTTGTGTGATCATACCCAAAATATGCGTCCATCCATAAATTTTTGGCTGTATAACTGATTGTTGTGTTTTATTTTATTTAGAAAGGCACGTGACAGCCACACTACATAATATAATAATAATGTTTTATTTATTTCTCCTCACATAATACACAATTCTTGTAGTACATGGATACTTATTAAGATAGTGAATAACACAAAAATTTATAGAGTATGTGAAGAGCTGGTCTTCTTTTTCTTCTTTTCGTGTGGTTAGTGGCCAACCTATTGTCAAGAGTTGTTCAAGCCGCCCGTAGGCCTCTGACATGGCTTAACGACTGCTATCAATTTTGGCAACAACCGGGACCGACTTTTACGTGCCCTCCGAAGCACGGAGACGCTCAGATGAAATATCACTAAGCGGTCACCCGTCTATAGACTGACCTATCTTCAGGACCCGAGTAGATAGGGCTTCGGGGGAGAACTACTGGTCTCTCCCTTTGGACCAGGGTACTGCGGGGTCAGGAAGCCCACTGCGCCTCGAAAGGCGTATCGACCGCTGACTAGAGTGCGCGGTGCTTGACATTGGTGTTGGACTCGCAGGGGTATGTGGATGGCCGCTGAGGACGACATGTTCGTTTGCTCGGCAAGCACGTTGCGTTCGAGCGTCGGATTCAGGCGCGGCCAGTGCGAACCAGTCGGTCGCATGAGGCACGGAGTTGCCTTTAGCGAAGTGGCAGTGTGGTTTCACTGCCGCAACGTATCTCGGGCGCTTACCTGCTCAGCAAGTAAGAGTCATAGCTAGAGTGACTCGGGCCACACCCGGGTTGTAGGCCTATTTGGGTAGGCGTACGGACGTACGTCGGGAAGTGAGCGTGCCTTATACAGCAGGAGGCGGCTTCTCCGTCGGCTTCAGCGAGGTTTTCGTTAGCAACTCCCTGAGTTGCGAGTGGTGAGCGGTTTTATTGCTCCGGTACCTATCTGGAGAATAGAGGTACAGGTTACACGAGAACCGGATCTTTGAGGTTAGGGTGGAGAGTCGAGATTTGGGGACAAGACCTTTCTATACCTGGTCCCGGAAGGTGCTCTCGGGCACTGGAAGGTACAGCGGCTCCCCTAATATAACCTATACGGTTGGTGTAGGGAACGCTATATCATAAACTGGGGTAGTCGTAGAGAGAGAGGATGACCGCACCCAACGTTGCTTAACCTCGCTAATCGTTTACCGATCAGTGAGTGCAACTGGCTATGAGCGCCTCTGTGGAGCTGTTCTACAGGCATATCTATGTCTATCTGAGGAGCTGGTGACTAAGATAGGCATAGATATGCCTGTAGAACAGCCCACCAGGTCCCCACCTCAGGCTACAAGCAATTATATTTGCGATAAAGCATTAGGTACTTACATCATTACACATTTTCCATTTTGAGCATCATTAAGAAGATAAACAAAATTAAAACCATTTTACATTTTACGAAACGCTTAAATAAGCAAATTAAATTTAATACACGTACATTTAACAAATCAAAAAAGAAAGAAGCAGAAGTTCATTTAACACACCACATAAGGCACAAATATTTACTGTTGTTACGACTCAATTTAGAAGATTGGTATAAAAATAAAATACGATATGTGGGTATATTGAAATGTTTAAACAGTACTATTTAATGAAGTAGATAATCAATAGAATCAGTTAAAACTGGGCAGTAATATAGCCAACGGAAATGGTCACAGGTTACCATTAGATTTATTTATTTATTGAACGTAGGAAAGTAGTATATTAAGAAGATACATTGAGTACTTAACATTAAACTTAGCAAATATTCTAACTACTACAGTTTCCACAGATTATTTGTAAAACTTAACATTAATTCTATAAGCAGACAATAGCTGTCATTTTGTATTAAAAATGTGGAACGCTTCACGATTTTGCGTGCCATCCTTGCGCAGGGGCAATTCAGCAAAATATACAAAATATGCCATTCAGTTTTAGGATTATTTCTAGTGCATTCTTGTTCAAAGAAATATAGTTTATGAAAATATAGTGAGCGAACTGTTTATTGGATTTTCAATGAATTGCTTTCCTTCGGGAACAGTACTTTTTTCTAGATGATGATATTATGTCCTTTTCTGTACACCTGACAATGTGTATACATTATTTCGTGATGATCGGTCAGGGAGTTACGGCGTGAAAGCGTAACAAACAAACAAAATAAACAACCTCACATACATATTCTCACATTTATAGTTTTCCTCATATTAGTTAGGATTATTATGAAGATGCAACGAGCGAACTGTTTATTGGCGATATCATTGAAACTTATTTGTTTCTTGTTGTCAATGTTTTAGGTATGTTTGTTTGTTCCGGCTTTACGCAAAAACCACTTAACAGATTTGATGAAGTTCTCACAGTTAGTGCCTAGAGGTTCAATTTAAAATCTTAGTCTAGTTTTATATGATTATTTTCATTAGATACGGAGACAAGTTGCACAGCACGTCACATATGTTTTTGATCCGTGGTATTAAGTGTTATCAGCTAACCATAGTCTCGCGAGAACAAATCCGCATGCCAAGGCCAGTAATAAATAATGTCAGACTACTACCCTAAAAGACTAACTACTAAGGTATAACAAAGAAAAATAACTTCAAGGTACAATAAACGCAAAATTACCACCATCCTACTGTATATACCAAGTATAGCCAAATTAAATTTAGTCTAAAAATATTATCGTTATAATTGAATGTAAATTAAGAATAAATTATTTAAATTCTACCTCAGTACCGCGAAGTACGAGAATAATTAAGGCTATCGTCCAGTTGGAGCGACAATGGTAGCTTGAGTATCGCCGGAGAGCGCTCGGAACACAAAGCTTGACACTTGTGTTGGCACTTCACTATAGCATAGCTGTAATATGAATACGGCGCAGTGCACGCGGTCTCGCAAAAGCCTTATAAGAATATTATACAGGATTTTGTAGATATCGCCTTAGGAAAATGTTTCTAGTAATACTGCATATTATAGTTTGAATATCTTTATTTCTGACTAGGCTTCGCTCGCGAGGCTTGGCAAGCAGCGATAGCTTAGTAGGGAAACCAGCAGACTGCAATGCAGAGGGTCTCGGGTTCGAACCCACGTCGCGCACCTCTGAATTTCGGAAGTTATATGACTTTTCGAAATTATGTGCTTATTGATTGACAATTATCGCCTGCTCCGTGCCTCGGAGAGCACGTTAAGCCGTTGGTCCCGGCTACCATGAACATCTATGGCAGTCGTAATTGGGAAGTCAGTGCCCTATAATATCCTGACACTGGTCTAGCTTTAGAGTATTATTAGCCTTCGGGTTGCGGAGGTCAGGTGGCAGCCGCTCCGTGTAAAAACTGATATCCAGTCAAATCCGGTTAGACTAGAAAAGCTGACCCCAAGTGACCTGGGAATAATAAAGGCTAGGGAGAAGAAGAAGGCTTCGCTCGCGTAAATGTACTTTTTTTGGATGAAAGGTATCCTATGTCCTTTTCTGTTCCCCTGACAAAGTGAATGCGAAATTTCATGTTGCTCGGTCGAGTCGTTAAAGCGTGCTACATATGTACATATTTTCGAATTAAAATTAGTACTCGTGTTATTCGAAATGTTTGATCGATAGTCGCACATCTCAAATTCCCAAAATAGCCAAATCATTATTTATAAGGCATGTCAGTACAAAACACAAGTCAATCCCAAGAGTACAAAAGTTAGAAAAAAGTACGCATATGGTCGGCGCGAGCCATTTTTTTGACAATCCCTTATGCACTTTGTATAAAAGTCACGGAAATATGGATATTTTGTTTTACCTAGCTTTGTTTAGCCATTCAAGTGTAACGCCGTCATAAGGGGAAAAGACGTATATAAAATTATCTTTCGAATTTGAGTATTTTACGTATTCGGAATCAGTAAATAAATTCACATCTGCTCGTATTTTTATATTAAATATCAATATAATAGCAGTTATGTCGTATGACGGCAGATACTTTTGCTTAGAGACTCATGTTTTAAGTCTGCTGCAACTACAATTTATAGCATGGTTCCATTCTCTGTTCGGGCACAATTATCCTAATTAGTATCATGAATGCGAATGTGAGTTTGCTCATTTCTTATATTAAATATAAAAATACTGGCAGATTCGCCTTTTTTTCATATGACGTTAGTGTATTTTTGCTTACAGACTTACATATATTTTAAGGCTGCTGTAACTACAATTAATAGTTTTGGTTCCATTCTCTGTTCGGGCACAATTATCCTAATTAATATTATAAATACGAATTTGAGTTTGTTCATTTGTTTGTAACGCTGTCACGCCCTAACTACTTGACCGATCATCATGAAATTTCGTAAACACTTTGTCAGAGGTACAGAAAACGATATAGGGTTACTTTTATTTAGAAATAGCACATGTTTTCGAGGGATAGCAAAGCTAGATAAGCGCGAGCGAAGCTGCAGGCAAAATCTAGTATCGGATATTTTAAGAAGTTCAGAATATTAGAATAATTAAACAAACTTTTACGGTGTTTAAAAATGTATATTTTATTGATATAATCTTTCAAGAGATCTTACCTTGAACTTTTAACCTTTGTCTATTGACGGTCAGTGTTTAATTCTAGATGTAGGTGGAATTGAATTTCACGTTTCTTACGAGACGATAGCCTAAAATACAAAGTAATAAATAATAGTATATATAAAATTCAAGATAAACTAAAGACACATTTTTTGTAAAAAGGCGTACGTGACAATATATGCTCACCACTATCTTTTTGAAAAGAAAAATGCTAAAATTTTTTTTATGTTCTTAAAGACGAAGTAAAATAACGTTTAACTACTCGATTATTCATTATTGCCATATTCATCATAAAATTTCTGTCAGGGGTACAGAAAAGGACATAATAGCATCCATCCAGAAAAAAAATACTGTAATTATTCTAACCTACATTTACGTGGACGAAGCCGTGAGCAAAATCTAGTAAACATATAAAACACACAAAATTAGTTTTCGCAAAAACAGGAGCAGTTCGTCTTCAAAAGTAATTTTACGTTGACAAAGATTTTGTCAAATTATCTCATGGCATTGTTTTTGCAGTAAACAAAGTTTTCTACTACCTTAAAGTGGCTACCTAATTTTTGAGTCGTAGAGCCTCGCTGATTTCAGCATGAATCGGCCGACTCGACAGAGAAAGGGTAGTCCTTCAGTCTCACAGAATATCAACGTGAAAGAGCAATATTCCTACTGTTGTGTTTCGTCCGATGAGTGAGAGTGCCGCTGGCCTAATCACCCTCTATCTCCCTTCCCGCTCCTTCTCCATCCTGCTTCCTTTTTATCTTCTTTGTTTCTTAAAGGATCGGCAACGCGCCTCTGGAGTTGCAGGTGTCCATACGCTACGGTGACTATTTACCATCAAGACCGGGTGCTTGTTTGTCACCTTAGGAGTATAAAAAAAAACAGCAGGTAGACTCACGTGCTGATTGCTCAGCAATTGATATTGGATGGATTTGCTGATGGAAGGCTCAACTGATTGTTTTAGTGTGACCAGCACCCAAAATCTCTGGTAACATACTAACCATGAGGAAAGTCGTATGCTGAGGCAATTCATGTGCTTTTTTGTGAATTTAGTATACATATATAGAAAAGTAACAAAACCGTTAATCGTCTTACGTTTACGCGAATATTATTCATTGAAATCAATCTACTTTATTCCAATTTTATCGCGTTGTTTATTAAACACTTTTTATTACATAATTTTGAAACTATTACACTACTACACTACTAATCAAATTAACTACTTTTTAAGCTACATATTTAAATTATTAAAACTGTATAAATTTAAGTTAAAACTTTCCTCGACGTTGCAGTTGCTTTTCAGCAGCCATGGTCACGGGCAGACTACCAACATCTTAGTCTGCCAATGAACAAACATTAATGTTTGAAAATTATAAGGTGTGTGCTATTAGTATATCCGTGAAGAAGGCTTATTATTTTCTATTGCCATATTGTATCTCCATGATCAGACCAGCTTCATGGTACCACATTATTGTCTTGTCACAGAAGTTCCATAGATATACCAAATTTTAACGCAGTCATCCAGTTCCTTATACCGCTTTAATTCGAGCCTCACATGGGACAAACAATTGTGTGGTTCAAAAAATAATTGTTTAGAGTCTTGGTCTTCTTTGTATTCGTTGTTGTAGTATATGTATACGTATACGTAAAATAACCTGTACAGAAATGAGTCTACTGTGAAATACATGTTTAAAAAAATGCACTTGAAGAATGAATTACAAATTTGCACCGCAAAAACAGATGTATGAATGGAGCAAGTTAAATAAATTTTATCAACAGACGTTGACAAAATTTATCAGCAACTATGAATGGTCTAAACATCGAAAACTGTAACTTAAAAGCCTTTGAAAAGTTTTATATGAAAGCTGAAAAAAAACACAGACATTAAAGCATCAGTATTTCAACTCACACGTGGGCGACTCGATGCGATGCCGGTACCTGAAAAGGTCGGTATTACCACTTGAAAAATAAATGGAACTGCTACCTTTTCTATTAATTTAACCTTTTTATTAGTCCCGTAGCAAATCTTAGAGTATTTACGTTATTTGATTAATGTTTATCCATTGAACAGCGCAGAGTTACTTACGTCACCGACGATAGTGCTTTATAAATAACTTTCACCTTAAGTTTTTTACTCGTACCAAAATCACTTTCTTATACAAACACATTTGATATATTCGGGCTTTTATAGGCTCTTCGGGTAACAAACAAAAAGGGAAAGTTTTCCGAACCAATACATAATCCACTAGTCTGGCAAATGTAGGGATGAATTCATCTTATCGCCATCTTCCGTGTATATAAAATATTCATGCGTATCTCGCTTCGCGTACTGACAGCCCTGATTGAACGCGAGCTCATACACATGCATTATGTGTCGTTTTAATAAAATTCATTCGCGTTAAAGGTGAACACGCGCTTGCCAGAGTTCGCTCACACCTACTACTACTACTACTGAGAGTAATATCCATGAAATTCCATGTAATGAGCCGTCATGATATACACGGCTTTAATCTCAATGCGAAGTCCAGGAATTCAGAGGTGAGGTGATTTTCAAGGAATCTACGCTTATGGATGACTGAGCGAGTAACAATTTATGCATCTTATAAAAGCATTACACTTTTATGTTTTTGTAATGTGTTCTTCACATGGAGATAGTTAGCAAAACATCTAAAAACTTAAAAACAAGAGCCTGTGGCCTTTTTATATAATAGCATGAACTCGTATTTTAAGCTTTCTTGGACTATAGTAACTGTTTAGGCATTAGGCGGCTATATGTTTGTATGACATCTGAAAATTTAACAAAGTTCGTTTTTTGCTTGGCAAATACGTTGTAACTTACCAATGTTAGATGTAAATATAGTCACATCCTAATTAATATGAGTATACATATAGGTAAATGCGAATGGGAGTTATTTTGTTATACTTTCACGTCTTAAATTAATTCAAGTAAAATACCGCAAACTCGTTATCAGGGTATAGAAAAAGACATAGGGTACCATGTATCCAGAAAATGTACTGTTACCAAGGAATAGGAATTTATTAACAAATTCTACATTAACGCGAGCGAAGTGCCGGGCAAAATCTTATATATAATAAAAAGCAAGTGCTTCATAAAATTTACAGAAATTTATACCACTAGCATTATAAATGTGAAAGTTTGTGAAGACATTTGGATGTCTGTTATTCAATCATATGCAAAACTTTAAACGAGTTTGAAGTTACTATATCCTGGATTAGCACATAGGATACTTTTTATGTATTATATTAAATATGTAATAAACCATGCACGCTTTGTGTGAGATTTTGAGTAAACTTTTAAATGTTACGCGATCGATGCGTTACACTTACATGAGTGGGCGTTCACCTTTACAGGCGGTCGGATAATACCTGTATTAATTTTGGGTAGCAAACAATTAATTTTGTTCGTACGAAATGAGCCTGCTTACTAAGTTAGATTATATTTTCCATTTATACAATCCATGTCAACTCGAGAATAAAAATGCCTCGTAATATTTTAGTAAGCGCTAGGAAACCAATTCAGATTTATGTTCGAAAACACATGGATTCTTGTATAATATTTTTAACGTATCCTGTTAGTATGAGTGTTTTTACTGCTGCTCTTTGCTTCACTCGCATGTCCCAAGCAAAAGCATACGATAAAGCGATAAATCTGTGCTAAGGTCCAAATCCATTCCACAGTTTTCTCGTGATTCACTTAGAATCATCCAAATATATCTCTCTCTCTTTCTCCATATATATATGTATATACAGATAAGTATATAGTTAGTCGTTCTAGTTACCTTTTATACTGTTTAATTTGATTATTTTGGGCAAGAGCTATTACTAGAAGATTAATATTAAAATACATTAGATCAAACATATTTAAATATATTTATTTCAATAATGTAGTATTTGTAATTTATAACGTGTCTACTATATCAGGCCAATAAGGCAGTAGACAATGATATAGATCATTGTCTACTGCCTTATTGGCCTTGTAGCATGAGTTAGAGTAAACTTCTGTCCATATATTCTAGGCCTAAGAGTAAATTTAAAATAAATTTATTTAATTGGCTTCAAGAACTTGATTATAATACTACCGAACAATTACTGAACGTCTCTATATAATGACTTGCCAGAACTATTCAAACACCACGCACGAGCACACACACACGCTCACGCTCACGCACATGCACACGCACACGCACACGCACACGCACACGCACACGCACACGCACACGCACACGCACAAACACACATACACATACACAAACACACATTCCTCTTAAAATAGCACATACATGTTACATTGCTTTATTTTATTTTATTTTATTATTTTTGTTAATCTTTAGTTTTTAAGTTTCTTCATATTTGATCTAGTTTTGCTTTATGTTGTTCTAATTAATTCATTCAATAGTCTCGTAAATGTCTTGTACAAGTCTATACCCAATATGCTATTTAATAGGCAAATACACCTACCAGTCCCGGGTGGGGGCCTGGTGATCTGTCACACAGGGGTCTCCCTAGTACGGACTCCAGTCTCTCACAAAGGATCCTTATATCTATACCTATTTATTTTTTATCTACTGTAAGATGCACTTGTACGTGAACCTTTGTGATGAGAGAAATAAAGTTTATTATTATATTAGTTTGGACTTATATTTGCGTGTGCTCATGCGGGTTCAGGTCCCAGGATAGATAGAGTATTATTGGGTTTTCTGTTAGGAAAGTCTTAGTAGAAACAACGAGCCCGGTAGACGGCAATAGTGTAGGGATCTATTATTTTCTTTTTTTTTTGCTAAAAATGGTATCTCTCGCACTAGGGATAATTACTGTGTCGCGGAGGATTTTACAAACGTTTAAACAACGGACACAAAGAACACCCAGACTCAGAACAACCATTTGTGGATCACACACATTTTTGTCTCGTGTGGAATTCAAACCCACAATACTCGGAGTGACGGCAGTGGCCGGGCGACCACTTAAACCACTTTGCCATCCATGAAGTATTTTATGTAGTAGGAACGTCAATCTAATAATGGATTTCTGAGCAACAGCTGTTCTTCATAGCTCTATTAGCTTCGTTGTCGCACAGTACCGTCGCCCTTAGCAACCCATCGCCTTCGCGTTACGAGCTGTTATTAAATGAAAAGAGCCCTTAAGAATATTTCATTTGAGAGGTGAAAGAAATTATTCAATAGTCAAGTGTGCTGCCAAAATGCCGCGGAATTAAGCACCAATTTATCTTCTATAATAATTTTGCAATACTTAACGAGTAATTTGTGAGTTATTTTTTGAATAAATAACTTAATATTTTTTGGTTGTCCTTTTAGGTGATCACTGTTATTATTTCTGGACCAAAAATATTACAATTACAATACCATCGCTTAGACCACTCGCTTAAACGACTAGAAGTTTTATTCGAGTGGGAGTTCATATGTAACATAAATTAAGATTACAATGAATACTGTAATAATTAAAATGACCGTATGAATCTATGAATTATATATTATTTAATATCAATCTATTTCCAGAGCTTTTTATTTTTATAACCCGCCTATTAATCCTTAGAAGGATAAGCAGGCGCTATGATTGTGTGTAGGAGCCTCGCTGATTTTAGCATGAATGGGCGACTGGGGAAGGATTACCCTCTCACAGAATATCGACGTGAAATAGCAGTATTCCTACTGTTGTATTTCGTTCGGTGAGTGAGAGAGCTGGAAGTCCAATCACCCTCTTTTCCCCTTCCCGTTCCTTCTCCTTTCCACTTCCTTTTTCTCTTCTTTCTTTACTAAAGAGTTGGCAACGCGCAAGTGATGCCTCTGGTGTTGCAGGCGTCCATAGGCTTCGGTGACCACTTACCATCAGGTGGGCCGAATACTTGTTTACAATATTTACTAATATAAAGAAATGCGACAAATGAGTATAGATTCTACCCGCAGCTTGCCGAGTTTACGATGCGGCTTATTTATTTACTATGTTCCTTTTAAAAATAAAAATGAAATGTTTATTTTATCATCATCATCAGTTCGCACCCAGAGGGTAAAATAGATGCGGCATGGAAATGGTACATCTAATTTTTATTCTATGATGACGAAACAAAAGATACGCGTCCCGCCCTGACCGCGCGTGAAACAAATTCTACGTTTGAAATTGCTACTCTAGTTGTAACATATAGAGCAATGATGCTATACAATATTAATAAAATAAAATTAATATACATGCTAGTTCATGTTAAACAGTATCTAGGCTATGACAGTAATCTGTATCGATCTGTGAAGTATCGTGGTCGCGTGTAATGTTGACGTGAACATGAACTCAGACCGTTCATCACTGACACAAATACTATTTGGACTCCAGCGTTGTTAAACTACAATTATCTGTGAAGGCCAAATCGTTTCAGTATAGGTAACTTGGCTCATAGCTCGGTCTGTTGTATGAAGAAAGGTTTATTTATAAATGAAGATCAAAGAATCTTTATGGCTTTGCGGTAGTGTATGGGATTGCTGTGCATAATCTCGGGTTCGAGTCTCGGGTTGAGCAATGTGTCATTAGGTTTTTCTGTCAACAAAATTCTTTAGAATGGAGTCTGAAGCTATGCGTAATAAACGATTTTCGTCATGGGGTCTTATATCATAGCTAACGAAATGTGAAAAACATCTGTCTATGATACATGCGTTTGTTGCCGTTGCTATCTCAATATTCGGTTATCGATCTCTACGAGTTCGGTTTGCAGTAAAATTAACATATTTTATAAAAAGTCTTTTGATAAATCGATTGCATTGGGAAAATAAATGTTATATATATATATACGATACTTACAGGCAAATATTATATGGATGATTTTTTTAGCAGTAAGAGATTGTAAAAACATTAATTCAGTTTGTTAGGGCTTGATGCATTCTGTAGTTATTTGTTTGATATCTACTAAAGTTTTAAAATGACAAGTAATTGTAAATGAGTATAATAAATGTATAATTTTCTATGACTCATCAAAAAATCTTGTCTCTTTCTGGGCTAATTCTTCTCACTCTGTGAAGAAGCAAGTGCCCAGTAGTGGAACAGTTTATATTCAGGACGAATATAACTATAATTATTTACAAAACGTTTAATTATATTAAACTTAGCTAAGTTTGTTGTTCAGCTGACCAACGCAACTTCGTCCGCTTTACATAAGAGAATTTTTCCCGATTTTGCAAAATTTTTCATTGATGCGCCGCTTCTTTTGGTCGTAGCTTTCCTCGATAAATGGGCTATTCAACACTAAAAGAATTTTTCAATTCAAACCAACCAAACAAAGAAACTCTTCAGCTTTATATTATAGAAGAAGAAGATGTAAGATGTATATTTGTATAGGTGTGATGTGATTTGATTAGTATAAATGTCTATGACCGGTGTTTACTGCTTATATATCTCTTATTCCTAGCGATTATTAATCCCAGCTTATGCCAGGGTCCGCTTATTTCTGGTCTAACGAGATTTTGTTGAATATCAGGTTTTACACGGAGCGACTACCATCTGACCTCCGTAACCCAGAAGGATAACTTCATTCTATGGTTAGATCAGTCGTCAGGATATTTGAGGGCGCTGACTTCCCAATAACGACTGCCATAGATGTTCATGACAGCCTGTCATAGTGACAGTCCCGGCTGTCATGAACATCTACCACTGTTTAATACCCACTGTTTAACGTGCTTTCCGACGCACGGGGGTGAACCACCGCCAACTTCCCAACTCCGGGCTCATTATTAAGAACTTCTTAACAGAAATTCTTAATAAAATGCTACTAAAAAAATCTTGACGGAAAATCTTAGTAACGTGTTCCAAGGCCTGACCTAGGAATCAAACCCGAGACCTCATGATCCGCAGTCGTATTCACTACAACTGGACACTAGACAACTTATACATATAACAGACATAATCGCTTGTCTACTTCACATTTTCGTCTATAGTATTTTCTTTGAAAAACAGCCCTTGTATTTTGGTTTCTCCCTGTGCCGCGGGGTACTTCATAAACATTGAAATGACGGTAGAAAAATAACACAAAAATGCGGATCCATATTTTAAAATTACACATTTTTTGTTCCACGTTTGATTCAAACCTACATTGTTACGGCAATAGCGAGACTATTCCATAAACCACTGCACTGTTCGTGTAGGCAAAAAAAAACTATCACAGCTAAATACAGAACCCGCGCTACTTTTTTATATCTATAGAAAACCAATATGTAAAATAAATAAGACTGCCTTGTAATTTATAAAGACAGAAAATATTTGATTTCAGCCTTGTCAAAATACAAAAAATAATCTAATCCAATAATATAAAGATAAATTTTCTTTGTTTGTGATTGGTAAGCTCAAAATCTGCTGAACCGATTTTAATCATTCTTTTACCATAAGAAAGCTACTCTATCTAAACTATCAATGGCATATTACATCACGCCACGAGCTAGGTATCGCAGCAGTAATCATAGACGTGGGTAGACAGGTTGTAGTACATACAATTAAATGAACAGGACAGTCTTGAAATAAACTAAAAATTTACAAATGTACCAAACAAAAGCCAAAGAGTCCCTAATTTCTGTATTTAATGTAGTATTGAAATCGCGTAGCGCTGGTTTGCTAGAGTGCGAGTCCTAGTAGCAACGAATAGCTGTGGCGTCGAAATAATAATATTAGCACTGTATTGAACTGTCCCACTGCTGGGCACAGGCCTTTTCTCGGTGTGAGAAGGATTAGGCCATAGTTTACCACGCTAGCCCAGCGCCGGTTAGTAGACTTCACATATATTTGTAAATATCATAGAGAACTCTCAGACAAGCAAGTTTCCTCACGATGTTTTCCTTCGCCGTTAAAGCGAGTGATAATTAACTATTTCGAATTTCGAAAAATCAGAGAGCGCATCTTGGGTTCAAACTCGAGACGTCTACGTGGCAATCCAACGGTTTCCCACTAGGCTATAGCTGCTATCGAAATAATATTATACTTATAATTAGCCATAATCAATCACTAAGGGGTCGCCGATTAGACGTGCAATCACCGCGGTTCATTCGCCCCAATCTATTCGGTTCAAGTGACGTGCAAACTTGTTGATTGGCTGTTAATAATTGGCTATGAGTTGGATCACACAGTGGAAGCTAAATATGGTATATTAATTAGCGATTGAAAGGTCAATGTGCTTTGTACCATTGACATTTGCATAAGTGTGGGCGATACGAATAATAAGTGACTGCAATTTGCATTAGAACTTTTTTATAAAGAGATCTACTGGTTATTTATTTTAATTGATATATAGAGTCAATAATTTGCTGTAGTATAAAGTAAGAGAGATATGACATGATTAAAGCAAGAGTAAGTTTGTAGTCTCTGTCAACTGCTACGAGAAATGTTTGTAAATATATGTTGTTTTGTAAAAAGAAAACGCCCGTACGAAGAAGATTTCGAACAACTATTTGTGGAACACACAATTTTTTGTTCCGCGTGGGGATTGAACCCACAACACTCGGCGTAGAGGCGGTGACAAGACGACCACTTAAACCAGAACGCCATCCATGCATCGGCAATGGTAGCTTAACAGTTTTTTAAAATTAGAATTAGTTTTTCGTTTTTATTAATTGCATATGATACTCAATGTGAGTGTTTTGCCTATTATAGTGTACGAGTGTATCGTGTGGTTACAAGAAAGATGATCTTACGTCATTTTTCGTTGGCATCTGAGTGGTCAGACAGTCTGACATTTAAATGCTAGAGCGTATTGGTTAGTGTAACCGACTGCCACGCCTGAGGTCGCGGGTTCGATTCCCGCACAAGTCAAACATTTGTGTGCATGAACATGGATGTTTGTCTTGGTCTGGGCGTTTCTATGTATAATATGTACGTATTTACAAAAAAAAGGTATATACGTATGTTTATCCATTGTCTAGTACCCATAGTACAAGCTCTGCTTAGTTTGGGCTAGATGGTGTTGTGTGTATGTGGTAGAATATATTATTATATTATATTATTATTATTATTATTATTATATATACATGTAAGAAAACTGTAACTTGTAGAGATCTGTACATATTTAATACAATAGCCAATGTGTAGAGTCTTTATAAAAGCTAAAAAAGCCAAGATAATTATTTTTTGATATTTCGACCGTATGTCTGTTAGTATGTTTGTTCGCGCATTACACAAAAACTACTGATCGAAATTGAATGCAGTATTCAGTTGTATTGCTTTAGATCTTTCTGAAAATCTGGTGCATGTTTATCTTGTTAAGCCACCTAGAAGTCGATTATTATGTATGTAATATAGCTTTTACTTACATGTAAAGATAAAAATTGATGGCTACCTATTTCCAAAATCTATGCGTAATGTCCTCCAGAACGTTTTAACGGAGACTGGCAATCTGGGCAGGAGATATTATAGTGCACAAGTGTGTGTGCAAACATAAGTGCACTTTCTGCTCCCTAACTCTCATGATCTGATGGGACGGTAATCCGACACGATCGGAGACAGATCATGCGCAGGACAAACGGCGTTACGTGCTTTAAACATCCTAACTCCGGCCTACTATTGAGATTTCTTAACAGAAAAGCCCAATAACTTTTTGTTTGCCTGACCCGGAATTTGAACCCGAGACCTCATGCACAGCGGTCGCAATCGAAAGCATCAAAATCTATGCGTACGTAAAGCTTGTAACAGTATAGAGCTAGCCTACCGTAATGAGTACAAAAAGGCGCACGGGCATCCCAAACCCGAAGTTCATTACTATGGACGACCACAAGCCTAATACCTTCTAGAAAGGAAAACATAATTTTCAGCATATAAATGGCAAAGCAAGCAAGCAGCGATAGCCCAGTGGGAAACCTTTGGACTGCCACGCAGAGGTCTCGAGTTCGAACCCAAGGCGCACATCTCTGACTTTTCGAAGTTATATGCGTATTAAATAGTTAATTATCGCTTGCTTTAACGGTGAAGGAAAACATCGTGAGGAAATCTGCATGTCTGAGAGTTCTCCATAATATTCTCGATGATATGTGAAGTCTGCCAACCCGCACTAGGCTAGCGTGGTGGACTATGGCCTAACCCTTCTCACAGTGAGAAGAGGCCCGTGCCCAGCAGTGGGACAGTTTAATACTGGGCTGATATTATTTATATTATTATAAATGGCAAATTGGTCTATAACATTAGTGTAGTGTATTGGGACTAATAACCACTAAATGATGTTATTACTGTACTGATATCTGATTTACAGTGAAATTGTTATATGATAACACAATGATTAGAAGTTAATCGTAATGTGGCAAATGGATTCGCAGAATTCGTTTAATCATGATAACTACATATATATATTGGTACCAATTCTGTAGTCACAAAATTCTCTTATCTTAGCTAAAAATCTCTAGAATTTTGTTAAGTCCTGTCAAACGACATTTCGTATTCTGAAATCGCTAAAAGTGACAGGACTAAACTAAATTTTAGAGATTTTTAGCTAAGATAAGAGAATTTTGTGACAACAGAATTGGCACCATTATGTAAAAACATAGCTAGGTGTTATATACTACTAGATTTTTAGATTAGTAAGAGTACTTTTTCCTGGATGAAAGGTACCCTATATCCTTTTCTGTTCCCCTTACAACGTGTTTAGGCAATTTCATGATGATCGGTATAGTAGTTAAGGTGTGAAATCGTAACAAATAAACTCACATTCGCATTTATAATATTAGTTAGGATTAAAGACGTACAGATATGACTGTACATAATTTATGTTTGTATATAAAACATTTGCTTCCATATATTCTTAATATTGTCTTCTGTTTACGCGAATGTTATTCATTGAAATTAAACTACTATATACGGATTTTATCGCGTTGTTTATTTGACACTCTTTTACATAATTAAGAAACTGTTACACTACATACTACTACTAATAAACTTTACTAATTTTGAAGCTAATTAAATTATTAAAACTATTATATCTGTTTTGATTTAATTTTACACTTTCCCCGACGTTTCGGTTGCTTTTCAGCAGTCATGGTCACGAGGAGGGTCTCCTAATCCTAATAATTTAATTAGCTTCAAAATTAGTAAAGTTTAATAGTAGTAGTATGTAGTGTAACAGTTTCTTAATTATGTAAAAGAGAGTCAAATAAACAACGTGATAAAATCCGGATATAGTAGTTTAATTCTGTATATTCTTGTCCGCAAAAATTTATTAATTGATTTGTTGAATTGAAATTTTGAAACAATATCCTTACTAATGTTATAAATGTGAAAGTTTTTGAGGATATATGATGTTTCTTACTCTTTCACGCAAAAACTAGTGGACCGATTGCAATGAAAATTGTATGTAGATGGCTGAAGACTTGGATTCACACATAGGCTACTTTTTATCCCGATATTCCCACGGAAACGGGACTTACACGGGTGAAACTGCGGGGATAAACTAGATGCATATATGTACGTGTGATCTCAGAACCACCACACCTAAGTTAATTTAGCAAAGCTGTTTTTTATAGTAAATGTGAAATATATACGTAACCAAAGTACATACTTTGTATTTTAGTATACATAAATATACTCGCTAGTTTGAAAGTGAGTTAAAATTATTATTTTAGTAGGTCGCATTTTACGAAATATAGAAGTAAGGTTTGTTTTTGTTATTTTTGTTGTATTTGTCTTAGACGCAATGTCTTACTATCATAAACTAATCTATTAATATTATAAAGCTGTAGAGTTTGTTTGTTTGTTTGGTTGAACGTGCTAATCTCATAATTTTTCAATTTGAATCAGTAGTTCACAGATTCGGTTTCAAAAATTATTATAGTGTTAGATAGCCTATTTATCGAGGAATGCTATAAAATTATAATATCACGCCACGATTAATAGGAGCGAAGCATCAAAGAAAATGTTGCAAAACGGGCAAAATCTCTTATATGACGCAGACGAAGTTGCGCGGGACAGGAAGTCCTCGTATAAAATTGTTATAAGTGAAAACCTTTTATTGGCCTTTGTTTATACATAGATTCTCATAATAGGTATTGTCTTATGTTTACGCGAATGTTATAAATTGAAATTAAACACTTTATACGGATTTTGTCGCGTTGTTTATTTTACTTTATAACAGCAGTCACTGCTGTAAAGCAATCGAAACGTCGGGGCAAAGTGTAAACTTATATATAAATAGTTTTAATTAAAATATATAGCTTAAATAGTAGTAAAGTTCAATAATGGTAGTGTTAGAGTTTTCAAAATTTTGAAATAACAGTGTTATAAAGTAAAATAAACAACGCGACAAAATCCGTATAAAGTGTTTAATTTCAATAGACTCTCATTTTATTGTTTAACTAGCTGTAAGTTTCCTGAACATTAAAATAAAAATAAATAAATTAATAAGGCTATAAGTACGTAAGCTTAAATTTTATATAATTATTAGTTGTAGCTTGTATTAATAATTATATAGTAAGTATAGTTACCAGGTGTATCTGGTCACATTTCGCTACGGAGAAAGTGATAGAGTGATATTTTTAATATCGAATTTGCAATAAAAACGTCGAGATAAAAAATATATAGGTCTTCTTCTCCCTAGCCTTTATTATTCCCATGTTACTTGGGGTCGGCTTTTCTAGTCTAACCGGATTTGACTGGATATCAGTTTTTACACGGAGCGGCTGCCACCTGACCTCCGCAACCCGAAGGCTTACGATACCCTAAGGCTAGACCAGTGTCAGGATATTATAGGGCACTGACTTCCCAATGACGACTGCTATAGATGTTTATGGCAGCCCGGACCGACGGTTTAACGTGCTCTCCGAGGTACTGAGCAGGCGATAATTGTCAATTAATACGCACATAATTTCGAAAAGTCAAATAACTTCCGAAAGTAAGAGGTGCGCGACGTGGGTTCAAACCCGAGACCCTCTGCATTGCAGTCTGTTGGTATCCCCACTGAGCTATCGCTGCTTCAAAAAATAACTAATATATGAAATGCAACGCTGTGTTTAAGTTTCAAGTCAATGCATTGTCTAATTTTCGCGTTTTACGAACAAAGATATAACAAAGTTGTTTTATGTAATAAATAGTATAATAGTAAAGAATTATAAAGCTAAGTATATTTCAAAGCAGAGTTTTTGCCAGGAAACCCAGCTCACACAATATTTGTTGTGAATTACCTGTGAATCGAACCCGAGACGTATGCACAATAGTCGCATTTACTACTCAACACTCACAAAAGTATATAAATAAAGGTATTGTAAAAAAAAGTTACGTAATACGTGATTTCAATACTGTACCAAAAAAAAATAAAGCGGCTTTGAAAATTTCATTTCGCGTAAAATACATTGTGATAAAAGTAGAAAATATTTGTTTTTTTATCGTCCGGGATTCACAAATATTGCGTTAGCTGTGTTATTATTGAAATGCTTATAGTATAGAGTTGTATTGAGGCTGTTAAAGCGTTTCAATACGACTTGAAAGCTATAAGGAGTGCTTCGATGGCACAGTGGTAATTAATGCAACTATTGTGTATAAAAACTGGGATTCGATTGGATCAGACGAAGTTTTATTGGGTTTTCTGGCGAGATATTCTCAGTTTTAGCACGGAATCTGGCAGTATGCCTAGTTGAGGGAATTATGCCTGCCAACTATAACATGGGGCATCATACTAATAATAATAATAAATGTTTATTCAACAAAAGCATATTATAAAGTACATGATGGTTTGGACTACACTATTTAATACATTACTGTTGAAACATGTGTGCGGCTAGTGCCTAAAAAAGGAGAACCTGTACCATAAGCAGCAACCTTCCTTTTATGCTATATATTTTTCTTTTTTTTTCTTTAGTGCATAGGTGGCAAACGAGCAGATGGATCGCCTGATGGCAAGCGACTACCGCCGTCCTTGGACAACCGCAACACCAGAGGAGTAACAAATGCGTTGCCCGCCTTTTAAAAAGGAGTACGCTCTTTTCTTAAAGGTTTGTAGGTCGTATTGGTCCGGAAATATGGCAGGCGACAGTTCATTCCACAGTTTAGTTGTGAAAACGCAGATTTGTCGACTGCCAACCATCTAAATGATGGGAATGGAAATTCTGTCGCGTAGAACGATGGCGAAAAGAGGCGGCAGGGATCAGTCCGAACAATTCCTCGGAGCACTCCTTATAGTAAAAGCGATAGAAGATGCATAGCGAGGCCACATCTCTACCCAGCGCCAAGGGGTCTAGCCGATTTGAAACAACCCGGCAGTCGATATAATATTAATCAAGCAGTACACTTGGCGAAATTTAGGTGTAACACATCTTTACCTATTTCTTTGGGTAAATAGAGTCGAGACTATGTATTTTAAAGTATCTAAAATGCTTAACATGATCACGTTAATTCCTATTACCTATTACATAAAATGTACGACACCTCTAACTTTCGAAAGTTATACGACTTTTCGAAATTGTGTGCGCATTGATTGACAATTATCGCCTGCTCCATGCACTTGCACGTTAAGTCGTCGGTCCCGGTTGCCATGAACATCTATGGCAGTCGTTACTGGGAAGTCAGTGCCCTATAATATCCTGATACTGGTCTGGCCTTTTTTTGTCTTTTGGTGACCCGTAACACAGGTATACCTATTTCGGGCACCAGTCTCTCACAAATGTCTTTTTATATTGATGTTAGATTAAGCCATATTACTGTTCAAACATTTGTGATGAGAAATAAATAAATTATTATTATTATTATCGTTATCCTTCGGGTTGCGGAGGTCAGGTGGCAGCCGCTGTAAAAACTGATATCCAGTCAAATCCGATCAGACCAGAAAAGCCGATCCCAAGTGACTTCGGAATAATAAAAAAAGGCTAGGGAGAAAAAGACTGTGTGTTTCTGTAAGTATCATTACGATAATCTAAATACACATACTCTTGCCAGTACTTCATGGAAATAGTAGGAAAAGTAACACAAGTAGATTTTACTTAAGAGATTAGGTTTTTCTTTATTTGGTAACTTACTACACACTAACTTACTACAAGGCATATTTTGGAATGATTTCAGGCGGCTGTCTATTACAGTTCAAAATATAGACCTCTTGTTCTTTAAATGCATGGATAGCGTATTGGTTTAGGTGATCATCTTGCCAGTGCCACTACGTCGAGTATTACGGGTTCAAACCACACAGGTCTAAAATATATGCGATCCGCAAAGAGTTATTCCGAGTTTTGGTATTTTTTATATCGGTTGTTTGTATGTTTGTAAAGTCTTCCACGATACAGTAATGGTTCCTAGTGCGGGCAATTGTCTTTATATGTTGATATCGATATTTTTAATACCAGCATCTCTGAATTGAAAAATATATTGTGCAATTGGTACTTTAGAGTCAGCACCTAAAAATGTCTTCTTCTCCCTAGCCTTTATTATTCCCAAGTCACTTGGGGTCGGCTTTTCTAGTCTAACCGGATTTGACTGGATATCAGTTTTTACACGGAGCGGCTGCCACCTGACCTCCGCAACCCGAAGGCTTAGGATACCCTAAGGCTAGACCAGTATCAGGATATTATAGTGCACTGACTTCCCAATAACGACTGTTATAGATGTTCATGGCAGCCGGGACCGACGGTTTAACGTGCTCTCCGAGGTACTGAGCAGGCGCTAATTGTCAATTAATACGCACATAATTTCGAAAAGTCAAATAACTTCCGAATGTAAGAGGTGCGCGACGTGGGTTCGAACCCGAGACCCTCTGCATTGCAGTCTGTTGGTCTCCCCACTGAGCTATCGCTGCTTATTAAGTGTAAATAATAATAATGTGTCTAGTCTATAAATAGTTTTCGTTTATTATGTAAGTAGGTTTAATGTTTACCGATGTAATTATCTTTTTTTTAAATATGTATCTATAAGCGAAAACTTGTAATTGGCCTTCCTTCTCACATTGTTCTATTTATTACTTTAATAGCTGTAAGTTTTCTATAAACGTGAAAATAAAAATATTAAAAAAGAGAAAATAAAGTACAGAAAGAAATAAATCTTCATTGCTATACAGCTAACAGGTGGCTACAATATGTTTAAGGAAATGTATAAGATAAAAACAGACTAACAGAATATAACCAATAAATCGTAACTAGCGCTTAAAGTAACAAAGGTAATCATGATAAAAAAATAAATAATTCGAGACTAATGCCTCCCACAGCTGCAGCAATCAGGACTCCAGTTCAGCATTAGCCTGGTCCCTAGAACCATGCACTGCTCTTTCACTGGAGCCTGTACTAGTAGTAAAAACCGAGCAGTAATTGCGATCCATTGGATCATTTTGGGTACAATACCCTAAAAACGGACACCCAAAATGAAATACGTAGATTGGCCTTTGACTTCGGGATTTTTAGAACACGTAGCAAATCCAGTCCAATTCGATTTATTTATGTTAATTTGTACTGACACGGGTTGAATTTGAATTTCAGTTAATGTATTAGGCATCTATTTATTCAGTTCACATTCACCCATTGCTGACGGTCACCTAGCCAGTGCTGAATAAATACGCGTCTAATGTTGCCATTTTGACTTTTCTTGTTCGAAGTAAATTAACCAAACTGGTCTACCAAATTTATTTTACTTATTTAATAATGATTTCTAACAAAAAAAAAACACATGCGATATCCTAACTAATATCTATTATAAATATAGGTTAGGTTACATAATTAAACAGTACTTTTTTCTGGGTGTAAGGTACATTATATCCTTTGCTGTATCTCTTATAACGTGTATGCGAAATTTCATGATGATTGGTCGATTAGTTTAGGCGTGAAAGCGTAACAAACAAACTCACATTTGCTTTTATAGTATTAAGTTAGGAAACATACCTACTTCATAATAGGCACAGGTCACCAAACTAAGGGCCAATGTTAAATTATTGAATGAACTGAACATAATTTGTCCGTAAATACTTCCTTTATTTTGATAAATGGAGCGTTGTCCGATCCCTATCAGTCACGATATTGTACACAAAAATAGAGAGGGCAGGTCATTTTTCATAGCCCAGTTTTTGTTTGTTTCCTTGAATATTTGTTCACTAGTTTATTACGGTGGATTTGCTGCTAGTAATATAATGAAAAAATCTTTTGGTGGAAACAGATTTTGCGAGGCATGCGCCGCGAACGGTGCACAACGAATGCCTTGCAAGGTGTGTACCTTCATATTCGTGTAGCCAACGTATGTCAGCAAACGCTTCAAGATCAAAGCGCCTCAGTGTGAGCGTTACATTAGTTGTGGACGTAGCGCATGCACTTTACCAGGTGTGCGCCGCGTATATATACCCACGCACGCCTCAACTGAGAAAATGAAACTGAGTTTGCTCGGGCCAAACAACGCATGCTTGGACCGATCCAACCCATACAGTAGCAGTGTTTTTATTTGCCCATGATTTTTTTACGTCTATAAGATTTTTTTCAATGCAGCAACGGCCATATTTATTTCATTCGAAATTAAACGCCATGTCTTCTCTTTTGTTTTTATTGTACCTAATAATAACATTGTTTTGGATCCCGTAATAATCGGTTACTTTTATATAAAGCAACCGCTTTTCGTAAAATTTCTTTCTCGTCCATATTGCGCGCGAAAATCACAGCGAGGCGGGCACAATCGTTCAAACGCAACGCACTGCTCGCAATAAGCCGACACACGCTGGCTCGCCATGCCTCGCCACAAACATGAAGACAGACAAACGAGCCATTTGCTTCGCACGCGATTGCTCGACCCAAACATACGTTGGTATATTTTTTCGACACGCACTTATCAAGCAGAGCCATTCGTTGTGCACCATGCGCGGTGCATGCCTCGCAAAGTCTGTCTCCTTTAGACATCAAAACATTTCTTGGCCTTTTTGGTAGGAAATCTTCAGCTGTACAAAGTTAGTATGGTAATGATATTATTATTCTCTTTATTTAAATATTTTCAATATATTTTTCATTTTTAAATATACATATATCTATAAAAATACATTTAAAAATATAAAATATATGGTACCCCACCGGCATCGGGAACAGGGTCCAAGCTGCCGGTGGTTAGGATTCCAGAGATAGGAACCTCCTCACAATGCGTGCTGTATCTAAAAGCACTGCCTTCTGCATCAAACCCTTGATCCAAGCACCCAACGCGAGCCTCTTTAGATGGTGATCGAGGCTCTTGGCTATTAGACCATTGACAGATATGACTATCGGCACAATGATTGCCGAATCAACATCCCACATGTCGACAACCTCGCGAGCCAAATCAAGATATTTAATTTGTTTATCTTTTTCAGCTTTCGCGAGATTGCCATCATGCGGAATGGTGACATCGATAATCAATGCGCGGCGCTCTGATCGATCTATCACCACAATGTCAGGTTTGTTGGCCACAACATCCTGTCTGTGATGATAGTTCGATCCCAGTACAACGTGACATGACCATTTTCGAGAACTGATTCAGCTACATACCTGTAGTACGGCACTTCAACATCTACAAGTTTGTATTTCAGAGCAAGTTGCTGGTGAATAATCCTGGCTACTTGGTTATGTCTGTGCAAATACTCGCCGTTAGCAAGACGAGAACAACCGGAAACTATATGCCTGAGGGACTCACCAGGTAGGTGGCACGCCCGACAAATGTCAACCGTGCCATCCCTCAAGATATATCTCCGGTAGTTATTCGTCTTGATAACTTCGTCCGCAATAGCACAGACAAACCCTTCGGTTTCCCCAAAGAGGTCACCGAAACGTAGCCAGTTCACGGAGGCTAACAGGTCTACATCAGCTCTATATAGAGCCTTGTAGAACCTACCGTGAAGCTCCTTGCTCTGCCATACATCCCTGCGATCTGTTATGGGGTCCCTCTCCGAGGTCGTTTTAAAAAAAGAAATTATAATAAACTAAACTATTTATTTGGAAACGTACAAGAGAGGAGAGGACCCTTAGGCAACCGAAGTTTACGAGAGCTGAGAATAGACTAATTTTATACGGACGAGCTGTCTCGTCAATGGTCAAACTGCTGACCTAGCATAAATGCTGAGATGTATGACTGAGGGCCATGTCATCAAGTTAGGGTTCAGTATACGGTTATAACACCTCCCCCTTAAGAGTGAACTTCGGGGATAATACTGAAGTTAACTTTTAAAATGAGGTTCTCAAAACTGGAGCTGGAATTTCTTGAATTGGTTCTTCCAGTTCTACGGATTTCGATTCTGGTTCATTTGATTCGCGTAATTTATATATACGGAACTTACGTAGGTTGCTGCCGGGTTTACAAAAGAACATTACAAACTTATATATAAGAAAAATTAAAATAATACAAATAATCATGTTTATGGCTATCGAATAGTGTGTCCCATACTCAATTAGATGTGGAATCGGGTTTATTGTTTCTGAGTCTGATAAAAGTTTGGTTGATAATTTATCGATCAAGTGTATATCGTTTAGGTCGATATTTTCTAAATGAATAGGGGACAGGTTGTTTGTTACATTTTTTTATTACATTTATTTTGCAGCAAGTACTAGAGTAAAGATTGAAATCTGGCAGGTTGATTGGCGAAGTTAGGTTTAAAATATCATTGTACTTGGGCAACAATGTAGTGCCTTTGCTATAGGCGATACAATGATTTGGTATATAAAGTATGCCAATACCAGAGATATTCGTTTCTAGTATTTGGTTGTAACCTTGACAATCCAAAGACAGTTTGACCGATTCGGTTTGTATGTAAAGGTATTTATTATTAATCAAAGATTTAAAAGTGTTAAATTTACCATAAATGAATTTATGGTTACACTGTTTTGGGATATCAACTATTGTTTTAGACATTAGTTCGCTTTCGCAATTTGGCTTTGAATCAGTTCTATAGGTCACTGGGATGTCACACACATATTCTGCAGGATTTACAATTTTGCAGTTTTCTAATGTTTCAAGACCGCAATAGCTAGATTTATCTTTTGTGATAGCCATATACTTACTACTAGGTACAATAAGGTTATACATGTTAGACTGGTTTACATGTGGCGTTGGTAGTGCTATGTTATTAAATAATATATATTCTTGGGTAGATACTAAGGGTACACGTAAAAGAAAAACTAGTTTACCATTAAAATAATAGCATACCAGTGTTGACACTTTAACAATGTTGTGTACCGAGTTTATATCTAATTGCAGAGGTAAGTTTAAACCATCAGGTAGGTGTCTAACGTTATCAGCTAACTCCCGGTGTATAATCGTCGGGGACATGACCACCGGATGCAGGATGTTTTGACTACAGAACATTATTGCATTAATAATTTCTTCGAGTTGGAATGATAGGGTGACCATAGAGGTTTCTAAATAATTCAGGACATAATCTAAATTTAATCGTAATTCTAAGGTGTTTGAATTTATAGTTATATTTCGGACACAAATTGATAGCTCGTTAATAGCATTATTTATATTGATTTCGTTTTGTTTGATTTTTTGTATGGTATTGTTGTATGAGGATATGACGGAGTTTGTGACTAAAATATTATCCTTTACTAATGATAACAATTTATTTTGATTGTTTTGTATAGATTCAATTGCCTGATCGTATTTTAATGCATCGTTCTCATCTAGATTACCAAATACTTGTTTTATGATAGTTCCCATTCCGGGAATCCAAGCTCGTTTGGATCTATGGTCTATTAGGTAAGAGATTGAACCAAATAGTTTGTTTACGTTTTGTTGTTGGACTACTGTGGGTTCTAAAATATTATAGCATTCAAATTCTGGTATTGTTTGTTTACATAAGTTCATAAAAATTTCCAATGATGAATTAATATTTTCGATGTGTGATTTAAAATGCGAAATTTCCATAGGCATGATAACGTTTAGAATACCGTTAGTAATTTTCAATTTTCCTAAATAATCGAAATAGATTCCAGGACTCGAAGTAATCGGTTGGACATAGTCGTCGGGTGCCGGTTGTTCTGCTGACACACTGTAAGTATGATTATATTCTTAACGATAATAATAATGTTTCTTATACTATGCTTATTTATAACTAATGTCTGACTATGAGTTATAAGACTAACACAAATGTTTTATAATATGTTCTTATAAACAAAATTTTATATCTATTTATATGTTTAGTCTGTGGTTGCGACTTCGGCGAGTTTAACTTCGTCGAAGTGATGACGAACGTGTCGCCTATTGATCAATAGTGACAACGTATTATTGCCATGTACCTTAACAACTTTATACGGCCCTTTCCATATTGGAGATAAGGCTTTTCTTAATCGAAGGTGGTTTTTCAAGTAAACATAATCGCCAGCTTTGTACTGTATAGGACGTGTATGGGTGTCATAATAATTCTTTGATGATAGTTTTGATTTCCTGACGTATTCTAGGGCTTTATCTCGAGAATGTTTTAAGCGGTTTTGTAACATGCGAACATATTCTGGATATGTAGTGCCTAGGGGTTCATCGCATATAGAATTGGGAATAAAAGGTTTGTTTCCTAACATTAACTCGTACGGGGTATAATGAGTTGTGGAGTGTACGCTGGTATTATATGTAAGCATAGCTGTGTATACATATCGAGGCCAGTTGGTTTGTTCCTCGTTTACAAAAGATTTAAGGTACTCTTTAAGGGTGGAATGGCTGCGCTCTAGAGCGCCTTGCGTTTGTGGGTGATAAGGCGATGGCCATAATTGTTTAATTTTTAAAAGGTCGCAAGTTCTTTTGAATAGCTCGGACGTGAAGTTGGTACCTTGGTCGGTAAGAATCATTTTTGGTTTACCGAATATAGAAATAAAATGCAATAAGCACTCGCTAGTTTCCTCAGCGGTTGTACTGCGTATTGGGTATGCGGTAGAAAATTTAATCATCTTGTAATGTTAATATGAATTTGAGTTTCGCAGGGCCGGATTCTGGGAGAGGGCCTACGATGTCTAAGGATATGCGCTCACATGGTTTTGTAGACGTGCTGGTGATTTGCATAGGTGCGCGGTTAGTTCGGCGCAGAGCTTTGTTTTCTTGGCATAGCTTGCATCTTTTCACATATGATTCTACGTCACTACGCATACCTTTCCAATAATATAAATCTTTTAAACGGCTATACATCCGACTGACGCCTAAGTGGCCAGCCACGGGTATATCGTGATTGTCATGTAATATTTTCTTCACCTCAGTCGGTGATGGATAGGTTACATTATTATGGTATATATTTATTTGTATATTGGTGTTATGGAAAAGGTTATTAAAGATGTTGTATATTTTAATAAAACTATGCTTTTCAAAAGGATCATGGAAATCTGATATACTAATTTGCTCAATAGTTTCTGTAACGAACTCGTTACGAATTGATTTTAGAGCCTCATATATTTCTTGATATGATGACTGATCAAAATGATGTACCTTTATGTAAAGTAAGTAGTAATCTTTATTGTTTAAAGATATTTTAGAATATTTGTATAATTGTTTTTCTTGGTTGAGAATTTCATCTCTGTTTGGTAGATTGCCCAGGATTTCATAGATGTACGGGTTTGATTCGTCAAGGTCAATGGCCGTTGGGATAATAATAATTTGGTCAGGGCTTTTTAGTAGGCTCTGATTATGTTCAACAATGTTTGTATTAAAGGAACTACTTTTATCGAACATTAGTTTTAGAAAGGTCGAGTAATCACTTGTGATTAAGTTAGGGTTATGATTTGTTGCGGGTTCCGTTTGAGGTGTGTCACCTATGGATGGGGAATGCCTTGGTACATCGGGTAAGGAAGGAATGGGTAGTTCGTTATTTATGAGTTCTGGTGTAGGACATTCTAGAAGGAAATCAGGGTTTAAATCCTCTGACGGAATTGAGAGCGGTGACGTTAATAAATCAAATAGATCCCTATCTAAATTTTGCGATTGTAGAAGGGATTCTTCTAACTGTTCGGGTTGCATATTAGGATTAGGATGTTGTAAGTTATTTGCACTAGTGTTTGATTGGTTGTCCGGTTGGATGGGGTTAACAGGATATCTAGACAACGCATCTGCGTTTGCGTTCACTTTGCCCTTTTTATATTGGATATCGTATTCGAATTCCTCAAGTTTTAGTCTCCAACGAACAAGGCGAGACCCTGGGTCTTTACAATTAAATAACCACTGCAAAGGTTTGTGGTCCGTTAGGATTGTAAAACGGCGACCATAAATATATGGTCTGAAGGTTTTAGTGCCGAATACTATGGCTAAACATTCTTTTTCAGTTACACTATAGTTACATTCGGCCTTATTTAAAGTACGTGACGCGTAAGAGATTGGGCGGTCTTGCCCAATGGGACCTTGTGATAGGATTGCTGATATTGCGTAATTGGAGGCATCACATGTCAACAAGAAGGGTGAGTTAAAGTTGGGATAAATAAGGATGGGTGCTTCAACCAATTTTTTTTTTAAGGCTTCGAAGTTAAGCTGCTGTTCGTTAGTCCAAATGAATGGGACGTCTTTCTTAAGAAGTGAGGTAAGACACTTAGCAAGCTTAGAGAAATTGGGAATAAAGCGCCTGTAATAAGATACAAGGCCTAGAAAAGATTTGATATCTTTAGGTGATTTCGGGACCGGATATTGGGTTATAGCCTTGACCTTTTCGGGGTTAGGTTTAACACCATCTCGTGTAGATGACTTCTTTCCGAAGGAACTCGCATTTTTCGGGTTGAAGTTTTAAATTAAATTTTCTAAGTCTGTCGAAGACGATTTTAAGGTTTTGAATGGCCGTTTTAAGGTCAAATGCATACAGGACAATATCGTCTAAGTAACAGAAGCAACGGGAACCCTGGAGACCTGTTAGACATGTATTCATTAGTCTTTGAAATGTAGACGGGGCGTTTTTTAATCCGAAAGGCATTCGGTTAAATTGAAAATGTCCTTGAGGTACAGAGAAGGCTGTTTTGGGTGCGTCTTCTGGCTTAATTAATAATTGATGAAATCCAGAAGACAGATCAAGGGTACTGAAATATTGACTCTTTCCTAATTGATCGAGGATTTCAGTAATTTGGGGAATAGGGTAAACTTCACCGACGGTTATGTCGTTGAGTTTCCGATAGTCGATAACTATCCGCCATTTCTTCTGACCGGAAGCATCGGATTTCTTAGGGACGACCCAAATGGGAGAGGACCAAGGAGAGGACGATGGGGTAATAATATCCTGATCCAACATTTTATTGATTTGGGTTTCTACCTCTTGTTTATGGCACTCTGGAAAACGGTATGATTTCATATGAATTGGAGTGTCGTTAGTGGTTTTGATTTCATGTTGGATAGTTGGCGAAAAGGATAATGGTTCATCGGGGAGATGAAATATGTCAGAATATTCTGAACATAGATTGAAAAGAGCATCGATTTCTTCTTGATTTAAATGTGATGTTCTTAAAAGGTTTATAAAATTTTTTGTTCGTTCAGTTACATTTTCAACATGAAGGAGAGGTTGGACAGGATAGGTTTCTATTTGATCTAACTTTAGTTTAAGATTGCGTTTAATCTTAATGGGTTTATTAGAAGTATTTATAACTGAAATGTTAATTTGATTATTTTCTTTCACTTTGACAAGACAGTTAGCTATAAGTAGAGTTTTCGAAAGGTGTTGGTCCAATATCGCACCTTCTTTTAATTCTGGATTTGCTACGGTGCATTCGATTATGGTTTCGGTTCGTGGTGGAATGATATAGCAAGGATCGAAGAAGTGGATTTTTACTTCGTATCGGTTAATTTTCAAAACATCGCGACTATAGTCAATGTTACAGCTATTTGCTGTTAAGAAGTCGGTACCTATGATACCATCATAAGGTAAATTAATATTCTCTATTAAGTGGAATTTATGTTTTATCGACTTATGGTCAGTAATTTTAATTTTTAAATTAAAGTAACCTAATGTATGTGTTGCTTCCTCGCCAGGATCGATACCTTTAATACTTATAGGTTTAGGAATAAGAGTTGGTTGTGTAAGGACACAGGATTGCTTTAACAAGCAAATGGCGGACCCCGAGTCTACCAGGAGTGTTAGTGGAATATCAGACACCTCTGATTCCACTAACACGTGAGGTAGTAACCTCTTAGATGTGTCAATACTGACTTCGTAAATTTCTTTACGATTAGGAGGTACTGCTTTTAGCGCAGTAGCTAATAGGTTAAGGTTACCTTTTTGGGGCTGGCTACCCTGTCTTACAACCTTAATAGGAGCGAGGTTTCCGGTTTGGGGCTGGCTACCCTGGTGTATAACCTCTTTAGGAGTTTTGCGAACTTCTTCGCGATTAGGAGGTACTGGCAAAGGTGCAGTAGCTAATAGATTAAGGTTCCCTTTTTGGGGCTGATTACCCTGTCGTACAACCTTAATAGATTTAGGTGTGCCGACTTTTGTTTTACGTCCTGTGCGGCACAGTTGCAGGACGTTTACAGGTTTAAATTTTCTTCAGGATTCTCGGATTCCGACTCATTAGGGTCGTAATATTCGTTATCAACGAAGTTAATTTGGGGGGTTTTCACTTGCGACCCAGAAGGTTTATTATTATTGTCAGTCTGGGTTTGAGATGCAAGATTACGTTTATTAGACGCTTGTCGTTTCAAACAATTGGTTATATCGTGACCAACGTCTTTGCAATATCTGCAAGTAAGATTGGGATTATATTTATTAAAGGATGTGGAAGGAGAGGAAGAGGAAGTACCTGGTTGGGATACAGGTTTGTGTGAGAATTTAGGCTTATTTGGATTTTGAATCGAAGGTTTTTGTATGAAGCGGTTTTGTTTGCCCTGCCTATCTAGTGTATTATTATTATTCCCACGTTTATATAATGTTTCCTGAATTCTTTCTTCAGAAATTGCTAAATTAACCGCCTCATTAAATGTTTTGGGCGCTCTACATCTAACAATATTAGAAATACGGGGGTTTAACCCCATCAAGAAATGGTGGAGGGTCATATCCTCCATAGCCGCTGTGCGGCCTGGAATCTCTTTGGTTTTATGATTGGATAACGAGATTTCAGTGAGAAGTTGAGATAAACATGTCTCTACTCTAAGAGCAAACTGTCCAACGTTTTCTGTAGGACTTTGTTTGCTTTCTTGGAGATCTGTTAATAGGTGAGTGTAGTGTTTCCTTTCGGAAAACTGAGTTTTTAGGAACTCTTTTAATTGATCCCAAGAGGTGAATTCTTTAATTGAACAGGCAGTTTCTGCTTTTCCTGTTAGTTGACACAGAATATATTTAAAAAGGATCGGTTTTTGTGATTCCGATGCTAATTCATAGGCATTATTGCAATTTGTTATGAAAGAATTTAATTTTTCACGACTGCCATCGTATGGTTTCACAAATTTTAATAATATATTCAGCTCCATTTCTGTGGCTGTTTTCCTAGTAATTCTGGGCGATAAAATTGGAGACTTTGCTTCTGTTATATCTACGTCTAGGATTTCAATATTCAATTTATTGTCTACTGATTTAGACACTTTAGGCATGATACATGGACATTATAGGATAAAACACAAGGAAATATGCGCACAGAAAAGATTAAACAAAAGTTGCTATATAAAGTTCACAGTTATTAATGTTCTATGACTTACAGGAACACGTAGGCGGTGATAAGCGTTAGCGCTTGGAGTAGCTGCATAGCGACACGCACGCGGACCACACACAATGTTTCCGATTTCACAGAACACTTTTAGGACACTACGCGGGTTACCTTTTCACTACGGCACTCGCGTATTGGATTCGTATTGTAGAATACTTGGCTAGGATACTGAATACTCGTGGATGCTCGCAGGATGTGTGCTAATTGCTCGCAGGATGCTCGCAGGGTAGCTCGCTAGAAACGGCTAGATGCTCGCGGATTGCTTGCAGGATGTACACGGATTGCTCGCTGGTTGCTCGCAGGATGTGTGCTAATTGCTCGCAGGATGCTCGTGGGGTAGCTCGCTAGAAACGGCTGGACGCTCGCGGATTGCTTGCAGGATGCACACGGATTGCTCGCTGGTAGCTCGCAGGATACGAGTACAGTAAAGGCTCGCGTCGGGAGGTAAATGCAGTAAAACTCACTGTATCACCGATCACGAATGAAGGGGTAAGTTTTACACAAACTTAACTGGAGGTCACTCGCGGTAAGTGTTCCGGGTATAAAATTCGTGAGACACGGATAATTATATAAATGAATCTATTCACTGTAATAATTACGCGAATCGGGCACTGGGAATTCCGTATCCCACCGCTGCCACCAAAATGTTATGGGGTCCCTCTCCGAGGTCGTTTTAAAAAAAGAAATTATAATAAACTAAACTATTTATTTGGAAACGTACAAGAGAGGAGAGGACCCTTAGGCAACCGAAGTTTACGAGAGCTGAGAATAGACTAATTTTATACGGACGAGCTGTCTCGTCAATGGTCAAACTGCTGACCTAGCATAAATGCTGAGATGTATGACTGAGGGCCATGTCATCAAGTTAGGGTTCAGTATACGGTTATAACAGATCGTTAGTGCTAAGTACTACAGGCTTGCGCCAGACTCTCTTTAGCCAAACTGAGCGGGGTGAGTCCGATGTCTACAGCAACTACATCCCGATGCATACCCACGTCTGCCTGAAGAAAGTATTCTCTGAGGTTGCATACCTCGCGGTTATGAAGGGCCTTGACATTCAGAAAGCCTCGGCCTCCACATTTCCGCGGGATATACAGTCTCATCACAGACGAACGTGGGTGATGCATACGGTATGCCGTCAAGAGTGTACGGACCCGCCGGTCCAGGGCATCCAGTTCAGTCTGAGTCCACTTAAGTAGGCCAAAGGAGTACATGAGCACCGGCATGACCCAACCGTTACAAGCGCGCACCTTGTTGCCACCTGATAAAAGACTATTTAAAACTTTTTTCAGGCGACCAAAGAAACGCTCCTGCAACGATTGCTTCATGTCAGCCTCATTGATACTTAACGCCTGTGACATACCCAAGTACTTGTAAGTATCGGTTACAAGAAGTGATCGTAGGTTAATGGAATCCGAAAGTTGTGTTCCTTCGGATTCCACTATCCTGCCTTGCTTTACATGGATGACAGCACATTTGTCCACACCAAAATCCATACTGATAGACTTACTAAAAGTTTCAGTTACTTTAAGTAAATCCATCAACTGTAATTTAGTGTGGGCAAACAACTTTAAGTCATCCATATACAACAAGTGGGATATCACTCCACCACCTCTATGTAACCTGTGACCTAGCCCTGAACCCTCTAGTAATGTACTAAGAGGATTCAATGCTAGGCAGAACCAAAGAGGACTCAGGCTGTCGCCCTGAAATATACCCCGCTCAATTTTTATCAATTCGCCATTCCCAGGGATCTGTCGACATCCTGGATAGCTAAGAACCGTTTTCCATTGCCCCATGCATGACTTCAAAAAGGTGCGCAGAGTTGCATTTACTTTATACAACTCTAACACCCTCAAAAGCCACGCATGAGGCACCGAATCATACGCTTTCTATTATTATTATTATTATTACCAGCCTTGTGTATAGTCTATTGCACTGCAGGGCGCAGGCTTCTTCTCAATAAGAAAAGGTTAAGTAAACGTTCACCACGCTCGCGCAGTGCACGTTGGCATACTTATGACACACATCTTCGAGAACATTGTGGAGAACGTTAATCATATAGTTTACACTTATAAACGATAATTAATTATTTAACCTATTGAGTCGCAGAAACACACCGGCAGCTCGACACGTTAGGTTTTGTCTCGCATTCTATAAATTGACGGGTTAATACGCACATAACTTAGAAAAGTAGAACAGGCCGCGGATTCGATCTCGTGATCTCTGCTTGGCTGTCTAATTCTCTTCTCACTGGTCTATCATTGTTTTAAACAGTAATATTTAGTGGCGTGGCGCAGCGTAGTGAACGCGACTGCTGTGCATAAGGTTTTGGGTTCGAATCCCGGGTCGGGCCAACAAAATGATATTGGGTTTTTCTGTTTAGTAATCTCAATATAAGCCCGGAGGTAGGAAGTTGGCGGTGTTAGACATTCCCGTGCCTCGAAAAGCATGTAAAGCCTGTCGGATTACCGTCCCATAGGATCATGAGGGTTAGAGAACAGAGAGTACACTTGTGTTTGCGCACATACTTGTGCACTATAATATCTCCTGCGCAGGCCAGTCTCCGTTAAGATTGGCCGCCGTGGCCAAAATTCGCTCTGGAGAACATTATTATTATTATTTATTTAATATTTACAGGAGTAATCCGAGTATCCAAATTAAAATTATCAATGCGAATGTAAGTTTGTTTGTTCGTTTGTTACGCTATAACGCCTTAACTACTCACATCATGAAATTTCGCATTCACGTTGTCAAGAGTGTACTCCTAACATAGGAAATAAGGTACCTTTCATCGAAAAAAGTACTGTACTCCAGCAAAGCCGAGGGCAAAAGCTAGTATAATATATCTATTATCGATCCACAAGATGGCTCTTACATAGGACGTAGAATATGACTCATCTAATTTCGATGTCAATTAATATTATAAACCTCTGCCATCTTTTGAAGGATGTGCAGGTGCCAGATTTTTATAATATAATCTAATTAACACTCACCATAATTTGGTAAAAAGAATGAAAAAACCACGTAGAAAGTGTATATTATATTATTTATAACAAAATAATGAAGGTACGTCGTATCTGGGACGGGGGTACGACGATGTTTTGATAGGTGGACCTTGTAATAAGCTGTTATAATATAAGGAGGGTAGCTGTACTAATCATTAAACAGATAATATCACGCCTACACTCACAAATTGAAGTAAGCAGCTAAAGTCTAAACCAAATGAATTGTAATCCTAACTAATGTTATAAATGCGGATGTGATGATGATTTGTTTCTTTGTTACGCTTTCAGGACTTTACTAGTTAACTGATTATCTATATTTTATACTAGATTTGATCCGCGGCTTCGCTTGCATAAATGTAGGTTATATAATAAATAATAATAATATTCTATCATATACACACAATACCATCTAGCCCAAACTAAGCTGAGCTTATACTATGGGTAATACAATGGATGAACATACATATATGTATATACTTTTTTTTTGTAAATACTTACATATTATACACAGATACACCCAGACCAAGGCAAACATCCATGACCATGCACACAAATGTTTGACTTGTGCGGGAATCGAACGCGCGACCTCAGGCGTGGCAGTCGGTTACACTAACCACTACGCCATCGAGGCCGCCATTTTGGTTAGGTTAGATTATGTTAGTAACAGTACTTTTTTTCTGGATAGAAGGTACCCTATCTCCTTTTCTGTACTTCTGACAACGTGTATGCGAAATTTCATGATGATAAGGCGTGAAATCGTAACTAACAAGAAAAAAACTGACATTCGCATTTATAATATTAGTTAGGATATTGTAAATAAAAAGTTGTAGTTAATGACATACGTATGTATATACATTTTCTTACGCTTAGTATCAAAAGGATAGACAGAGTTGTATTTCACCCACATATCGCCAGCTATGGTTTAAATCACACTTCATAGTAGGCGAGCAAATTGTATGCATATAATACATAATTTTTTATTACATACTAAATATACTAAAAAAAGCAGAGGTCTTGAGTTCGAACCCAAGGCGCGGATCTCTGACTTTTCGAAGTTATTTGCGTATTAAATAGTTAACCATCACTTGCTTTAATGGTGAAGGAAAACATCGCGAGGAAACCTACATATCTGAGAGTTCTCCATAATGTTCTCGAAGATATGTGAAGTCTGCTAACCCGCACTAGGCCAGCATGGTGGACTATGGCCTAACCTTTCTCAGAGTGAGAAGAGGCCCGTGCCCAGCAGTGGGACAGTTTAATATAGGGCTGATATTATTATTATAAATATACTAATTCCTACAGAATATTAGAAATCTGTTCGTAAAATGTGAGACATAAAACCAATACCTAGCGAAATGTGGGTTAAATACACTACTGTCCACTCTAGAGGAATAAAGACGTCAGATTATGTATGTAAAAAGTATAAGTCTAAAGTACATTATATTAAAATACTTATATCTCAAATAATTATTTCTTCATACTAAGAAGCTTTTAACAAAGTTAAGAGCAATGAAACTTCGGAACAATTGTTCAGCAATAATCTCTTAGCTTAAGTTTTCTTTGAACTGGTGCTATGTACTTTCTACAGTATGTTTATCTTCGAGAGTCTCATTAATCATTGCAATTGAAAGTTGTAACTTTAAGCTAATTATTATAATTTGAATGGAAACATTCATGACTGGAGTAATGGTTCGTTGTTTGAAGGGGCAATGTTGGGTCACGCGTCATGCTCGTGAACGGCTACTTATAGCAAAGTTTCTCGCTTTATTGCTTCGAATTTTGTATTGGTATTGTCACTAATTGTTTATATAAGCTTAATTATGCCTTTAGTATATTTGTATAAATTTATTATTATTATTTGCTTTTATTGTTTTTTGAACAGGTTGGTATTTTACATTTAAATTAGGAGATAGTCATTAAAATTTTTGTTTAGTATTTATAATTTTTAGACTTAAAATGCAATTAGTTAATGTTAATTACGCAATTTGAATATTTTATCGAATAATCGTATACCTATCGTTAGTTTAAATACAGAATCAATAAAAATCGATGACGTAATGTAAATGATCTACATATGTTACCTATACTAAAATAATATATGTATAAATGTACTCTAAATATTAGCTGTCTATGACTTATAATATTATTATATACTCCTGTCTGCTCAGTGGTTAAAATTCAACCCTTAACATGATTGCAAATTTGAGGTAAGAATATTTATGAATTTACATTAGAAACAACTGTTTCCAAATATTTGTACTTATTGCTTATACCAAAACTCATCGCTAGCTACAAAACAAAATAAAAATAAAGAAAATCGTTTTACAAACGGAGGAGAAAACGGTCTCCAGTTTAGTAACATTTTCTCCTCTGTTTTGTCTTTGCTTATTTTTATAAAGGTGTTGTCGATTTTCAAATGGTTATTCCACTACTTTTTAACTCAGACACTTTATTCGTTCAGCCAAAGCTTTTAAAACATGAATGCCGCGTGAGCGTAAAATTGTTAATTATAACGATCTCTCTAGCCTTTTTTACAAAAAAGGTTATAATTATAAAAATATACAGGTATGAAACCCAAACACAGTTTAAATTTTAAAATAGACGAGATGGAAAATGTTTAAATAAGTTTCATAATTACTTTCAAAAGGCACAAATTTGTTACACAGTTATACATACATACATATTATACACAGAAATACTCAGACCAAGACAAACATCCATGTTCATGCACACAAATGTTTGACTTTAAAACTTTAAATGAGTTGTAAAATACTGAAATTATAAGTTGATGGCGATTTAAAAGAGTGGCCTTGAGTTTCTTGCAGGTATCTTCTCATAGGCTGAACTGGCCTTTTGCCTGAACCTTGCAACTAACATAAATGTAAATTCAGTAAATATAATAAACTCACTAACCCATTTGACGTTCATAAGTGTTACTTTGTGACCTAAGTGAATAAATTATTTTTGACTTTGACTTTGACTTGACTTTGACTTTGACTTGTGCGGGAATCAAACCCGCGACCTAAGGCGTAGCAGTCGGTTACGCTAACCACTACGCCATCGAGGCCGAGTCCTATATTATTAACACTTAGAATAATGTTTATTCCGTCATGCATTTACGCGGACGGTATCGTTGTCAGAAACTAGTATTATTGAAATAGTAGTAGGTATATGTAAATCCAACTGATTCAGGATTTTAATATTTTAACACGTAGTCTATACTAATATTAGAAAAAGGAAAGACTGGACTTTATTGTTTTTTTTTTTGTTTGTTTGCCTGTAAGGATTTAATTCACAAACGATTAAACAGATTTTAAAAATTCTTTACCCATTAGAAAGCTAATATATAAGCTTTCCTAAAAAATATTTTTATTATAATAATATCTTCCAGATTGAATTTCGGCCACGGCGGCCAGTCTTAACGGAGACTGGTCAACTACGCAGGAGATGTTATAGTGCACAAGTGTGTGCTCAAACACAAGTGCTCTCTCTGTTCCCTAACTCTCATATTCCGATGGGACGGTAATCCGACACGACTGGAGAGAGATCAGGCGCAAGACCAACGGCTTTACGTACTTTTCAAGGCAAGCGAGTGTCTTACACCGCCAACTTCCTAACGCCAGGCAGCTTTTGAGATTTCTTAACTGAAAAACCCATTAACTGTTTGTTGGCCCGACCCGGGATTCGAACCCGAGACCTCATGCACAGCAGTCGCATTTACAACCGCAATTAGCTATTTAATACGCACACGACTTCCAAAAGTCAGTACCTCTGACTTTTTGAAATCCGAATCGAACTCGAGATTTCTGCAATCTGGTCCGACAGCCTTCTTCTAGATTATCGCTTGACCAGATGTTGACAGGTTCAAAAGACAAAATGGCAGTCAAGTTGTGTTTGATATTCACGAACACCAAAGAAAGAAATAACAGTCACGCTATTTTCTTCAATCATTCGTGAATAAACAATGAGCTAATAAGATTCCTTTGCATAATAACGTCATCAAAGAAGCCTAAATCTGATCATCTCGTAACGCATGGATGGAGATCAAATTCCATTGAAACTATTAAGGTAGATTCACATGATGCCAACATTCGACGCTTGGTGTTTAATTAAGGATTACAGGTCTGCGCCGATTTCGTCCAGGTGTAACTTAATGCAATCTTTCAGATAATTCAAGAATTTTTAAATAGGTGCTGTGGTTTCATTGTGTACCTTCCATATACAAACTCTCTATCTTTTCCTTTATCTTATCTTATCTTGTGTGGGGGCCAGTCAGTACAGACCGGCGACACTTCGACCCAGTGGGATCTTTTGTGTCGACTTCCCCAAAAACGACTGCCATAGATCTTCATGGCAGTCGGGACCGACGGCTTAACGTGCTTTCCGAGGCACGGAGCAGGCGATAATTGTAAATCAATACACACATAATTTCGAAAAGTCATATAACTTCCGAAAGTCAGAGGTGCGCGACGTGGGTTTGAACCCGAGACCCTTTGCATTGCAATCTGTTGGTCTCTCCACTAAGCTATCGCTGCTCTTTTCCTTTAACTATAATATAATATTATTATTAAATATGTAGATTATTAGTATATACTTTGTAATATAATAATGTCCTACAGACCGATCAACTACCTCCAAAGGACGAGAGGTTAAAATGCATAGGCGTGAGTGTAAGCATAGGTATAATATCTTTCGTCTCACTCTTATAGTTAAAGGTATAGCAATCAGACAAGACCGGAGAGATTTCAAGTGCAGGACTAACGGCTTTGCGTTCTTGTCAAGGCACGCGGTAAAAATACTGCCTAATTTCTAATTCCAGATTGTTATTGAATATTTCTTGAACAGAAAGAAGGGAAGAGCTTTTTGTGTCGACCTGAATCAATAAACGTATCTGGAATCTTGTAACACGCATTACTTTTTATAAATATTATATCCCGTCAAAATGACTACTCTCCGCTTGATGATAATCAGTCGAGTACTCCACGAGCAGAGCCCTCCACACCACGACCTTATGTGAAGTAGAGCCAAGGTCTCTTCTTTGACGGCCTAAGAAGATGCTTTTTCACGCCCCGCACCCTTAAAAGGATCTAATAATGAAGGAAGGAAAAAAACACGTGGCCCGGCACAGAATTCCAAGTTACAGCTTGGCAAAAATATGAGGAGTCTAACTTCTTGGTACGCGTTCTAATCGGCTCTCCATATACAATAACCAATCAGAAAATCAATTTAACAAAATATAATGTTGCAGCCCTGCCCTGCCCTGATTCACAACTAGTATACATCATTACATGAGCCATGCTTACCTTTAAATAAAGTTGAAACTTCCTACCTTTATAAATGTCCTACTTTGATTCAGTTAAACAACTTTCTGCATAAACCCGTTCATCAAAGTTCGAGTATATGTGAAAGTACCTTTATTCAAGATTTCGGATAATCCAAATCAGTTGAGAGATCAACAGCCAGTCTGTCGACGCCAGTGTTCGCACAGCTCCGTTTATCTGAGACTATCTTTAAAAGCGAATTTTCAATATTCTACGTTCTATTCGTAGTTATACTGTTTTATAAAAGGCTTACAGATCTGTACAAAGAATTTTGTATCACGCCTCGTCACATTTAGTCTTTGTTGAGCTACATTATAGCCTTCTGCGCTCAAGGACTTTTTTGTCTACCCATATCGTTATAATAACTTTTAAACTTTCGCGTTGCATGATATATATATAATATGTAACGGGTATTAACACGATCATGCATAATGTTTACTTTGATTATGCTTGACGTTTCGACCAGGTTACACCGGCCGTGGTCACAAGCTGACTGGTGCTGCGATATCATGTCTCCATTTGTGAGGCAGAAGAATCTTGATTCACCCTCACTTTTCGCATATTTTTGTTTGTCCATGTACCGTCACAAACTACACTCACGATATCCCTATTACGTATGCTAGCCGTCGTGTCCGTATTCCGTGAATTACCTGACTGTGCAAAACAGCGAAGTTGCGTATTATTAATCACGGGATTCCACGTCGCGGATAATTTGAAACCATCTTCCTTATTGATATGTTTTAGTTATATTCGTTATGTTTTAGTTACCTATAATACAATGTCTTTGTCTCATGATTTAGGCACTAGGTCAAAATCACTTTGTTTTTTGTTTGTATATTGAAATATTTCAGGTACTTATATCGCAATATTTGAATTACCAATATTGCAATGAATATTTCTACCTACATCGCAATGTTTGAGTTACCTATATTGCTATAATTCAGGTACCTATATCTTAATGATTGAGTTACCTATATTGCAATGAATATATCTACCTATATCGCAATCTTTTAGTAACCTTTGCTGCAATATTTCAGATACTAGGTCATAAGAAGATAAATGTGTTAACTACCTCCAAATACATTAAAATTATGAACTTACATTTCTTTAGTTGCCTCAATGTTTTGTAATGTAAAATTATTTAAATGTAATCTACCGTCAGTTATGTAAAATCGCCAGTATCGGTAAGACAGGTTCACTAAGTTAAAATTTTAGCAATTATACGGCTGTCTAGTGTCTTACAGAGCCCTAATTGCTTGAATATTGACTGCTAGATGACGTAATGGTTTATGTGGCCGCCTTGCCACTGTTGCCGTGCGAATGTTGTGGGATCCACATGCGATAAATATTCATGTTCTTTTTTCCCTTTGTTTAAATGTCCCCGGGACGAAGAAATTATTGTTAGTGCGGGAGATATCTTTTATAAGAAATTATACAAGCAACGGATACAAAAACATCTACCCTTAAAACAACCTTTTGAAGATCACACAACTGATTGTACCGTGTCCACCCGTATCTTCGTAACAGACCAACCACACTCAACCACGTCATTCTAAGTTTGTTGTAATTGCTTAGCAGAACCTTTTTATAAATGATCATTATTAAATTTTAATAATAAAAAACATATAATTGTAAATATATATTATTGAAATTAAACAAACTTTATACGGATTTTATCGCGTTGTTTATTTTTTATATCGGGGAGACCACCCATGACCATGGCTGCTGTAAAGCAACCGAAACGTCGGGGAAAGTGTAACATTAAATCTAAATAGTTGTATCATTTAAATAGCTTAAATTGAAGTAAACAGTAACTAGCAAAAATGTTGAACAATAGTAGTTTAAAGTTTCAAAATTATGTAATAATAGTGTTTTATAAAAAAAAAACAACGCGATAAAATTCGTATAAAGTTTGTTTAATTTCAATGTATAACATTCGCGTAAACATAAGACAATATTAAATATATATTATTATAAAATATTTAAGTATCCAATATATATTAATAAAACAATTTACAAAGGCAGGTAGTTGCTAATGTTATTTGTAAAAACCACCGTCATGCGAACCCAAATCCGAGAGCACAACGAAAGGTGCTAACAAAATCCTTTTCCCCTACCATCCTAACAGCCAGCACATTAATATTATACATTCTAAAAGTACAACACACCTGACCCTTTTGAAGGACCTCTTAGATTTGGTCAGTAAATATATGTATGGCTACAAGAAAGCCATCCATAGGGTTACCCACCCACTTACACTATAAAAGAGTATATTAAGTATTTTATTGATCTCATATGAACATTTATGGACATCGTTATAGTTTAGTTGGACATAAAAGTTGTGGATTGTAAAGTTTAGGTCAACGATAGTCGACGTCAGCCGTACGTACAACGAACCTATGACAGTTATATACAAAGATAGAAGTCGTATATGCACGCTACTATAATGATAATGATCGCCTATTTAAAGGTTTTTATCCAAGTTGTGGCCAGTTTCACAGCTATCAAATAAAAGTTATCCGAAAGATAAATCGCATGCTATCTCACTCTTGTTAGGTTAAAGAAGAGAGATGTTGAGACTTTTATCTTATAGATTAATGTTATTTGGAGGTTGTGGAACAGGCCTTTACAGTGTCAACTTAACATCCGAATTAAAAATAGAATATTAGAGTAAAATAAGTCATGTTTTTAGCTTATATGAAGATACTGCCATTGTCTATAAATTATGTGTGTCCAATAACCCAATAGCCATCAAATGTTACGTCGTTAATTTTTATTTTATTTTGGCGGTTTCGATGGCGTAGTGGTTAGTATAACCGATTACCATGCCTGAGGTCGCAGGTTCGATTCCCGCACAAGTCAAACATTTGTGTGCATGAACATGGATGTTTGTCTTGCTCTGGGTGTTTCTATGTATAATAATATATATGTATGTATGTTTACCCAATGTCTAGTACCCATAGTACAAACTCTGTTTAGTTTGGGCTAGATGATGTTGTGTGTATGTGATAGAATATTATTATATTATATTATTATATCGCTTCATAAAGCAAGCTTTTAACTATCAAAAGCTAAAGAGATTTACATTAAATTCACCTTAAACCGAACCAATTAAACTAGTTTTCAATGAAAAAGTCTTTTAAAATCGGATCGGATCTATTTGGAAGTTACAAAGCCGTTTACAACAACTCTCGTATTTCTTGTAACGTTAAAAATAATAAAATTCATTCGCTCTTCATCAAAAATGCAGAAATTAATGCAAAAATGTATTAAGATATTCAAATAATGTTTTTTTGGTTAAATAAATATATTATTACTATTATTAATTATACCTTAATCTATTGAGTTAGGCAAACCGACGGTCATACACAATTGGTTTTTTAATTTAGTCTGGCAGGTTAATGTAAGAAAAACATCCACAAACATATAAAAAAAAATGTAAAAGCAATGTTTCTTATACCAATACTCCTTTTAAATATCAAAACATGACGTCGAATGCGAGTACACAGCCAAGAATGACGACCCTTAAAACAAAGTTAGTAAACTTTTCAAAGGAGATAAAGTTTTTAACAAAGATCTCTTAAATGTCATGTATATTGCAAACGCTTTATGTCTGGACCTTTTGTATTCAGACCCTCGTTATGTGCTTGTTATGTTCATATTAAGACACTGCCAACATGGATTTAGAGACAAATGTTTTAAACAATTTTGTATTAAAATTCTTGGGCAAAGAATTATATAATCACGTGTGTCAACGGGGTTTAACGAAGGGTTTTGTTGACTGGAGGAATATTTCATTACGAATGTGTTATCTTAAAGGTTTTTGTACTGGTGTAAATTTTCGCATGTTAAGTAGGCCGTTTGTAATGTAATTGTATAAATTACATACAGTTAAATTGCCTAATTATATAAAAAAATGAATTATATAAAATCTTAGCTTGAGAAGATGTCTGTATTCAACAGTGGGAATAAAGTCACAATTATATAAACCGAATAACTAAAGGTTGTAATATATACCTATTTGGTTATTTTATTTTTCATATTTGGCCTGTATACAGTCAAAAACAAATATAGGTATATTACTAGAATATTTCTGCCTCGCCTAGAAAACTTACCGAATAAAAAATAAAACCTAATTATAACATACAAAATACTTGGAATGGAATTTACGGATTTTTGTGAAATATTCCGTAAATTTAAGCCTTTCAATATTTTGTATATTATTATATTATAATATACCACAATAACCTGTTACATATAATAACCTTTTTAAATTATCACTAAAGTTTAATTTATCTAACAAGAAAATATTCGTAACAATATTTACATCTTTAAAAAGATGTAACTCCGTTTTATAAAAATAATTCACGCCTTATAAAAATATGAGTGTAAAACAATTTAATAAAAGGTCAGTCGAATCAGGCAACTATTAAATAACACCCTCGTAATCTTACATTCGTCATTTGAAACTTGGTAATCATAAAACTGTGGGTTGCAAATCATCTTTAAAACGGTCATGCGTAAACCGGGACCTTTTTCATCCCCAATTTTAACCCGTGACTTGCTCCACGTTGGACCAAATGGATGCTGTGTGTAGATTATTTGGTGGTCGAAGGGTTGAGCTCAAAGCGAATTTGCTACTAGATATAGCGATTGCAAGATGTTAACCGTTTAACATTACTTGATCATAGATTTAACAGAATATTGTCTCTTGGTAGAGCACCGATGTGACGCAAGGCGATACTAAGTAAAACTATATGTCTTTTACATAAACTGTGATGTAAAACGTCGATTTAAAGTGACCTTTATGAGACGACAAATTATTAGAAGGCATTGCGTCACTTTGCGAACTGGATTCAGTTTCAGTTCGCAAAGTTTTAATATTTTAATTAATATATAGAATGTCAATAGGATATTTTGAAGGGGAAAATCGAGGCAAACGTTTTTGACTGGATTGGAGTCATACTGTAAAAAGTCAAGCTTTTCCGCAAAGAGACAGTGAATGAAGCAAGACAGACATTGCAGTCGCATATATCTATCTCCTCGATAAACAGGCAGGACCTACGTCCTCTTAATATTAAACATGTAAAACTTTATAATTATATTTGGATAAACCATTAACAGTTAACATGCAATTTTTTTGTAAGTTATGTGTCCATGTGAGGTAATCCTTCAACTTTATTGTCATTTTCACAGTAATTGAGTTCTAAACTTGTCGATTAATGGTGCTGGTAAAAAAATGCAAGCTCTTCACGCGGACGCCGCGGGTACCTGATATCTTGTATTTCATAGTATGAATTTATGTTCATATTTTGTCATGATTTTGTAATTGGAATATTCTCTAGTCTATCCAAGAAAATTGCCTCTTGCAGCTTGCGCTACGAACCAAAGGTACGGTCGGTGTAATACGGAGCCACGGAAATAAGCAACGTGCCCGTATCTCGGCCGGGGTCGTGCTTGACCCCGTTCCCGATTATGTCACTTCGTTAACCAAGACACAGCTGGTGTTCGCCTTAATGAATTAATATCAAACGTTTATTTAATTAAATAATTCTGTTCTAACAAAATGTGATGTTTCGCCTCGGTTTTGACGTATTATTGCCAGATAGGGTCAGAGTCAAAATTGAAGGGTTAAATTGTTAAACATTCCCGTGCTATGGTGTGATCCTGGGAGATTCTTCTTGCAGTAATTTGGACGGATTAATTTAGAAAACAATGTGCTTTTATTCGACATTGCACAGTTGTTGGAGACCCTCGAACCATTTTCTCGCTTAATCAAGCGTATTGTGTGCACTTTTAAACTGCTTGGTATAGTAATCTAAACAGTACCAACGCAGCTACAAATGCACAGCACAGATTTGATTCGCGCCTTGTTAAATTCATACTAATTATAGTACTTAAATCTTCCTTGACCTCAAACCAAATAAAACAGAAGTTCGTAACCAACTAAAACTTGTTGTATTTCAGCGGAGAGATAGATTTCTAGAGCAGTCACAAAGTGGACCATTTACAGTTTCAGCACAGCGAGACAACGACAACTTATTAGAGTCCGCGATACCCGGATATTTAAGTATTCAGCCTATGGTAAAAACCGCAGTCACCTCGTCCTCAATAGTAGTGGAGCTGCAATAGTCAAATAAAAATGAGGTAAGTACACGTACATTTCGTAAATGAATGCTTTATATATTACTTTTGTCAAAAAAAATTACACTTCCTAATTTCTTTTTGGTATGAGTATATCTGACTACTCCTGAGAAACAAAACAATAAATATATTATATTTCCATTATAATGAGATAAGGAGTAATTATAGTTCCTGCGCCGAAACTAATCTATCATCACTGATAAAACATTGCTTATGGGTGTTTGCAATTATCGTATGTATGCCTGCGTAATCGGAACACAATGTGGAAATGCCGCTTAAGAACAACATAATTATATTTTCTAGTGAAGATTCTTGAATATTTTTATGATGATCTAAGCTCTTGTTCGATATACATATAAACGTCGGGGCAAAGTGTAAACTCAAATATAAATAGTTTTAATAAAAATATATAGCTTAAATAGTAGTAAAGTTCAATAATAGTAGTGTTAAAGATTTTCAAAATTATGTAATAACAGTGTTATAAAGTAAAATAAACAACGCGACAAAATCCGTATAAAGTGTTTAATTTCAATATACATATATTCATTAATACTTATGTGGAGAGTGTTTCGTAATGAAAAGAAAACATTCGAGATATTTTATTAATTTCTTTCGTCGTCCGCTGCTATGAGATATTAAGGGCCGTAGTTGGCTGGTCAATAACTTCAGTATATATTTTTATAATTAGAGAGAAATTACTAAATATATGTAAATTAATGTTTTACGTAGGTATCTGTTTTCACATTGAACGAGAATTTAATATTCAGGACTAAGTACAAAAACAACGCAATTCTTTGTAGTTTATTTTTATTGCCTTTGTTGTAGCCATGCACGTATAAACATGCACGTATAAAATATGACAAGCGATGTCTACATCTAGTTAGATATATGATTTCATCCGTGCTGAATTTGGGATCTCAAACATACTTTTGAGGAAAATAAAATATTAATATTACTGCTTATTATTATGGTAATTACTTATCACGTACCCAGTATCAGTCGATCACCTGATGGTAAGTAATTAGCTCTTGGCCCAGAAGTGGCCTAGGCTAAGATGTTGCCTACGCAAAAAAGTAGAAATGTAGAAATGTAAACGGTGGGGTATATATTGGTGTGAAGCTGAAATACACAATTAACTGGTGGCTAAAATGACGATATCAACCTGCTTAGGACTGATAGTTCTAAAATTTATAAGCTAATTAATACCACGGCAGAGATTTTTAAACACTTATCTTTACAAGAAATCAAACCACGGACACAAAGAAGACTCAGACTTGGAACAGCTATTTGTAAATCACACAAATTTTTGTCCCGTGTGGGGATCAGAATGACAACACTTGTGGAGTGGCAGTGGCAAGGTGACTACTTAAACCATTACGTACAACGTGGGAGAGCCACACTTCGGCACGAATGGGCCGACTCGACCGGAGTGATACCACGGCCTCGCAGAAAATCGGCGTGAAATAGCGCTAGCGTTATGTTTCGTCGAGTGAGTGAGGGTACTGGAGATCCAACCCTGCCCCTTCCTGAGGTTGGGGAGAAATTTAAAAGGCTGGCAACGCACTTGTGACTCTTCTGGTTTTGCGGGTGTCCATGGGCGGCAGTAATCGCTTACCATCAGGCGACCCGTCTGCTCATTTGCCTACTATAACATAAAAATAAAAATAAATCCTCTTCTTTGCAGTCACGTCGTTGGTATGGCGTATTAATGGCTCGATAAGCTGGGGCGTGTGTCACCTGTATTACTTCAGGATAGGTTACGGTAAAAATTGTATTCATTTACATAATCCATGTTTATTAAAAACAGGCATAAAGCAACTTATTATTAAAACCTAAAATATTTTGAATATACTTTTTGTAATTATACAATTAATATTGTATTAATAACATGTATGTCTTTTAAAAAAGAGTAATTCAAGTACTTTTTAAATTGTAAAACTTAATTCTTACTCATTCAAATGTCTACAGTGCCACAGACAATAGCTTAACGTCATTATCTGCCAGTCAAATCTTGGTGTGACGCAGAAATAAGCCAGCCTTTTCATTATATATAATAGCTATAAATAAATTTTAGTAATATGCCGACATGAAAATTGGAATTGATGACGTCATAGATTTTAATAGCCTTTGACTACACACGATGAATGTCACTTTTAATTGTAATGACTCCTATTTCTTTTATTTGAATATTTTGTCTAAGGTTGCACTGTCTACGTTGTTCTAAGGCTTTACAGCTAATTATAAGAATCGATTACTAATTCATAGAAAATTTTAACTGTTTTGCAAATTCACTTTTAGTAAAGGCGTAGGATGTACTACGCCTGAGTTAATCTCGCTGTTTGGTAGCAAGTGACTTGGTTATGTTTCCTTAAAACTGTTTTTGAAATGCTAATAGCACTTCAGACGACTCGTAACTTCGTTTGCCACCATACAAAACCTAAGTACGTAGACTTTACATACAACCATAAGTCTAACCATAAGCACTAAAAGAGAAAACGAAACGCATTCTAAATTAAAGCTATTACTGTGCTCGTAAGTATAGCAACAAAAACTACATTCACTGTCTCTCTAAGTGACAAATACCTCAGTAATTGTACCCAAAAAGCTGACGAGAGCATCTATTTTTGTATGTAAACAAAAACAACACTAATTGTGAGATCTGTTCCATTTAAACTTTATAAAAGCGTGTCGCCGGAAAAGGGTTAGACCAACTTCTGTCAAAATATTTTATGCCTACGTTACTTTTTAAGTGCCGGGTTTTAAAACACTTATTGTGGGTGTGAAATGACAGCATAAGTGATTTATTATTAAGTGTAGGGAGACATTCGCGATGTGCGTCTATCGATTAAGCTTTCGAATTATTAAGGTACTTTGAAAACATTGCTCTGTATTCGAATTTTAATAGTTGAAATTAATTGTTTAATATTCGACTATGACTTATCAAATATTTTATTATCAAATTAAGTTTCGAATATTCGAATACGACTAAAATTATAAACAGTTTCGATCTATATATGGATGCGTTCTAACCAATTTTCATATATTTGATTATTTTTTTAGCAATTGCAAATCGTTGGCTGATTTATTGTTTAAGTAGATTTTATTATATTATTATTATGTAAGTGACTGTGCTTGTTTAAACAAAGGGGCTTACAAACATCTTTCTGCAATGTGTGGCTGCGATATATTTGCCGCCAACGTTGCCAGCAACTAAACCCCATAGACGGTAAAATTTTGCGTATTGGTAGACAATTATGTTTGGTATAGCCGTCGCATTAAAATTATATATATATAGCATAAGAAAAGCCGCATGATACAGAGTAATATTCTTTTTTAGAAGCCCTTTTTCGAAGTAATGTTTAATGTTTTTATCTTTATTGAATTAGTCGAAATTATTGTCTTCATCCCTGTCAGATTAGTCTAAAATTACAACATCCAGCATGTTATCCAAAATAGGCACTACTGCACATAAAACCCTACTGTCTCCCCCATAGAGGGGAGACGGACTCGACACAGAGGCGCGCGTGGGAACACGCACGCCGCCTCTCGGACCTGGTGCTGAACGGATGGCGGGCAGGCCCACAAAGCCCGCCACCCCCAGGTCAAACCTCAGGGTGGCTGGAGGTCATCTCGCGCCCTCCGGCGCCCGGCTCTGCGGTTGGGGAGAGGGTTTAAACGCTCCCTCTCCCGCTCCACCGCCTCCTTGATGGAAATCACTTCCTCGCAAAAGGAGGCGACGGCGTTCCACGACCTCTCACTCCGGACCATAGACTGAACTACGGCCGGGAGCGAGAGGGCAACCGATCCGACTGCCGCGATCAAATCACGACGCTGCGATGCCCAGGTGGGGCAAACCGCCAAAGTGTGCAGCGCCGTGTCCTCAATAACGTCGCGGCAGTCGCCGCAGTGGTGACAACCGGGCGTCTCTTGCCGGCATATACGACACAGGAACCGGCCAAAACATCCGTGGCCAGTCAGAACCTGTGTCAGCCGGAAGGTGAGGGCGCCATGCCGCCTCTCCAGCCACTCCTCAAACACGGGACTTACCGCCACGATCGTGGTGTGCCCGATAGAACATCTACCTAGACGGAGAAAACTTGAGACAAAACCGCATCAAATCAGTTTATTTGTTCCGCAGTCAGTAAACCTTAAATAGTCAAAAAATTACCACGTATAAAACTTTGATTTCTAACGTAAAGGATGATAATTTTGGTCACTTGTAGAGGTATATTCTGAAGTACTACTTACTGTGGTGTTGGCTGCTAAGTAGCTTCGACCGCGGCTGTTATAAGCACGTCGGCTACCTGCAATTAAAGAAATGACGATCAATTATCAAAAGATTTCTTTTTTATTACCATTGTTAGTAAACCACCCAGCGAAGAAATGATTAGATCCACAGGAACACTAAAGTTGCCGACATAGCTCTCCAGATAGCCAAGCTGAAGTGACCGTGGACAGGGCACATAGCGCGCAGAACCGATGGTCGTTGGGGCAGAAAAGTTCTGGAGTGGCAGCCACGCACCGGAAGAAGCAGCAGTGGTAGACCCATTCACAAAGTGGACCTGGTAAGGGTCGCGGGAATTGGTTGGATACGGGTGGCCTGAGACTGCTCTGTTTGGAAAACCTTGGGGGATGCTTATGTTTAGCTGTGAATGTCTTTCGGCTGAGACAATGATGATGACCCAGCGGCCCATTTAATGGAAAACGGTAACCACTGCTAGGTATGACTGTAGTTCATATATATGACTTTTTCTACCCTATGTAATGTCAAAGGAATACAGCATAATGTGGTCACTCGTCTAAAAGCATGGCCACTGCTTGCAAAGCTTGCGGATTGATAATATTTAGTAGAACAAAATATATGACGTACAGTTTGTCTACATAAATGAAATCGCAGGCCAACTGTAGTCAACTTAGATGAAGTCACCGGAAAATTCTATTACAAATACATAGAAATGTGAAAGTTTGTATCTTTCGATGTTTGTTACTGAATCACGAAAAAACCGCCAGGTAGATTTAAATGTAACTTGGCACAAAGTTAGACCATGTCCTGGGTTCATACATAGGATATTTTAATATGGCATACATATCCGTAGAATTCACATGAAGCCAGAAATGAGTGTTAAATATATTACCCTAATCTCATACAAAAACTATATTCAAAGCCGTCACAACTTCCCTCTGGAAACATTAAAATGACTGTGAATAATTTGTACTCGCTATAATTACCCTAACACGACCACTCACAACTGTGTATACAATAATTAAATTATTTTCGTAACATTGGCATTGAAAAGTTGTGCAAAAGTAATTAACAAACTTCCAGCAACGGATTAAAAAGTCGGTCGACTTTTATTACGTCATAACCGAGTTACGTCTGCCAGACAATGTTTCAAATACACATTTTATTGTCATATAGACGTCCTTTCAACTTTTATAGACCGTAAAGGTGTTGTCATAAAAATGCACGAAGGCTGGCTATCCAGTGTGACGCTACTTAATTTAATTTGTAGCTTTTAGTATGCAGTTACAGTACCTTTTATGAGTTCAAAAACCTTAGATAAATTACTTTTTATTTGACTTAATGCTAGCATATCTTCTGTGTGCTTTGGTAAGCTTATTTGTGTCATACAAATGGAAGTATAGTAATAGAGGAACCGAGGTGATTTTCAAAATACTTATCGCCTTGGGTTTCTACTGAATCCTTAGAACTGCCACTGTTGCTGTGTGCTTAAGTTAGCGATTCTTGTGTATCAAATCTCTTAATTTAACGTAGTAGTTTGAAGTTAGATTATAGCAAAGGGGTTTTGTGTCACCAATGCCAAGCTCAAGTAGTGTTTCCATCCTATATAATCAATATGGCTGCTGTAAGGTGAAGAAGTATCTCCATCCATAGCGTAGCACCCATATATATCAGCCAGAAGCTGGCCGTCTGAAAATATTTTCATTAGCCAGTTTTCCGCAATTTATTCTATAAGCTTTGTGTATTAATATTCTAGATTATAATAGTTGGTGACATCATAACTATTGTTATAAATGCGAAAGTGAGTTTGCTTGTTTCTTTATTTGTTTGTTTGTTACGCTTTTACGCCTTAACTACTCAACCGATCATCATGAAATTTCGATACACGTTGTCAGGGAAACAGAAAAGAGCTACAAAAACGTAAGGTCAGGTAAGTCTAAATTTACGTGAGCGGAGTCACGGATAAAATCTAGTTATACAAAACAAAACATAAATAGTACCAAATAATAATAATATATCGACTATATAATTTATTTAAATTTTGATTACACTCAAAATAGTTGATCCTCATTATAGATGGTTCTTAATTCATTTCATACGTCAATGAAGTAACGATACTATGGTAAACAGGTTAGTATCATCAAGTTCTTTCATAGAATATAGCATTTCATATATCTTAGTATCGCGTAGCTCTCTTAACAACCCAACCCTGCCTGTTTATAGACGGTGGAGGACTTTCTTGTCAGTTAATTAAAGCCTGTAAATGGCTTCTATTATAACGTTCATATCTCGACAATGCCTCGATTAAATGGTTAGCAAGCCTGTTGGCAAAGGCTCACTATATGCGGTGCGGTTTACGTTTTCTTGTGATGGAAGGTTCGTAATAGTGTGGTAATAGTGAATATGGGTTTGACTGCCACTTTCCATTTTGTGTTTTCATAAAGGTAAAATATTGCTTTGTTCGCAAGAGCCACATAATTATGGCAGGTGTTGCCGCATAACTACATTTTCTGTTGTACCAACTGTTGCTGTTTGTCACCACAAACAAGATTACGGAATGCCTGATTATATGTTTTTCGTTTGCAATACACACGCTTCGGCAATACAGTAAAGAAAAATAAAAGAAAGAATAGAGTAGATAGCTGCCGAGAGCTGATATTTACCGTGAAACAAAGTCACAGTGTTACTACTACGTTGTAACTCCTGCGCTGGTTGTCGGTTAAAGGATGGTACATTTTTGGGCGAGTTTTTGCTTTCATATTACTTTGTATAACTTATGACTTTTTTGGTTGACCGTACTTTTTCACGACACGACTTTGTTCTTTTTCTTGTGGTCCCGAAATACCACTAAAATAATGACTTAATTTATAGGTAGAATTTGGGACCGCGGTCCCGGTCCCAAAAGCCCCCGATCCCTACCGTTCCTTGAATAATACTTGTATCGCGAGAAAATTCATAAATACTCAGAGAAACAGACGCAAAATGTATCCAGACGCAAAATGTAACAACCATTTGTAGATCCCAATAATTTTATTCCACGTGTGATTCAAACCTAAAACAGACCCTTACTCTACATACTAGTCAAGTTTATGATATAGCGTTCCCACTTTCCCACCTGTTAGGTATATAAGTGAGAGCCGCTGTACCTTCCAGTGCTCGAGAGCACCTTCAGCGACCAGTTATACACAGGTCTTGTCCCCAAATCCTGAGACCCGGTTCTCGTTAGCAAGCTACCTCATACCCAACTGGCACTACCTATTGTCAAGATAGGTGCCGAAACAATAAAGCCGCTCACCACTCGCAAACTCTGAGAGATGCCGATGATATCCTCACTGAGGCCGACGGAGAACCCGCCTCCTATATCTGCGGTATGGTGCCGGATGTGTATGAGGCACGCTCACTTACCGACGTACATCCATACGTCTACCCATTTTGGCCTACAAGTTGGGTACTGCCCGAGTCACTCTAGCTATGACTCTTACTTGCTGAGCAGGCAAGCGCCCGAGATGCGTTGTGGCAGTGAAACCACACCGCCACTTCACTAAAGACAACTCCGTGCCTCACGCGACCGATTGGTTCGCACTAGCCGCACATGAGTCCGACGCTCGAACGCCACGTGCTTGCCGAGCAACAAACATGTCGTCCTCTGCGGCTAACCACATAGCCACTACGAGACCAACCTCAATGTCAGGCACCGCGCACTCTGATCGGCGCCCGAACACGCCTTTCTAGGCGCAGTGGACTAGTCTGACCTCGTAGTACCCTGATTCTAAGGGGGGGAACCGTAGTTCTTCCCCCGAAACCCTATCTACTCGGGTTCTGAAGATAGGGACCTAAAAACTAAAACAGTTCGACAAACAAACAACCATCTAAACCTCTACGTCATCAAAGCAGATGAACTTGAAGCATTGGTAGGGTCCTTAGCCTGCAACGCGGACACATTTATTAACTTATACTTCTAAACACCAAAAATCTTTTGAAGCCCTCAAGAAAGTATCTGTCTGAAGCTAGACTAGAATAATGCTTATGTAACAATGTAGTAACGACATTCCCTTTCCAGAAAAACGAAATAACCAGTAGGTACCCTTGTTAAATTTTGGATTATCTTGATTTCGCGTTACGTACCTAGTTTCTGAATAAGACATTAGAAAACTTAATGCATACTTAGTTCGTCTTTCTTAGAACCAGTAATAAATTTGGTAAAATATACCTAGAGGACTTTACATCTCGTTCAAGTTACAAGATATCTTTTGAGAACAAATTCACTTTAGGTACAATTTTCCACTTACGCTTGCGGCTGATCGTGATGCCTGAGATCTAACGACTAGTTAGGCAAAATGATATTGGGATATCAGTGAAATACCCAATAAATTACATTACATTACGTACATATATTATCGACCTATCTAATAAAATTAATACAAATACTGTGTCTCAAACCTGGGTAATAAGTTAAGCTAAACGGTTTTGCTTAAGTTTTAATAAAATTTTCCTAGTTTATTTTTTTAATGATTACTCCCGCACTTGGGAAAATGTTGTGTTGCAGAGGACTTTCCAAACATTCAAGCAATGGACACAAAGAGCACCCAGTCTCAGAACAACCATTTGTGGATCACACAAAGTTTTGTTTTGTGTCAGAGTCGAACCCATAACACTCGGCGCAGTCGCTGGGGCAAGACGACCACTTCGGTTAGATTGTATTATAAATGAAAATAGTATTAGTGCTATTTATAATTTGACTCAATAATGGATACAGGCCTGGATCTGGATACGTTTATTTAGTATGCGTTGTCTTGGCTTCACGTTACTTAAACCGCGTGCTACAACTAGGACTTACATACGCGGTTTTCTTTTAACCTGGCCTTTCTCCAGTAAGACATTTAAAATAATAAATAGTTATTCTAAAACAATTTACTTTACTGACAATAATTTACCAAACTACTGCCGTAATTGCCAAAAACAACAATACAGTATTTATTTCTCAATCACGGTTTTGTCTAATGTTTATGGCAGCCGTTCCGATGACTGATTCCGGCTAACAGAAACCAGCTATTCAATAAACAGCCACCGATAAATCAACCGTCATGGGCCCATTCGAACCTGAAGCAACACGTATTAATTGCACAGTATCAACGCGTCACGGGGTATTAGTGACCCCATCGGTCATTTGTACCCGAGCGATCAATTCAACTAATTCGAAGCCACTTATTCTAGCATAGCTAATTGGATTCCAAATTATTTCTAAAGGCTTGTTTCCACAATAGCTTTGAAGCAAATCTATCAGTTTCAAAGACATTTGCGATGTGAAATTCGTCATAGAGTAACGGGTTTTCTCAAAGACTTTTAAATGACATTAAAAAGTGATAAATGGCTTTGCTGGTGTGAAAAATTGTTACGGGTCACCGGCGGTATCCAAAGTTATAAGGCAGTTGACAGACTAAATACGAAGGTCAAAAAGTTCACCGTTTTATAAGGATTTATTGTGACTCAAAATGTAAGATATAATAATACGGTTCTAGTTTTTTTAATACATATTTAAAAATAAAACATTAAAGTGTTTTGGTTTATTTTTATACGCTGTTTAGAAACTCCATTTTAACCGACTTCAAAGGACGAGGTTTTCAATTCGACTCTATATTTTATTGTATATTTCTTGAGCAATTGCTCCGCCAATTATAAATTGATATTGATGATTTTTTGTTTGTTACGCCATACTTTGAAGGTGGTCCATATAAATTTTATCAAAATTAACAGAGTGCTTTTTGAAAATCAACAAAAACAAGAAATATATCCATCGATGACGTTTTGGTTTTTTGTGGTTCCCTTTAGCAACCGTTTTGATGAGTTCCTTTAATCTCTGTTTTAATTAACATCAATTCATCACAGAAACATTAGCCAAGAATAAATTAGATTGTGAAGAACCAGTTCAATTATTTATTATACATTAATACCAATTGTTAAAGAAAACTACCGTGTGCTTGGAAAGATTACGCAACTGTGTCATTTCTGCTATACATGTAGGTATAGTCCTGACATGGGAATTAGTTTTCTTTTTAATTACCTTTATTGAGCAAATATAACAAAAGCTAGCGGTGCGTTCTGTTCTACTAATATTGTCTGTCCCGCAGACTCCCGCCACACGATTATATGCTCCGTGTGTAATCGAACCCTCGACACAGCGGCAGTCGCGATGAGACTTAATCTACAACACTAACTGTATAATTGTCATTCCATCCTATGGTCGCATAGCTACTGCCACTGCTCCGTGTGTTGTGGGTTCGAATCCCACACGGGACAAAATTTTGTGTGATCTACAAATGATTGTTCCGAGTCTGGGTGTTTTTTGTGTCCGTTGTTTGAATGTTTGTAAAGTCTCTCGCGACACAGGAATCGTGCTTACAAAGAGAGTAGTATTTAAAAAAAAAGGTAAAGGAATAAAATGCTTATTTATCTACGAATAAAATATTTGTTTATCTACCAATAAAACGTTCGTTTATCTAAAGGTATGTTAATATATGTTCCTATATCTATAGATAGAATTTTCGCTTGTCTTAGGACTAAATATTCGTTTGTTAACAGACTAAGTGTCCAAATGTCTAAGGACAAAATGTCTTCAGCGCAGTCCAGTGAGTCTCCATGACGTAGCCAGGTCCTTAGCTTTCCCATAATCGTCTACCTACATATGAGTGTCTAATACAAATAGCTTCGATTACTTTAGCTAATGACCTTGGGAAGGGACGTTCTTCTTAGTAAAGGTTTTATTTCTGTTGCAATGCTAATATTGAGTTTTAAATATTTGATTGAAAAACATACAACAATAAGGGTTTTTACTGTACAAGATTATATCTAACCTGAACTAGCTAAGATGATTTTGGTCGTGATACAATAAATGCATTTAGTGCTTTCTACAAAGACATACGAAAAAAATATTAATCCTTTGAATGCGCGGATGATTCTGCGCCCTAGCTTTACTGAACGTAGCAACAGGTAAATGTAAATGTAAGTCCATATTATGGATTAGTTAGACCTTGACGTTCATAAGTTTTACTTTGTGACCTAAAATGAATAAAAATATTTTGATTTGATTTGATATGGCGTAGTGGCTTAACTGGTTGCCTCGCTACTGCCTGTGCGCTGAGTGTTGTGGGTCCAATTTTCACACAGAGCAGGAAAATATATGATCCACAACCAGCTGTTCCGAGTCGGAGAATACCCAAACTCGGCACAACTCTTACACACACTCGAACAACGGATATAAACAAAACTTCATGAACTTTGAATGTTTGTAAAGTCCCGCGATACAGTAATACATTTACTCCTTTATAATATTACTAGATTATGCCCGCAGCTTTGCTTGTGTAAATGTAGATTAGGAATAGGCTCGTATGCGTGACCACACTCCGCCTGATGGTAAGCAGTTGTGTGGTCTAAGAGCAGTGGCCTCCACGCCGTCCTCATAGCAGCCGAGGTGACGTTGAAGTCTCTACTTTGAGGGCCTAAAATGGTGGTTTTCCACGCCCCGCTTAAAGGACCCAGGATTGAAGGAAGAAGGAAACTAAACTATATCGGTGGGGGTATGTAAGAACGGAAACACGTCTTGATTGCACACTTCGTTTATTCCGACTGAGATGTCACACAGCAGATGGTTCACATTACTTTTGTATACCTACATACACTACACCTCCACCCTTAAATTTATGCTTATCTTTATATAATGTAATTATAATTAAATAGCCTTAATATTTATGACATGACATTAAAATGATTAACCACACAATAAATTTACGTCTAAATTAAACATACAACAATCAATCTTAATCAAACTCGAAACCATATCTAGCTACTGGTTTGCGCACTCTTTTTGGCGTTAACTCGGGCAACTTCGGAGATGGCGAACAGAGTGTAGACTTAGTCTCTGAGCTATCGCCCCGCACTAAGGGCTCGATCGCATTTTCTGTCTGTAGGCTTAAGCCATCTCTACTATCATCCGCCACCTTCTCCCTGCGCGGCGAAACGACATTCTCACCTATGTCCGCCACTGAGTCACTAGACTCAGTATCAGGACAAGCAACATCAGAGAAACGCGACTTACGACGACGTATTTGATCTACATGACGCTTTATAAATTGACCGTTATCACCTTCCACGATGTACCTTCGAGAACCTTCCCTGTTGTGAACCTGACCTTTAATCCACTTGTCTTGCTGACCATAACCCCTTGACCATACCATATCGCCTTGCTGGAAGTCGCGCCTCACGCCACCCGCGTTCCGAGCCTGCCTATCCTGCGCAGTGTGTACTTTCTCCTGCAAAGCTTGGTCGTTCCTTAATAAATCCAAACGTGAACGTAATCTACGTTTTTGTAATATCATTGCAGGAGTTTCCCCTGTAGTGCTATGTATAGTATTCCTGTAGGTTAAAAGGAAAGTTTGCAATGCAACGTCCATGTCCACCATATCCCGACACGCTTTTTTAATAGCTCGCTTACATAATTTAACAGCGTTTTCCGCAGCGCCATTCGAAGAAGGATGGTAGACAGGTGAGAAACTTTGCTTAATTCCATTATGTCTTAAAAACTCAGTAAATTCCCTACTGGTGAATGGGGGACCTTGGTCCGAAACCAATTCGGCGGGCAGGCCGAATCGAGCGAAAGTAGCTCGAAGAATTTTTATAATAGCTGACGCATGGGTGTGTGGCGTCTCAAAAGCTTCAAGCCATTTCGATGTTGAGTCCACTAATATTAAAAAGGTTTTACCCTTAAAAGGCCCTAGGAAATCTATGTGTAAGCGTGTCCACGGCTGAGGCAAATACGGCCAATGTTGAGGTGCCGAACGAGCCGGCGCGTCCGCCTCCAGCGCACACGTTTCGCAGCTACGACACATGGCCTCCACATCATCATCGATACGCGGCCACCACACATAACTCCTAGCCCAGCTCTTTGTCTTAACTATACCAAGATGGCTACAGTGCAGTTGTTTTAGTATTATTTGCCTCAATGATTCAGGTATAATCATTCGATATCCCCACATAATACAACCACCCTCTATATATAATTCATTCTGCCTAGTAAAATATGGTTTTAGCTCATCATCATTACAATAATGTGGCCAGCCCGATTCTATGTAAACTTTAATTTTGCTTAGTATAACATCCCTAGACGTAGCCTTACTGACGTCACAGTTGGTTATTGGTAGAAAATTTTCAACAAAATTTACGTATGTTGTTTCTTGAACCGCACTCGCCTTAGAACCTGTAGACGGCAAACGCGACAACGCGTCAGCGCAATTCGTCTTGGACGATACGTATTCAATATCGTAATTGTACCCGGATAACAGAACGGCCCAACGTTGCAATCGAGAGGTTGACATAACTGGTATACCAACCTTATCACCAAATATGTGTGTAAGGGGTTTATGATCCGTTCTTAATTTAAACTTTCTCCCGTACAAGTATTGATGATATTTACGTATTCCGTAAATAATAGCTAACGCCTCCCTATCAATTTGCGAGTAGTTACGTTCAGCCGCGGCGAGTGAGCGCGAGGCATATGCCACGGGCCGCTCGCCGCGCGCCGTCACTTGCGACAGCACTGCTGCCACGCCCACGCTGCTGGCGTCCGCTGTCAATACGAGCGGCAATTCGGCCGAGTAATGCATCAGGACTTCGCTACTTGCCAGCACTTCCTTTACCTTTTGGAATGCGCTGTGACATTGACTACTCCAAACGTATTTTGTACCAATCTTTAATAAATTATATAAAGGTGCGAGTATAGTACTTAAGTTTTTTATGAACTTTGAGTAGTACATAATCATGCCGATAAACGATCGCAATTCGGCTACGTTCACTGGTACGGGTATATCTAAAATAGCTTTGACTTTATTGGGACAAGTATGGACTCCATCCTCACTAATCACGTATCCTAAATAAGTAATGGACTTTGCAAAAAAATCGCACTTTTCCTTTTTAACCTTTAACCCATATCTTTCCAAACGTTGAAAGACCTCGTGTAAATTCTGTATATGGTCAGAATCTGATGATCCTGTTATGATTATGTCATCCAAGAAAACCCCTACGCGTGGTAAATCTGTAAACAATTCTTCGAGACGACGCTGAAATATTCCCGGACTCGACGACAGTCCGTACACCAAGCGATTATACATGAATAAGCCCTTATGCGTATTAATAACCGTATACTTTTTAGAATCATCTAATAAAAATTGTGCATACGCCTGGGATAAATCAATTTTGCTAAATTTTTTGCCTCCGTGCAAGCGAACTAACAAGTCCTCCACTCGTGGAAGTGGATAACGGTCAACCTCCAAAACTTTATTTAAAGTCAATTTATAGTCTGCGCAAATTCTAATGTTACCGTCTTTTTTAAGCACTGGTACAATCGGCGTAGCCCAGTCGGAACGCTCGACGGGGGTGAGAATGCCCTCTCGCACATGCTGCTGCAGGGCCCGCTCCACCGGCTCGCGCAGCGCGTACGCCAGCGGGCGCGCGCGCATGTACACCGGCCGCGCCCCCTCCCGCACGTAAATGCTGACCGGCGGGCCGGTGAATCGGCCCAGTCCCTCCGCAAACACTTTACAATATCTGGAACTGAATGCATCTAAATTGAATGTATCGGCTGATAATTTATTTAAACAAGCTGATTTAACAATCGGTAACTGAATACCTAATTCTATTATCCATTGCCTACCAAGCAAAGCCGTTTTTCCGTTATTAATTACATATAAATCTAAGTTTCTAACTTTATTTTGATATAGGACTTGTGGCGTTATAACGCCGACGGGATGTACTGACTCGCCCGTATAGTATCGTAAAACAATATTACATCTCTTTATTGCTAAACTACTAAATAAGTTCTGATACATTTCATAACTAATGCACGATATCCCGCTGCCGGTATCACATTCCATATTTAATTCTTTATTCTGTACTAATAAAGTAATCATAAACGGTTTGCACTGGGTTAAGTTTAAAAGATTAAAATCAATGTTTATTACCTCCTCACTGACATCACTTTCACTTCCTACTGCGCTATCTGCCGATGTAGCCACCCAGTGTTGGCCTGATAAGTTCGGGCACACCCGTCGCAAATGCCCTGCCGTGTTGCAGACGCGGCATACATAACGTGCAAATCTACACGTAGACGCTGCGTGCGAGCCGCCGCAGGCTCGGCATTGTTGCTGAGTAACCGACGCTGCCACCCTCCGTGCGCGCACCGGCATCGTTGCACCGCCATGTGTGCGCTGGCGCTGGCGGTTATCACGCACGCTCCGCGGTTCGGCCTCCCGCGCCGTCCCGTTGTCGTTGCCGCCTTGTTGCGATTCTTCCTTCCGGCCTGCCGCACTCGCCGCGCCCCGCGGTCGCCATTTTGTCCCCTCTATCGCCTGACAATCGACCGTTAACGTATCACCGCTTGACCTTCCGTGACCTTGTACCACGCTCGCCGCATCTTTTTCTGCCGATTCCAAGCTAATCGCCAAGCTATAGGCCCTTGCAAAGTCTAACTTGGGTTCAGCGAATAACCGTTGGCGAATCGTTTCACTGCAAATACCGCACACCAATTGGTCCCGTAAACTTTCTTGTAGCCAGCTGCCAAATTCGCATGACTTGGACATTTTTTTCAATACGGCGATGTATTCCGCAATAGTTTCGCCACTTTGCTGTACCCGTTTTCTGAACTTATACCTCTCCGCGAGCTCACTAGGCTTGGGCTGTAGATGTTTTCCCATTATCTCAACAACTTGCAAAAATGTCTTATCTTTTGGTTTGTCCGGTGTGCACAGATTTACTAAAAGTTCATAACTTTCTGCCCCCATAAGTGTAATCAGTGTTGGCACATATAAATCATTTTTCACTTCATTTACTAGAAAATATTGTTCTAACCGTTCGATGTATAATCTCCAATCGTCCTTGTTTACATCAAATTCAGATATTTTACCAATCTTCATATTGCACAACAATCACGCACGCTTTTAATATTAATTGCCGGTTTTCTCGTCGCCACTAAACTATATCGGTGGGGGTATGTAAGAACGGAAACACGTCTTGATTGCACACTTCGTTTATTCCGACTGAGATGTCACACAGCAGATGGTTCACATTACTTTTGTATACCTACATACACTACAGAAACACGTGCCTTGACAGAGAATTCCATGCCTTGATGTAGAGGTAGAAAACAAACTTGTTGGTACGCACTCTAGTCGACTCTATCGTGTAAGGATGGCATCTGAGTCCAGCACGCGTTGTTCTGGATAGGAAAGGGGAGGGTAGGCTAAGGTGGAATAACTCTTCAGAGCACTCTACATGGTATATTCTGTAGAAACATGCCAATGAGGCAACGTCCCTACGGAGTTGCAGAGGTTCCAGTGAACTCGTGACCTCTGGATCTCCGATGATATGGACAGCCCGCCGCTGTAACCTGTTGCTCTCGACAGGTTACAGCGGCGGGCTGTCCGAGCCATCCCACAGATGAGAACAGTACTCCACGCAAGAGCGCATTTGTGCCTTATACAATAGGCACAGCTGCCCAGGCGCGAAGAACCGCCTCATCCTGTTCAGAACTCCAAGTTTTCGCGAAGTTTGCTTAATGACGCTCTCAATGTAGGTTTTAGGATTAAGGGAGCGGCAAAGATCCATATCTCAGATAGAGAGGCTGTCACGTATCACCAGTGGAGTGTTCTTCAGAGAAGGGAGGGGAATGAACGGAGACTTTTTTGTTGAGAACGCGCATGCCTAGGTCTTCTTGGCGTTGAACTGGACCAAGTTCTTGGCACCCCATTGCGGTCCAAGGACTGGTCAAGTTCAACGACAAGATCCTGCCTTTTCCCCTTAACCTTAGCCTGTTTGGCGCCAGGATGTCCGAGATATCGCCCATGCACAATACTGTCGTCCGCATTACAATGTATGTTGCCGAGATTCAACATATCATTGATATGCAGAAGAAAGAGTGTAGGTTAGATTAGTAACATCTTTTCTAGACGAAAGGTACCCTATGTTCTTTTTTGTCCCTAACAACGTGTATGCGAAATTTCATGATTATTGGTCGAGTTATTAAGGCGTGAAAGCGTAACAAACAAACTACATTCGAATTTATAATATTAGTGCGGAATTATTGGCAAATAGAAGATAAAATAAGAATAAAGGTAGGATGTAATAGGATATCCTGATACTGGTATATCATACACGTTTGGTAGCACCTCAGAAAATAAAACGAAACTCAACTACTGTTTATGGATTTTATCACAGATTACTTTCAAAGCACGCTTTCAGATAATTTAAACTTTTCCATTAGGTTTCTTTATTTAAGTCTATTATTCTATTTTATTTCCTTCTCAAATATTCTAAGTAATCTACTTAAATTGTATCATTAGTTCTTAAAAATCTAACACAGTTCTGATATTTCTACTTACGAGGTACTTTCAGACACTATGCTGCTTACCGCAAATCGTCTTACTTAAGTAACATAACACTTTATTTAACCTGTAATCAAACCCGGGCCCTTATTATAATTGTACACATAATTATACTAATAAGTCGTGCGCATGTGCTAACTAGCCAATTAACAATATTAATGTCAAAGGTTACAAAAAGTCAAGGTCATTCATTCATTCAAGCTAAAGGCTTTTTCAGTCACGCCATTGGTCGTTTCATTTTATTAATTAGTATTTATTAACAACGATATTCTGAGTTACAAAACTAGCATAAAGGTGAGGTATATTTCCTTACGTTACAAAGTGGAAATAGCTGTACTTATTCATTCTTTAAACTACTAGCTATCTTTAGGAAACAGTACTTTCTTCTGGGTGGAAGGTACACCATGTCCTTTTCTGTACCCCTGACAAAGGGTTTGCGAGATTTCATGATGATTGGTCATGTAGATAAGGCGTGGAAGCGTAATGAACAAACAAACAAACTCATATTTGCATTTATAATATTAGTTAGAGTAGACACTATATTACGTGCATAATTTTTGTAAGGACTATTCTTGCTCTAAGTATAAAAATTATTCCAGTTGTGCGTAGGACTTTACAAACATTTAAACAATGGGCACAAAGAGCATCCAGACTCAGAACAAAAGCTTTTATGGATCACACAATGTTTTGTCTGGCGTGGGAATTAAACCTATAATACTCAGTGCAGTGGCAGTGGCGATACGACTAGTAAAACCACTTTGTCATCCTTGCTGTCAAAAGTCAGTCTCGCTGCATAAAACTACACGCTTCATTGATGAGTATCTATGTTCAAAGAAACAATAAAAGCAATGGGGTAGGATGTAGTATAATTTCCCCTTGAAGCGGATTCTTCATATAAATTGGAGTAAGTCGACTGGGACTCTCCAGTCGACTTACTGTAGCTGCAGCCTTCTGTAAGCTAGAAGCAAGTGCTTTTAGCTTACAAAAGTCTGCAGCCAGCAAACCATGTGTCATAGAAAAATTTACGTTAAGTAGACGATTAGGCGACAACAGCAGACTATACATCTTGCTTTTGCCCTCAGAGATTTGTTTAAAGGCTCTTAAGTTGCCTTTCGGATGCTGGTGTTGCAACAGCCTACTATCAATTCAATCGTTTGCTTGCCTAGGCGGCAAATATCTCTTGTCTTGCGGACCTAAAGTAAGTTTTCAAAGCTCGTGCGCAGAGGTACTCACATGGCTTTCACCAGTAATCCCCGCATCTTGCTTTGATAGCATTATCATTCCTTTGTATACCATTATCTCATGTGTATAACAAGAGCCACTGTAACTGCTTCGCGTTGTTAGAGCTTATATATATTTGAAAAAAGAGGATGTCATTAATATGCATTTCTTTTTCTTATAATTAAAACTATACTTTGCCCGAAAGTTACAAAATATTATATATTCACTAATTCTGCCACCAATTTTTATGCTATTTTCATAAAAAGACTTCTTGTAAATGCTGTTTGCTAGGTATTGAATAAAATACAAAATCAAACATAAGCAACTGCTCTATTACTCTTTTAGAAAACGCGATAAGAGGCGAATAAAAAAGAATCCCAACAAAAATTTAAAACATTTACGATCGTCAATATTTTATTGGACGAAAATTATTGGTGATTTCACTTTTGCCTCGTACATTCGGCCACCGCCATAGTTGTTCACAGTTAGGTAATTGGAGAAACGTGTTCCTGATTGTTTTTCACTTCTTTTCGGTCGGCAACTAGTAAGATTTCCCACGTTTTCGTGTTCAATTACATTACTGTACTGGTGCGCATATGTCAGTTTTATTCGAGCTTCGTTTGAAGTCTTACAACTGTGGAGCTATTTTAGTACATTTCTGGCTTTTGCTTTTATCAAAGAATATCGTGTTTCGATATGAAAGGTAGTTTGCTTTCTTGATGATTCTTTGGCTTCACACTTACATAGCCAGTTGCACTCACTGATTGGTAAATGATTAGCGAGGTTAAGTAACATTGGGTGGGGCTAGTCTATAGATGGGTGACCACTTAGTAGTATTTCATCTGAGCGTCTCCGTGCTTCGGAGGGCACGTAAAAAGTCAGTCCCGGCTGTTGTCAAATTGACAGCAGTCGTTAAGCCATATCAGAGGCCTACGGGCGGCTTGAACAACTCTTGACAACAGGTTGGCCACTAAATACACGAAACGAAAGAAAGAGACTTACTTACATATTTGCCGACTAATGCAAACAGTAGGCAGTTACAAGAAAAGCCAGGTTAAAAGTATTCTAAATCGATGTTTATGCGTAAAGAATGTAACACTAGAAAATTGAGCAAGCAAGAGAGATATCGTAGCGAATAAAAAATATTCTACTTAACTCCTATCTTTTTAAGGTTATGAAATTTGTACTGCTTGAATTAACTTCGTTTGAGTTCCCATTGAAGTTCTTGAGATTCACCGTGTGCATTATACTTCTTAACTTATTTTAATAATATTCTACAATTAGTAATGGTAAAGTGTAACAACTTGTAATTAGCATGGTGCAGAAATATTGTAAAATTTTAATTTTAAATTTTATCTGTATCTTATCGTCATTCAAAATCAATATGTCAAAAAGATAAAGTTGGTATTAAATAGGAAATTCATAAATTTCAAAATCAGTTCATTAAGTCATGGAATTTCAAGAATTTATTGTTGTTTCAGTGAAATCAGTACAAAGTAATTTGATCAAACAATTCTTCTTTATTTCATAGTAACAATTTCAAATAAATTTTAAAGACGAATTTGATAAGAGTTCTGAAAAGTTAGATCGCTAATTAAATATAATATAGTACAAACAGTTCAATCTGATTATTGACACTAGAAATATATGTAATTAAGACGAATTGCATTGACATGATGTCTGATAGCCCCTGTTTGGAGCTACTGCACTTCAGTTCTATAGAAATATTTAAAGATAATTATAGCCACATGGCCTATTGCAGCGCTAATAGGCTAATTTCTAGTATGGAAGAAAAAGCCGATACCACTCTGTCCAACTTAGGAAATGCATACGGGGCGTATAAAACTAATAGCACGAGATGAGCGATGCTGTTAAAAATGATAAATTATCAATAAAAAGCGATATACATTACATATAACACTGTTTAACAGCAGAAAGTTCAACTCTATCCAACCTCACTACCCTGTCTAATGGCACACTCAACTTTCTAACTTTGGCTTTTCCTCTCGCCTTTCAATTCTACACGACTATTATTTCTATTACACGCCTGTCGTAGTCTCTTTGAAATGGCACGTCCCTAGCTAAGCCAAAATAATAACAGCCAACAAAAGTGATCATCGCTCTTGTTCTAACAAGTTGTTTCGATGACGAGGCCTCCTTGCCCGCGCAAATTGTGTTCCAAAGTTGATTGGGTAAGACGTCAATATTGTTAGGCAGTCAGCCACTTTCGAAAGAAGACACGCAATGCGTCTTATCTCTTCGATTTTGATACTTTATGACAGTTGCTTTTACGTCAACGTCGATTTTTCTTATTTATTTAGGATGTCTGTTACGTACTTGGTAATTGAATCATGATCAGAGAACCGACTCGCGATAACCTTTACGAAAATTCCTTTTTCTGCGCTGAAATTTTGTTTTAAGAATGAACAAAGTTTTGGGGATTTCTAAAGACAAAAACTATGTTGGTACGATAAGTAGTAAGTGTAGTCGCGGTAAGTACTACACGGAATACTGAATAGATGGTGTCTCAAAGTTACTTCCAGACGTATTAGGGACACAATATCACATTTTATTTTCTGCTTCAAAACTTTTACATTATTCATTCTTCATACCTATTTCTAGAAATAGTTTCAACAATTAAACGTCATATGCAAAAATACAGGTGATACCTAATAAGTTACCTTCACGATGACTATAGCGAAGGTAATTGACATATACTGTAATTAATCAATTAGCCGGCAACCAGAAAACATTAAGAAAGTACTATTTCTTGACAATGTTGGTCAAGATAATATTATATCGTTTAAATGATGACATGATTCATTTAAACGTCAGCTTTTTACATTTTACGTTCCATTTAGTTCCACTTTTATAATGCGTACCGCAAAAGAGTGGAACTCACTACCTAAGTCTGTGTTTCCCGATGAGTATCTTCTAGGCAAGAGTGCTCCATCGTCGACTGCATCGTCATTTAACATCAGGTGAGACCGCGGCAAGCATATTACAATTAAAAAAGAAAATAATTCATCTTATTAAAATCTTAAGAATAAAGAAAATTTGTCCTGTTTAACAAATATCTTTGTTTTTAATAAATAATCCTACACTAGGAATATTAGCTTAAGTATCGCGGGGAGACCTAAAACATATTGCTATAACGAAAAAGGAATTTAATCGTGAAACTATTTCTAGAAATAGTTTCGTTTAAATTTCGGCATTTTGTAAAAGCTAGGGTTTTAATCGTCGAGAATACATATTATAGATTTGGATTGTTTCTAAAATGCTTTAGCCACTTTTAATTAAATTCTTTGACCCATGATTTAACGCTACCCCGATGTAAAGCGCAGTATTTTCCTCATGACAGCGTAGAATATAGTCATTAACAGTTGCGCGGACGGAGGAGAATGAAATTTGCCATGGTTAAAGTTTATATTTTTTATTTATTTTTTTATTTTATCGCATAGGTTGGAAAACGAGCAGACGGATCGCCCCTGATGGTAAGCGATTACCGCCGCCCATGGACACCCGCAACCCCAAAGGAGTAACAAGTGCGTTGCCAGCCCTTTAAAAAGGAATGAAGGAGGGAAAGGACAAAGGAAAGGATAGGAAAAGGATCGGGGTAACTGGGCCTCCGGCTCTCTCACTCACCAATACGAAACGCAACAGTACGGGTACCGTTACTTCACGCCGGTATTCTGTGAGAGGGTAGCACTACCCCGGTCGATTGGCCCATTCATGCTGAAACCAGCGAGGATCTACTACCAAATGAAATATATGGAGTAGGAGTGGCGAATCTTAATATTATTTAAATGTGCTTTGGATATTCAATAAAATAATGAAAAATTACTACACACACACTATGATGCATTTGACACAAGCAGTCGAATCGCGTTCGTAGTATTTCGGCATTGTTCGGATGATGTCGTATAATTCTTCGTAACTATGGTTACATACATATGTATGTGGAGTAGATGACTAAATGAAATGTAATTATAAGGGTATAGACAATAAAACCTTAATAACGATCAAACTTAAAACTTAAATCAATTGTGATCGAGTTTTGACCATTTGGCGACCGCTAGTTTCTAAATATTAAGTAAGTATACAAATAAAATCGTAAGAAGTCTTATATTCTTGCGAGTTTTAGTTATTTTCATCTTATCTATACTAGTCTATACCATCTACATCTACACTATGAAGATCAGACAATTTTTTATCCCGTGTGGGATTCGAACCCACAACACACTTGGCGCGGTGGCTGTGGTGAATTGGCCACTTAAACCACTACGCCATCCGTGTAGTGTGAAGTTCTAGACGATATGTGAAGTCTGGCAACCCGCATTGGGCCAGCGTGGTCATGGCCTAAGCCTTCACGAATCGAGAAGAGGCCTGTATCCAGCGGGACAGTTTACATAAAGAGATCATGCAATTAATCTATACTAATATTATAAAGAGGATAGATTTGATTTTTTGTTTGATTGTAAGGATTCAGCTCAAAAATTACTTAACAGATTTTAAAATTATCTCGCCATTAGAAAGCTATAATATCACTGAGTAACATAGGCTATATTCTATTTTAAAACGTATACTGTTACTAACAAAACCTAACCTATATTTACGCGAGTGAAGCCACGGTCTAAAGCTAGTTATAATATAAGGCTCTAATTTACCAGCAACAAGACAAGGTAATATGTTTATTTTCGAATATAATTGTATATACGTTCGTTTATTTATATCTTTAATTATTACTACCATCTGCTACCATGATGGCCAGTCATCATGCAACGCTATAATATTTTCCTTTGATTACCCATTTGAAAAAGTCTCACTAAGTGCACAATAGAACCATTGCGATTGTTTTAATATTACACACTTTATTATAACGTTACACCTTGTGGCTTGTTACAAATGGCAATATAAATACGTTATAATAATAATATCAGCCCTGCTGGGCACGGGCCTTTTCTCAGTGTGAAAAGAGTTAGGCGATAGTCCACAACACTGGCCCATTGCGGGTTGACAGACTTCACATATCTTTAGAGAACATTATGGAGAACTCACTGATATGCAGCTTTCCTCACGGTGTTTTCCTTCACCGTTAAAGCGAGCGATAATTAACTATTTAATACGCACATAACTTCGTAAAGTCAGAGATGTGCGATTGGGATCTAACTCGAGATCTCTGCATGGCAGTCCAACGGTCTTCCATCAAGCTATCGCTTCTTATGAGTAGTCAAGTTTAGCCAGTCATTCATTGTATGAAGCTTAAGTAAATTCCTATCTCAAATAAGAAAATCTAAAGTATATCGGGCATAGAGAAATCAAATTATAGACTCACAAGTTTGTATTGTTGATGATTTTAATATCAGTAATATTGATTGCAAATAAAAAAAAAATACTGCTAGTAACCATAAACTATCTAGTATAAGTGAAACTCTATTGGATTTTACTTATATCAATAGGTTAGAACAACTCAATTTTGTAACAAACTCAACTGGTCGTATACTTGATTTGGTTTTATCAACCTTACCATCTTGTAGTGTAAGCGAATGTTTAAATTCAATGAGCAATATTGATCAACACCACCTACCTTTAGAGATTGTTATAACCTTGGCTCAGGAGTCTTGGCTTCCCTATAATATTGATGATGAAAAACCTAATTTTTATAAGGGAGATTACAAATCTATCTGTAAATTTTTGAAATATCTGGACTTGAACTCGTTATTTGGGCGACACAGTGACGTGAACGAAATGTTGTAAGTCTTCTACGATTTCGTAAACTAAAAAAGCAATAAATTTTCTCCGTGGTTCATCTGAAAATTAATAAAACTGTTGAATCAAAAAAGTAAAATTAGGTCGCATTACAAAAAATATAAAAACCCATTGAATTGATGCAATTGAACTAAAATATATGGGCAAAAATCCTAAACTGTTTTGGACATATGTTAAAACAAAAAGATGTGGATCTAGCGCATATCCAAGATGTATAACAGGTGGATTAAATGCGTCAACAGATGGTACTACAGTATGTGAGTTGTTTGGCTCTTACTTTGCCTCTATTTATAGACCCGATCACAATGCTAGTAACGTTTTTATCTCTGACAGCTTGCAATCACTAGTAGTAAATAGTTTGTATGTAAATATCCCTTATATAAACGATAAATTATATTGAAACGTTTAAAATGTGTTGATGTAAAGAAGGGCGCGGGGCCGGACGGCGTACCCCCTATTTTTATTGCAAAGCGTTTTACTCAGTTAGTCCACCCTCTGACGCTAATTTATAATAAGTCACTATCCACTAGTGTGTTCCCCAAGAAATGGAAAGTGGCAAAAGTGGTTCCAATACTCAAATCAAACAACATCGAGATAGTATCTATGTAATTACACACATATTTCAATTTTATCATCATTTGCGGAAATCTTCGAAGCGATAATATTTCATTTTATATTCAAAATCATTTACAGCTTTATTTAAGTGATTATCAGCATGGTTTCGTCAGAAGTAGATCTACTTCTACTAACCTGGTGCCTTTCACAGAATTTTTATCAAAGACAATAAATAGACTCGGGACATCAAGCTGATGTCATATACTCGGACTTCAGCAAAGCTTTTGACGGAGTGCCTCACAAAATCTTGGTTTCTAAATTACAGGCCTATGGCATTGCTGGATTTTTGCTCAAATGGTTGACATCTTATTTATCAGAAAGACTATTCTATGTAGTGGTAAATGGATTTGAGTCAATATTGCAGCACATATCTTCCGGTGTTCCTCAAAGGTCACATTTAGACCCAATTTTGTTTAATTTTTCATTAACGATGTCCCGGATTGTTTCCAGTTCTCAGAATTCTTTATGTATGCTGACGAATTAAAGTTTGTGAGAAAAATTAAACCTAATGAGGATATCAAACATCTAAAGAGTGATCTTAATAGGCTAACACAGTGCTGCAAAAACAACGGCATGCACCTAAACTGCAATAAATGTTACTTTATTAAATTTACCCGAAAACTTAACCCTATTAATTCCGAGTACTATCTTGACCATTCTAAACTCAACGAAGTAGAAACTATCCGTGATCTTGGTGTTCTGTTTGATAGGAAACTAACTTTTATGCCCCATTTAGACAAATTGATCGAAAAGGCTTAAAAAATGATGAGCTTTGTTTTAAGGAACTGTAAAGTCTTTCGAAAAAACGTAACTAAAATATTACTTTTTAACTGTATGATTCGTAGCATCCTTGAATACTGCAGTGTAGTTTGGCGGCCTCATTACGCTGTTTACTCATTGCGTCTCGAGCGTATCTAAAATCGATTTCTTTGGCATCTCGCGTTTACCAATGGAATTGCCTAGAAAATACGCACCTATAATAGCATATTAATATATTTCGGAATGAAATCTCTAGATAACCGCAGAAAGCTGAACGACGCAATGTTTGTGTACAAAATTTTAAACTATAGTATTGATTGCTCCTCATTGGTTACCCTTTTTAAGATTCGCGTTCCCGCCAGGCTTCCACGTCGTCCAGTCACACCACTGTGTCCTCCGTTGCAAAAGACAGTTCTAGGCGCTAATTTCCCCTATTCAACGTTTTGTAAGGTTTTAAACAGCTGCAGTGATATTATTGACTTACACTGACTCAATTCAAGAACAAAAATCTACTTTAAGCAGTTTACTGAAATAGGATTAATTCCTAACATAATTATTTTTGACAATATAATATATCTCTAGTTATACATATGTTTTCTACCTATACATTAACTTAATCATACATACATACATACATAAATTCACGCCTGTTTCCCAGAGGGGTAGGCAGAGACTACGGATTTCCATTTGCTACGATCCTGACATACTTCTCTGGCTTCATTCACTTTCATAACATTCCTCATACACGCTCGACGGTTTAACTTAATCATCTTGTATTAAATATTATTATGCGGTGTTTACCTTTAAGAAATGGTTACATACATAGTTACCAGATTACAACAAATGTATTACTCCTAAGATCTAATGTAAACAATTGTTGGTGAACCTTAATAAATAAAGAAATAAATAAACTAGGTATGCAAGAGAGAAACGGACTTCAATAAATATTTTCTTTGCTAAGTTGGCTTTATAAACACTTTTTTTTTTCCTAAGACGCACGCGTATAACAACGTAGCTGAGAGCAGTTATCTCCAAATCGTAAGAATTATCCAAATAGCCAAACCATTGCGCATTTCCTATGTAAATAATACAACGGTCCGTACCACTAAATACATGTCCATTTACAATAAAAGCCACCTTTTTAGTATTACGAGGGCATTATTTAAATCCGTGATGATACAAAAGGCGAACCCGCATTTCCCAAACAAGGGAAACCGGTCAAGTGGAAAGGGCCATAATGAAAGAGTCGGTACAAAAGATTACACGGCTCATTTGGTAGCAATAAAAGTTGGTAATTATGTCTATAATAATGATTTAAGAGTCTTGAGTTCATCGACAGTCAAAGTTCGTTATTTATAGAATTTATATAGCATGCTATTTTAAGCAAGTGCTATTTCCCCTAGAAAATTACTATATTGCTTATTTTGTTTTGATCATATGGTTATCATTATATGCTATTTAAAACTCATAGCGTTGGTTATAAAATACTATATATAGAGAATAGTATAGGGGGCAAATACTATGGACTATGAGAATGAAAAGACGACCAAGAGTACATAGACAAACTGAAAGAAAATGTGAATGTAGAGACTTAAAGGATTTTGTAATGGATCAAGAAAGATGAAAATTGCTACACCGAGAATGTCTTGCATTGAAATTTTTGATAGTCATATTTTGGCATCTTTGTTACACTCATGGCGTGCTTATGACATGGAAATATAGATATAGTATGGTGTGTCTAGGTTCTGTTTGGTAACGCCATTGACCAGATATAGTTTTGAATTTACAATTTCTCTCCATGCTGCATTAAAATTTCGATATATGCATTTTCACAGACCCTTTATTATTTTTTACTAATAAACAAACGTCTGTATGTAAACATGTACAACAGGGGACCAACCACTACCTGAGATTTGACTGTTAGCAATCATAGGTAGAATATAATTATTATATAGAAATATTTAGTTAAATGTAGCGATGTAGAAGCATTATTTGAATATGTTTAATTGTATCCGTTATTTTCTGTTGGCAACACTGATTTTTCTCGACTGCCCCACTATGCTTGATAGTATAAAACTAACGCGCGGAACTATAACGGGCAGTCGTGCGTTGTGTGGCGATCGGATAAGTTTGTGAAGTAAAAGTATATTAAGTGGCGGATATTGCATTGAATTAAATCAGGTATGCATATTGTGTAACTATGTAAACTATTAATATAAAATATAATTATGTTACAATAATATTAAAGGAAATAAATACTTGAGAACTGATTCTGGAGTTTCCTTACATGACAAACCACAGATTCTCACTAAAGAACACCGAGTCCTACCAAGGCTATTGAAATCAAAAAACAATCCAATTTCAATAGAGAAGATGGTTGGAATGTACCACCAGCTTGGGATCCAGTACTTCAAATAGTCAAACCCAAGAAGAAACTAACCACAGCTAGACTTCATAATATGAGCTCATTCTGCGTAAATAGAAACACCAATAATTAAATAATGTTCGGGTACTTTGAAATAACTACACTGGAACATTGAGACAACTACCATCTTAGTCTCCCCGTGACCATGGCTGCTGAAAAGCAACCGAAACGTTGGGGAAAGTGTAAACCAAAAATAAATAGATTTAATAGTTTAAATAATTTTATTACCTTATAAATTAGTAAAATAAAATCAATAGTAGTAGTAGTGTAATATTTTCAAAATTTTGTAATTCAGTGCTAAATAAACAACGCGATAAAATCCGTATATAGTAGTTTAATTTCAATGAATAACATTCGCGTAAACAGAAGACAATATTAACAAACGTCTAAATTTGCTGTATTAATGTGACTGTTTTCGGGTTTAGTGTCCATTATTGCAATATTTGTAAAGTCTCCCCAGAACACTTAAGTTAATATTCCTAATGTCTTATTAAAAAATAAATACATTTATTTGTCAGAGCAATTTTTTCATATTTATTCTTAAGATTTTCAGTCAAACGCATTATGAAGATCGAACATAAGACGTGAAAAACGAATGTTTTCAAGAACGATATTGTCATTTAAGCGGTATAATGTTTTGACCAACTCTTCATAGACAGAATATTTTTCATTTGTCTGCCTTCTAGCTAATTGATGTATTAAACTTTACGGCTCTCAGGTATGACCACACCTTTCTGTAACACCTGCATTTTTGCTTATGGTTGACCTCTATATCAGTTAGTCGTGGGTTACTTTTTATACTTATGTTACAGTCTCGACAGTGTCGCTCTAGCGTATTCTGTATTTTATTCCCCAAAAGCATAGGATGAAACTCTAAGAAACACATTAGTTATGTTCTTAGAGATACGTGATGTGCTTTGGAACTCTCTTGAGACGTATTCCTAAAGGCTAAGTTTTCCTACTTAGTAAGTCGGAGTTTAGGTCGTGTGTCGACTTGGCAAATGGTTTGTAACTGATTGCATGTTAGCTAACTATGACAGGTGGCTAATTGATTGATTAATGTTAACTGACTGTGTTCAAATGTTAGAGAGTACATTACTGTTCGAAGTTCGACGAATAAAATCGTAGGATTCGCTAACCACTAATAGCATCAAATAATTTTGAATGCCATTCCAATAATGAAGATAATTAGACAAATAATACCATCATTAGAAATTTAAAAAATAAAGGGAAGATAGTTTGTAAATTTTCCTAAAAATTTCTTATAGTGTAAGTATAATCTGTTTTATTTTTACTTTTTTTTTCTTGTGTAGGCAACTTTTTAACTTGAGTCGTAGCAGAAAGCTATTAAGGTTATACTCAAACACCAACAATAAAAAAAAATACTGGCTGAAATGTCATCACAAAGTGTATCTCACAAATTGTTTGCCTTCTAAAAACTTCTTATAATTTCCTTCGTTGGCCTTTACAGCAAAATTTATCGAACGGAAGCCGAGCACAAAGCCGGCATACACTTTTAATGTGATGCTCGAAGGACAGTCGGGCTTTTGACCTGGTCCCTTCAATATTTAGGGTCTCTAAATAATTTGACGTTTTTAATATCAAGAATCGGGTGTATGACGTCATCCTCTTGTAGCTGCTTTACTTTTAGATATTAAAATAGTTTAACACCGACAAGTAATAAGAATGAGCGAGTGTCAAATATTATATCATACACTCATATAAACATCACATATTTGAACAGTAGCGACGCTGAAATAACTGAACAATTAATATTTGCCATGTGCAAACAGAAAATGCAAAGAATAATAATATAATAATAATAATAATATTCTATCACATACACACAACACCATCTAGCCCAAACTAAGCAGACCTTGTACTATGGGTAAACTAGACAATGGATAAACATACTTACATACTTTTTTTTTTGTAAATACATACATATTATACATAGAACCACCCAGACCAAGACAAACATTCATGTTCATGCACACAAATGTTTGACTTGTGCGGGAATTGAACCTGTGACCTCAGGCGTGGCAGTCGGTGACACTAACCACTACGCCATAGAGGCCGTCATTATTATATCGTCAGAATTTTTGTATTATTTTAGTTTCGTTGCAGATTTACAACTAAAGAATGCAAAAGCGGCTCAACAGTATCCTCTCTCTTAGTATAACAATGACAATAAACATATTCTACAACTTCAATATATCCGTGAGCGTCCACTGATAATGAAAAGAAAATGTTGGATGATGATGATGTGAATTCCTGTAGAAGTTCTAGCATACTATCTGGTTTTCGTTTTATTTCTTTACAGTAACAATACTCCGCATCAGGGCTAACATCCTATATCGAGGTTTGTCTTCTCGCTAGACAGCTTAAGCCCTGTTGAACGATAAATCTATCAAACGAAAAAATTACGGACTCAAAGCAAATCCAGACTCAGAGCAATTAATTAATGTGTAACCCAAACGAAATTCCCTTGTTAGAATCGAACTCATAATACTCGGCGCGATGCCAGCGGCAAGGCGACCGTTTGCCCGTTACCATCCGAGCAATCATCAGCTAAACTACTAGTCTCGTAACAAAAGCAACAAAGAAGAGAGATGAACGCTAAAATCTAAAGAAAAATAAATATTGCTGCAAACACGTCACCGTATCTTCATTCATCGTTCTGCCTACGTCAGATAAGGCATACAAAGATGTACAACTATTATCACGACCATACCATTACTCTGCATACATATAGCTACATTAAGCGAGTGTCTGAAAACAGGCGCCATTGCAATTTTGTCGCGTGATCGTTTCGTTGATTGAAAGTTTTGAAAGGTCTACACATACATAGTTGCGTATGCATAGATGCGTAGAAGAGTAATATTGAATGATTTGCTGTGATCTCTATACCCGATGAACTTGCGATTTTTCTAGTTAGGTAAGAATTTACATAAGCTTTCTATAAATTATGACTGACTAAATATTACTGCAGAGATGGCGTAGCGCCGATTACAACACTTGGCAGTACGAGCTTAATCGCTAGTCGGGATAAAAAATATTACTGGTCTACATATAGTTGTTTCCAATCTGAATGTTCTTTTTGTCCGTAATTTTATTCTCCGTAAAGTTCCTTGTGTGCGGTTTCCAATAACTAATCGACCTTAGTTTTCTACACTAAAGATAACCAGAATTTAATTTACAGATTACCCAACTAATTGATATCTGTTCTAAGGAAAATCAGAGATAGATCCATTATTGTAAATCATAATAATTTTATTACTGTGTAGTAATGGCCCTTTCATTCCATTAAATTAGCGTAAGCATTTACCGAGTTATTTGCTTTTACTCAACCATAGCTTTAGTTTGTAAACGATAACAGAGAAAACATAACATGGGAAATGCTTATAAAAAAGCATAATTTACTTGCTTTAGTTCCTCGCTTTGCCTCGATGGCGTAGTGGTTAGTGTAAGCGACTGCTACGCCTGAGCTCGCGGGTTTGATTCCCGCACAAGTCAAACATTTGTGTGCATGAACATGGATGTTTGTCTTGGTCTGGGTATTTCTATGTATAATATGTAAGTATTTACAAAAAAAAAGTATATATGTATGTTTATCCATTGTCTGGTACCCATAGTACAAGCTCTGCTTAGTTTGGGCTAGATGGTGTTGTGTGTTTGTGGTAGAATATTATTATTATTTATTATTATTTAACTACTTTATAGTGTTTTAATAAGGTATCTTACGTCCACATATGAAAAAAATACAAAACTTGAAATTGATATAAAGCTTTGCAGTTCCATCTTATATCATGTCTTAAAACTACACGTTGTTGATTTTGAAAAGCTATATATCGGGTCAATACTAATTGAAAATATTATTATGTTACGATTTAAATATATATTTTTTTAAACAAAGATTGCTAGCAATCATTTTCACTTCGTGAGAGGTTTTGTATCTTACTTTTAAGAATAACACCTGTGACACAAGGGAGCTTTTTCCACATTCAGACTGCTTCCACAAATGATAAGTATACCCGGTACTACTATAATATATGAATTACCAAACATATTTTTGTTCGGTGTGGGAATCGCATCCAAATCACTCGCACCGTTTTAACTATCGCGCCATCTGCACAGTCACACATTGTAAATCCAAATGAAGCATCAATAATGTGGCCATAAACATGTCCATTAATAAATATTACACGCATTAGCACCTCAGACCATAGACAATTAATCCAACATATTAAAATTTGCCATAGGATATTGACTCTAATTGCTACTACAATAAAGATAATTACAAATGCCTGTCAATCACGTCAACGATCCTAAATTACAAATAACAATAAACAATCTATTTTGCACCCTCCATTGTAAACATTAAGGTCTATTTTTGTTGATAATATATGGTGTAGATGGCATTAATTTGGCATACGGTAAGCGAATAGTTGGCTGTTGTACAAATTACGATATAGAACGTTCTGTATAAGGTGTTTCGTGCACTTAATGCGGTGTGTTGTATGGCGGAGTTAATGGCTTTGTGGGATTAAATTTATGTTTGTGTGGATTCGGTATGTGCAGTTTTAAGTGAACAATGAAACGGGTTTCTGTATAAACTTTTAACTGTAATAATATATTATTACTTTATAGCTTGTTTTCGTCCCCGACTTCGTACGCGTGGAATTTGGAAGTAGGTAATTTATTTATACATGACTTGACTTCGAAATATGCCCCAGATTTTAAGTAAGATCTGAGCAATTAAACTGTGCACATGGCATTTAATTTCGTACAGCATCTTTTGCGTGAAGTACGTACAACACAGATAACATAAAAAAAGACAGACAGATAAAAATTCTAAAATAATTATTTTGGTTTAAATAGCTCTTATAAAAAATAACTAAATATATCCTATGTAGAGACATCGACCAATAATATTGTCTTATGTTTACGCGAATGTTATACATTGAAATTAAACCACTTTATACGAATTTTGTCGCGTGATGTGTGTGAACATGTGCAACAGAGGACCAACCACTACCTACGATTTGACAAAACACAGATACTCGCAAAAGAACACCGATTCCTACCAAGGATGCTTCGCGAGGCTATTAAAATTAAAAAAAACATCATATTTTCAATATATATAATGGTAGGAATGTACCAGCAGCTTGGGATCCAGTAATTCAAATAGTCAATCCCAAGAAGAAGCAAAACAAATGATACTTTGAGCTCATTCTGCGTAACGTTAAATAAACAACGCGACAAAATCCGTATAAAGTGGTTTAATTTCAACATCGTTCACAATTTTTTATATTTTTTATTGCCTTTGGTGGCAGACGAGCAAGTGGCCCACCTGATGGAAAGTGGTAACCGCTGCTCATGGACTTCAGCAATGTCAGGACACAGGAAAAGCCGCTACCTACCGTGAAAGAAGAACTCTCTTTAAACCTCGTTTAAGAAGGACATATCATAGCGCTCGGGAAACACCGAAGCAGGCAGTTCATTTCAGAGCTTGCACGTACTTGGGAGAAATGATCGCTGAAAGCGTACCGTCTTAGATTTGAACGCTTCCAGGTGATATGGATGAAACCTGCTTCGTTGTCGAGTGGTACGGTGATAGAAAGGGGCCGCTGGTACCAAATCAAACAGTTCTTCAGAGCACTCCCCGTGAAAGAGTTGGTAGAACACGCAGAGAGACCCAAAGTCTCTCCGTTGCTCCAGTGATTCCAATCTATCCGTGAGATTGGGATCATCGACGATTCGAACTGCCCGTCTTTGTAGGGAGTCAAGTGGGTCGAGCTGGTATTTAGGGGCCCCTGGCCAGAGATGTGAGCAGTACTTCACGTGCAGTCGGACCTGTGCTTTGTACAGCACAAGACGTTGACCTGGTGTGAAGTACCGCCCCGCCCTGTTCAGTACACCCATCTTTTTGCTCGCTAATTTAGCTTTGTCCTCCAAGTGCCTCCCAAACTGGACTTTATTCGAAATCTTCACGCCGAGGATCCCAATACTTTCGCAAATACGGAACGAAACTCCTTGGAACTGTGGCGCCATGATAAAAGGGTCCTTCTTGGCAGTAAACGCGCACACTTGTGTCTTCGAGGGGTTGAATCGAACTAAGTTTCGTTCACCCCATTTAGAGGCCCACCCAAGAGAGTCCTCGACTTCAGACACAAGTTGTGTTCGTCTTTCCTGTATCATGCTCCGAGGGACATACTGATAGCTGGTATAAAGCGCATCACCCGTGCTGTCATCCGCATAGCAATGTATGTTGTCGATTGACAACAACTCATTGATATGCAGGATGAATAGCGTTGGGGAGAGCACCGAGCCTTGAGGAACACCAGCGTTAATGGTTTTGGTTTCGGAGCTACAGCCATCAACGACGACTGTAATGCTTCGACCATCCAGAAAGCTGGCAATTCATTTGCAGAGTCCCTCGGGGATTCCATAAGATGGTAGCTTCGATAGAAGGGCCCTATGCCAGACCCTGTCAAATGCCTTAGCGATATCGAGGCTAACGGCCAAAGCCTCTCCCCCTCCCTCCAAAGCCTCCGCCCAGCGATGTGTGAGGTACGCTAGAAGATCACCAGCCATAATGCCTGTGTTGAAGGATATTTTAACAATGGCTGCGTAGAACATTCAAGCTCGAGTTCTAAGCCTGAATATACTATATATTCATTGTTTCAATGTTTCCTCTTCCATCAGTCAATCACAAAATGTTTTGATCCCATTTGTTTATCTGTACTAATATTATAAAGAAGCAAGAATTGTTTTTTTGTTTGTAAGGATTTAACTCAAAAACTACGTGGGTACAACCGATTTTAATTATTTCATCATTTGAAACCTATATTATCACCGAGTAACATAGGCTATAACATATTTAAAGAAAAGTGCTATTACTAACATTACCTACTTTTACGCGAGCGAAGCCGCGGGCAAAAGCTAGTTTTTTATATATTGTAATTTTCTCGTTGGCCTTCCGACTAGACTGGATTCGTCAGTCGTTAAGCTACGACTATTAATGTCGGAAACTTGCATATATAGTAACTTGTACTTACTGTGAACTTTGCGAGCGTGATGCCACCTCCATAAGATTATGTATAAAGTAATATGCAATTGATTACAGCGCCATCTCTTGTGACTACCTGTAACTTCTTCGTATATGTGACGTGCACTATTGGATTTTACTGTTAAGAATTTCTCCATAATAATACGGAGTAAATTATGCAGTATGCACATGAGTATGTCGTGCCCTATGTTACATTAAATAATTAAAACATAGCAATAGTTAAGTATGACTGTAATACAGATTTGCCGGTGGCCCTTTAGCATCCATGACGTATATGTAAGAATCAGTAGGTTTTGAATTTTTATACCTATAATTCTTACTACTAACTAATATTGTAAATACAAATGTGAATTTATTTGTTTGTGACGCTTTCATGCCTTTACTACTCAACCGATCATCGTGAAATTTTGCATACGCATTATCAGAGGTACATTAAAAGGTTTATGTCATTCCACTTTAATCTAGAGAAAGTACTGTTGCTGAGGGTTGAAAAATCGACATAACCTACATTTAGGCGAGCAAAGCCGCAAGGAAAATCTAGTCCGTATTATAAATAGAATTTCATCATTATGTATGGTGAAATTCTAGTTATAATACTTCACAAGAATCAATACTATAATAGGAAAATGTTTTACTGAACACTTGGGAAAACAAGTAACTATAGAGCATAGTCGCACGCAAAGTGACGACGTATGAGCTAAGCATAGTTGACTCACTTTCCTATCTATGTGTGCGTGAAGTTGTATGTAACTATGGGCTAGTGTGTGTGGGATCATAAGGAGGCGCTGTTCTGATAGCAAGGGGATGAGTGGTCATTGTCTCTCGTGATATCGGCATAGCAATTACTCTTTTGTACGATAGTTGACGACGCGCAAGTGTACTCTATTATTAGAAGCATATCTACGATAACTCGGCCATTACGCGGTATTATGGCTGTTTAAGACTTTAGTTATGAGGGAAAGCTGCTTCAAAAAAGTTATCCAGATGGTCAATTCTCGTAATCGAAATTACTGAAAATAGAGTTCCAATCTAGTTTACTTAATAGAAGTCAAATGTGAATTGAAATGCAATTTATGTTCTCATATGACATTTATTTCAATTTACGAGAACCATTAGTGATATTAATGACACTGGAGATCTGATCGGAACTCTATTTCCAACATACTACGAGTATGTTAGTACGATTGGTCATTAGAAGGCCTAGTGGTCAGTTCGCATGAATCTATTAGCAGAAATGGGACAGAATACTTTAAAAACAAATTAAATGTCTATTCACACACATCGATATTATTTGATTGTGGAACGACCATTATCACTGTAATTGTTCTTTACGAGATAAGGTTCAAAATCGGTTGCAGGTGAATTTTAAAGCAAAACACGTCTGGCTTGTATACTCGATTTATTGTAACTAAACGGGAAGGTAAACAAATGCATATCTACGTACAGATAGGTACCTAGTATACCGCTAAGAGGGAATTTTGACATAACATACCGCCTGCCAAAAACAACAGTTTTTAACTATTATCTAAGCAAAGTGCTTAATCTATAACTTACAGGCATTGTTGCTTGTATTGATGCGTATCGACACTCATCACATCACTAACACATTTATCTCATGTTTTAAGTTCAACACTAAAGTAAAAAGATAAAGATTACAATACATTTCACTCGCATCACAACAAATAACTAATAACAAACGAAAGCGACGCCGGCGCAAGCTAAAGCAGATCGATACTGATCGAATTTTTTATTACATATCTAATAACAACAGCTCGCGTCGGGTAGGTAAGTATTGGCAACATGCCCGCGTAGGGTAGGTATCAGAAAACTTAGTAACCAACTAATACATAGTTACCTTACTTCCTAAATATGATAATCTATATTAGGCTAACCATAATAACAAATTACATGTACAGTACGTAGCAATTTAAGCATAAACTTTAGTGGACTGTATGTTGTTTTTGTCTCAGTGACAAAGTTCTATGTGTTAAATGTATGTACATTTATTTGCTTTTATGGGAAAGAAGTTACACTATAACTAACTAAAATACTAGGTAATGTTACACAAACATACATTTTAGCTATTAAACATGGTAAGCGGCCAATGTAGCGTATGGACGCTTGAAAGTTCATATTAAGTAAATAAAATAACATTACATCGTTTAACTAAAACAAGTTAAATAGTACCTATTTGTGGTAAGTAAGTATAAGAAAACATTTACATATCTAGGATACTTAACCAAAGGTTTTACAAATGTTTTATGTGGACATTTTAATATAGGTACTTTGTAAACAACTAATAAAGTAAATAACAAAACATTTGAGATAAAATTTCGTAACTATACAAGTATAGGTCATTAATTTACTTTATAGGTTTATTTCCAATCGGTACATCATAAATAACACGACGCGACATAAGTACCTACGACCGTTCTCAACAATTAATAGGTAAGTATGTTTATTAATGGTATGAATGAATACTAACAATGTTATTTAATGATTTCCTATATCAATGGTTGTGCTTATGTATTGAGTAGGTACAGTCAGCCAGCATTATTTTTAATATTATATTTATTTAAAACACAATAGAAATTTGACCGCCCATCTTGACTTATTCTTTAATTACATGTTATCTTTAATCTGCGGTTTTAGGTAACAATATCAATTTGGATAACGGCCTTTTAAGAATGTGATCACCCTTGCACTTGACCGTAACAACACGTACCAAATTGTCAGGACCGGCGTGTAAGTCCGTGATTTTGCCTAGCAACCACTTGGTAGGTGGTAAATCACGTTCTTTTATAATAATAATATCTCCTATACAGGGTGACTGTACCACATCATACCACTTCTGTTTTTGTTGGAGTGTATTTAAATAATCCGAATGCCATTTCCTCCAGAAATCTTGCATTTGTGATTGGATAAGTTGCCAGCGAGTTAATAAATGCACTTTTTTGTTTTCATACTTTATGTCAGGAACGTTGATCAGAGGTTCACCGACGAGAAAGTGTCCTGGTGTAAGTGGGTTAAGCGTATCCAGAGTTTCATCTAATTGACAAAGAGGACGGGAATTCAAACATGCCTCAACTTGTGCAAGTAAGCTTAACATTTCCTCATATGTCAATTTTGTAGTTCCATTGACTCTCACTAGATGGCGCTTAGCTGATCGAACTCCACTCTCCCAAAGACCTCCAAAATTGGGTGACTTTGGTGGCACAAAATGCCATGTGGTGCCGTCGTTAGCTAAAAGTTCAGCAATCTCTTTAGCAACGTTACTGGTACTCCTTGACCACATATCTCTTAATTCCTTATCAGCACCAACAAAATTAGTGCCGTTGTCGCTCCATAGTTGTGCACAATGTCCTCTACGAGCGACAAATCTCCTAAAGGCTGCGATGAATGCCTGAGATGTCAGACCTGTCACTGCCTCTAAATGAATGGCCTTAGTGCACATGCAGACAAATAAACAGATATAACCCTTTGTTGAGTTATGACCACGGCCTTTAGACGTTCTCAGGTGCACCGGCCCTGCAAAATCCACACCACTCTGATAAAAGGCGCGATTCTGAGTGACTCTCGGAGTGGGTAATTGACCCATCAGCTGCTGTCTTGTAAGTGCGTTGTTCTTTATACACACAATGCAATTGCGAGTAAAATCTCGAACTGAAGATTTGAGACCGATGATCCAGTACTTGCTCCTGATGTAAGTCATCATCTGCATGATCGTCCCGTGTAAGGTTTTGGTGTGTGCATCCGCTATTATTAACCTTGCAATATGTTGTTTGCTTGGTATGATAATCGGGTGTTTAGAGTTTTCAGGTAAGTCCGCTTTACTTAACCTTCCTCCAACTCGTAGCAAATTCTTTTCATCTATGTACGGCGTAAGTTTAATCAATGAACTCTTGTTTCTAACTTTACCTTTCTTTTTCAGATCTTCAAACTCCTGGCCATAGACCAATTGCTGATAATATCTCACGCAGCAGTCTTCAGCTTCATCCAATTCAGCAGCACTCAAGATATCACGTCTTTTGTTTTTATAGTCTAAAAATCTCTTACAGTGTGCTATTACTCTTTTCATCCTAATTAATGACGAAAATCTCTCCCAAATTGGTGTGTCTTGTATTAAAGTGTGAAAAGTCTTCTTCATCTCTAATTCCGTACTTGGAATCTCAATTGGTCTTAGTATCTCTGTATCCTTTATCTTTAGCCACTTAGGGCCACTCCACCAAAGATCATTGTTTGTCAGCTCACTTACTCTTATGCCTCTGGACGCGAGATCAGCAGGATTGTCTTCAGACAAAACGTGCCTCCATCGATCGTTGTTTATTTGCTGGATTATTTCTGACACTCTATTACCAACGAATAGCTGCCAACGACTGGGTTGTGACTGGAGCCAGGAAAGGACCACCATTGAATCTGTGTACGCATAGATTTTGCACATGGGAACATTCAACAAATCAGAAATATCATGCAGCAGCTTTGCCAATATCACTGCAGCACAAAGTTCCAATCTCGGGACTGTCAGTTGTTTCAGAGGTGCTACTTTTGTCTTTGAGGCTAATATCGTGACATGAACTTCATCATGCTCGTCTACAACTCTGGCATAGACAACAGCTGCAAGAGCAAGAGTTGAGGCGTCCGAAAATCCATGCAGCTCCACTTCCTTGCAGCGTGATAACGTCTTTATCCAACGCGGGATCTCAACGGTTTGCAGCTCATGAAGTTCGTCTCTGAAACTCATCCACTCGTCGACCAGCTCAGTAGCCAATTCGTCATCCCACCCAAGATTACACAACCATAACTTCTGAATCATGATTTTAGCTGTTATTACAACAGGTGAGAGCCATCCAAAAGGATCGAATAAACTAGCGACATCTGATAAAATAACTCTTTTTGTTACAGGTAACCTGCTTGCTGGTAAGTTAACTGAGATGTGAAACGTGTCATCTTTCCTGTCCCAGGTAAGTCCCAGTATTTTAATAACTTTATCTAACTTAATTTCTTTCTTTTCTTTTACAGGTTCCGGAGTCTTCGTGGCATCAGCCAAGTCATTCAGGAGTTCTTCAGAGTTACTAGACCATTTTTGCATTTGGAAACCACCTGTCTTTAACAACTGATCAATTTCTTTACAGATTACCTTCAACTCGCCGAGATCTTCATGACCTGTCATAAGGTCGTCCATGTAGAAGGAATTTCTTACTACCGCCGCTCCACGAGGATAGTTGTCCTGTTCATCATCAGCAAGGCGTTGAAGGGTTCGTACTGCAAGGTGGGGGGCTGCTGCCGTTCCAAATGTAACGGTCATTAACTTATAACTATCTATTCTTTCAGATACATTATCCCGCCATACTATGCGCTGTAAATCTGCGTGTGTGTCATCCATCCTTATTTGACGATACATCTTTATGATATCGCCAACCACACAGATTTTGTGAGATCTCCATCTAAATATCAGACTACGCAGGTCGGGTTGAATCGTAGGTCCTACCATCATGCTGTTGTTTAAGGAGCACCCGTTGGAGCCCTTTGCTGAGCCATCAAAAACTACACGTACCTTAGACGTCTCCTTGTCCTCTCTGATAACAGCATGATGTGCAAGGTAAATCACATTACCTTCATCTTCTGCCTCGACCTTCTTCATGTGTCCTAACTGTAAGTACTCATGTATCACTTTTGTGTATTCTGCTTTCAGCTGCTCATTTCTTGAGAACTTCCTCTCTAGTTGCTCAAGCCTGCCTACTGCCTGATGCTTTGTATTTCCACATGATCTTACAGTGTCTTCAATGTTTTTTTTCAAAGGAAGCTGTACCACATACCTCCCAGTTTCATCCCTAGTTGTTGTTTGTTGATATATTTCCTCGCATTTCTCTTCTTCTCTTGTCCACATGCTTTGTTTCGCATACAGCTCGTTCTCTACCTCCCAGAACCTTTTCAGGAAGTCGTTGTCTTCTTCTACTTGTCGTGTAACATGCAGACTAGTGATGTGCTGTGAAACATTAAGTGATGGATTAGTATCTATCTCACGACGGCTCACTATTGTAATATTATGCTGTCCAGTCTTAGTTACTTAAGCTACTCAACGTTATGATTACACGATAACTAGTCCTTTGTAGAATTATCACACTTCAAATCCGCAAACAGTTTTTTGTTAAAAACACCGAAATGTCTTAATCCTTAAAGTTCTTTTTACGTAATTCACTTGCCTAACATAATTATCCAACGAATTTAACACATTTTGATCAGTATTATTCGTTAATTCACTGAAATTACACCGATTTTCGATTGACCAACTGTTTTTACGAGTCACTGTCAAGTATCCTGGTTCGATGGACCATGTTCTTTACGAGATAAGGTTCAAAATCGGTTGCAGGTGAATTTTAAAGCAAAACACGTCTGGCTTGTATACTCGATTTATTGTAACTAAACGGGAAGGTAAACAAATGCATATCTACGTACAGATAGGTACCTAGTATACCGCTAAGAGGGAATTTTGACATAACAGTAATTGTAAACCTGGATTCATGGGTAGACACTGCGATGCCAAAGTTAACTTCGGCGAATGCAGCAAAAGGTGTGCGAATCTACACGTGAAAATATTATTGTTAAAAGTGTCGTTTTGCTCAATTCATGTGAATAGATTCATACGAAACGACCAAGCCCTTTTCGATGTGATATATTTTATTTAAAGTCAAATATCCTTTATCGAGCTTACTATACTTACTTTTTGTTTTATTATGGTTGGTTATCTGCAATATATTCACTGCAATGCTTTTCCAGATGTCGTTGAATTGCAATTATTGCACTCGTGATATCGGCTAGCGTTAGTTTTTTTTACCATTATCGTTTAACTTGGTACAACTATGTAATGATACTGAGTACTACATTTTGCCCACGGCTTTGCTCGCATAAATGCAGGTCATGTAAATTTTCTATCCTTCAGGAACAGTACGGTTTTCTGGGTGGAATGTACGCTTTATCCTTTGCTGTATCCCTGACAACGTGTTAATGGATCACTTAAATGTGAGGATTAAACTAATAACACACGAGCCATTGGTAGTGTCAAGATGACATTTAAAGCAATGTACCATTCGTGCAATTAAACCCTCAATACTCCAACCGGCTATGAGCCCGTACGCCCCTTGACTTTCTCCCCTTTCATAGAAAGACGGAGCCCCGCTTCGCGGAGCTTCTATTTCTGGGTAATACCTACTAGGGGGCGAAACTTGACGGGCGAATGGGCTCGTAACTCTCCAATCTCCTGTTTGCTGCGGGATGGATGGATGTGTATGTGGTAGTTGTTTAAGATTCTGTGAGATGAGAAGTGTTTAGTAAAAATTTTTCTTAATTCTTTTGTTATGAAACTTATGGCAATCATATTTGTTGTTTTTTGCAGAAATGACAATGCTACAAAAAAATTTGATATAAATTTAAACTTGTACAGTTTAAACCTACATATATCAAAATTTTAAACTTTTGGTTGAATCTGTGATGTTGTTAATTTGTGTTTAATAATAAATAACTAAAAGATTATTTACAATCCTTCGAAAGTATAGGCGTAGTCTATGTATATATAAAACATATATCTTGGTCCATCTGTGGAGTAGCTACCCATCAATGAGCCAAAATTAAAACACTTGGCATATTAGTCATTGTAACACTTGTTATTATCTAATCACTAACTGCACTAAAACATCTTAACTGCCGGCGAGTGAGTTGCTGGCCTGATGCCCATCTTTACTGGCACGCTGCTTGTTTATTTAGTAAAACAGTCAATACGCTTTTGATACTGTCAACTTGTGTGGGGTCAAAGATTGAGCTTAAATTTACATGTCATCGTGAGAATTCAATTCAGAAAATGTCTTGAGATTTTCTTCTTGGAAATTCTCAACGATGCAGTTTGCAATGTGCTTGGTGAAATGAAAAGAATTAGCAAAATCTGGGACTTTTAGTTTTGCCTACTCAGTCGAGGTTATTCAGGCGTGAGTAAGTAAGTACAATTCTGTAACATGAGGAATGGCCATCTACATATGTCCATGATCAGCAGTTGCTGCTTACTATAAGATGGGTCACTACCTCACTTGCCAATCAATTCAGCAAAAAACAAATCTGGTTTGGTCTGGTTTCTACCAACAAATTTGGTTTCGTACTAATTTGTTTCGAAGTTTTTAATTTCCTATTCGAGGCATGCTCCAATGCGATCCAGCCAAGGCTTTTTTCAAATACAGCCTGGGATTCCATAAAAGATATTTACAACACATATTTTTTTCTTTAAAATAAAACAATGCCTTTTTTGAAGCACCTTTTTATAACAGTACATTATTGAATTTTAGTTCCTATTCCAACTCGATAAAGTCACTATAATCCAATACACGTAACCCAATTCGAGCCTTATCAATCGTAGTCAAGTGTTCCATATATAGCCGTTTATACATAATATATTAGACTGCCAATAAAATAATAGTTTCATCTATTAACTTTAAGTACAAAAGGTAAAGGTACTTTAACGAAATTGGCGGTGGGTTTCAGAAGCAATGGGCTGGAACGTGCCCAGCTAATGAACTATGTGGGATAATAAAGTATTTACTTCATTATCTACTTATCGTTCCAAAGGAGCTTGCTTGGTGTAATAGTGTAATAAAGGGAGCCTTTATAGTTATATACTGCTGGCTTTTTATTACGATGACTTTATGCTGTAGTTATGTGATGTTTTATTTATTATTAACAACGTGGTTCTTTAAGCTCTTTTATGAAGAAACTGAACTCATTCTTCTCAGCCACAGTTGACGACAAAGATATAACATTTACACACATAACACATGTACACCAATCACCTAACTCTACACATTTACACCTCTTATATTCAAATTTTTATGTTAATATTTTCATTTAGATAGAACGCTATTTTGTTGAAAGTTAAATTTTTGTTAGTTTTTATATTGTATTTGTTTTCAAGCCGATGTCTGATTGTTGTGTTGTGTTGGTTAAGCTACTAATGTATAACGTGTGGTTACCGCGATACAAGCCTCGAGCTTAGTGCGGAAGCCGCTGCTAATTAGAAAAATGTGTAATGTACTAAAAAATAAATAAATTAAATTTGGCGTAGAGGCAGTATGTGACTGTTCTGTATCCCCAGTTTGATTTCCGGTCAGTTAAAGTGTTATTGAGTTTTTAAGTCAATTAATTCTAAGTAGCATCACAGCGATTAAAACTATTTTCAGTAGCATCACAGAGATTAGAACTGTTTCCAATAAACGGTAAAAGGCTCCACTCTTATAATGGGAGACCTGGCGACATTTGGATACACCTCTATCTCTTTGGTGTTACAGGTGAGAGTATTTATGCACTTAAGTAATATAAAAATACTGTAATTGGTGGGTTTAAAGATTGTACTAGAAGTGAAGATGAAATTAGGGAGGTTAAATTAGAACTTTGTTGAAATACTATAAAATACATAAAAATACCTCACGGATGTAAAAATAAATAAGTTTGTACTATAGTAAAAATCTTAAGTATTTTGAATCCACCGGACAGTATTTTTTAAATTTTATTTGTTCTGGTTTATAAACTATTGCGTACTAAAGCTTAACACTATTACAAATATCGTATAACAAACTTACTTAATTATACAACCAGCACCATTATCCACATAATAATATTAAAGTACAAATGTAACTAGGTATACATACGGTACTGTCATGGCCGGCAATGCATCCAAAGGCGAAGCAGCTTAAAAAGTCGATACACAGGTAATAGTTGAAGTACCTTTATTAGCGTGACTCGGTATTCGAACCCGAACTCATGATTGCAAAATACACTGCTACGTTACTAGACCAGAGAGGCATTCAAAAATTAATTACCGTTTATTCAATGACGTAATAGTTGCGTTAGAATTCAGTTATCTACCATCTTTCAAAGCGTTCATCACATAATGACTCTAAAGGCCATGCGAGAACTACCTTCGTAAACGTACTACAGAGAGGCTTTCTGGGTCTTTTCCTCTTAGCAGTCTCTAGAGAAGGCCTATCTTCAGTACATGTTATATTTTGAACGACATGGATATAATACTTTATTGTAGTAGGTATAAAACATGTGTAAGTATTATACTTTGTTGTGTTCTATGTAATATCGTAGTAACAAAAACATAGTGGGAGACTGTTAGGCCTTATTTTACTCCCTTCTAAATGTACAGAGGTATGACATGGCAGCATAGTCTGTAAAATAAGCGTTGCTACTCTTTGAGTTTTTCCCGTTCTAAACGCTTTTCAACCAAGGATTCAAACTAAGCCAAGGATTCAAACCAAGGATATTCCTAATTAATATTTTAAATGCAAATGTGTGTTTGTGACGCTTTCATGCCTTAACTACATGACATCATCATGAAATTTCTGATACACGTTGGTAGGGCTACAGAAAAGGACATAGGGTAACTTTCGTCCAAAAAGTACTGTTCCTGAGGAACAAATCTTTACATAGCCTACATTTACACGAACGAAGCTGCGGGCAAAATCTAGTCTACTATAATTTAGATTGCGCTTAGAATAATATTAGTTTCTTTGGGTTTAGTTTTACGGCAGTCTGTGAAATATGCGTGTTATTCTATGACTTTTACATCTTTTTTTTAACAGACTTCAGATCAAAGTTAGCAGAAGCAAAAATAATCATTTTATCCTTACTAATATTATAAATTCGGAAGTAATTCTGCCTGTCTGTATGTATACCTCTTCAAGGTTAAACCACTTATGACACCTATACAGATATAATTTAAAACCTGGAGAAGGACATATACTATTTTTATTGATGTAGGTACCACGTGGGCTAAGCCGCAAGCGAAAGCTTGTCTACTTTCATTTGGATTCCCATCGGGTTGCTAAGAAAACGATTGGTTAGTTTAGTTTATAAAGTATTAGTACCTGTCTGCCTCCAGCGCGTTCTTCTATTCCAGAGCTCGGTCACAGAACACGTAATGTGTTACTGTATATATGTATATGTAAGTTCCTGAAAACAAGGAAAATCGTCTCAATTTAACTTGTTTACTGTTCATAACTATATACCCAAAGGATTCCTGTCATAACTGCTAACTGCATAGGGTAAGAGAGCATTGAGGTGCAGTTCACTCCAAGTGGAGCGGAGTGGAAAATGATAAGCCATTGTTACATTTGCATGCGATTTTGTTTGTTTAAGACTACTTGCAAAAAATCACAAGCGGTGTTTTGACAGAAATAATAAGTACCCAATAGATTTTTCGACGTTACTGAAACGCAAAATTGTTAACTCCGTTGTGCTAAAATCAAAAAGAAAATTACATTATTTTGTGCTAGATATTAAATTTGCTATACCATTTTTTTTATTATGCCGATAGAAGTTTGAATTTGAAGCGAATGCACGCCAGAAAGCTTATAACTAGCGACAAAGACGGAGAATAATAGAACTGCAGTGACGTCATGATAGTATAAATCCTAAATTGTATTATGCAAGTTAAAGTTAACCATCTAACGCGAAGAACGATAGCTTCTTGCTACAATCCAAGAATGTCAGTAACAACTAAACACGCTATGTTTTAAATATGACACTAGTTGAAACGAGATGGGTGTAAAAACCCAGGATTCAACCTCTTCGTCTTAAATGTAAAAGTAATGAAAAGAAATGACCCCTATATCTCGGGGATCTTTTGACTCACGGGGCCCATATTCAAAATCGACTGAGGTATGACCCCAAGGTATCTGCACACCAAGTTACAAGGCCTTAAATGTAAAAGTATATAAAATACATATGGCCTTGTGACCCCTATATCACAGGGGTATTTTGCCCAACAGGGCCTATATTCAAAATTGACTGAGGTATGACCCCAAGGTATCTGCACACCAAGTTACAAGGTCTTAAATGTAAAAGCATATAAAATACATATGGCCTTGTGACCCCTATATCTTGGGGGTCTTTTGACCCACAGGACCCATATCCAAACTTGACCGAGGTATGTGGTTCCGGAGTTACGCCTGTCGCTAACAGACATACACAAAGACCCGCATAGTGTTTTCATTAACCTCTTCGAAGAAGACTCAGAGGTAATAACCGTGGTATCTCTGCACAGTACTTTCATCTCTAGTAGAAATGCGGCGCGCTGTATTAAGAACGCTCTGTGCGTTGTTGTGAATATAGTATATTAACTAATCCGATAATCTGGTATAGGAGTGCGTTTATTTGTAACTAGATTTTTCCCGCGGCGTTGCTCGCATAAATATATGTAAGTTAGCTTAGTAACTTTCTGGAGATATCCTATATTCGTTTCTGTTACCCTGACAACGTGTATGTGAAATTTCATGATTATCGGTTAAGTAGTTAAGGCGTGAAAGTGTAATAAACAAACTTAAATTCGCATTTATAATATTAAAAGTGGATATAGTGACGAGAATAGAAAATGGTATGTTAAGCTGGTGTGGGCATGTAGAAAGAATGGACGAGAAAAGACTGACTAAGAAAGTTTATAAGGCTAGTGTGAATGGAACAATCGCAAGGGGAAGACCTAAGCGAACGTTTCTTGATCAGATCGGAGACGTTCTGGATAAAGGCCAGGTTAAGAGCACCTTTAACCGGCGAGCGTGTATGAGGAATGTTATGAAAGTGAATGAAGCCAGAGAAGTGTGTCAGGATCGTAGCAAATGGAAATCCGTAGTCTCTGCCTACCCCTCTGGGAAACAGGCGTGAGTCTATGTATGTTTGTATTATAATATTAGTTTAGTTTTTTATAAAACAAATATTTTCGCGCCGCACATCATCGAACCCTACCTTACTGTTATAGTTTGTATAATCTAAAATGATGCGCCCTTCTGCTGTGTTCCCAGTGGAAGCGTGCCGCGATGACATAAAAAAGCAATGTCATAGAATGTCATTTTCGATCCGGCAAACGAAACAAGATAGATATTGGGGTGCTTTCTATTATTTTACTGACGTATGTTGTGGGTCGAACATAGTACCATGCAACTTATTATATTGCAAAAGGAACCGAGTTAAATGACTGATTACTTAGATTACATTAGTAGTTTTTTATAATCTAATATTATAAAGAGGAAAGATTTGATTTTTGTTTGTGTGTAAGTTTTAACTCAAAAACGACCGAAACAATTTTATTCGTTCGCCTTTAAATTTATTTCATCACTAAGTAACATAGGCTATATTTTATATTATAAAAGTATGTTGCAAACATAATCTTCTTTTACGTGAGCAATGTCGCGGGCAAAAGCTAATGGTACATAATTTTAGGGACTGTGCTACTTTTAGCATTGGCCTTTGGTGATTCACTTTCAAAAGCTGGGTGCAGCAATCAAACGCTCCACTTGAATCGCATATAAACACTAATTGTGGCATCTATTTCTCAATCACGTTGTATTTTGGAACTTGAATGCGGTCACTAATGGCTTTTTTACACAGCGTGGGTAACAGGCGCAAGTACTTGCGTGTATTTGCGCAAGTACTTGTGTGGGATGCGCGCTGCGTGTAAACCGAAGTGTATGTAGAACGCGTGAGTAGCTTGCTTGTAAGTTAGGCGCTAGGTACTTGCGTTGTGTATAAACACTAGATAAGTGATGTACCTAATTGGATTCAAACTCGAAATGATTCAAATTTAAACCATCTTTCTTTCACATGTTGGTTGTTGCCGATTTTGTTTGAATAAATTGAAAAAAATATTTATGTACACGACAATATTGTACCAGAAATTAAGGCGATATTTTTCTATGTGTATTTTACGTAATATTATCGCTCAGAAATTAATTAATAAATGCGGATAGCGATAATTAATATGAAAACATTTCAATCAATTTAAAAGGCGTGATTTGGATATCGCGATTGACCACAAATATTCGCGATAATTTGATCCAAAATCACTCATTGCTGATAATGCAAACAGAATCTCACTTTTTATTTAGCTGTTAGTGGTTGTTGATTAAAAGTCTTAATGCTCATCTTAAACCTTGTTTAAAAAAGGATTCTAAACGTTTTCGGTGTTCATAAAAGCTTTTATAAAAACCGAAAATCCGTTTAGAACTCGAAAATATATAGGATAGAAAAACGTTCAGAAAATATCAGCCATATCTGATGTGGCTACTCAACAATACAAAATATACAACCAGCCTTTAACGTTACTTCGCTGAACATTTGAAGGCTCCAAGAAATTAGGTCGAGGTTATTTGATACTATTGAACTTGAACTTCGTAACTTAAATAGACACTCTATAACAGACTAATATATTCATACCCGCAGAATTACTAATAGTAAGTAGTTATTAGTAATTCTGTGACTGAAAATAGTTATATCGTAAGTGATACAAATATAAATATCAGGGAGCTAATTCTCGTAGCATTAGTATCAGTATCGTAGTAGCAACGATAGCCTATTGGAAGGCCGTTGGACTGCCACGCAGAGTTCTCGAGTTCGATCCCAGGCCACGCATCTCTGACTTTCTGAAGCTATGTGCGTTTTAAATAGTTAATTATCACTCGCTTTAACGGTGAAGGAAAACATCGTGAGGAAACCTGCATGTCTGAGAGTTCTCCATCATGTTCTCGAAGATATGTGAAGTTTGCCAATCCGCACTAGGCCAGCGTGGTGGACTATAGCCTAACTCTTCTCACACTTAGAAGAGGCCCGTGCCCAGCAATGGGACAGTTTTTTATACACGGCTGATATTATATAAAATATCGTAATAATAACTGATCTAGTCTCGGTGCCATAAATATCACGAATGGTTATCTCCTTAATTAAATAATCATCAAATATGAACATTAATATCGATAAAATTCACATTTGACGATATTTTTTTTATACTACTTATATGGCAAACTAGCAAACGGCCCACCTGATGGTAAGTTGTTACTGTAGCCTATAGATGCCTGCAATACCAGAGGCATCACTTGCGCGTTGCCGACCCTTTAGAAAGAAAAAGGAAGTGGAAAGGAGAAGGAGTGGGAAGGGGGAAAGTGGGTGATGAGGCCTCCGGCACTCGCACTCACCAAGATAAGATAAGCTTGCTTTCTCTGGCTATCACATATAATCTTGTTATGATATACATATAATATAGTATAGTCTCGCGCCTATATTCCCAAAGAAGTATAGAGTGTTTTACACCCACATTACAACGCCTATGATTTAGGTCTAAGCATTAGGGAGCGATCCTATTCCTGTCTACCAGAGGGTATATGCCTGTCAACTGTAACAGTGGGATCAAGTTTCAGAACAAGTGTCGCCAATGAGAATTTCTTGCCTGAAAAATTTTGCCTGTTCTAGGAAAATCTTCTCCTTAGCCTTTTTTATTCCCATGTCAATTTGGGTTGGCTTTTCTAGTCTAAGCGGATTTGACTGGATATCAGTTCTTACACGGAGTGGCTGCCACCTGACCGAAGGCTAACGATACCCTAAGGCTAGACCAGTGTCAGAATATTATAGGGCACTGACTTCCCAATAACGACTGCCATAGATGTTCATGGCAGCCGGGACCGACGGCTTAACGTGCTTTCCGAGGCACGGAGCAGGCGATAATTGTCAATCAATACGCACATAATTTCGAAAAGTCATATAATTTCCGAAAGTCAGAGGTGCGCGACGTGGGTTCGAACCCAAGACTCCCTGCAATGCAGTCTGTTAGTCTCCCCACTAATCTAGGAATATAATATATAATAATAAAAACTATTAGCATCCCGCATCCGAACACCGGGTAGCGCAAAATATTCTTGAGGTTTCCTGGCAATTTTCTCGGCGTTTACTTAATCGTTCATCTACTATAAACTCTGAGAAGAGCTTTTTTGAGCTCAAAAAGCTAAAATGCTTTAAAGTGATAAAACATACCTTTAGAGGTGTTAGAGCGGACAGCATGAAAATTCTGACAATAATTTGATTACTAGTACATAACAAGCGCCATAATATTTCCTTTCTAGTAATTAAAATGCAAGGCGGCGACATTCTTACCAAACCTTCCTTGTTTTGCTGGAACTTGAATGTAATTTCATAGATGTCAATTTTACATTGACATCTACCACTTTGCTATTTAAATGATTTGAATTTTAATACACAACAAAAACTGTGCCGGCGCCTGCCAAAACAAACGATAACTTGATAAAAAAATCACTTCATTTTCCTTCTGAAAATACAAAGCTTATGAACGCAAAATGTACGAGAAATTTCTTATCCGAGGCAGCAACGAGTAAATCAGGGTTCTTATTAGCACCCGATATCTACATAAAGGCCTCAATGGGCATTCCGATCGCTCCGTATCTGACGTCATACTCGACTGAGCTGTTATGACGTCACATTGCTAATTACCTACCGTACCGAGCGTAGGGAGATAAAGAACCGTATAGTTGATGGTTTGTTTTGGAAGAGATATCGGTGTCTGCGATTAGGATATATGTATATGATATATGACTACATAAAATATAATTAGGCTAAAAGCGAAACGTAATCCCGCTATCGGTAAAAAGTCATTGTGTTCGTGGACGAGAGACTTTAGAAAGACCTTCGTCCTTTTCATTTACTTACTGCTATTTCAACCAGATATATTTACCAAAAAAATAATACGGTGTAATTTTGAAATTAACACTGCTGTTTACGGATTTTATCGCGATGTTTATTAACACTTCTATTATATAATTTTTAAAATATATTATTACTATTACTGAATTTATATTGTTATTTTATCTATTTAATTAAAATTATTGAATCTATTTAGATATTTAATTAACACTTCCCCGACGTTTCGGTTGCTTTTTTGCAGTCATGTTCTTGGGGAGATTGTGTATAATTCGGTGTAAATAATAACCTCTCTCATTGGTGTAAAGGTAGTCAATGCTACTGTTCTGCATGAGGTCTTGAGTCCGATTCTCGGGGTCAGGCTAACTGTTATTGGGATTTAATGAGGATAGGATGTTTGACCAGTAGACAGCAATAAGGTCGTCCTCTATGTGGGACCGAAAAACATAGTGGGTAAAATGTCTGTTTACTACATATCTGCTTAACCCTTCCAGGATAGAGGCAATATAATATAATAAATTATAATAATAACTTATATTATAAATGTGAAAGTTTATGAGAATGTATAGATGTTTGTTACTCTTTCACGTAAAATCTACTCAACCGATTGCGATGAAACTTGATATGTAGATAGCTGGATACCTGGATTTACACATAGGCTTCTTTTTAATAATCTAGTAATAATATAATGTTTTATTGTTCCAATAATAATAGTCACGGTCATTGTTAAAACACTACCTTCCACACTAGAATTCCCTGCGTTCTTGGAGGTTAGTCTCTTTCATGAGACTATGTACCTATGTATGATTTTATACATCATCCTATATAATATTATAAATGCAAATATGAGTTTGTTTGTTCGTTTGTTACGCTTTCATGCCTTAACTACTCAACCGATCATCATGAATTTTGCATACACGTTGCCAGGAGAACAAAAAAGGATAGGGAAAAGGATAGGATATTCATTCAGAAAAAGTACTGTTCCGAGCAAAGCCGTGGGCAAAAGTTAAATATAAAATTAAAAGATAGGTAAGAAAGAAATAGTTATGGGGATTACCTTTCATCCAGAAACTATAACTAACCTAACCTATATTATTTACCCGGGCAAAGCCGCAGGCAAAATCTAAGAGTTGATAAACAGATATACAATGTTATTAGAACACATACATTTATTTTTATATATTTTGTGGCGTACTTTTGGCGCCGAGAACCAATTATATTTATTCCGAAAATTTAACTTGACACCGAAGACGCGTCAGCTGTGCAATTGCTATTAAAGTAATGAGGCTAATTTATGTCCACATTATTTCTTTTTTAGGAAAGGCCCTTAACTTGACTAGACACCAATGTTAACGAGCCAAAAATATTATCTGCCCAGAACTTTAGGCGTAAAAAGAATAGTAGAAGTCTTGTGCTCGGTTGGTCATTTTATCGAAAATTTATTCTGGACTTTATTTCGCGGCAAAATAAGCATTGCCATTCAACGTGGTAATGATATCAGTCTTCTGGCGATCTACCAGTCGACTGTAATGCAGAGGAATTCTATGACGCCTATGGGTTTCAGATTTCCTTTTTCTTATTCATTTCTGTTTTATAATATTTTAGGTATAAGTTAGATAACATTATGTATGTATGTAGTCTTTTGAAATAAACAAAGCGACAAAAATGGAATAAAGAAGTTTAATTTCAATGTATAAGTTAGTTTTAAATAATTGTGTAAATTGATAATACTCATAAACTAAATAAATTAATCACTTAAGAAAATGGAATAGTAAATAAAATGACACATCCATTTTAACAAAATAATTTAGATAACAATAATAATAATATATACCCATAGCCCATATATTAGAATCCATATGTAGCAATAGTCCTACGTCTGCTGCGGCTAGTGCCGCTGTAGGTGTTCCATCCCACCTTTGATTAAAACTCTCGAAGGGCCTCTTCACGTTGGACCCATGTCTCCGTGTAAGCCTCCCAAAGGGCCAGGTATTTTCTAATATAATATGTTAGAAAGTACCTGTGATAAGAGAAACATAATAATAATATTCTATCACATACACACAACACCATCTAGCCCAAACTAAGCAGAGCTTATACTATGCTACATACTAGACAATACATATTATACATAGAACCACCCAGACCAAGACAAACATCCATGTTCATGCACACAAATGTTTGACTAGTACGGGAATCGAACCCGCGACCTCAGGCGTGGCAGTCGGTTACACTAATCATTACGCTATCGAGTAACGAATATAGTTCTAGTTCAATTAGATTTCTGAATCTTATTATCCTGTAAAGATGTGGATGTTCGTTACTCAATCACACGTCAACTGTTAAATGGATGTAAAAAAGAACATGTCATATAGATTAGACACATAATATTATATTGCAACGAAATATTTATTAGAATATACTTATCCATTATCACTAACTAGCAATTAGAATTGAACTTAACCCAAAGGCTGATTATTTAGAATTATTCGAATATGTCAGTACTAATGTTATAATTAAAGAAGAAGAATCGAAACGATAATTCGAATATGTAAGTACTAATGATAACGATATTCTATCGTGTCAATACAGTTACTTCTCGGCAGACAAGCAAATAAACGCCATTAATTACGTGAATTTCCAATTTATTCCTGAGCTATTTTTAGAAGCTCCTATTTTACAAATTACCTTATGCATATTCAATTTTCTCTATCGCACCAAATTCTTGATAACTTTAAATATTTCTTTTAATTCCAAATCAGTATGCAAAATTCATGCCGTTCGGGATTTGAACAAACTTTTACATTAAAATACGAGAGCTGCCCTGTTTTACTGAGGTCTAAAATAACAAAGTTATGTCTGTAATACTTCAAGGGTTCCCTGGAGAGTTAGGTAACTACCGCGAAGGTTTTAAGGTCTCCATCAGATAAGTCTTTTTTATTTTGTTTATTTGTTGTAGCAAAGATTTATTTGTCACATTTTAATAAGCTTTTCTGATCTAATCTGCTTTATTTCTATATTTTTAAATACGATGCCCGCGCTTGAAATATTTCTTGAGTAGGGAATTTACAAACATTCAAACAACGGACACAAAGAGCACTCAAATTTTGACTCGTGCCGGGTAGAAACCTATAAAATACACGCAGTTGCAATGTCGAGGCCACCACTTAAACCAGCACCCATGCCGTACAGTATATAGTGGTAGCAAAAGGTATAACAATAATAAAAATATCATAATAATATAAGCCCTGTATTAAACTTTCCCATTGCTAGACACGGGCGTCTTCTCAGTGTGAGATGGGTTAGACCACAGTTCATCACACCATCATCATCGGCCCAGTGCGGGTTCATATATCTTCGAGAACATTATGGAGAACTCTTAGACATGCAGTTTTTCTCACGATGTTTTCATTCGCCATTAAAGCAAGCGATAATTAACTAGTTAATTAGCAAATAACTTTAAAAAGTCAGAGGTCATGCGATACTATTTACAAATTAATAAGCTTCTGTTGTTTAATCTGCTTTATACATATGTCTCTGATAACAAGTAGAAATGAAATTCTAGTAACGGTGTAGTCGATAAAAGAATATTTTTGTTATACAACAAAGGTGGTAAGCATGCATATGCCACGCCTATTGGTAAGCGTTTACTGTAGCCTATAATTGCGTGCAATACCGGGAGTAACATTTCCAATTACTTACATTCCAATTACTCGGACGTTGCCAATACGAGGCAAATGTAATTAAAATGGTATGATAAGAAAAAAAGGGCAGTAAAGTACCAAATATTTTACTTACCAATTCAATTTAATAACAGTTTTATAACTCTAGAAAGAATAAGTTTCTCATGTGAAAAGAATAGCAGAGGATAGAGCAGACAAAAGATCATATCTCAGGTAACGCACCAAACGTCGTCCAGTGGGTCGCCCAAGGTAACGTTGGAAGTAAGAAGCAGCTAAAGAGCTGGAAGAGATGAAAGTGCTCCATTGGTCTGACTTGGTACAAAATAGGAAGGAACGGCGTACTTTAACGTCGGAGGCCAATATCCACTTTACGTCGAGGCCAGCGAAGTAAGTTAGTAAGTAAATTATTTCTCTACCGCCAATTTCTCGGTTTCATAGGCTTATCTTTTGCCTGAATGTGGCTATAGTATACTTAGTAAACTTACTAACTGCTATAGTTTGACATTCATAAATGTCACATTGTGACCTTCATTTTTGACTTGGACTTAGTTGCTAAGACGAATTTATTTTGTAATAGCATTGAGAACTAAAAATATAAATGGAAGGAAAGTATCTATAGTTACGAAATACATTTTAGAAGCTTGTACGGATTATTATAAGCGTTTGTAGACTGCAATATATGTACAGCAGATCCTTCTAAAACTATTTTCGATAGAGTTACTCAATATAATCCTGGTCAATTCGTCAAGCCTCTAAACGTAAACAATATGTATGACTGAATGGGGGCGAATAGGTATATATATAATAATTATAGTATTTCTCACATTGAGAAGAGGCCCGTGCTCCACAGTGTCCCACTGCACACAGTTAAATACAGGGCTGATATTATTTTTCTATTTATTTTATTTTATATTTCTATTGAAAATACAGCTCCCGCACTAGCTATATCCTGTATTGTGGTTTCCATTACAAACATTCAAACAACGAAAATAAAGCACACCGAGACTCGGAACAACTATATACCTATGGATCACAAAACAAATTGTCCCGTGTGTGTATCGAACCCATACCACTAAGCGCAGCGGCAATGGCGAGAAGACTACTAACTACTGCGCCCTCTGTGTGATCAATTATTTACAAACAAGCTGTAGCTGTTGCATTAATCATAGGAAAAAGCTATGACACTAGACTAAAGACTAAGATTAGCATTAAAATATTTTGTTTTTTTAAAGAAAGTAACTAAAGTTAAGAAGCAAAAAATCTTTTAAAACATTTTATATATTTTAAATAGATTGAATTTTCAATTTACATTTTTGGGTAAGCTTTCTTTCTCCTTACTCTGTTTTATTACGTAGTAAAATTTAATATGTGGATGAAATTTTCATTTACGAAGAATTAAAGTTTATAATAATTTAACAGGCTTCATCTTCGTGGAAATTACGGCATAGAATTGATTCCAAAAATGATGACACTATGTAAACAGAAATACTGTTTAATTGAAAAACGATTCCAAGAGCGTTAATAACTTGTGCGTAATTTTCAATAATAATTACGGTTGGGAACTCAACCATGAGTGATAATTGGTACCGAATATGCATAAAGTTGCCACCAAAAAACTTTCCCGAAATTAAAAAAAAACTAACTGTTTACAAAATATTTTTATTAAAAATATTAACGCTCAATAGCTACTAAACGATAACGCAAAGAAAATTACTGAACTTTTCTATCTTCGCCTTTTTCTATATACTCGTAGATATTACTAACTAAACCCTCTGATATTAATTAAGCTCGTGGCTCAGACCGATATTAATTACTTATTAGGTGAATAAATAAAATAATTCTAGAAATATTTGTCGTGGGTACTTGGGGATAAAAAGTATTTACAGCGTGTAACAGAAAAGTGTGGTCATAGTATAGGGCCATAATGTGTACTTACTTAAAAAATAGTCCATGTGCCCCATCCTCGTATGAAAACAAAATGATCTTAAACTACATTCTGCCCGCGGCTTCGCTCGCATGAATGTAAGTTAGATTACATTAGTAACAGAACTTTTTCGGGATAAAAGATACCCTATGTAATTTTCTGTTCCCCTGACAACGTGTATGCAAAATTTCATGATAATTGATCGAGTAGTTAAGGCTACCGCACCTTTCTATAACACGCTGTATAACTAATATTATAAATGTGATAAAATTATTATTATAAAAACAAAAAACCCGACTGCTTAAAAGTAATGAACTGAAAAGAGAAAAATTCGACTGACTAATGCATTTTTTGTAAGCTTACTTTATCAAATAATGAAATAACTACATATGTATATTCAAATAAGTTAAACTAAATACTTTATGGTGCCGCATGCGGTGACAAACGTAGTTTTTGTAGATCTTTTTTGCTCGTAGGTAACAAAGTATTGTTTATGTGTGTTTTTATTGTTACATACTTATATACATACATACGCTCGAAAAACATTACCCTCCTTCTGTCGCAGTCGGGTAAAAATGAGTTTGATTGTTACGCTTTCAGCCTTAACTATTTGACGAATCATCATGAAATGGCGCACACACGTTGTCAGCAATATAGAAAAAGACATAAGGTACCTTTCATTTAGAAAACGTACCGTATCCAAGGAATGCAACGTTATGTTTAAAAGTCAAATCATCAATCTTTTCGAGTATTACGGATAAACATACGGCAGTTTATTTTTTATAAATAAAGGTTTTCTTGTTTACATTGCCAGCAATGCGCATAAGCTACCTGTGACCTACGGCTGTCGCGTAAAATCAGGGGACTATGCGCTTATTAGTCACAAATGCCCTCGAAATCGAATTTAGGTCACGGCCGGCCTGTCTTAACTGAGACAAGCCAGCTCCTCGGTGATGCGCATAAGTATCTGTGTAACTACAAGTGCACTCTCTTTTATCTCTATAGAATATTTTGATGGGATGGCATTCCGATGCGATTAAAGAAAGTTCAGGCGCAGGCCCAACAGCTTGACGTACTTGCTGAGGCGCCGGGATTAAACATCGCCACCTTAAATTCGAGTTGTTACTAAGAATTTTGTTTAATAATATAAAACCGTTTTCTTAGGTCAAGCATGGATTCGAAGCCACATGATGGTGATGGTAATTCACTTACTTAACTAATGAGACAATGCGTTATTTGTTCTTATTCGTCAGATCAGATTTTCGTGGTAGCGTGCATTTGTTATTTAGTGATTCGTATTGGTAAATTTAGGGGATGTGGAATTCGGTGTTACACTTTTCTAAGTCCTGTATTATTAGTTGCATAATAACGTTTCACGCAAACGTAATTTATTTTTGGTTAAAGTATTTATATTAAGTACTATGATAGTTTAGGTGCATTTTGTTTGATTGTTGCTATTTTACTAAATAGTTCTGCATTTATTTCTTGTTTTTGTGTATGACATTTGTTGATAATGTCGCTGTATTTAATTATTTTAATTGTATTAATTCTAATAGTTGCATGTTTAGTTTTCTGATTTGTTTGTATTATTATTTAAATATTGTCATTTCTTCATATTAGCAAGTTGTAATTTAAAGCTTGCCTGCGTGACAGGCTTTGCCTAGTGCAGGCACACGCTTTGCAAAATCTGACATAACAGTTTCTTTTACAATAATTTTTGATAAGCTGTCACTTTTATAAGAACTTGTATATTATGTACTTATTGGCAATAACATTTATTATTATTAAATTTATTATTATTTTGGCAATATTAATTTATAGCCTGAAATTAGATTCCGAGAGCGATAAGTTACCTATTTATATTGCGTTTGCCTATTGTTTGTGTATACATACAGCGTTTATAAAGTAAACAGTACGACTGGCGAAGTCATCGAGCAATAACCTCGACGCTGTCCCCGCGCTGAATGTTGAGGATTCGAATGAACTCGAGAGAATTATTTGTGGAATCCACAAATTATTTTTATGAGAGTATGGGTGTACTTGGTCAGACACAAAGTACATCCATACGCATAACAATAACTTGTTTGTTTTGATTGTATATTTGTAAAGTACCTCACGACAAAGTGCATGATCTTTAATGCAGAAACTGTATTTTAAATAAATAAGTATACTTAAATCAAACAAAATAATAAGCAGTGCTAGCCTAATATGATACCGTTGGACTGCCATGCAGAGGTCTCGAGTTCGAACCCAGGACGCGCATTTCAGTCTTTTCGAAGTTATGCGCGTATTAAATAGTTAATTATCGCTCGCTTTAACAGTGACGGAAAACATCGTGAGAAAACCTACATGTCTGAGAGTTTTCCATAATGTTCTCGAAGATATTTGAAGTCTATCAACCCGCACTGGGCAAACGTGGTAGACTGTGGCGTAACCCTTCTTACACTGAGAAGAGGTCTGTGTCATCAGTGGGGCAGTTTAATACAGGACTGATATTATTATATGAACAAAATAAAATGTTGCACCTAAGATGTTTTCCAGCAAATAAATTATTCTTATCCACAACCTTTTTAAATTCAAAGTCGAGTAGATAACTTTTAAACGAGTACAAATGTCAGACGACTGAAAGCGAACTACTAAATCAATAACACGCTGTCTGTCGACACAAAAATCCAATTTCTCCTGGGTAATTTAATATATCCCTGATCGAGTTATGCTTCTCCCCGTTCTGTGTTTTCTCTCGTACAAAAAAATGATGTTTTGTGTACCGAGCCTTGAGTAGAAATGTTTATAAAAGCTTCTTTCTGATAGTGTTACATGATCGGGTAATGTATGTTTTTTGTGTCAATGTAAGGCGACAATGTTTTTAAAGAAAGAAGTCTGAGATAATCTATAGTGTGCCAATATTGTGTTCTGTGTCTTTTGACGTATAATATATTTTAAAGTAGATAGAAATACTATCAGCCCTTTTTATAAACTATCCTGCTGCTGGGGACACATCTTCAATAACATTATGTAGAACTATTAGACATAGAGATTTTCCTTCATCATAAAAGCGAGTGATAATTAACTATTTAATATGTAGATAACTTTATAAAGTCAGAAGTGCGTGCCTTGGAATCGAACTGAAGACCTCTTTCGCGCCCTCTAGCGCCCGGTTCTGCAGATGGGGAGAGAGTTCAAGCGCTCACTCTCCCAGTCTGCTGCCTCCTTGATTAAAATTACTTTCTCAAAGAAGGAAGCGACGACGTTCCACGACCTCTCACTCCGGACCATAGCTTGAACCACGGTTAAGAGAGAGAGGGCAACCACTCCAACTGCCACGAGCAACTCACAGCTTTGCGATGCCCAGTCGGGACAATCCGCCAAAGTGTGCAGCGCCGTGTCCACAACAACATCGCAGCTGTCACCGCAGTGAAGACATTCGGGCGTCTTCTGCCGGTTCCAGGCTAGTTCCTGTATCGCATGCACAGTAACTGGTCAAAACAACCGTGGTCAGTCATTATCTGTGTCAGCTGGAAGGTGAGGACGCCATGCCGCCTCTCCAGCCACTCCTCTAATACGGGACTTGCTGCCACGATCGTGGCGTGCCCGATTGTTACTAACGTAACTTAACCAAACCTAATCTACTTTTAAGCAAGCGAAGCCGCGAGTAAAACGTAGTAAGTATATTAATAAAACCGTTGTATGCTACCACCCAAATCAAGTTGCTTTAAATTTTGCTATACTCGCAACGTTCTTACAATAATCAATTAATTCTTTGAGCACTGACGTCTGAACTAGGTCGAGCCCGAATTTGAAACGCCAGTTCTCTCATGATTCACTTTTTTATGTATATATAATATCTCATATCACACATCACCAAATAATACCAGATCAGTTCCATAGTTAGTTATTAAACACTTCAAAGAAACAACATTCACTAAGTATCTAATTAAAAAATCACTACTAGATTTCACAAAATAATAACTGCTGATGACGGTACATGTAACAACATGTACCTTCAAATAAGAATAACTTATTTTACATGTACCGTCATCCACAATTATTTTGTGGAAACAAGTTTAAAAATGCTACACACAACTTAATGCGTTTATAATTTTTTTTTTCTGATTTTGCTAATCTTCCAGTCTTTCGTTTTATAACTTTTTATATACGCCATACTATAGAATAACATATATTAATCATTTTAAGTTAACAATTCAATTCATCAATTTATGCGCATATTAATAATGTATAAAACAGTGTCTTTCGTTACTTCTTATTATAAGATAGCTTTCACTCGTGACATCGCTCGCTTGGGCATAATACTTTGTATCATTATGTCCTTTCCTGTACAGGGGTACTAATTATCATGAAATTCCCCTGACAAGGTGTACTCGATTTCATGATAATTAGCTGTAGTTAAGCCGTGAAAGCATAACAATCAAACAAATGAACTAATAATCTCACTTTCGCATTTATAATCTTAGTTAAGATCAGATTATGTAACGTGTGTGCAATGGGTGGATCATGTCTGTGAGCTCGTAAATTGTAAATAGCTCAAATAAGGTAAAATTAACGTATTAACCTCTGAGTCTTCTTCAAAGAGGTTAATGAAAACACTTTGTGGGTCTGTGTGTCTGTCTGTTAGAGACAGTTTGTTCGTGACAGGCATAGCTCTGGAACCACTGCACCAATTGACTTATAACTTGGTGTGCAGACACCTTTAGGTCATACCTCGGTCAAATTTGAATATGGGTCCTCTGGTTCAAAAGACCCCCGAGATATAGGGGTCATAAGGTCAGGGGATATCCACCAACAGAATGATTTGGAAGTCCAAGGGAGAGGCTTTTGCTCAGCAGTGGGACATTTCAAAAAGCTGATAAAAAGGTCACATGAAGACGAAAAGGTTAAATCTTAGGCTTTTACACCCATCTCGTTTGAGCTAGCAGTAAAAATATTTTAGATGGCCAGATTGGGATGATGATTTTAATTTTATTCATAGTTATGCGTCTATTTCAGCTTGTTATTTTGTTTTCATTTGATGATGATTTATTGTCTTTGATGATTTTATGAGTAGTTTTTCTGTTAAGAAATGTTAATACGAGCCCGGAGTTACGAAGTTGGCGGTGTTACCCGTGCCTCGGAAAGCACGTAAAGTCGTTGTTCCTGTGCCTGATCTCTCTCCGATTGTGTCAGATTATCCGGCACATTGGATCATGTGGGTTAGGGAACAGTGAGTGCACTTGTGTTTGCGCACGTACTTGTGCAATATAATATCATCTGCGCAGATGTCCAGTCTCCGTTAAGATTGGCTGTCGTGACTGAAATTCGGTCCGGAGAACATTAATAATAACGTCCTCATTATTATTAACGTAATTGAGCTTAATATGTATGGTTAGAATTTAGTACGACATATTTTTTTATTTAACAAGTTTTCGATGTCATCATCATAAATGTTTGACACTTTAGCCAAGATGTTATTTCGTATTTAGAGTACTGCTTTCACAGTAAGCAGCGGTTCGGCTGTGTGAAGTCATCCATGTAAATCTCTCATTGACATTACCGACATCTATGAGCGGCGGTTGACACTATCAGATGGACAGCTAGCTCATCTGCCAATAGACGCAATAAAAAGAATACTTTGATGTATACGAAGTGGTTATATGTATATTAAGAATTCAATTTATATTATTGTACAGTGTAGGTTCTAGAAATTTATACAATAATATCAGCCCTGTACTAAACTGTCTCACTGCTGAGCGCGGGCCTCTTCTCAGTGTGAGAAGGGATAGGCCATAGTCCTTCACCTATTCCTAGACTTCACATATCTTTGAGAACATTATTGAGAACTCTTAGACATGCAGGTTTCCTGACGATATTTTCCTTCACCGTTAAAGCAAGCGAAAATTAATACTATTTAATACGCACATAACTTCCAGAAGACAGAGATGCGCGCCTTGGGATCGAACTCGAGACCTCTGCGTGGCAGTCCAACGGTTTCCCACTAGGCTATCGCTATCGCCTAGAAATTTATAATACCTATATTATTTATAAGTATGTTGTTTGGGTACTCCAGACTTTTGAGTTTTCTTAATCTTTACGCCTAACATTATTTATCTAAGTGTCGTTAATACGTTTATAATGTTGAAATTATAAGTATATAATTATTATACTAACGAAAAGAAATATCTTATTCATCTAAAAAGTTAACGACGCTAACTAACGAAAGGTTTTCTGACACAACACCACAATTTGATCACATTTCTGTTATTGGGGTTATATATTATGAAAAATAACTGTAACAGTGTACTGACTATATGTATGTTATATTATAATACATCATTAATCAGTTCAGTTCAGTTTTCAGTGCTGTAAAACTATTAATACTTATGACTGTAGGTGTTCTCTTCAAAATAATAGTTTATTTATAAGCTTTAATGGCTTACTGCTGTTACCACATGTATTTATAAGCATTTAATCATTTCTGAAGCACGTGTGGACGCATTCCAAGAAAGCATACGCACTGTATGTCTTCGTCATCTTTTTAGACTTGTTTTACTTAGTATAGATATTAGGGAAGACTTTTGGCGAAATAAATTTGGCAGAAAATTAGGGTTTCCATGGAATGACTATTACCGCGGCGGCACTATTATTTCTAAAGGGAAACAAAGTTATTAAATAATTTTTTTTTGAATCGAAGTAAGATTCTTCTGACCGAATTTGGGTCACGAAAACCAAGCGCAATTCGGTCACAATTATGTGCGCAAACAGAATTGTACTGTCTATTTCCTAACCATTGTAGTCCAATATGACGCCAATCCAACACGACGGGAGAGAGATCAGGCGTAGGGCCAATGGATTAACGTACTTTCCATGGCTCGGGAGCACCTTCAACTTCCTAACTTAGGGCTGCTATTAAGAATTTCTCTATAGAAAAACCAAACAACTTTGTCCAGTCCAGGTATCGAACTATCTTACTACCTCTCGATCACTGCAGACTTATGCTACTGGACCAATAAGCAGTCACAATGTGTAAAGATCATTCATATCATACTCTTATTAAGCCTGATTCAATGAACAATAAGCAAAATAACAGAACTAGCTTACCAACATTTTCATTTCAGATAACCCTATCTATTCGAGGTAGCAGGTGCTATGACGTCATCACAGTTATTAACCAGATATAATGTCTAGTGGAAACAAGAGCTACCATTTACATACATTATCATATCGTGACTAAAGTACTTGGAACTATCTAAATGTACGTTTAGTAGCCAAATCGTCTATGTTATTGTTAATGTTCTTATTGAGATGTCTCTTATTATAACTGCAAGGAAATGCAACCGGGTTTTCTGCACATGGCCTCGATCGCTTAAAAGTAGGTTAGATTAGGTTATGTCAGTAACAATAGTTTTCCTAAAATAATGTGGTCTATGTTCTAAGGTGATAATATGGCTTTGTAAAGGCGAAATAATTTTTAAAATCGGCTAACTAGCTTTTGAGTTAAATCCTTACAAACAAGAAATCAAACCTTTCCTTTTTATAATATTTGTATACCCAGATATAATAACGCAAGTAAACACAATAATAACAGGGCTATTGTAAATCAAACTCAAAGCATAATAAAAATATTACTTACAATTATTATTAGTATTCCAGCACAGTTATATTCTAGTGTTAGCAGTGGGTTTAATTCAAACGCGTAAAGAGCGAAAATCGAACACACGACTACTCTGGTAGCCGCGACATTTCTAAATCGCCAAGTGATATTGGTTCGATCTCTATACGGAAGAAAATCTTTTTGATCCGTAAATATTTGTTCCTAGTCAGGGTATTCTTTGAGCCCGTTGTTAGAATGTTTGAAAGTTCACCGCGGCACAAAATTGTTCCTAGTTTGGATGTTGTCTAATCCCAATGTACTCTTACAACTGTGTAACCAAGTTTAAATGGGTAAACTTCGTTCAAATTTGGCACTTGTCAAGTTCCAGGGAAACCTGGACTGCCTGCCAGAACTACATAGAAGGAGTTGGAAAAAGAATAATAAATCGGAGAAAAGTCTTTTAAAAAAATACTGAAGGCTATTGCCGTTCAGTCATTAGACCACCGTCGCTTTTTTAAGACTAAAAGAACTTTGTTATTAAAAAATAATTATTGCGGCCTTGTACCTAGTCTTAAGTTAATTATCTGATTTAAGATTTAAAATTTAAAACTAGCTATCCAAGACAGTACTTTGTTAATTAAACTGGTAAAACTGTAAAACATAAAAGAAGGTATCGACGCTTCTGCTATACATTACATTATACCGGTACAAGGTACGCTATAAATTCCTCATTTTTCGTTGCAGGCCCGTTCTAGACTTCTATTTTATTTACGTGATTGTCCCGTTGATTTGGTGGCATAAGATAGTGTTTCTTGCCTACCATTCTGGATACGATTGCCAAACAAAGCCATAAGGCAATACTTAGTAGCACGAGCATTGTACTGCGTTTAGTTAAAAAACTCGTAATATCGAGCGAAAGATTTACATGTGAGATTTAAACATAATATGTATGTTTACAGTACCGCTATTTTATCCATAAAAGGTTGCAAACAAGCAGGGCCTGTCTGATGGTAAGCCAGCCTAGTAACACTCATAAATCCAGGATTTTGGCGTAGTGGTTAGTGTAACCGACTGCTACGCCTGAAGTCGCGGGTTCGATTCCCGCACAAGTCAAACATTTGTGTGCATAAACATGGATGTTTGTAATAACTTTTATACTTTCGCGTTGCATGATATATATATATATATATATATAAATAATATGTAGCGGGTATTAACGCGATCATGCATAATATTTACCTTTTATATGCTTGACGTTTCGACCAGGTTTCACCGGCCGTGATCACAAGCTGACTGGTGCTGCGATGTCATGTCTCCGTTTGTGAGGCAGAAGAATCTTGATTCACCCTCACTTTTGGCATATTTTTGTTTGTCCATGTACCGTCACAAACTATACTCACGGCATCCCCATTACGAATGCTAGCCGACGTGTCCGTATTCCGTGAATTACCTAACTGTGCAAAACAGCGAAGTTGCGTATTATTAATCACGGGATTCCACGTCGCGGATAATTTAAAAACATCTTCCCTATTGACATTTCTATGTTTTTTGAATTCAATAGCTTCTCGCACTACTCTTGGATAAAAGTGGCGATCGGTGGAGAGGACTTCCGGACGATGAAATTCTATCCAATGATTAATACTGGATAATAATTAATTAATTAATATTGGATAGAATTTGAATTTTCATTTTCATCATTGGATAGAATCAAGATTCTTCTGCCTCACAAACGGAGACATGACATCGCAGCACCAGTCAGCTTGTGACCACGGCCGGTGTAACCTGGTCGAAACGTCAAGCATATAAAAGGTAAACATTATGCATGATTGCGTTAATACCCGTTACATATTATATAGATGTTTGTCGAGGTCTGGGTGTTTCTATGTATAATATGTATGTATTTATAAAAATATATATATACATATATATATATGTATATTTATCCATTGTCTAGTACCCATAGTACAAGCTCTGCTTAGTTTGGGCTAGATGGTGTTATGTATATGTGGTAGGATATATTCTTTTTTTTTTTAATATCAGGCTTCTTTTGCCGTTACGAGTGGCGTGAAAATGAAAGAAGTGGGTTGGTTAGCCACTGTAATCTGTACCAGCGAAATATAGTAGATATAATAGTACAATAATATCAGCCCTGTATTAATGTGTCCTACTGCTGGGCACGAGCCTCTTTTCAGTGTCAGAAGGGTTAGGCCCTAGTCCACCACGCTGGTCCAGTGCGGATTGGCAGACTTTACACATTACGGAGAACCCTCAGATGTACAGATTTCCTCGCGGTATTTTCCTCCACTGTTAATGCAAGAGATTATTAACTATTTAATACGCTCATATCTTCGAAAAGTCAGAGATGTGCGTCTTAGGATCGAACTCGAGATCGTGTGGTGATAGTCCAACGGTCTCCTAAAAGGCTATATCGCTGCTATGAAATAATAGTCTTCCTACTCTTTTCCCGTATGATGCTGGTATATTATTTCCCTAAGCGAGCCAGCACATTTCTACCGTTACTGAATAGTCATCAATTATAAACTTATCCATTGAATACTGTCATGATGATTTATATGCTTTAACAAGTGGCCGTCAGTTTCTTGCTGGAATCTTCTCATAACTCAACCCTTTGCAACTAACCTTTTTTTTTTTACTTGTTTTACTTGTTGTTTTGTGTGAATGTATTGACGCATACCCCTCCGCGGGGGCGGGTGGAGGGATTATGTCGGACTCACTGGGGTAAAAGAGAGATGTTGAAAAAGATAATGTACCTCCCGGAATACCGACAAAAACCTACCACGGTGTTCCTCGACAAAAACCACTATCGACGGGGCCGCGTGAATCACTTTCGCATGCGGTCGCGACCACGCCGAGGTTTCGGCCTGACGTGTGAAACGGCAGGCCACTACACGATAAGACCTACCCAAAATATTGGCACTTTCCACTCGTAAACCCTACTGTCTCCCCCCTAGAGGGGTGACGGACTCGAAACAGAGGCGCGTGGGGGAACACGCACGCCGTCTCTCGGACCTGGTGCTGAACGGATGGCGGGCAGGCCCACAAAACCTAAATGTAGCTTCAGTAACTTTGCTAACTCAGATTTTGTTGTTCATAAGTCTGACTTTGTTACCAAAATGAATTAATTATTTTTGACTTTGATTATAGAATAAAATTAGCTTCTTATTTCCAGTGTATTAATAGGAATAAGCACCGAATAACACAATAACATAACTTTGTATAAAAAAGCTAATTAAAATACTTTGAACACAAATTTTCTAAGTCTTACAAGTTATTTCCATTTGCTGCTGTCAAGTTTCCTAAGTAAACTTAATTTGCCTAAAATGGAGATTATGACATTACTAATCCGGATGTTGATTTACATAAGCATTGCTTTATTCATAGCAATCTATACTTCTAAAGAAAACACGTGGAAATTTTCCTTCAACGTGCTATATATATATATCATTACTAGTATCCCGTCCCGGCTTCGCACAGGTAGTACAAAACCTTAACAAATTATACACTTAAACCTTCTTTATGGTCCACTCTGTCTATTAATGAAATCTGCATGAAAATCCGTTCAGTAGTTTTTAGTTTATCGCGAACAGACAGACAGACAGACGCGGTGGGGGACTTTGTTTTGTAATATGTTGTGATAGTGATAATTTTGGCAATTAGTACGGTTCAGACATACGGAGATATATTGCTGTTCTGTTTTTGAACTACCAAGATGACAAACAAGTGTAATGATGATCATCTTGATGGTAAGCATAGCCCATGAACGTTTACAATATTATAATTATTTGCATAAAATCTGCACATAAAGTTATTTGGTTTTTCTGCCAAGAAATTCTTCATACCAGCCTAGAGATAGCAAATAGGAGGTGACACACAACATAGCACCTAAAAAAAAAAATCTGTTGTGCTATTATATTGGCCATGCTGTGTATAAATTGTATAAAATAAATAAATATACCTTATAAACCTGTCAGTTGTTGGAAAGCCAGAAAGTAATAGATGCAAACGTACATATGTATGTACAGTAACGTACATACGAGTATATACGTTTTCAAGAAACAATATTACTTCTCCGAAGTGAGTATAAAACGTGTTAACAGTCGTGACATCGCTTTGCACGACGCATGGATAAACAGAAGCGTTTCAGTACCTATACTAATTACAATCGAGGAGGCAACATGTACGCTTAGAGGTTTTATCATTTCAAGTATATTATTCGCAAAATAAATTGTTAGGTAAATGTTTCTCAGTAAAAAATCCATAGCTTTGTGGATGGCTCTAGTTTTTGGACTGTTTTGCATAAATTTATTTAAAATCCATTGTAATTGAACACAGATGGTAGTTGTCTCAATGTTCTGAATTGTACCTAATTATTTCGAAGTAGGTACACTTCAGAATATTGAGACGACTACCATCTTAGCCTCCCCGTTAACATGGCTGCTGTAAAGCAACCAAAACGTCGGTAAAAGTGTAAACTTAAATATAAATAGTTTTATAAAATTAAATAGCTTAAATAGTAGTAAAGTTCATTTATATTTATGCACTCACTTGAATTTCGGTCAAGGCGGCCAATCTTAACGGACCGAAATTCTATAGGCATTATTATTTCTAAATCGCCAGCTTATAAGAACTGAAAATGTAATTTCTCAATATCACCAGTTGATGCGGAGCGCTAAACTATCATCGGTAGTATACCATTAAGAAACATAAAGCCAATTACATAGATAAAAAGAACACGTAGCCGAAACCAGTACTGAAAACTATCTCTAGTACAAAACTTTAAGAAATAACTAGGAGTTCTAGTTTCTCTGCGGATGATATCTCGTTCGTGCAACCTGTTGCTGCAACTGTGTTGCTCCAACAAGTGTTACTGAACCTAAAAAATTATCCTAGAATGGGTTTTTACAACTTGTATGATTACAACAGCTCAACTGTAGTGAATTAAACTTAGCTTTTCGGGAAATGTGGATACGTGGAAAGTACGTTGGAAAGTAGATTGGAAAAAGGTGATATGCGTCACTAGATTTTGATGGCAATATCGTATGTGCGTCATATATCTCGTACTACTTTAGTAGATTAAGTGTGGATTTCGATAAAACGTCATCAACTTTAAAATCACCTACTAATGTGTACTGAATACCTAAAAAGTTAAATTACTTGAATTTGTTAACAATTTAACTTTTAATATCATATTAAGTAGAATAATAATTCTTTCATTTCTACTTAGTTTGTACAAAAATAAGCATTGCCACGTTGAATGGCAATTCTTATTCTTTCCGCGAAATAAAGACCAGCCCCTCTGGTCACAGGAAGCGTCGATTATCCTTTTTGCTATTTCTCTATAGAGCGCACGAGCACTGGGTCCCCATGACCTTAACGTTTCGATAGTAGTTTAAAGTTTCAAAATTATGTAATAATAGAGTTTTATAAAAAATAAACAACGCGATAAAATTCGTATAAAAATTGTTTAATTTCGATGTATAACTTTCGCGTAAGCATAAGACAATAATATATTTAATAGCTATTGACGATTGCCAGGTTTTTATATGGCAATTTCCTGACAATTTTTTTTAATATATTACACAATTTATACAATCTTCTCCCTAGCCTTTATTATTCCTCAGTCACTTGGGGTCGGCTTTTCTAGTCTAACCGGATTTGACTGGATATCAGTTATTACATGGAGCGGCTGCCACCTGAATCTCAGCAACCCGAAGTCTAACGATACTCTAAGGCTAGACCAGTGTCAGGATATTATAGGGCACTGACTTCCCAATAACGACTGCCATAGATGTTCATAGCAGCCGGGACCGATGGCTTAACGTGCTTTCCGAGACATAGAACAGGCGATAATTATCAATCAATACGCACTTAATGTCGAAAAGTCATATAACTTCCGAAAGTCAGAGGTGCGCGACGTGGGTTCGAACCCGAGACCCTCTGCATTGCAGTCTGTTGGTCTTTTTATAATACAATAAAAAAATCTTCTATTGTCGAAGTACTTCCTAAAATTAATTGAAACATCCTAGTAAAAGGTTTGCACCTATTAAAATAATATTGTGAATAGACGAATACCTTTCGTTTCATTCATAGCATAAAAACAGCCATGACGGCATGTATAACATTTACTTTTACGAACACAATAAGCGTAGGGTAGCACAAAATAGCAGATAATCACGTTGGGGGTTGCAGCCCTTGCCTATAATTAAGTTACCCTCTTCATCAGCTGACTGAACGGAATATACGAACTCTATGTTATTCGTTAGTTGTACGTCTCAAACTATGAGGATAGAGTATCAATGTCGGGTGATTTCGTGATGTTGTAATTACGCAATTTATTTGCCTAATCAATTTAAAAAGAAACTATTTATAGCCTGAACAGTCCTTTTTTCTGGATGATATGATATCCTAACTAATATTATAAATTCGAATGTCGGTTTGTTTGTTACGCGTTCACGCTTTAACTACTGCACCGAGCATCATGAAATTTTGCCTACAAGTTGATAGGGATACAGAAAAGAACATAGGTAACATTTAAAAACACTCCTTTCATACAAGAAGAAAGTATTGTTACCGAGGAATAGTTAGTACAATTATAAAAGAAATATGTATCCACAGCATGGATGTGTGGACACATTTCTTTCCATCCATCTCAAATAGAGGGATGTGGCAAGAAGGAAGATTCAAAAGAAGAGGCCGACCTATTTAGGGAACAGAGAGTGCACTTGTGTTTGCGCACATTCTTGTGCACTATAACATCTGCTATGCAATTAGGTAGCCTCCGTTAAAGTGGCCGCCGTGACCGAAATTCGGTTTGGAGGATATTATAAGTATGTATGATTGTATATTCTTACCAACTTAAAGGTAAATGACCGATCAGTCAAGGTATAGAATCAAAACTCTTTTGATGTTATATCTTGGAGACCGTTGTCTGATCAAATCAAAGACAATCTGAGAAAAGGTCAGGCTTAGGATAATCCAGACTAATCTAAGTATTTTGGAGTTAGAATACTCCACATCAAAGGACATGTATAAATAATGCGATGAGAGTGATAGATGTAAAAAAGAAATGACTAAATCACTATCTAGAGTATAGTCTTACTTATTAAATTGGTAATATTAAGTACAATTTGCCCATGGTTTTGCTCGCGTGAATGTTAGGTTAAGTTAGGTTAGTAATAGTGGTTCGGGGGGGCCTGCTATGGATGAATCTCTTTAGACTCCCAACTGGCCCCCCCCATTGGGTGAGAGAGGGAACACCCCAGGTTTTTTTAGTGGGTATACCAGCACTAGGCTGGTGAGTCCCACACGCCCCGCCGGTGCCGTCCCCTAGCCGGCGGGTAGTGCATCAAGCATTTTTTCCTGGGTATCAAAAAAAAAAAAAAAAAAAAAAGGTTAGTAATAGTGGTTGCTTTGGCAAGTATCTGCACAAGGTCGCTAAGAGAGAACCGAGACCCATCTGCTGCCACTGCGAGTGTGAGGAGGGCACGGCGCAGCAAACGCTCCAGCAATGTCCTGCTTGGGCGGTGCAGCGCCGTGAACTCCAAGACATTGTGGGACAAGACTTCTCGCTGCCGTCGTGATCAAAGCCATGGTCGACCGCGAGAGGAAGTGGGTAGCGGTCGCATTCTTCTGCGACGACGTCAATTCGCAGAACGAGGCGACGGAGGAGCGGATCTGTGAGGAAAGTATCCTTGCGGATCCGAGCCGCAGCCGGCGTACCGGGCGGCGAAGGTGCGCATATGCGCGCCTTAAGCCACCGTAGTGAAGGCCGCGCGTGGGAGAACCGCAGTCTTGAGAGAGTCAGACATAACCCTGTGGCCTCCACTTGTGGGAGCACCTCCCCAATTAAAATAAATAATAAGAATAAGAATTCATTTATTTGAACATGGTGTACATACATTGAATGCAGGATATTATGACAAATAGTGTTTAGTTCGTATATGTTCAGCCTCATACAGAGGCGTACAAAAAGAGAGATAGTGGTACGAGCCATTACGAGAACTTTGTCCAAAAATTCTTAGTTCGTAAGTGTGATATCATGGTAAATGTTAAATTGTATATCATAGGAAACAATATTAAATAATGAGAATTAATAATAATTATACAAATTAATAAAAAAACAAGCTATAATAATACAAATAAGAGATTATGTCAACATTAATAAAATTGCAGAGTCATTTCGCTAATAAATTACAAATTACACGTCCGGTAGAAAAAAGATATAGGTAAAGGTAATCAATCACATGAAAATATAGATAATTAATAATCGATAAATTACATTTATGATTCACACCCATTCAATTAAAAATCCTTTTCTGAGAAAAGGTCTGAAATATAAATACAATAAGCATTATCAGTAAAATAATTTTTAAGTTTCTTTTTATATGTATCAAAGGACATATTTTGCCACGATTTTGGTAATTTATTGTAAATTGTTGGTGCCATGCAAAAGATACTTCTACGCATTAATGTTGTCTTTGATTCGTGAAGACAGAATTTATTCTTATTGCGTCTAAAATCTTGGGAACGTTTCGGATAACCTTGAAAATAAATTTGGATTGGCTTTAACAAAATATGTTGCTCTCTCTAGGTAGTGAAGGCAACGCTAATATTTGTATTTTTTAAATAAAGATTGCAACTATCCGTCTTCTTCAGATTAAACATGGCTCTTAGACACCGTTTTTGGGCTTTAAACGCTACATTATTGTCAGTACTATTCCCCCAAAATATTGTGCCATATCTTAGCACTGATTCGACCATTCCATAGTATGATGTAATCAAAGCTTCTGTGTTAAATATCAATAATAGTTTACGTAGAGCATAAGCTGAGGTACTTATCTTTTTACTGATTTTATAATATAATATAATATTCTACCACATACACACAACACCATCTAGCCCAAACTAAGCAGAGTTTGTACTATGGGTACTAGATAATGGATAAACATACATATATACTTTTTTTTTTTGTAAATACATTACATATTATACATAGAAACACCCAGACCAAGACAAACATCCATGTTCATGCACACAAATGTTTGACTTGTGCGGGAATCGAACCCGCGACCTCAGGCGTGGCAGTCGGTTACACTGTCCAATTAAGATTTTTATCTATTAGCCCAGGAATTTAGTAGTGTCCGTATCTTCAATATGTTTACCGTTAATTTTAATGTTGTTGTTGTTGTCGATATGCGCTGGCTGAACTGCATAATTTTTAATTTATTCAAATTATTATTCAAATTATTGTTGTGCCACTATTCTACTATTGATGTCAGTGAGTCATTAATGTAAAGTTTATAACTGAGTCTATTTCTACAAGCTACAGTAAAAAGAAAAGTAACAGTTCTTTTGCCTGGATTAAATGTACCCTAGTCTTAGTCTAGCGATAGCTCAGTGGGGAGACCAATAGACTGCAATGCAGAGGGCCTCGGGTTCGAACCCACGTCGTGCACCTCTGACTTTCGGAAGTTATATGACTTTTCGAAATTATGTGCGTATTGATTGACAATTATCGCCTGCTCCGTGTCTCGGAGAGCACGTTAAGCCGTCAGTCCTGGCTGCCATGAACATCTATGGCAGTCATTATTGGGAAACCAGTGTCAGGATATCATAGGGCACTGATTTCCCAATAATGACTGAGCCTGATTAGTTAGCTTTCGGGTTGCGGAGGTCAGGTGGCAGCCACTCCGTGTAAAAACTGATATCCAGTCAAATCCGGTTAGACCAGAAAAGCCGACTCCAAGTGACTTGGGAATAATAAAGGCTAGAGAAAGTAGAAGAAGTCTTATTTTGTACCTCTGGCAACGTGTATGTGACATTTCATGATGATCGGTTGAGCAGTTAAGGCGTAAAAGCGTAACAAACAAACAAACAAACTCACTTTGGCATATATATTTTTAAGTTAGGATACGGATACATAACCATAAGTATATGGTACATAAGTATATGGACATGGATGTTCACGAAGTAGTTGGTGAAGGAAACCTAATATTGCCGGCTATGTTTTGAGGTATGACGTAATATGGGGTGAATATGTCTATAGATTTCCAACCTCCCTAACTGCACGGGTGGGTAAGTTACGTGGTCGCCTCGCCACTGCAACTGCTCCGAGTGTTGTAGGTTCGATCCCTACACGGAACAAAAATTTGTGTGATCCACAAAAAGTTTCTCCTAATCGCCGTGTTCTTTGTGTCCGTTGTTTGAATATTTGTAAAGGCCCCCGCGACAAAGGAATTATTCCTGGAAATCAAATAGAAAGCTCCCTCAAGTAGTGCATTTAATAAAAGCAGAAAAGAGTATTTCCGAACAGACAAGACCCAAAAACTCTTTGCCCGACCCGGAATAAAAAATCAGTAGCTCAGGACTTCTCGTATAAAACTTATGCCCAGGAGCCAATTAAGCAATCAAGTAAGTAAGTTTAAGTAATATTGAAATAAAAGCAAATTAATTTGTAAAGTAGTCAATTTTCTCGTTTACTTTGGCGTTCAGCCAAAAGAACCGAAACCTTTTCAGTAGTTCCGTCACAGATACGCAAAGGAACTTCTCTTTTCAGCCAGCGCTGCGTAACTTGCCATAATTACGTTCCTTTGAACACAAAGATTACACGGTGCGTAAAGAATATTGATAGTATCATTATATATTAAAAGGTTTTACCAATTTATTCGTTATATAGATAAATTCAAACCAAATAAGAAGTAAAAAAATCAGTCTTACCATACTTTTGAACTTCTTTTACCGGATTTCAACACTATTTATTTGGTTACAACTTTTTATAATTATAGTTTTTAAATGTCATATGTATCAAGGTGATGTTCCTCTCAATGTCTTGAAGCGTTATTAAAAGGCTAACGAATCCTCATCGTAATTAATATTATAAATGCGAATGTGAGTATAATAATAATAATAATATTCTACACATACACACAACACTATCTAGCCCAAACTAAGCAGAGCTTGTACTATGGGTACTAGACAATGAATAAACATACCTACATCTATACTTTTTTTTGGAAATATATACATATTATTCATAAAAACACCCAAACCAAGACAAACATCCATATTCATGCACACAAATGTTTGACTTGTTCGGGAATCGAACCCGCGGCCTCAGGCGTGGCAGTCGGTTCCACTAACCACTACGCCATATCGAATATGTTTGTTTGTTACTCTTTCACGCCATAACTACTCGAGCGATCTAAAATCATAAAATTTCGCACACACGTTGTCAGGATAACAGAAAAGGACATAGGGTTCCTTTTATCTAGAAAAAAGTTGTGTAACTAATCTAAACCAACCTAACATACATTCACACGAGCGAAGCCGCGGGCAAATTCTAGTAAACCATATTTGTGTACCTCGATACCCATAAACATGAATATCCAGCAACAATGTACATTTAACGATATAATTCGATAAAAATTCGCTAGTTTTTAAATTGTTTTATCGTCACTACATAATTATTATAAAACAAGTCCCCCGCCGCGTCTGTTTGCAATAAACTCAAAAACTACTGAACGGATTTTCACGTGGTTTTCAACAATAGATAGAGTGCTTCATAAAAAAGGTTTAGGTGTATAATTTGTTAATGTTTTGTACTGCCTCTGCGAAGCAGAGCGGGACGCTTGTACACAATAATGGTAATTTCTCTTATTTTATTGCAGTTACATTAATCACAATTCATTACTATAAAAAATAATAAGTAAATTTTCATTCATAAAATACTTTCATTCATAGTAAATTAATCTGCAGCGTCAAAACAATCAACATAACATAGATACACAACATAAGTAGTGCTAATTGAACTCTAATACCTGAGGTAAGATTCCACTATCACACACTTGTCGGCCTCGATGGCGTAGTGGTTAGTGTAACCGACTGCCACGCCTGAGGTCGCGGGTTCGATTCCCGCACAAGACAAATATTTGTGTGCATGAACATGGATGTTTGTCTTGGTCTGGGTGTTTCTATGTATAATATGTATGTATTTACAAAAAAAAAGTATATATATATGTATGTTTATCCATTGTCTAGTACCCATAGTACAAGCTCTGCTTAGTTTGGGCTAGATGGTGTTTTGTGTATGTGGTAGAATATTATTATATTATTACTATCGTTAATGTTAAGATGTTCACCTTAATATAAATGTGCTAAAAAGCAACCGTGACGTTGATATTTTTAAATATACGTCATTCTAGAAGCATGCAACCAAATAAACCACATAACAATTCTTTCAAAGTAACAACATATCCAATCCTACAAGTATTGGATTTGTTCACAATATTACAACACAATAAAAGCAATGTGCACATAAATGTCGGGTTAATAAAACGACCCGGAACGAATAACGAAATAAAAAATTAAGGTGAATATATTGCCGTCACACAAAGCAATATTTTCTAATTCAGAGAATATCAGTATTATTGCTTTACCACAAAATATTATTACACGGTATATATACATTTTAACCCGTACGCTTTCCAAGATCCAATTTTACCATGTTCAGTACGTACGTCATCAAAATTCTTTCGTTTATGAGAAAATACAAGAACGCTGGAGATTTATATAATTTAATTCTAAAATGTCTGTGTAAAATTCATTTTGCGGTTTTGACTAATTTTGTGTCATTATCAGGGTAAAAAACAAAAGCTTCGCTAAGAAAACACGGTATAAAAGATTTCGGTTTGATTCATATTCTTTTGTAAAGACGAATCTTTTAATTTCGTCCCACAGCATTAGAATAATAATGACTTTTATTAAAGTAAAAGTAAAGTGGTAACTTAATTAAAAAAAGAAACGTTGGAAAATTTTTGTCTTCATTCCAACTTCGTATTTGAATATTTATTAAAATGTTATTAACGGTCCATTAATTCGAAAATGAGGTAGGTGTCCTTTACGCTGACGACCAAATCTTTGTTTTTTCTCTATTAAGAACATTTCAGTTGGAACTCTTTCTATTCAGAACATTTTAGCCGTAGAATCTGAATGTGATGTAGACGGTAAAATGCTCGATCCCTATTACGTATTTATAAATACGTTATTCATACACTTCAAACAAAGGTGTATTTCACCTACATTTTGTTAGCTATATCTAACAGGCAGACATTTAAAAAATCAACATTTTCCTACTAAGCAGATTGCAGATTGCAGATTTATACAAAACAGAAATTGTATGAAATAGTAAATAAATAACGATTAAGATTTCAACATTTTCAATTTTATTTCTGTTTGCCAAATTCTATTATTTCCAATGCACCATTTGCAAACTACCTGCAACCTATCCAAGATTTTGCAACTTTAACACTTAAAGAGTAAATTTTGCAAGTTTAACGGTAGAAACTTAGAGCAATGACGTCACAGTCAAAGTTGGCCAGATTATAACCGCGCCAAGTTTCCAGCGGCCGTTCTATAACCAGCACCTATATAACAAAGCACCGACGGAAAGTACATCAAAGTCTTAAGTCGCGGCCGCTGCGGTGATGGTGGAACTATTGTTTTAAGCTCAGCCCCACTTAACTGTACGTTGCAGGGCTGTCCGTATCGGACTGGCATTCATTATCAATAGGAGGATTAAAGCTTAATAGGAAATTGAAGCCCTATCTGCAGCTAAAGGCGTTATACACATATTCATGGTTTGTTTTAGTCTTCTTTATTTATATTTCTTAAGCTTAGTTGACAAAAGTGGCTCGACTATGGAAAAAAAGTTGAACAATGCTACAAGTACTAGCGCAAGAATCACGGATATACACTCCCTTTTTTATTTTTGCCTGTCGAAATGACTACACTGCGCTTAGTGGTAAGCAGTTGTGTAGTCCACAAGCAGAGCGCTCCACACTACGTCCTTACATGAAATGTTGCCGAGGTCTCTACTATGAGGAGCTGAGAAGACCCTTTTTACGCCCTTTAAAAGAAAACATTGGATTAAACTAATTCTGACGATTTTAAGTGCCGTCTATTCATTGACATAAACGGCATCTTAATGAAGCAGAAAACTGATCAACGTCAATACACAAGATTTCGTTGTCATATTTTGTAGAATGAAGGTGTCTATACAGTGAAACTTTTCCAGTTTTATCAAAAAGATTATAATTTAAATGATATCGTCGATCAATGTACTGAAATACCTTCTTACAGTTACCGTTTGGACACGTGTAACATCCCTTTAAAATTAGGTCGCTCCCCTGCTATAGTAAGACTTTGTGTCTCTACTACTCTACACTACTCTCACTAGCCATCTAAGACTGACAAAACAGATTTAAAGCAACATATTTTTGTATTTTGTTTATGTTTTGACACATACAAACGTATGATATTACGTATCAAGGATATTTCCCTGCAGGAGGTAAGAAAATGTGTATTACAACTGGTGAAACGCGGATTTATATTACCAGCTACAGTTTTAGGCCACGAATTAGCCTATGCCGGTTAATGGACACAGCTCCGATTCCTAGCAGAAAGAATTTCTTTACGTGGAATGATCCAACTAGCCACAGCGAGGATACCTCGCAATTACTATTATAATCGATTAATTATTATCTTACTTACAATTTCGATTTCAATTTAATCGCCAACAGTAAAATCTGTCATTGACACAAAAAAAGCCGCAGCTAGTGATAAAGGCATATATCTATGTATAATATAAAAAAATAACGTTCTGACGACACTTCAATCTGCCAGCCTAGATCTAAACTAAATCAAGTTGTCAGTAACTTTATAGATGTTTTCCTAGATTGGACACTTTGCTATCGGGAGAAGTAGGTTGACCATTACGTAGCCCCGCGTCTAAAAATGGCCAGTTCAGCCTGCAACGTTGTTGATGGGGGACGTTATAATAAAATTAAATGATATTAGGGTGGCGTGCTGGTGCCTCGTTTTCCCGTGACATAAATATTCACTGACGCTTACGGCTCATTGTAAGATCTTGGGTTCGATACCCGTTTCGAGGAGAGTGTTTTTGGGGTTTCTGTTGGCAAATGCAGTGAAGAAACACTGAGTCTCATATCTGGAGTGTTACTTTATGAAGTTTAGCGCCTTAAGGATCATTGCCAACAAAATATTTGCCTCAGTTACACAGATATCACTTTAATAAATGACGTAAGCTTAAAACTTTTTAGGTATGAATTAAGAAACACAGCAGTACATTGTCAATTCATTAATCACGCTTTAAATCCACAATGAGGGAATTTCACTTTGTACTAACTATATTTACATTTTTAGTCGGCGAGCCTAGACGCTGACGTCTAACGGTCACAGATCCAGAGTCTGAGTATTTTTTAACCTCAATAACAATTTGCTTGACCTAAGATCACATCTACAGCTAAAATTCACTACTGCTACGCCAGGGGTACTGAGAAGCTTCTAACGTAATATCCAGTAACATTTAGCACCTGCCTAACCGTAAAAATGCATGCACTAGAATATTGCGTGTTGATCAAACAAACAAGCAGGCATGAAGAGAACGACTTCACGAATAGCGTAGTTGTTTAAATCATCGCTACACCCCTTCCATTACGCCGAGTGACGTGTGTTCTAATCTCATAAAGGACAATAATTTGTGTGATCCGAAAATGGTAGTTCTGAGTCTGGGTATTCTATGTTCCTTATTTGAATGTTTGTAAAGTCCCCCGCGTTATACTGATTCAAAATTACTAATACTAGCAATGAGTAGGCGGTGCAATGTAATAACAAGTGAGAAACGGCAATGAATTGCCGTAAATCTTAGAGTTCGAAAAAATGGTATCACGTGACCTTGAGGTCATTTTGAGGTACTTTTTATTTTATTTTTCATTTGAAGGAAACTCACAGCTATTAAAGTAATAAATAGAATAATATAAAAAGGAAGGCAAGTTTAGTTACAAGTTTTCACTTATAGATACTTATATGACTACAAAATTAAATAATTACATTAGTAAACATTAAACCTACTCACATAATAAAAAAACTATTTATAGACTAGACACATTATTATTATTTACACTTAATAAGTACATCTTTAGGTGCTGACTCCAAAGTACCAATTGCACAATATCTTTTTCAATTTAGAAATGCTAGTATTAAAAATGTCGATATCCACATCCTGGCTCGCTGCATTGTATGATCGACATGCTGTAACTAAAAATAAGTTTTGCCTGTATGTTGTTCTTGCCAGGGGAGTGAACAGTAGGTGTGATCTGCGTAGGAATGCAGATGGTACTCGTAGGCCGATTTTGCTCACCAACTCAGGTATGTCAACGGATCCTTTCATCACTTTCCATAGAAAAAAAGAACTTCAATTTTTCTTCGCTCATAGAGAGGAAGAAGGTGAACTTTTTTGCAACGGTTAAAATAATTCTTCTCCCTAGCCTTTATTATTCCCAAGTCACTTGGGGTCGGCTTTTCTGGTCTAACTGGATTTGACTGAATATCACTTTTTACACGGAGCGGCTGCCACCTGACCTCCGCAACCCGAAGGCTAACGATACCCTAAGATTAGACCAGCGTCAGGATATTATAGGGCACTGACTTCCCAATAACGACTGCCATAGATGTTCATGGCAGCCGGGACTGACAGCTTAACGTGCTCTCCGAGGCACGGAGCAGGCGATAATTGTCAATCAATACGCACATAATTTCGAAAAGTCATATAACTTCCGAAAGTCAGGGTTGCGCGACGTGGGTTCGAACCCGAGACCCTCTGCATTGCAGTCTGTTTGACTCCCAACTGAGCTATCGCTGCTATCGCTGCAACGGTTAAAATAATTAGAAACATAATATTTTGCCCGATGTTGAATGTAGGTACTTCAAAAATTTCTTTTGTATTCTTTCAAGACGACTTACATATATATTATAGTTCGGATTCCACAACTGAGAGGCATACTCGAGATGACTACGAACCAAACAGCAATATAACATTTTTAGAGTCTTAATGCGTCTATATATACATATATATCAACTTAGCTGAGTCGAATGGCGTTGACCGCCAGTCGCTAGCTCTTACGGTTCTTGAGTTGAGTAACGTTAAGTTGTATAACAGACAGACGGACAAAGCTGTTGTACAAGAGTTTGTAGAACTCTAAAATGGGTGTCTTTCTTTACATATATTTAATATACACACACAACCTAGCTATGGTTATATTATAATATTATAGTACAAATATTGACACCAACAAACCGACCACCAACTGTAAGAACTAAAACATCGTTTTATCGAACTGCGAAACTAAATGACTCGGTTGGTTTGGCGTATTTATTTGCTTTCAATTTGTTTCAATACAAACAGTGCACCCTGCTTGATTTTATTAGCCGGGTGGAGACTGTAACGGGGCTGCCAGTCAAAACGGAAGTTACCTCTATGCATTGAAATGTTATTTGATGTTATAAATAATGTGAGAGAAATTTACTTCGTGTAATACAAAGGCTTAAGGATTGTTCGTACTTGATGAATAGTTATGTCGACGTAAAGAAGTTTATTCTGCTATCACGTTGGTATATAAATAAGCAGACCTGTTTGATGGTAAGCGTTACTGTAGGCGACGATTGTATTATATTATCAGAGGTACCATCCGTTCATTGACTAGTCTACGGAAAATATTGGGTAGATTGTATTCAAACCCCTCAATTCTCTTATTCTATTGAATAAGGAAAGTAAGCATTTGAACTGTCTACTTTAAGGCCTGTTGCCTACATACATATACCGTTACCAATTGCAAACTGTGGACTCAATTCAAAAGAACTAAAACATTTTATAGCATTTCTTTTTTGGAATTATGTATTGTAATTGGAAGACAAAGTTCCTAGACAGCGCAATTTATTATGTTAATTTCAACTAATTGCCAAAACATATTCTGACATATCTGAACCTAGCAACTAACCTAAATGTAGCTTTAGTAACTTAGTAAACTCACTAACCTATATATTTTGACGGTCATAAGTGTTACTTTGTGACCTGAATGAATAAAATGATTTTTGACTTTTGAATTTTATCTCGCCATTTTAGTTACACTTTTGGGAGATTTTGACTGCATCTATGGTGTAGTGATTTAAGTGGTCGCCCCGTCATTGCCACTGCGGCGAGTGTTGTGGGTTTGAATCCCACATGGAACAAAAATTTGTGTGATCATCAAATGGTTGTTCCGAGTCTAAATGTTCTTTGTGTCCGTTGTTTGAATATCCCCAGGAGAAATTCCTAGTGCGGAGGTAGTAAATAAAAAAATATATAAGCCTGGGAGTTTGCTAAAACTTTGGCAGCAAGGCTGAGAAAGTTCTTTCGCCTTACGGAACAAAGTAAAGAGCTTGGACTTTTGTATTTCCTGAGTAAGTAGGATTTCCTTTAGAGATTTGATTTCCTTTAGCCATCACCAGCCAGCGCCGTCATTGCAGTATCATCGATTATTGCCCCAAGTGCTGGCAGATTAGCTTCTGTTTTTTGAGAGATCGACAGGCACGAGTGACTCAAGGACTCCACGAGACAGGCCTGACCTAGCGTGGAGTTCATGAGCAATATTTTTCTTAATCTACAAATTATGTTTTGGTAATTTTAATACTATAAGTACATTATAAGATACCTATTTTGTTTTAGGAAAACTCTGTATATGTTTATTGCAAATAAAAATCTTATCTTGTCTTATCTAATATTTTGATATTGATAACCTGCAGAGGTTGCGATAACTACTTACTATCAGCCGAACAGAGCTTGCTTGCCTGTTTATATTCGAATGATTCTACCAATTACCAACGTTCATTCCAATGTCAGTTTTTTGATAACAGTCGAATAACAATCTATTTTTTAATACAATTAAGCGCAATAACTATTCATGCATAATTGTATATAACGATGAAGCCTATGAAAACAGTCCATAATAAACTTGCTCTCAATAAACACCTAAAGATAGAACGTAGGCGACCATTACCAGCGTAGGCGTGAACTGTGCTAAGCCTTCGTATGTATATAGACGCGGCATTGAACATCTTCGGATCATTCAGTATTTTAAAAGTCAAGGTCAAGGTCATATCGACAAGATATGACCTTGACCTTGAAAAATATATTAAAATATTGTAATGAAATGTGATAGAAAACTATTTAACAATAATAAAATGTATATAAACTCTACCACTACTGGGTACGGGCCTCTTAGCAGTGTGACAAGGTTAAGGGCGTAGTCTACCATGCTGGTCCAGTGCAAGTTGGCAGACTATACATATCTTAGAGAAAATTATAGAGAACTCTCAGACATGTAGGTATCCGCTCAATATTTTCTTGGGCGTCAAAAATAGTTATTTTTAAGACGCATATAAGTCAGATGCTTTGGATTGAATTGAATTCAAGACCTCTCTATGACAGTCTAACGATCTCTCTCTGTTCATGGACATTTGTCGTCGCCAGTCAGTGAACGCAAATCAGCCGGTCGTTGTCTATCTGCATACATGAATATCAATTCGGCTTTATACGTCATAGGTATTACATACGTCATAAAAGTTTGCCATTGAAGGCTGAGCACACATACCGATGTTATAGCCCACGCATGTATCCTGGAGACGTAGGCAGACGAATATCGCACCCACATTTAGTCAGCTATTTTTAAGTCACACGTGGCATTTTCAGATTCTTGCTACAAAAATCCGTAAGCGTATAATAATATATTAAGTAATATAAGGTCTGAATTTTCTAGAAATGTGCTGAAGGTTTATTATTATTTTAGGAAGGTGTTTGTATGTCTTCTTGTAGGTTTACAAATGAAATGCTTCTTGGTAGATATGAATATATTTACTGGTACCAGTGACAAATATAATAAATACATATTAAGCTTCGACCTAAGTGAGACGACTGTCGCATGGCGCTACTGCATACTTGCGCCTGACTATATAAAACTGATACGTTAGCAGTGTCGCTACACTATTTTTATAGAAATGCTGTACAGTAATATTATGTGGATTTTATTAGACTTGACTGCCACGGTGGCGTACCGAGAGATAACACGACTGCTTTGTAAAGGTCATAGCACACATATCAATTCGGAAAGGGACGTTTAATCTCAGTCTCAGTTACGAGTACCGGGTCGGCAGTGTCATTGGGTTTTATTTGAAGAAATTGGCAGTAGCAGTGCGAGATCTGGAACTGTAACTACTAAACACCAAAAGACTCGTTCTAAACCTTTAGCAGGCGAAATGTGTACGTAATACACCTCTGCTTACCCTTTAGAGAAAATAGACGTACATGTGTATTTGACATGGTGAGATTAGATTTAGATTTATGTTTTGTAATGATGAAAATATTTTCACTGTTCAGTTATCAAACTTACATATATCCGCTAATAAATGTTAGCAATTATAGGTAGAATATTATTATTATATAGAAATATTTAGTTAAATGTAGCAATGTAGAAGCATTATTTGAATATGTTTAATTGTATCCGTTATTTTCTGTTGGCAACACTGATTTTTCTCGACTGCCCCACTATGCTTGATAGTATAAATCTAACGCGCGGAACTATAACGGGCAGTCGTGCGTTGTGTGGCGATCGGATAAGTTTGTGAAGTAAAAGTATATTAAGTGGCGGATATTGCATTGAACTAAATCAGGTATGCATATTGTGTAACTATGTAAACTATTAATATAAAATATAATTATGTTACAATAATATTAAAGGAAATAAATACTTGAGAACAGATTCTGGAGTTTCCTTACAATTCAGAAGTGGGATAGACGGGTCATTTTTTTTAAAAGGCACTCGTTTATCCCAGCCCACGTGCAAATTTAACTTTTATGAACAAATAAAAGAAAATATATACATTTCGTTCAGAATTGGTTCTCAATAATACAATTCGACTTGTCACGCATTGTATGGGGTATTGCGATATAGTCGATTTCAATACAACAAAATCAAAAGGTATACAAACGGTTCATTGACATGACCATAGACATTTTAGTGATGTCCAAGTGTAGCATCAATTGTAAAACAATTAATTACTTATTTGAATTTAAAAAAAGTTGATATCCGCTTTTGACCAAACAGAATATAGTAGATCGATACATACAGTAAAAAAAAATGCAGGGTAGGTACATAATTTTACATTGTTAAAGAATAACCTAAGGGATAGGATTAGTAATTATAACTGACAGATTAATTTAAAATCCTCCAAATTATAGATATTTTGGCATCTGACAAATAACCTCACTTTTCGTCTAAGATTTTTTAAATCAAACAATTATTTATTAATCGAACGCCAAATGCTTTAAAAAATATTAAGGTATCGTGTGAAAACGTTGAAAATATGGATAATTGTTACTTATTCCATGTAGTGAGTAATTGTAATAAATTTAACAGATTTAACATCAATTTGGTTTGTTTATATTTCCGTCCTGATGGGTTGAAGTCAACTACGACACTCGTGTTTGTTTGTTTTTTCGTCTCGATTATGAGACTTACAGATAAGTGTGTTGGATGCTAGGTGGACTCGTTGTGTCGGCGTCGTAGTTTGGCTTGGCCAAGGCACTCCCTGGTATTGGCAAGCGACGTATTTACTTGATAATGTACTGTGTACTTATGGATATGTAGCATTATTGCGGTTAATGAGGTTGAATTTGGCTGGGGCACTCCTCGATATTTCTTCTCTCGGCACTGTTTATATCCAGCCAGAGCTACTCTCTGGAGATGTGTTATCAGGTGCAATCTGCTATAAATGTCCATCAAAAATGGTATTGGGAAGAGGAATGACTTGTTAATGCTTTTGCCCATATTGGTGCGCTATGTTTATATGCACTATACTGACATACAGATTGAAGGTATCATTATTAATATATTATTACTTTTATTTTCAATCGATACCTACAATATTAAAACACAATGAAACTATATACTATCTTAAAGATTAAAGCTTTCATGGATGAGCTGAATTCATGGTCAAAGTCAATATCATTTATTCATTTAGTTCACAAAGATAAGATAAGATAAAACTTTATTCATAGATAAAGTTAACCTAGGTTTACAATGATGTTCTGTTTTAATATACGTTCTAAATATGTGTGCACAGCATGTTTAAAACAGATACAATATAGTACAGTTAAACATATTTACACTATTAATCATATTTGACTATATTAACTTAGAACATTAGCAAATTAATGTATAAATAAGAAGAAAAATATTCTGTTTAACTTCAACATATAAAATTGGCGGTAATCCGATAAAAATTCTTTAGCTCCCGTGCTAGTCAAATTGTGTTACGGCGAGGTAAGGATTCTCACTCTAGAAATACCAACTGTAAGTTAATTGAGTAAGGACAGTTTTGTAATATTGATTGTAATATTTAAGCGAACAAAACACGCACGATATCTACTAATGAGTTTGGTGTAAACAGGTTGTATATCTACAAATAACAGATAATTTTGAAGAACGATTGTTAAGCATAGTTAAACTATTTTAAAATAATGTAATTGATAAAATATAAAGTTTATGTCAATGCAGACATGATTTGGTATTTATATGAATTTTATTTATGGTAATATATAATAAATTTGAATAGCTTTAATAGTTTTAATAGTTTTGTTAGCTTGAAATTTAGTAAAGGTCAATAAAATTACTGAGGCTAAATTTAAGTTAGTTGCTAGGTTCAGGCAAAGGGTTGGCCCTATGAGAAGAAACCTGCAAGACACGATATTTGAGCGCCTCACTTAACTTTATCATCTAAAGTTTTTAAATTTATATTTACGTTAGGACTCTTTACATTTGGCAGTGTAAAGTTTAGTAGTAAATTATTCGTCGTAAACCAGTCTAGGACTTGCGCGAGTAAATCGTTAACAGCACATAAATTCGGTGCTTTTCAGTCTACTTTAAAAATAAGGGATTTGTCATCCACGAATAAAACAATTTCACACAAATCCTGAAACCATATTGATTTGTATGAAATAAATCATTTACACTAAAGTGGCTCTTTAATTGCTGTAATATAATCTTCCCAAATACTTTACTGATTGAAATTGGCCTAAAATTATTGGGGTCGCTTTGGTATCCAATTTTAAATTAAGGTAGTATTTTACTACATTTAATTAAGTTAAGAAAAATGCCCATGTTCATTAAAATGCCCCGTTGATTATAGCAGCTAGGTGTGGCGCTATATTGACAATAATATTTTCAACAAATTTTACAGAGATAGGAATCCCTGAATTTAGCAGATATTTTTTAATTAAGTTACTTAAATACGTTTATTATATGATATGGATGTACACGTTCAAAACTGAATAGTATCTTACTCTTCCACGTTGTCGATAACCAAGTATTCTACTCGAGCTGGGCAAGACCTTAGGGTACTAGTTGTATTTAAAGTTATTTTTGCGAAGTAGTTATTAAAGGTGTCGGCTATTTCCAAATTATTTGAAATTATGTTATTATTTTCCACAATACAAATTATTAATTATATACATAATATAAACACAATTCTATAAAACTAACTTATACCTAAAATATTATAAAACAGAAATAAAAAAGAAGAAAACTAAAACCCTCTAATAGGCGTCATAGAATTCCTATTGTTATTATTTGTATTAAGTTCAAAGGTATTCATTGAAATTAAACTACTATATACGGATTTTATCGCGTTGTTTATTTAACACTCTATTACATAATTTAGAAACTGTTACACTACTATACTATACTATTAAACTTTGCTAATTTTAAGCTAATTGGATTGTTGGGGCTACCAAATGTATTTGTTTTTAAGTTTACACTTTCCCCGACGTTTCGGTTGCTTTTCAGCAGCCATGGTCACGGGGACACTAAGATGGTAGTTGTCTCAATGTTCCAGTGTAGTTATTTCAAAGTACCCGAACATAATTTAGAACAGAAGACGATATTTATTCAAAGGTATTATCACGCACCTTGCTGCGTCCTGTTTCATTGTTATTAATATTCCAAGTAGTTTTGATTTTATTACTAGAATTTCGTATTTTAGTTTTTATATAAAGAGACTTGGCAGTGGCACAAATCATTTTAAATAATTTTTAACATATTGAATAAAATTAGGATCAAAATTGAATGTTTTTCATATCATATAATTTAGATCACAAAACATAATCTTATTATTCTTAGTAAAGGTCTTACATTTAATAATATTTTTATATTCTAAAGTAATTATGCTATGTAAAGACTCATATACTTCGTCTGAGAAAGGATATCCTTCCATATTGAGAACCTTGACACTTACTTTATTATTAAATTTCTTTAAGCGATTAGAGGTCATTAGTCTACATGTGATCTTATTCTCTTTAAGCATTGTATTTACAGAAAAATCTACCCTTTGACCACAATGGTCAGATGTCGGTTCACTTAATATGGCCCGGCCATATTTAGAAATTGAGTCACAAAATACATTATCTAAGCAGATAGCAGAATGTGATATAATCCTGGTTGGTTCCAAAAATAGATACTTTAATTAAATGACTCTAATGAACTAATTAGTTTCACAGAAAGAGCTGACTGCTCAAGGAAATTAATATTAAAATCACCACATACTACTATATTCCTATTACTAAAACTCAAACGATTTAAAATATCCTGTACTACTGTTTCGAATACACTAAAGTCACTCTGCGGTGGAAAGTACACACAAACTATGGTATGTTGCTCTTGTTCCACACAGGATAACTCATCAGTACGATAGAAAGATTTACTATATCTTTAAGTTCTTTACGTTTTACATCATAACATAAATATATTAGAGAGCCACCATATATAGAATTCTCTTAAAAATGCACTTACAATTGAATAATACTCATTATAAATTTTAATTGAATACTTTTTAACCAATGTTCAGTTATGCAACATACTTGAATATTATGTTTAAAAATAAATCTAATTCTAACTCCTTGCCGGATAGACCCTGAATATTTTAATGAATTAGTTTAATACTGTGTATGCCTGTCCTTTGTCTCGTTTACCAGTTTAAACTTCTAGATGTATCACTAAGATTTGTAGTAATAATACTACTATGTTCTATAACCTTCACTACTCTTCTGGTAACTGGGTCCCTGCATAATATATTAAATGCTAATAGTTTAGCAAGTTGCTTTTTATAAAAATACGGTAGAAACAATGTATATTTAGTCAATAAAAACCTACTAATAAACTTGTTAGTGTCGAAGGATGAAATAAAATTGTTATAACATATACAACTGCATTTAAAGAAGTAAATTAAGTTTTTCAATATTCCTATTTTTGTTCTTTTGTTAATACATAGGACTATGGTCATGCACACAGAATAAAGTTACACCCTACCTTATAATGTAATGATTATACTTCTGTTAAATAGATTGCATCTTTTTTAGTGACAGATAGGCTGTCACCATAAAGAAATGACTGTTGACTGAGCGTTTAATGTAGTCGTTTTTAACTTCTACTGAAACCTACAGGTGTGGGTTACAAAGATGTATTCATGTTTTCAGACCAAATAGGTGTTTGGTCTCAAGGCATGAATGTGTTTTTGTTATTGTTATCAACCAAATAAGACACAGGCATAACTTCATGATCAGGGGAGGAGATGATATCACTGTTGACTGACTCCAAATCACAAACAGCTGACAGGTTTCAGCAGTAATATTAAAGTTAACCTATTGAGTCTCAGTGACATACTGGTGGCATGACTCGATATATTTTATTACGTCTGGTATACCTGACAGATCAACTGTGATAAATATTTAATTAATGAATTTAAACTGCCGATCATTCCTTAATTTTCAGACTAATGGACGAGTCTGATGATAAGTACCTAACCGCGATAATGAAAGCGGAAAAGGGTAGACTTCAAAACAAATACAGAGTGAGGGGGTGGAAGGGAGCCGGCGAGAGAGGCAAATCCACAAACACTCTTTTAATCGTAAGTCACAAAGTCCGAGGAGGGAGGTGTTGCGACAACGTGGATAACACGGAGTCGTAACATCAAAATTCGGCATAATAATAAAAGTCCGAGGAGGGAGGTGTTGCGACAACGTGGATAACACGGGGAGTCGTAACATCAAAACTCGGCATAATAATAAAAGTCCGAGGAGGGAGGTGTTGCGACAACGTGGATAACACGGGGAGTCGTAACATCAAAACTCGGCACAATCGTAAAAGTCCGAGGAGGGAGGTGTCGCGACAACGTGGATAACACGGAAAGTCGCGACATCAAAACTCGGCACCGTTAAATAAACTAAGTAAATTAATTAATAACCGCGTCTCTACAGTTTTAGATGTATTAAGTAATGTTAAAGGCGCATCGACCTCGCTATGAGAATATTGTATCAATAGATAAACTAAAACCATGTTTGGTATACGATAGAAATCATGATTCTAGTTAAGTAAATTCAGAGAAAGAATGTGATGATATTTCTAAAATAATGAATTGATAACATAATAGTTGTAACAGTGATTCTCACTGGTTGTTTTCAATAATTATATAATATTTCAGTGATTTAAAATAAATGTATGAATGCCATACATATTATGTAAAACAATTATAATAGCATTTTCTGCATGGCACCCAAAATATACAATAAAGTACCAAATAAATTTAAGGACCTTAATGTTAACGTATTTAAACGTAATTTAAGAAATTTATTATTTATTGCATAAATGCTACTATAATATTAATGATCTCCTATGTGATAATCTTATATAATTTGTTTTCTTTGTTTTAATAATCGTCTATCATGATCTAATTTAATTTGGCATGTTCTTAATTATTGACTTATCTATTACTATTCTATTATTGGAAATGAATTATTAATTAATTAATTTTTATATTTATTGTACGGATTTGAACTAACCTATTTATAATATATCTCACTTCATTGTTAAGAGACGCTTAATTGACATGTTAATTATAATATTAGACCCAGCATAATTTTAAAATTCTTATTAAGCATATACATTTGCATGTCTGACAAGACAGAGCATGTTGAGAAAAAAAATACCTATCTGTAACACCTGAGCGTACACATGTTGAGTCAAATAAATTTATCTTTAATAATAAGTTATAAATGTGTACATTCACATTAATAAAAATAAGCATTGTCTCTATGTAACAGGATATACATAATAATTTCTTAAGAAGTACATAAATAAAATGCATTAAATTATACTTATTACGAATATAAACGACGGTACTTCAAGCGATTCATGGCCACAATTTTGTGCACGAATCGCTTGACCTGTTGTTGTTAAACATAATCTAAAGCGAAGGGTCTCGCTTTAACATCAGGATGGCCGAGCTGTTAGCAATTATAGGTAGAATATTATTATTATATAGAAATATTTAGTTAAATGTAGCAATGTAGAAGCATTATTTGAATATGTTTAATTGTATCCGTTATTTTCTGTTGGCAACACTGATTTTTCTCGACTGCCCCACTATGCTTGATAGTATAAATCTAACGCGCGGAACTATAACGGGCAGTCGTGCGTTGTGTGGCGATCGGATAAGTTTGTGAAGTAAAAGTATATTAAGTGGCGGATATTGCATTGAACTAAATCAGGTATGCATATTGTGTAACTATGTAAACTATTAATATAAAATATAATTATGTTACAATAATATTAAAGGAAATAAATACTTGAGAACAGATTCTGGAGTTTCCTTACATAAAGGTGTGTGCAAAAGAAATAATTTCAAAGTTTTTACTTGACCTGGGCTACAGTCAAACGGAAAACCTGCTAGAGATACAAAAATAATAACACGCACGCTATACATACACATACACGTACACACACACACACACACACACACACTTAACCACCCATTCACATTCATACACTCAACCACACACACACCTAACTCACAAACAAGATAATTATCATTATCTACATGCCCATACAAATTAATTGTAACTTTGCATATGTTTATTTTAATTTTACTTACCTGTTTTGAGATTCATTATTTATTTTTCTTTTTATGTCTACGTCTACTGTTAGATACAATTTCTCACTGTTTTAAGTACGATTTTTCCGTGGAATGGAAGCTTGGTTATCCATAACACAGGTTTTTACCTAGCTTGGAAACCAGTCTCCCAGTACCTTTTATTGACAACATTGTACCTTTGTGTTTAACTGTAATAATATGGGAGAAATAAAATAAATTATTATTATTATTATTAAAATATATTTCGCAGCTAAACAGCGTTCATACCAGCTTTTAGCACATGAGCAACTTAACAATCAATATGCCTACCACATTAATCATACATACAAAGAATAAAATAATTAGTTCACCCATAAAAGTTAAGGAAAAGATATTAGCGGTACATTTAGTTACTCAAATTACATATTGTTCATGGCAGGTGTCGAATTAATAATTAGAAACGTCTCTTGTATTCAAATCCTTTGAGCACGTTATGTGGTTACTGTTTATTTAAATTGAGATAAAATGGCCGAACGTTTGATCGAAGATACAAGCGGTGAGCGATTATGCTACTGAGTTTACGACGTGCTCATCGCTTTGTTAATAATAATTATTATTATTGTATTATTATGTTTCTCTTATCTCAGGTATTGTCTATCATATTATCATAGGTCTAACGTGAAGAGGCCCTTCGAGACGCCCTTTCGCGAAGCTACGTTTGGATTCTAATATATTTGGGATATGAGGATGAATCTGTCCTAAAGACTTTTATAGCATCAAGTCAGATTGGCAGACGACGACTCGCCAACTCACTAGATGGGCCCTCTGAATAGCCCCAACAGGCATACAAGCCAGCAGCAGAGATCAACAGCGGTGCGCATGGCTAGGGATGTTGAGTGGTGCTGCGATGGTAAATTATCATTATTATAAAATTAGGCATACTTGGGCTCAGTTATGCATATCCTAAACGGGTAGCCAGTGATACTGCACCCACATGTATAGCCATCTTTAGCTACGGTTCAAAGTAAGCAAGCCTCTTGCCAAGCACATGAGCATTCATCGATGCTATGGCAAATCTTTTGATAAATCTATAGTCAATAAATGAGATTTTGCAAGCCGTGTGATAAGATAGTTGCCTATGCTTGATTTTGTACATTATTTCATACGATGCAATCAAAATAAATCCTTATGAACAAACAGTAACAAAATTTTAATTTCTTTTATCTTGGATGTATTTAAATTGTATATAAAAATAAGTGGGACTGTCGAAGGGATATCTCGCTATCACCCTCTGGCAGCAGCGTTTAAATATCAGTTATGTCACAGTTTTTACCATGCATCCTTTGTCTGTCACTAAACATTGACCCGTACTGTCAGATTTGAAAGCTTTGTATCATATTTGTGTTAAAAAGTTTAAAAATTCTTTGTATTTTAGACTTTATATCATGTAACTATTTGCATTAAATATTTAATAAATCTGAGTCAACTACCCTATTGTCGAATGACAGAAAAGGATGAACGACGCTATTTAAATGTAGGCCCTTACATTTCATAGACATCATGGAGAGTCGAAAATCGTAGAAATATAAAAATTGTTTCTTCATTTCGATTCCAATTTTGTTGCTGTTCACAAAAACGTTTCATTATAATGCTTTACATATTTTATGTCGTTGAGTATAAAATAACGAGAAAAGTCACAAATACACAACTACTCTATTATTTAAATCCGCATTATTATTATTTAGAAACGCTTTGCTTTTATATTTGGTCCATGACAGACCGTCGCTGTGCGCAGATTTATCACAAGATACGGTATAAAAATCATTCGAGTGCGAAATAGAAGCCGAGACGGACGCCTCTGTGGCTGGCATTGCAGGAAATGTCTAACCTTAAGGTCGAACCCAACTTGTGGGACAAAAAGAGGTTACCCCGTGTTAAAGACCCGAGTGGTTATGACAAAAAAGGATGCAGGCTAACCACCTTTGTGTTCAAATTAAGTCGCCTTTTATGGATTTTATTGTCACTCGTTTTGCTTGCGGCCATTTGGGTGAAGTATAAACTATTTCAAACCACAGGATATGTGTAGACAATAAGTTGTAAACTGAATAAGGTGCAGTATAATCCAAAATAGGTAATTTAGGAAATGTGGTCCTTCTCTGTTAATATTACCTTCTAGCTTTGCGCACGGCTGCATTCGGTAACAGTAATTTTTTCTGGATGAAAAGTAACCTACATATGTCCTTTTGTGTACCTCTGACACAATGTATGCAAAATTTTATGAAGATCGGTGGAGTAGTTAAGGCTTGAAAGCGTAACAAACAAACAAAGTCACATTCGCATTAATATTATTACTAGTTACGATTAGTAAGGGTTAGGATTATAGCATGATGTCTGCTTGATCCTGGAGTCCTGCTTAAACTGTTCGGCGTATCACGACGTTCAAAATATCGGGGCTAAAGAACTTTGTTTAGATGTAAGTTATGGTGGAATTGACATGTCCGAATAGATAAAATTCCGTGTCTTTTATGTGTAAACATTTAGGTTTCGCATGTTGGATTGACTTGTAATTGTTATACAACGTTAAATTTAAAGTGATAAATATACAGCAAAATGATTTCTAATTATAAGAGTGTTTTATATATCGTGCACGTATCTTCTTTATCTCAAAGTCTCCAGAAGTCCGATTAAAAATATCAGACTGAGCCAACAAAAATGGGGTATCAAGTAATAAATAACTATCACTACATATTATAAAACAAAGACCCCGCGTCTGTCTGTCTGTCTGTACGCGATAAACTCAAAAACTACAAAACGAATTTTCATGCGCTTTTCACCAATAGAGTGATTCATGAGAAAGGTTTAAGTGTATATTTATATTATGGTTTTGTACTACCCGTGCAAAGCCGGGCGGGTCGTTGGTAACAATCAAAAAAGGAATTACTAAGTGTTTGACCGTTGACTTTTCGAAGTTATGGGCGTATTTAAATAGTAAATGATTGCTTTCTTTAACGGTGAAGGAAAACATTGTGAGGAACCCTGTATGTCTTCATAATGTTTTTGAAGTTGGGTCAAGTCTGCCTAATCACCCTAGGCTGGCGTGGTAGACGATGGTCTAAATCTTCTCGAAAACTGGTAATTGCCTCGATGGTGTAGTGGTCAGTGTAACCGACTGCCATGCCTGAGATCGCGGGTTCGATTCCCGCACAAGTCAAACATTTGTGTGCATGTTTGTCTTGGTCTGGGTGTTTCTATGTATAATATGTATGTATTTATAAAAAAGTAAAAGTATCTATGTATGTTTATCCATTGTCTAGTATCCATAGTACAAGCTCTGCTTAGTTTGGGCTAGATGGTGTGGTGTTTATGTGATAGAATATTATATTATTATTATATTATTATAAACTGCGAAGAGGGTCGTGCCCAGCAGTGTGACAGTTTATATACAGGAGTGATAATATATTATTAAGGTATGTGTATGCTCGGTTCTTTTGACAAAGTAAAAGATGTTTCTGTATTAATTTAATACTATAAAGGTTTATTTTATACGTCAAAAGCACACAGCAAATTTTAAAACAAACATTTCATTAGCGTCGTATGAAATTTACAATATTGTAAGTCCCTAAGAACGCCTTTAAATTTAAATACATTTTTTTTTTATGTGGCATAGGTTGTCAAACGAGCTGACGGATCTCCTGATGGTAAGCGATTACTGCTGTCCATGGACACTTGCAACCCCAAAGGAGTTACAAGTGCGCCACCAGCCCTTTAAAACGGAATGAAGGAGGGAAAGGTCAAAGGAAAGGATAGGTGAAGGATCGGGGTAACTGGGCCTCCGGCCTCTCTCTCACTCACCGATACGAAACGCAACAGTACGGGTACCGTTACTTCACGTCGGTATTCTGTGTGAGGGTAGTCCTACCCCGGTCGATCGGGGCCATTCATGCTAAAACCAGCGAGGATCTACTACCTTTTGTGACTTGTGCCTTTGCGTTCTTTTATAAATACATAAATTAACGTAAACAAATCTATAACTTTTTCAGTTATGCTAATTAACAAGAGAGAAAGAATTGAATTGTAAGAGACTAAATCCTACAACACAGAGAACCCTAATAATATATAGTAAATAGTAATAAGCTATTATTATTATTAAATTTGGAAGGCAGGCTACCATCAGATGGCCATGCTTGTAAGCCTCTGGTAATAACATAAAAAATGTTGAGTGTTTATTCTTAAATTTATTTTATTTTATCAATAGCACCTTATTTGATTAGATAAGAACGCAAGTTTTTATGCACCACAAATAGTTGTTCTTAGTCTAAGTGGAGGTGGAGGTCATTATTTTAAAGAAGATTCTCCACATTACATAAGTTATTACTAGTTCTTCTAAAAGAAAAGGATATGTAGGATGTATTCGCATAAGCAGCCTATAGTAGTCTACAGCTGAACATGCCTCATCTGTTTTAAGCCTTCTGTTTTATGCCTTCCATACATCCGGTCTAACCCAGCCATCTATAGTTTGTCAAGTTAGGCAAGGTGGAACGTCTCTCTAGCCGGTTAAACTCATCAGTCCACAGCGTCCTTTTCTGCGTTGACCAGTTAGCTGTCTGCACTCTAAGACTCGTTTGGTTTAACGGCCAGTGGCCCTACGGAAGACATAGCCTATTTCGACTTGACTTTACTTATTTTACGAGGTATATGTTGTAAAATAAGTTAATTTATTTTGCAATTTTATGGCGTTTTTATAGTCCGCAAAGTACCAAACCCATTTGTAGCAACGCAACAATTGTTCATGGATGTTTTATTGTTATATTAAAACTTTTTATGTAAAAATCCACGCTGCTGCCGACTATTATTGGTAGTTCCACTTCCGTATCTCTTCATTTACATTTTTATAACGACTGTACGAGAAAATATAGCTCGGAGGCATCAAACATGAAAGGAAGTTGAAATAAATAAAAAACGAACACAAAAATTATTTTCAGTTCTGAGAGGGTACTAATCTAGAACATTGAATGAATATTAAGGGTCAATCAATCAATCAATCAATCAGTTTATTTGTGAAACATAGGTGTATACATAGGTGTTTATATAAATAGGGCATGCGCTATGTTTTGTCATAATTAAGACATACAAATTTATAAGGGACCCATTAGGAGTCATTACATAATGTCGTAAAAAAAAAAGAAAAGTAATTAAAAAAACAATAATGCATTATTCTAATATTTGGTCGTTCAAAAATTCGTCTACATTATAATAACATTTGTCAATTAATAATTTGATAAGAGCTTTTTTAAATTTATACTATATATATAATTTTGTTAAACACTTTAGGTGCCATACCAAAAAAACTTTTTCGCATCAATGCGGTCTTACATTTTTGATTACATAGTTTGTTTACGTATTGGGCACGTAATGGAGTTTTTTTAGTGGAAGATATTTTTGTAAACAGTTGTGTGTTTTTTTTCACAAACAATGCAGTTTCCAGTATGTATAATGCTGGAAGGGTAAGTATTTTTAAAGACTTAAAATAGGGTCTACAGCTATCCGTTGTTTTTATATTACACATTGCTCTGACACATCTTTTTTGCATCCTAAACACAAGCTCGCGGTCAGTCGACTGCCCCCAAAAAATTACGCCATATCGCAGCACAGAAGCTACAAGTCCATGGTACGCTACCAGCAACGTATCTTTATTTACCTTTTTTGATAAATGAAAGAGTGCATAAGCAGATTTACTCAGACGTTTACAGAGTTCTTCTATCATGGGTTTCCAAGTAAGCTTACTGTCGATGGTTATATCTAAAAACTTAGCATTATTAACTTCTTCTATTTTTGGTTATTATAAGTTATATCAATATTTGGATGTGGTTGCCGTTGATGAAAGTGCATTACCTTAGTTTTATTAAAATTAATCACGAGATTATTATTATTCATCCAACTGATGATATTGAGAAGGTATTCATTAATATCATTTTGATAAATTGTAACATTATTACATCTTATAACAGCTGTGCTATCATCGGCGAATAGGAACATTTTGTGTTGTGTTATATTTGGCAGATCATTTATATATAACAGAAATAATAACGGCCCTAGCACGCTACCTTGGGGCACGCCAAATCTTACTTGTCTTGGTTTTGATCTATATATGATCTGCGTTTTAGTCTTATGACATATTCTAGATATTTCCGTGTATTGATATCTGTCACTAAGGTATGATTCAATAAGTTTCAGAACATTGCCCCTTATGCCATATCCATGTAGTATTTGCAGTAATATCTTGTGATCTACATAATCAAACGCCTTGGTCATATCAGTAAAGATTGCACATACTGGATTAATTTTATCTACTTATGTTATAAGATGTTGTAATAAATCGTACAGTGCCATATTAATAGTATGGTTTTTACGAAATCCTTTTTGTTCCTTGCAGAATAGGTTGAACTTTTCAGAGTACGTATAAATTGAATTATAAATTACTTTTTCAAATATTTTTGAAAGTACTGGGAGTTTTGCTATTGGCCTATAGTTTTTCACATCTGTTTTTTCGTTTCTTTTAAATAGAGGTTTAATTATAGCTTTTTTTAGACCTTTCGGAAATATGCCATCAGTGATGCATAAATTAATGATGTGTGCGAGAGGTGGCGCTATAATTTCTTTAACATACTTAATGACTTTTGTAGATACACCATCATAACCAATTGTGTTCGTATTTTTTAGATTGTCAATTATTTTAATAATGTCAGTCGTCAAAACCGGTAACATAAATAGGGATTGTGATGTCACATTTTCAATATTATTTTGATTAGTCCAATTCATGTCATTTTGTTTATTATTTTCGATTTCGTCAACAAAATAGTTATTGAATTCATTAGATATATCAATAGGATTCGTTATAGAAAGTTGATCTTTTTGTATGGCATTTATTGCATCATGTGGCAAACTTGATTTAGATTTATTTATTATTTTCCAAACTGCCTTCAATCTATTTTGCGAGTTCTGTATAAAATGGTTATTTTGCGACTTCTGGGTTAAACGCATTATTTTTTTAAATAATACAGTATATTTTTAAAAGTTTGTTTATTACTTAAGTCAGGATTGCACCTATATTTCCAAATTAGTTGTCTTTGTTTTCTACTACAGAGTTTTATCCCAGGAGATATCCATTTAGTTTTCCTATTGGTTTTTATGGTGACTGTTTTTTCGGGAAAGCAAAGTCTATTGAGCATTAGGAAATCATCCATGAACCTATCAAAGGACTCATGGGCCTCTTTAGCATTATATACTTCCGAGAAAGATAAACATTCAAGGTGAGCTTTAAATGTCATTAAGTTGTCCGTAGAGATATCTTGCTTTTTGAATCTCCAAAGGGTTAATTTACATGTTTTTTCAATAGGCACAATTAGAATTTGAGATGTGTGATCAGAGAGACCAAAATCAACAGGGTCACATGTGATAATAATAATAATAATATAATGTCCTCCAGACCGATTTTCGGTCACAGCGGCCAATCTTAACGGAGACTGGCCATCTGCGCAGGAGATATTATAGTGCACAAGTATGTGCGCAAACACAAGTGCACTCTCTGTTCCCTTACCCTCATGATCCGATGGGACGAATAATCCGACACGACCGGAGAGAGATCAGGCGCAGGACCAACGGCTTTACGTGTTTTCCGAGGTACGGGGGTGTCTAACACCGCCAAATTCCTAACTCCGGGCTCGTATTGAGATTTCTTAACAGAAAAACCCAATACCTTTATGTTGGCCCGACCCGGGATTCGAACCCGAGACCTCATGCATAGCAGTCGCATTCACTACCGCTGCGCCACAGAGGCAGTTAATGCACATGTGATAGACTTTAAGTCAATAATGAATATTTCATTATGAAGATATAGTCTATACTAATATTATAAAAAGGAAACAATTGATTTTTGTTTCTTTCGCCATGCACTCGACAGCTCGGCTAGCTTATTTTATACTTGTTATTATGTGTTTGTGGTATGTGTCAAATAAATAATACCTATTTCTTTCTTTCTTTCTCCGTCATTAGAACATGGGTCTATGTATGTATCCGTGTATTATATGCGCTGTGAACTGTTATAAAGAAAGGGTCGCAGGCCCGTTAAAAATAAATTATAGAATTAAATCTTTTATTTATATACATATTGGGCAAGTGTTACGCGTGATCGATGGATACGAACTGCCGTATTGTCTAAGTTCAAAATGCTGCCTGCAGTCAGAAATGCTGAGTAGGCATTAGGGTTTGGGATGCTATTATATACATAAGGTATATATAACAGTAGGTGTAGGCTCTGGAATGAATTACAAGCTGTAGTGTTTGCCGAGCTAGTGCTTACATACCCTTCTTAAGCGAAGTCTAAAGAGAGCATTATTGTCACGGTAAGGAACGGCATGCTTGTGTAAACCCTCGACAAAATATAAATAAATTATTGGCGAGCTTATATCAATAAAGGGTTAGGCAGGGGTGTATTATTACAGCTACATTTCTACAGCTATAAGTTTATGTGCTACGTATTAAAAAGCGAGCCCATTCCATTGAGAATTTTCAATATATTAAACGCCAATAGCACTCTCCCCGAACCCAGAAATCGAAGCTGAGAACTCATGCTGTCGCAATCACCAGTTAATCAAATGTGGCCCTAATATAAAAGACCAATACATTTGAAACAACGTTAAAATACGTACGCACAGTAAAATTCAAATGAAGACCCTTAGCTGCGTTCCCAGCAATCAGTCAAACTGACATTAACTCTAAAGATATCATAATTTATTCCGAGTTCAGCACGGCTTTAACATTTAATATATAAAATCCTTAACACGGTATATATTTAAGGCTCATTATATCATTCGTGACAGCTTAACGACCGTCATGATATACCGAATCGTTAATTTGTGCGAAAAACCTCCCCGAAACTGTTTTTTTTATTCCGTTGCGAAGAGAAATTTTGAGATACTTTTATCGTTATTTTTTCTGGTATTCGAAACTTTATGGAGTTTAATTATTACGTGAAAAATTTATTCACTACGTAATAATTTACATGTTTGGTGGATATTTCCGCGGGCATTCGAATGGAAAAGTCCATTACGCGGGATTTCAATGGGACTGAAAAAAAGTACGCGATATTTGCCGGTGATCTGTTTCTGATATTAATAAAACGATGTGTTGATATTTTCTACGGTGGAAAGCAAACAGTATAAGTAGGTACTCGTTTTATTTTGTATTTTCTGGCGTATATGTAAATAAATACCAGGGTAAAAAGTATCCCATATGGTGATCTAGGATGTCCTAAATAACAGTATATGAACTTGGCGGACAAGATTGACCATGTGGTCAATCAGTCTATCATGTTTATACTTTATATATTACTTACTAGCTTTTGCACACAGCTTCGCTCGCGTAAGTAGTTTCTAAGGTTATGTTAGTACCAGTGCTTTTTATATAAAATATAACCTATGTGATAATATAGCTTTTTAATGGTATATTTTTTTAATATCATTTAAATGTTTGTTATGTCAAATTATAATATAAGTATAGATTATTTAGTACTGCGCCGCTCCCGAGGCTCATAGCGTGATGATAATAAATAGCTATTATAATAATTATATAGGATATTTTAACCTAGCTTCGTAATAGTGAACATTTTTTAAATCTATCGAGTAGTTTTTATGTTTATTCTTTACAAACAAACATACTAGAACATAAATATGTTGTCCTCAGATGTAATAAGTTCTACATTGTGTGTTTCTTTTGTTAAATTCGTTCCTTACACCTAGCCCATGTTAATAAATAAATTTTATACTTTAAGCTTTGTTGTTATATACATGTGCCTGCATTGGTCTCCTATAACTGAAGCAGCACATTACAAAATTTATGTTCATTTGTTTGTGCAATTTCGTGCATATTCTTTGTCAAAGATTCGTAATTTTTACTAATATTATAAATGCGAATGAGAGTTTGTCTGTTTGTTACGCTTTCACGCCTTAACTACTCGACCAATCATCACAACACAAAAGGATGTATCCTTATGTGTTCGCCTGACAATGTGTATGTGAAATTTATTTTTTCTGGATGAAGCGTACCTGTCATCCAGAAAAAATATTGTTACTTACATAACCTAACCTAATGTACCTATACATATGTATATATACGCGAGCGAAGCCATAGGAAAAATCTAGTAACTAATATTTGTATAGAAGTACGACAGAATGATATATATGTACATATATATGATGAGTCTCTCTATGTAGGCAGAAAAAGAAACCCTACCTTTACCTTATACAGCCTTAAAACCCGCATTGAACTTAATCAGAAACTGCGGAAACCGGTAGTAATAATAAAAAATGTACAACCAAGTTGCGCATTCATTCTTACGTCGAAAGGAAAATCGTCTGTCCCTTATTTGTTCGGCATCTAAGTGTTTAGGAATTCGTCCAATGGAACTCGGAATACAGATTAGATTGTTTTAAATATACTTGTATATATGTAGATTTCATGTATAAGTAGTTTTTTTTTAAGAAATCTATCCTGGCTGTTGGTAGGTTTATTTTATTATGAAGGTATATTGTGGTGTGTGTGAATTTTTTTAATATAATTTCCTTAATTATGTACATAGTCACACACATATTTATCTTCGAAGGTAAGGAGAGGCTTGAGGACGAAGCTATTGCCGTATAGGATTGAATACGAGATCTCTAATACGAGAATTAAAAGGTTTCCCCACTAACACTGCTTTCATGGTAAAATATAGATGGGTGTTACCATATAGCACCGTTAGACAAAAAAAGGTTCTATATAGGTATCAATCCTAATTCACTTAAACATTAACGGCTCACGGTCTTTTTGCGCACAATCGCCTTAAAACAATTTTGTTATCCACTAATAATTGTTCCGCATCTAGCTGTTCTTTGTGTCTGTTGTTTAAATGCTTGTAAAGTCCAAAGTCCGCAATACATGAATTATATTCATGTATCGCGGAAAAATTAGGTATACCTAGAGCAATAAAATATTTAGAAATAAATATGAAGAGTAATCAATATTTTTACTTCTACGTCTAACTGACTATAGCACGTCAACCACCTGGAGGAATATATTAACTCATGATCCACAGCATAATAGAATAAATGAACCATAAAACTAACAAAATCATTGCAAAACTATACTTCCACAAATGTATCTGCAATACTTACTATCGAATTCAGTACTAACATATTATATAGGTACCCAATTCACAGTTCCAAACAAATCTCTCACAAATGTTTAATCGTATAACACATGAAAAAGTGTAACCATAAAATATACGGTTCGATTCCTCGTTTGGCAGATTTATTGGTCGTAAACGCGACGCGTACAATAGCCTATTACAGGACACTCAATTTGTTGCACTTATACACAATGTTGTATAATTATTGGTTATGTTTCTATCGGTTAGGGTTTATACACAAGGCGCAATACATATGACGGTTAACTGTAAATATCTGCATAGATAACGGCCTTGTTTTTTTCTAATTAAAAAAGGCAACTCTCGCTCTAAGAATATTTCCTGTATCAAGGGGGACTTTACAAACATACAGACACAAAGGACACCCAGACTTGGAACAAACACTTGGCCATAATAAGTATGCTTAAAATGGTACAAAGTTTTCTCTTCACTTACTAATATAACTACAGTTCCTTTTTTGTAGTCATAGTATAATTAAAATATACAGTTACTACCTGACTCGCGCAACTTCGTCTATTTATTTATTTATTTATTTATTTATTTCATGCACAAAACAAGTTACAATTTTTTACGTAAACATATAAACAAACAACATGGTCTGGGTGTTCCTATGTATAATATGTATGTATTTACAAAAAAAAAGTATATATGTATTTATGTTTATCCATTGTCTAGTACCCATAGTACAAGCTCTGCTTAGTTTGGGCTAGATGGTGTTGTGTGTATGTGATAAGATATTATTATTATTATTATTATTATAAAGCTTATAACTAACTTAGATCTAAATTGTAACTCAGCAATATGTGCATACACAAAAACATGATAGTTTCACGTGACTATTAATAAATTTCGGCATGAGTTACTGTGTACATACAAGATTAATAAAAACAGAGAGAAAACAATATAAGTATATATGTGTATTTTATTCTGCTTCACATAAGATAATTTGCCCGTTCTTGCAACATTTTTCATTGCTGCTCAGCTCCTATTGGTCGTAGCGTGATGTTTATAGCCTATAGGCTCTAGCCTTTCTCGATAAATGGGCTATCTAACACTAAAAGAATTTTTCAATTCGAACCAGTAGTTCCTGAGATTAGCGCGTTCAAGCAAACAATCAAACAAACTCTTCAGCTTTATAATATTAGTATAGATGTGTACCTATATACACGTATGACATTATCTTAGTTTAAGCACCCTAAAAGACAAGGGAACTTGTTGGATAGTGGACGGATGGTCTGAAATACGTTTTGCATAATTTAGACACCAGACTCACTGAAAAGAAGCCCGTGCCCAGCAGTTAGACAGCAGACAGTTTATTACAAGGCTGGTGTAAATATAGGTACCTGTCTCTCACAATGTAAGGAATATATCATTACAACTAAAATGGTTTTCTTATTATTGTGGTGATAAATAAGTTATTACAAACAAGAAAAATGTGTAAAAATCCGAATTACCAAACTAGCAAGCTGTATGTTGGGAGTAACAAACATCTATACCTCCAAAAATCTCCTAAAACCTTCACATTTACAATATGATAGTAGGATTAAAACAGGAGCTAACATTAAACAGGAGCCAAGTTACATCCGCAAGGTAATCCACAAATGCATCTCCAGCACATAATATATCATTGTCAAGCGCGAGTGGTGAATCATTGCGTTCCCGGATTAGACTCGGATTTCCCGGATCCCATCACTACTTACTGTCGTAGTTCGTCCGAAGTAAAATAATATAGTGTGGAACAAAAATGCGACACTATATTTAAGAATGAAATAGATATAAAAATATCATGATATAATTTGTATGATAAATATTATATTACCGATTTTTGTCATACAAAATGAGAATTTTATAAGCAAACTAGAGAACCACCCGGCTTCGCACGGGTAGTAACACAAAACCTTAACAAATTATACACCTAAACCTTCGTCATAAATCACTCTGTCTATTGGTGGAAACCGCGTGAATATCCGCGCAGTCATTTTTGAGCTTATCGCAAATAGACAGACCGACGCCGCGGGGGACTTTCTTTTATAATATGCATTAATATCCATCGCCTTGCAAGAGTAAGCAAAGGTTTATAACACTATCATTTTGTCAGCTACAGGGATTTTATTGAAATCACTGTGCGGAAGTTGTCTTTTGAAAGAAATGCCTTTATGTAAATATTTTTCCATGCGTGTGTATATTATTAGAGTCCTCCAAAACGGCTGGACCGATTTTGTTGAGATTTGATGCGTGTATTTAAGTGGATCCCTGGATGGTGTAGATTCACAATTGCACCCAGTAATAATTGGGTTATAGGTATTTTTTTTATTTCAAGCTAACTTTTAGACAGGACAACATCTTTAGAGTCCGCTAATATACTGCCTAACTTTATATTATAAATGCGAATGTGACTTTGTTCTTTTGTTACGCTTTCACGCCTTAACTGCTCCACCGATTATCATGTAATTTCACACACACATTTTCAGAGGTACAAAAAAGGACATAGGGGACCTTTCATCGAGAGTTAAGTTCAGTTACTTACTTAATCTAACCTACAATTACGCCAACGAATCCGTGAGCAATTCTAATAATATAATGCATCGATCAAATATAATATAATGTGTTTTAGTTAGTTAGTTGTTTTACTTTATTATCTTGTTTGTATGTCTCTCGTAATTTAGTACATTTAAAATAGTATTTAATATATAACAAAAATAAGTATCTTTCTAAAATGGTATATTAAAAAAAGAGCAAACAACAAATGAATTAAAACAAGGCCAGCTTATGAGATTAGCGCGGAACATTGCAGACGTAACACGATTAACAAAATATTAAAATTCGTACAATGAAGTCCGGTTTTAGTTTGTATTCTCTGCACTTATATTTGAAATAATTTATTCTAGCCTATTTATTAATTGAAATATAATTTAGTAAATGAAATAATATTCCAGACTATTTATTTACTGTGATTTAAAATTTTAATTTTAGTATTACTGTTTTTAGGTATGATAATGTAATGAATTGAACCAGCTTTTCTGGAATATATAAATAATAATTAATTAGAAATAATACAGTATAGACTACAAAATTTGATCGTAAATTAACGTCTTTTTTTATACTCCGAAGCCTTCAATTTAGTAAGACAAGCTATACTATATAGTTATTGGTCATCTACCAAGTATAGTATCTGCATCTCCATGCGTATACTGACAATTTCTTGACATTAGATTTTGCCCGATCCGGGAATCGTTCCCGAGACTACAGGGACAGAAGTCGTATTCACTATTACTAATCCGCCGATACATTTGAATCAATGGATTACAAATCAATCAACACATTCGTACTTTTATTGTCACAAGAATCAAAAGAGCTTTTCGATTACTTTGTTTAGTGTTAAGCTTTAGAAATAAAATACAATGGTGGGCAAAGCACAATGAAATTTTTCACTCACTTGTAAATTTTGCTTTTAATGTAATGACATTATTACAATCATGGATCAACGAATGAATAGATTTTTGAATATTAATGCTGTAAATATAAATTCGTGGTCAAAATTTGACAGTATTCCATTAGGTATATTAATACACATTTATTCTAGATAACTTAACGTTTCTGCACTCCTTCTACATATAAACTTAAACATATCACAACTCTAAAAAGATTTATCTTCACGTATCTAGATGATGATTTTAATTTTTAGACTACCGATTTTCGATCCGTCATCATATTTAATAGTTATTTATCGCTTACTTTAACGACCAAAGAAATCGTCGTGAGGAACCTGCATGTCTGAGTGTTCTCCATAAAATTCTCAAAGATAGGTGAAGCTCAGGGCCAGTGGCTATGGCCTAACCTGGAAGAGTTACCTCCCTACCCTTTGTACTTCCATTCAAAACAGTCGACCAGAAAACGCACGATTAGAAGCAAACCTAATGTATTATAATAATAAAGTTCTACTACTGGGTACGGACCTCTTCTCAATTTGCCTGATGGCAAGCAGTAATGTGGAACTTGGAGACTTTACAAATATACATTTATCGGTCATAAGAGTCAGAAAAATCATTAAGGTACCACAAAAATAATTATGCCCGCACACTTTACAAACATTGCAATTATAGATCTGATGCTAGATCCAGAGTATCAAAGACACTAGATCTAAAGGAAAATTAGTACAGAGATATTAGAATAAAATATAACGGAATCTAGATCTAAAATCCAGCTAACGGAATCTAGATTCACAAACAATGCAGTCAGTAAATTGAAATCTGAGACCGTGAAATCTGAGAAACTGAATTCAGAGATACTTATAACAATGATTCTGGTATGTAACTGTATTGATCCTAACTAATGTTATAAATGTGAATGTGAGTTTCTTTGTTTCGCCTTCACGCCTTAACTACTCGATCGATTATCATGAAATTTTGCATAAACATTGTCAGGGACACAGAAAAGGACATTCGGTACCTTTCATCCATAAAAACAGAATTGTTACTAACCTAATCTACATTTACGTCTGAATTAAATTATTATTATTATTATTGCTAAAAGAATTCGCAGAATCGAGAATATTATGTTTATAGGATAACGCCCGCGCATTCAAACACGCCTTTACATTACCAAACACACACATATACACATAGACACGCACACACACACACACACTAGTTGCAGAAATACTCACCACAATGAACAAGAAGAGTACTTCTTTAACGACAAATGAGGTGAAAATTACAAACTCATATTTTTAAAAGCAAACGACCATTGTTGCTTAAAAAAGAACCTGTATTCTTTTGCTTCAGTTTAAAATTCTACGTTCTATGGTGATTACAAATAACTTCAATAATAGGGCACACGGGGGCGCCTCAGTGATACTAGTTATTTACTCTAATGACTGAAGGTGTGAGTTTTATTAAAGTTACAAATAGAATTTGTATGTTTTGTGTTCTTGGGTGTTACTTTTTAATGTTCATTTATGCGTACTGGATGGAAAAACGAATATGTGTTCAAAGTCAAAGTCAAAAATCATTTATTCATTTAGGTCACAAAGTAACACTTATGAACGTCGAAATATATGGGTTAGTGAGTTTACTAAGTTACTGAAGCTACATTTAGGTTAGTTGCTAGGTTCAGGCAAAGGGTTGAGCCTATGAGAAGAAACCTGCAAAAAACTCACGGCCACTCTTTTAAATCGCCAATTAAATATAATTTCAGTATTTTACAACTCAGATTAACAAGGTGTTGCAGCCATTATGCCATATGCCATGCCTATTAAAAAAACTAAAGATAAAAACAATAATAACTTAATAATATTATAGATATTAAATAATTTGGCGTAAGGTTTATGTTTTAATATAAATCTAAAATACAATAAATGATGACGCATACACTTACACTTTGTGACAATACAAAGGCAGTCCGTGACATCAGATTAAGAAACAAGTTACTTGTAAACATCACAAATAATTACGAGGTACCTTTACATTACTAAATTGACTTAAAAGTAATACAGATCTTTAAATTCCGGTATGCAACAAGCAACTAGTTCCATGTGTTTTTGTCATTTAAGTAGTCGTTGACTGAAAAATAACCCTTTCGAATAAGTTGTATTTTAACGGCGCTTTTAAATTTAAACAATGGTATTCATTGAAATTAAACTACGGGGAGACCATGACCGTGACCATGGCTGCTGAAAAGCAACCGAAACGTCGGGGAAAGTGTAAACCAAAAATAAATAGATTTAATAGTTTAAATAATTTTGTTAGCTTATAAATTAGTAAAATAAAATCAATAGTAGTAGTAATGTAATATTTTCAAAATTTTGTAATACAGTGATAAATAAACAACGCGATAAAATCCGTATATAGTAGTTTAATTTCAATGAATAACATTCGCGTAAACAGAAGACAATATTATGTTAAACAATGGTAAATTAATTATATTACCAGGTAGTTTATTAAAAAAACGTATACTGTTACTACGTTCTCTATACTACGTTCACAATACATTTGCGTCCCGCAAATGTATTGTGAACTTTATGTAAACGATGATATGGGCCTACTAACTTATGCTTATTTCTAGCGTTTACGTTATGGATATCAATATTATTATTATATAAGTGAATATTATGTTTAATAAACATAATTTTAGCAAATATACATTGCGATACAACAGTTAGTATGCCTATTTCTTTAAATCAATCTTTCAACAAACTTTCAAAGACTTTCAAAAAATATTCAAACAACTTTAATTATTGAAATTAAACACTTTATACGGATTTTGTTGCGTTGTTTATTTTACTTTATAACACTGTCATTACATAATTTTGAAAACTCTAACACTACTATTATTGAACTTCACTACTACACTTGAGAGCAATAAAATCGCACACCCCTTGTAATTTGGTTTATTACTGATTGTTTTCTAAAATCGAAAGATATTGAGTAAAAATCATTAGACAAAATTAAAGCATACAAGCTTAGCTTTACAAAAACATAAAATTAAAATCATTGACCTGCACGTAACTTACAAAAACCGACCGTACACCGAATTCCCCAAATTCACGCGTTTGCGTTGTCACTACTTGCACCCTTAGCCGCAGGTATAAAAAGGTCAGTTTATTGGAATTTTTATTCAGTTGCATACCGAAGGTCAACGTGATAACATCTCTACTGGAAGCATACGGATTTACTGGAAAAATATGGATACCACGCCCGCAGAAGCCGCTCAAGTTATTGCCTTGCTCGAAGCAGGCCATAACCAAAGTGAAGTTGCTCGACGGCTAAATTTGAGCCGCTACTCTGTTCGTCGTGTATACCAGAGGTTCCAAGAGACCGGTGGCTACATTCGGCGACCAGGATCTGGCCGGCGACGCACAACATCAGAGCGTGATGACCGCTTTCTTGTGACAAGGTCTTTGAGAAATCGGCAACTGAACGCGGTTCAACTGGGACAACAGCTTCGAGAAGTTCGCAATGTCAGTATAAGTCGGTGGACAGTTCGAAGAAGACTAGGTGAAGCAGGAATGACTTCACATCGCCCAGCAAATGGTCCCAAATTGACCACAGCTCACCGACAAGCCCGGCTACAATTTGCTAGGGAACATTTAAATTGGACGTATGACCAATGGCGGGCTGTTATGTTCTCTGATGAGTGCAGAATGACTTTACATGGTCATGATGGACGCTCTAGGGTCTACAGAAGGTCATCAGAGCGATTTTCACAATGCTGCATAAGCGAACGTGTGGCTTTTGGAGGTGGATCGTGTATGTTTTGGGGTGGCATAATGTTGGACACTAAAACTGACATTGTATTCATCACTACGGCGAATACCGGCCCGAGATCGAGAAGTTTGACGGCTGCACGATACGTCGAAGAAGTGCTCGAAGAACATGTGAGGCCGCTTGCGTGGCTTATGGGAGAAGATTTTCTCTTAATGCACGACAACGCCAGACCGCATGTCGCTAGAACAGTTTGCGACTACATGGAAGATGTTGGAATCACCGCGATGGAGTGGCCAGCTCGTAGTCCTGATCTCAATCCGATTGAGCATGTCTGGGATGAGCTAAAAAGAAGAGTTCGAGCAAGAAGCCCTGCTCCTACGCGCCTCCAAGAGCTTCAACTTGCCATTGAAGAGGAGTGGAACGCCATACCACAAGATTTCATGGTGAAATTAATACGGTCCATGAAAAACCGATTAAGAGCTGTAATCAAGGCTAGGGGAGGGAATACACCTTATTAAAAAACAATTTGATCAAGCATTTTGAGTTTTATTTTTATTCTTTGTTAAGCTAAATTGGGTAATTTTATCCGTATGTTGGGTTTTGTGCCCTAAAACTCCCTATGGGTACTTTTTTTACACTGTATTTGATATCATTAGAAAGGTACTGAAGTAAACATTCAAATAGTGTTAGTTTTATTTTAATATGTATTCACATTTATGAAAAAAACTGCTTTAACAACAAAAAGTCAACGTGTGCGATTTTATTGCTCTCAAGTGTATTTAAGCTATATATTTTTAATTAAAACTATTTATATTTGAGTTTACACTTTGCTCCGACGTTTCGGTTGCTTTACAGTAGCCATGTTCACGGGGAGACTCTCCCTGTGAACATGGCTTTTCTGGTGTTTTCAAAATTATGTAATAACAGTGTTATAAAGTAAAATAAACAACGCGACAAAATCCGTATAAAGTGTTTCATTTCAATGTATAACATTCGAATTAACATTTTTTTTTTTTTTTACGTGGGGGAATGCTATGACGCATATCCCTCCGCGGGGGCGGGCGGAGGGATTATGTCGGACTCGCCGGGGTAAAGAAAGATGTTGAAAAGATAATGTACCTCCCGGAATACCGACTAAACCTACCACGGTGTTCCTCGACACAACCACTATCGACGGGGCCGCGCGAATCGCTTTCGCATGCGGTCGCGACCCCGCCAAGGTTACGGCCCGCCGTATGAAACGGCAGGCCACTACACAAAAGACCTACCCAAAGGTACTTACTTCTAGTAAAACCCTACTGTCTCCCCCCTAGGGGGAAGACGGACTCGACACAGAGGCGCGCGTGGGAACACGCACGCCGCCTCTCGGACCTCGTGCTGAACGGATGGCGGGCAGGCCCACAAAGCCCGCCACCCCCAGGTCAAACCTCAGGGTGGCTGGAGGTCATCGCGCGCCCTCCGGCGCCCGGCTCTGCGGTTGGGGAGAGGATTCAAACGCTCCCTCTCCCGCTCCGCCGCCTCCTTGATGGAAATTACTTCCTCACAAAAGGAGGCGACGGCGTTCCACGACCTCTCACTCCGGACCATAGACTGAACTACGGTCGGGAGCGAGAGGGCAATCGATCCGACTGCCGCGATCAACTAACGGCGCTGCGATGCCCAGGCGGGGCAAACCGCCAAAGTGTGCAGCGCCGTGTCCTCTACAACGTCGCGGCAGTCGCCGCAGTGGTGACAACCGGGCGTCTCTTGCCGGCGTATACGACACAGGAACTGGCCAAAACAACCGTGGCCAGTCAATACCTGTGTCAGCCGGAAGGTGAGGGCGCCATGCCGCCTCTCCAGCCACTCCTTAAGCACGGGACTTACCGCCACGATTGTGGCGTGCCCGGCACTGGGGTGCACAAGTCGCTCCTTGCATTTCGCCACTAGGACCTGGCGGAGCTCGGACCTTGCCGCTTTGATAGCGGGAAGATCCGGTCCTTCGCCCCGAGCTAGCGACTCCTGGCGCCAGCGATAGAGCGACGCTTCCAGGTCCCATGGCATCGATCCGGCGAGGAGGCTCGCAGCCTCGAACGAGATCGTGCGGTAACCTCTTATCAACCTGACGGCCATGGCGCGCTGTGGCGCACGAAGCGCCGAAATGTTTCGGGCCGTCAGGCTGTCCGCCCAAACTGGGGCCCCATACAGGGCCATGGACCGCACGACCCCCTCGTAGAGCCTCCGGCAGGAGGTGTTTGGCCCCCCAAGGTTGGGCAGCAGGCGCGAGAGCGCGCCTGCAGCGCCCCGAAGAATGGGGGCCAAACGACGAAAATGGGCTATAAAGTCCCATCGGCTGTCGAGCAAGAGACCTAAATACTTTAGGGTTGACTCGACGCCGATGCGGACCCCTCCTACCATAATATGGGCCCCTGGAGGTGGCCGTTTCCGAGGCCCGTGGAAACAAACGGCCTCGGACTTGGACAGGGCCACCTCGAGGCCCAACCGCCGGATACGACCAACGACTTGTGCGACCCCAGCAGTCGCCAGTATGGCCGCCGCACGGTGCGACTTACCCCTCGCTGTGACAAGTGTGTCGTCGGCGTAACAAATGACGCCGACGCCACGGAGGAGCGCACCTCGCAGCACCCAGTCGTAACCGATGTTCCACAGGAGTGGACCCAGAACCGATCCCTGTGGAACACCGCACGACATCTCTCGCCGACTCCAACCGTCGTGACCCGGGTAGACGACTACCCTCTCCGACAAATATGCCCCGACTATGCGGCGGAAGTAGGTCGGCACTCGATGAAAGATGAGTGCCTCCCTAATACAACTCCAGGGCAAGGTATTGAATGCATTCGCGATGTCCAAAGACACCGCGAAGACGACCTCGCCCCGGGACACCGCATCCTCCACCAGGCTCCTCACACGCATGACTGCGCCTATAGTTGAGCGCCCGCGGCGGAAACCATACTGATTCTCCGCCAGATCCGGACCCATAGAAGATAGATGCTGGACGAGGCGCTCCGCGATGATAAACTCAAACAGTTTAGCTACCTCGTCCAGCAACACGATGGGCCGGTAGGCGGACGGAGAGTCCGCCGGGCGCCCTTCCTTCCTAATCAGGACCAGTTTCCCTACCTTCCACTGGCGCGGAAACTGGCCCTGCACTAGACACTCGCTGAGGAGCCCCCTCAGTCGGGGCGCGAGCTCCTCGAGGACCAGGGCCAAAGCACGACCTGGAATGCCGTCGGGCCCTGGGGCGGTGTTTTTCGAGCGAAGTCTCGACACCGCCGCTCGCAACTCTACCTGGGTCACTTCGGGAACCACGTCGTCGTCAAAGTCCGCGCTGGACGTCATGGAAGGCGGAACCATCTGCGGAGGAGTGTGCTCCACCCGTGAAGGGAACAGAGCGTTCACCACCTCCTCCACCAGCTGTGGCCGGAGACTCTGGGACAAGGGGGGCGCCCAGGGGCGAAGCTTGCCCCTGACCATAAGATATGGACGCCCCCAAGGATTACGGTCCAGAGTCCCCAGCAGCTCTTGGCGGGCCTGTTCCTTGGCCCGCTTTATGGTGATTTTCAAAATCTTCTTGGCCGCTCTGTAGGCCTCATACAATTCCGCCTCCCTGACGTCAAAATCGGGAGGGCGGCGACGCCTCCTACGAAGACGGATGTACTGGCGTCTGGCCACCACGCAAGAGCGGCGCAGGTCGGCTATATGGTCCGACCACCAGTACACCCGACGACGCGCTGTAAAATTATGAGGCACTCTAGGCATCGCCGCATCGCAAACTTGAGTTATGGCCTCCCGGAACCACTCGGCCTTCATTCGAATTAACATAAGATAATATTATGTAACTTTAATTATCCTAACTGATATTATAAATGTGAACGTGAGTTTGTTTGGTCGTTTGTTACGCTTTTTTTTGTGAAATTTCATAATTATTGACTTACGGTGTAAGTCAATAATTATGAAATTTCACATACACGTTATCAGGGGTACAGAAAAGGACATACCTTTCATTCAAATTATTATATATATTAAGAAAGGTAAGCAAAATAAAATACTTAACATATTAATGAAGTAATTGTTTATAAGGCTTAAACTATAATGCAGCTCTTCTAATAGCTACTAGAAACTCAAAATACCTTACAATACTAGGCATATTACTCACGTAATGTCGACGGTAGGGAAAAGGATTGATGTACGATCTACCCCATTTCTCTTAAAGGTACATGTGTCTGAGGTCTGAGAAACTTTTCTTACTGGGCCAAACGTAGTAGCAGTCTTACTATTCTAATATCGCTACCAAGGTAGTCTAATAAACATAATATCACAATACACGTCTATAATTGAATCTTACCCTAATTCCCCTCTGTTTAAAATAAAAAACATACTTTCTTTAATTTAATTAAAAATACATTACAGTTTCTCTCCGCTTGAGTACAACTTCAGTGCAAGTGAAGATTTACAAGAACTCAAAGTAAATATTGCTGTGGAGGAAAACCTCATCTATCGGTTCAATGGTTCTCGAGATTAGAACACACAGGCGCACAAATGCAACCGTTTGTTGTTGCTAGATGAAGCATGGGTTTGATTGGTTTATTAAGAGAATTAAATAAATACCTGAATTCTTTTTGATAATCTTACTAATATTAAAATGCGAATAATTGTTAAAATGCTTAGATGTTTTTTTAATTAACCGTGGAAGACGGGGTTGTATGAAAACCTGGCATCTGTATGCCAAGATTTTATCATCAATCTAGACCATCCTGTCCTGGATTAAAATATAGGATACTTTTATCCCAGTACATACATTCTCTAGAAATTCACGCGGAAAATGCTGTAGACGGAATTTAGTAAATCTATTATTCTAAATTCTGCCCGCGGTTTTGCTATAAATATACAATGTGTATAATAAATAGGTACTGTCCGATCCTTAAAAGTGTTATACAATAGCTTATTACATACTTAGTAGGTAAATGACATCCTTTTATAAGAATCGATCAAAAAAATTACCCCAGTAAATTTAATTTATTTAAAATAATATGTTAATAGATTACCCATGGCAACACCGACAACTTATTAATCATAATACCTAGGTATCACTAAAGATCATAAAGGTTCACCTGTATATTACTTTACTCTTTGGGTTCACCTACTTACGCCTTAGAAAAATGCCGCCAAAAGTATGCCATGCTCCGCGTCCTTGTCAAGTTTAGTGGAGTGTTGCTAGACTGTGCGAAATTTCAGTAATTTAAGGTAAAAAATGCTGATCAATACTTTACTTAATAACATTATGAAATTATTTTACGATGATATAGAAGTTTTTAATTATTTTCTTAGCATGTTTGTAAAGAGAAAAATAAGCCGTTAATGGATCGGACAGGTTGTTTTATACATACTTTATATATTATTATTATTATATTTATGGTTAAGCGACTAATGCATAGTACCGTGTGGTTGCCGCGATACAAGCCTCGATTTTAGTATGGAAGCCACAGCTAATTATAAAATGAATGATGTAAAAATGAATAAATATAAATATTTTTTTTATTGGTTGAATACCTGGATGGCATTATAATACGTAGTTTAAATAGTTATCTTAACACATGAGCAAACGCTACATAGAACAAATGATATTTATATATTTTGGTTAGGTAACAAAAGTAACAATAATACAAATGTGCAATTAGGTACAAGTACATGAGGTTTAACACAAAACGTTACACCCAATTACATGCACTAATACCTATAATGAATGAAGATGTTCAACTAAAACTTCAAAACTAGTAAAATATTCAGTTAATTACTTTTCTTACTATTTTGCTACAGTGAGTAAGATAATTTATTTCTTGCTCGTCAAAATGGCCACTCTCCGCCTGATGGTAAGTAGTCGTGGGGTCCAAGAGCAGTGGCCTTCACACCGTCCTCATAGCATCCGAGGCGATGTTGAGGTCTCTACTTTGACGGCCTGAGCTCGGAGTAACAATTTGTGGGCCCCGAGCCATTCGTAGGTCTCTCTGAGAGTACCGTCAAGGCAGCTTTGAATGCACATGGCAATGATAAACACAGGCTGGAGTGGATGGCCCTTAGGGGTCTGGAACACTCCAAGAAATTCATTGCAAACAGAGCCACGGGCTTTACCCGGAAGTTCTGCGGGTACAACAAGGGCCAAATACGCCTACTCACAGGAGCGTTTACTGGTCATTTTGGCACCAATGACTTCCTGTGCAGATTGAGATTGTCAAACAGTTCGATCTGCAGAGCCTGTGGTGAACAGGACGAGTCCATATCACACCTACTGTGTGAATGTGACGCGTTGGCCGGACTAAGGATGGGTCTGATGGGATTGGCATATCCGAACCCTGAAGACTTCAGGCTTCTCCCTCTGAGGTGTACGCTGCGACTGATGCAGTAAATTCATAGGGAGATAGCTCAAGGATAAACCTCGGGGCCGACACAAAAGATCCCACTGGGTCGAAGTGTCGCCGGTCTACAATGACTGGCCCCCGGATCAAGATAAGATAAGATAGGTTGACGGCCTGAGAAGGTGCTTTTTCACGTCCCGCTTAAAGGACCCAGGATTGAAGGAAGAAGCACGTGCCTTGGCAGAGAATTCCATGCCTTGATCGTTCGGCAGAGGTATGAGGACCCAATCTTGTTGGTACGCACTCTAGTCAACTCCACCGAGTAAGGATGGCATCTGAGACCAGCACGCGTTGTTCTGGGTAGGAAAGGGGAGGGCGGGATAAGGTGGAATAACTCTTCAGAGTACTCCCCGTGGTATATTCTGTAGAAAAATGCATACAGGGATTGAGTAGTTTACACAATCGAGGAATAGGAGAAGCAGTGCCAAAAACTGTTATTCTGAGTGGTGGATAAAGAGGAGTGATGTGAGCCCGCAATATGTAATCCACAATTTGCTATGTCGGGTCTAAGTTTTCTTTGTAACCGTTGTTTCCATGATTGTACCTACTTGCGATACACTTACTGCTACTTAAAAATACGAATGTGACAACTCGCTCATTGCTATATTGCCTTAGTTGTAGGTAAAGAAGAAAAAGATATAGAAATCTGCTTGCCGACAAGCACAGCCTAGACGTTTCTTTCTTGCTTAAAAAGGCAACTCCCTCTTTAAGATCAATGTTCCTATCGCGGCGTTTACAAACATTCATACAACGTACTAAAAAAGCCCAGACTCGGAATAACCATTTGTGGATCACACCAATTATTGTCACCTGTGCGATACCAACCAATAATAATCAGTGTCTCACAGCAGCAAAGCGACCACTTAGCCACTACGTCATCTATGCAATCAAATATTACTAATCTTTATAAGAGAACTCTATCAGCAAGAATACTTCCTAGAAAAGGATTGATCTTTAAAAAAATTTAAGACGTGGGTAGAAGTAGAACAGCAATACGTGGTTGGGATATAGGTCATTGATGGTTCTAGGAACTGGGTTCATACATTCTTGTTACTCACAACCATAATACCAGGCCTTCTGAATATTTGACATAAAGACCATTTAGATTCCACGATAAATAAAATGCTATACCGTAGGAAAAGATGACATTTAAAATGTTGCATAAGATTGTACAACTTTAGGCAAAGAAACAGCGAAGCGCAAGTCATTAGCATTGCAAATGCACTTACCTTATGCATGCGATGTTCCAACTGATTTTAGGACAGTTCGTAAGTCTCATGTCACGTTAGCCTACTTCTGAGGACGGCTTTTGGCTTGTTTTCTGTGTTAAGTTGAATTTTATTACGTTTGTAAGTTGATTTGTTGCTTTTAACGTGTGGTGTGTTATCTTAACTAGAAAGTTGACATAGTTTGGCTATGTTATGACATATTTGTAAAGGAATAGACTTGCTCGTAAAGCTATAACTAAGCCAGAATGAAGAAGTACCATGCTTTTACAGGAATCTGGTATACGAACAATTGGAGTAGGCAAATGTTTTGGAGGCATACATATCTGTCTCTTCTATAATTTCTCTTGCATTTAATCTACATACATTCCTTTCCCTATAGTCGGTAATGCGCAAAAGATACCCCGTTTTACCGACGTTTCAAAAAATGAGCTACTCTGCTGCCAGTGCAAGCTGCAAATATTGTGTTATGTCAATAGCACAGAATTTGGTAAATAGGCTGGAATCCCTACTCTAAGAGTAATACAACATAAGTATATTTGGCTCTAATCACGACGCTCTGCATTCACACACATGGCCCATTCTATTGACCAATGCGATATCCAAAGAGGATGTTATATAACCTAAAATATCAGACCAGTATTAAACTGTCCCATTGCTGGGCACGGGCCTTTTCTCAGTGTGAGAAGGGTTAGGCAATAGTCTACCACGCGTGCCCAGTGCGGGTTGACAGAGTTTACATACATATCTTCTAGAATTGGATGATTATGAAGAACTCTCAGACATGCAGGTTTCCTCACGATGTTTACCTTCACAGTTAAAGCGAGCGATAATAAACTAATTGATACGCACATAATTTCGAAACGTCGCCAATGCGCGCTTTGGGATGGAATTCGAGACCTGCGTGGCAGTCCAATGGTTTTCTACAAGGCTATTGCTGGTAGGATATACATATATGAAATAGAATGCACTGAGCATGCAGACAGACGGCAAGCGGAGCGCAGCCTATAATCACTGTATAACTAAGGCTATCGCTCACATATTAACAAGCTTGCTAAAAAGAAGTTCTTGTGCTGCTAGTAAAAGAAACAAAGATCATTGGACAGCACAACGTCTTATGGAGCTTTAAACACATCTCCTCATGGCAAGCACATACAAGGAAGCGAACTTTGTCATCTAAATATACACTTGTACTTGTAATTTGAATTCTCAATTCAGAACCCACCGCGGTTAAGTCGCTATAATATTATATCAAGCATCAGATGAGTATTTTATAAATTTCTCAATGACAACTTGCTGCTGCTTAGAATTTTCGTGGTCTACTGTATTACTAGTACTGCTCTTATCGATAGACCAGGACTCCTCAATTGTTAAGAAAAATATTGTAAATTGTAAACATGTCAACCAGACAGAGATGTAAGTATCATGCTGGAGACATATTATCAGTGATGCTGTTTTGTGTTTGTTAACGGATTTTCGTTACATTTCAACATCATTATAATTTGTGGTTGAAATTCTAGGTAATTAGCACTACTCTGTTAATGTTAATTGTACAATGATTATCGTGTTTAAGCTCGTATCATTATAATATAACATTTCTAAATACCATTGCATTTGGGCAACTGATATTTGACAAGTTTTAAAATGAGTGTTTGTGTTAATACTTTTAATTTATGTTTAGTTATTCTATAAATTATTGTAACTCTCATTTACAATTTGTTACCCGCGGTTTCAGCAGAATTATTTTGGTTGGTCAGAAACTTCTCCTTTTAACGGGAGCTGTCTCTTAAAGAATTTGTAAAAATCCTGTTGTTCGTTCGTGTTACCCTCCAGCTAAGTTAAATGTAAGGTGTGGGCTCATATTAGTAGTATATTGGACGAATTGCAAGCCCCATACATAAATAACTGTTACTAGTGTAAGACATGCTGGGGTATACCAACTTGTAGTTCGTTCGAGAATTTCAGAAAAGTGATTATTCGGCGTTAACCCTGATATCCACCGTGGTAGGTAAAGGCGTGGAGCATTTGCGTAATTTCTCACCAAAGTAATAATTTACCTGTAGACAAAAGAAAACAGTCAATGACTAAAATTAAAATGAATACTGTGTAATATACATATATAAACTCATATATATATATATATATATCAGATCGGAGACGTTCTGGATAAAGGCCAGGTTAAGAGCACCTTAAACCAGCGAGCGTGTATGAGGATTGTTATAAAAGTGAATGAAGCCAGAGAAGTGTGTCAGGATCGTAGCAAATGGAAATCCGTAGTCTCTGCCTACTTTTCTGGGAGACAGGCGTGAATCTATGTATGTATGTATATATAAACTCATATAGTTAACAAATTCATATTTTATTTAGCTAGCAATAACTAGCTTTTGCTCGTGACTTCACTTTCTTAAAAGTAGGTTACGTTATGTTAGCTACATTACTTTTATAAAATAAAACATAGCCTATGTTACTCGGTGATAATGTAGCTTTCTAACAGTGATGGAAATTTAATAATTGGTTGAGTAGTTTTTGAGACACTTAAACCCTTATAAACAAACGAACACCTTACAAACAAAATCAAATCTTTCCTCTTTATAATATTCGTATAGATTGGAATAGTTTAACCTTACTGGTCTTAGCATAAACGGGCTAGCTCAAGATTGAAAATAATTGTAATTGCCATATTTTCCTACTTCCTCTTCAAAATATTAAAATTACAAGCTTTGGTTCCTTACGGGATAGTATTAATATGAGAATTTCATCGCTAATCCCAAGAGGAATTTGTTTTCCCGATTCGGAAGTCAAATTATGCACCAGCCACTTGACCTTCGAGACATTTAATCGTATATTACACACTACTTTATAATAATTTTAGATCTTGCGCGCGGCTTTTCTCGCGTTAATGTAGATTTATGTTAAGACAGATTTTAGTAGCCTATATGTTATTCTGATGTATAAACAATAATGCTGTAAAGTTTCATCAAAATCTGATTAGTAGTTCTTGCGTGAAAGAGTAACAAACGTCCATCCAACGGCTGAGGTCGCGGGTTCGATTCCCGCACAGGGAATCGAACCCGCGACCTCAGCCGTTGGATTGTGTATCTATAATTATTTTGAATTGTACGTACATTTTATTTATTAAAATACGCCACGTCTGAGGTTGCGGTTTCGATTCCCACACAAGTCAAACATTTATGTGCATGAATATGGATGTTTGTCTTGGTCTGGGTGTTTCTATGTATAATATGTATGTATTTACAAAAAAAAGTATATATGTATGTTTATCCATTGTCTAGTACCCATAGTACAAGCTCTGCTTAGTTTGGGCTAGATGGTGTTGTGTGTATGTAGTAGAATATTATTATTATTATTATTATCCATACTTACAAACTTTCACATTTATAATATTAGTGGGACTTGTAGATAATGAGACAAATGAGTCAATAGCGAGCAGAAATTCTTTCGGTTCCGTTTGACATTGCACCGTCCACGATGAAACTATTATGAATCCTTTGATGTTGCAATTTTAGAACATTATCAGCTGGCTCTTCCAGGAAATGTACAGCAATCGAACTTTTCGGATGTGATAAAATGAAACATATGCATTTATATTTGCAATTATATTTATTCAAGGATTCAGTGATGGCCGAATGATTTGTTTGTGAGTTATTACAAACGGTTCGTTGAAACAGTTCATATTGTATATTTATATATGCTAATTGGTAGCATTTGGTCCTATTTAACTCTATGCTATTTCTATATAGGTAATTTTCCAGCAAAATCTATTCGTGAAATTTATAGAGAATCATACTAACAGTCACCGGCCTGTTGCGCTACATATAACACGGGATCCTTAGACTTACAGAACAACTAAGTGTAGATAATATTGTCTTCTATTTACGCGAATGTTATTCATTGAAATTAAACTACGCCAGCAGTCTCCCCGTGACCATGGCTGCTGGAAAGCAACCGAAACGTCGAGGAAAGTGTAAATCAAAAATAAATAGATTTAATAGTTTAAATAATTTTATTAGCTTATAAATTAGTAAAATAAAATCAATAGTAGTAGTAGTGTAATATTTTCAAAATTTTGTAATACAGTGCTTAATAAACAACGCGATAAAATCCGTATATAGTAGTTTAATTTCAATGAACTAAGTGTAGACTGCACGGTTGACGTAGTGGTTTAAAGTTTAAATGGTCACCTCGTCATTGCTGCTGCGCTGTTACGGGTTCGATCCCCTCACGGGACAAAAGTTATACAGCTCCATGAATAGCTGTTCCAAGTGTGGATAGACTTTATGTCCGTTGTGTGAATGTTTATAAGGTTGTCTTAAAAACAAACTGTTGCCTTATCTCGTGCATGTAGCTGGTCGAAGTCCTTTCTCCTCTCAATTATCGATGACTGCCGGCTCCTTTAGTAATTGGCTATACATACCCCACGATCTTAGCCATGAGAAGCTAAGTATCATCATGTTATGCTATATATTCCATGTCTTCATTAATTCCTACTGGGAGCAAAGTATACATTCTGTTTTTTTTGTTTTTTTATGCTCGTCACAGTGACCACTCTCCGCCTGATGGTAAGCAGTCGTGTGTTCTAAGAGCAGTGGCCTCCACATCGTCCTCATAGCAGCCGAGGCGATGTTGAGGTCTCTACTTTGACGGCCTGAGAAGGTGCTTTTTCACGCCCCACTTAGAGGACCCAGGATTGAAGGAAGAAGGAAACACGTGCCTTGGCAGAGAATTCCATACCTTGATCGTTCGGCAGAGGTATGAGGACCCAAACTTGTTGGTACGCACACTAGTCGACTCCACCGTGTAAGGATGGCATCTGAGCCCAGCACGCGTTGTTCTGGATTGGAAAAGGGAGGGCGGGATAAGGTGGAATAACTCGTCAGAGCGCTCCCCGTGGTATATTCTATAGAAACATGCCAAAGAGGCAATATCCCTGCGGAGTTGCAGAGGTTCCAGTGAACTCGTGACCTCTGGATCTCCGATGATACGGACAGCCCGCCGCTGTAACCTGTCAAGAGCGTCTAGCAAGTACTGCGCGGAGCCATCCCAAAGATGAGAACAGTACTCCACGAAAGGGCGCATTTGTACCTTATACAATAGGCACAGCTGCCCAGGTGCGAAGAACCGCCTCACCCTGTTTAGAACTCCGAGTTTTCGCGAAGCTTGCTTAATGACGCTCTCGATGTAGGTTTTGGGATTAAGGGAGCAGCAAAGATCCATACCTAAGATGGAGAGGCTGTCACGTATCACCAGTGGAGTGTTCTTCAGAGAAGGAAGGGGAAGGAAGAAGTTTTAAGTAGGCAGCGGTTTGGCTGTTTTTATTTAAATTACATAAATCCATGGGTGCCTACTGCTTTTTGTCACGGCGGCTGACCTATGCTATCCAGGAACAACAGAGCAAAAAAAAAGCTTGGAGGTTTTTGCCAGCGTTTCTCTCAAAAAGAGTTTCAGGACATGCTGACAAAAATAGGCTTTTTTTATGCCAGTATCTGCAATATATGCCTATAAATTGTATGATGAAATTAGAATGAAACAATGCATTCAGATTTACATTCTTCACCAATTCTTTCATTATAACATAAGTCTGATGCTATAGTACGCAATTCCAATTATCGTATTGATTTCGCTCAGTTGAATGGTTGGATTACACCGTTATACATCGTCCCTATTGATTTAGTTACGAATCTATATTTAGAACGCAGTTCCTCGTCACCAAGCAGTATTCCTTGTTCTTGAGAATTGTGATATTTGTGTATGATACCTTTATTGACTATGTTTCTAAGCCTTTTTGTGCCTCAGTTTAATGATGACTAGCTTTTCTCTTGGGAAGGAATACGTTATGCGTTATTATCATACACAAGTGACTGATAGCCTAGTGGTTTTAGTAGTCGCCTTGCCATTGCTACTGCGCTGAGTGTTGTGGCTTTGATGTCCACACAAGACAAAAATGTGTGCGATCTACAAATAGTTGTGCCGGACCTGGGCGTTCTTTGTTGTCGTCATTTGAATGTTTATAAAGGCTCCGTGACAAAGGACTTATAAAAGGTGTGGCCTAATATTTTTTTCTTTAAATCAACGCACACGTACTCTGTTGAGTAATGACTTAATGAAAAGTATTAATTTGTTGTCACAATGTGTACAGCGGAATCTCCTTTCAAATCTAATAACCTATTTATATAGCCATCATTTGGCAGTTATATATCTTTGTGCGGTAAGTAGAATCTCCAGATTTATCTCTACAGAACTGCTATACTCTGCTGTGGGCTATAGCTTAATTTATTGTACTGAAACCCCAGTGACTTCTGTCTTTATAAAGTTATCATCTTACAGTAACCGTTTTCACTATGATGGGATGGTTCATGGTTTGTATATGGCTGTAATAATACCGTCAAGTCACACGAACCTACTTTCAAAGGAAGTGTCATTTTATGTAGATTCGTGCGACTCCCAAATCGATTGACATGCCCATGATAAATGGAGTACTACAATAGAGGTTCTTATCACAAAAACGGAATAACATTTTCTATCGATTCGACAATCGGAATAAGCTGTACAACTGGAAGCGTTTGATATAGATAAGCATGATGGTAATATGTTTGACGATGGTGTTTGTAAGTATGATTGGAAAATCCATATTTGGCTTGATATTTAGTTGGGAATGACCTTGACTCAATAACAATATCTGAAAGCTTTTTATAGTTACTATGTCATTGCATTCGATAGCGGGCGAACAATTCATGAAACTATAGATAACAATTTACATACATTTTTTTAATTATAATGTAGTATTGTTTTGTGCAGCAATAGCCTAGTTGGAGAACATTGGACTGCCACGCAGAGGGTTCATGTTCGATTCCAAGGCGCGCATCTCTAACTTTTCTAAGTAATGTGCCTATTAAATAGTTAATTGTTGCTTGCTTTAACGACAAAGGAAAACATCATAAGGTAAACTGCATGTCTGTGAATTCGCCATGATGTTCTTGAAGATATTAGAAGCCTGTCATCTCGCACTGGCCCAGCATAGTGGACTATGGCCTAACTCTTCTCGAAATGAGGAGATTTTCGTGTCCAGCAGTGGGACAGTTAAATAGAGGGCTAATATTATGTAGATATTTATTATTAAATTGTCCTGTGTAGTTAATTTAAACATAAAGTTTTTTGAGACATTTGGTTAAGTTGGTATAAAACGGTAATCAATCTTTTTGTATTTTATTATGTGGCAAGGATCAGAGTCACTGATTATTAACAGTTATAGAAAGTAACTCGGCAGAATTTACAGAAGATAAAATTGAATATTAATTTTCCAAGCCTGCCATCCACTTTACAGAGAAGCCAGAGCATACTTCGAGATACGTTTTAAACATAAGTTCTGGTCTTTAAGACAGACTTCTGACTTTTAGACTGTTCCGATACTGACTGATTAGACTGATGTTCAAGAAATGAGACAGATCATGACGTTTCCCTTGTTTTGAACCACAATCGTACTACTTTCGTCATCACCCCATCATCATCTCAATTTTCTTGTTTAAGATCTCTCATAAAAAGAGAGGGCCGACTACCAAACACAATTTCAGACTCCGTGCTGCCACGAAAAGCTTCCTAACTGACAAAACCTTATAAAATTTGCTCGATCTGGGTATCAACCCAGAGACTGTACTACAACAATAATAATAATAGATATTAATTTATCAACATTTTTACAGTTTATAAAGTAAGAGCGACAGTAAATTACATATATACGTACATTTGGAAACTGTTCCAAATATACGTATTTATTAATTATGTACAGGTTACTGAACCTTTATACAGTAATAAAAACTTTGCTTCTTAAACTAGGAATATCCTGTATCTTAAGAGACAACCGCGACCAATGAATCAGTAAACTTGACAAAATTATTAAAAAAAAAAAAATACAACTCCTGGCTTTGAAATAATGCACCTAACCTGTCACGTGGGATTACACAAACATTGAAACAAAGAATACTAAGAATAACTTTGTTACAAGATCACACCAATTTGTCTCATGTAGGATTCGAATCCAATATACTCGGCAAAATAGCAGCTGGTGACAGCTTAAGCCACAACATCATTTATGCCGTCAATAATAACCAAATAATCTGCTTATCACGAACCACAAGATCAGTAATCAATCTAGAGCCTTAGAACACTAGACCACTAGAACGTAAAGACATCGATGAAATGTTAAGAAAATAAAATAAAATCTTGCTTCAAATTGAACGTAGGTACTTGAAATCGAATTGGTTGGAAAATCTCTCTCTATTTCAGTCGATCCCCAAATCGATTACATGTGAACCGAGTCCTTCAACTTGAGAGAGAAACGCGTTATATAATATTAAAGAGGTTTGTATTTAAGACAACTGCTGTAATGCCTTGTAAGAATGTTTGCAGAAATAGAACGTCAAATAGGAAATCTAAAGACTGCATAAGTGGCGTTATTATATTAGTGAATACGATTGCTGTGCTGGATTGTATCGGAACTGATGCCTGGGTCGGGTCTCTATCCAGAAATTCTTAGAAGCAGCCCGGGGTCAGACATTTTGCTCTGGATACGACAATAAGCATATAGAGAAAATATTAAATGGGAGCTCTAACATAGCTAATAAATGTAAGTGGAATATAAAATAGGCGTGGGATTGTGCATGAATCCTAACTATTATTATATGTGAGTTCGTTTGTTACGCTTTCACGCCTCAACTACTCCACTGATTATCATGAAATACATAAAATACTTTTCATCCAGAAAACAGTGCTGTTACTAATGTTACCTAATCTAAACTACATTTACGCGAGCGAAACTGCAGAGCAAAAATCTAGTGTATGATAAAAGTGACAATATCAATCTGGGTGTAACAGCTAAAAGAGGGTTGCGTATATCATCAAATCACATGCCTTTTTCTTAACTTTAGAACACTCTCTGGAAAGACTTATAGTAGATTAGCGGACCCGACAGACATTGTCCTGTACACACGAAAAAAAAAAACGAAACCAAATCTAAACCAATCTCGAATCCACTTACACATACACAAAAAAATATATCAAAATCGGTCCAGCCGTTTAGGACGAGTTTAATTACAAACACACAATATATAGCAATAGGTCCTTCATTACGTAGGAGCTAAATATGTATATAACTGGAGTGACTGCATGGATGACGTAGTGGCTTACGTGGTCGTTTCGCCACTGCCACTGCGCCGAGTGTTGTGGGTTTGAATCCCAGACGAAACAAAAATTTGTTTGATCCACAAATAGATTATTATTTAATATGTTAACATTGAACAAATCAAATTTACATTTTACGAGCTAACGTTAAATAGAAGTTTTTGAATAGCTGTAGTAGGGGCGGCCTTGAGCCACTTGAGCAGGGAGTAGATGACCGGCATGAGCGCGCTGATCTTGTTGATCTTTAGTTGTTCTTAGTCTGGATGTTCTTTGTGTCTGTTGTTTGAATGTTTGTAAAGTTTCCTGCAATACAGGAATTATTCTTAATATCTGCTAGTCTAGATATAATAGAAAGAAGTAATACCTATTCACTTAGCACATTTCCTTGTTACACTTCAGTTAAATACGTAAGTAGCAATCGCACTGTTATTTCTATTAGATGTAAAAATATTACTCTTTATAGACGGACCCTAGCTTTGATGTTTAATGGATTGGTACGACTGTAAGTATTGATTGACTGTGGTCCATTTTTACTTTTATAAGACGTTAATGAGACTGTATCTATATTGGAGATATAGTGCTCTGAAGAACTGTTTGATTTGGTACCAGCGGCCCCTTTCTATCACCGTACCACTCGACAACGAAGCAAGGTTCCTCCATATCACCTGGAAGCGTTCAAATTCAAGACGGTACGCTTTCAGCGATCATTTCTCCCACGTACGCGCAAGCTCTGGAATGAACTGCCTGCTTCGATGTTTCCCGAGCGCTATGATATGTCCTTCTTCAAACGAGGTTTAAAGAGAGTTCTTCTTTCACGGTAGGCAGCTGCTTTGCTGTGTCCTGACATTGCTGAAGTCCATGAGCAGCGGTTACCACGTTCCATCAGGTGGGCCACTTGCTCGTCTGCCAGAAAAAGCAAAAACTCCTACTCCTAACTGATATTATAAATGCGAAAGTGATTTTGTTTGTTTATTTGTTACGCTTTCACGCGTTAACTACTCGACCGATCATCATGAAATTTCGCATAGATGTTGTCAGGGGTACAGAGCGGGGCATAAAGTACCTTTTAATCCAGAAAAAAGTAATGTAACTAACGGCTATTCAGACGATATCTAAAATCAGTTATATACTGGTCATAGAATGTTCGATAAGGCGTGTTTCTGTCAATGAAAGACATATACTCTCTTAGAGTAACTCCTGTGACGCAGGGGACTCTACAAAAATTCAAACAACGGACACAAAGAACACCCATACTTGGACTAATTATTTGTGAATCACACAACATTTTGTCCAGTGTGGGGGTCGTACCCATAACGCTCGGTGTCGGTTGCAGTAGCAGTGGCATGCTGACCCCGTTAACCACTTCTCCATCCATGCAGTAGAACTATTTCTCTAAATTAGTTTATCTGATATTTTTGATTGTGTAACCGCGACTTGGTAAACGTAAGGTAGGACGCCCCCCGGCCAGGTGGACCGATGACCTGAAAAAGGTAGCTGGGTCAGTGCGGAAGGCGGAAGACCGGATGTTGTGGCGTAAAATGGAGGCCTATGTCCAGCAGTGGACTGCGGTGGGCTGATTGATTGATTGATTGAACTATTACGTCTGAATTCGTACATCTGATAATTTTACCTCTCTCTCTTTAGTCCAAATAGTACTCTTAATAAATAAATCAGTTGCCAGAATCTGAACACTATTAACAAAACAAATATGCAGTTCTATTGACACGTCGTCCGCGTTTATTACAGCAGTACAAACATTCAGTTTCCCACTAAAGTGTACGTTGAAAACGGTACTACGTCTATCGTTATGTATTATTCAAGTGTTGCTATAAACGAGGTCCATTGCTGTTTCGCAATATAACGCATTCACGGCCCTGTTTGTGTAAGCAGCGTTGAATAACTATTTGTGTTTCGTTATCTAATTAAAAATGTAATATGGTAGCGGTTTTCATATTATATTAGTTATTAACTAACTTTTGGCTGCGATTTCATTTTCTTGGTTTTAAAGTTTTGCTTCACGAAATAGTACATTTATTTATAAAAGGTTTTACTACATTTAAACCCGATTTTTTTTAATAAGAAATTGATAATAACAAATATCTTAGAGATTTTAGATTAACGATATTTTCTTTCACGGTCCCATTAGTGAGCTATTTAATACGCCATAATTTAAAAACACTTAAGTGTGATTCTTGTTTGCCAACTCTAGGCTCAAACTCTCAACGAGTCTCGTATTTGCTTAAACTGAAATCCAAAACTAAAACGTTTTATGTATTAAAATAACAAAACATGTAGACACAATTGTTTCAGCTACAGACTTTTTTAAATATTTACTTAAGAGTTTTAGAATATTTACTTGTGTTGTTTTAGAATAGGGTCGCCTTCTATTATTGGACGAAAAATCATAACTGGCGAAATGTTTGACTGTACAGATGGTGTAGTGGCTCAAGTGGTCGCCTCGCCACTGCTAATGCGCCGAGTGTTGTGGGTTCGAATCCCACACGGGACAAAAATGGTTGTTCCAAGTCTGGATATTCTTTGTGTGTTTGATTATTTGTTAAGTCCCCCACGACACAGAATTTATTACCAGTGCGGGACATTACTAAAAATCTGGGATCTAATACACCTCAGCTTTTTCCTTGGGGAATATATCAGTAAAACTATGTAAGTATGTAAACATTAATTAGTCATACGACCCATTTTGAGAGCATAATTTATTTCAGAACCATAAAATAAACTGGCTTCATAGCGATACAACCATCGCTATAATAGATGGTTATGTTATTGTTGACGTAATAATAGCAGCTTACGTGGTTAAACCGATTTATAATATCAGAAAGTAGGTTTACGTTCATACCTGCCAGTTGGAGACAGCGAGTCAACTAAGGTTGATGACATTTGATTCATTCATAGTAGCAGGTGTGTCAGTGGTGAAATATATTATGCAACGCATTTCCGAATCGATAAAAACAATCGCATAAGTCTCTACCTATTCGATTGTTTTTATCGATTCGGAAATGCAATTCCAATCGATTCTCGAGTGCTCTATCACTACAGAGTCCACGAGAATCGATTGGAATTGCATTTCCGAATCAATAAAAACAATCGAATAGGTAGAGATCTATGCGATTGTTTTTATAGATTCGGAAATGCGTTGCATATTATTTATTTGGTATTAATATTGAAATTTATTTGGTAATGGCTAAAATGAACTCGCTCACCTAGAAAAGAGCTATTCTCTTACATGAAGCTGGCTCACATACCTATTTTATTCCTTTCTAATCATTTTGTTGACAATGCCCCTTGTCATAGACTGGCAACGCGCGAGTGATGCTCTAGTACTACAACCAATTATTGGCTTCGGCAACCATCAGACGAGCCATATTATACTCATGTTTGCCATATTGGTTAAAAAAAAACTGAGCTTCACGAATGGCCGTCTCAGTCAGCAGTTTTAACAATTCCAATCGATTCTCGAGTGCTCTATCACTACAGAGTCCACGAGAATCGATTGGAATTGCATTTCCGAATCAATAAAAACAATCGAATAGGTAGAGATCTATGCGATTGTTTTTATAGATTCGGAAATGCGTTGCATATTATTTATTTGGTATTAATATTGAAATTTATTTGGTAATGGCTAAAATGAACTCGCTCACCTAGAAAAGAGCTATTCTCTTACATGAAGCTGGCTCACATACCTATTTTATTCCTTTCTAATCATTTTGTTGACAATGCCCCTTGTCATAGACTGGCAACGCGCGAGTGATGCTCTAGTACTACAACCAATTATTGGCTTCGGCAACCATCAGACGAGCCATATTATACTCATGTTTGCCATATTGGTTAAAAAAAAACTGAGCTTCACGAATGGCCGTCTCAGTCAGCAGTTTTAATAAGCTAGGCAATCAAAAAGCCACTTAATCATACTCCTAATAATAGGTTACTAATTACGTTCCTACCATATAGTTCAGTACCATATATTAACACCACATACAACAATAAAAATTTATTGACTAAAACCAGGTGTTACTCTAATGAGCTATAAAGAGTAATTCACTCATAATCGCTGGCCGTAAATGCAATGCTTTTGCCAATGCCCGAATGACATTGGAAAAGAATAAACATTCTTTTTTTATCGCTATGAAAATTTATTTTTATGTTCAATTTACGATTATATTATCTGTTCGAATGTCGAGTTGAAAGAGAGGTTGAAAGCGTGTAGCAATCAAACTCCTTTATGGATATTTTGTATCTGGAATAGAGCTGTTAAATCATCGATTTATATTTACATTATTTATTTCTTTGGTTCTATATATAACACATAGATTTACACTTGCATCCTTGAAGAAGTAAGCAAATGTTTCTTATTCTATATATCTATATTTCGCTATGTAAGAGGCACACTTATTGTTGTCTATCGACCACAAGAAAATTATCAAACAAAAAGAACTTAGTAATACTTTACTTGAAGCAGGGACCAAAACAAGTTATTACATTTATGATATCTATTTTAATAATTTTACATATTTCGCCTTTTAATTCGCCTCACGTTATTGTACAGTTACAATTTAAAACATCATAATATTGAAATATTCAATGTTCCACAAAAACAAAAGCAATGCTTTTACCAAACCATTTTACACGAACGACCGCAAGTTAAATAGGTTTTAAAAATGCATGATAGCAGTTTATTATTTTCATTAAAACTTTCCATATTAATGAGCCCTAGGAGCGAGTTTAAGTTTGGCATATTAACTCAAAACACTTTGAATAAGTCAATTTGTATACGGTCGTGTTTCATTAAGTCCTTGCTCCTTGTTTCAGATTTTATGACTTGTGCTTTAAGTTTGATTGTCGTCTGAAGTATTTTATAAGGGGGCTTTTAAGTTGTTCATTCTATTTTTGTAATTTTTTGTAATGTTTATACGCAGTTACACTAATACTGGCCAATACATGGCAATATATTAATAATGTAGGCAATATTGATTACGGCTCGGCTACATAGCCAGACAATCATTGGCATCGTTACACACGACACATAAAAATGTTGCTGAGATGGCCAGACCTTAGCTAAAAACAACAGTGACTGTTGTTTTTTGACATTTATACATACATACATACATACACATTGACATTTATAATATTAGTTAGGATGTAACATCCTAATTCATATTATAAATGCAAATGATAGGCTATTTGTTTTGTTTGTTTGTGACACTTTTACGTCTCAACTACTCGACTGATCAATGTGTAATTTCGCATACATGTTGTCACGGCAACATAAAAAAGTACGTACCTTTCATCCAGAAAAAGACCTGTTATAATAATAATATAGACAATATTGGCTCGGCTACATAGCCAGACAATCGTTGTCATCGTTGACGCATAAAAACATAGTTTAGATGGACAGACCTTAGTTAAAATAATGTCAGGTTATTTATTTGTTTGTTTCTTACGCTTCCACGCCTTAACTACTCGAGCGATTATCATGAAATTTTGCATACACGCTGTCAGGGAAACAGAAATAAACATAGGGTACCTTTCATCCTGAAAAAAATACTGTTACTAACCTAAACTTTTTTACGCGAGCGAAGCTACGGGTAAAATCTAGTATTACAATAAAATGTTTAGAAAAAAAGGGTCATCACTGTCATCTGAAACTAAATCGTCGATAAACGACGAAATACATATGATCGACCTATCACCAAATCAAGTTTCGAATATTTGATTGCGATTCGATTTATAATTAATGCCAACAAATTGAATCTGGCAATGCAGTTATAAAAATTTTGAATATTCGAGTTTCCTTTTTTGTTGCAATTGCAATTCGCTTTTCTGTATCTGGTTCATTGTATGTTTATAGTGACCCTGCGACACAGCCTGAACTGCTGTGTTGTACAAATATGTTGCTTAAGACGATATGCGGGCAGCGTTTCGACCATACAAACATATTCCCCTGTTTTTTTCTGAATAATGACTTTACCGCAAAAACTATTACAGATGTAATCTATGTATATCTACCATTGAAAAATTTCATGTTTTGCTTTTTTCATAATTATAATTCAATTAGTACAAGGACTAGATAGCTTTTAACATTACGAAATTCGCTTGGTCTTATTTCTCTTTTCACATATCCATTAAACCAGTTAAATGAGCTTATACAATTAATAAAACTATACCGACATAGCCAAAATCCTTCTCTTATTTTTTATGGAGTTTATGGATAGTTTTTGAGAAGGAAACAGGAGAATGCGAGTTGATAATTTTAGAGGTAGGTACTGTTTGTTTATTTTTTGGCAGCTTTCGCTTTAGTAAGGATTTCTGTGACGCGGGCGATAACAGACATGGTGTCCGTTGTTTAAATATTTGTAAATACTTTACACGACACGGGAATTATACCAAGCGAGAGAGTTGTCCTTTTAAAAGTAAATAAAAAAAAATATACAAAGAACTCGAAACAATTTGTAAACTACACTAATTTTTGTCCCGTGTTGGAATCGAACCCACAATGCTCAGCACAATGGCAATGACCACTTAAACTATAGAAAAAAAAATAAGAGACAACTATTATTCAGCTTGAGCTGTAAGTATCTCTTTTGCACATAAATATTTGAATAGCAATACATCTGTTAAAAAGGTTTATAATAGATATATTATAAAGTAGGTACTTTGAAAGATTTGAAACATTAAAGAAAATACATTTCTTTTAACTACAGATCGGCCCGCTAGGTCGTCTATTAAGGCAATAAAACAATAAATTCTATGAGCCATATTTATTTTTATAATTAATCTGTTATTCATTCCCTTCATCGCAGTCATATCAAATAAGTACTACGATTGACCTCCGAGGTCAAACTCATGACGAAAACAATTGATAACACGCATTAAAATTGCACTATTACTGTTATTAGTTCGCTATTAACCCGATTAATGAATCATTCGACAGTTAATTGTAACTGTAAAGATATAATATCTTGTTATTTAGAATTTTGTTTATTAAAAGGATTTGCTTGAGGAATTCATCTCTTACAGACTGTTTACATGAATAAGTATAAAGAATTGGATATGTCATCATACAAATATAGTCATACGTCTATGTCCTTGTGGATACAGACATAATTATGTTGTACACTAGCTGTGCCCGCGGCTTCGCCCGCATGGAAATCGGTATACAATGTCCTTTTCTTTACCCCTGACTACGTGCATGCAAATTCACACGATGATCGCTTGAAGAAACTCACATTTTTAATGTTAGTAAGAAGTTTTAGAAAATAAATTAGCTGTGCCCGCGGCTTCAATTGTTAGCTCTTCCTTTCATCTCATTCTTTAACGACTGTTACAACTGTTTGCAGCACACTGACTTTCGGTAGGTAAGTGTACACGCGATAATTTTTACACGATTGAAAGAAAAAAGGAGTGTTATGTTTTAGAGTTCATGTATGTACGTAATTAATTAAGTATGTATGTGAGTTTCTTTATTCCACCATAACTTCTAAATGCCTAAACAGATTTGGATGTGTGGTATTATTAGTATCCTTATATCATCCCGAGTGACACAGGCTTTACGACTATATTTATTTTGGCAGGGCTTTTCTAATTTTCAAATTATATCTACAACGCCTTCGCGTACATAACATTTTGTGTGACGTTGTCCGGAGCGTGGACAATCAGTTTGGTTGAACCGCTCACCCGAGAAAGGATCACGTAAAGTTGACCATGGGAGAAATAGGGGCTCGAAAGATCCACTCCAGCAATTTGTACCGTCTGCCCTTATTTATTGTCATGGCAAAACAGACGCTAACCGGAAATTGTATTCGTTTAAAACGGAAAGGAAATTATTGGGTATTAGAGGTATTCGGGGAATAAAAACTCTTTCACCCTCACCACATCCAGTGAGCACTTCCGCTTCTATTACGTTGCTCTATAAATTTATCACCCTGAGTCGGGTGCCATTACATACACTGATGGACTCATAAGCTGCATCAATGTTCAAGATGCCTTTGAAATAAACATTTTAACCAAGTATTCAAAGTTTTTATACAAATTTAAATTGTAATCTATGGTTTGGTTCGTTAACTTCATAACAGCGTAGTATCATATCCTTAAGTGTATGTTTGTATACTGGAAAGAGCCGTTAAATTCTTTTGAACAAAAACAATAAATGTAATAAAAATTGGTTTTGGTTGGTTAAAGTTGAAGCACAGGTTTTTTTTCTTTTAGTAGTTAGGAGGCAATATACTTTATATTGCCTCCACGTGCCCTTATTACAGATTCTAATTGGTTCCGCATAGATCTGATTAGGGTTTTTAAACGGTCTCGCGGTATATTGTTCCATTCTTGTGAAATCGCTGTTCTTAGTGCTGCCACTGTTGTGGGCACAGGATTTCTCGCATATACAGCTTTTTTTAAACTGTCCCAAACATGCTCAATGGGATTAAGATCCGGGCTGCGTGCTGGCCAAGTCATAGTATGTATTCCAACCTCTTCGCAATATTGTCGAACTTGTGCAGTGGCGTGGGGTCGGGCATTATCTTGCATTAGAATAAAATGTTCGCCTATTTATCCCGTAAGGTACTACGTGAGCTTCTAAAACCTCTGTTATATAGCGTTGTGCCGTCAAACCACCTGTTCTACCGTTTGACGAACCATGTCGATGAATACAAGTTTCGTTTGCCAGATCAGAAATGCCACCCCACACCATACACGAACCGCCTCCAAAAGGAACACGCTCCTCAACGCAACTTTGAGCATATCTCTCCCCACGTCGACGATAGACTCTTCTACGATCGTCTGTACCATTTAAACATGTCCTACACTCATCGGTGAACAATATGGAGGCGCATCCTTCTTGAGTCCAATTAAGATGTTCACGCGCAAATCTTAAACCAGCTTATCTGTGATCTGCAGACAGCTTTGGACCATTTGCTGGTCTAATAGGGATGAATGCCGCTTCCTTAAGCCTCCTTCTTATTGTTCGTGCACTCACGTTTACTCCACGCACTTCATTCAGCTCTGTTTTGATGTTTACTGACGTAAGGAAACGATTTCGTAGGGAAGTTGAAACAATAAATCGGTCGTCACGACGGGTGGTTGCTCGAGTTCTGCCGGTACCGGGTCTCTTTTTGTAAGAAACTGTCTCTGTCCTTCGGTATACTCTCGAAACCGTAGACTGGTTTAAGTTTAAATTTCTAGAAATCGTTCGTTGATCCAAGCCTTCCCGCACCAATGCCACAATTTGAGCAGCTTGTTGGGACGAAGTATCCATACTTATGGTTACGAAACTTTTGTTGAGTTTAAAAGACTAATAATCAATACTATTGCTAACAATAATTTAAATCGCAAAAGGAAAAAAAAAATTTCAAACTTTACTCTAATAACACACGAAATAGACAATGCATAAATTTTATTTTCCCGGCTATAATCAATGACGTAATATAAATAGACGCGTCATCCATAAACATCACGGCACTCGAAAACAGCATAAATACATACAGGGTGTCCAAGAACCTGGCGTCCAACTGGATTCCCACGATGCCCCAAGTTCTAACAGTACTCAGAAAAATATTTTAAAAAATCCACCCCATGTACTTACAGAATTATACTGATTTCAAAAAAAAAGGGGAAATGAGCACCCTGTGACATACTTTTGAATGCTGTGACTGCTAATGCTGATAATTTCGATATTTCTTGGAGGTTTTGTAATCTAGGGTATTGCTGTGTCTAAATAGAATGTAAAAATAAAGTACTTATTGTACCATTTTAAAATAAAATATTATTTTAACTAAAGGTGATATGGAAAACTATTGAATTTCGCAACTTTGACCGACTGTAGTGTAAAAAAAATGTACCAAAATAGTATGGCAAGTGACGTCAAATTTTGACGCGTTTATTCCTCTTTTTAAAAAGGTATAATACTTACACATTAATTTGAAAAAAAAAAATTTTGATAATATTTTTACTCAACAACCCAATTTTTACGATGTCTTACAGAATTCTTAGAAAGAAAAATTTACGACGAATTGAATCTAACCTCTAAAGAATTACTGTTGTATGCTCATAAAAATAACAACAGGCCTCTCAAAAAACAGGTTAGACCGTAAGGGACGGTATGTGCATGCATCTCACCATAGTGATTCGTTATTACAACAGGAGGGAGCAAGACAGAAACTATCTTTGCGATTTGCTGGTTCTTCTTTATGGTACCCCATTATTCAGGTAAGAGTGAGGGAGAAAAAGGTTAGAGGTGCGAGTGAGATAGATAGTGACGCTATCTGGGATCGTGCTATTTAGGATAACAGTACGGTCAGTACGCGTCACTGCCTCCTGCCGTTACTACGCACCTCTCTCTTATTGTTACCATTGATCACGTACTACGATTTAAAGCTTTGTTTATTGGACTCGATTACTCTTTGTGCTCTGGACTTTGAAACGAACTCTTTACGACGACCTTTGCCTGTGTTTGGACAGTTTGTGTTTTGTGTGTGCTACCATGGCGACCTACACTCCGCAAGAATACGCAAATATGCACTACATTTATGGAGAATGTAGAGGTAATGGACGAGCTGCAGCGAGACTTTACAGAGAAAGGTATCCGAGGGCTACGCGATATCCCGACCATCGAGTTTTCATTAATGTGCACAGATCACTATGTGACGGGCGGTTCCCCAATCAAGTAGCTGGTGAAGGACGACCCGTAAATGACTTCATACGCGATGAAGTTTTAGAGGCGGTGTCGGCAAATCCAAGCATCTCTGTGCGAGGAATAGAAGCTGATACGGGGATACCGAAGAGCACAGCACACAGTATTCTCCAAAAAGAAGAATATCATCCGTACCACGTACAGCGAGTGCAAAGTCTTTTACCTCGAGACTATCCGAGCCGAGTCGCGTTTTGTGAAACAATCCTGCAAAAACATCGAGAAGACGAAAACTTTATCGACAAAATTTTGTGGTCAGATGAATCTACATTTAAGAAGGATGGCTACATGAACCTACACAACTTGCACGAGTGGCATGTGGAAAATCCGCACTTGATGCGAGAAGATAGATCCCAGTACCGGTTCAAAGTGAACATGTGGACCGGTATTCTCTGTGGGAATATTATTGGTCCATTTGAGATGCCCGAGAATTTGACTGGCGAATCATATTTAAATTTTCTTCAAAATGATTTGCCAAACTTACTAGAAGAGACCCCACCAGATATGTGGTTCCAACACGACGGCTGTCCAGCACATTTTCGCGTATCCGTTAGAGAGTTTTTGGACGAGCAATACCCGAACAGGTGGATTGGGCGATCAGGAACAATCCCGTGGCCAGCCCGCTCACCTGACTTAAATCCGCTGGATTTTTTTTTCTGGGGAACTATGAAGGAGCTCGTTTATGCGAAGCCCATTAATGACATCGCTGACCTTCGTGAGAAGATAACACAAGCAGTGCAGGTGATACGTCAAAAAAGTTACTCGCGAAACATAAAGCGGTCCTTTTTAAGGAGAGTGAGAGCTTGTATTGCCGCGGGTGGTCAACATTTTGAACATTTATTGTAATAAAATATCTTTAAACTAACATTCTTTGCTTTTATTCTACTGGGAACCCATCTACCTGTGTGTATTTCCTTCTTGCTCACTCTTGGAACCGAAGTAAATAATAGTAGTAACATAACAGTTTCTAAGATAAGAAAGGGTCCGACAGTTACCGTTAGTAGGTAGGCACTTCGTAAAAATTGGGTTGTTGAGTAAAAATATTATCAAAATTTTTTTTTTCAAATTAATGTGTAAGTATTATACCTTTTTAAAAAGAGGAATAAACGCGTCAAAATTTGACGTCACTTGCCATACTATTTTGGTACATTTTTTTTACACTACAGTCGGTCAAAGTTGCGAAATTCAATAGTTTTCCATATCACCTTTAGTTAAAATAATATTTTATTTTAAAATGGTACAATAAGTACTTTATTTTTACATTCTATTTAGACACAGCAATACCCTAGATTACAAAACCTCCAAGAAATATCGAAATTATCAGCATTAGCAGTCACAGCATTCAAAAGTATGTCACAGGGTGCTCATTTCCCCTTTTTTTTTGAAATCAGTATAATTCTGTAAGTACATGGGGTGGATTTTTTAAAATATTTTTCTGAGTACTGTTAGAACTTGGGGCATCGTGGGAATCCAGTTGGACGCCAGGTTCTTGGACACCCTGTATAGAAAATAGACAGCTACTTAGACGCACAAAGAAAGGAAAAGAAAATTAAATGTCTACGGAATTCCTGTTATTAGAGAGAGATAAATATATTTCTTTAATTACGTTGTCATTCTGTGGTACATGGTCATTGGCCGAGCGCAAACACGTGTCTTACCTCAGGCACCAGCCGCTATTCATTAGAAGGCATCAAAAAAAAAAAAAAAAAAAAAATTTCTCTTGATACTTACGCATGAAATGATACTTTTTTATCTTTTACAGTCGCAGTATACTTTTTACATTTCCTAAAAACACACGAAGACATTTTTTTTGTTGTTGAGTAAGTTAGTCACTTATGTTATTTTAATGATACGTACACCCACGGCACTGGTTGGTACGTGACTAAATAGACTTCTGGTAATTACCTTGAATTCATGTTGCCACTACAGAGCGCGGGCAACGTATCTATAGTTTATATATCATTGGCTATAATAATATATTTTACTGCAGTTCTATTTTTTTATTTTGCTTTTTTATGATTAATGGACAGTCTCGACATTTTGATTTAGTTTAATCTAAAAAGTTTGCATACCTATCAAAAATATTAATTCGAAAGTAATCCTGAACTTTGATGCAGTTTATGTGTCCGTCAGTGTAGTTTGGGTGGGTATAAATTTCTCAATAAAATTATTGGCACGCCAATTTTGAGAATTATTTTATGTGCAGGAAGCCCGGGAGACACAGATAAAGAATTTAAAAATTCTATTGGGTAATTTGAGGCTTCAGTCAATTACTCTGTTAATAGACGTATATTCTATAGATTTGCCTCTCACCAGCATTATAGCGCTATAATGCTGGTGTTAATACGTGCAGTCTGATCATTTCTAGGAGCTAAAATAGCTCACTCACAGAGACAGGTGTTTTCATGACTAACTATAAATGCAGGATCGCCATAAACAGCAATTATTAGATCTTCAAAGGATAGAAGCTTCTGGCACAAATTGTCGGGTAATGTTATTTGTCTCACTAAGTCAGAATCCAAGCGACCTTCATCGACTTTTAATAATAAGTCTGCGAACTCTTGAGCACCAGAGTTACCACCTCTTTGTGCTCGTATATTAATTTTGAAATAAAGACGTGTTATGTGGCGCCACAGGTATGAGCGTTTTAGGCAATTTAGTTTTAGGCAAAACCTCATCAGCTCTTGTGCCTCGTGGTACTATTGGCAATGTTTGACGAAAGTCGCCGCAAAAAAGCACTGAGATGCCGCCCATCAGTAAATCAATTTGCCTAATATCTCGCAGAGTACGATCGACTGCTTCCACTGCTTTTCTGTGTCCATAGTACATTCATGCCGTACAATTAAATAGCAATCGTGGAGAATTTTATCTTTTTCACTATTACGTGAAATTCACATGCCTGTCTAATTCTATGGAAATTTTAAACATGTACTGTTTTTCCGTCAGGTAATAATAAAGGGCGAATACTTGCTAAAATAACCCATCAATAATCGAAATTTCGCAAATATAATTATATAATCAATGTATGGACAAAATGCAATTTGAATTTTATTATAGTAGGTATGGCAAAATATCTATACTTAGATATATTATAGCACAGCTATATATGTTATTAAAAGAAATGTAGACAATCTAAATTAAAAATGTTTTGCACAGCGCCATCCGTACTCAACATTCACTAACTTAAGTAAATTTTAAATTAGAATAACTTACGATAGAATTAATGAATTTTAATGAAACAAGAAATTAAATGATAACCTAAGACACACACTACGCTTATGCTCATCAATTTAACAATTAAATGTGATGCTGGTATTCATGTATATTAAGTTTGATAAGGCACAAATGCGCTCTTGCGTGGAGTACTGTTCTTATCTTTGGGATGGCTCCGCGCAGTACTTGCTAGACGCTCTTGACAGGTTACAGCGGCGGGCTGTCCGTATCATCGGAGATCCAGAGGTCATGAGTTCACTGGAACCTCTGCAACTCCGTAGGGCCATTGCCTCATTGGCATGTTTCTACAGAATATACCACGGGGAGTGCTCTGAAGAGTTATTCCACCTATTCCGCTCTCCCTTTTCCTATCCAGAATAACCCGTGTTGGGCTCAGATGCCATCCTTACATGGTGGAGTCGACTAGAGTGCGTACCAACAAGTTTGGGTCCTCATACCTCTGCTGAACGAACAAGGCATAGAATTCTCTGCCAAGGCACGTGTTTCCTACTTCGTTCAATCCTGGGTCCTTTAAGCGGGGCGTGAAAAACACCTTCTCAGGCTGTCAAAGTAGAGACCTCAAGATCGCCAAGGCTGCTATGAGGACGATGTGGAGGCCACTGCTCTTGGACTACACGACTGCTTACCATCAGGCGGAGTGTGGACATGTTGAAGAGCAAAATTAAATAAAAAAGTAAAAAGATTTTTATCTAAGATTATGGTCGGGACTTTAAGTAACATATTAGCGAAAACCCGATCAAAATCCGTTCACGGGTTTTTGCGTGATAGTATAACAAATAAACAGATAGACAGACAGACAAAAATTCCATGAAAATATATTTTGTGTTCTATATCGATACTATGAATACATTCCAATTGAAATTTCGCGAAAATATACAATGTACAGACAAAGTGCTCTTTGAATTTTACTATAGTATATAGATTTCGATAGCTAAGGCATTAAATTAAAGGGGACTTTTTTGGGTACAGTTGTAGTTAGTTTGGTACAGTTCTAGACTCCGAATGCTAATAAGAACTTTTTGACAGAAAATTCCTATAACAATTTGTCCGACCCGGGAACTCACATTCGAATTTTTAATACTAGTTAAGGTTCATAAGGGGCATAAATGTATACTACTTTAACAACTTCAATAAGAGTACGTCGTCTCTTTTATCCTTTCTTTCATACAGATAGATAAAACAACTACTAAAATTTATAAAAATTGATCTAGATATTTGGATGAGGCATTCATGAACCTGTGCGACTTTCTGAAGTACCAAGCAAATGCCGTTATTCGACTCATATCTGTGTGGTATGCGCCGATACAACAGGTACCAGTTATTAGAACGCCAAAATGTTATATTCAAGAGCCTGTCTTGCTTATTTTCTAGAACGAATAAACCAGCTTGCTTGAGGATATAGTGTGGTACTCTCCTTACAGATAACAAGCGTAAGAGTAATATATTATTGTTTTCCTTAAAGTGTTAAAGTATGAAATTGCTGATTTGTTCTGAAAAATTGAAACTGTTTTTTTTCCTAAGATGTAATAAATATGGTACTATATTTATTTAACCGAAATATTTACCCTCATTATCTTCATTGCTGCCATCTAAACGGAAGTTCATTTATGCCTTTACGATAGAACTCCGGGGATCTAGATACGACAAACTGTGTGAAAGCATTATGTACTGCCTCCTGGGGGGAAAAAAAATTATCACCTAGAAAATTGTCCAAATCACGAAAAAATGGTAGTCCGTTGGGAGGACGACGTATGGTTTCTAACTGCAGCTCCTGTAGAGCTACAACGGTTTCTCGTGCAGTCTGAGGTCTTGCGTTATCATAGAGCAATAATGGTGAAGAAGGTTGTTCGAAGTTACCAAACAGTTACTATGACCTATTTATTGGTAAGCTTTGCTTTAGGGCACTGTTGCGGCGTTTGACTTGGGATCAGCCATTGCATTTCTCACTAGCGGTTATCGTAAAGAATCCATTTTTTGTCACATATCACAATTTGATCCAATATTCCTTCATTTCTGTACCGATTTAACAAGGCAACACAAGTTTCAACACGCATTTGTTTCTGCAGATCAGTCAAATCATGAGGCACCCATTTTTCATATTTTTTTATCTTATTGATTTGATGCAAATGAGCTAATATTGTAGGTAACGTTAAACCATGCCGCTAATTCTTGGGTAGTTTGACTCGGATCACCTTCCATCATCTCCTTCAATTCAGCGTTATTCACCTGTGTTAGCGGTCTTCCACGTGGTTCATTCTTTAAGTCCAAGTTTCCTTTACGAAAGCGTTTAAACCAAAAACGCACGGTGCGTTCATTAGCAGTCTCCTCCCTAAACGCAGCGTTGATATTGCGAGCTGTTTCTGCCGCGTTAATTCCAAGTCGGAACTCGTATTCAAAAATGATTAGGATTTTCGAGGTATCCATCTTTCCCGTCTAAGCTGAATAAAAAAAAAACAATTGAAAGTCGTAAATCAAATTTAGCACAATTTTTAACAGAAGAATCTTATAGATATCGTGTGAAAAATGTTTCACTCAAAAATCTCAAGGTATTATGTCAATTCAAAGTATATGAATGTAAGTTAGTCTATACCGAGAACCGAGCCGCGCGCGGATAGCTCCCGGCAATTTATTTCCTAAATCGATTAATCTAATCTTTTTAGTGTTGAAAATGTATCCAAACGTGACATTTAATATCAATACACAAGTAGCAATTGGAGTACAGTGTTAAATTAGTGGACTTTTTGTAATAATTACAAACAACATTTGAGTGCAAACAAACATTGACAATAAACAAATCGCGGGTGGCGCGAAATCGGTCGAGCCGCGCGTCGCGCTCTGTCTCTCGCTCGCAAAACAGACTCGCCCTTTCCCGCTCGCACAGTGATTCCGCGAAATTCACATTTCAAAATGAACTGTGTTGTTTGCTGCAAGAAAATTGAACTAGCAGAGCTATTAAGATGTGTTGGATGTAAATCAGGATTCCATTATAGATGCGTGAATGTTACGCCGATTTCATTCAAGGAAGAGCAAGCCCATCTGAAGCGTACTTTTAAATGTGAATGTTGTCTAAACGTAACCCAACGCGTTCGCGTTACGGACGACACTCCAGTTCGCGCCGCTGCCGATGCCGCTAGCTTGATTAACCAATGTTTAGAAATAAATTGTAAGGAAAGCACTGGATTACTGTCGTCTGATGAGTCGGATTTATTGTCAGGCATAATGGAGAAAGTTAACAGTACAATAATGGAAAAGCTGAGTAACCTGGAAGCAAAAATTAAAGAAGAAATTAGGGCTACGGTTACAGTATTGGCATTAGAGAATAGTCAACTAAGACAAGAATTAAAGGAAACTAATAAAAAATGCATTTTGTACGAGCAAGAAATCATAAATTTGAAAACTGAAAGACAGAAAACTAGTGACCAAAAACCTAACAACAACATCGATGCCAATAGAAGTCAACTTCAACTAGGTACCCGGCCATCGTCTACGGCAGGTAGTACAGTCAGTAGCAAACACGTCGACCTCAACTCTTCGCCAGAGATGTCCAACGAGTCCGGCCGCCCAAGTATTAGTTACGCGTCGGTGGCCACGAAACCAGCGCATACATTACCTACTGTAGTTTTTGGCGATAATAATACTAATTCTTGGACAGAAGTCAGATATAAGAGGAATCCGAAGAAAGTAGGTGGAAACACGTCGATTGTATCCATTAAAGCAGTTGAACGTAAAAAGTTCTTACATGTATGGAGATTGGACAAATCTACCACGGAAGAAAATTTGAGGGAGTACATTAAAAATATATTGGGCAAGGATACTGAAATAGTTATCGAACAATTAAAACCTAAGACTGAGCGGAGTTACGCTTCATTTAAGATTGGCGTAACGGAAAGTTACTTCGAAAAACTCAGTAACCCGGACTTATGGCCACTTAATAGCGAGTTTAGTGAATGGATTTGGTTTCGTCGGCCAACCAAACCAACCCAACAACAAGTTAAGTAGAAACTTTAACATCTTATATCAAAATGTTCGCGGACTACGTACTAAGACAACAAAATTCTTATCCTTACTGGAATCATCCGGATCAGATATATTCGCAATTACGGAAACTGGTCTCAGTGAAGCTATCCAAGATGCGGAGTTCGTGTTACCCGAGTATCAAGTATTAAGATGTGATCGCGCGGATGGGCGTAAGCACGGCGGCGTACTTTTAGTGGCCACACCGCGTATTGAGATGCGGAAAGTAACAATGCCGAATACTAGTGATATCGACAGTCATAGGTTCGAGTTGATTTGTGCTACATTTTATAAACAAAGCCGATATTTGTTTACTTGTTGTGTAGTTTATATTCCGCCACAAACAGAGGAAAATGAATATATGATAATGTTTAATTTATTAGAGAAACTTTGTATAAAATATGGGAATAATTTAATTATAATGGGAGATTTCAATTTATATTCGTGCAATATAAATGTTCGTAATTATTATGAATATTTTGTAGCCTTCTGTGAATTCGGTCAAAGCAATATGGTGCCTAATTGTAGTGGAAGGCAATTGGACCTTGTGTTGAGCGCGCGCGACGGCGGTGGCGGCGGCGTGTCGGTGAGCGAGGCGGACGAGGCCCTGGAGCCCGTGGACGCGTATCACCCGCCACTCGCGGTACGTATCGAACTCGGCGGAGCGGCGTCGCGGGTGCCGGTGGCGCCCCCTGTACTCACGTCGCCACATATACCACAAAACCATAACCCGACACCGACAATAGGTAAACAATGGAACTTTATGAAAGCTGATTTTAATCACTTATATTATCTGTTGCCTAGAATCGACTGGAGTGATATGTACGATATAAATGATCCTGACGTAGTACTTAATTTATTTTATAATAAGTTATATGAAGTTTTTAACATTTGTGTCCCTAAAAAGAAGTTTCACTCAATAAATACAGATAGATACAGTTATCCCGTATGGTATACGTCCGAGATTATTAGAGAAATTAAGTTAAAATATAAGCTTCATAAAATGTACAAATCGAGCAAATCGCGTAGTGATTATAATGCTTTCTCTCAAAGTAGGGCGAGAGTAAAGGCTGAAACGACAAAAGCACATGCCTTATATTGTGACCGTGTACAAAATCACCTGGCAACCGACCCACGAGCGTTCTGGGCTTACATGCGATCTAGGAAAGGTAGATTATGCAAACAGAAATTAACAAATAACGGACGCGTTTTGTCGGAACACGAGTGCGCCGCTGAGTTCGCTAGATTTTTTCACTCGGTATATAATAGTGCCCCGGCGGCGCTGAGCGTGGAGGCGGCGGTCGCGGCGGCAGCGCCGACGAGCGCGTGGACGCACCTCGCGCGCCTGAGCCCTAGCGACGTACGGCGCGCGCTCGCCCGCCTCACGCCTAAGCGCACCGTGGGGCCAGATGGTATTCCTCCATTTGTTTTTAGAGATTGTCATATGACATTAGTGGAACCCTTGTTACATTTATTTAATGTTTGTATAGATACAGCTACGTTTCCTGACCGATGGAAACTCACACGAGTGGTTCCTGTGCCGAAAGGTAAGGGAGGTCCGACACCCAGTGACTACAGACCTGTTGCAATCTTGTGCACTCCAGCCAAGGTCTTCGAAACCGTCATTCACAGCTGTCTTTATGCGCAAATAAGTGCCCAACTATGCGACGCGCAGCACGGGTTTCGCCCAGGGCGTGGAACAACAGGAAACTTGATGCATCTGATGTCACAATTAGTTCCGTCTGTAGATGCCGGCTTACAAGTGGATGTTGCGTACTTAGATTTTAGAAAGGCATTTGACACGGTCGACAACGACATCCTTTTATCGAAATTAGCCAGCTTCGGGTGCACACCACACACGCTAAAATTTTTCGCCAACTATCTGCGAGATAGATGTCAATATGTCGACTGTGGCGGATACCTGTCTGAACCTTACCTTACTAGATCGGGTGTGAGCCAGGGCAGTAATTTGGGGCCTCTTCTTTTTATCTTGATGATAAATGACCTACCTGCAGTCATAAATAAATCCACATGCTTATTATTTGCCGATGATTTGAAGCTGGTTGTTGAAGTGAAGAAGGAAACGGACTGCAATATACTCCAGTGTGATATCGATAGAGTTGCAAAATGGAGCCAAGAAAATAAACTTTATTTTAATGTAAACAAATGTTCAATGTTGTCGTTCAGCCGTGCACGCACCCCACGCTATCACCACTACCACCTAGATGGGACACCGCTACAGCGTGTCAATGAGGTTAAAGATTTAGGAATTCATTTTACGGTCGATTTAAATTTTCGAAAACATGTTACACAGCTTTGTAAAAAGGCATATCGAAATTTAGGGTTTGTTTTACGTCAAGCTAACCAATTTACAAACATTAAGGCTTTGAAAGCGTTATTTGAGGCTCTTGTCAAAAGTCACTTGGAGTGTAATGCAGTGATTTGGTCTCCATACGAAGCCAAATACAAATCTATGTTAGAACGGATACAAAATACATTTATTAGATTTTTATATTCAAAATTGTACGGCGTTTACCCGGGATATCCACTACTGTATCCTTCTCTATTTACCCTCGGAATGGTAGGCTATCATAAACTAGAAGTACGTAGAGAAGCAGCCATGGTTTGCTATTTATTTAAACTTATAAGAGGTAAAATACATAACCCAGCCATCCTGCAGGAGATTCAATTTTTTGTCCCAGATGAGTATAGGGGGCGACGGCGGCGGCCGGCGTTGCTAGTGGTGCCGCGCGCGCGCACTAATCTCTTACAGCACGCGCCGCTGACGCGGGCGCTGCGTGCGCTTAATACCATATCAGATCGGATCGATCTATTTTCATGTTCAGTGAGCGAATTCACAAAGGCTATATACTGGATATTAAGTTATTGTTAATAGATTTAAGATATTTTATTATATTACTGTATTTAAATGTTAGATTTTAGTTATGTTGCTATACTATCGCATTAGGTTAAGAACCTGTAATGATAGATTAATAGTTTTGAAATAAATAAATAAATAAATGTAAATAAATAAATAAAAAGTTAGTTTGTTACGTTGTTACGCCTTAACTACTAGACCGTTCATCAAATTATGCATACACGTTGTAAGGGGTACAGAAAGGCATATAGAAAAAAAAACACTGTTTTTGAGGGACAGCAAGTACGCGAAAATTCTTAGTTCCAAAATACTTATAAGTAGTCCTTACTAAAGATTTACCACACTGAAGAAAACTTCGCCAAAGATTGCGCCGTAATAACACAAAATTTTGCACTTATTAACTCATGAAAGAGTTTTGAAACTTTCACATTAAGTTTTACTAAATTTCGTACCGACCGATAGCTTCCCAAGTATCCAATATCTTTATAAACGAGAACCTAATATATTATATGTAATTGGAAGACTTAATTAATATAAGAAAATGGTTTATTTATTAACCAGGAATCTTATAATAACATCTTGTGTGTTTGCTAAGATATTTTTGTTATAAACAGTTCTCGGTATCTCTTTCTAAAGCAATGGAAGATTCTAGAAAGAAAACTCAAGAGGAATGTAAGTAAAATGGAAAACAAAATCCGGGCGTTTTAATGCCAACCTCATTTCGGTGTTGGTTTTAGGATTCAACCAAGTTTTATGTTACACGGCAAAGGTGGGAACCAGCCAAGCATTTGGCCCGTTAAATGGTAAGCGGTTATCCTAATGTCTTTACTATGTACATGTTTAGGATCAGAAAATGTCTCATAACTTGTTTTTCACGTATCTGGTGATAGAGTCTTGTATTGATTGAGATTCTTCAAGCAAAACTGGCTCTTAACGAATCGGTACTAATATTTCGTCTAAATCAGTTTGTGTTCCAACTCAAGAGCAGAATGGACGTTCCTGGTCTGATTTAGAGAATTACTTTACTGAAAAACCTGATAACTCTTCTCCTAATTGCAATTTGAACCCGAGACGCCAATGAAGCAGTTAAGGATATAGTAAATGCTGAGCCGACAAATTATATCGTAGAAGTTAAATATATATAAAACTTTTTTGTTTGATGCAGACAAATATTACACATTTCTATGCTGTAAAGAAAGAACTTTACAACATAACCACTAAGAAGTAGTTTTTCAGTGGAAATACACGTCAACCACATACGGAAACATATAGTCATGCTGCTTACGTTATGTTAAATTTTATGACTTATCTTGATGATCGATTTTTACAATGCCAAGTATAGCCACGGATGATGCAGGATATTGACCATTCCTTTAAACGATATACAATGGTATAGCCTGTTGGATGGTAAAAATCTAATGTACCTTATCATCGCTTGTAATAGTGAGGATATACATGCGCGTTCCTGAACCTTGGCAAAGTATGTAAAATAGCATAAAATTCAAGGATTGAGAGAGCTATATCAAGCATTGTAACGTCCACCATAGGACAAAATGCAATAACAGCGTTACTGTTGAGCTGGTTTCCTTTAAAAGGATTATACGTTCGCCGAGTAAAGCAACACATTTGTACCTTAACTGAATAATTGGCCTCGGCAAACTCTGTCTCTCAAATCTGCATTGCTAAGTCCTATCATAGCAATCCTTTGGTGATCTAGAAAACATTATTTTATACACGATCTAGTATTCATGCCTGATCTGATCTGAGGTTGAAGCCATGAGGCTTCAACCGCATTAATTTAGATTTTGTAAATAAATTTCTATCCCTCGGAAACAGTCCTTTTTATGGATAAAAGGTACCTTAAGTCCTTTTCTGTATTCTTTACAACGTGTATGCAAAATTTGATGATGATCGGTTGTATGGTTAAGGCGTGACAGCGTAACAAATAAACAAACTAACATATGCAATTATAATATTAGTTAAGAAGTATTTATGTCTTTCCATTTATCACATTTCTATATGTAAAACAAATACATACTTTGTTTAAAAATGTTATTATGTCAGACAATTTCATTTAATTTCAACGCACTGAAGAAAACGAGCCAAAACTCGATATACAAATGGTTTCAACCAGTTGCCAAAATAATACAAATATTTTATTAACAAACTATCAAGTCCAAGGAGTGTTGAAGTATTGATTTGGACTAAATAAGCTTGTATAATTGGGTGAATTTATTCCTTCACACGGAGGACGACTTCACGAATAAATAATGAGTAAAGAGAGCCCGATAAGAATGAAATATGTACTGATCAATTTTTTCGGGCAATTTCGTTTTCAATGTCTATTCAAAGTCGTTCCAAATTATGTTGGTTACGTGTTTTATTACTTTTTTTGTTAAATTTAAGTTTATAGTAATTAAGATGTTATTATGTATCTAGTATATTAAGCTTTATTTTATAAGCACTTCCCATGCCAAGATAAACGTTAAATTCACAGACGAAAATGAAAATCAATGAAACAGGTATATTATTATATTATTTTGTATCTCATATTTAGTTTATGCACTGGAGACTTTTTCTGAAAATATATTGTCATTTATTACAACTTGAAGTCGTGTAAATGTGGTATATATGGACGTTAAAAGTTAGTTCGAAGGCAAGCCAATAACAATAACTCAAATAACACGCCATAAACCAAAATAATCAATGTACAGCCAAAAAATAGAGTTTTTGTTTAGCCTGGCTGTTTTGACAAAGTGATTACCGAAGAGTTACTAGCATTACTCGTGGTTTGCCGATGTTAAGAAAAAGGCAGCTGCGTCTGTGTCTTTTAAACCCCATTCCGGTGAAAAAAAAACTGAGTTAATCCAAGACTATGGCTAAATAGCCTTGGTCTTGGATTAACCCAGAATATTTTTACAGCAGATTTGGAGAAATAAGTCGTAAGAATATTTACTACTGTCTTTTGTAAAATTTGTATCAATTACGTCACTCCTAGTCACAGACCGTGGTCAAAACAACACTGAAGTTTCAGATATCAGCAGATATGAGAATTATTCACTTATTTATTGTTTGTAGAATACGAAAGATAAACAAATAGACCCTCATTCTCTGAGCTATAATGCTGTCTACCCAGCACATATCTAAACTCAGTTCTACTACTTAAAATTTTAGAATAGAAAACCCTAATAACACTAAAGAATACTGCTTCACTAGGAAGGATTTCCAAAATTCTTACAACAGATTACCAATCCCCCCACACTGAATCCACTATGAAATTAAATTGAATTGAACGTCTAGTAGTTTAGCGTAATGGTATACGATTGCTAGATATTATTCTAAAGTACGAACAGCTTCACCCCAATCATGTTTTCAATATCTGTAATCCACCGTATTGCAATCCCACAGTCTGGCACTATTATTGCTTCAGATATGAATAAACTACGTCTACCTGTTTTATAAGCATCGATTTAGATCAGCAATGGCTAAACATTCATAGGAATGAATATTACGTTCCTTGCATTGAATAATCTGTTATGAATAGTTGAATAAAAATCTATTGATGTGTTTCTTATTTCTTGTCCTTTATAAAGAAATTGCGGCACTAGACATTACTTCCGTATAGTAAAGCTTCATATAACGCATTAGAAAGAAAAGGAACTCATAGTTTTGGATTGATTGATTAATTTGTTCGTGAGTGGAGTTAAAAGAAGCCAATTTGTGCTATAATTGAAAATTAAACTACTATATACGGATTTTATCGCGTTGTTTATTTAACACTCTATTACATAATTTAGAAACTGTTACACTACTATACTACTATCAAATTTCAGCAGCCATGGTCACGGGTCTCCCCGTGACCATGGCTGCTGAAAAGCAACCAAAACGTCGGCGAGAGTGTAAACTTAAATACAAATAGGTTTAATAATTTAATTAGCTTAAAATTAGTAAATTTTAATAGTAGTATAGTAAATTAACGTAAAGTAACGTTTAATTTTCAATGAATAACATTCGCGTAAACAGAAGACAATATTGTGTTATAATATTGGTTTGAAGAGTCTTCTAAGCTATTTTTAAGTAGCCTGTCCGGTTACTACACAAGTCAACCTGGCTTCTTGAGCCATTTATACCAAACAAGAATTTGATTTTTGGATTAGGCAAAGTGTCATTGGGTTTTCACTCAAGAATATAACGTAAAAGATAAAACCATAGTTAACGAAATGTGGATATAATACACTTGTACCTAGATATCTCTTCTCTGTCGTCACACTCTTGGCAGAGTGGTCGTGGTCGTCATGACAGGGGTGGTGGCAAACTTCACAATTCGTCGCCATTCCTTTCTTACTGTTGCTTGCCTCGTGCATTCGTGGAGTGGACCATTTAGTGCAGTTTTGACTTGGTCGGTCCAGCGCATTGGTGATGTACCGTGCGCCCTCCTGCCCTCAATTTTGGCCTGAACCACGAGTCGCTCCACAGACGTGTCTCCTTGACGTGTAATATGTCCAAAAAAAGTGAGAATACGACCTTGAACGATGGAAGAAAGACGGTGTTTTATATCCAGTTCTTCAAGGATTGAGACGTTGATTCGGAACTGTGTCCAGGCTATTCGAATCATTCGTCTCTAACACCACATTTCTAAAGCGTCTATCTTCTTTCTCTCACTTTCTCTTAAAGTTCTAGATATAGGTGTTTGTATGTGTGAACACTTATTGAGCATTAAGGTTACACACAGTAATAAATATTCATGGTACATAATATATACATACAGCCTTCATAATCTCAGCTACGTAATTTTAACGTGTTATTATGGACCTACGTCATAAGGTGTTAGCGCCACTGCTAGCGAATCAGTAATAGATCTATAAATATCTGGACTCGTCTTTTTCACATAGAGTAGGCTTCGGTCGAGAATTTCTGAGCCTTGTACTTTTTATGAAATGCCTCGCTGGTATCGCGTAATTAATTTGCGCTTATGTTTGTCTGCAATCGTGAGATGTTATGTTTGATTCTAGGATCGAGTAGTTGTATTACATTTATGATAAATTACTTTAATTAATAACTAAATGAATTAATAATCTTTGCCTTTGTCTTCAAGCAATCATAAAAGACGTTAATCGCTTACTATCAAGTGGACTTTATATTTATTTGCCACATATGTTTTATGTAAAATATTAGTATAGTAAATAATACACACACGGAACGCTGCTCGCTCATACTTAACGATGAGACTACTACCTGACGTCACGATGTAATTAAAAGGTGTGAAAAGACAGCTTATTTTATAACACAGGATGGTAAGCTCTGCAAATGTGTGATTTCATTTAGCTAATTGCTATTTACGTGTATAGTATGAACGTTTTGTTGATTTCTACTTACATTATACGTGCCAGAATTAAGGTTAGGTTAAAATGTGACGGTACTTTCATCTGTAGTACTTTTGTGTATACTTCTAGTGGTGACTTCATTGTGGTTTCGTCATTTTGTCTTGCTTATTTAAAGCTAAGCATATAGCAGATATAATCTAGTTGGATACAGTTAGTTTTGTCTTTACAAAGTTACATGCGTATTTAAGCACATGTGACATTAAGAAGAGAAGAAGGAGGCCGTGCGAAGCAATGGAGCAGTTCATAATCAGGGCTGATATTATTATGTGAATTAAAATTCATCGATTCTCACCTAATTATGTATCTTTGAAAGGTATATTAGTCACATTTAGCTATATTCATTTAGATCACGCAGACAAGAAGAACATAGTGTAAAATGGCTAAAATTTCCAAAGGTTTTTGACTGAAATACCATTTGCGTTGCATATATGTATATTTATATATGCCTCGAGCTTAATTTCCATAGTAGGTAGAATTACACCTTTCCACTTGTCTATTAAATATAAATTATCCAGTGACATTTAGCCTAAGTGCCACACCAACCCCATCCACCAATATCGGATCGAATATATAACATTTAACAAATCAGTGAGGCCAAGGACAACGTACAAATCACTGCCCTGGAATTCAAGTAGAACTGGAACTTGCCGACCTACTAAAGACCTCGGCTGATTCTGTTGTATTCTGACAGTTAATGATTTCTAGGATTTTGAAAAAGGCGGTATACTGTTAGCACGGATGGAGTAGTGTGATGTTTTAATCCTATGCCAGCAGTACAGCGGATTTGGAGGTAACCCAGATACGTTACGAGTTTTCTAGGTGATACTTCTCATATCTATTGACACACACAAGAATTGTTTTGACCACCAGCCTTTCATTTTCTGTGACTAAGAGTGACGTAATTGATACAAAGTTAACAAAAGATTGTAGTAAGTATTTTTAAGAAAGTACTATATGATAAGTGTTTTAATATTTTTGCAGTGTCTAACAAAAGAATGCATTATTATTATTATTACAAAATTTTGCAAGGCATGTTAGCCACATAAACCGAGAATAGATTAACATTAAAATTTTAAAAGGATCTCCCTGTTATAGGAACTAGTCATTTAGTTATAAATCGAATATAGTTTATCGGTTGCAGAATCAGAATCTTTTATTTGTCAAACGTGGGCACATAACAAGGCCTTAAATAAATTATTAGGGTGCTATGTTTTATCATTTCATACAAAATTTGGCAGAAATGCATACACAAAAATTATATAAAATATAATATAAATGTAATGTCTATTTTGATTTATAGCAGTCACGCAAAGTATAAAATATTCAAACTCAATCAAACAGGAAAATTATTGTAGGATTCTTAGGAAAATAATATTGTAAAAGTAACGAGAGATGATATAAAAAGATGAAAGAGACCTTGTATGGTAATAAGCTTCAAGACTTCCTTTATTTTATTTCTCGTCATCGTATAGAAAAAGGTATGTTAAGCTGGTTTGGGCATGTAAAAAGAACGGATGAGAAAAGACTGACTAAGAAAGTTAAAGGTTAGTTTGAATGGAACAGTCGCAAGGGCGCGATCGTTTCTCGTTTTGATCGGAGACGTTCTGGACAAAGGTTGTTGGACCAGGTTAAGAGCACCTTAAACCGGCGAGTGTGTATGAGGAATGTGATGAAAGTGAATGAAGCCAGAGAAGTGTGTCAGGATCATAGCAAATGAAAATCCGTAGTCTCTGCCTGACCCTCTGGAAAAAAAGGCGTAAATCTATGTATGTATTTCTCGTCAAAAGTCAAAGTAATCACACATAAACTGGCACAAATTATTACATCTACCTATATTCTGTTATTCTTAGCACTATCTATCTAGCATTGATGTTTATAGTATTCATCCATTAGCAGCTCTGTTGATCTACGATATGAGTTCTAGCAATAAAACACCAACCTTGCCTCGATAATTACTTTCACATTACTAGCGGTGGCTCATAAAATGAATATAGTTACACTTTAATGAAGCTTAGTAAGTAAAGTTAGTCGTATGACAAACAACTATGTACAGTCAGCGACGTAAGTCGATAAACATTTTTTGTGAGTTTAATACTAGTAATAAGTTACCCTAATAGCAAGCAACTTATAAAAATTAAAAAATGATTCTATATGCAATCTACATATCTATAAGAAATGAAAGTTAAACTGTCAATTGCTGGAATCCCAGACATCATTGAAAACCTTTTGTGTTTGGCTACCGGTGTGCCGATGCGACTCAATAGAATATGATCTAGATATGTGGATGATCAATGTTGAAGGTGTATTTTAAAATAAACAAATTCATTATTTTTTTATTACTGCATCTGTATACATACTTCTACTAGCGACAGATTTAAGGAGCGCCCTTATTCATGAGCAGTGCGACCTGTTGAAGCGTCGCACAGGGCACTCCTTTCGATCCAAGCTTAAATAGACTTTGTAAATATTAAACAAGTAAATGTATGCGTAAATGTTTCAAATATCAAATACAAAAGAAAACAGACTCGATTGCAAATATTATCTAAATGAACATTATTTTTAAACCTAATATAGATTTTGTATTAAATAATTTCGATAAGGGCTTAGGTTTCATTAAAGAAATTACCGTATTCATGTTTTAACTATAGTATTTAGATTCTTCAAAATAACTGAATCTTGTATCGATTTTCTTTAAACTAAAAATAAAAAATAAGTATATGCGATCATGCATCCTGCATCCTGCATAATATAAATGATCACATTACCACAATGTTTTTAGCAATTTGCAAACTATTTTCTTGTAGAAGACCGACCAACAAAAAAAACAAATACTAAACAGTGACTCTTCAGACTTGAAACTATTACTCACTCTGGATTACTTTGTTAAATAGAAATCACTACAGTACTATAACACGCGATCAAATCGTCTGATTATCGATCGAATGCCTAATACAGTTCACAGTTCTATTAGGTATAACGGTGCACTTCTACATGATAAACGATCAGTAAATATGAATATAAATCTTTTATATAAGGCACATGATGTTGCATGTTATTGCTAATTTATGATGATGAACCGATTTAGTTCCTCGTGTTGTTGTAGAAAGCAATACTATGGATTATATGAATGCTAATTTCAAGGTTACGTTGTGTGAATAGACAGAGCTATGTCATGTTATGCATAGATGACTCGGTGATTTGTGGCCTGGTTCTTGTAGAACTGATGGTGTGTATTGGAAGCCAAATAATGAAGACACAGACTCTCTTCATAAGTACCCTTGTTTATAAACTGTTCTGCTGCTAGAAAGATAACGGCTGCACTAGGAATTATTATTCTTGTTTCGATTTTATAAATATTCAAATAACGAATACAAAGAACACTCAGACTCGGACCAACTGTCTGTGAATTACACAAATCTTTGTCACGTGTGGGAATTGTCGGTTGTCTACATATCTGTGAATTGGTTAAGGTTAGAGGTGGGTCCTCTAAAATTTGAACTCCAAATGGGAATCGATTTTAATTAACGACCGAGTATCGACACCTTTCTAATCAAAATGAAGTCTCACAGAAAACCTAATCAACGCTATCTAGGTATCTAAATATCTTACGCTGTGATTACATAAAAAACCTTTCTGAATCCACTCAGCCTAGTCACGTTCATCCAATCGTAATCCTAACCGATTTTATTTGACATTTGAGACATAGACAGGACGTCAAAACGATAAAAATCGCAATCGGCATACAAGTTAACGACATGCAAGACAAATCCTAGGAATTAAAGTTCCTACAAAAAAGATCTTAATGCTTTGAAGTTGGCTGAAAATGTTACTGAGGCACTGAATAAAAGGAATACTTAAATTGTATGATTACCTCGAATAGGACATTGTGTTTGAATGTAGGTTATAGTTGTATAGCTATGTCGTCACTGCTTACTTTGTTTTTAATGCTTGGGTTTAGGAGGACAAGGTGGAGCTTACTTTGACACATCATAAGCATCATGCTTTTTAGTGCCGCGAAGCTAGGAAGGTTATTTTATACAATCTATCGCGTAAATGGTAAACCACAACTTTTACATACGATCTAAATATGGATATATTATATCTATATTTATATGATGGTATAGTAGTAGTATCGCTTATAGAAGCTTATAGAAAATAATTATAACTAGTGAGGACAGGCTATGTATAGGTTTGCTAATTAAGTTTAAGCGGTCGCAGGTTCGATTATTCTTTTATGGTCGATTTGTCTTCATTTAGTTTTCTTGTTCAGCATAGCTAATGGTTAGTCAGAAATCTAATTATAATAACTTTTTCTAAATTCTTTGTACCAACCGACGTTGAATTTGTTTCATCTAGATAAAACATACAAACTAACTTCAGGTCCTAAATAAAACAGTTTCAACGGAAAAAGAATACTTTCTGCGAGGCTTTTAGTGCGGGACCTCAAGAATGTCACGAAAACGTTTTAAAACGTAAACGTGTTACCCGTTTATGGTCACAACAAATTCGACCGAATTCTGTACGGTAAAGTCGAACTTTGCTATGTGAAAATAAACCCTATTATGTTGTAAAAAGGATCGGTACTGTGTGAAACAATTAAAGCAATTTACATTTTTGGAAGGTAAGGGCTGTCACTCACCGCATTACGAGATTTACCCACAAATGGAGTCCTGCTGATTTGCGGAAAGTAAATTGGTCACTTTGAATAATTGTTGTGGCTGACAAAAGGACAGTTGCGACACCTACCGGTGATAGAAGGATTGTAAATGGTATTAGATTTATTATTATAATTTCGCCGTAACAATATTGTAAATAAGCAAAATTGCTTGGAGACGAATAGGTACCTATAATTGTTCTTAACACAAAATTATGAATAACTTTCTCTTGGTCTTGTGCTATAAGTTTGCGACTGATTGTGAAGTCCCAGATTCAGTTACCATTTTGAACCAAGAGTTTTACTGTTAGAAAATTATTTGTAGCAGCACAAAATCTGAAAATACTTTGTAAACGGTATGAGGTCGCCTACTAAGTAGTATTTTAATATAACCTGTTGAAATGTAAGTGCGGGGTTACAGGTGTGTCTATACATGTATCCTAAATAATGTTTTAAATGCATATGTGAGTTTGTTTGTTTCTTACGCTTTCACCCCTTAACTACTCGACTCATCATCATGAGGTTTCGCATACACGTTGTCAGTAAAACAGTATAGGACATAGAGTAACTTCCGTCAAGAAAAAAGTACCTTCTAATTTTTACTTCACAGACGCATACCTAATTCATTGTTAGGAGTTTAGAAAAGGACATAAGTTACTTTTCAACCAAAACTTACTAACCTACATTTACGCAAGCGAAGCCGCGGGCAAATCTAGTTACTAATAAAATTAGATATCTATTCCGTTGTAATGAACTCATAACCTCTGCATGGCATTTCTACAATCTCACCAGCAAGTTATCGTGCAAAATTACATTCGCATAGAAAATCAAAATGCAAATTGAATTTAAACGCCAATCCCGCGCTTCGATTGCCGTCCGTTCCTGATGGTTGATAGTTAACACGTCTCTTGTTACAGAATTATTCACTATAACTACGGCAGAATACTACAGAATAATATATGCTTGAAACACGCTCGGGATTTCTATAGGCAACGGCTGTATTATACATCGTGTAATAATAAGTCGTGGTCTTATAGGAAGCTAAATAAAATATATGAAGTTTAACCAAAAAGGAAATATCGATTCTTCTTTGTCCATAGTGACACATTGAAATTAAACTACTATATACGGATTTTATCGCGTTGTTTATTTATCACTGTATTACAAAATTTTGAAAATATTACTCTACTACTACTATTGATTTTATTTGACTAATTTATAAGCTAATAAAATTATTTAAACTATTAAATCTATTTATTTTTGGTTTACACTTTCCCCGACGTTTCGGGTGCTTTTCAGCAGCCATAATACAGTGATAAATAAACAACGCGATAAAATCCGTATATAGTAGTTTAATTTCAATGAATAACATTCGCGTAAACAGAAGACAATATTACATAGTGACACAATTTTTTTATTTTTTTGTTTATTCGGGACAGTACTTAATTGTGACTCGCTGTAGATTAGCTTTTACTCACGGTTTCATCCGTGTTTTACTGACGGCAAGTAACTATCCTGCAATAATCGTCGCATAGTAATTTTTCAACAAAGAACATATATTTAACTAGCGACCCGTCATGGCTCCGCATGGGTAGTACTAAACCTTAACAAATTATACACCTAAACCTTCCTCATGAATCACTGTATATTAGTGAAAGCCACATGAAAATCCGTTCAGTAGTTTTTAAGTTTATCGCGAACAGAGAGACAGACGCGGCGGAGGACTATGTTTTGTAATATGTGACATACATATTTTTTATTGGAGTTTCTCAAGTTGAAAAAGTTTAAACTAAAATTACATTTAAAATTAAGTTAATGAAAAGGCAACTAAAGCATATTAAAAATAATACAAATCATAAAACGTAGATTTTTGTTTTAAGTACATTTAGAAGTAAAGTGCAAGACAGAAGCAGTTAAATCGAAGGCAAGTCAGACTCGAGCACCAAGAGTATCGTGCCAACATAGAATAACGCAAGACTGACTCACATTTGACCGGCTTTATTTATGTACTACTTTAGAGCTTACATTTTAATCACTCCAAATTTGAAACGTGTTTAAAATAGATCAAGTAATAAAATTATTGGAAAAACAAGAACTCGCCACACAAATTCGGATTGTCATAGACTCTACAAGGGTCCCACGACGCGACTGTCCCTATCCAGAGGAGTTAGGTATTGTTAACCTTTTTCTATTGCAATAGTTAGAGTAGGCAATCCGAGTGGTTCCTCTCTTCCATTAATTTTATTACAATGAAATTCCGCCAAGTAACCCCTAATTCGATTCAATAAAGATACTATTATTATTAATTGAAATGTATCTTATGTTCAAATTTCAAATTTTTTGCATGACGAGTAAACCGATGAAATATGTTCACTATTTAAATTAACAGCTATATTAATAAAAATGTCCTCCAGACCGAATTTCGGTCACGGCAGTCAATCTTAACGGAAACTAACCATCTGCGCAGGAGATATTATAGTGCAAAAGTGTGTGCGCAAACACAAATGCACTCTCTGTTCCCTAACTCTCATGATCCGATGGGACGGTAATCCGACACGACCGGAGAGAGATCAGGCGCAGGATCAACGGCTTTACGTGCTTTCCGGGGCGCGGAACAATTATATTACCATGCAAATGAATAATCATATTATTTCATTTTTAAAATATTTATTTAGCTTACTTATTGCAATTAATAAATGAAATAAATAATTTAAAAGAACGTTAACTTGCCTTACGTTGATATTTTATAAAATACAATACAATATTTTATACTTAGCTGAGTTAATAAAAAACTAACGTCTTGTGATTTATATTTCATAGGACAGTTGTTTGTTTACAGACACTATGAAGAAGAAATAGAATTTCGAATAAAGTAGGTATGATTGTTTCTTAACCCCTTGTTAAGGGAGTCTTCTAACAACCGAGTACCTACATATATGTATTTGCCAAAGCACCCCAGAAGTGAAGTGTCCTAACGGTTCTAAAACCGGCTACGGACATCACTTGTTGCTTCTAGCTTTATATAACAAACATGGCCTGATAGCCTTGGTTACATGCACTACGTATTTCTTTCGGGACAGTTTCCTATCTTCTCCTGGACTGACCCGCTCATTGAAGACTTTGACGAGTACTTCAGCTTACAAATCCTACTGACTGCAGTCTTAGTGAGTCCACTTACACCGCTACCGCATCGTAAAGCGCCATCGATCGGATATCTACAGCGTAAATCCACCAGTGAACAGTGAGGAAAACAACGTAAGAAAATTTGAATGTCTAAGAGATCTCCATGATATTCTCAAGGATATGTGAAGTCTGCCAACACACACTAGACCAGCGTGGTGGACCATGGCCTAACTCTTCTGACACTGAGAAAAGGCTGTCTGACTGTCTGGCTATCTGGGCACGAGCCCAGCAGTTAGGACAGTTTAATACAGGGCTGATACCAGCAACCGACACTGGGACAGTCTATGTTTGGTACGAGTAGCTTGTACCAGCATATTGCGTAATTTACATACATCTTTAGGCTCGAAATATTGTATCTATAATTATTTTGAATTGTACGTACATTTTATTTATTAAAATACGCCACGTCTGAGGTCGCGGTTTCGATTCCCACACAAGTCAAACATTTGTGTGCATGAACACGGATGTTTGTCTTGGTCTGGGTGTCTCTATGTATAATATGTATGTATTTACAAAAAAAAAATGTATATATGTATGTTTATCCATTATCTAGTACCCATAGTACAAGCTCTGCTTAGTTTGGGCTGGATGGTGTTGTGTGTATGTGGTAGAATATTATTATTATTATTATTATTTTGTTCCTGCGCACTCTTTGAAAGTATTGCGTTTTGTTGCCGAACAAATTATGCGGGTATCTACATAAAATATTTGATTGCGCAGGGATGCATAATTTCGCTTGTATTCATCTGTAATATACAAAGTTCATTTTAAATGTTAAAAGTTTCTATACATGTTAATCATAGTCCGAAGCCACTGAAATATTGATGTGTTCTAAAATAAATAAATAAATCTAATATATTTTGTTTATTTTTATAAATGCAACGTCTAGTGCTGGTTTACGAGTAAAAGACTTCGCCATTGGTGATTATGATGGTGCTAAAGAAGGGTTGAGGACGTATTACCCTCTTACAGGAGACCAAAATTAAATTTGTAGCAAGCATTCCGCCCGATAGTAGTCAAAGTTACAAAAGCATACAGAGTCTTGAGTTCGATCTACAAAATATAATTATAAGAGTTATAATGTTCTGTGATCCGATCCCAAGATTCATACTTGATTTTTTGGAGTTATTTCCGTATTAATGTTATTTTAATAGTGGTTGACTAAACCGAGCAAAACACTAAAATGAGTATGACTGCTCTTTAAAAAGCTCGAGTATGTCCATCACAATCACTGGAAATTACAAATTACTCGTAAATTCACATTTAGTACTAGCATATTTAGTAAATTATTGCTCACTTCAACGGCGACGGAATCATAGTGTAAGATGTCTGTGCCTCTTACAATTAAATAGGAAACCATAAACAGAGCTGATATTAACAGAGAGACTGGGAGAGAAATAGAGAGGAAGAGGGCGAGAAGAAAATGAAAAGATGAAAGAGAGAGGGAGAGAGAGAAGTAACAGCCTAACTACGTCACTAAATATTATAAAACAAAGTCCCCAGCCGCGTCTGACTGTTCGCGATAAACTCAAAAACTACTAAACAGATTTTCATGAATATATATTCCCTGGTAATATTGTAAGTGTTAAAGATTGTAAAGATGTTTGCTAGTGTGGATGTTTGTTACCCAATCACACGTTGCATACTATGGGTTAGAATTACCTACATTCAAGGCAACGAGATAGTACAAAACTTGGAACACAGGTGACTGCACAGATGGCTTATGGACTTAAGCGGTTGCCTCATCACTGCGATTGCACTATGTGTTATGGGTTTAATCCCTACACAGGTCAATAATTTGTGTGATTCCCAAATAGTTGTTCCAAATATGTTCTTTGTGTCCGTTGTTTTATTGTTCGTGAAGTTCCCGCGACACAGGATTTATTCCTATTCCAGGCGTTATATTTTTATAAAAAAGAAAAAGTATCATTCTCTTGTATTTTCCCGATAGGTAAGCCCGTTAAATTCACACAAACGAATCTGCGGCCATAAACCAGTTTTAATATTTTTCTACAATTAATACATCGAACGTGACCGACGGACAGAGGGATTAGTGGAAACAAGCGGGAGAGCTGTTGTACTAACCATAATCCAGTAAAGGTTAAAATGATAAAGAAACACTCACAACATTAACTTTTTTTCAGATTAAAAACAAACAATCATTGAAGTCTGTTCGCCGTACATTGGACAGTAATCACACAGAATTAACTGCAATGTATTTATTTTAAATTAAATAAACAGTGATGCAGAAGAACGTGAAACGCTAAACGAAACTATAATATATATACTAAACGAAAGCTATAAATATTTTTATCGTAAGAATGTCGAACTTGTGACATCTAGAACGAAGGGAGGTCGTTTGAACTACCAGGCCATTGCATCCACGACTTATTGACATAATATATCTTGAATGACGTACAGTGCAGTAGGATCACTGACTAAACCTGGAAATTTCACTTGAATAGTAACAGGCCAGCTGAGGTTCACATTTAGCCATCTTCTTCCTCTCTAGCCTTTATTATTCCCAAGTCACTTGGGGTCGACTTTTCTAGTTTAACTGGATTTGACTGGATATCAGTGTTTACACGGAGCGGCTGCCATCTGACCTCCGCAACCCGAAGGCTAACGATACCCTAAGGCTAGACCAGTGTCAGGATATCATAGGGCACTGACTTTCAAATAAAGACTGCCATAAATGTTCATGGCAGCCGGGACCGACCGATTAACGTGCTCTCCGAGGCATGGAGCAGGCGATAATTGTCAATCAATACGCACATAATTTCGAAAAGTCATATAAGTTCCGAAAGTCAGAGGTGCCCGACGTGGGTTCGAACCTGAGACCCTCTGCATTGCAGTTTGTTGGTCTCCCGACTGAGCTATCGCTACTTTACACTTAGCCATACAACTGAATATTATCTTTGTGCGTAGAGTAGGGCTCCTTTAATTGGCGTTTTAGCATAGAAATCTGAATTTCGCATAAACTTTGACTGCACCAATGGCTTAGTGGTTAAAGCGGGCGCCTCGCCTCTGACAAAACTTTGTGTGATCCACAAATGGTTGCTCCGAGGCTGAGTGTTCTTTGTATCCATTGTTTGAATGTTTGTAAAGTCCTCCAGGACACAGGAATTACTCCTAGCAGAGCTTTTGCCGGAGATGTCTTTAAAAAAAAGGCTCTTGGGCGCGAGACTATTATGTATATATAGAACGTATTGCTACGTTTAATACATGACCGCTCTTGAACTACAGTTTGTAAAAAGGCGTAGTAATTAGTGGAATTACCAATGATGTCAAGATCAAGTAAACATACCAGACTTTTTTACGTCGGCAATTAATGATAAATAAATAACATTTTCCTTAATTTTGAGTTGGTGTAAGGTAGCTGTAGCTTCGACACCGTGGTATAAAGTTTTAATTGAATTGTTATGTTATTTTCTCGAGGAAAACGGTTCAAATTATTAAACGTTTACGACTACGTCACGCATCGTTATAAGATATTTATTTACTCCTTTTTTCTCTTTATTGGGTAATCTAACAATATCACGATAACAAATTTTAAAATTGTACGGTTCTAAACATTGTAGCTAATTGTGACATCCACACCGTTTACTACGAGTAAAGATATTTCATTGCTTTGGTGAAAAATAGCGATAAATAAAATAATACGATAACATTATATGTATATTGACTAGGTTTTACCCACGGTGTCGTCCGGGAACAGTAGGTACTTTATTCTGAAGAAAAGGTGTCCTATGTCCTTTTCTGTTTCTTTGACAGCGTGTTTGAGAAATTTCATGATCATCGGCCAAGGCATGACATCGTAACAAACAAAGAAATTCACATTTGCATTTATAATATTAGTTATAATAATATTATGTATTTAGGATTGGCTGCAATTGTGTGTCCGTCAATAAAATTTTACGCTATGTAGTTATAATGACGTCAAACCCGCATCACGCGGTGCATTGACAGAGAAATCGTAAACCAACGCGCCTACCGTGCCAATAGTTCATTACCCGAAGTTATTAACCTAAATATAAAATGAGCTAAGCTGTGAATCATTTTCGTTGGTATTAAAAATATAAATAGAAAAAGCCAGGCCTGGGCTATAAATAGACACATATAAAGCTGATTGCACAGATGGTGTTGTAGTATTTTTTTTTATACAACTAAATTGGCAAACAGGGACTCGGCCCACCTGGTGGTAAGTGGTCACCGTAGCCTATGGACGCCTGTAACACCAGCTCACCTGCGCGTTGCCGACCCTTTAAGCAAGGAAGTGAGAAGGAGAAGGAGCGGGAAGCGAGAAAGAGGGTGATTGGGCCTCCGGCGCTCTCACTCACCGAACGAAACACAACAGGAGGAATACTGCTATTTCACGTCGATATTCTGTGAGAGGGTAGTCCTTCCCCGGTCGAGCTGGCCCATTCATGCTGAAATCAGCGAGGCTCTACTACTCAGAATTTAATTGGTTGCCTGCCACTACGGTGAGTTTTGGTTCGAATCTCACACGGGGTAAAATTAGTGTGATCCGTGAATAGTTCTTCCGACTCTGCGTGTTCTTTGTGTCCTTTATTTGAATGTCTCCCAATAGTCTATCTATATATACATTTTCTTAAAAAAAGATAACTCCCACACTAGAAATAATTTTCGTATCGCGGGGTACTTAACAAACATTGAATCATACCGAGATATGCAACAAATATTTAATTTTGTGGATCAAACAAATTTTGTTCTACGCGTATCAAACCAGCAGCATTCAGCGCACTAGCAGTAGTGAGGCGGTCTCTTAATCCACTACACCATCAATCTATACTAATATAATAAATTCAATTTTTGTTCGTTTGCAAGGATTTAACTCAAAAACTACTCAAACGATTTTAAAAGTTTACCTTTGGAAAGCTATATTATCACCAAATAACATGGACTATATTTCATTTAAAAATGTACGGTTACTAACATAACTTAAGCTATGTTTATGCGAACGAAGCCGCAGTTAAAAGCTAGCTATATATCTAAAAACATACGTTTTGCTGTTATCAGTACTTTAAAAACATTTCGTGAGTAGCGCACGGTGGCGTTACCTTCCCATCTGGCGCCATGTGTACTCCACACATCCATTAACACTACCATTTCGATAAAACTATAAATATTTCAGTGATTTAATATAGAATTAATATATTTACTCCTTATCCTAACTAATATTAAACGCGAATGTGAGGTTGTTTGTTTGTTTGCTACGCTTTCACCCCTTAACTACTCGAACGATCTTAATGAAATTTCGCATACACGTTGTCAGGGAAACAGAATAGGCCATAGAGTACCTATCACCTAGACAAAAAGTACTGTTCCCAAAGGATGTAAATTTATTGACATCACTTACAATAATGCGAGCAAAGCCGTGGGTAAAATCTAGTATAGGTACTATATTTTATCGCAGTTCATCCGGAAAAGCCTTCCCCGACTTTAAAATAACAAAGGATTGTTGTATAATAAACAAGAAGAATAAAAAAACATACGAGGCAGTCTTTGGGGACTGCCGATAGAAGTGAAAACTAAGTAACTAGCGTGCGGTGACGATGACGTGAGTTTCACGCTTTTTATTCATCCAAAAAGTATCCATATATACACAGTATACATATAGCTCATGGAAAGCGTTCGGTGACGATGACGCGAGTTCCATGATTTGTGTTCACCCAAAAAGTGCTCAACGCACCTAAAGAAGTTTTCACTTCAAAAAAGAAGAATGAATGGAATGGGGTGGTAGTGAGGTGCAGTTACAGTAGGTAATTATTATTATTATTAATTCTATGTTGGCAACGGCGTTTACGTAACATCACAGGAGCTGCGATCTTCTGTAGTGTGGTTGTACTTCTCTAGTTGAACGGTATTAGTAGGTGGCAAGCTTAAGGTTGTGTCTTCTGATAACTAACTATTGATTGTCATAAATATTAGTGACAGTGAGTAGCGATTTGTGTACTCTTCTGTAAATTGGTCACCAATTTGCAAAAGTACGGCATTTATTTCCCAATTTATATCCACTATTGTTTTTTAAATTGATGTTAATGGTCATACGATACCAGTGTGTGGTTTATAGATAGTTATCATCACGCAAATAAGATATTAGTGGCCATATTGCTCAATCACGTAGAAGTACCAGTTGCTTCCAATTCAGTTTGTATGATATCAAGGTCTGTGAGGTTATAGGGTCGAAGACCTATTGCAATGTTTGTTTGTGTTTTCTGATACAAAATATGGAGTATCTCGTGACTTGGCAGTAGTTTTGCTGTGGTAGTTACTAAAATACATTTATTTATAATGTTTATAATATTATCTACTTCTGATGAAACGGTGCGCATGAGGTCTCGGTTTCAATTCTCTGTTAGCGCATAATGTTTTCCATCTACATATAAAGAGAAAAATTCGATATTTTGTTTGTAAGAATTTAACTCGGAAACAATTCAACCTATTTAAAAATTCTTTTACCATTACAATGCGTAATTATCACCGAGTAACATAGACTATATTTTATTTAGAAAAAAGTACTTTTACTACTTTTGCGCGAGCGATGCCGAGGGCAAAAGCTAATTTAATAATAAATTAGTCTACACTGAGTCTTAAGGGGATTACATAGGATCTAATAGCTGACGAAATATAGATGTGATAGACTTTTTCTAACCCTTTTGGTGATATCCTTGGCAGTAAAGATATTACCAGTTAAACCACTAAGTACTATGTGAAAATAGGTATTTGTTGTGTTACCGTTAAAAAAGGACTTACATTGTCGAGGACATACATTGTACGTAAATCAATTAATATTTACCTTAAACCTCGATAGATGGCGTCGTTTCATTGGGCTGAATCGTGCTATGGCTTCGTTCATACAATTAGTATAATGTATAAGGTCGTCACATGTATAATTTTTTTTAACAATAACAATTATACCAGAGTAAGGGACAAGTTGTAGTTTTAATTTCGTCAGTGCAAGTTGTTCCAATTTAAATATCAGGCAACTCTTAGTATTTAACATACATTGTATACTCTCGCCGCCTCAAGCATAGAGATAAGCAGTGGATTGACTAGTGATAATAGAATAGTAGATTAAATTTGATTTTGTAAATTATTTTACGCAATAGTATCAAAATTGGTTGCAAAATATATGAGTAACTAATATTTTAAATTTGGAAATAAGATAAGGTGGAACTGTAGTGATATCTTGCTATCTTCCTCGGATAAATGCATTTAAATAGCGGTTACGTCACAGTTTGTATTGTGCATCCTTTTTCTGTAATGAGACATTTACCCCTACTACCAGATTTGAAACGCTTGTATCTTATTTATAATTGAGTATATTTCAAAAGTTCTTCGTAGTTTAGAGTTTGGGTAATATACATTTTCGGCTTTCACTACATATATTGAAATTAAATACTTTATACGGATTTTGTCGCGTTGTTTATTTTACTTTAAAACACTTTTTCACATATTACCTATTACATTTTTAAAATTTATTGCAAAATCCGTATAAAGTGTTTCATTTCAATGTATAACATTCGCGTAAACATAAGTCAATATTCCACTGTATATTATGAAACAAAGTCCTCCGCTGTACCTATCTGACTATTCGCGATAAAGTCAAAAACTACTGATAGGGTTTCTATGTGGTTTATACCAATAGACAGAGTGATTCATGAGAAAGGTTAAGGTGCATAATTTGTTAAGGTTTTGTGTAAATTGGAATTTGTAAATCGAAATAATACATAAATGACATACTATTTACATAAATGTATGAATGAATGAATGAATGAATGTCATTTATTTCTGAGTATATGGTACATGAAGTTATTAAATCTTAGTTAAAAGTTTCACATATACTACCGATGCCGGTGTAGAAATATCCAACTTAAATTAAAATGTCTAATTACAATTCAAATACAAAGTCAAATTATATTAACCAACAAATAGATTGTTTCAACTTATTATTCGATGTAGGTTTTGTATATAAAATGTGTCATGGAAGGTTGCTGGTACTTATAGCTCAGGTCTTCCTATTTTAAGTATCGGCGTTCGCAAATTGTAGCTTAAATCATGTATACAAAAATTGTTCCTAATAGTTGTAATTATCTGTAAAACAATAAAAACATTATTATTATTAAAAAAAATATATATTTGTTGTGGAAAACGATATCGCTAAATAATAAGTTGCTGATTTGATTATTGTAGTACAGAGGAATCGGTAAACGCGGTGACGTCAATTGTTATTGTAATGGTGGCACGTGGACGGAGTCGTATTGGGGAGTGGGGTTTGTGCAGAGCTCACTTTGTTCCGAGACACCAACCGGGTCACTCCTCCAGAACGAAACTGTCGGTTTACCTGATTCAATTGATTGTACCTAGTGTCAATTAATAAAGTAAGGTTATAACACAAACAACGACTTGGAATTATTATTCTACATTGCCTACGCAATGAACCCTGTACCACAAAATCAAGAGGACCATGATCCTATCGCTCAGCCGTCGCTGGCGCCGTCATATTTAAGCAATATAATATGGTACAGAAAATACTACCTTTCAATCATCCAAGACCATACTGACAAAGCAAGAAAAGGGAAAATGCCGTCAGTATTTCGTTCAGGAATAAAATAATCCGTCGCGTTGTGACGAAGGCATTAAGCATGCAAATTGAAATTGGCTGTCGTTCGTAAACCGCCAGCTACCCGATCCACTGTCACTTTTTTTATAATTGCCAATATCTATCAAGTTATAATTTGAAATTATATCAAATTTTAATAATAATAAAATTTTTCAGTATGAAAATATTAAATTTAATTTAAAGAGGCCTTGTTTTGACGGCCTCGGTGGCGCAGCGGTAGTAAATCGACTGCTGTCTATGAAATCTCATGTTCGATACCCGGATCGGGCAACTTGTTAATACATAACTTAATTTATACCAAATAAGGTAAAGACTCGTCTGACATTTTAGATCCATGTTGCCTCGGTGAATTTCTGAGTTTTAGATAATAATAATAAATGTTTATTTTCAAGGAATATGTACATACAACAATTATATTTGGTTACATTTTTGGTTTAGTCTACGTTGAGTGAGACATCTGTGTCCGAATTAGACAAAATTAAATTATGTGTATTTCAGACCTCGGTGCTCTTTCTAAAGGAGACTGACCATTTATATATGGAAGTTGGTCCAAGTGCTGCCCAATAATGACAAATAGTGCATAATGTTCCTTAGATTAATACTAGTCTGTAACACAAAGCACATCAAAATCTGTCAGAGGAGTATTTAGATAAAAATATCTTTGTATGAATTTCCTTGTACCCATTTCTGGGCAACGCTTAGGCTAGACCCGGTCAGTCTCCTTTATTGACATTTAAGTGATCCTTCAGTGAAATAGATTATGAGTTTTATATTATGCAGATAAACTATACACAAAAATAAGTAAAGTGAAATAAATAAAAACATAAAAAAATAAAATTAATAAATCTGTTTCTACTGAGGAAATCTTGAGAAAAATCACGTATACTTCAATTAACTATTATTTTCTCTGCGTTAGTAGTAAATGATTAGCTAAGGTGTAATATTATGCAGAATATTTTGCTAACATTCAAGTTGGTTTTCGTTTGCAACTAAATAAACATATATTTAAAAATTAAATTAGTGTTTGTTAATTGAATTTTTACTGCATAACGCAGCAGGGGTAGACCCCCACAAGAGGGAAAGAGTGACGACCTGGTAAAGGTTGCGGGAAGCGGTTGAATGCGGCTTGCCTGAGACCGGTCTGTGTGGAAAACCTTGGGCAAGCCTATGTCCAGCAGTGGACGTCTTTCGGCTGAGACGATGATGATGATGAACCACTTAATCGATTTTAGTAAACTTGATACAAAATAAATTTAAACTGTAGGCAAACGGGCTATCGTAATAAACAGTTATCATTTATTCAAATAAAATATTAATCATAAGGTGAATAACATCTTACTAACGTAAATGGATGAATAAGCAAATAAATCATAGATACTAACATCATAAAGTACTAAAGTTGAATCAGTTCTGGCAAAAACAGCTCATTCAATTGTGAGAAATTACTTTGGCAACAATGTTCTTAGATGACTAAGGCTTGCCAAATTCTATAAAATATGCTGAACTAATGTAAATATAAATAATAATATCAGCCCTGTTGAACTATGGACGGCCTCTTCTTAGTGTGAGATTGGTTAGGCCATAGTCTATCAAACTGGCCTAGTACGGTTTGGCAGGCTTCACATTATATATCTTCGAGAACTCTTAGATACGAACGATACAGTGTTCTCACAATATTTTCCTTTACCGTTAAAGTGAGCGATGATTAACTGTTTATTGAGCATATTTATTGATCTGAACATTATATAGAATTTTAAAAAGTCAAGCGGCTTGTGCATTGTATCATTGGACTGCCATGCAGAGGTCTTGAGTTCGATCCCAAGTCTGAAATCTTTGACTTTTGTTAGTAATGTGCCTATTACATAGTTAATCATCGCTCGCTTTAACGTTAAAGGAAAACATCGTAAGGCAACCTGCTTATCTGAGCGATCTCCATAATATTCTCAAAGATATGTGAAGTCTGCCAACCCGCACTGGGCCAGCATAGAGGATTAAAAACCTTACTCTTCTCACACACACATGGCCTGTGCCCAGCAGTGAGACTGTTTAATACAGGGATGTTATTATTATTATTTACATACGGCATTAAATCAAAGAGGATTCTGACGAAGCATTATATTATTGTAAGATCTATTGGCCTATAGTTTTCGAATTAACACTGGTAATAACATTGTTGTGGAAGTAATCTCTCCTGAGATCACAAACTATTACAAGTTTAGAATAATACTTCCTCCTCTTGAGAGTTTTGTTGTCCAAATAACTTTTTAGGTTGATCTATTTAAAGTAATAGCACCAATGTCCTAATGGTCTAAACCAGTGATGCAGATAATTGTATTCAAATAGTATAAATAGTTCTGCATAACGCGATATCTACATTGTTTGGTAAGAACGAACTGAACTACTATATAATACTTGAATTATAGTCACCGTCATGAGACATGTTCTTGATCGGAAACAATTTTTTAAAATTGCTTTTGCTAATAGACGAGCTAGCGGAGTATCTGATGTTATGCGATATCAGCCGGTAAACATAGTTGTGTTATCTTGGTATCATAAAAGTAATGCTAAGGACCCACAACTAAGCTAACTAAGCTACTGCCAGCCAACCTAATGGTTCAATGGGGCTAGCAAAAAGTTTATTGATTTTCTACCAAGATCACTATAACAGGCTGGAGTTAAACAATTGGTGATGTTGCAAACCGTTGATACTGCTCCTGATCTCTTTCCGATCATGTCGAATTGCCACCTCATCGTATTGAGAGAGTTAGGGGACAGAGAGTACACTTGTGTTTGTATCACTTGCGTATTTGCGCAGTCAGGCCGTCTCCGATAAGATTAGACTCTGTGAATTTAAATACAAGTTCAAATTCAGATCTTTTTACTTTGCCACAGTTCAGTAGGTATATAATAATAGATGGTAGACTTATAGCTAAGAATCAATTGTGGACCCTGCCGGGCATACCATACTAAATATATTGGGAGAGAGGAAGTTCTCCTTCAAGTATAAGCGCTAACTAATACCAGGGCACCAAAAGTTTAAACCATGAGTTTCTTTGAGGTTTTACTCGTAGGCTCAACTCTTTGCCTGAACCTGAGTAAACTCACTATCCTATATATTTTGACGTTTATAAGTGTTACTTTGTGATCTAAATGAATAAATGATTTTTAATTTTGACTTGAGTTTGAAAATAATTTTAATTTCTTTTAAAACTTCCTACTTATCTCTATTTTTATAGAGAGAGGCTGTGCTTTATAAACCAATTATTACCCGTGGTTCGGACAAATATATTTCTCGAAAGGTAATCAAACCCGCAATACAGTATTGCCAGCATCGATTGGCGATTGGCATCGTACATTTAGACATGATCACCCGCTACTAGATATTAATAAAATAGAATTACACCCATCAAGATGTCTACCAGACGAAATTATTACATATCTTCGCCAATCTTCGATAAGTTCGGCATCTATTTGGGTGGGGTAAGTTTTGGTATTTGGGGTAAGTTATACATTTATGTACTATGTTTTGTACGATGCTGTTATTAACTTCATCTAATTGTATTTGTGTGAATGTAATGGAATATGTCAATTAAGTTTTCATGTGCTCCAATGGCGCATAATAAAACAAAATATATAATAAACACGTACATACATACAATACTTAAAAAAGGAATTAATAAGTAATTTATAGTTTAAAAAAATTACATAATTATACCATTTTTTTTTTAAAGTTTTAGTGTTTTGTGTTTATTATCGGTCGGATGATAAAATATTCCCAGTTTAAACATTCTAAAATGCCCATTTTAATGAGTTAAAACTTTGATTAACGTAAATGAGCGCAGTAGGCTACTAAACTTACATATTCATGATTTTATCTTGACTATTAATCGGTGATAAAAATTAAAACAACTGATATCAAGAAACCACTCTGTTGTCACGTTTTAAAAAAGGAATATACCCGTTACACGGTTTTAGGTACGCTCTATATGTATAACGTGTGATTTAAAAACATAGCCGGCTATATAGCAAGCTATGTTTTGAAATCCACCATCCACATATGCGAATGAGGTGTATTATCCATCCTCCATTTAGCCCTTTGGGTATATAGGTGTCAGTCAATGTCAGTCTAATAAATACATACATTGCAAATTATAATATAAAATGATCTTATTTATTACTGCTGGACGAATCAAGTTCGATCCCAAAGCACGCAATGACTGTGCCTTTTTAATGTTAAGTGCGATTAAATAGTTAACGCTTTTTTTATCACCGAAGAAAAACATTCGAGGAAACTTGCATGTCTAAGAATACTCAATAAAGTTCTCGAAAATATTTGAAGCCTGCCCGCACTGGGCCACCGTGGTAGCGTTATCCTTTTCACATTGAGAAGAAGCCCATGCCCAGCAGAGGAACAGGGCTGATATCTTATATATAAAATTCTCGTGTCACAATGTTCGTTCCCGTACTCCTCCGAAACGGCTTGACCGATTCTCATGAAATTTTGTGAGCATATTGAGTAGGTCTGAGAATCGGCCAACATCTATTTTTCATACCCCTTAGTGATAAGGGTTGTCCACACCTAAATTTTTTTAAAAATCTTTTGTTCAAAACATTTTTTATGGCACAACAACGTTTGCCGGGACAGCTAGTTATTATATATTACTGGTGAGAAAGACACAATGGTAACTAATATTATAAATGCCAATATAAATTGGATTGAAACGCTTTAACTAATCGACCTATCATCATGAAGTATTGCATACACATTTTTAAGGATGCAGAAAAGGCCATAGTGTACCTCTCATCCAGAAACAAGCACTGTTACTAACATAACCTTACCTACATTTACGTAAGTACGTAAGTAATATTCACGAGCGAAGCCGCCGACAAAAGCTGGTCTATCATGATTTCATAAAATTCTTAAGAACGGAATACATACGGAAACTCATTGTAGATGACGAATAATTATGAAAGAAGCTTTATTACTGGCAAGTACGAATATGGTTAACGCAAAAAAACAAACTACCATATTTACCTGTACAATGCCATAAAAAGCCGAAACTACCTTTTTTACATAACAAAGGCTAAGGCTGCCTAATGGTACGAACTGCCATAGCCTAAGATCGCTGGTACTACTAGGGAAAGGATATCATTCACGCGTGAACGATCTTAGAGAAAAAGGAATTATCTTATCTTAAAAAAAAACTCTCGCACTAACAATCATGATGTCCTCTGGGACCTTGTGTCGCGGCGGACTTTACAAACATTCAAACAACGGACACAAAGAACATCCAGACTCGGAACAACCATTTGTGAATCACACAATTTTTTCCCGTGTGGGATTCGAACCCTCAACACTCGGTGCCAATGCCATCTAAATTACTACACCATCCGTGCAGTCGATTTAAGATAGGATTAAAGGTAGGATGGTAGCAAAGGAATGGGTAAGGCAAGTATGAGCCTTCAGCATTCTCAGTTACCTGTTGAAACACATTGTCACAATTCTTACGCAAGTAAATGATGAGGCAGCCCATCTGGAAATACTACCATCTGACAGGATGAAGATGGTCGTATTTCTAGGTAAGTAAGTAAGCTAAGTAGCAGCGATAGCCCAGAAGGATCGTTGGACTTCCACGTACAGGTCTCGAATTTGATCTCAAGATGCACATTTCTGATTTTTCGACGCGAGCGATAATTAACCATTTAAAAAGCGAGTGATAATTAACTATTAATTAGTTAATTATCGCTCGCTTTTCTGAGAGATCTTCATATTGTTCTCGAAGATATACATATCTTATCGGCCTAACCCTTCTCACAGTGAGAAGAGCCCCGTGCCCAGCAGTGGGGCAATTTAATACACAGCTTTTATTATTATTTCTAGGCAAGTTGGCTTTTTGTATCATCTCCAAATAAATGTTAACGGCGTAGATTAGTCACACCATTACTGCGTTTTGTCAGGTGAGATGTTACGGAGTTTCATCCATTCGTTTCATCCTTTATTTAATTTTGTTGCCGTATAGCTAGCAAAATGAGAATAATACAAATAGCGTCATAAGTCGAAAAACAATTGCGAGATTTTGAATTGCTTTATTCCTCATCATTTACTTCTGTAATCTATAAAGAGTGGTAAATTTAATCACAATTCTTTACTACAGAAAATAATAAGAAAATTTTCACTCATGAATACGGTGCCAAATTCGAGTTAGGTATATTAAAAAAAATTTGTTAATTAAAAAACATTGCTGGTTGAATGTGAATCAGTTATACCCCATTGGGTATACAAGCATCAGTCTATGTCTATTAATTATACATTGCAAATCCTTACTAATATTGTAAACGTAAATGTAAGTTTGTTTGTTACGCTTTCACGCCTTAAATACTCGACCGATCATCATGAAACTGTACATAGACGTTGTCGGGGGAACAAAAAAGGGCATAGGGTACCATTCATTCAGAAGTAAAAGTAAGAAAAGAAAAGTAAAAGCAAAAGTACTGATACAAACTTAACCTACATTTTTGCGAGTAAAGCCGCAGGCGAAATCTAGTTAATACATAAACATAGGTTTACATCTATATATGTCACCGAATGTGTGAGCGGAGGTGTAGTCTAAATATACAACCATTTGTCGCGAACTATGATTTGAAATCCTTTTTATATATTCTTGTTTTTTAATTTTTCTCCTCAAAATGAGCACACTTCGCCTGATGGTAATTGGTCGTGTGGTCTAAGAGCAGCGACCTCTACATCGTCCTCATAGCAGCTGAGGAGATGTTGAGGTCTCTACTTTGACGGCCTGAGAAGGTACATACATAATTATGTACGTGCGAGTATATAGATTTAGTACTGCTAAGAGAAATTTCTTTATAGAAACACTAGCTGTCCCGACAGACGTTGTCCTGTATACAGGAAAAAAAAATACCAAATCTAAACCATTCTCGAATCCACTTCAACACTCAAAAAATTTCATCAAAGCCGTTTAGGAGGAGTTTAATTATAAACACACGTACAGAAGATTTATATATATAAAGATTGTATTCATTATTTACTAGCTTTTGCGCGCGGCTTCGCTCGCATAAAAATTAAATCTGTCCTCTTTATAATATTAGTATAGAACTATAGTTACTATAGACTAGTATAAAAATCATTATGTTAGGAAATTTTCTGTAGCAGCACAGCGTCTAGAAATGCGTCTGATTGACGGCAGTAAATTAGGATGGAGTTGCGATTTAAAACAGTTGATAAAATTTAATACACATCTGCTTACTCTCCCAAGGACATGGCATGAGTGTATATTTTGTAACTATTCAATTGTGTCGTGGTAATTGTGTTTATATTTTATGTCGCCATAATCGAGCAGTAAATGACGACTCACTACTCGATCCGCCCTCCCATATAAGTGGAGAGAGGTTAAGGCCATAGTTCAACACGCTGGCTGAATACAAGTGGGACAACATTTTTTAATTCCATTTTCAAAAGTCTATTTTAATCAAATTCGTCCCTGTTTGTTTATGATCGGCGGTGCTTTTTTTTCTTAATTGAACAAGCAATAAAAAATGTCAGAACAATTAATTGTAGCTGGCCGAAAATTACGAGTTGCTTTAATTAAACGTCTTTCGTGGCTTATAGTTGAATCAGCAGGGAATTGGCTGTATTTGGTTCGAACACGATTTGACATTATTTTCTATATTTCATAAATAATAATTGCAGAAAACATTTTTGTCATATGCTTTAGTATTTATTTTACGAACGCATGTAGGTATTCAGATATTTTAAAATGTAGCAAATTATAGCAAAATTATATTTAATTGTTTTTATAAACCTACTCTTTAATAAATGAAGGTATATGGCTAATTATTATAAGACGAACAGTAATTCATCATTAGAATGGGAATCAGGGTAATCCAGTATTGATTCTCATTTTTATGATAAATAATAAAATAAGTTCTTAATTTAAATTACCTTATAAAACTGCCACAAAGCCGTCACAACAAATCACTGCACAAAAAAACAAATTTTAAAATGTATCAAAAAGAACACACTCGTTAAAAAAAATTGTACGCGTCTTCACTCACTTTTCAAAACAAGAACTCGTGTTTTTAATATTCGAATTCTGTTACAAAAGTTTATTCGCTCGCGATATTATTCCACTCAGTGCTGCGACGCGCGCAATGCTCGACGCTCGCTTACCGCCACTGAACGTGAACAGTTTCCTCACGCGTGCGCAATAGGGCACAGACAGAAACGCCAAATGCTTTATTTTTAGTGTTTCGCTTTTACCTGCGCTTTCAATTACGGGTGCATTGTGTTTGTTACTTTTTCAAATTGTTTTGTTTTCATGTTTTATCTTACTTTTATCTGAACATCTGAGAAGTTCTTTATAATATTTTTTTCTTGCTGCTAGTATTGTCGCAACGTTGTTTTTCTACAGGAAAGTCGTAATAGAAATTTTTTACTTAGCAATTTTTAAAAGAAAGCCCCTTTGTTTCATTCAGTATTTAAGTTATAGTTCAAAATGTGACAGTAATTATTAATTCCACGGATGGCGTAGTGGTTTCAGTAATCACCTCGCCTCTGATAGTGCACCAAGTGTAATGGGTTTGGAACAAAACAATGTGTAATCTACAAATTGTTGTTTCCTATGCGGGTGGTTTGAGTGCGTTTTTGGTATGTACATAAAGTCTGAAAGTATGTATATAAAGTCTGTAAGTATGAAATTATTCCTTATGCGTAAGAGATTCTCTTTTTTGAAAATGAAAGAACTAATATGTCGAGGCTGCTTCAAATTTTAAAAATAGAATATTTTTCTGCTTTGTTTGCCAAATATCATTACGTTACTGCCGTCGTCGAGATGACTATCCTTTAAGGAAATGCTTAGAAGTAAGTGCTCAATAGACGGTTCACCCATTATTATGTGGGGCACTTAAGAACACATAACTGGTGAAATGCTACTGTAAGACACCTGTTTGCCTCTTCGGAAGATTAATATAATATTAGACAACGAGTCTTAAACACGTAAGTAATTATTGAAATCGACTTCACGGATGGTGAAGTGGTTTAAGTGGCCGCCTCGCTACTGCGACTGCGCCGTGTGTCGTGGGTTCGAATACACACGGGACAAAAATATGTGTGACCTTTAACTGGTTGCCTCGAGCCTGGGTGTTCTTTGTGTCAGTAGTTTGAATGTTTGTAAAGGGGTCTTTCGACACAGGAATTATTCCTATTGAAGGAGTTGACTTTTTTAATCAAATATAATAATAGACAACAGGTTTTAATCGCGTTGGTAATTATTGAAATCAAACCAATCGATTGAACTACATCAACCCAGTGGTTGATGTAAAGACCAGTGTCTTATCCACCGATCATCACTATTTATCCAGAATAGTACGTGAAGCGGTTGAAAGTAGGAAATATCGCAATCTCAAGTGGGTATGATTACAGTTTCTTTCAATCTTGGAATTCAATCATGAGAAAGTACCTATACATATTTATATACCTAAAGATTTTTTTCTATAAAATAACACTAAATACAATATACATATTTCTAATAAAAATGATTGTATAGGATATAATATTGTTATAAACCGATGGATTTCATTCTTTTATGGTCGTGGTACACAAGAAGGTTATACATGGTAATTAAAAAAAACACATATCTCAGGTAGTAGTTAAGATAGATTATTTTTCATATTTTTTTCTGAACGGCCATCAGTTCCACTATAAGACATTTCCAGGTTATACATTAATTACCGGACACCCTGTATACGGATTTTATAGCGTTGTTTATTTAACACTTTATTACATAATTTATAAACTGTTACACTACTATACTACTATTGAACTTTACTAATTTTAAGCTTATTAAATTATTAAAACTATTTGTATTTAAGTTTACACTTTCCCCGATGTTTCGGTTGCTTTTCAGCAGCCATGGTCACGAGGAGACTAAGATGGTAGTTGTCTCAATGTTCTAGAGTAGTTATTTCAATATTTATTATATTATATAATATTTTTTTTTATATAATAAAGTGTTAAATAAAATCCGTATATAGTAGTTTTATTGCAAAGATCATGTCTATGTTCTTTGTAAGTTATGCTATCACTGGCTATGCTGATGTTTTAATAATTTATGTTCAGCAGCGACAGCCTAGTGGGAAACCGTTTGACTGCCACGCAAAGGTCTCAAATTCGATCCCAAGGTCTCTGACTTTTCGAAGTTATATGCGTATTAAATAGATAATTATCGCTTGCTTTAACGGTTTACCGTTAAAGCAACTCTCAGACGAGAGTTCTCCATAATGTTTCCGAAGATATGTGAAGTCTACCAACCTGCACTAGGCCAGTGTGGTGGACTATGGCCTAACCCTTCTCACACTGAGAAGAGGCCCGTGCCCAGCAGTGGGACAGTTTAATACAGGGTTGATATGATTATTATATTAATATGATTTTATTCTTGTTAAATGATAATTGTTAGAATGATCGATATATAATAATACTAACTAACCCACACAACTTTGGCTGCTTCACATACGAGATTTTTTTCCGTTTATGCAACATGTTTCATTGATACTCCGCTCTTAATGGTCGTATCGTGATGTTATAATATAGCCTTCCTCGATAAATGGGTTATCACACAAACCAAAATTTTTTTAAATTCAAATGTGTAGTTCTTGAGATTAGCGCGTTCAACCAACCAAACAAACAAATAAACTCTTACATGGTACATGTTTGAAACGACACAAAATGTAACAATTTTGTAACAAAAGAAACGTCATTAAATTTGATAGTGTGTAGACATCGTTAGTTTCGTGCGTCGAAATACTGACAGCGCAAATATAAACAAAATGTCCAAGTAAGGGGAGGTTCCGAAACCCGCACTTCACGAAGGCGCCGCTGTGCTCATAGGCTCACACCAGTCAACACGATCGTTGCAAGTCGGTACATCGGGTAATAAATATGTATTTATTAAAATTAAACCACTTTGTACGCACTTTATTGGGTTTTTTAATTTAAAAACACTATTATTTCAGCAGCCATGATCGCGGAGAGTTACTCCGTGACCATAGTGGCTGAAAAGCAACCGAAACGTCCGGGGAAGTGTTAATCTAAAGTTAAGTTTAATCATTTAAATAGTTTAAAATTGTGCTAAAGTTTAACAGTAGAAGTTTAATAGATCCAAAATTATGTGATAATAGGGTTTTTAAAATAAAGTACGCAATAAAACCATGTACTTAAAGTAGTTTAATTGCAATGTATAACGTTTGCGTAAAGATCAACAGACTGCAATGCAGAGAGTCTCGGGTTCGAACCCACGTCGCGCACCACACCACACCTTCGGAAGTTATATAACTTTTCGAAGTTATATGCGAATTGAATAACTAATTCTCGCTCACTTTAACCGTGAAGGAAAATATCGTAAGGAAACCTGCATAGCTAAGTATTCTTTATAATATTCTCAAAGATAATAATTATGTGAAGTCTGTCAGTCTGTAACCCTTTTCACACAGAAACAAGGCCCTTGCCCAGCAGTGGGACAATTTATATAAAGGGTAAGGGTGTATAAGTGAAATATACAAAGAATATCGGTTTAAAATGGGGCGTTTCAATACTTCAATACGTGGCAGGTATGACGTAGTAATTTCAATATTACCTTCCCGTTAGCAATGCGTCGAGTTGAGAGCTTCATCGTCATAATGAGAAAAACTGTCTTTCATGTAAAAGTTGATTGTTTGAATCGCACAGTACTTAAAAGCATTGCGTTGCAGTGAGCGGTTTGATTATTTGCGATGCACTTTCTAAAAGTCTCCTTTATACTACAAATTTTCTATTTTTCTGTTAAAATAGACAACTTGCGTATAAGGAATAATTATGTTGCTGGGAACTTTATAATCATAACTTGTTATGAGTGAGGACCTGTTAATGGCTGTATGTTATGTAATATCTTTACTAATATTATAAAGCTGAAGAGTTTGTTTATTTGGTTGAACGCGCTAATCTCAGGAATTACAGGTTCGAATTCAAAAATATTTTAGTGTTAGATAGCCACTAAAATATATTTTATCAAGGAAGTTTATAATCTATTAAACATTAAGACCACTAGCAGCGGAGTATCAATGAAAATGTAGCAAAAACGGGGAAAATCATCTTATGTGAAGCAGACGAAGTTGCGCTGGTAAGCTAGTTTTTGTATAAAAATTGTGAGAAAGCTGTTGGTTTTCCAGGAAAAAAAAATTACATTAACGGACAAAAAGTACACCTAGGCTCGAAACATGTTGGCCTCCTGAGGTCGCGGGTTCGATTCCCACACTAATCAAACACTTGTGTGCATGGACATGGATGTTTGACTTGGTCTGGGTGTTTCTATGTATATTTGAATATACAAAAAAAAGTGTATATGTATGTATGTTTATCCATTGTCTAGTACCCATAGTACAAGCTCTGCTTAGTTTGGGCTAGATGGTGTTGTGTGTATGCGCAGAATATTATATTATATATTATACTAGCTGACCCGGCAAACGTTGTTTTGCTATTTAAAAAAAATGTTAGGGTTGGACAACCCTTATCACTAAGGGTTTTGAAAAATAGATAGTAGCCGATTCTCAGACCTACTAAATATAAAATTTAATAAAAAACAGTGAAGCCGTTTCGGAGGAGTATGGTAACTAACATAGTGACACGAGAATTTTATATACAGGCTGTCCGGTAATTAATGGATAACCTGGAAATGTCTTATAGTGGAACTGATGGCCGTTCAGAAAAAAATATGAAAAAAAATCTATCTTAGGTAACTACTACCTGAGATATGTGTTTTTTTTTAATTACCATGTATAACCTTCTTGTATACCACGACCATAAAAGAATGAAATCCATCGGTTTTTTGTTGTTTTATTATTAAACACTAATTATGCTAATAGATAGACAGTCAAAAGTATTCTATGCTAATATAGCTTGCACATCTTAATTTTTTTTTTGTTTTTTTTTTCTTTTTTCTGTACGGCCTTCAGTTCTACTATAAGACATTTCAAGGTTATCCATTAATTACCGGACATCCTGTATAAGATAAACAACTATAGTAAATTACACATATTTTTTGCACCGCGTGGGATTCAAACCATTCACAACACTCGGCGTAATAGCAGGGACGAGGCGACCACTTGAAGCATTATGCTATCCGTGCCGTCTCACACACAGAACTGTCACACACTAGAAAGTACAGTAGCCTTCTTTTTTATAATCGCAAGATCAATGGGGAGACAGATCGAAGACGTTCTGGATAAAGGCTGGGTTAAGAGCACCTTAAACCGGCGAGCGTGTATGAGGAATGTTATGAAAGTGAATGAAGCCAGAGAAGTGTGTCAGGATCGTAGCAAATTGAAAGCCGAAGCTCTGCCTACCCCTCTGGGAAACAGGCGTAAATCTAAACCGTGAGCCACGCTTCGACACGAATAAGCCGGCTCGACCGGAGTGATACCACAGCCTCACAGAAAACCGACTTGAAATAGCACTTGCGTTGTGTTTCGTCGATTGAGTGAGGGTACCGGAGGCCCAGCCTCCCCTCCTCTCCTGGGGAGAGGGGAGCAAATTTAAAAAGCTAGCAACGCATTTGTGACTCCTCTAGTGTTGCGGGTGTCCACGGGGAACGGTAATCGCTTACCATCAGGCGATCCGTCTGCTTGTTTGCCTCCAAAAAATAAAAGTAAATGTATGTATGTATTGGGCAGGGACGCTATATCGAAAGCTACTATATGTCTTTTTCTGTACCCCTGACAACGTGTATGCGAAATTTTATGATAATAGGTACAGTAGTAAGGGCGTGAAAGCGTTACAAACATTGTAACCTTTTATGTAGTTATTCACTGTAGATTGGATCGATCCAGAAATAGGATAGGCCCCGCCGTAGGGACGTGGTGTCTTGAGGTTAAGTTAAGCAGAAATTATTAAAAGACAGTATAACAATTAACACTTTTAATCAACTATTAAACTAGTTAAACAGGTATAAGAATCTCAGGGTGTGTTCCGCGTAACAGGACTTGCTCCGTGGTTCTTCTGCGGCAAGAACATTTAGCTGTTAATGTTGAAGCCAGCTGGAAGAGACACGTCTGACACCGTCCTCTGCTTATATAGTCCGGCGCCGGTCGCGGGAGGTGGCTAGTGACGTGCGCTCGCGCTCGACGGGCGCCTAGGCGATTATCGTCACAACTTTACATTCGCATTTATAATATTAGTTGGTATTTCTTTTAAAAAACAATTGAAATTTCCCCACGACACTCGTCACAGTGTCATTGGCGAGGCGACTAATAAAATCACTATGCCAATCAACAGCACGAGGAGACGAACCCTCGCCTCGTTCAGTACTCGCATTCTCTACTGTTAAGCCATCAAGGCATTGATTTATTACCGCAATACCGGTCACTTCATGACATAGATGCTACTGCCCTCTATCGATTCTACAGACTACAAAGTTGCTCTGCAACAAAGCCTGTGTCAACATTTTATTTCTTAAACAAGAGAAGCCATAACTTGTTCAAAGGAGGTAAGTTGTTCAACAAAGTTCAAACTGCAATAGTTGTAACAAGTGACAGATTTTTGCTTGATATTTTGTTAAACAGACGTGTATTTCAGAACATTAATGTCTAGAAAATAATAATATTGTAACAGGTCAACGTCTGGGGATATTTAAGAAAATATCTGAGGTCTATAATATATATTTTAAATTTTTTGTCTCTCTTTATATTTATACGCGTATTACGTAAACAATATTGTAGGAAATTGAATGCGGTTCACACAGTATTAAACAGTACTGCTGGAGGTTGAACTTGATATCTGGCGTATGTTTTACCTTGATACACTTCCTAGAAGTCTTCGTCTTCTTCTTCTTTATAAAATACTAGCTTTTGCTCGCAGCTTTGTTCGCGTAAAAGTTCTGTTAGTAACAGTATTTTTTTTAAATAAAAGATATAAAATACCTTATACGATGATGATGGTTTCTTAATGTTGAAAAAATTTTTACAATCGGTTGACTAGTTTTCGAGTTAAACAAAGAAAGAAACAAAGAAAAATTAAATCTTTACTCTAAATAATATTATTAGCTTTTAGCCGCGGCTTAGCGCGCGTAAAAGTGGGTTCGATTAGTAACCGTGCTTATTTCTAGATTAACCACCCTGTGTTCTTTTATGTGCCCCTGGCAACGTGTATACGAAATTTCATGATGATCGATCGAGTAGTTAAGGCGTTAAAGCGTCACAAACAAACAAACTCACATTCACATTTATAATACCTACTAGTGAGAATTTACAGAAATCGTCCACAATCTTAATCTATGTGCAGATATATAATTAAATACGGCAAATTCCAAAAGATTATAACTCAGTGTCCATTAAGTTCTACTGGAAACATTTAATTAGCATTAATAACGGAACATTAAGTTTCATTACCGGGTAACATACATTAATTAATTATTATCAAACGTGGCGTTCAAAATTTGAATAAAGGTGGATCACCATTTGTTGATAATTGAAAACGATAATGACTCCACACCATCCTGTATATTAATTGTCCTACTGCTACGCACGTGCATAGGTCTAATATCTATACTTATTCTAATACTAATTTGAGTTTTTGTTCGTTTGTTTGTAAGGCTAAGTTTTAATAATTGAATAAGCTTCACAATTAGTAAAGTTTAATAGTAGTAGTATGTTGTGTAATAGTTTCTAAATTGTCAAATTATAAAGAGTCAAATAAACAACGCGATAAAATCCGTATATAGTAGTTTAATTTCAAAAACTACTAAACCGATTTTGAAAATTCTTTCACCGTTATATATTATTTAATATCTAATACTTTATTTTTAAATAGTTCTGTTACTGGTATAACCTGTCCTAACCTACATTTAGGCAAGCGAAGCCGCGGTCAAAATTTAGTTATTTATAATATAAGTGTGGATTCTAGTAGGACACCACTGGATTGCCACGCAGAGGTTTCGGGTTCGATTCCCAGGCTTGTGCCTCTGACTTTACTAATCTATGTGCGGAGTAAAGGAGTCTGCCCACTACACCGTTTCATATCATGACCGTGCTAGGAACGTATAAGACACGAAAAGCAACACGATACGCCCTGCTATAGGAACTGCTAGTCGTTGACGGAACGATCTAGTGGTCTTATACATTTCCTTACAAAGAATATTTTTTTGCCTGACACGTTTCTAGCACGGTCATGGTATGAGATGGAGTAGTGAGCAGACTCCTTTATAAGTTAATTATCGCTTGCTTTATCGGTGATGGAAAACATCGTAAGGAAACCTGCATATGTGAGAGTTAGAGTATTATGTGAAGACTGTCAAATCGCACTGTTCTAGCATGGTGGACTATGGCTTTACGATTTGTGGCCACGCAATAATGTTTTGTCAGCAAATGAATAGTTAATCGTGTTGCGTCGCCGTAGTTGGGGTTCTGTTGTTGACAAATAGCTGACTCGCGCAACTTTGTCTGCTTCACATAAGATAAATTTCCTCGTTTTTGCAACATTTTTCATTTATTCTCTGCTCCTGTTGGTCGTAGCATAATGTTATATAGCCTATAACCTTCATCGATAAATTGGCTATCCAACATTGAAAAATTTTTTTAATTCGAACAAACAACCAATAAACAAACAACCTCTTCAGCGTTATAATATTAGGATAGATACGTAATCCTAGGTCTAATTTATCGTCACCCTTTACACCTTATATACACGAACTGAAGACCAAACTGGTGACCCAATAGCTTCTCACACTGAGAAGAGGCCTGTATCCAGCAGTGGTATAGTTTATATATAGAGCTGATATTGTATATTATAAGTACGCATGCGTTAAACACGAAATACCTTATTATGCGTTTTTGTACTTCCGTATCCAGTGACCGTGACGACTCGATGTTATCAATGAGTAAACAAGGAGTGTTATTAATGCAGATTCCAATTATAAATACACTTATTTGCATAGCTGCGTTAAGTTTGAACGTAAAGGCGCGATCATCATACGGCATTCGCCGAATGTAGAGAAAATATTCACCGAATTGCTTATAGTGGGGTTTGGTGCTTGCAAATCGCAATCGGTTCGGTCCCAGCATGGGAGAAAAATTTGTGTGACGAGCATCTTACGGTATTTGCCGAGTATAGAGAATATATTCACCGATTGCGTATAGCGGGGGTTAGTGCTTGCAAATCGCAATGGGTTCGGTCACAACATGGGAGAAGAATTTTGTGACAAGTCTTAACGAGTCTGTGTGTTCCTTTTGTCCGTTGTTTGAATGTTTGTAAAGTCCCTCGCGACAGTATAGTATACATAATTGACTATTTAATACGCTCATGACTTTGAAAAGTCAGAACTGCGCGCCTTAGGTTCGAATTCGAGACCACTGCATTGCAGTCGAATGGTCTATCAATAGGCTATCGCGTCATGACTATTGTTATTATTGACTTATAGTCGGTATATTATTTGTTATACAGTTATGATTTGTAAACGAAATATTATTGTACACTTGGCGATTAAAAAGAGTGGCTTGGAGAGAGTTTGCTGAACGTGGCAGTAAATGTAAATTCACAGAAAAAAAAATTACGTGTAACTTTGACATTCATAAGTGTTACCTTGTAACCTAATTTGAATAAATTTATATTATTTTGATTTTGATAGTTAACGAATTGAGTTGCAGCGGCACACCAGCCAAACAATAAAATATACAAATAGTTGCCAAGCTTCCAATAATAATTAGGCTTATTCTTATTCCTTTCATTCAGCAAAAACTACTGTTACCAAGGGAAATAAATTTACTGACAAAACCTACAATAACACGAATTCGCAAGCAGAATCAGGTTTCTATATAAATTTATGATAATAATAATATCAGCCCGGTATTAAACTGTTCCACTGCTGGGCACGGGCATCTTCTCAGTGTGAGAAGGGTTAGGCCATAGTCCACCACGCTGGCCTAGTGCGAGTTTTCCAGAAATCACATATCTTTGAGAACATTATAGAGAAATCTCGGACATACAGGTTTCCTCACGATGTTTTCCTTCACCGTTTAAGCAAGCGATAATTAACTATTTAATACGCATATAACTTCAAAAAGTCAGAGATGCGCCTAGGGTTAGAACTCGAGACCTCTGCGTGTCACTCCAACGGTTTCCCACTAGGCTACCACTGCCTATATAATATAAACTTAATTAATAAAAATAATGAATATAGTTGTTTATAAATTGAACTGCGATAAAACCGTTTTAAGTAGTTTAATTTCAATTGACTGATTTATTACGTCGCAAATATTTAGTACTTAACGATGGACCATAAGTACCTGTGAACGGGTGATACTAGTGCTACTGGGTGACCATGGTTTAATGGATTTGGTAACTGATCTATTACAACAATTATTCTTATAAATACCTGAACCTTGAACTACATTTTAATCATCTCTCTATTTGTATTTTTTGATTACTCGTTACTATAACAACACAACTCGGGTTCGATCCCAAAATCCCACCGTTTTAAACAGATGTTTATAGTTCGCTTTAACGGTGAAGGAAAACATCTTGCGGAAACGCGCATGTCTGAGAGTATTCCATAATGTTTGCGAAAATATGTAAAGTCTGCCAACCCGCACTGGGCCAACGTGGTGGACTATGGCCTAACCCTTTTCACACGGCCTAGAGGCCCTTGCCCAACAGTGGGAGAGTTCAATACAGAGCTGATATTATTATTAACAGTAAAGGAAAACGTCGGGAGAACTTGCTCTATGCGTGTATGAGAAAGCCACATATTATTCTCGTTTTTCTTGATAAAATGTTTTTTTCTGTTTTGCTGACAACGTGTACGTGTTTTTATGATTGTCGCTCAAGTAGTTAAGGCGTGAAACCGTAACAAACAAACAAACTCACATTCTTATTTAAAGTATTATTTACTATAGAGTGTACGATCACCTTATTACACAAAGTTGTTGGTTTTTAATTTGCTCGTGTATTTATTTGAGAGGGGAAACAACATCTTGTCAATAGACTCGCTTTCCTGTTTCCAAGCCACAAATATAGATATATTACGCATTTCAAATGAGCGGCGCTGTACGATAAATTCTTGGAACGAACAGTCTGCCAAGCAGTAATACTATAAAGTTCAATAACAACATATCATAATATTACGACAGTATGTCCTTAGGGGATTGGCAGACACAAAATTTTATTCAAATTATTTATTTTCTTTACTAGGCTAACTTAAATCTATTACAAGTATTATACTCGCCAAACGTTATTGTTTAACGGTGAAACGCGTTCTTACCTCTATTACATAACCTACATTAAAACAAAAAAACACAATCCTAATCTTAACTTCCTAGCTAATATTATAAATGCGAATATGAGTTTGCTTGATTGTTACACTTTCACGCCATAACTACTTGAATTTTGAATGTAGGTTATCAGGAGTACAGAAAAGGTCATAGAGTACCTTTCATCCAGAAAAAGAAACCTTTATTAAACTTTTTTTTTTTTTTTTTTTTTACGTGGGGGAATGCAATGACGCATATCCCTCCGCGGGGGCGGGTGGAGGGATTATGTCGGACTCGCCGGGGTAAAAGAAGATGGAAAAGAAATAATTACCGACTAAACCTACCACGGTGTTCCTCGACAAAACCACTATCGGCGGGGCCGCGCGAATCGCTTTCGCATGCGGTCGCGACCCCGCCGAGGTTTCGGCCCGCCGTATGAAACGGCAGGCCACTACCCAAAGAGACCTACCCAAAGGACTCCCTCAAAATTCCCTACTGTCTCCCCCCTAGGGGGTGACGGACTCGACCTAACCAAACCTTCATTTACGCGAGCGACATCACGGTCAAAATCTAGTTTATAATATAAAAAGGAAAACAAAAGCTAATTAGCAATAAATATTATCATTATAATATAAGTCAGTGGGATATTAATACATTCAAATTCCATCCAACAATGTATCATTTAGTCTTAGATCGGCTCATGTCTGCATTTGCACCAAACGGCAAGACACAATAAAATTGTATTACCTACATCAAAATTCGTAACCTTAAAACTATTATAGTTATTTTGATTCTCAAATAATAAGGAAGAGTTGTCTCCCGGTCACATTTCCAAAAACCGTGATGCTATTGAAAATTTCGTAACGTCAAAATGCAACAATACTTTGTCCGTCACGGGAATCTATTCTTAAAACTCAATACCATAATATAATGTTACTAGCGAGACTTTATAATAGATAAAATATTTAACCAATGGAATCATATATCCATGGATCATAAATCATATAATAATAATGTCTACCAGACCGAATTTCGGTCATGGCAGCCAATTTCACAAAAGACTGGCCATCGGCGGAGATATTATAGTGCACAAGTATGTGCACAAACACAAGTGCATTCTCTGCTCACTAACTCTCATAATCCGCTGGGACGGCAATCCGAGAGATCCAGTGCAGTATCAACGGCTTTAGGTGCATTCCGAGGGTGTACTATACCGCCAACTGCCTAAATCCGGGCCGATATTAAGATTTCCTGGCAGAAAAACCCAATAAATTTTCATTGGCCCGATTCGGGATTCGAACCCGAGACCTCGTGCAAAGCAGTTGCATTCACTACCACTTTGCCTCGGAGTCAAAATCATAAAATGCTACTAAAATTTTGAAAATCCTGGTATTATAAGGTTCTGATCAGGATTTTCTAAATGTCAGAATTTAATCATTTAAGTCACAAAGTATCGTCAAAGTATAGTACATAATAACTATACTAAAGTTTACTTTATTACGTTTTAGCCAAGTCAAGAACCGAACATTAGACCTTACTTTCGTCAACAAACATAAGCGGAAACTTACCACGGCAGCAACAAGGCAGTCAACTTTTGGTAATTTCATAATTAACTCTGCACTTCCTGCGTACATATTTTAAATAAAGCTTTTTTCGACAAATACAGATTAACGGTCAGGGCTTTTATGAATATTAATTATGATACGATGCAGGTATAAAGTCGGTAGTGTACTTCCCATTTATGGCTATGCGTGCATCGCGTGCATCTGTCCGAATTCAGTCGTAACGACCTGTTACTGCAATAATTTTTAACAATCTTTACTCAAATTCACCAATAAATCTTCGTTGCTTTTTAACGATAAAATAGCTACAAGGTTTCATTTGTATATTTTTTATATAGGTAATTAAAAATACCTCACTTACCAATTGTTATTCTACCACTTTTCGTAATACATTATTTGATTTCTATCATAAAAAATACAAATACTGAAATTGGTTGCTAATTTTAGGTGAGTATGGCGAACACTAAGACATGAAAGTGGTTGCTCTAATTGCATGACTGAACATGTACAACAGGGGACCAACCACTACCTGAGATTTGACAAACCACAGATTCTCGCTAAAGAACACCGATTCCTACCAAGGATGCTTCGCGAGGCTATTGAAATCAAAAAACATCCTAATTTCAATAGAGAAGATGGTTGGAATGTACCACCAGCTTGGGATCCAGTACTTCAAATAGTCAAACCCAAGAAAAAACAAACCACAGCTAGACTTCATAATACTTTGAGCTCATTCTGCGTAAATAGAAACACCAATGATTAAAATAAATTATGTTCGGGTACTTTGAAATAACTACACTGGAACATTGAGACAACTACCACTTTAGTCTCCCCGTGACCATGGCTGCTGAAAAGCAACCGAAACGTCGGGGAAAGTGTAATCCTAAATATAAATAGATTTACTTAATAGTTTAAATAATTTTATTAGCTTATAAATTAGTAAAATTCAATAGTAGTAGTATTAGTGTAATAGTTTCAAAATTATGTAATACAGTGATAAATAAACAACGCGATAATATCCGTATATAGTAGTTTAATTTCAATGAATAACATTTGCGTAAACAGAAGACAATATTATGCATTACATGCATGACATGAAAAGTCTTAAAACTATACGCTGTCGCAGAAGCAAGCAGTCAAGCAAGCAGCAAGCAGACTCATGCAATTTTAAACGTTTAAAAATATGTTCTTTGGCTAATGTATAGAGATTTTTAAAAAGCGGTGGAACTAAAATTGTTTAGTATGAGGTAAAGAAGACATGGATAATAAGTTATTAATACTTTTAATTCAACCCCATAAATGGTAGAATAAAAGCAAATGGATAGCTAGCAAGCGGTTTACGTTTAGGTTTACTTGATATTGCAATAGGATTTTTTGTACTACTTGCACTACTACTACTACTACTACTACGAGTACTGCTGGAATATAAGCTAGGGTTATTTGGCTGCATTTTTCGGCAGAAACAGTTTATCTAATTTACCTCTCGCTATCTGGTTTCATGTCCTACGTAATACGAATGAATCTATTGCCATCTATTGGACATGTTGCCAGATTTCGTATTGTTATTTAAAATGAAATGAATGAATAAAAACCATACAAACATAACTGATATCTCATAAAATAAATCAATTAAACACGATGACCAGGTTATTCAATGAAATGTCCAATAATTCTTAAAATGGGAGTAATACCTAATATCAGTCCTGTATATTAAGTGTTCCACTTAAGTAAAGGCTTCAGTTAGTATGGAGAAATCTTAGACATGCAGGTTTCCTCACGATGTTTGCCATTCATGCTGTTAAACCGAGTGATAATTAACAATTTATTATGCACATAACTTCAAGAATTCAAAGGTGCGTGCATTTTCTAAATACATAATGCGAGACAAAACGCAAAACGAAATCAAAGCTTAATACACGCAAACTCACAAACCTTCACATAATTAAATTAATCACCGCTGAATAGCGATTCATATCTAATTTTACTTTAATTAAAATTTAATTTAATCTCTTTCAAAATGTTGAGCTTCGAATAATGCAACAAGTTGTTGAGTTTCGTTTGTATAACGTCTGTGTTTTTACGCAATATATTGAATAAATGGTTAAAATTGAGACAAAGCGGCTTTTCACCGTCGTCGATCTGGCAAACATAACTCAATATTCTTGTGAATAAAGGAGCCAACTGTCTTCACATTATAACACAGAACAGATTGTGATGAAATTAAACACTCCAATGGATAGATGTAATAAAACGTTTATTCTCCTTTAACACTTTTCCAAACGATCCTTACAATGCTAGCTCACCAACGAGAATGCCGTTTTGCAAGTCAACATCATTATTTTATTCTATTTGCCGGAAATACGTTTTATTTCACGATTCAAATTATTATCCTTTTATTGACTTACAAAATGTCAGCCTCGTAACATATCGAACTGCTAAATTGTAATTAATACATTATAAATTATTTCAATAATAATAGTTAAGTATACAGAAACTATTTTACACAAAACAGCATGAAATAGATTTATTAAATAAATACATTAGAATAATTATGTAGTCATAACCACAACTAAATGCAGTAACCTAATTTTGATCATAAATTAATAATAAATAAATACAAAATCATTACAAGATGAATATTATGGTTTACTTTTGATAAGTTTATTACACAAGAGATATGAGAGAATGGAATCTCTGAAGACGATGTCTAGTATAGACAGAAGTGGAAGAGCAAGACTAAGGAGGCAAATCCCACCACCATGTTGGATATACAGGGTGTCCAAGAACCTGGCGTCCAACTGGATTCCCACGATGCCCCAAGTTCTAACAGTACTCAGAAAAATATTTTAAAAAATCCACCCCATGTACTTACAGAATTATACTGATTTCAAAAAAAAAGGGGAAATGAGCACCCTGTGACATACTTTTGAATGCTGTGACTGCTAATGCTGATAATTTCGATATTTCTTGGAGGTTTTGTAATCTAGGGTATTGCTGTGTCTAAATAGAATGTAAAAATAAAGTACTTATTGTACCATTTTAAAATAAAATATTATTTTAACTAAAGGTGATATGGAAAACTATTGAATTTCGCAACTTTGACCGACTGTAGTGTAAAAAAAATGTACCAAAATAGTATGGCAAGTGACGTCAAATTTTGACGCGTTTATTCCTCTTTTTAAAAAGGTATAATACTTACACATTAATTTGAAAAAAAAAATTTTGATAATATTTTTACTCAACAACCCAATTTTTACGATGTCTTACAGAATTCTTAGAAAGAAAAATTTACGACGAATTGAATCTAACCTCTAAAGAATTACTGTTGTATGCTCATAAAAATAACAACAGGCCTCTCAAAAAACAGGTTAGACCGTAAAGGACGGTATGTGCATGCATCTCACCATAGTGATTCGTTATTACAACAGGAGGGAGCAAGACAGAAACTATCTTTGCGATTTGCTGGTTCTTCTTTATGGTACCCCATTATTCAGGTAAGAGTGAGGGAGAAAAAGGTTAGAGGTGCGAGTGAGATAGATAGTGACGCTATCTGGGATCGTGCTATTTAGGATAACAGTACGGTCAGTACGCGTCACTGCCTCCTGCCGTTACTACGCACCTCTCTCTTATTGTTACCATTGATCACGTACTACGATTTAAAGCTTTGTTTATTGGACTCGATTACTCTTTGTGCTCTGGACTTTGAAACGAACTCTTTACGACGACCTTTGCCTGTGTTTGGACAGTTTGTGTTTTGTGTGTGCTACCATGGCGACCTACACTCCGCAAGAATACGCAAATATGCACTACATTTATGGAGAATGTAGAGGTAATGGACGAGCTGCAGCGAGACTTTACAGAGAAAGGTATCCGAGGGCTACGCGATATCCCGACCATCGAGTTTTCATTAATGTGCACAGATCACTATGTGACGGGCGGTTCCCCAATCAAGTAGCTGGTGAAGGACGACCCGTAAATGACTTCATACGCGATGAAGTTTTAGAGGCGGTGTCGGCAAATCCAAGCATCTCTGTGCGAGGAATAGAAGCTGATACGGGGATACCGAAGAGCACAGCACACAGTATTCTCCAAAAAGAAGAATATCATCCGTACCACGTACAGCGAGTGCAAAGTCTTTTACCTCGAGACTATCCGAGCCGAGTCGCGTTTTGTGAAACAATCCTGCAAAAACATCGAGAAGACGAAAACTTTATCGACAAAATTTTGTGGTCAGATGAATCTACATTTAAGAAGGATGGCTACATGAACCTACACAACTTGCACGAGTGGCATGTGGAAAATCCGCACTTGATGCGAGAAGATAGATCCCAGTACCGGTTCAAAGTGAACATGTGGACCGGTATTCTCTGTGGGAATATTATTGGTCCATTTGAGATGCCCGAGAATTTGACTGGCGAATCATATTTAAATTTTCTTCAAAATGATTTGCCAAACTTACTAGAAGAGACCCCACCAGATATGTGGTTCCAACACGACGGCTGTCCAGCACATTTTCGCGTATCCGTTAGAGAGTTTTTGGACGAGCAATACCCGAACAGGTGGATTGGGCGATCAGGAACAATCCCGTGGCCAGCCCGCTCACCTGACTTAAATCCGCTGGATTTTTTTTTCTGGGGAACTATGAAGGAGCTCGTTTATGCGAAGCCCATTAATGACATCGCTGACCTTCGTGAGAAGATAACACAAGCAGTGCAGGTGATACGTCAAAAAAGTTACTCGCGAAACATAAAGCGGTCCTTTTTAAGGAGAGTGAGAGCTTGTATTGCCGCGGGTGGTCAACATTTTGAACATTTATTGTAATAAAATATCTTTAAACTAACATTCTTTGCTTTTATTCTACTGGGAACCCATCTACCTGTGTGTATTTCCTTCTTGCTCACTCTTGGAACCGAAGTAAATAATAGTAGTAACATAACAGTTTCTAAGATAAGAAAGGGTCCGACAGTTACCGTTAGTAGGTAGGCACTTCGTAAAAATTGGGTTGTTGAGTAAAAATATTATCAAAATTTTTTTTTTCAAATTAATGTGTAAGTATTATACCTTTTTAAAAAGAGGAATAAACGCGTCAAAATTTGACGTCACTTGCCATACTATTTTGGTACATTTTTTTTACACTACAGTCGGTCAAAGTTGCGAAATTCAATAGTTTTCCATATCACCTTTAGTTAAAATAATATTTTATTTTAAAATGGTACAATAAGTACTTTATTTTTACATTCTATTTAGACACAGCAATACCCTAGATTACAAAACCTCCAAGAAATATCGAAATTATCAGCATTAGCAGTCATAGCATTCAAAAGTATGTCACAGGGTGCTCATTTCCCCTTTTTTTTTGAAATCAGTATAATTCTGTAAGTACATGGGGTGGATTTTTTAAAATATTTTTCTGAGTACTGTTAGAACTTGGGGCATCGTGGGAATCCAGTTGGACGCCAGGTTCTTGGACACCCTGTATAGCCAGGAAAAGAGAGAGAACACGTCTGTAACACACAATATGATTAAGCATGCTACTGTCATTTTGGTGATACGTGATCATATTATAATTATACAAACTAGCATTTGCCCGCGGCTCCGCGTAAAAGTAGGTTAGGTTATGTTAGTAAGAGTACTTTTAAAAAATAAAATATGATAATATAGCTTTCTAATGGTAAAATAATTGAAAAATCGGTTCATTAGTTTCTGCGTTAAATCCTTACAAACAAACAAAAATTAAAACATTTCTCTTTATAATATTAGTATAGATGATATTTACTAAAATATTACTTTGGTTGTCGTGAACTTTTATTTTTTATTTTCTTCTTTTTCTGTACAACGTAATAAGATATTTAAACATAAAGTCAAACAATTACTCGTGGCAAACGCCTATTATAGTGTAAACGAATTTATAAATAACATGCTATGTAATAATAATGAGAAATAACACATGGTATTATTTATTTATTGACTTGACATATTTCAATTTTTAATTATTGTTTGACATAATAATATATTCTTAATTGACTTGTACCTTATTAACATTGCCTGACATTTATTACTTTTAATGAAGTTATATTTAATTTATGAATTTTATGTGATTATTAGTAATGTACAATCATTAGAGACAAAATACCTATAAAATTGCATGCCTTCAGGCGCATTATGGAGAGATCAATTTATTTGTATGTTATCTGAATTACCTAGTTTCGCAATAAATGAGTTGAGTTTGAGATACTTAAAGGTAATAGTGCTGCCGCTTTAAGTGACGGTAGCAATTCTATAGTCTTTTTATATTATCTATATTCTATTTTACAAAAGAGCCAAAGCACTGCACGTATGACACAAATCATTTGCCTGATGGCACTGTAGTATTAAGAAAGGTTTAATTCTTCCTTAAAAAAATTTAAACGAGGTTATTTGTCTACGATCTGCTATAAATTGGAAGTGTACATTCTAAGGGAGACTAGGCCAGATCCTTTATTCAAATTAAAGCAGCGTGAACTTCTCTCTATCATCGTTCTATTTTTAATATACTTATTATACACCAGGGTTATTGTGATACCGGCTTACCCGCGCAACTTCGTCTACTTCACATAAGACAATTTTCTCCGTATTTGCAACATTTTTTATGTATGCACTGCTCCTATTGGTCGTAGCGTGATGTTATACAGCCTATAGCCTGCCTCGATACTTATATCGAGCCCTTAGGCTATCCAACACTAAAAGAATTTTTCAATTCGAACCAGTAGTTCCGTTCAACCAAACGAACAAACAAATAAACAAAAAACGAACAGTCAAGCTTATTAAATTATTAAAACTATTTATATTTAAGTTTACACTTTCCGCGACGTTTCGGTTGCTTTTCAGTCTCCCCGTGACCATGGCTGCAGAAAAGCAACCGAAACGTCGGGGAAAGTGTAAACTTAAATATAAATAGTTTTAATAATTTAATAAGCTTAAAATTAGTAAAGTTTAATAGTAGTATAGTAGTGTAACAGTTTCTAAATTATGCAATAAAATGTTAAATAAACAACGCGATAAAATCCGTATATAGTAGTTTAATTTCAATAAACGAACAGTTTGTTTATTTGTTTGATGTTTTCTTTTTATTATTAGTATAGATAATATCATGCGTCTTGGTTTTACCTCCCTAATGTTCGTTATGTCTGGACGATTTTCACCAATATCTGTAATATCAAACCTCGCTAATTAAAACACCTGCTATTATCTCGGTTGCATGTTCAGCTAAACGAGTGGAAATAGCAGTCAACCGCTGGAATCTATCGATTTAATCAAACCAAGGTTATGTGCAGCACTAAGATTAGCATGAGCGACGCGGTGTCAACGTTTTTTATTTGCTGTTAATTGATAGGTGTGGATCAACTGACTGCACGGATCACGGTGTTCAGCTAGTAAAATTAAACTTTGCTTAAATGATGAAGATCCTGCGGTTCCAGGATCTGGTACTACAATAAAAGCTTTCTAAAGACAGAATCTAAGAATATTATTATGTATTTATTGGAGGTATCAAACCGAATTGTGTTCGTTTTTAAGCTATCAGCTCAACATTTTGGGCACATGCACAACTTGAGGTATAAGTCACTCTTTAACTACTTGTCAAATAAAGAGGTGCTATTCTCCCAATAGATTGCATAATACCTTTTCGTTTCTTAAAATACTATGGAAATTTACTTTAAGGACATGCGGTTGTTTAATTAAGCAATGACTGTGTCTGATTTCATATTATTTGGGGTATATTCAGAAATTCTGCCATAGTTGAATATTTATGTATGCCGCAGGGATAGTATTTCCAAAAAAATTAAATCGTACTGTTTTGGTAGCAGGGCAGTATGATTTTTTTTTCGCCACTACCACTAGATCATTAATTTTTCACTTTACCGGCCTGATGACAACATACGACAATAGTGAAAGTTTCACACCTCTATCCCTAGCAGGAAGAGGTGTACTAGCTCGCGAAGGTAGGTAGATGCATCTAACTTCGCAAGCTATTATTGGACCCACACACGGAAGATATATATTATCACTTCCGTCCTCCAATTAGCTAGGGTTATGTCTCACGTAACAGGAGGCGTGCCTATTGCTTAGCACAGTTCTCCAGATATTTTATTGGCAGACAATAACATTTTGCAAGTTCCTGGAGTTTGACGACCTAAGCCGATCATACATATGCCACTAAGGCAATTCGACGTAATATTACGTTTATTTATAAATAATGGTAAAAGAATATTTGTACTTTGGTCAAAGCGAATTGTGTAATTACAAGTTCATAGAATACAAACGCCAAAATGTCATTCGAAGTGAAACGGTCATGTTCGCATGTAGCAAGATATATCAATAAGCCTTATTTCCAAGAATATGCTTTTGAAATGAGTCTAGGTGAGCCGACGGTCACGATTTTCATACGACTAATATATATATATACGTGTAGGTTGTGTAAAAGTCAAAAGGGGAAAGCTAACAATAAGACCAGCAGCGAGAGAGCTTACAAACAAGGACTTGTACCTCTTCTGATTGTAAAAAGGTTTAAAGCTATTGTCTGCCATTTTGAACCATTGCTTGTTGACAGATATATGTGTATCTGTTATCGTATAAAACTTGCATGTCTGCGAGAGAACTCTTGGACATGCAAGTTTCGATACGATGATTTCCTTTAACGTTAACGTAAGCGAAAATTAACTATTTAATACACATTGAACATTTAAAAAATTTAAATGTCCATCTTGCTATGTGATCGAACTCGAGGCCTAAGTTGATGCAGCTTTATTATAATAGTTATTTATTTCAGACATTGTTTATTTGGATACATATGGTAGATGCATACAAAATAAATAATAATATTATAATAATATTCTATCACATACACACAACACCATCTAGCCCAAACTAAGCAGAGCTTGTGCTATGATTACTAGACAATGGATAAACATACACACTTATATACTTTTTTTTTGTAAATACATACATATTATACATAGAAACAACCAGACCAAGACAAACATCCATGTTCATGCACACAAATGTTTGACTTGTCCGGGAATCGAACCCGCGACCTCAGGCGTGGCAGTCGGTTACACTAACAACTACGCCATCGAGGCCGCCAAATGTTTTTCCTGGATCTCGTATTCTGCCTTATATCTGACGTGAATATAAATTTAAACACACAAAAAATAAATCTCACTATCATTATAAAAGTAAATGTGAGTTTGTTTAATTATTTATTTTTGATGAATGACCAACAACATTATCAATATTTTTATACAAAAATATTACGTAGCATACAGCCAGGTACTCACTTATAAGCTATATAGTACCTACTTATAAAAAATCTGGAACACAATACTAAAAAAAGCTTAAATTAAATTATATATTACATTAAATTTTAGGTCTTTTGTTTGTCACGAAGCATACTCGTTGTCAATGGCACAGTAAAATGATGTTGGGTACCTTCAATTCAGTAAAAAGTACAGTTTCCAAGGGATATAAATTATTTATTGATGAAATCTAGATTAACTCGAACGAAGCTGTAGACAAAATGTACTTATATACTTTAAGTTCAATATACCTAGGTAATATTAAAATACATTACATTGAATTTAATATTCTAGAAATAATAATATGAATAAATTTTAAAAACTACAACAGTACTACAGCAAAATCCCAAAAACACTTATTTATTATAATATTTTCAATATTAACTCAGTAAGGGTGACTGTAAGCCATTATTGTAATTAATTACATTATCTGAATTTAAAACCGTGAGTTCGAAAAGGGGTGGTTGTACTGCCCTTTAGTCGAGAATCAATTCAGCTTGGCGACTAAAATATACAAAATGTTTGAACCAAATCGCTCCCGGCCAGAATGAAGCCCTCGGTTCGTTTAATGATCATACGGTGCGTTGAACGCATTGATTTCAACGATTGTCCGGTACTATTGTTTTACATATGAAGCCATAGCTACGCTATGATTTTGCGTTAAAGGCAGCTTTAATCGCAGCGAGAGACGTGTGTAATTTTAAGTGATTGTGACGTCGCAAACGTATTGGTTTTTTACCACGCGTATGCTTCCACAGTGATAGTGAATGCGACTTTTGTGCGTGGGGTCTTGGGTTAAAATCCCGGCTCGGGACTACAAAAAGTTTCGGGTTTTTCTTTTAAGAAATTTCAATAGGGGCCTGGAGTTAGGAAGTTGTTGGTGTTAGACACCCCCGTGCCTCTGAAAGCACGTAAAGCCATTGATCCTGCGCCTAATCGCTTTTCACTCGTGTCAGATAGCCGTCCTATCGGGTTATGAGAGATAGGGAAAAGACAACGCACTTGTTTTTATAATATTCCCTGCGCAGATGCTCAATCTCCGTTAAGATAGATCGCCGTGACCGAAATTCGTTCTGGAGCACATCATATCGCATATTTAAATCGAGCATTTTAACTAGTCAATTATGAAAAATAAATGAGGGCCAGTAAAATTTGGTGAACGGATTCCCAAAATCAAATCTAAGATATTACAGTCGAATGTAACCGAATGCAGAAAATTATACCACAGGAGCAACAAGGCTAAGTACAACACAGTATACTCTGTTTAAATCCTCGTTTCATTTATGTACTGTTTTCTTACAAAGTAAGACTTTCTTAATACAAAGAATACAAGAAAAGACGGAAGGACTTAGCTCTTCCTGCCGTACTCCGCTTTTAATTAAACATTAAGATCGTTTTTGCTTCGGTAAAAGAGACGATTCGCTTACATTTATTTAAAGTAGAACAGATCGCATCTCAAGTGAAGTCTTGAACGGAACAATAATTAGTCAAAGCTTGACTGCGTGGATGACGTAATACTGTTAGCGTCTTTTCACATGCATTCGGTCACGGCACGATCGCCGTGCCATATAACCGTGCTAGCTCTTTCATATGTACACGGTTTACGCACGGTCGCCGGCGATGGCGGCGACGACGGTCGCAGTATATCGAGATATTTGGGGATTTGAACGTCGTTTTTATTATTAAATGGAACAAAAAAAGTGAGCCTTACTCCTATTGTATCGATGTCGTCAGCGTCAACTTCGTTACATACGTGAGAGAATATATTGGATACATCCATATACTGCTTTGAGGAAGGAAAAGGGAGATTTTTACACAAAGTTGATGGATCTTCGAGAACATGAAGACAAATTTTCCATCTATTTTCGGATGTCGAAGAGCTCATTTGATGAGTTACATGGACGTCTAAAAAACGCTCTGTTGAAATGTTGGCAGTTACCATTAGTTAAGTAAAAAAACTGTTGAAATTTAAATATATAATCGACATTTAGCTTTAAAGAAAACATGTTAATTGACACATCAGTTGGCGAAATCAATGTCAGAGTAGTCAGAGCTTGCGTAGGAAGATTGAGAGTCGTCGTTCGAGAACTGATTATCAGCATAGGTGAATTGTTCATAATATTGGCGTGTACTCGAGGACATTACATTTGCTTCTACTTGTTTTTGTGCTACTTGTCTTTAAGGTTCATAGTATATTTTATATGGACCAGGTAACGGCGTATGAGATAATGTCGGGCTGGATACTTGTGTAGTAAAAGATGGAAGTTGTGGTGCATGAAGACGGTTTTGTTTAATGGTCGTTATTAGTTGTAATATTCCCATTTGAAATTTAATTATTTCGTCCTCATTGAATGATGACAATGAAGGTATTATTATTCCTTTAAAAAAACACAAATGCTTTGTCAATTTCATCCATCTTTCGTTTACGTGAACCGAGCTGTTTTCGTGGCGGTGGCGGTGATTTAAACTGGCTGCTACAATTGCCTTGTCTTGTCTTCTACATTATTTCCTGTTGAAAATTTTTTGACCCGTTAGTAGGTAGGCTACTCTCCGAAGGACGACTACAAAAAATTTTTTTTAAAAACTGTAACTGAACGTAATAAACACATTTCCGTAATGTAGCACCGGCTCCGGATTTTTTTACAGACTTATCTTTGTTTAAAGATTTATGATACGAGTCTCGGATATTTACCAATCGTTTCATTACATATTTACCTGAAGACAATGTAAAAAAAAATATAAATGTTGTACAACATTATATATATTATATATATATATAACATTGCTCTGACCCAAAGTAAGCAAGCTGAAGCAATAGAATTTATTGTTTATTTTTTGCTTCAGTTACTTAGCTAGCGGGTGTACTTTCACAGACCTACATCTCAATTACAGACTTGGCATTTCAACAGTAAGCAAGTTAGTAAAGGAAGTATGTTTTAACACCTGGCGTGTTATGCTAGCAGATTGCATGCCTACACCTACTAAAGAGATGTAGGAAAAAAAATCCGAATTCGAAAAACGAGCCAATTTCTCGCATTGCATTGGTGCAGTGGATGGGAAACGTAATAGGATTATTAATCCACTTGGTTCAATGTACTATAACTACAAAGGTTACTCCTTAATAGTTTTAATGGCCGTATCAGACACAAACTACCGCTTTGTTAACGTGGACATAGAAAGTTACGGTAAAGATTGCGACTCTTCAATATTCAAGATATCATCACTGTGGAAATCAATCATAAGAAATGAACTACCTATAGAAAAATGTTTTAGCGAAATATAAGGCGTTGCAGTGCCATACTTTCTAGTTAGTGACGAAGCTTTTGTGCTTCACCAACATTTACTTCGTCAGTGCGATGGACGTAATCTTGTAATTAAAAATATATTTTTAATTACCACCTTGCAGAGCTCACAGATACGTAGAATGCAGCTTCGGCATCTTGTCTAATAAATGGAGAATATTCCACAGACCAATTACCGTCAAACCTGATTTTGCAATCGTCAAAGCTTGCGTGGTACTACACAACTTTGATCGTGATCGAGATGGTTACCTGGTGGAGGACTCAGATTTTATTACAGGATTAGAAGATGTCCCAAGAGAAACCCAATTACACGGAGGAATTGCACCAAACAATATATGAAACATATTAAGTGACTATTTTGTATCAAATATAGAGGCAGGTCCCCTGGCAAATATCAAAAATATAATGTTATAAAATAATTACGCGAATGTTATCCATTGAAATTAAACTGCTATATACGGATTTTATCACGTTGTTTATTTATCAACTTGCCCCGACGTTTCGGTTGCTTTTCAGCAGCCATGGTTACGGTCTCCCCGTGACCATGGCTGCTGAAAAGCAACCGAACCGTCGGGGAAAGTTGATAAATGCATACAGCCTTACCCAGGCTAAAAAAAGGTAGACATTGTACTGCTAGCACAAGGGGTGTACACTGTCTAGCTGATAGCACATAGCCTCCTCTAGCGCCTTATTATCTAAAAGAAACATAATTGTAGGTTGCTTGGCTGCGATCTTCTGTAGGCACTTTCTGAGTTGGGTTGCCCCTGTTCAATTACAATCCTAGGTTTATGTGGTTAGTGTAACCGACTGCCACGCCTGAGGTCGCGGGTTCGATTCCCGCACAAGACAAATATTTGTGTGCATAAACATGGATGTTTGTCTTGGTCTGGGTGTTTCTATGTATAATATGTATGTATTTACAAAAAAAAAAGTATATATGTATGTTTATTCATTGTCTAGTACCCACAGTACAAGCTCTGCTTAGTTTGGACTAGATAGTGTTGTGTGTATGTGGTAGAATATTATATTATAAAAAAAAAAAACATTTATTTGCTCGTATTTGTAGCGATTTACCTGTGCTGTACTTCTACATATTAAAATAAAGTTCAGCCATTATGGATCTATGCTCCGAATAATAAAATTATACACGAGCAATGTGCAACTAGAATGAAATTCAACATTTTGAAATATTATGTATGATCTCGCATCCAAAAGTTGATCAATTCGTTGTCTACTTATAATTCGAATCATAATGGAATATTCGAATCTTGATTTCATACCTCGTGGTGTCGATCGATTGCACGTGGACGAAGTTTAGTATGGCCTCAAACTATAGTGATTACTTTTTTGAATAACTAAGTGGTTTTCTTTCTTATAATAAATCAAAACAATTTTAAAATATTGATTCAATAATAAGATTTTTTATTGATAATCGCCTATTGCTAATACAGTAGTACACTAAGCAAAAAAGAACTGACTTAATTTAATTGTGCGAGCTGGCGTTAATATATAACAGTTACAAATTATACAATTCGAGTAAATCGATCCCAATCACACATTACCACGCATGACACCAATTTACAAATGTAAACATGGAGTGATTACAATAAATGGCGAAAGATTCGTCGTTTAATCATCTCGAGTAGGGAGTTATATGTATATTGATCAGGTAAGTGATTTGTAAAGCGTAGAGTTCGGGGATTTGGAGTTTGTTATTCGGAAGTTTTGAATTTGGACGAGGAACATTTTGTAGTACAGTCAGCGACATAAGAGCTTATTGGTTGTACACATGAATCTGTTCGCATGAATTGGAAGATAGTATTTTTTTTTAAATGACTTTTTTTAGGTGTCGATATGGACACCTTTTTCAGACAGGGTCGTATCACACTCAATTTATATCGATGTATGCTAATCGATACCTAAAAAATAATAGTATTGAAAAGTGCCGTACCGCAGAATTCCTTTAAACAGTTTCGTGCGAAACAAGCACTAAGCCGACATAAGTAGCTGAACATTAAACAAAATTGTAACATTTGTATTTTATAAAATATACTTATTATTCTATATTTTATATATTTATTTTAATGGCTAACCAACAATTGCTCACAAATACAAAAAACTTAAGATAAACAGACATAGAGCGAACAGATATATAATTATATAAGGCTAAAAATAAGTATCGCCAGGAAGAGGTAAAAAATTTAACAAGAATATTAGAAACATCTGGGCCAAAATAAACTCATGGGTAGGAAGGGAACAAGTAGCTTAGATAACATTATTAAGAAACACTTAGTAGTGGTAGAATAGTTTGAGGATTTATTGACAGAAAAATGTAGTACATTGTGTGAAACTTATTCTAGTACTACGTATTACAAAAACACAAATAATTATAATACTAAATATTTTCAAAAATGGTATAATAGTATAATCGTAGAATTCTGCAGCATCGCTGTCAACTGGTAACGTGCCCAGAAGACTGGCAGCATTGCCACGTTAAATGGCAATGCTGATTCTTTGGGCCAAGAAAAGACCAGCCTTCTGATCACGCGAAACGTCGATCAGGCGTTTTGCGATCTCCCTGTAGAATATACAAAATAATAATAAAAATAATAATATTCTACCACATACACACAACACCATCTAGCCCAAACTAAGCAGAGCTTGTACTATGGGTACTAGACAATGGATAAACATACATATATACTTTATTTTTTAAATACATACATATTATACATAGAAACACCCAGACCAAGACAAACATGTTCATGCACACAAATGTTTGACTTGTGCGGGAATCGAACCCGCGACCTCAGGCGTGGCAGTCGGTTACACTTACCACTACGCCATCGAGGCCGACAATAGAATATAATAGACAAAAAAATTGATATATGCAATAAGTTTTCGACTACTTTCACTCAAGAAATCTCAGATTTAAAACATGTATGTTGTCGTAAGTTTATGGATAGGTCTAGTTATGTGAACAACAGCCAAATGTCAATAAGATATCAGAAAGCTTGTTCAGAAGATGTTTATAAAATTATCAATTTGCTAAGCTGTGAAAAATCTGCAGATGTAGACAATATAAGGGTAAAGGAAATAAAACATGTAAGGTCTCAATTAAGTCCTGTATTAGGCTTAGAGTCGAGTCTTAGATTTGTATGTAGAAAAAGGACAATATCCGGAGCTATTAAAAACTGCACTGATAAGGCCTATATATAAGCAAGGTGCACACACAGATTACTTGAACTATAGGCCGATAGCTATCCTTTCAGTAATAAATAAAATTGTGGCAAAGTATATTGTAGGCCAAATAAGTAAATTTTTTGGCGAAAAATAATATCCTATCAAATGCTAAACACGGCTTTAGACGTGGTAGGAGTACAGCTACAGGTCTGGCACAGTTCTCTAATGTTATTAATGAGTACCTAGATCAGCGAAAGCAGGCGGTGGTGATCTATATTGATTTCAAAAAAAGCATTTGATACCTTGGAGCACCACCGGCTACTTCAAGCTATGCGGGAATGTGGGGTAGCGGGGCCACTTAATACATGGCTCCACGTGTACCTGACAGGCAGGATATTGAGAACTGTGGTCGATGGAGTTGGGGAAGCTAAACATATCACTTGTGGCGTGCCCACCGGATCGGTGTAAGGGCCGGTAGGATTTATAATGCATGTTAACGCATGTGCAATGTGGTGTATAATTGTCATATATACGTATATGTATGCAGATGATACATGTCTGGTGTACGCTGATAACGATTTAAATATAATAAAAATAAAATTCAAGCCGATTTCACAAATTATAAAGTGGGCACATGATAATGGCATAGTTATTAACATAAACAAAACAAAATGTATGCATATACGTTCACCTTATTATAAAACTATTGGACGCTCACCGCGCATTATAGGACACAGCTATGAATGTCTTCATAGCGAGCACGAAGGCAGTGTATCACAGTGTGAGTGCGCGGCTATAGAGGTGGTGGGGGAGGACAAGTACTTAGGCCTAGTAATAGATACCAATTATTTTTGGAAAACGCACATTATAAAACTTTGTGATAAATTACGATCTGTCCTTGTAAAATTCCACCACCTCAGTGTCGTACTGGACGGGGCTACATTGTTTGTCGTATACCATGCGCTGGTAGGTTTGCTGCTTTTCTATGGACTGGCATGCTATGGAAGCACTTTTAAAACATACTTGGACAAGATGAAATTTTAGACTTTAAAACAAAATTACGATGTAAAATTACCAACTATCAGGACTTATTTGTCGAGTGTAATATCCTGCCAGTGCATGAGAAGGTAGCGGTTTTAGTAGCATTGGATCATAACTGCCACCAAGAGTACAAAATCAGAACTGAACAGCAAAACATTGTAAGACGTTTGAGGTGCCCACTTGTAATAATTATTATGGACAAAGATGTAATAAATATAGTTATATTTAATAGTTTGCCTGCAGACATTGAAAGTACTTCGGTTTTAAAACGGTCGTTTCAATATAAAACAACGAAATTTCTACTAAATGTTATCAGTGCAAACATGATAGGTACTGAGAATATTTTGTAGTATGCACATATGTGATAATTATAGTAATTATTGATGTTATTTATTTTATGCTGCCTTTTTTGTGTTACCTTTATTATTCTTTTTGTTTAATTTAAAAGTAAACACGAAATTTTTATTTTCATTTATTTATGATAAACTATAACATCAATAATTTTAATATAAATAATTTAATGATCTGGGAGTTGCATCTGCCAACAAACTGCTGAGCAGTTTGGTAGAAGTATTAATGTTTTTAAATACTAAATAAAACTTTTAATTTTTCATTTTTTATTTTTCATTTATAGGCAACCATATATTTATAGCATGCACGGCTTAACAATAAATGTATAACAAACATTAATAAAAACAATATACTTTACTTTTACTTGGTATACTTTAAATACAAAACTAAATTAAAACATTTAATACTAAACTACATTTTATTTTAAATATTAAAATTAAGTAATTATTTATTATTTAAAATTAAGTCTACATCGAAAAAAAAAAGAATGAGTTTATATACATTTTAAATTTAAAACTATTCTGCAGAATCTATCAAGCGAGTCAGAGTGCATATCAACAAGATCACTGTAACTATTTAGCAGTCTACACAGGCGGGGAACTACTGAGCTAGCACCGAGCACTGTCCTACGTAGAGGATGCAGGGAAGTAATAGGCGTGGATATCTAGCACAAACACGAAACGAGAATCTGTAAAGTAGTTAGGGACAGTCTATTTTGCCACGGAGAACTTTATATAGAAAAATAGAGTCGGAAATACTTCTACGTTTTTCCAGGGATACCATCTTAAAGCGAGCGAACGTTTCTCTTTAGCTATGCCTGATGAATAAGGTAGATGCCACAGAAATATTTTTTGAATACGCTCCAGCCTAAGATTATGGGTGGCATAATGAGGCGCCAAACTGTGGTACAGTATTCCAAGACACTACGCACCATGCAGTTGTATAACAGCTAACTTGCTACTGCTTCGCTTGAATCCAGCAACGTTCCTAATAACAAAGCCAAACATTTTCGAAGCTTTTTTGATAACGTTTTCGATATGAGGAACAATTAATGTTAACGTTTTGTTGAATGTAACCCCTAGATCTCAAATTTTTCACCTCTTGGATAACTGTTGAGCCCACTCTGTAAACAGACGATAGTAGAATTTTCTTTCTCGAGTATTTCACGTGGTAGCATTTATCAACATTTAAGCCCATGTCATTATCCCTACACTATTGCACAAGCGCATCAACATCTCTCTGAAGCGATGTAGCACCATCACTTGATTGAATAATCCTAGAGAATTTAAGATCATCTGTATACATAAAAAAATCCGAATGCAAAAGAAACTGAGGAATGTCGTTAACGAAAACGTTAAATAAAATAGGGCCAATATGGGAACCTTGGGGAACCCCCGTGGTTGCCCTATACATGTTAGACTAAAAGCCGTTGACCGCAACAAAAGAAAGACGATGTTACAGGTAAGATTTAAGCCAGCTGTGTAAAGTACCAGTGATGCCGTACACTAATAACTTGTGTGGAAGGGTGGAGTGTGCGATCAAACGCTTTGGAAAAATCTGTGTAAATTACATCTACTTGATGCCTGCGGTCAACGGTGCTTGTCAACATTTCACTAAAAGCTACTAAATTTGTACTGGTAGACCCAAGCATCCGTGCTGTGAGTCACTCACGTAAAGCCTGAGAGGGATCAGGGAGTCAGGGATTCAAAAACTTCGGCAAAAACAGACAAAATCGAGATAGGTCTATAGTTCGTAACATTGGTATTATCATCGCTTTTGTAGATAAAAATGACCTTTGCCGTTTTCCAAGAGTTCGATAAAATGCCTGTAACGAGCGACTTATACAATATTTGTAATAGGGGAGATACTAAGGCAGGTGCACACTTAGAAATAAATATTGGAGGAATGCCATCTTTACGAAGGTCCAATGATTTAAGCTTTTGTAGGAGGCACTTGCGATCTATCAAGGGGGCTATATATAATAATTCTTCATATTGTGTAAATAATCTGAGGCAGAGTAACGCTGAGTCACTGATATTAATAAATTATGATTAAAATAACGACTCTTTAACTGTTAATTGCTCATCTTTTACTTTACTAATAGATGAGCAATTACAATTACTGTGTATGTTGCAGCTATTGAAAATCTCACAATTATTTATTGACTTACTAGATTTTGCCCACGGCGTCGCTCGCATAAATGTAGTAACAGAACTTTTTTCTGGATGGATAGTACTGTATGTCCTGTTCTGTTCCCCTGACAACGTATATCTGAAATTTCGTGATGATGACTAAGTAGTTAAGGCGTGAAAGCGTAACAAACTCACATTCGCATTTATAATATTAGTTAGGATGTCGTTGACTGTACAAACTGATGCTTTCATATTGATAATATCTTCATTTCTGTATCTACATGTACTACGAACGAAGATTCCAAATTACTGATATAAACTTGTTTGTAAGTATAACCTTGACCTACTTATGTAAGTATTATCTCGTGAACTTAGTTTCCCATGGTTATGGAAATAGCAAAGTTTAAAAGTTTAACAAACTTAGCTTAATCTTACAGTTGCAAAGTTCCATAGAAGTAAGGCTTATAGATCAAAACCATTTTTATATAATCCTAACTAATATTATAAATGCAAATGTTAGTTTGTTTGTTACGCTCTCACGTCTTGATTACTCAACCGATCATCATGAAATCGCGCATACACGATGTCAGGGAAATAAAAAAGAACATAGGGACCAGAAAAACATCCAGAAAAAAGTACAGTTACTAACCTAACCTATGTATATTTACGTGAGCGAAGTTGCAGGCAAAATCTAGTCAAATATAAAGACTCATGCCTGTATACCGCAAACGGTGAAAGAGGTGCATAATACCAACATTTTTCTAGCTGTTGATTTAGGTACCAATTAATGAAGAGCATGTTTTCAGATTTAGCATTGCTACAGAAAAATTTGTAAGAGTAGCCTGAACCATAAATTTTTTCTGGGATTATTAAATCAGCCTACACTAACAAAAAACTTTAGAATATCTAAAAAATTACGGTATCTCTTATTTTTTATTAAATGTGTGAGTGCAGTTATCTTTGTCTTTTAAAGCGTTTATAATCATTATTTTGACACATGTATGCTGCCGTCTTAAGGAAAAAAGACGTACATAAGTTTTATTATAAATCTCTTTTTTACTTATTTGGAATCAGTAAAAAGGAGCATCTGCCAGTATTCTTATATTAAATGTAAAAATTCTGGCAGATATGTTTTATCCCCGTTTTATGACGGCAGAATAGATTTTTATAACTGCTTGCGGCAATCATGCGACCCTTATGCTTATTTTTCCTTTTGTATATAACGCACCGTGTGTACGAACGTATGTGATAAGAATGCGTGCCATAAATCACTGTCATAGTATACACGATCTTAATAAATCCTTACCAATATTATAATGTGAATGTGTTTATTTGTTTGTTACACTTTCACGCCTTAACTACTCAACTGATCATCATGAAATTTCGTTACACGTTGTCAAGGGTACAGAAAAGACCATAGGATACCTTTCATCCAGAAAATAATACTTTTACAAATCTAACCTAACCTACATGCGATCGAAACCGCGGGCAATAGCTAGTAACATTATAAAGCCAATAAATTGTATTGCTACGAAACGTAAGCTAGATTATCGAATGTAACAGCCGCTGTCAAGAGCTGAGTCGATTTAATTGAGTGCTGCTAAGGACGCTCCAAATCTGAACAATATTTATCTTAAACGGGTCCTTATTAAGAAAACGTTCGATTTGCATTTCGCTTAGGTAGGCCGTTCGAAAGAATCGGTCTTTCGAACCTGTAAAGCGGAGCGGGTGTACCTTCTGAACTTAGTACATACAATGTGTTAAAGAGGGTAAATTACTAAAAAAGGTAATTTTATCTGCCTTCATGCATACGACTATCGAATATAATCGTTTTTTATTTTCATATTTATTCTGAACAAGACAATTCCCGCACTAGGAATAATTCCTGTGCCACGGGGGACTTTACAAACATTCAAAGAACGGAAACAGAGAACACCCAGACTCGAAACAATATTTGTGAATCACACAATTTTTTGTCCCGTATGGGAATTGAACACTCGGTGTGGCGGCAGAAGCGAGGTGACCACTTAAACCACTGTGCCATCCAAGCAGTCAATACGTACAACTATCGAATACATTATACATTGTCTTAGTATATGTTCCCACAGATGTAGGCAGGGGTGTATTATATTATACTTCTCTAGCTATGCTTTTAGGTTCCACGTAGAAGAGGGCCTATTGCTACGGACCAGACATTTCCAGACTTAATAATAATTTGTTGCCAAAAAATCAAATAACTCTTTGTCCGACCTCGTGTATGCGCCTCCCGTTACACCATTTCAATACACACCAAGGCAGACTACTAAATAATGATATTAGACTGATGACATTATTGAGCTTTTTTTAACTATAGTATTTTTTTGTTTAGATGGTTATCATAATTCTTACCTGGTTAGTTACAATAGAGTACATCCATTCTGCTTATTTGAGATAGCTGTGAGAGAAGCAACTCCTTTCTTAATGTAGGAATGCAGGACACAATAGAAGATTCTGTCTCCTATTAATCCATTAGACTAGAGGTGTCCTCAACATACTCTTTCTCTCTTGACTCTGTGATGCCAAAAATACACAACTATTCGTATGTCATAAGCATATTTACCGCATTACGTAAGACATTGGATCCCCACTTAACAACAGCAATTAAAATAATTATGTGTAGAAGCCAGTGCCCAAACATGCAGTCCAGTGCTTACAGGTAGATTCATCGCCAGCTTTGTGGTAAACACGTAGCGAATGTACGTAACATCCTTTGTCCTCATTTTTGCACGATAGACAGACAGGCTGTTGTTTCGAGAATTCTTTGTTTCCATTGTTTTAAAGGTTTTGAAGGCATACAATACAATAATTGTGTTTAGCGCTGCAGTTGTGTTTTATTCGTTGTCAGATTCAAAGCTTGTATAGTGTGTTTATTAATCTCATAGCGTACACGTATATAGAGTCACATGTGAGGCCCTTACTTATGAAGAAGGGGTGGAATGGCTGGACAAAGTTGTATTTTATTTCTTTTTCTGCCGTGTGTCGAGTACCATTGTTATATAGAATCTATTTAGGCGCTACTTGGATGATATCTAGTGTTATAAAATAATAAAAGGCTCATTCGTCGGCAAACTGTACTAAAGACGCCTTACGCTAAGGCCAAACACGTGTCGAGACATATTTTTGTTCGAAGTGGAATGTTGCATGTTGGATTACACCCGGATTCAACGACGTGGTTATCCAACATCAAATAAATTCAGTATCCTTTTTCTATTGAAATAGTTGCAGTGGCCGATCTACGAGTGCATGGTGGATTCCCTACCTCGCAAGTATTTCATTACCACAGTTGTGTCAAAAATCACAAAAATATGATTATCACGCCAGGAAACGAATCTGCGACTGCACAAAAGGCCGTAAGCTCAAACGTATTGAAAGACACACGAACCTTTATACAAAGTTTGTCTATAGAAGTTACGGGTGTTACATTAATAGTCGGTATGCACATATTATTTATTTCTCCAAAAAGAATAGTTGAAGCGAATAAGTTTGATTATGACTGGCAGTAAAGTCTGATCTCTCATCTCATTGCATATCTATAAAATTCGACACAGAATAGGAAAGAGACGAATATATGATATTAACATGAAAATATCAAGTACCTACTTAAGATTTAAGTAACCTGCTGATTTTCTTCAAAAGCTATAAAATGCTTAGTATTTAAGAATTTTCATATCTTCAAGGTATTCAGATTTTGCAGCGTATGCAGAAAGTCCAGTGGAATTAAATATGAAATGTGGTTGTTATATAAATCGTTTATATAGCTCACAAATAATGATGAATTGGTAGTCAATATGGTAGAAAAGGACCACGGACAGGAAAATACAGTGAGAGGAAAAATGTGTGAGTTCTATGAACAAATTAGAGACATTCTGGTAAAAGAACACGCAAAGCGTACTTTAAACTGACAATGCAAAGAGAAGAATAAATGAAGCAAAATTAACACATTATAATTAAAAACATATACATATATTTAAATTCCTTTTTATCAAAATATCCATTAATTTCTAATTCGCAGGTAATCCCAATTATATTGGAGCGATCACCCGCGCCAATCATACGGTAACCCGCATGTGGTCAAGAAGCTTAGGTACGATGCATCTTCAATGTTTAGGAGTGCGTATCTCATCCGTTTGGGATGAATACTGATTACATTATCATTTCTATCAATATAACTATGCAAATAATTTTATATCTATTATTTAAACCTGCACTACACCTACTGAAGTATTGCAGTTGAATGAATTGGTACCCGGTACATGGGACTCCATAATAATAATATCAGCCCTGTATTAAACTGTCCCACTGCTGGGCACGGGTCTTTTCTCAGTGTGAGATGGGTTACGTCATAGTCCACCACGCTGGCCTGGTGCGGGTTGGCAGACTTCATATATGTTTGAGAACATTATTGGGAACTCTTAGACATGCAGATTTCCTCACGTTTTCCTTTACTGTTAAAGCAAACGATAATTAACTATTTAATACGCACATAACTTCGAAAAGTCAGAGAACCTAACCTAACCTACATTTAGCGAAACCGCGGACAAAATCTAATAATACCATAATTTAACAAGTTGGATAATTACAACTCATTCTACACGATATTTTGAGCACAGTAATAAGTACCTATGAATGTATTGAGTATTGAGTATTATTATTATTATATAAATGCGAACATACACCTTTTCTCGCTTTGTTTACCCCCAGCAACCCAGGGGTAAACAAAGCGAGAAAAGGTTTCAATTAGAAAATCACTTGCAAGTCCGAAGTGCATGCCTTTTGATTGCCTTGGTGTATTCGAAACATCTGAGCCCAATACTGACCTACTATTATTTCCCTAAAATATCTGCATATTCATTTAAATAAAAATGTTAAAATAAATACTTTGGAAATATTATAATAGACTCCCAAAAATGTCTCTTGACATCATAATTAAATACGTCCTCGTTTAAACAAAATACGCATTGTGCTGAAACAAGTCGAAGAAGCTCAAATAATGATTAATGATGTTAAAAATCAATATCTTCCTCGTTTTCTTTCTGTAACTCCGTAAACGATTTCAGATTTTCGTTTGCTTTTTCAAAGATATACTAAACGAGTGAACTTCGTTGAATAATTAATGAAAATCCAAAGTTTTGATATATTATTAATTTTGCGGATTGTATATATACGATATGTAGCCTTATTTAATTTGCTTCTTGAATCTGAAGAAAATTGCCAGAATATCAGCGAAACATTTGGTACAGCTTTACTAAGTAGATACTACGCAGGTAGATAAATACATAATACATAGGTTGCACATGATTGGCCGCCAATTATTGTTTCTAGGGCCGCATTCAAAGAAGCACTCACATGTATCGGTAAAATGAGTATTTAACAATATTCCAACTAAAACAAATGCAAGGAAACATCTAAAGAAAAGCAATATTATGTTTAGGGCTTCATAAGAACCTTGCTATGGAAGGCACGCGCAATGCCCATGCTAAATGCCTAGGCAGTAAAAACAAGGCCTTCTCTCGTATCTGACAGAAGAGTAATGATGCACGCAATTGGTACTCATAACATCTATTATCGAGATTATATTATTACTAGATTTTGCTCGCGGCTCCACCTGCGTAACTGTAGGTAAGTAGCAGTACTTTTTTCTTGATGAAAGGTATCTTATGTCTGTTTATATTCCCCTAACAACGTGTATGCGAATTTTATAATTATTGGTCAAATAGTTAAGGCGTGAAAGCGTAACAAACAAACAAACAAACTCGTACTCGCACTTATAATATTAGTCAGAATTATGTATTTACATCAAGCTAGCTATGTACTATATTTCCACATCGATAGCGTAAAACAGAAAACGAAATTTAAAACAATAAACAATTGTATCGTTTTGAAAATATAAAACGTTTTACTCATTCAGATGTGACATCGATTGTGGATAACCTACTTTCAGCTTTTTAATAATTACTCCACTTATATACCGCATTCTGCAGTGCCATTATATTTGTAATGTGCACGTAACAGCAGCCATTCATTGATTGTAATGTATGAGTATGTACGGATCGATATTAGTGCCTATGGTATTTAGAAATGGTTCATAGGTATTGGACTTTACATTTCAGATACAGTTGACTAAATGTCCTCTGTCAGGCTCTCGGTAGTTAGGGATATACTTAAAGGAGTCAAAGTATATATCTGCCGACTGAGATCTTTTAAAGCTTCAAAAGATTTCAGTCGGCAGTTTGAGATCTAACCTTGAGAAATAAAAAACTAGCTTTTTCAAAGCTCAGTAGTCGCAAACGTAAGCTCGTTGGATAAAATTGTAGGACAAAGTGGCATGAAATATTAAGAAACATTTTGGAAAGTCTTTTTTTTATTATAAAATGTCGACTGCCGCACTATGAATAATTCCTGTATTACGGGAGACTTTACTAATATTCAAACAAGGGACACAAAGAACAGCCAGACTCGAAACAACTATTTGTGGATAACACAAATTTTTGTCACGTGTGGCGATCGCAACACAAGGCGCAGCTGCATTGGCGAGGCGGCAACCAAAACTACTACACCGCCCATGCAGACAAATTTTGTAATCATGTGAAGCAGACAATATAAACTATTAAAAAATTATCCATGAAGTAGAACACTTATATTCTGCCTCAGCATATAATAAACAAGTGAGAAACGGCAATGAATTGCCGTAAATGTTTGATTTCGAAAAAATGGTTCAAGTAATATGCAAAGGTCATGTGATACCACGTGACCTTGAGGTCAGAGGTCAGAGGTCAAAGGTTATAGTCATTTCAGGGGTATATCGACTATGCTAAGTCGAATGGCGTTGACTGCGATCTCTTACGGTTCTTGAGTTGAAAGTTGTATAACAGACAGACGGACGGATAAAGCTGTCGTATAAGAGATTTCCGAACTCTTAAAGCTCTAAAACGGCACAGCAGCATAGCTGAAGTTTGCGTGGAAAAAGTTTGCATTAGGGAGTTGATGGTGAGGTCCCAGGCTTAATTCTCGGCTTGTCAATATGTTATTGTGTTTTTGTCGTAGGGAATTTTCTGTAGCAGCGCGGAGTCTGGCAACATGTGCTGCTATAATATTCTATAATACCTCTTTATTTGGATGCCCCTTAATTTAAGGGTATTTTTTTTTACCATTTTAGAAGAAATAACTATTATAAACAAATATAATAATATTATAAAACTAGTTTCAAGATATTTCAAATACTCATTTCAAAATTGAAGATAAAATGCAGGTACTAAATTTTTTTTTGCGTCTGGCGCAATCGCTGAGAGTTTCAAATTCTATAAATGTATTTAGTTATTGAATTTTGGAATGTTATTTATTTGAAAAGCTTCAGGCGATGCATAAATTCGAACTGTAAAGTATATTTGAGCATTTTTATTGAACTAAAGTTGCAAACAGGCAAATATTATGAATTATTTCGAGCATTTCTTATGCGAAGGAAGAATGTATACTATAAAAAAGGAAAAAAATAATCCATAATATCGCACTTAGCATCATCTAAAGTTCTTAATATAGAAGAAAATTGCAAACAAGAACTGAAGTAGCATAAATAATTTTGAGCGTTTTTATATATAAACGGGGAAGTGTTCAAAACAGAAATTTTCAAAACAACGAGAAATTTTCAACCATTACGTATGACCATGAATAGTTCTATTGGTAAAGCGATGACACGGTTTATAAAAGTTGCCTAAAGTCCTGCTTTGTAAATTATAATCCAAGAAAAACACAATCCATGACGGAATGTATTTTCCTCGATTATAATTTACAAACAAACCGATGGTATTTGGTAGAGAGCGTTGGATAATTAAAATATCGAATAAACATGTATGATAGAACTCCATTGCTATCAAGGAAGGGTCAAAGACACTGCGCCTTGCTGATAATACCCTGCCTCCTTAAGAAACCCATATCCCTTTCTTTATTACGTCTTTAGTACTGCGATCTTGATTTTAATTTACTTTATACGCAATACCAAGAAATTGTTAAAGAGACTCCGAGGCATTCTCCTCGACCAAGGACAATTTTAAATTAGAGTTAATAGGTTTTTGATTAATGAATTTTCAGCAATAACACTCAGTCTATAATTAATGTAACGGGTAAAAAGCAAATAAAAGATATTTACATAATCATCTATTTTCAGAAATCTAGTGGAATTTGGACGTACAAGTAATTCATTCACCTTCGTTAGCTTAATTTAAACAACTATTTTAACGAGCATCGTACTCATGTCACTTTCTATGTTTTTTCTTAAACGCAAGTAGTTGGCCTGAATTACATTCCCTAGATACTCAGGCTCATAGGTGCTCAGGCTTGCTTTATTCGCGAGATGATCAGACAGGTTACATGGGCTTCACGTCAGTCGTTTACACATTGCATAGAACCCGGTCAACTTACTTATTTTATTCTATTACCTAACCACGTGAAATTAAAAACGTCTAACTCCTTAAATGCAGTAGGCAAACTTGCAGCTCATCGCTGCTGCTAAACTGAATTTTGTGGATCAACTACATGTTATAACATAATATTGTCTTACGTTTACGCGAATGTTATACATTGTAATTAAACTATTTTATATGAATATTATCGCGTTGTATTTTTAAGGCAACCAACATCTTAGTCTCACCGTAAACAGGGCTGCGGGAAAGCAGCTGAATCGTCGGACAAAATGTAAAATTAAATCTAAATAGTGTTTACAATCTAAATAGCTTAAAAGAAAGTAAATAGTAACTAGTAACAGTATTTAACAATAGTAGATTAAAATTTCATAGTTATAATAGTGTAAAATCGTGAAATAAAATCCCGATAAAATCTGTATGGGGTAGTTTAAGTAGTTTAATTGCAATACATATTATACATTCATAAAATGTACATACATTGCAATATTTTTTCATTAATAAAAAAAAACAACTTTAACCAATATCGGCAATCAGTAAAACACAAATCGATTCATGGTAAAGGAAAACGACCGAAACCCTTCAATGTTCGAGATAATTCTATAAAGCAAGCGAAACTAGATCAACCTGAAAATCGTCGTGAGTGCCTGTAAATTTCGTTACACGCCCTCCTAAAGCCGAATGCGACCGAATTAGGCCGAATCAATCCGTATAGAGCCCACGTAGAGACGGTAAAAAGACCTGCATTTTATTTGCACCCAGAGCTTTTAAGGCCGTATTTAAACGAGGGTAGCCGATGAATATAAATACGGAAGATATTGTTTGCTGTCATACGTTTTTTTAATCGGGATTGGATTATAGAATACTACATTTTAGAGGCTTCGTTCGCGTAAATGTAGGGTTGATTATACACTTGAGAGCAATAAAATCGCACACCCCTTGTAATTTGGTTTATTACTGATTGTTTTCTAAAATCGAAAGATATTGAGTAAAAATCATTAGACAAAATTAAAGCATACAAGCTTAGCTTTACAAAAACATAAAATTAAAATCATTGACCTTCACGTAACTTACAAAAACCGACCGTACACCGAATTCCCCAAATTCACGCGTTTGCGTTGTCACTACTTGCACCCTTAGCCGCAGGTATAAAAAGGTCAGTTTATTGGAATTTTTATTCAGTTGCATACCGAAGGTCAACGTGATAACATCTCTACTGGAAGCATACGGATTTACTGGAAAAATATGGATACCACGCCCGCAGAAGCCGCTCAAGTTATTGCCTTGCTCGAAGCAGGCCATAACCAAAGTGAAGTTGCTCGACGGCTAAATTTGAGCCGCTACTCTGTTCGTCGTGTATACCAGAGGTTCCAAGAGACCGGTGGCTACATTCGGCGACCAGGATCTGGCCGGCGACGCACAACATCAGAGCGTGATGACCGCTTTCTTGTGACAAGGTCTTTGAGAAATCGGCAACTGAACGCGGTTCAACTGGGACAACAGCTTCGAGAAGTTCGCAATGTCAGTATAAGTCGGTGGACAGTTCGAAGAAGACTAGGTGAAGCAGGAATGACTTCACATCGCCCAGCAAATGGTCCCAAATTGACCACAGCTCACCGACAAGCCCGGCTACAATTTGCTAGGGAACATTTAAATTGGACGTATGACCAATGGCGGGCTGTTATGTTCTCTGATGAGTGCAGAATGACTTTACATGGTCATGATGGACGCTCTAGGGTCTACAGAAGGTCATCAGAGCGATTTTCACAATGCTGCATAAGCGAACGTGTGGCTTTTGGAGGTGGATCGTGTATGTTTTGGGGTGGCATAATGTTGGACACTAAAACTGACATTGTATTCATCACTACGGCGAATACCGGCCCGAGATCGAGAAGTTTGACGGCTGCACGATACGTCGAAGAAGTGCTCGAAGAACATGTGAGGCCGCTTGCGTGGCTTATGGGAGAAGATTTTCTCTTAATGCACGACAACGCCAGACCGCATGTCGCTAGAACAGTTTGCTACTACATGGAAGATGTTGGAATCACCGCGATGGAGTGGCCAGCTCGTAGTCCTGATCTCAATCCGATTGAGCATGTCTGGGATGAGCTAAAAAGAAGAGTTCGAGCAAGAAGCCCTGCTCCTACGCGCCTCCAAGAGCTTCAACTTGCCATTGAAGAGGAGTGGAACGCCATACCACAAGATTTCATGGTGAAATTAATACGGTCCATGAAAAACCGATTAAGAGCTGTAATCAAGGCTAGGGGAGGGAATACACCTTATTAAAAAACAATTTGATCAAGCATTTTGAGTTTTATTTTTATTCTTTGTTAAGCTAAATTGGGTAATTTTATCCGTATGTTGGGTTTTGTGCCCTAAAACTCCCTATGGGTACTTTTTTTACACTGTATTTGATATCATTAGAAAGGTACTGAAGTAAACATTCAAATAGTGTAAGTTTTATTTTAATATGTATTCACATTTATGAAAAAAACTGCTTTAACAACAAAAAGTCAACGTGTGCGATTTTATTGCTCTCAAGTGTATTAGTAACAGTCTTTTGTTCTGGATGAAAGGTATATCTTTAACTGTACCTCTGACAACGTGTATGCGATTTCATGACAATCGGTCGAGTAGTTAAGGCGTGAAAGCATTACAAACAAACTCACTTCCGCATTTATAATATTAGTTAGGATCAGGAATTGTATAGTTTGGTGTTTGAATGACTTGATGACGGAGCGTTAGTGAGTACGATTGCTGTGCCTGTGCTCTCGGGCTCTAAGTCTTGTTATGGCAATATGTTATTGGGCTTTTAGCAATGAATTCTTATTAGGAACGTGGCTTTTGGAACTACAAATGTTAAAGGGTTTCGGGCGCCTAAAAAAGTAAGGTAGTAGTTAGCTACTCCCAGTAGCATTTGCGATAAATGAAGTGAAATCCTTTTAGCTCCCCCTTTATTCCTCAATTTCACTGACATATTGTGGACGAGAGTGCTATTCTATGAATACTAAAGTCTTTAATTTTTTTATCGGCTTGTTTTGTTCCACTGAAGGCCAAAAGGCCTCCCTTTTATTTTCCTCTTTTTTTTTATAAACTAACTCATCAGTCTATTGCTGTATAATAGGTCCCACTCTCTTCGCCTCGGTCTTTGACGTGCCTGCTTAACTTCATATGGGTGCAATATAATTTTGTGCTGATTTTAGTCCAGCTCAAACTCATTTCAGATGAAATTTTAAAACATTCTGAATGACGTCTACGATCACATTGGCAGTGGCAAGCAAGAGTTTTGAGTGTAGATTAGTATTTCAAAATGTATTTCATGGGCCACAGTTAAACCTCAAGGGCGAACTTCTTCTTCAGCTCATCAGTTAAAGACCATGTTCCTGCACCATGCGTGAAAATACGAAGAATGCATAATATATCTATGAGCTTATGCCAATCATATAAGCGAGGGTTTTTTTTATGGTTTCTTCATAGAGCAGTATCTTTTTCAGGTGTTGGATGTATCGGACAATTTAATTTTTTGCCTGGTCTAGAAAAATGAGTGTTAAAATTTATATTCCTTTAATTTTTTAAAGATGATGGCCTTATATTCTTCGTCACGGAGGACTTTACAAAAGAAACATAAAAACCCAAACGCAGAAAAACTATTTGTACGTCGCACAAATTTTTATCTCGTGTGATCTAACCATCACAGCATTCGGCGCAGTGGCAGCGGCGAGACAACTTTTTAAACCACCAAACCAGCCGTGCAGTACCTATACAAACGTATCAACAAAACAGGTAGTAGTTCATTTATTGATTTACCATTTCAAACCGATGGCAAAGCTATCGATATTTAAATTTTAACAACAATATATTTAAGGTACAGTGACCTGCAAAAATGCATACCTATTTCAAAACTAAAATGGTATTAGCCAGTAACTGATGCCATCTAACGGAATCGATACAAGAACTGTTAAATAGTTTATTTATATCGTAATAGATGGCAATGCATTACTGTAAAATAAAAATAAGTAGATTTCTTTATAAATCTATTCACAATATTTTATTTAAAAATAGAACACATTTTAGGGTAAAACAAAAAGCAATGAATTACAAATGAATTTATAAATTTATAGTGGGTAGTATATTTTATAGATACTCTCGATGACTCGCTATTTTGTTCGTAGGCAAACATTATTCCGTCCATGTGTTCGAGTGCCTTTTCGGTTAAGATTATAATTTCTTATAAATTTCACCTATTTGCTAAAATGAGTACGCGTTGCAATATTTGTAAAACAACGCCATCTAGTTCATTCATATTCATTCTAATTCGAGTGTTCACAGGATTTTGGACCTAAAGATATCCATGCACTATTATAGGTAACTGTACATAATCGTGCAACGATCAAAAATCGGCATATAAAAATGTTGTTGACAATAAATTTAAATAATCTTTCCAGTTTACGAGCAGTGAAGAATTTATTCAACATCAGGTGTTACGTAGTTGTCTATAAATTACCCATTGATACTGCATAATCCCCATTTATGGTCGTTTTATGGCGCCACGTTTTAAGTGTCGGCGTGTGCGGCAAAATTATCGCTAAAGTTACTATGAAACAGTAGCAATACTTGGACTGCGCCTTTCTTGTAGTTTAGTGTGACGATAAAAGACTATGATGCATGAAACAACTGTTCTAGGACATGGGCACCGGCAGCGGCGTGCAAGTGGATGCACTTGTACCCCTTGTACCCTCTTGTTAGGAAAGTAAATACATAGAAAAGGCTTCCAAATGTTTCCAAATTTTACAAATTCAAATACCCGAGCGGTTTGAATTTGACATAAGGTACATTTATCTACATAATATACATGTATTATTCTAAATTTTACATTATTAGTCAATAGCAATATTAGTAGCAATGGTAGTATAATGTATAGATTCAGATGCACCTCCCTGAAAGTAATCCGACGCCCATGCTCTAGGATCTTGAAAGTTCTTAAACCGTGCCGTATTTTCTGTTCTATTTCCATGTAACACAAAAACGAATACGATTACGAAATGACGTATCATCAAAAATTACGAAATGATATGATAGAATTTTTGCCTACTATCTTTGTAGCAACGTGTAAAACTGCTGATTTAAGTGGAACTATCAATGCTCCCATATGACACAAAAATCTACAAATGACAGGTTCACAACAATATGAAATCATACTAATATAATAAAATAAAAGTTTGTAAAGATGTTTGGTTGTTTCTTACTTCATCACGCGAAAACCGTTGACCGGATTTAGATGAGTTTTGACTTGGATTAACACATTAGCCATTGCACTACCGACGTGAAATCACTCCTAGCACAAGGTTAGCTGGAGGGGTAACAAAACTACTAGTCATTTCTAACCCAAATTACAACCTTAAAAAATGCTAATTAATGTCACGCCACAGTCAGCTCGTTTTTCAACCGTAGATAGCATTATAAGGGTCTAACAAACACCTATTCCCATAGCCCATATTGTTTAGATTACTGATGATTATTATGTAGCAAAAGCCCTGTTCATGATGTGGCTAGAATAGGTGCCTCATACCACATTACATTATAATTTTTAAAAAGCCTCATCCTAAAAACCGAATACTTTTCTTAAAGAAATTAACAAAGTATAAATAATACCAGAGGAAAGAGAATCGTAATTCCACTGATAAGTAATTTCCACTTCAATAGGCATTGGTTATCTGTTCGCAAAACAGAATAATAATCAAGTCAAATATGAGTAATTGGTTCTTTGTTCCCGTCTTACACTAAAGGTATATATTGTCAATACATTAATTGTTATGATAAAAGATAAAATCAATCAACGAAATAAATGGGAACTTTGGTGTAATGAATTTGACGGCTTTATTTTGTATTGAGTTATATCGCGTGTAACAGTAAGGTGCGGTCATATGACTGGACTCTATGACTAACGTAAAATTAAATGTTGATCTAGCTTATTTCTAACCTCCTGTATATTTGTCGCCTAGAGAACTTCTAGTAAATTTACCTTTATAAAAACTATTCGTTGAAACTAATTTAAAATCATTTTTGCATTTAGAGTAAGTGCATTATTTTTAACTAATTTACATACTTAAATTGATTAGTTGCTCGGTTCAGATCAGGTACTGAGCATATAAATATATAAATGCAAGAAGCTGGCTACCTTTTTTCCAATCGGCTTAATTGCAACTAAAGTGAATGAATAAATAAATTTTAGTAATTAACATTTTATATCTGCATATTTTTTAGCCATAAATGCACTGCATAACTGCATCAACGACACAGATGTAAGAAAACCTACAATTTAGATTTCGAAAAAATATTTAAGACCGATTATATTACCGACTTCGCACGGGTAGTACAAAACCTTGAACATTTCGATTGAAATTCTAAGTAATAGAGAGTGAGCTTGTTGCCATATAATAGGCAGATTTGTAAGCCCTGCTGTGCTTGCTGCTACTAAGAAATTCCTTAAAAAATAACCCTATAATACACACCTTATTAAACATGAAAGTCGAAGCTAACATCTCATATTAAGACAAAGGAGGCAGTCAAGATTCAGTCGTTACGAAAAAGCAATTAAATTCCGTTTCATACAATAAAATCACAGCCAATAGAACAATATGAACAAAGTGTAATAGAGCCGAGATGACATAATAAATGTAATCAAAATAAAGTCCAACTAATAGCAAAATAAATCTTATTGTTACCAAAATACCCCCTCGCAATAGAAATAAAATAAATTTTAAATGGAATTCCTTAAGCCCCTCTGAGAGAACGCAAAGCAATTATAAAAGATTTTAGAGCCACTTATACTAGAGCAATTCTTGTACCGATTTGTTTCTTTTACTGAAATATTACAGGTTTTTTTTATGTTCTCTAGAAAGGTCACGTTTCGAATTGAATCTTATAAGGCGATGGTATTTTGGTTTTAATTTGAATGTGTTCGACAAAGAATAGGAAAAAAGGGGAGTCAGTATAAAAAAATATTTTGTAATTGTGATGGCTAACGACCGTTACTGATCTTTAGGTCATTTTAAGGTTATCTTGGCGTTTATTAATCGAAATATTAGTCTACGAAAATGGAAGAAAGTATGCTGCCAGCTTGATAAAAGTCTTAATAATAGGAGTAATTAAGTTGAAAATCCAAAATCAACTATTCCATTAACAATCAACTACTTAAACAATCACCAATATTCATCCAAACTATTCAGTATTATTAGAAAATCAAATTAACTAAAAAGTATTTATAATTCTAATGATGATGGAATATTCAAATCACGCATTCAACGCATACATTTTTATATTTTAGGTGCAGGGGTGTTATACATATTATGTTAAGATCATATATAATAACGGGTGAACTTATTGTCATCTTACAGCCACTTATTTTACTCCATACAGCTACTGAAGCATCTCTGATAGATAAACCAAACAACACTTTGTTAGACCTTGCCATCAAACTGGAGACCACACCATCATCATGACCGTAAACTGTAAGCCCCGGTATTTACAAAGCAGTTGATTGTTTATTTAAAGAGATGGGTATAAAAACCCAGGATGCAATCTCTTCGTCTTCCAGAGCCCATATTTTTAAAATTTTCAGCTTTTTTTATGTCTTTAATCACTCTTTTGGTGGATATCTCCTGACCTTATGACCTTGTAACCCCTATATCTCGGAGGTCTTTTGACCCACAGGGTCCATATTAATATTTGACTGAGGGATGACCCCAAGGTATCTGTACACCAAGTTACAAGTCAATCGGTCCAGTGATTTTGGAGCTATGTCTGTCACTAACAAACTGTCACTAACAGACAGACACACAGACCCACATAGTGTTTTCATTAAACCTTCGAAGAAGACTCTAAGAATTTGCCCACGGCTTCGCTTGCGTAAATGTAGGTGAGGTTAGGTAAGAATAGTAACAGTAATTTTTCTGGATGAAAGGTACCCGTACACGTTGTCAGGGGATCAGAAAAGGACATACCTTTTCAGTTCCCCTGACAACGTGTATGCGGAACTCCACGATGATTAGTCGAGTAGTTCAGGCGTGAAATCGTAACAAACAAACTCACATTCACCTTTATAATATTAGTTAGGATTTTGGTGATTACCGCAACGATGTTCGCAAATCCTTACAATTCAAAACACGTTTATCAAGTATAGCGTGCATCAGTATCGTTTAATTACTCGATGGGAACAGAACTGCTTCATACAACACGTGTGCTTTCGCAATAGTGACTCAGAACATGCGTGTTGCTAAGTTAAAATATTTATGTCGTATACATAGTATCATAATTCACTACCCGATGGGGTAAGCAGAGGAATATGACATTTTGCCAGTTCTCTTTTGCCGTCCCACATTATAGGAGGTGACTCCAGTCCAGTATAGTAGCAGCGATAGCTCAGTGGGGAGACCAACAGACTGCAACGCAGAGGGTCTCGGGTATGAACCCACGTCGCGCACCTCTGACTTTCGGAAGTTATATAACTTTTAGAAATTATGTGCGTATTGATTGACAATTGTCGCCTGCTCCGTGCCTCGGAGAGCACGTTAAGCCGTCCGTCCCGGCTGCCATGAACATCTATGGAAGTCGTTACTGGGAAGTCAGTGCCCTGTAATATCCTGACACTGGTCTAGCCGTTAGGTATCGTTAGCCTTCGGGTTGCGGGGGTAAGGTGGCAGCCGCTCCGTGTAAAAACTGATATCCAGTCAAATCCGGTTAGACCAGAAAAAGCCGTACCCAAGTAACTTGGCAATAATAAAGGCTATGGAGAAGACTCCAGACCAGTTCCAGACTCTGAGCTGCTACTAAAAATGTCTTATAAATAAAACGAATAGCCTCTTCTGCCTGATTCGGTAATAGAGTCGAAGATCTAACGCACAGCAGTGGCATTTATTACCGCTACGCCACCAAGATAATATATTTTTTGTTACTGTGGAAATTTCTTCGTTTTCTTGGTTTGTTATAATACACGTTGTATTCGAAACTCCATGATGGTCGGTCGAGTAGTTAAAGCGTGAAATCGTAACAAACAAACAAACTCACATTCATCTAACAACCCACTAAAATCCTTACCAATATTATAACATTAGTTAGAATTTCGGTGGTTACCGTAACGATGTTCGCAAATCCATACAATTCAAAACACGTTTATCAAGTTTCGCGTGTTTCAGTATCGTTTAATTACTAGATGTGAACGGAACTGCTTCATACTACACGTGTGCTTTCGCAATAGTGACTCAGAACATGCATGTTGCTAAGTTAAACTATTTATGTCGTATACATAGTATTACATAGTCTCAGGGGGTAGGCAGGCAGCAGTGTATTACATCCACATAGTAACGGCTATATTTTTAAGTGCCAAGTAATAGCGAGCTTAGTCTTGTTTACTGGGCATAATCCCAAACACCGTGGAGCTGATGAATTTTTTTTTCAGGAACATCCTGTAATCCTTTTAGCTCTCAAAATGTGTGTGTCCTAACTGTCTAATCCTAACTAATATTGTAAATGTGAATTTGTTACGTATTCTCGCCGTAACTGCTCGATCGATCAGCATGAAATTTTCGTACAAGTTGTCAGGGGGAACAAGAAAGGACTTAAGATATCTTTTATCCAGAAAAAGTACTGTCACTAACCTAACCTACATTTATGCGAGCAAAGCCGCAGGCAAAATGTAGTCATAGATAAAAGGAATGCTTTTTATTATTATGCGTGTACTTTCATGCTGCAAGATAAATACCTCCCAATCGAATGCTTCAACAAGACATTGACACAGGGTGGTTAAAGAATAATAATGATATTCATCGGTCGAAGAATATGTTATGTCGGCCTCGATGGCGTAGTGGTTAGTGTAACCGACTGCCACGCCTGAGGTCGCGGGTTCGATTCCCGCACAAGTCAAACCTTTGTGTGCATGAACATGGATGTTTGTCTTGGTCTGGGTGTTTCTATGTATAATATGCATGTATTTACAAAAAAAAAAAGTATATATGTATGTTTATCCATTGTCTAGTACCCATAGTACAAGCTCTACTTAGTTTGGGCTAGATGGTGTTGTGTGTACTCGTATGTGGTAGAATATTATGTGGTAGAATATTATATCTAGATGTAAACACCACTTGTCATATTTTATACGAATGCTTATCGTATCAACCACAGCTATGGTTACCAATATCCTGTCACACCTACATATATTGTCGAACCGGTGTTGTCACCTACACTCGCAAGTCTACACTTGACAGACAGTTTTTTAAAATACAACTCCCGCTCTAGGTATTATTTCTATATTGCGGGGGAGTATACAAACATGCAAACAACGGGCACAAAGAACACCCAGGCTCGGAACAATCCCGAACCCACAACACTAGACACGGTAGCATTGGTGAGGCGACCATATAAACCACAACGCCATCCGTGCAGTCCAATTTAATTTAAAAAAACATTTTTCCCTCTAGTAGAAACGCGATACACAGTATTCCGTCCTTAATCCCAATATACCCAAAGACCAATACCAAAGCATATCGTATTTAAAATTTCAAATATTTTATTTTATTAGTTAATTTGTAAACCGAGCCGGGGCATGTTTTAGACGTTCGACTGTGCACGAAGCCTTAACTACGAAATTTGCATTTAATCAGTGAATGGTTCCATCTTCAGTTGTAAACGAATCCATTACGATGAAAGTCGAAGTTGTTCGTGCTATTCGTACAACATTTGCTTCTGATATCGATCGTTATGACTACCTAGTTGAACTGTATTGTCTGAAAAAAGTCTAATTTGGCTGAAATAATAATGCAAGTAGGCACAGGAACGTAGAATTGCTTGGTAAATGTGGTAGCATGTAGTAAGCGAAGAAGAAGGTTTTACGTTTTTAAAGTGAAGTATAATTTCATTTGCATGGCATGAAAAAAGTAATAATTAATAATCGCAGGGCAATTAATATTTTCAAAGATTAGTAAAGAAGTTTGATCGAGTAACTTCTGTACTAATCTTTATATAAAATATTTATAATATTCGTGTAATTCTAAAGATATAGGAATTTATATATAATCATGGATACAATTATCAAGAAAAAGTCTTTATGAATCATTCAGTCTAATACAACATGTTAACGCGATATTTTTAGTCACCGCCATAGTTTATTGCTTTATTAGATCCGATAAAATGCGAACAAAGTCGCGGCTAACAACAGTGTCCTATAATTTAGAACAATATTTAAGTTGAACTTTGTTATTTACCGACACTAAATTCTATCGCCCAACGTAACTAAAAGGGTCCTTAGAGTTGCAAACATTAAGTTATTATGTTTACCCAGGGAAAATGGCACCTTCAGTTTTGAAATATGATTAACGGGGTAGCATGTGCTCTTCCGGTAATGGTCTATAAGACGCAGTGCGACGAATTTCCTGAACATATTATGGGGTTCATCTTACCAGAATTCACTATGATTTGCCATTTTGTGTTAAGGTAAGTCTATATTTATGTACATATAAAATACTAAGTATTTACTAGTATTTGTTTATATAACATAGACTAGTTGACCCGCGCAACTTCGTCTGCTTCACATAAGAGAATTTTCCTCGGCTTTGCAATATTTTTCATTTACGCTGCGCTCCTATTGGTCATAGCGTGATGGTATATAGTCTATCACCTTCCTTGATAAATGGGCTATCCAACACTAAAAGATATTTTCAATTCGAACCAGTAGTTCCTGAGATTAGCGCGTTCAAGCAAACAAACAAACAAACTCTTCAGCTTTATAATATTAGTATAGATGACAAACAAGTTTAAAGAACACCTGATGGTTTTTCAACGTTTCGATAAACCCCACTCTACCAGTAACAGTACTGGTATAATGGGGTTTATTGAAACATAAGCCTAATGGTTATCAATTAATATTGCTATCGGGTGGCAGATCTTCGAGGATAAGAATTAAAGGTAGGAACTGAAGAAATATATTAGTTCTCCCTCTTACCTGGTGAATTGCAGTATCGATATTAATACTTTATCGCTATTTCTTACACAGGGTGCCCTGTGAGGTGATGATACTTTCACAAGTGAGTCTACGAGTGAAGTTCTTACGTGCCATCATTAAGTATTTACCAACCGTGGACCAAATATCTGCTACTTCACTTCTACAGTCATAGGTAGCATTAAGGCTTTTATATTCTTTGATGTTATGAACATGGCAATAGGTAAATGTAAATTCACATTAATGAGTGTAACTGTGACGTTTTCATAAGTGTTACTTTGTGACCTACATAATCAAACACATTTTTAATTTTGATTTCTATATTCTCCACATAACCAAAGTAATTTTTAAGCGATTTACAGAGTTTTAAAGTCTACTTACAATCTACCGTCTCATTTGCACCTTCAAAATTGGCAAAAGCTCTTTCACTGTAATAAAAATCATCATATTTATGTAGTAGATGTTATATTACTCACTTTCGAATAATTTCCAGTAAAAACAACAACATAATAGTTACAAATTTAAGAAGAAATTGATATTATAAAATATGTCGGTAGAAAAAAAAGAGGACGGGTGGGGCTATATCGCATCTTGCCGCGTACGTCTGCATTTAATTAGTGGTGACGAACTTGTCGTCCGTTCTTATTTTGCTATCTGACCTTCATTTGACAACTAACCCTTTAACCAGATTTTAAAGGCACTGAACTTATTAACCTCTGAGTCTTCTTCAAAGAGATGAATGAAAACACTTTGTGGGTCTGTGTAACTGTCTGTTAGTGACAGTTTGTTAGTAACAGGCATAGCTCTGGAACCACTGGACCGATTGACTTGTAACTTGGTGTACAAACACCTTGAGGTCATCCCTCGGTCGATTTTGAATATGGGCTATGTAGGTTAAAAGACCCCTGAGATATAGGGGTCACAAGGTCATAGGGTCAGGGGAAATCCACCAACAGAGTAATTTGGAAGTCCAAGGGAGAGGCTTTTGCCCAGCAGTAGGACATTACAAAAAGCTGATAAAAAAACTCACATGAAGACGAGGAGGTTGAATCCTGGGTTTTTACACCCATCTCGTTTATTTTCAATTGATTTAAATAATATATATTTGGTAATCAGATTTTAAGTGACGCAAACTCCAATTATATTGACTGTACAGATGGCATTTGGCAGTTATTCAAGTGGTGGCCCCGCAACTCCTACTAAGCCGAGTGTTGTGGGTTCGAATCCCACACGGGACAAAAATTTGTGTGATCCACAAATGGTTGTTCTGAGTCTGGATGTTTTTTGTGTTTGTTGTTTGAATTACAAACGTAAAGCCCTTTATGACACAGGATTTATACCTAGAGGGGAAGTTACATTTAAAATAAAGTGAAAAGCAATCTAATTTGTAATAAGCAGCGGCATACTCTGACACTAAAATAAGATACTAAGTACGTGTTAATTTACCAATTTAAAATTCAGTACCAGGTAACAAGAACAACATCCAAGTTATTTTAAATGTTACGATAATGGAGGGTCTTAACGAGAGTTTACGAGGAAGGATCCAATATACACGAAATTGTCGATGAGTGAATAATATGTTTGAAGTTAGCGACAAATTAGAAACGTGTCTGTTTTGAAATGAGAATATTATTGATAATTCACTTGCTTCTAACGGTTTCGGTGAAGTTTCTGTGTTGTAATATATGCTTAGATAAAATGACGACTTTGTACCTCACAAAGTAAAGAATATAATGTTATTTTAAATCACATTAACATAACTAAAGATGTTATTATAATATTAGGCAAAGGGCTTTAATTGCGTTAGTGGTTATATAAAGGTGATAAATACCTTTAAATTAAACTACTTAATACGGATTTTGCCGCGTTGTTTATTTTAAAACACTTCTATTACATAATATTGAACCCTAACACTACTATTATTAAACTTTACTACAATTTAAACTATTTAAATTAATTAAATCTATTTATATACACTTTTCCCCGACGTTTCGGTTGCTTTACAGCAGCCATTTTACGGTACCATCTTAGTCTCTCCATGAACGTAATTATTATTATAACATATAATATTCGGGTAAACATATGGCAATATTACGAAAAATACCTATTTATTTCCCGACGATTCGACCGACTTGCATCGATCGTAGTTAAGGCTTGACTGGTGTCAGCTCAGCGGCGTCTTTGTACAGTACGGGTGTTCGACAACTACCTTTTCTTGGTCTTCCTTATTTATATTTGCACTGTCAGCTCGACACATAACATAAACGACGTCTGCACACTGATGAACTGAGTCACAGCGATGACGTTTATATTTGTTGATGACTGGATTCCAAGATGTAGACAAACGGTAACCATTCTCCGGCGAAATGCGATATTTCTTCATTGCAACAGTGCACGTACTATCCTGGATTAATAGTGACGATGGTTTGATAAAATCTGTGGTTATTGTTGTTCAATCCAGTGATTTGGTCGAGACTCTCCACGCTCCATCCAATAAATGCTCGACTACAGCAGATATGTTGATGAACTGATTCTTTACAGCTGAGATTATGTTTTTTAAGCAAGTAAATCCGTTAGTACTGCTCCTGGTCTGTATCCGGTCCTGTTAAATTGCCATCCCTTTGAATCATGAGAATTAGGGAACAGGGAGTGCACTTGCGTTTGTTCATATATATGTCCTGCGCACATCTGACCATCGCCAGTCTCCATTAAAATTGGCCACCATGATCGAAACTCGGTTTGGAGGATATTATGTTCTGATTAAGCGATTGTTCATTTTGTCTATCGTTTATTTCTTGTATTAAGCATTTACACACCAATAGGAAAAGTATTAAAATTAAAATTCTTATTCAAGTTTATTCCTACAATCTTAAAACTCAAAACAAATCTACTAATAGCCCAATATGAAACTTGACAAACTATGTATACCTTTAAATAATCAAATCTCCATCTACCCAACTTAATATACCTACTATCTGCTTGTCATATTACCACATTCGTTATCCGTGTACTTGAAATGTTTCAGACAACGTACCTCAACTATGTGGCAATCACGAAAGGCAACGAAAATATCTCCACCTGAAGTCGAGACAGGTGTAGTTACGTGTTCAGAATTTATCACTTTCTCAGAACGTTTGAACTTGATTATAAACTAGCTTCTATTCATGGCTTCACTCGCATTTTTGGAATAAAAAGTATAATATAATATGTTAATCCAAGAAAGGTGATCTAAAATCAAAATCTCATCATTCCTATAGGCATGTTAAATGTAAAAGATAACTGTCATGCAGTATGAGGATGAGAGAGATACAAATATAATATAGAAGACCTAAAAAGGCCACCATCATCCAAGACTATATAGACATCCGAAACATCGTCAATCAAAGTTGAAACATGATCGATCGACCCATAATTACAATTGGTATTACAATCAGCGACAAATAATTATTGATTTTCATTCGAATAATTTTTGCCTATTACTGGTTTACATGTGATTTAATAAAATTTATCCAAACATATTCACAACCTTCATACTTATTATATTATTAGGATTTAGATTATACCGAATGGTATTTAGCTTATATTATTATTTACAATATTGCTTATATTCTTATTTTTTTAAATTTACTTTTCTATATTTTGTGCCATTTTATTTTGTTTTACTTATAAATAGTTAAGTTTGTTAATATTAGTTAAGTTGTAATTTCTGATTGTTGCTTTAGCTCGTATAAATAATAAAGCGGTATAAATAATAAAGCGGTATAAATAATTTCCTGACCCATACAAATACTTCTAAGCCTTAAATTATATGTTGTATCTTAGGAAATTAATTAATTCAATCATTGTGTAAAGCAGTAATCCGTTTACATAATATTGTCTTCTATTTACGCGAATGCTATTTATTGAAATTAAACTACTATATACGGATTTTATCGCGTTGTTTATTTAGCACTGTATTACAAAATTTTGAAAATATTACACTACTACTACTATTGATTTTATTTTACTAATTTATAAGCTAATAAAATTATTTAAACTATTAAATCTATTTATTTTTGGTTTACATTTTCCCCGACGTTTCGGTTGCTTTCCAGCAGCCATGGTCACGGGGAGACTAAGATGGTAGTTGTCTCAATGTTCCAGTGTAGCTATTTCAAAGTACCCGAACATAATTTAATTATTGGTGTTTCTATTTACGCAGAATGAGCTCAAAGTATCATGAAGTCTAGCTGTGGTTTGTTTCTTCTTGGGTTTGACTATTTGAAGTACTGGATCCCAAGCTGGTGGTATCCGTTGTGAAACTATGATTGAAGGATGCTACTTGTCGTAGGATCATTCTCAAAAGTAAAAGGTTAGCAAATAGTACTTCATGTTTATTAATCATGAGAGTATGGAACTCTTGGGGTTAATTAGCATTTCGTAATTTTTTTTTTTATTCTACTAAAGTGGCAAACAAGCTTACGGCCCACCTGATGGTAAATGGTTACCGTAGCCTATCGACGCCTGCAATACCAAAGGCATCACTTGCGCGTTGTCGACCTTGTAAAAACCTTTTAACGCCCTTTTTGAAGAAACCCATACTGTAGTCTTGTGGGAAAACCTGGGCAGGGAGTTCATTCCACAACCTGAGCGTCCGCGGGAGAAAATTCCTTTGGAACAGAAAATTCCTTTCGTAATAGGAAATATGATAAATCCTTTGTTAAACACAGCTTCTGGTCGAGACTTAGCACGCGTGAATCCCATGAGAACATATACTGGTATAGAGTATCCTATATGTTAATCCTAACTAATATTATAAATGCGAATGTGAGTTTGTTTGTTATGCTTTCATGACTTAACTACTTAACCGATCATCATAAAATTTTATCAGAAGTGTAGTAAAGGACATACCTTTCACCCAGAAAAAAGCCTCTTGTTTGTTGGTTAGGTTTAACCTAACCTACGTTTACGGGAACGGCTAGTTAAAGTCCTTTTTAAAGAAAATATAGTCTATGTTACAAGATGATATTACGGTAAAAGAATTTTTAAAATCGGTTGATTAGTTTTTGAGTTAAACCCTTACAAACTAACAAACAAACAAAAAGACTAATCTTTATAATATTAGTATAGATAAGACCTCATGCATAGTCGCGTACATTACCGTTGCCCTACCGAAGCAGTGATAAACCGAGCTCTAAATGAAACATCCCAATTAATTATTCAAATTTTATAATTAGAAAGAAATTTCTCTTGATTACAAAGAAAAGAAAAGCGGTCGCAGGTTTATCAAAATAAACAGGCAAATGCCTTAAAATAAAACTTACGCCAAATTTCTAAATGAACCATACAAATATCTATTACGCTTTCATTACGTGAATCTTCAGTAATACCTTTTACAAGAGTGTTTACTGCTTCAAGTTCGGTCATTGTTATTTTTTATTTATTTAAGAGAAGGTCCGGTCCTACTAATCTGTTGTGCGGATTTCTCGACGCCATTAGCCAAGCCTAAGCCTTAATGTAGTGGAAACAGGATCGTACTCGAGTTTTATCTTTCAGAAGTATTTTTTATTCATTTTTAATCTCGAGAAGCAATTCGATAAATCAGGAGACGATTTGGGTCTGAGTCTGTATATATTATATTCTTTCTTTATTTTCTTTGTCTAAAAAGACACAACTCTTGCACTAAGAATTATCCCTGTGTCACGAGGGACTTTATAAACATTCAAACAGACACAGAGAGAACCCAGACTCGGAACAACCATTTGTGGACAACTTTTTTTGTCCCGTGTGGGATTCGAACCGACACCACTCGACGCAGTCACAGCGACGAAGTGACACTTAAACCTAGTGACGTAGTCGTCATCCGTGCATTCCAGTGTTTAGTTATAATAGTTTAGTAAAAGAGTACATAGTGTTTAGGTAAATAAAAGAGAAAAGAGCAGCAATAGCTCAGTGAGGAGACCAACAGACTGCAATGCAGAGGGTCTCGGGTTCGAACCTACGTCGCGCACATCTGACATTCGGAAGTTATATGACTTTTCGAAATTATGTGCGTATTGATTGACAATTATCGCCTGCTCCGTGCCTCGGAGAGCACATATAGCCGTCGGTCCCGGCTGCCATGAACATCTATGGCAGTCGTTATTGGGGAAGTCGACACAAAAGATCCCACTGGGTCGAAGCGTTGCCCGTCTGTGCTGACTGGCCCCACACAAGATAAGATAAGACAGGTAAATAAACATTTGCAAATATTTGTTTAAAAAGGAGTTGACAATGTAACAAAATAATATACCTAAAGGATTGGCAAACGTGTGTTACGCACAAATTTTGCCAGCTATGTTTTAACATTGTAAAAGCCATGTGAAATGAGTTAAGCTAGTTGCTGTATACTAGGCAAAAATCAAATTTAAATTTATTAATTTAAATCTCAAAGTATGACTAACTAGGGTACATTTACCTTAGCTTTCCAGTCTCCGAGATGCAAGAGAATCGAATCTAGGACCTTACAATAGCACGCGAGTATAAGCACAAATAAGTAGTTTGCCAGATATTATAATTACATAATAACATGACTGTGAGCCTATTGCTAATAACCGGACACATTACAAGATTATCATACGTAGAAAATAATTTAACACTTTACTACAACAAGAAATCGAATCTGCCTTAGTGTAAACACGAACAACGTCTAACCCAAAACTGTTTATCTTTTACTAGATTTTGTCAATTAATTTCTTTACCCCGGTAACAGGACTTTTGTCTAGATGAAAGGTACTTTTCAGTACACCTGACAACCTGTATGCAAAATTTCATAATCATCGGTCGAATAGTCAAGGCGTAAAAACGTAAAAAACAAACAAACAAACTTAAATTCGCATTTATAATATTAGTTAGTATGTTTTACTATTTCCCATGTTTATGCTTCACATAAAGGAAGAAGAATACACTTAAATAAGGTGTTTCTATGCAAGTTTTCCAGCGAAGATATAGCACATGGACTTTTGAAATTAATATATCTTATAACTCATATACTGAAGTTATATTAGTAGGTTCCAAATAGGTGCAGTGAATTACAGTTCAGATTAAAAAAATCAAGATATACCTATTTATAAAGTACCAAGATATTAAACTCATTTTATACCTCGGTGTGTCAAATTCGTTCAATACTTAGCATCTTCATTTTCATAGTTAATACCTTGGGTGTGTTAGTCTTAGTTTTCTTTTAATTCCCTTTCTCTATAATAAATCCTGATGTTAATCATCCTCCCTTTATAATTTTTTCGGTTATATAAAATAGGGTTGCTGTACCATCGGATTCCTCGGAATACCACCTCCAGAAACCTGTAATAGATAGGTATTCGAACACGAAGAATTTTAAATATAAAACTATTAGTGCATAAAATAACGTCACTCTGCCACGAAACCAAACTTTAGAGTCCCAGTGTGAATCCAAAAACAGCAGTCATTAAAGCACTTCAGTAGTATTTTCAGTGTCTTTAATTTAATACATTCGCCACCATAATAAACTTTAATTCCATACAGTAAATAACAATTCATCATTTTTCTGCTTAAAATTTGAGAACATCCAGCTAAAGAATGAATTATATTTAATAAAAAATCGGAATTACTTTTGCCAATAAAAATATAATTAAAACAAACATAATTTATGTACAGAATTCAACTCATTCCAGCCCAAGCACTTAGGAGGTACTAAGCAGAAACATTTGTATTCTACAGAACTGGTAGATGTCGATTAAGAGAAAAGGTTGAACGAAATTAACGCAGTAAATTATGGAGGACTTTAAAATAAGCCTACCAAATTTACATTAACATTATGATATCAATTTCATAACGACACTTGAGTGCGTAATTATAATGTATAACACTGAAGTTACGTTTGTAATAAATAGCGAAATGCTTAATTCCGAATGAAATGATACAATGAGAACCGCATCACTATAAATACTTAGTTGATAGTGAAATGTTTCACTTCCATTGCTTGTTTTACTCAGTTCACTTGATTCAGTTGTCGTAGTTAACCGTCAACTGATCAAGATATCTTTAAGAGTATCGTTTTCTTTTTGTTTACGTGTAAATGAAAACGGGTCCATTATGAAATGAGTCCTCTTTGCTAATTTCGCTAGCGAGACTGCCAGCAAAAAATATGTGTTTTATCTGTTCTGCATGAATTATTTGCCGACATCTGCATTTTAATAAATATGGCCCTTCATTTCTGATTATTTATGTCTTTTAATTGTAAAGACCAATGTGATTGTATTAAACAATGACGTGTTTAATATAAGCCGAAACAGATGGACGACTACTGCAGCAATATTTAGAAATTGCTATCTCGATTGTCATCGGAATAATCGATTTAATTAACAATATCGATATAAATGTTGTCGCTAATTTTAGTCCAATAACGATTTAATACATTGACAAAATGTTGTTTGTTAGCGATAAACGTATAGACTGCCTGCGATGACTTCACTTGATGGCCAAGCACATACTCCTTAAATACATGACTATATTCTATGCATTAAATGCATAACTATCATTAAGAACAATAGCGCAGCGGCAATGACTGTGACCGATAAGCATAAAAACGGGAACTCGATTTCAGAGTACATAGTGCGAGTATGTTGTACGTTAACGCGATCTACACGTTTATGACGTTCGGCGATCCGATTGGCCCGCTCTAAGCTCTTAACCAATCGGAAACCCAAACATGGTACACGTCTCGATCGCGTTAACATAAAAACAACTCATACTAGGCACCCAGATCTCAGTACATACCCACATCACAGCAGTGATGTATTTCGGTAAGATAGTGTGTATAGACACTATCTTATCGAAATACATTACTGCTAATTTCCTATACATTTCTTTACAGACAAAAAAATGTATCGGGAGTTAAGTTGTTTAGTAGGCGGCAATAGGCTTGCCACGTATAACGTGCAGCCTAAAACCATTGGCTAAATGTGGGTGTGTAATACAGCCTTAGACTTGCTTACGATTTTGAGATTCTGGATTGTATTTAGATCGATAAGGAATTCATTTGACTGCCTCCGTGGCGTAGCGGTAGTGAATGCGACTGCTGTTCATGAGGTCTCGGGTTTGAATCCCGGGTCGGGCCAACATAAAGGTATTGGGTTTTTCTGTTAAGAAACCTCAATACGAGCCCGAAGTTAGGAAGTTGGCGGTGTTAGACACCCCTGTGCCTCGGAAAGCACGTAAAGCCGTTGGTCCTGCGCCTGATCTCTCTCCGGTCATGTCGGATTATCGGTCCCATCGGATCATGAGGGTAAGGGAACAGAGAGTGCACTTGTGTTTGCGCACATATTTGTGCACTTTAATATCTCCTGCGCAGATGGCTAGTCTGCGTTAAGATTGGTCGCCGTGACCGAAAATCGGTCTGGAGGACATTATAAGGAATTCATTGAAATTAAACTGCTATATACTGATTTTATCTCGTTGTTTATTTAACACTTTAATACATAATTTAGAAACTGTTAAATATTATTAAAACTATTAAACCTATTTATATTTAAGTTTACACTTTCCCCGACGTTTCGGTTGCTATTCAGCAGCCGTGGTCACGGGGAGACTAAGATGGTAGTTGTCTCAATGTTCCAGTGTAGTTATTTCAAAGTACCCGAACATAATTTAGTTATTGGTGTTTTTATTTACGCAGAATGAGCTCAAAGTATCATGAAGTCTAGCTGTTGTTTGCTTCTTCTTGGGTTTAGTTTAATTTCAATGAATAACATTCGCGTAAACAGAAGACAATATACGATAAGGAATTGTTTTCTCTAATGCGATGCTCAACACAAGTCTGGTAATGTGCCTAACAACCGGTAAACAGCTATACACAGTTAGCTGGACAAATTTAAAAGCGCATGTATACTTCTGTCTACCTCTAGAAGATATGTAGCTGTGAGTCTACATATATGTACAACAATATTTCACAACCGTTTCATATTTGCTACAAAAATATTAGCTCCACAGTTTACTCTACTTGCTGGTTATAGCTAGCTCTGTTGTTTGTATAACAGTTAGCTATGTCTGGAGCAGCGATAGCTGAGTGGGGAGATCAACAGACTGCAATGCAGAGGGTTTCGGGTTCGAACCCACGTCGCGCACCTCTGACTTTCGGAAGTTATATGACTTTTCGAAATTATGTGCGTATTGACTGACAATTATCGCCTGCTCCGTGCGTCGGTCCCGGCTGCCATGAACATCTATGGCAGTCTTTATTGGGGAAGTCGACACAAAAGATCCCACTGGGTCGAAGTGTCGCCGGTCTGTACTGACTGGCCCCCACACAAGATAAGATAGCTATGTCTGACATATCATCAAACATATCCAGTATGCAAAAATATTCTGGCTGTAATACAGTTTTGAAATACGTCGCGATAACAAATATTTTTGCATAACCCACAACTAGAATGCTGACCGTAGTATTTCCGTTACAGATTCTGATAAAACTAATTCCACCATTCCACTGTTACTAACTAATTTAACTTTATCACTGCACGATATACTGAGGAAGTGAAAAAAGTACGTTTAAATTGTTCAAGTTCTTTATTCCTTGGCTTATTCACACGCAATCGACTTTAATGTTTCTTTGGGTTTTATCGTTCATTCATTCATTATTTCATTCAATCTTTTTCTCAGCGGTTCGTTGGTATTTATTAATGTTACCTTTATTTGTTTTCCTTTTGCCTTTTTACTTTCCTTTGCGGTATGGGTTTTGTTGAAATAAGTGATTTTATTTAGTATACTATAGATTTATAATAAACAACATTTTTTCGCAGCTTTGTTTTGGAACAGTACTTTTTTCTGAATAAAAGGTTACCTGTATCCTTTTTCTGTACCCCTGAAAACATGACTGTATACGAAATTTCATGATGATCAGTGGAGTAGTTAAAGCATGAAAGCGAAACATACAAACTCATATTCGCATTTATAATTAACCCCCGACGCAAAAACGACGGAGTGTTATAAGTTTGACGTGTCTGTGTGTGTGTGTGTGTGTGTGTGTGCTCCCGAACGGATGAACTGATTATAATTTTTATTTTTGTTTTAAATGTGAATTTGTCGGAGATGTTCTTAGTTATGTTTGAAGAAAATCGGTCCAAGATTGCCGCCGCCACAAAATGGCGTATTACATTTTTTTTCACAACTCTCAATATGGGTATCAAATGAATTTTTGTCGGGGGATTTTAAATTTTTTATTTTTGTTATATAACTTTAGGATTTCTCCAGTAAGCTGCCACGTATATTGCATTCTTGTTGTAACTTAAATACTCATTTAACACTCGGTTCAGCAAGTCCTGGTCGATGTAAAACTCATAGTACCATACTTCCAGTCTACTTGAACTTAGAGTCAGGAAAACAGAGAGAGTTGGGAACTCAGAGAGGTGGGTCAATTTAATACAACCGGAGAGATATCAACAACTCATTCGTTGCTAAACGGTTCTAAAGATGTCGCGCGTTAAGGCACGTATCGACGCATATTTTGGTCGAAGCGGAGTACTGCAAATTTGTGTACGCCCGGGCCCCACGTCGTGGCTGTCCCTATTTTGAGGAGTTCGGTATTGTCAACCTTTTTCTATTGCAATAGTTGGGGTGGACAATCCTAGGGTGCGTGGCGGGTTCCTCACTTCCCAATAATTTTATTACGAAGGACTCCCGCCAAGTAACGCCTACTTTGATTGAATACATCAAAAACTCGTCAACATGGAAGTTGTTAAAGCTTTACAGGTTGAATTACCATAAGGCTTTAACTTCTTTGCTGCCAATGCAGTATAAAGATCAATACATTTTTGCCACAGTACATATGAAACCCGCATGTTACAAACTTTGCGGACGATAACTCCTAATACAGTTAACTAGTTGTTTTGTTTATTCCGTGCACACACGTACATACAGCAGTTAGCAAACAGCCATTTGTAGCGCGATCGCCTGCCGATGATACAAAGTTTCACAAATACGATACGGGAGACATGAGCTTAGTTCACTAATACCGGTTATGATTATATAATAATATCAGCCCTGTATTAAACTGTCCCTCTTCTAAGCACGAGCCTCTTCTCAGTGAGAGAAGGGTTAGACCATAGACTACCGCACTGTCGCAGTGTAGGTTGGCAGATTTCTTTAGATTTAGATTAGATTTAGATTTCTTTTATTAGTTTATCTTCGAGAGCTGCTGAGAGAATTCTCAAACGTGTAGGTTTCCTCACGATATTTCTCTTCGCCGTTAAAGTGAGCCATAATTAACTATTTAACACGCACATAACTTCGGAAGGTCAAAGGTATCGTATTGCCACGTAGCCACGCCTCCTGATTGTGCCTTTTTGTAATTTGGTCCAGTTTGTGTAAATTGTAATTATGTTGTGTTCAGTTAACATCTTATTGTATCATTTCTCTCTTAGGCACTAGATAATTATTAAATTATCTACGAGCACATGCTCGATTAGGGTTGGCTCTTAAAGCCTCCCTACTTAGCCTTTTAGTTACACTGGCCTTATGATCGTGCCTTGGGATTGAACTCGAAACCTCAACGAACAAGTCTATTAGGCGTAAGGACACAAGTTGTAATTAAAATGTTTGTATCTTACTTCTTCGCCTTAAGCTTGGAGACCTAACGTGTGTTCTGTTAAGAAGAGCGTTTAGCTATGAAATTCTCAGTATCGGTACGCAGTGTCAAATATGCATTATTTATAAAAAAATATAATTCTCAATAAAATACTATAAATACTTTTTAAATTCAATGACTTTTAATTATTTTGCCTATATTTTAGAGATTTCATGATATAATATATATTTATTTTGGTTAATTTGAATATATTACTTTCGCCTAATCGTAAGACAAAAATATATATAATATGTATATATATTATATATGTATATATATCCGATACCCTCTGATCTGATACCTTTAGAGAACTGAAATTTATTACACACTAGATATTGTCCACGGTTTCACTCGCGTGAATGTAGGTTAGGGTAGGTTCGATTAGTAATATGCATCAGGTGCGTTTCTCCACGAAAAAAAAGGTTCGATTAGTAATAGCCCTTTATTTCTGGAATAAAGGTACCCTATGTCTTTTCCTGTTCTTCTGATAACGTGCATGAAAAATTTCATAATGATCGATCGAGTAAGTAGTGAAAGCGTAACAAACATACAAATGAACTTACATTCCCATTTATAATATTAGTTAGAGTGCTAATTTCGCCAGCTATGTTTTTATATCCTTTCCCCGACTGTTCGTAAAATTGTGGTATGATACATACAACTATGAGAGAGAAGTTCATAATTTTCTCTTGAAGTAAAATGAGGTTTACTATATTTCTTGGACTTTTTAAGACATTACAAGCTCGACGTTTAGCAGTCTATGTCAGGGGCTGGGTTCTGTAAACGCTATCTATTGTTTGCTAATCCAAAACTGAGTTAAAAATACGTGTATAATATTAAAAGCTTCCATCCCTATTCCCTTGGATATATCATCCTAACTAATATTATCCTAACTAATATCATAAATGCGAATGTGAGTTTGTTTGTTTGTTACGCTTTCACGCCTTAACTACTCGACCGATCATCATGAAATTTCGCATACACGTTGTCAGGGGAACAGAAAAAGACTTAGGTACCTTTCATCCAAAAAAAGGACTGTAACTAACCTAACCTAACATTACCTACATTTAAGCCAGCGAAGGCGCTGCCAAATCTAAAACAATTGATGTTCTAACGGTACTACACCACGTCTGTAGCTAACGCGACTAAATGCGCAAGGTTCTTGCGAAGCTTCATACACGAGTCAATCATACGGGTAGCTTACATAGCGCAGCGGTAGTGAATGCGACTACTGTGCATGAGGTCTTGGCTTCGAATCCCGGGTCGAGACAACAAAAAGTTATTGTGTTTTCCTGTTAAGAAATCTCGATAGTAGTAGTTAGGAATTTGGTGGTGTTAGACACCCTCGTGCCTCGGAAAGCACGTAAAGCCGTTGGTCCTACGCCTGATCTCTCTCCGGTCGTGTCGGATTACCGTCCCATCGGATCATGAGAGTTAGGGAACAGAGAGTGCAATTGTGTTTGCGCACACGCTTGGGCACTATAATATCTCCTGCGCAGATGGCCAGTCTCCGTTAAGTTTGACCGCCGTGACCGAAATTCGGTCAGGAGGCATTATTATTATTATGTTTCTCCTATCACAAGTATTTTCTAAAATATTATATTAGAAAATTATATTATATTGAAAAATTTGGGAGGCTTACACGGAGACATGAGTCCAACGTGAAGAAGCCCTTCGAAAGTTATTATTATTATTCGTATTATTATTACATTAATAAGATAAGCATCGGCCTCGATAGTGTAGTGGTTAGTACACGCCTGAGGTCACGGGTTCGATTCCCGCACAAGTCAAACATTTGTGTGCATAAACATGAATGTTTGTCTTGGCCTGGGTGTTTCTATGTATAATATGTAAGTATTTACGAAAAAGAAGTATATATGTATGTTTATCCATTATCTAGTATCCATAGTACAAACTCTGCTTAGTTTGGGCTAGATGGTGTTGTGTGTATGTGATAGAATATTATTATTATGCAACCTGCGCAAATGTCTTATCTTAAGCATTTTACTCATTGTGTACAAGCGCCATGAGTCGTGTATTTTATCTGTCTTCTTATTTCGATATCAGTATAATCTATGCGGATCAATATCATCAAATAAGCAAAGTTACAAAATATTGTTAAACTTTGGTATATTTTTTACGTTTGTTTGTTGATATAAATTGATATTAAAAGAAAATTAATACGTCAGCTTGGTGGCTCAAATTTTTACTCTATACTTATTATTTCTTATAAAAAAGTAGTTTTCGAGTAAAGGATAAAATTTATATTGCTAAAAGTTGAACACGTACTAAAATAAATAAGTCTTTTGCAGTCTAACCATGGCAATACAATGTCTACCCCATTAGGAATATACAAGCTAGGGTCTACACAGCGGTAATTGAAAAATACTAACAATCTATTACGTGTTACTTATTTAAAACTTACTGAAGAACTTTTGTTGCACCAGTTTATATAATTCACTAGCTGACCCGACAGACGTTGTCCTGTCCAATTTTTTTTTTTTTTACTTTTCGTATATTTCTTTGACGCCTACCTCTCCGCGGGGCGACGGAAAATGGTACCCCGGTAATACCGACTAAACCTACCACGGTGTTCCTCGGCATAACCAAAGACGGCGAGGCTGCGCAAATAATTTTCACATGCAATCGCGTCCTCGCCTTGGTTTCGGCCCGCCGTGTGAAACGGCAGGCCACTGCACAAAAATACTTCCTCCACCGTCCCCCTGAAAGGGACAAAGACGACAGAGGTGCACGTGAGAACACGCACGCCGCCTCTCGGACCTAGTGCTGATCGGGTGGCGAGCAGGCCCACGCAGCCCATCACCCCCAGGTCAAACCTCAGGGTGGCTGGAGGTCATCTCGCGCCCTCCGGCGCCCAGTTCTGCGGTTGGGGAGAGGGTTTAAGCGCACCCTCTCCCGCTCCGCCGCCTCATTGATGGAAATTACTTCCTCACAAAGGGAGTCGACGGCGTTCCATGATCTCTCACTCCGGACCATAGACTGGACCACGGCCGGGAGTGAGAGAGCAGCCAGTCCGACTGCCGCGATCAACTCACGGCGCTGCGATGCCCAGGCGGGGCATTCCGCCAAAGTGTGCAGCACCGTGTCCACAACAACATCGCGGCAGTCACCGCAGTGATGACATCCGGGCGTCTCCTGCCGGCCTATGCAATACAGGAACTGGCTAAAATAACCGTGGCCAGTCATTACCTGTGTCAGCCGGAAGGTGAGGGCACCATGCCGCCTTTCCAGCCACTCCTCACAAACGGGACTTACCGCCACGATCGTGGCGTGCCCGACGTTGTCCTGTCTTAGACGAACTGTCAAACTCGCGAAGTTAGTAGTCGTTAAGTTTACTAAAATTATACAACTGCCAGCGCATTTTTCTTAATTTTGCTTTACGTAATTCTACAAAGTATTATAAAACTTTAAAAAAAACATGAACGAATTTGGTAAAGTCGTTGCCAAGTTATGGCGTGACCAAGGCAAGCAGGGATAAATTTTTATATAAATAGATATAGATTATTTGATATTTCCATGCATAAATTTAAATATTGGAATTCGTTGCCTTAATCGCGTGATTAAGACTAAGCCTACACGCGATCGGAAGAGAAAGCAGCGGTGTAACTAAACAACACATCGGTTGCAGACAGTGCTTGGAAGACATGAAAAAGTATTGAGTTTTGGGAGAATGAATGGAAGACTTTTATTGTAGCACATAATAAAAGTTGTTACTACGAAGTAAAGTAGACAGGGTAACAGGTTTTTAGTAATTTTTATTTAGTAGTTACTAAAACATTGCAGGCAAAATATTGGTGTAATGCACATATGCCTAACATGCTGACTAGAGAATAGCGCAGTGGTTACCTTGTCACTGCCGCAGTGCCGAGTGTTGTGGGTTCGATCCACACACAGGATAAAAAATTGTATGATTCACAAAAGGTCGTTTCGGGTCTGGGTTTTTTTTTGTCGGTTGTTTTAATGTGTGTAAAGAACTCTGCGATACAGGAAGTACTCCTAGTATTATTTTATATAATTGTGGTTTATAGAAAAAATTGTTGAAATTAAAATTATAGTTTAAAAACTAAAAAAACACGATTTATTAAAAAACCAAACTAAAAAGTAGAAAATAATTATATAATTTTAATGTAAAAAGCGTGGAGTGCTTTCTAAGATATTTTGATATCTCGCAACCCACGTTTTTTTTTCTAAATAATATAATCAAGTCGATCCTCGATAAGTCTACAACGTTTAAATGAAATCTGACCGTTTGAAGTGGGTCAAAATCAAGTCCAAAGGAGTCGGTTACAAACAAACTAACAAACAAACAAACTGTACGATGTCAACATCGCACATATCGCGCTCACGTTGTGTGCACTCAGCAATCATATTTTTACACGTTTAAGTTAACCTTTGTATTATTCAGTTGTCATTACGATCGCGTTCGGCTTACATCACATAGAGGTGAAGCTAATAAAAGCGTGTTAAAAATTAAACAAATACGAGACTCGTTGAGAGTACAAGCCTAGAATTGACAACAAAGACACACACTTCAGTGATTTTTAAATTATGGCGTATTAAATAGTTTACTATTTGACCGTGAAGGAATAAGGATAGTATCGGATAGGTCTCTATAAAAAAATGCTACCTACCTACATAAAAAAATATTGGATAATCTTGTCGTAAGTAATACATCAAGTAATTGGCTGAATAAGTAAAGGATTGTTTATGCGAAGTAAACACAATTTCAGCATCCTATCCATCAATGTCATTGGGCGTTTTCACAATGGATAATAAATAACCTCACCGCTATGTTTACTGGTGCATCGGGCGACATCGGCCCGACATCGTGACGACAATAATGTGACTGACGATATACTAGTACAGTTATAGCAGGAATTTATTTCGAACTAGCTAAATGTAGCTTATGTTACTTGGTGACAATATAGCCTATAGGGGAAGAATTTCTAAAACTGGTTAAGTAGTTTTTGAGTTAAATCATTATAAACAATTAAACAAACAAGAAATCAAATCTTGCCTCTTTATTATATTAGTATGGACTAGATTCTGCACGTGGTTTCATCCGGATCAAATCTACGGTAATGCATACCAGGATTAAAATCTTATGCGTGTATCCATGATTTGGTTCAGCTGTGTGCCAGATTGCAAAAAAATTCATATAGCAAAAGATATTAATTTTGTTAATTAAAAGAACACATCTAGGATTAAGTTATACAATAGACAACGTTCGAATATATTTAAATAATTGTGTAGCGGTTTATGTGGTCGCCTCTCCAATATTACTGCACGGAGTGCTGTCGGTGCAAACCCCAAAAGGGACAAAACTCTATGTGATTCACAAATTGTTGTACCAAGTGTGGGTGTTCTTCGTTGTTTAAATATTTGTAAAGACAACTAAAAACAATAAGCCTTTAGAAGAATGAAAATAATGCTCAATATAAAAAAGAAGAAACTTCATATACAACATACTTTACAATTGTTACTGGCAGGAACTCTTTTCTATATAATATTATAAAGAAGAAATATTAGATTATTTGTTTGTTTGCTTTTTTGTTTGTAAGGGTGTAACTCAAAAACTAAACAGCCGATTTTAAAAATTCTTTCACCATCAGAAAGTTATTTTATCACCGAGTAACATAGGCTATATTTTATATTAAAAACGTACTGTTTCTAACATAACCTAACCTACTTTACGCGAGCAAAGCCGTGGGCAAAAGCTAGGAGGAAATAAAACGCTTTATATTGTATGGCGAGATTCAAATTACGAGTTGTGTGCCGAATGCAAACTTTTTACAACATTGTAAACCAAATTGGTTGTTTCGTGGCGAAAGCGGAACACCATATGAAGGAACGACATGCGATGCATGTCTATATTAAACTTTATCAGAACTACCAATCGCACCATATTCATAGGCTATTATGGAAACACCTTATTTTAATTCATTTTGTTCTATTGTTTTAATACCAAAAAAATCTGTTAAATATACCTATTGAATCGGTGGCCAGACTCATTAGGTTTTTAATCATGCCTGGTATTCTAGATTTACTTTCGTTAGAAGTCAGTTTTAGATCTCATTTTAGGTATTACCGATAGGTCGCATTTGCTATTTCCATTGAATTCCATATTACAACATGCGTATTTTTCAGAAGAAAAGTGATTTACCTAAGACTGGACAGATTAAATGCAAACTGTGCTGTAATAATTCTGTATCGGTTTCTTTACATATATGTACATGCGCGCGAAATATCTACGATAGGGTAGTCAGAGAGAGAGACGTTCTTATTTTGTAAGCTGTGTTTTTAAATCTTACGTAATAATGACCGAAATTATTGCCGTTAACAGAACATATTTTTAGACTTCGCGTTGCTACTGGAAAAAACCTATCAGACTAATACTATGCCTGTCTGAGCAATTGATTTTATATCATTTGATAACAACTTTTCTATCGGATTTTATTGTTTTTACTTTTGCGTGCAATTTGATATATCTATACCTATAAGTAGTAATTTTATACTAGGGATAACTTTAGAGAGCTATGGAAACATTGAAACGATGGACAAAGAGAACCAACAGACTCTAAATAATCATCTGTGGATCATAAAAATTAATAGACTGTGTGGGGATCGAATTTCAAGAATGGACAAAAACGATCATATCGACTACCAGTTACACAGTTCAATGTAGAAAATATGTATAACATCGGTATAGCCTGAATACATGGATGTCGTAGTTGTTTAAGTTGTCGCCTTGTCACTGCTATTATGCTAATTATTGTTGGTTTGGATCCCAAGCGGGACAGAAATTGTGCGATACAAAACTATTCACGAATCATACACTTTTTATGGTTGTTTCGAGTCTGGGTTTCTTTTGAAATTCGGAAGCAAAGGGCAAATCTATGCTAAAAATCACTTTGATCTGATTAGAATTATCGTTCCCTTTGCTTTTCTAGTACTTTCGCCTTTAAAAACTTATTGGCTATAAAAATCAATTAAAATTAAATTTGGTAAGGGTTCGCACGTGATGTAGTTCAATCATCTCATCAGATCAAAGCAACATACTTCCGGTTCTATTAAAGTAATATCAGCCCTGTATTAAACTGTCCCACTGCTAGACACGGGCCTCTTCTCAGTCTAAGATGGGTTAGGCCATAGTCCACTACGCTGGCTAAGTGCAGGTTGGCAGAATTCACATGTCTTTGAGAACATTATTGAGAACTCTTAGACATGCAGGTTTCCTTACGATGTTTTCCTTCAGAAATGCGCGCCTTGGGATCGAACTCGAGACCTCTGTGTGGCAGTCCAACGGTTTTTCATTAGGCTATCGCTGCTGTCGGTTCTATTAAACAGAAAGTAATTAAACTAGCTTCGATTCAAAGTTGAACTCTAATTCTTTTATCTGCGGGTTCGATTTCTAGGGCAAAGTGTTATTAGGGTTTTCTACCAAAAAGTTTTTGCAGTAGTAATAGGCTGGCTTTTTTAAAGTAAGAACTTAAATGAAAGCTAGCGAAATATGAGTGTAATATACTAAAAATAGAAGTATATAATCTCTATTTCTGAAAGAGTAGGCTTCTGCTTACCCTAGAGACTATGCATGACCGCCTCGGTGGCAACGTTAGTGAAAGAAATTGCTATGGGTGGCATGAGGTCTCGAGTTGGATTGCCGGATCGTGCAAGTGCATTTGGGTTGTTCTGTCAATAAATTCTAACTAGAAACACGATGTGTGGAACTGTGCTCAGTAGGCGATGTTAAGCTCACCTCCTATTATGTAAAATCTGAAACCATAGCTGATGAAATGGGTGTAATACATCGCTGCCTATTCGTTCGGGGATAAAGGCTTCAAACAATGTACGCACTTCTTCTGCTTACCTCACAAATCTTTTTATTTTACAGATATCTCCTACCTAGCAACCACTCCTGTGTCGCGGAAGACTTTACAAACATTCAAACAACGGACACAATGAATACCCAGATCGAACAACCATTTGTGGAATACACAAAATTTTGTCCCGTGTGGAATTCGAACCCACAACACTCATCGCTATGGCAGTGTCCAGGTGACCACTTAAAGCACTACGCCATCTGCACTCAGTAGCTAGCTATGTAACAAAGATTTACCATATTTTCTATTGCGAAATGCTAATTAACCCCATGAGTCTCAAACTCTAGTAATTAATAAACACGAAGTTCCATTCGCATAACTTTTACTTTTAAGAACGATCCTACGACGAGTAGAACTCTCCGTCAATCATAGTCTTACAATGGACTGCCACTACACACTGATTGAATTAATACATTTTCTAACACACGATTAGGCCAAATGCCTTTCGGAATAATCTAAATCCTCCTAAAGTAATATAACAGACTGAATCGAAAACATGTTTAAGATATCCTATTTGGTCTTATATTCGCTTTCAATTAAGATTATCTGGCACGTGGACCTCACAAGAAGTCCCTGCAAAGCCCCAAGAGACGCATGCACCTATATTCGGAACTAGTTAGCTTAAGGCGAATCACTTATGTTACTCTAGCTCAACGCTATCTCTCAGAGAAAACACATGCAAAGAGACATCGTTTCCTCAAACAACTTGCAGGATATTGCATGCTTGATGCTCACCATGTTTTGTTTTCATTGGGAAGTGACAATAGATCGTTTGCAAACCTTATGTGGAAGAAATAAAACAACACAGAGGCACCAAGCCAACTTCATTTAAGAACAGCTGAATCTAGACGCGAATGCAAACAATGCTATATCCTAACATAATATTATAAAAGCCAATGTGAGTTTGTTTTTTTTATTTCAGACTAGATTTTGCCTGTGGCTTCGCTCGCGTATCTGTAGATTAGGTTAGTAACAGTATTTTTTTTGATGAAAGGTATCCTATGTCCTTTTTTATTCCCTTGACAACGTGTATGTTAAATTTCATGATAATAGGTTGAGTAGTTACGTCGTGAAAGCGTAAGAATTTTTAACCATGGGACAGCCACACTTCGTCATGAATGGGCCCGGCTCGACCGGAGTGATACCACGGCTTCACAGAAAACCGGCGTGAAAGCGGCGCTTGCGTTGTGTTTTGTCGAGTGAGTGAGGATACCGGAGGTCTCTCCTCCTGGGGGAGGGAGGGAGTTAAATTTAAAAGGCCGGCAACGTACTTGTGACTCCTCTGGTGTTACGGGTGTCCATTGACGGCAGTAGTCGCTTACCATCAGGCGATCCGTCTTCTTGTTTGCCACCTAATCCATAAAATAGGGATTACAAGCGTTAAATATTTAAGACCATTTAAAAGTGAAGCCAACTTATTATTTGTATTATGGGTTGATATAATTATTTGTGCATCCTTGGAGGAGGCCTATGTCCAGCAGTGGAAGTCTTGCGGCTGGTATGATGATGATAATTCTTGGCGTTTCATGTATTCAGAATATTGAAGTAAATGATCTATTGCATAAATGGCGCAGCAGGTAAGCGTATGCCCCGCCACTGCCGCTTATCGCTACTACTAAGTGTTGTGACTTTAAATCCCAGGACTATTCTGAGTCCAGGTGTGCATTGTGTCCATTAAATATTTGTAAAGTCTCCAAAGATGCACAGACTGGGAATGATCTCTAGCGAGGTAATGATCTTTATTAAATGGAAAAAGTCTCCCGCACTAGAATATTCTTGTGTCGCGGGGGACTTTAGAAACATTTAAACAACAGACACAAAGAACGCTCAGAATCGAAGCAGCAATTTGTGGAACATAGAAATGTGACTCGTGTGACTTGTTTTGTATGGGATCGAAATCGCAACACTCGGTGCAAAATTAGTGGCAAAGCGAAGCCCTTAAACTAAAATACACCATCCGTGCAGTCTAATTAAAACACATTCTACTTTCGGATGTTGATCAAACTCTATTCAATACGGTTGCTGTTAGTCTATGCTGTAACTTGATCGAGTAGGTGCAGGACAGTTGAACGAGACAGGGACAACATAAAACCACCATAGATTTATGGAACTGCAAACAAAACGTGACCACGCAATTTATATCTTCCGTCAGCTACACAAGCTGAAATTTACGAGGACCACCAATGGCAGGGTGAAATATTTGAAATAAAATGTGTGGAAAGGAACTATGAACTACATGTAGCTATAACGTGTAGTCATAAAGTATTGGCGATAAAAATAGAGTAAGCAAAAAAAATTAATTTTAGGAATTGCATCCAGAATTTCTTCTCCTATTTTGCTTTTTTCGTAAAGTGCAAATATAATTAATGCTTTAGAATTATGTTTATAATAACATAGTTAGCATAATTTTTATCGGACTTTGCCAGACATTCATTAGCACAAGCTCCTCCGAGTCCTTGGTACCTGATGAGCAATTTGCTGAGCCATGAGCCAGTATTTGATTATCAAAATAATTTTCTGTATTTAAAACTCGAAACTCTTTTTATAAAATGATGGGTATTTTACGTAAGTTACAAGGTCCACTATGCGATTTAAATATGGTCACACTTTATATTATATACAAGCTTTACATTTAATACCAAAATTACTTACACCAACATTTTGTCATAGAAGTTAGTTTTTAAAATCTCTTATACTACGAAGACAGTTATTTTTAATGGTACGGATACTGCGATGAAAGGAATAGAATGGAAGAGGCAGTTTATATTCGGAACACTTACAGTCGTAGTCAGGGATACAGAATACTGTAGTATCCCCAAAAACGTGAATGCGAAGTTTTATGATGATTGGTCAAGTGGTTAAGGCGTGAAAGCATAACAAAGAAAATAACTCACTTTCGCATTTATAAAATTAGTTAGGATAGGATTAGGATTTGTTAACATTAATTGTATATTCGTTAAGGCAAATAGAACAACCTTGGTAGACGTCTTTGAAAAAAGGAGGTCTCCACCCTCGGAGTTACCTACATATTTGACACGTGGTATACAGGTCTCAACCCTTTACATCATTTACAGTAATAAGAATAAATATGGTCGTTATAATAGTTAGGTACTTATCATAATTTTGTGATGAAGTTTTAATAAGTTAGATGATGGGATAATTACTACAATTTGACAATAATTACTTACATACACTGGTAGAGATCTGACAATGAGTAAAATCTATATTTTATGGATATACGATATTTTGAGCGCATGGATAACGTAGTAATTCTGCCACTGCTTCTGTGCCATGTGACCCACAAATACTAGTGTATTTGTTTAAGGTAAGGGTGATTTTATGAACTTTGTTTAAATTTTTACAAAGTCCTCAGCTATACAGGCACTATTGCTCGTACGGTTATGAGAATATTTTGTATCAACGGCAAAGATTTGTTGTACGTATTGAGGTATATTGCAGTGAAGTATGTATGTTGTATACCTATTCTTATAAGGTTATACCATGTAAGTAATTATAAGGTTTTTAATGACAGTATTAAACGGGATTTACTACAAAGTAGTCGTGTTATCATTTAGACTCCACACACACACACCTATAATACATCACATGGCGACCCTGCCAGTTCGCGTCACATTACTTCTTCGAAGTCCGTGTCAGCATTTTGAAGCCTAGCCGTTCGCGTCACTGTACCGTGAGAATGGAATGTTCAGACACTATCGTTACAACTGCAGTACAGTCTGGATCCAAATTATTTTTGTTTGTTCGGAGATATATTATCCCAAATCAAAATGGGAAAGCAATGTTCTAAATGCGAGTGTGAGACCAAGGAGGTTATAATCAACCAGCACGGTGGTGGCGATGCCAGAAACCCAAGTGTGGACACTTCTGAACATTAAACACCAATAATATAGTTTTTTCGGTGTTCTTGGCAATATGTGGCGCGTTGTGTCTTTATGGGCTATACAGTCAGTATCGAAAATGTCACCTAGCATTGGTACAGAACGAGCTGAGGGAAGATGCATTTAGGCGAATTCGCCTGAGACTATCTGGAGGCAGACGAGGTGCTATTCAAGAAGGACAGGAAGCTGAACGACCCATTTGAGGCATTCCGTGTTGGATTATAGTCATGGTTATGACGGAGGTTTAATTTTATTTTATTTTAATGTCCCGTTTATGTCTTTTTTGTTTTTTTTTTTCTTCTTTCTGTGCATCTACTAAAATTACATAAACAATTATTGTACTTTAACATAAGTAATTGTACGTACTTACTATGATCATGCCCTTAGCATAAACGAAGTAGATAATATTTTTTTTTTATAATCGCTTCATGGCGAGTGATTTAGTAGCTATTAGTAATGAATTAGAGAATATTAAGGTATCTCTAAGAAAATTAGGTCCTAGTAAAAGAACATCAAGTATTGATTATGTAAAACGACAGCTTACAAAAGCAGAAAATTTATATGATAATTTTGAAACTTTATTTCAATTAATATTAAAAGATAAATTGTTTACAAAAGAATTTACAGAGTTAGTTCTATTGGATTTAAAATATAAAATAGATGATACATTTAATAAGATTAAAACCTATTGTGTAAGTGATTTAAGTTGTACAACAATGGAAAAATTTAATTTGAAAACGGCTGCCAGTTTGGTACCGGTTATGGATGGTAATGAGGAAAGCATCGAAAAAATTATTGATAGCGTAGAATTATATAATAGTTGTCTTAAGGAGGCCAGTTGCAAAAAAATGCTAGTTTCTTTTGTTCTTAAGACTAGATTATCTAAGTCCGCTAAGCTTAAGCTTAAGCAGGAGTACGACTCTTGTGTTGATTTAATAAAAGATATGAAAGTGTTTTTATTGACAAAAAAGTCGACTAATTCGTTATTGACGCAATTAAACAATATGCGTCAGAACGAAATGAGTATTACTCAGTATGGTTCTAAGATAGAAGAGCTTTTTGTCGATTTAACTATAGCCGAGGCAAACTCGAATGAAAAAGCATATGATATGTTAAGGCCGATAAATGAACAGCTTGCTGTTAAAAAATTTGCAGACGGTTTACGAAACAGGCGGTTGAGTACAATAATTTCAGCACGAAATTATACCGAATTGAAGGATGCCGTACGCGCTGCACAAGACGAAGAGTTATCCCAACCCCAACCATCGACGTCAAACTCGATTATGAATATACGAGGTAAGTCTTTAAGACAATTCAATCGAGGCCGTAATAACTTTTACTTTAACAGAGGATATCGTGGTTATAGTCATTCTAACATCCCAAGAAATAATTTTAATAATGATAGTAATGGAGATCGGACGTATCAACATTTTAACGGAATGCGGGGAAGACATACTCAAGGTTTTCACACGCGTTCGAGTCGCGGTCGAGTTATCTATAGTAGGGGCCAGATTCAACAAATAAACTTTACAGAGCCGCATACCCCTGAAACTTCTAGTTTATCTAAAAATCAAGTAAACACTAATAACCAGTTTTTTCGGGTGTAAGAATTATAACATTTTAACGTGTGATTTAAGTAGCGCGAATTATGTTTCATTATATTTAAACAACGCCAGATATACATGGTTACTTGATACGGGCGCGTCGTTATCGGCCGTAAGTAGTTACTTGTTAGACGAACACATGCCTATTTATAAAGAGGATATTATTATAAATGGTATTGGAGGCCAATGTGTTTCTAAAGGTTACGTATACCTTACTTTAAAATCGCAATGTGGCTTTACATTTCAACATAAAATTTATATATTTGAAAAAATTCCATGTAAGTCTGATGGTATTTTGGGCCAAGATTTCTTTGATAAATTTAGTTCGGTTACTTTTGATTTAGAAAATTCGACCTTGATGTTAAATACACGTGAAAAAGAACACTCTATGTCCTTATATAGATTACCAGAAATAAGGCATACATCTTTGCATATACCAGCTCGTAGCGAATCAGTGCATTACATAAAGATAGATACAAATATAACTCAGGACTGTGTTGTATTATCGAAACAAATACAGGAAAATATATTATTAGCAAATTTAATAGTGCGTCCCCAAAATAGTGTAATTCCTATTCAAATACTTAATACAAGTGATCAAGATATTACATTGCCTATTTTTAGGCCGGATATACATTTATTAAGTGATTATAATATTTGTTCATTTAATAAAAGTGAGTCTAACTCCAAGCGTGCCAAGTTATTATTATCATTAATGAAATTAGATCACTTACATTCTAACGAACGACTAACAATAGAGTCCATTTGTACAAAGTATGCAGATGTATTTCAGTTACCGGGCGATAAGCTAACTACTACGCATATATATGAACAGTCTATTCTTTTAAAATGTGGTTCAAAGCCAGTTTATACAAAACCTTATCGTATACCAGTAAGTCAAAAACCTGAAGTTGAAAAACAAATTAAACAAATGTTAAAGGATGACATAATTGAGGAAGCGCAGAGCGAGTGGTCTAGCCCTATATTATTGGTGCCAAAAAAGACTGACGATCCCAATAATAAAAGTTGGAGATTAGTAGTAGACTATCGTAGAGTAAATGAGACTATACAAGATGATAAATTCCCGCTACCGAACATTACTGAAATTTTAGACTCGTTATCAGGAGCAGTTTACTATACACATTTAGACTTTTCGCAATCGTACTATCAGGTGACCTTGAACTCTAGGGACGACAGTAGAAAAATTACTGCATTTACGACCAATACTGGCCAATACCAGATGAAAAGATTGCCGATGGGCTTAAAAATAAGCCCTAGTGCTTTTTCACGTGTTATGACAGTGGCAATGTCAGGTTTAACCTTCGATAAATGCTTTATTTATTTAGATGATTTAGTGGTTATGGGGCGAAATTTAAATACTCATAACAAAAACCTAATCGAGGTCCTTGAAAGGTTAAGGTCGGTTAATTTAAAATTAAATCCAAGTAAATGTCAATTTTTAAAAACAGAAATGTTATATCTTGGTCACATAATAAGTAAAGATGGTATTTTACCTGATCCCGAAAAAATTAAAGTAATTAAAAATTATCCAGTTCCAAAAAACTCTGATGACGTTAGACGATTTGTGGCGTTTAGTAATTATTATAGAAAATTTATTAACAAGTTTGCTGAAATAACTGAACCATTAAATAAACTTTGCCGAAAAAATGTACGTTTTGAGTGGTCAATGGATTGTGAGCAGTCATTTCAAGTTTTTAAGAAAGCATTAGCTTCTCCACCCATTCTACAATACCCAGATATTTCAATTAACAGCGAATTTGTTTTACAAACCGATGCATCAGGTATCGCAATCGGTGCGGTACTCTGTAACAATGACTTGCGACCAGTGGCCTATGCGAGTAGACCATTGAATAAAGCTGAACGTAATTACCCCACGATTCAAAAGGAATTGTTGGCTGTTGTTTGGGCAGTAAAATATTTTCGACCGTATTTATTTGGAAAAACATTTAAAATAATGACAGATCACAAACCATTAATATATTTATTCGGTATAAAGGATCCTAGTAGTAGACTTTTAAAATTCCGCTTAGCTCTTGAAGAGTACGATTATAAAATAATTTATGTTAAAGGTAAAAATAACGCCGTGGCAGACGCTTTATCTAGAATAGTAATAACTTCAGAGGATTTGAAAGCGATGCATGAAAAAATTATGACAGTAATGACCAGAGCGCAGAAGAGAAGAGAGAAAGAAGTGAGTGTAAGAAATGATCGTGTCATCCCTAGTATACCCACAGACAAACGGTCTGATCAACCACGAGTCGTGGAGATATTAAGGATACCGAAAACTTCAATAGAAATGGTTTTGATAGTGGGTGAAAATTTGAGAAAATATAGGCAAAAGCGACTTATAGACGTTGAATATAAGTGCTTTGCATATGATTCTAGGAATAAAAAGTTATACATAAACCTCGATTATAAAACATATTTCACGCGAGACGTATTTGTGTTATATTTGAGTGATTTTTGTAAGAATATAAATGTAAATGAAATATGTATTATAAAGAATGAAAATAATGAAATGTTCATAAGAGACGTCATAGATGAAATAAAAAGTAATGGTAGCTACCAAGGTCCTAGAATTTGTGTGTTAAGAGGTGTAAGGAGAATTGATAAAAATGAAGATAAAGAATTTATTTTAAATGACTATCATTTATTACCCACTAGCGGACACGCTGGGGTACGTAGGATGATAAATAATATTAGAAAACGTTTTTACTGGCCAGGACTTGATAAGGATGTACAAACATTTGTGAAAAAATGTAAAAGTTGTCAAAAAATGAAATACTCAAGACATACAGTTGAGCCAATGGTTATAACAACAACGGCCACTTATGCCTTTGAAAAAATTTTCATGGATGTAGTTGGCCCTTTAGACACTGATATAGACGGAAATGTTTACATACTCACTATTCAATGCGAATTGAGTAAATTTATTGAGGCTTATCCTTTGCCCAGTAAAGAAACAATTACAGTAGCTAAGTCCCTAGTTAATAATTTTATTTTAAGATTTGGAATTCCAAAATGTATAACAACTGATAGGGGAACAGAATTCTTATCGAAAACTATGACAGATGTCTGTAAATTACTAGAAATAAAAAAATTGCATTCTACTTCATATCACCATCAAACTATAGGTTCTCTAGAAAATTCGCATAAACATTTAGGTGCTTTCCTTCGCATACAATGTGATAAACACCCAGAGGCTTGGAGTCATTGGCTTCCCTATTGGTGTTTTTCATATAATAATACTGTTCATACCGCTACCAAATATACACCATATGAGTTAGTTTTTGGAAAACATTGTGAAATTCCTAGCAGATTAAGTAGTATAATAGAACCATTGTATAACGTAGATGACTACGGTTTAGAATTAAGGTATAGGTTACAAGTTGCACAAAAAGACGCTCGTGAAAATTTAATAACAGTGAAACAAGCTAGAAAATGTGCGTATGACCAAAAAGTGAACCCAGTGAAATATAACAAATCGGACTTATTATTAGTGAAAAATGAGAGTGGTAAAAAGTTGCAACCATTATATGAGGGACCCTATTTAGTTTTAGAAGATATCGAACCTAATGTCGCGATACTTAAGAATAATAAACGTGAAGTTGTTCACAAAAATAGAACTAAACCTTTTTTTATTAGTACATAAGGGTAATTAATTATATTTCTGCGCGCAGTGATTTATAATTGTTATATTAGCTTATTTTTTTTTTTAAGTTTAGTTTTAATCTAATTTAAGAAAAAAAAATGTCTTCATTATCATTTTTTTTTCCAAATCAACCCCTGTAATGAGGTATATTGCAGTGAAGTATGTATGTTGTATACCTATTCTTATAAGGTTATACCATGTAAGTAATTATAAGGTTTTTAATGACAGTATTAAACGGGATTTACTACAAAGTAGTCGTGTTATCATTTAGACTCCACACACACACACCTATAATACATCACAGTATGAAGAAGTCTGCGTTTCAGCATTGTTATAGATAATTTTATTATAAACATTAAAAAGATTTTAAATATTTTCGTCAATATTTTAAAATATCTAAAACAAATATGGCCGAATTTCGTTCATAAGGTACTTTTAGTTAATAAAAATACTCCACGTCTATTTTAAAAATTCTGAACGCAGACGTACATGTTCTCATATGTATTTCTCGGCAGGATAGGTAGAGTTGACGGGATTTTCAGTCGTTACGACCGAGACATAACTCTTTTGCTTAAGTTTTCTTATCATACTTTTCATGCACTCTCGCTGGTTTAGGGAAGATAACTAGGAGTCTTCACACTACATCTGTCATGTGTGAGAATAACACAATGCGTTTCAGTATGAATATTTTTGTCCAGCTCTCGTGCATACAATGGACGATGGTAGTAAGGGCCCGATTTAAAATGCTTAACGTAAGTTTGCGTGTTACCGTTAAGTCTGAAGCTCGATGCCAAAGTCAGGAAAATGATAGTGGATTTTCCTGTAAGAAAATTAGCAGCACTACAATCACAAATCACAATCATCACATCAGAATCTACAGTCTATAATCAGCCCAATATATCATATAGTTCAATACATGACAAGACAGGAAATATACATCGCCCTATACTCGTATCCAGTCGCATAAAGTTAAGAGTAAATTATTCAGAATGTACTCGAGACTATTGGGACAGATAAGCCATTGAGACTACGATGTAATTTTATTGATACACCATTAGGGCAATTTGTAAAGGATACTGTAGGGTAAGCTAAATTTGAAAAAGCATTGTGAAGCCTTAAGACATACAATAACTGCACAGATGGGGCAATGGTAGGTATATGCGGTCAGCTCACCACTCCTAGCGCGCCGAGTATTGTGGGCCCAAATATAGGTTTGGGCCTACAACACTCGGCAATTTCATGATGATCGGTCAAGTAGGCAAGGCGTGAAACACATTTCACTGACACATTTCCCTGGCTTCATTCATTTTCATCACATTCCTCATACACTCTCGCTGATTTAAGGTGCTCTTAACCTGGCCTTTGTCCAAAACGTCTGCAATCTGGTCAAGAAACGATAATATTATTATGATACAAACTGCCGTCAGTGGCTTGATATTTATACAAGACTTGTTTCTACAAACATTGTATTCATACAAATAAATAAAAATTAAGCATCTGTTTGTAATGTTTAAGTAACAGCATTTTGCTAAAGGCATTACTCAAAAATTTATGATTAACAAACAGTAGTTCCAAGTTCGATGTTACTAAATTCTTTAACAATACAAGAATTATTTATAGTAAAAAGTTTTCTTTGTGAAAAGCGATAAAGTAGCAAACATATTAGGCGCATCATACAAAAGAAGTCTCTTCTCTAATTTAGTTTAGTAATGTCATCTTTTACAGGAAATTGCCATTTTATAACCTTACTACCAGCAGCGATAGCCTAGTGGGAAAACGTCGGACTGTCACGCAAACGTCTCAAGATCAATCCCAAGGCGCGCATCTCTGACATTTCGAAGTTATGTGCGTATTAAATAGTTAATTATCGCTTGCTTTAACGGTGAAGGAAAACATCGTAAGCAAACCTGCATGTCTTACAGTTCTTATTAATGTTCTCAAAGATATGTGAAGTCTGCCAACTCGCACTGGGCCAGCGTGGTGGACTATGGCCTAACACTGAGAAGAGGCCCGTACCCATCAGTGGGACAGTTTAATACAGGGCGAATATTATTATTTATTATTACCTTACCTTACTAGATTTTGCCCGCGGCTTCACTCGCGTAAATGTAGGTTAGGTTAGATCAGGTTATGTTAGTAACAGTACTTTTTCTGGATGATAGGTACTCTATGTCCTATTCTGTTGCCTTGACAACGTGTATGCGAATTTCACGATGATCAGTCAAATAGTTAAGCCGTAAAAGCGTAACAAACAAACAAACTCACATTTGCATTTATAATATTAGTTAGGATGTTTCATTCTGCGATAAACAGCGATGCCATATGTGGCTTAGAGAAGTATTGTACTGTCAAAAAGCAGACGTCGAAGCAGAGAGTAATTTATTATACCTTTTCTGCAGGAACAGCCACTTCAGCTTTACGTTTTAATTATATTGTACCTAACAAATGCCTGTACTTTGCCGCCATAAAAATTATGATTGATACTTTACAGTCTTTAACAATGATTAGCCCAGGCGATAAGGGCAATCAAGCTTGCACAACATGCCTCAGACATATGAAAATACTACTATACATTATTTTATAGAGGGATTAATGATAATACGATATAAACTGCCATCAGTGGCTCGCTATTTCTACTAGTCTTATTTCAATAAACATCTAAAATTCCAGTAAATAAAATTAATCGATCATCGTCATTGATAAGTGTCATTTACAACCTTCGAATAATATTAAAATGTTGGCAGATGCAGTATATATTCAATCAACAATCAAAGAACATCATACAGTCGAATTGTTTGTATCAAAGAGTACATTCGATCATTTCAGATATTATATTTAGTAACAACTGTGTGTATAAAATAATTAATGTATTTCATTAATTTATTATTTCATACGAGGACCGTTCTTACCCAAAGTATTGAGTATTTTTGACTTTATATTGATATGCAGCAGCTGACATCACACGCTTTTAAATATCTGAATATTTCTAAATTGGAATCACAATTTAACAAAATGATTAGATTTTTTATCAAAGTGCCAGAACGCTCTGGATATCTCAATTTATTTTTATACCAAGCCTTCTAAAGATTGAGACCATTAGTTACCATAATGGCTCGTTATTTCTAACAGACCCCTTAAAGTCCACTATCGATAGGATAAACTGCTAACAGTAAAACTTACCGGCGATCGGATGACCCTAAACTTTTTATAATGCTCTTTTGTATTGCCCTCTTCGCGTAATACTATCAATAAACTTTGTTCGTATGAGTACTATAAGAAAACGTTGAAAGGAACTGAGTCATTGGAATTCTTTGCGAAAAGTTGCTATAACAAAAGACGTCGATGAGTAGGTATTTATAATACTGAAACTAGTGGCAGCCCTGTCTCGCGGTATAAGTTTACTTTTATATGAGATCTAAGGTCATTTAGGTTTTGTATTAGGGAATTCTCGGTAATTTATGTGTTTACTATTAAGCATAACTACGGGTTATAAATAACAAGAATCTGAGAATTAAAGAAGAACAATATAATATGTACATTATACGTATCATTTTGAAATCTGATCGTAGTTTGCGATGACAAGCAGCTACAGTAGAAAATGTATGAAATAATAGGAAGCAATGGCATGGGTGCAAAATAGATTCCAACCAATAGGTTACAAAGCATTTTGCAACAAATTTGCACGTAAGAGCCAAAACGCAGCTGGGCATATGATTTAATTATCATCTTTGGTGTGAACTGCTTTGCCCGAATTTTATTTGCCCTAATATAATTTGCCATAATAGTCAACAGCCATAATATTGTATGACGTGATATTCATTTGCCCTACTCTTATTTGCTATATTAGTCACGTGCTAGAAGCTTTGTTTCCCATAAAGTCACTTACCATAACATCATTTGTCATAATCATTGTAAGCCCTAATTATCACATGCCCTAATTATCACATGTCATAACATCATTTGCCATCGACATTGGGTGTGTAACGGTTGTTATATCAGGAGAAACTGGATGCAACCGGGACTTTAGGGCACCCCGACTCGGATAGGTTAGATTAGAAGGGGATGGCGGGGTCGTTTGAGCGAGCGAAGCGAGCAATAGACCCCGCCATCCCCTTCGTGGTTATTTTTTTATAAACCACCCAGAAGTAGTTTGCTTAGGTTAGGTTAGGTCATTTAAATATTCGGGCACGCCACGATCGTGGCGGTAAGTCCCGTGTTTGAGGAGTGGCTGGAGAGGCGGCATGGCGCCCTCACCTTTCGGCTGACACAGGTTTTGACTGGCCACGGTTGTTTTGGCCGGTTCCTGTGTCGTATACGCCGGCAAGAGACGCCCGGTTGTCACCACTGCGGCGACTGCCGCGACGTTGTAGAGGACACGGCGCTGCACACTTTGGCGGTTTGCCCCGCCTGGGCATCGCAGCGCCGTGATTTGACCGCGGCAGTCGGATCGGTTGCCCTCTCGCTCCCGGCCGTAGTTCAGTCTATGGTCCGGAGTGAGAGGTCGTGGAACGCCGTCGCCTCCTTCTGCGAGGAAGTGATTTCCATCAAGGAGGCGGCGGAGCGGGAGAGGGAGCGTTTAAACCCTCTCCCCAACCGCAGAGCCGGGCGCCGGAGGGCGCGCGATGACCTCCAGCCACCCTGAGGTTTGACCTGGGGGTGGCGGGCTTTGTGGGCCTGCCCGCCATCCGTTCAGCACCAGGTCCGAGAGGCGGCGTGCGTGTTCCCACGCGCGCCTCTGTGTCGAGTCCCTCTAGGGAGGAGACAGTAGGGAATTTTTTCGAGTGAGTCCTTTGGGTAGGTCTCTTGTGTAGTGGCCTGCCGTCCCAGACGGCAGGCCGTCCCAGACGGCAGGCCGTAACCTCGGCGGGGTCGCGACCGCATGCGAAAGCGATTCGCGCGGCTCCGTCGATAGTGGTTTTGTCGAGGAACACCGTGGTAGGTTTAGTCGGTATTCCGGGAGGTACTTTCCTATTATTCCATCTTTCTTTTACCCCGGCGAGTCCGACATAATCCCTCCGCCCGCCCCCGCGGAGGGATATGCATCATTGCATTCCCCCACGTAAAAAAAAAAAAAAAAAAAAAAAATTAAAATATGAAAAACAATACGTATGGCACTCGTATCTTATGGTATCTAAGTTTCGGGCAATTAAAATTATGTCATATGTCTTTTAGGTCAAACAAAACATTCGGGTAAATGAAATTCGGGAATATGATGGTTATGGTATATAATCTTCGGGTAAACAATAAACAACCATCATCTTTCGGTGTTTAAACTATTGTTCAAGTGATGGAATAAAAGCCACTAAGTAGTATCAAAAGTCGATGTCTAGTACTTGCCACTTTGAATGTGACAAATTCTGTTGAAATTGGTTAATCATTGTTTCAAGTGTAGGTCTTCCTAGTTTTTGTTATTTCACTTTTTCTACAGTTCACCATAGTTCAAAATATTACACTTGGACGGTTTATTTAAAATACAAATATTTTTTTGCTTTTAATTTCAAATTAAGTATATTGAACCTTCCTCGTTACATTAGGTTACAGAAAAGTATAAAAATAATATAAAACAAAAGTAAAAAGTTTAGTTACCAGTGCGTACAAAGTCATAATTAAAAAAAGAAATCATTTCAAAAGATTTTTATGAATACTTTGATAATAATCACATTTGTTATTCAGGTCGAAAGCTTATATATTGCGCCAATAAATTACTGGTACTCATAATAACTGTCTACAAGTTCCCTTTTATTTCACTCACAGATCACAACATAAATCATTACACGGTGATAAAGCAACGTAATCCATTGAAAAAGGAAAAATAACAATCCACAGACAAAAATAAAAATTCACCTAACAAAAATATTCAACACTTACACAGGCTGGATGAAATATTTTCCTCGCCCATAAGCCTTAACTTTTTTATTCACAGAATTCAAACTCCTCAGTACAGGACCGAGAAAGATTGTGAATTACTACCCTAAGATAATTTAACTCCTAAAATAAATACATGGGATCAAAGTGAAATCAACCTTTTTTGTCTAGTAATAAGGTTAACAATTGCAGGTGCAAGCAATCGTCAGAGATCACGTCAAACAGTTTGAAATAACGTGAAACGTGCCTTCATTTGAATTTCAGTGTATTCGCTTTCGATATCGGCCTGCAAAAAAGGGGTTTGCCGGCATTTTCGGTGTGTTTTTAGAGTAAATGCGAATTGCCAGCCACAAGGTAGAGTTGCGCCATACTTTGATTGCCTTTAGTATGCCATAAAAACAAATGTGTGTTAAGAAGTAGATCGTCTTTTATTGCGTGATCAGAATTTTTATTGAAGGTTAATAAGTTACACTGCACATTTCATTAGACATATTTAATGTTTGTCTAACTAGTTTTTGCCCACGGCTTCGTTTGGAAACAAAACATTTTTATAGATGAAGGTATAAGGAAGGCTATATCTTTTACTATTCCCCTGCAAAATGTATGCGAAATTTTCTTATGATCGGTCGAGTAGTTAAGGTGTGAAAACATAAACAAGCAAACTTACATTCGCTTTTATAATATTAGTTAAGAAGTTAGGATAAACATCAAGCTTGCCATAAGAAGAGAAGAATATTCATTATATAAAACAAACAAGCGTATAAATAAACTAAGTAAAAAAAATTATCAGACAGTTACTAAGAATGTCAGAAAGAGCTAAGATTTAATGCCCAAATGAAAGCTACCTACGCATAGAGACATAATAAGATTATGGAACCAGACAAAAAATCCTATGAGCCAATTCTCGTTATACTTTATGAAATTCGAATGAAGGCACAATAACGCATAATCACAACAGTGCCTGTATTAACCTCTGAGTCTCATTGTGACTTATATTAGTGACAAGCATAACTCCGGCACCATTGGGCCGATTGACTTGTAACTTGGTGTGCAGACACTTTGGGGTCATACCTCGGTCAAGTTTGAATATAGGCCCTGTGGGTTAAAAGACTTCCGATATATAGGGGTCATTTCTTTTCATTACTTTTACATTTAAGACGAAGAGATATATTATTTAAAATACACCTACCGTGCCTTATGAACGTCATAATGAATTAACCCTGTTTTGCATCGCTGCCAAATTTACAAACACTGATACGTAGAATACAAAAACACCCAGACATAGATTCAACTATTTATACATCTTTTCGTATGAGGATCGGACTTTCTACAATTTGCATAATATTTTCAGTGGCTAGTTCACCGGCTAAACCAACATACCATCAATGAAATGAAACTACTATACACGGATTTTAACGTGTTGTTTATTTAACACTGTATCAATTACATAATTTTAAAAACTGTTACACTATTATTACTATAGAATTTTACTAATTTTTTTGCTAATAAAGTTATTAAAACTATTTATATTGAGGTTTACACTTTCCCCGACGTTTCAGTTGTTTTCAGCAGCCATGGTTACAGGGAGACTAAGATGGTAGTTGTCTCAATGTTCCAGTGTAGTTATTTCAAAGTACCTGAACATAATTTAGTCATTGGTGTTTCTATTTACGCAGAAAGAGCTCAAAGTATCATGAAGTCTAGCTGTGGTTTGGTTCTTCTTGGGTTTGACTATTTGAAGTACTCGATCCCAAGCTGGTGGTACATTCCAACCATCTCCTCTATTGATATTAGGATGTTTTTGATTTCAATAGCCTCGCGAAGTACCCTTGGTAGGAATCGGTGTTCTTTAGCGAGAATCTGTGGTTTGTCAAATCTCAGATAGTGGTTGGTCCCCTGTTGTACATGTTCACACGCAGCAGACTTCAACGAGCGTTTGTGTTTTACGTCAGTTATGTGTTCTTTTATGCGGATGCCTATGCTTCTCTTGGTTTGACCAATGTATGAGAGTCCGCAGTCACAATCTATTTTATAAACCCCTGCATTTTGTAAAGGTAATTGGCATTTGACGGATGGTAAAAGTTGACTTATGTTCGTTGGCGCCAGCCAGTCAGCCACAGTCGAGCGCCAGCCTGCTATACTGCCTTATGTAAGGGATGTCACTGACAAGATTGGCTACATCTTGAAGCGAGCTTCAATCAACACATTCTTCAAGCTTTCTTATATTTTTTACTTACTACACCAACCTTTCCGTCTCATCATGGGAAGTTAAAATTTAATGTTAAGTAAATATACATATCGATGGCCCCATCGAATAAACGTGTAATGGCTCATACTGAAAAATTATTTTTATGCATATTTCTTTTCTACATCCCATCTAGCACCTATCTAATGTTTTCACAAGTTTTTGGCCAAAAATGCCGCAGTAATAAGCAATGAAACCTTTCTTCTATGGAAAAATAAGTTTAAAAATGACACGAAAATAATTACAACGAACGGTTGCAGTTTTTAACTTTCCATAAATTTTACAAGAATTAACGTGTCTAAACATTGAAACGATTGACAAATTGCAATGTTTAGTCATCAGTTTGTACACTGCGTATTACATGTTAATTCGTGTAAAAAATTTGTTGCTTCTGTTGGTTAAAGTATTGTACCAGAAATAAAAATGTGTGTTTTTTGAGTTTGCATCTAATACAAATTATATTTTTGTTTTAATTCTTAGTTTAATACGATTATAAAATGTTATGAAGTAATAACAGCAATACCAGCAGCATACTTACTGTTTAGTTTATTTGTATTATTTTTTTGATTCCGTTAATGTTTTATACTGTTATCTATTTTTTTATGTGGGGGAATGCTTTGACGCATACCTCTCCGTGGGGAGATGGAGAGGTTATGTCGCGCTCACTGGGGGAAAGATACCCCGGTTATACCGACGAAACCTACCACGGTGTTCCTCGATATAAAAATAGACGGCGGGGCCGCATGCATCGCTTTCACATGTAATCGTGACACCGCCGTGGTTTCGCTGTGTGAAACGACAGGCCACTACATAAAAATGACTCCCTCTACTGTCCCCTTGTGAGAGAACAAAGACACGACAAAGACGCGCATGCCGCCACTCAAACCTGGTGCTGATCGGGTGGCAAGCAGGCCCACGAAGCCTACTGCCTCCAGGTTAAACCTCAGGATGGCTAGAGGTCATCTCGCGCCCTCCACCGCCTCCTTGACGGTAATTACTTCCTCTCAGAAGGAGGTGATGGCGTTCCACGATCTCTCACGCTGGACCATAAACTGAACCACGGCTGGGAGCGAGAGAGCAACCAATCCGACTGCCGCGAGCAACTCACGGCGCTGAGATGCTCAAGCGAAGCAATCTGCCAAAGTGTGCGGCGCCGCCGCCATGTCCTTAACAACATCTCGGCACTCACCGCAGTGATGACATCCAGGCGTCTCCTGTCGGCCTATGTGACACAGGAACTGGCCAAAATAACCGTGGCCAGTTATTACCTGTGTCAGCCGGAACGTGACGGAGCTATACCGCCTCTCCAGCTACTCCTAAAAAACGGGACTTACTGTCACGATCGTGGCGTGCCCGGCACTGGGGTGCACAAGTCGTTCCTTCCATTCATCCACCAGGACCTGGTGGAGCTCGGACCATGCCACCTCTAGAGCGGGAAGAGCAGGTCCTTCGCTCCGAGCTACCGCTTCCTGGCACCAACGGTAGAGTACCCTCTCGGACAAATATGCCTCGACAATGCGGCGGAGGTACTCGATAATAATAATAATGATAATATTAATTTATTTATTGATTACAGTGGTAAAACATGAATACAGTCCATAAAGTACTTAATATAGGTAATATAATATGGGTGCCTGTACTAGGGTAAACCTGTGCCACAGGCGTTAAGGGCACTTACAATATACTACTAAGAACTAAATTATATACAATTAACCATACTTATTATATAAATATATGCAAAAATAGGCTAAGATTATAATTATTATCATGGAACTTGTTATTACTTATTTAACAACAATCAACAAATCTTCAGTATCCTCATAATTTAAAGTTTGTAAGTACTGACAGACTATCCGCTTAGATCTTATATAACTTAGGTCATATATAGCTGTTTGTTTATTTATCTTGTTATAAAGAAAAGGCCCTAAGAATGCGAAAAATCTATTCGTAAAAACAAACTTTGATTCAGAAAATGTGGTACAGACAATATCTTTTCGTCTTTTAGTGTTAGTAAGGTTGATGTTATACGTAAGCGTTGCGTGCTGTTTAAGTACAGTGTACATTATAAAACGCTGTCGGACAGTTAATACATTACAATTTTCAAACAAAAGATGTGTGGAAAAGCGGTAGGGTCGTCGGGTTGCTACTTTTAAAAGCACTCTTTGTGCTCGTTCAATATTTAACATGAAGGATTTTGCGCTACCGCCCCATGAAGTAATGCAATATTGTATTAAAGACTGACACAATGCCTTATATATCTGTATGATGAAGACACCGCGAAGATGACCTCGCCCCGGGACACCGCATCCTCCGTCAGGCTCCTCACACGCAGAACAGCATCGATAGTAGAGCGCTTGATGGCGATTTTCAATGCCTTTTTGGCCGCTCTATAGGCCTCATATAGTTCCGTCAACGTCAACTCAAACGATTTAAGCAATAATGTAACATCACAATAATAAAAATTTAAAATGGTTTTTCATGATTTGTCTGAAAACTACAATCATCTTAGTTCAAATTATTATACAAGTCAGAAGTTAATTTTTAATCTTTAATTTATCTAATATAATTTACCTTTTCTCAACCATAATTGCTTAAATTAAATTCCAACGTTTTTATTTTTCCCTGTAAAATTGACTTGTTCCACTTACACGTTTATTCGATGGGGCCATCGATATGTACATCCGACTAATTAAGCAAACCCAGCACACTGGGCTTTTATTTTTAATAAAAATATTCTCAGAAGCCGCTACCATAATATGTTAGCCGAAATTTAATTTTAGGTAAATATGCATCCGATCATACGATCTCTAGTTATAAGCTTCGCATGTATTAGTGTGTTAGTTAGCCAAAAACTTAATGCTTGCTGTGTTTGCTGAAATTGGTTTGGCATTTATCTATATATTTTTCGGTATTGTTGTTTATCATATAATCATTTTACAACTGTAAGCAAACCATAAATATAAATAAACTAGCTTTTGCCCACGGCTTCGCTCACGTAAAAGTAGGTTAAGTTTGTAACAGTAAGTATTTTTTAGATAAAATATTCCCTCAGTTACTCCGTGATATTAAAGCTTTCTAACGGTGAAAAAATTTTAAAATCAGTAGAGTAATTTTTGAGTTAAATTGTTACAAACAAACAAACGAACATACGAAAAAACAAAAATTAAATCTGTCTTCGTTATAATATTAATATAGACAAATAAAATCTTACACAATTGTATTAAAACATTTCAAAACCGATAGATAAATATTATAGCAGTAACGTGTCCGTACCCTTAAAGCACACACACACACACATACATATCAATAGCCCTCATTTACCTTTCGATTACCTAATGCGGGGGACAGCCAGCCGACAGGGTAGTGACAAACAAAGGCCCACGATGTGTATTAATGCGTGAACCGGTCACCTGGCGCCGACACGTAAGAAACCTGTCTGACACAAACCGGTGCTTGGGTTGGAAAGGGTTAGACAATTAAATGCAGGTTGTTGGTAAAGAAATTGAATCGTACTAAGGATTGCGAATCATGGCGGAATAATGATCTCAGCCATGTTTATAAATTATTTTTTTGATGGGCACAGCATTTAATCTAAAAGTTTAAGTTTCTCTAAAGTTTAAGCCGTCAATCTACCTGACCAGGGGTTTTCTATGGAGGGATGACGAATCGCTGATTGCGATTATGTTGAGGATCACCGTGGTAGGTTTAGTCGGTATTACCGGGACAGTCCGACATAACCTCTCCGTTGCCCCGCCGAGAGGGATGAGTCAAAGCAATCATCCACGTTAAAAAAAATTAGTTGGTAAAGAGATAGACTTGTAATAAGGATTGGAATCGGAGCTAAATAATGATTTCAACCCTGTTTAAACATTGTTATTTTGCTTGGCGTCTTCTCTGTATGAAAAGGTCGATCCATATACATACTACGCTGGATTATTCTTGAGGTCGTCTGTCTACCTGACCAGAGATTTCCTTTGGGAGAATGAATTTTTATGTGATATATCGTCCCTCAGACTGGCAGGGCACAAGGTTATTGCAGCAATTCAAGCCAGGTCACAGACTGATGCCTTTCTCCTACAGAATTAAGGTCAATCATCGGACAAGAATAATAACTATTAATAAGTACAGAATTGACACTCACTCACGTAGCAGTATGACTGGCAGTACTGCAATGCCAGCTTCACTTGATCGTCACCACTTGTGTGCGAAGGAGAAGTACATACCTACCTATACATTGCTTATATAATATATAGCGTGGTCTTTATCTCGCTCGATAAACTCAGCCCTACGTTGATTAGCCCGATGCTTCCGTATAGTATATAACTGCTACCACAACAAAGTATCAGAGCTTGCGTTGTCTTTAAAACTCGGCAAGGCTTAAGGATGAAGAAGGAAGGCTCTTTGCTATCCACAGGGAACCAGTGATCTGTGCCCTTTACGTTAATAGCAAATCACATAACGACTCCCTTTTGAGGAGTTGGCATATCACGAATGAATTTTCAGGTAGCCTACAGGTACTTGTGAAGTACCTGCAGGCTACGTTATCACACGTACTCAATAATCTAACGTATCTGATTGCCACGGCCACCGGTAATCGTTTCGATATCACTTCATTTGAAAGTTCTCGTAAAAATAAAAGTTCTCTAAAGTCATCTTAAATTTCATTATCAGTCTGACAGTCTTTGTCAGTAGATATCGGCACTGGCAGCGTGACATTAGGACATTAATGAAATCGTTCCTGATTCTTCCGGAACATTAACTGCGAGTACCGTACGCCAGATTTATGTTATAACTAGCTGTTACCTGCGACTACGCTTGCTCTTTTATAAATGTATTCAGTGTATTTTTCTGAAAAGTTACCTGCACATTCTTCATCATAGCCCATTTAATTGCTAAATTTTAAAAACAGAACCGACATATAGAAAGAACCTTATTATTATAAACATAGTCTTCGCTTATGCTGAAACGGCAAATCAAGCATTTTCACTGTACTTTACCATCAGAAAGGTGGGTTAATTTATGTGAGTAGAGTAAAGCGATTCAAGAATGACATCTTAATGCACTAGTAAAAACACTAAATATACAAACCAATACATTTTTAAAATTTCTGAGGCCTGCTTCCACCCTCAGCAAAAATAACGAGGATCGGGTCAGTCGTTTCAGAGGTTGCTCTTTAAATACTAACCAATAAATTTTACCTCTATATATTATTAGTATGTTCCTACGTTTCATCGTGCGCGCGCGCCGGCGGCCGGGAACCGGTTCCGCGGGCCACTACGTCACAGCGACCGAACCTCGGTCGCCCGGCCCACTCGCCACTACTCACTCGCCTATCCTTATACACGTCACGCGTGCGCAACGTGCATATATTTTTGTATTTTTATATTTTAATATAACAATCAATTGCAACAAAATAGTTTAATTTAAACGCACACAAACCCAGCCAAAGAACACCAGCCGCACAACTGGATGTAGGCATTCAAACAAGTATACATATATGTACTAAGAAGTACACCTTACTAATGTTGTAGATGAGGAAGCTTAGATGTCTGTAACTCAATCAAGGCCTAGACGCTTATGGATCTTGATTAAATTAGGGCAGGTAGACTATGAATTGGATTAATCAGGTCTTAGACTACCTTACATATATTTTAATATTAGCTTCGCTGTTAGTTGTTTACTGATTCGGGCTATTTGTAAATACAGTCTCACGCTCATATTCTCGAGAGGTAGGCAGAGATCATCTTCATGTCGCTAGCCATAGATTTAGGTTTAACGTAATAGGACACTAGTATTTTTTGGGCCGGACAATGAGCTATCTTCTGTAAATAAGTTTTCATTAACAGCATGTTATCTAAAAGTTTACATCGCAGCTATCACAATAGAAAAGGTTGACAATACTGAATTCCTTTTATGTTGAATAACCGCGTCGTGGAATCTGGGTGTACTCCCCCTTGCAATATTCCGCTTCGAACAAAAATATGCGGCGACACGTGTTTCGCCTCAGCGTGACAACTTGTGCAGTTTAGCGACGAATGAGCCTTTTATTATTTCACTAGATTTTACTCGCGGCTTTGCTCGCGTAAATATAGGTTAGGTTAACAACAGTACTTTTTCTTGATCTATATCCTTTTCGGTACCTCTGACAATGTGTATGCAAAATTTCATGATGATCGGTTGAATACTTAAGGCATGAAAGCGTAACAAACAAACAAACTCACATACGCATTTATAATATTAAGTTTATGATTTGTGTTATGTAACGTCCATTCAGTTCGTGCAAAATTGCCTTACTACGGATGTACGTACATAGTCTCACGCCTAAATCTCCGAAAAGGTAGGTAAAGGAGCATTACAGCCACATTTAACCTGAAAGGTTTTTAAGTGCTACTTTCTTCTTCTTCTTTTCGTGTGGTTAGTGGCCAACCTGTTGTCAAGAGTTATTCAAGCCGCCCGTAGGCCTCTGACATGGCTTAACGACTGCTGTCAATTTGGCAGCAACCGGGGACAACTTTTTACGTGCCCTCCGAAGCACGAAGACGCTCAGATGAAATACCACTAAGCGGTCACCCATCTATAGACTGACCGCAACCAACGTTGTTTCACCTCGCTAATCGTTTACCGATCAGGGAGTGCAACTGACTATGAGCGCCTCAAGTCCCACTTATTCGCAGACAAGCTTACTGCCGTCTACCAGGCACAGTCCTAAGCTCCGTGCCACTACTAAGATTGATAGAGAGAGATCCTCCTAGAAATACCCAGAAACACTTCATCTCGTTAAAGAATCCAAAATCTTATACAAAGCAGTCAAATACCTACACAACCGCTAAGAGTGCTCCAGAAAATCAGAACCGTGCAAATCATGTCGTTGAAAGTTAATTAATAAAGATTATGTACAATCAATGTAATGTAATTGTAATATTTCGTTAAGACCAACCAAGGTTTGTCAGTAAACATTTTCATTGGATAATCTGTTTTATTTTTAAAAGGTTGGCACCGGATAAATTAAATTGCCAACAGCTAAATGGTTTACCTTAAACATTGGTGTGTCACTTGATAAAATTATCATTCAGGTACATTAACGTTCTACCGCACCTCACAATTGCCTTGGCTAAAATTAACATTTTCTTTATTTTTCCTTGTCATTGGTAATTATATTTACTTATTTTATTAAGTTTCTGCACAGGGCTTATCCCGGTATGCTAGCTTCCCACGTTGATCCCACGAAAAGATAAAATAAAGATATTTTAAGGTACAAGGTGAAAATTATTGTGTTGTGTTAGAAGTCTTTGATTAGTTCTGAAATTTGGTATCAGTTAAACAATCATATTTTTTTGTAAATGTTCCTAGCAATATCTATTATGAAATACTGCACTAGTATTTCTTTTAATCCCTGGAGCTAAATTATTCCCGATCGCAGTTTATTTGTGTTACTGTAGAGTGTGAGTTTTGATAAAGTGCACATATGAAAATGAGTGAAACTATACATCATTTTATCACTAGGAAAAGTAATAAAAAAATTTAAAAAAATATTCTTCGATTTATACCTATTTATATTTTTCTTTAGTAGTTATGGACCTTGTACTAAGAAAACTTTGTAACTTTTGAACCAGGTGGTTAATCGTAATGAAACAATAACAGTAATAATACGCAATGTGTAGACAATAACGACGGTATACTATTCACACCAAAAAAAATACCGGTGGCATAAAAATAAGGAACATTTTAGACCAAAACTGAGTATCATGCAATGTTTTTTAAACATTGTTAAAAAACCTAAGAAAACGTCCCCATTGCCCCTAGTTTTTATTAATTGACGTTTATATGTATCTAATAAGCTTTAACCCGTCACGCCTTAAAAAACAAAAATCAAGTCATGTGTCGTCATTTGATCGAACCGGTCATTGGAAGACATTTGACGCCAAAATCTTCTGCGGCCAGCGTCTGGGCGCATGACGCGTGACGGGTTAAAACAACATAAAAACCACACCACCTCAACCACAAAGATGCACGTGGTGGCGGCAAGGTCTTTGTTTAGCCTTTCATAAAATCTGTTTTGTTTGGGATACAGGTGTGGTTTTTATGTTGTGTTAAAGCTCATTAGATACAGATTAACGTTAATTAATAAAAACTAGGGCCACTTCTTGAGTTTTTTAACAATGTTTAAAAAAACATTGTACAGAACTCAGTTTTGGTCTAAAATGTTCCTTATTTTTATGCCACCGGTATTTTTTTGGATGTGAATAGGATACCGTCGTTATTGTCTACACATTGTATATTATTACTGTTTTTGTTTCAAGTCAATTAACCACCTGGTTCAAAACTTACAAGGTTTTCTTGGTACAAGGTCCATAACTACTAAAGAAAAAATATAAATAGGTAATTTTTTTTTTTTTTATTATTTTTCCTAGTGATAAAATGATGTCTAGTTTCACTCATTTTCATATGTGCACTTTATGAAAACTTACACTGTATTGTACACTAGCGATCGGCTCCTGCTTTGCACAGGTAGTAAAAAAACATAAAAATATACACCTGAACCTTTCTCATGAAAATCTCTGTCTATTGGTGAGAACCGCAAGAAAATTCAGTTGTTTTTAAGTTTATGGCGAACAGACGCGGCTTATAATATAATAATATAGTGATGTACACAACACAATGTATTCAATCTCCAACTCAAACTCGCACTTACATAATCAATAACAATGTTCTTGCAGGATTTAATCACATTTACATAATTACATAATAAATTTATTGCATACATTGATCTTTTCGCTCTATGAATTTTTATAGTATATAAATAATTAGATACTATCAAAAAGTCAATTTTTTGGCTGATGATATAAAATGAAGGACCCAATTAGTCTTCTTTTATGCAGCAAAATAGATTTTGCTTATTAAGCAAGATAATCAAGTATATCATTCCTAAGGCAGGCTATCTAGATCCGGTTAGAAGTTACACCTGTATTTACCTTTATTTTACAATTGAGTACAGAACTTACCTCCATTTTTCTCATTTCCTTCTCAGCCTGCAAAATTCCAACATTAATTCAAACACTAAAGGCTGAATGATCGTTGTCAATTAGCCTGACAATTAGGCCTGTACCGAGGTGTTTATGACTGAACACTAATTGAGCTGTCGCCCCTCTAGGGAAAAGTAAACAACCCAACTGTAGGATTCTACCGAATTTTAAGAGGAGCGCACTGGAGAAATTTGACCTTTTGTATTTATGAGATAGGCGAGGTGTTGACTAATGTAAGTTGTTTATCATCAAATATATATTACTAATTATACAGAGTGCTATTGGGGATTGCCTCGATGGTCCCTCAGTATAAGCTTGTGCTGATTGCTGGTTATGAATTCTTATTTTATGTAATGCACAGTTATTGGGTTTTATGTTTAGACATTTTTAATAGCAGTGCGACGTCTGGAAAAGTTTTCGGTGGATGGTGGACCTCTAAGACGTGGGATCGTTAAATGTAGCTGACAAATTGAATTTATATTACATACACCTTTGCCAATTGCTCACTATTGCATGTTAAAACGGAAAAGGAATTATTTATATATAAATATTAAAAATATATTTTACTCGTATCTGTGTTTTCATTATCATGTATTTTAGTCAGCTTAAATACCTATGCGAAATTCTAACTAATATTGTAAATGCGAAAGTGAGTTTGGTTATTTGTTACGCGTTCACGCTGTACTCGACCGATTATCCTTAAACGAATAGACATTGTCAGGGGTACAGAAGATGGCATTGGGTACCTTTCATCCAGAAAAAAGTACTGTTTCTAACCTAACCTATATTTTCGCAAGTGAAGCCGTTCAAAATCTTAAGAAAATTGAAGTGGGTCAAATTTAACATGCAATATTTGTCAATTTACAAACATCGACCAAGTAAAAATAAAAACATTAATTAATTTCTCCTTAATTAGCCCGTAGATTTGCTTAAGCTTAAATAGACATTATTCTGTTGCATATTTTAAGGCTAACTCGCAACACGACTTTATCTTTCATCTAGACTAATTCCAACATTTGTCTTTGAGTTAAGTGTGCGAAACAGGAGCTATGTCTCTGTCTAGATAACTTGAACTTTACAAGAAACATGTATCTGTAGCACGTGCAAGACCTGCATGTTCGAGAGTTCAAAATACTTCTAATTGTATAAGAAGTTTGAATACATGCAGACTCGTGTCGTGAAATACTGGCTCTTGTATAGTCGGCGCTGAGCATTAAACAAATTAAATAAATAGTTTTTTATGAATAAAACCTATTTATTTTTGTTATACATATAGTAGGAGTGTTGTTTTGATTAGTGATGTTTTGAGATTAAACTGAATATTATTTAACTGTTACTGTAGTAATAGATTAGGAATTATCATTATTTTATATGACAGAGCAAATTAGCAACATTAAGTCGATAAACATTTTCAAGTTTTCATAACGTGAAATTTTTTTTTCGACTTATGTCTCTGACTATACAAGACGCGGGACATGTGCATTTTAGAGCATTTGTGCGACTTGTATGCATAGTGTGAACTATTAAAGCGAGACGCCCGTGCACATAACCCGCATGATTAATTGGCGCATGTAGCCAGCGTGAATTGCTTGCGCAAGTATTACGCTGCTGGGCACGGGTCTGTTCTCAGTATGAGAAGGGTTAGGCTATAGTCCACCACGATGGCTCAATGTGAATTGGCAGACTTCACATACATATCTTTGAAAACATTATGGAAAAATCTCAGATGAGTAGGTTTTCTCACAATGTTTTTCTTCGCCGTCAACGCTAGCGAAAATTTACTATTTAATACGCAATAACTTCGAAAAGGAAGGATCGATCTCGATAACTCCGCGTGGCAGTCCAACGGTCTCCTATTTGACTATCGCTGCAAGCTATTGATGACGATGGTTTGATTTTTAAGACTAAATCAAATTTTTACATAATCTGTAATATATATATAACTGCAACAAAAAAGGCCAGCTACATATATTAATTTATACACCCGTGACCGGGTCTTAATTTCGATTTTGGGTCCGGCAATCTTATTGAGTAGTTTTATCAAAAATTCGGTAATCTCACTAAGCTGTATAGCATAGGCTTTGACGTTCATAAGTGTCATTTTTGTGACCTAAATGAATAAATGATTGTTGACTTATCAAAAATTCTCATTAACAACACGAAGCGTGCCCGTTAGATAGTTCTAGGCTCGCCCCTTGTTCCTGAAAACACAGCTTGTTACATCCATACATTTAAGGATATTGTTTCTATATAATGTTTTCTCCTGAATTGCAATGTCTTTGTTCGCTGGTAGATAGAATACCATTTTATCAGAAGCATGATTACGAATTCAACACTGAATCATTTATGAGCGTCTCTCTCCAAACTTATCCTCTAAAATCAGTCATCATGATGAGTGCTCACTGAATTGACAGATGCCGTCTGATTGGTATGCGGTGACGCGCCCTCTGACAAACAACTCATAAATAAATTACTTCAAGATGGAGTTTATTTAATGGGAATGGGGCCATTAACTATTTTGGTTCAATTACCGAGGCATGAGAAATTGGATGTTTACAAATTGATAAACTGCAATTGATGTTGTGGTGAATTGGATATTAGTTTTATTGGGTACTTACTACCTATGCCCGCGGTTTCAACTGCGTTTATGGGTACTGTGCTACCCGCGTGGATCGTAGCGTGATGTTATATAGCCTATAACTTTTATTGATAAATAGGCTATCCAACAATAAAATAATTCTTCAATTCGAATTAGTAGTTCCTGAGATTACCGCGTTCAACCAAACAAAAAAACGAATTCTTCAGCTTTATAATATTAAAGTATAGATGGTTATTGGGTGTGTCTGGTTGGGATGTGAAACATTGTTTGCATTTATATTCTGCAGAAAATAATTTTTGATTATAATAATAATAATATAATATTTTCTTTATAACTAAAATTTACGATTTACAGTGCACTTTAGGAACTCGAGAAGTGAACAATATTTTCTTATATATTGCAAATCACCTGTAGTTTGACACCCTGGCACCTAAGCTAAGATTAAACTTGACCAAAATCAACCGTGAAGAGTTTTCTGATTAACCGCTTTCGGCTGAAAATGTGTATTATCTCTGTCTTCCCCTTTAGAGATATACGGATAACGGTACTATGATATTTATTTGTTTATTTGTTACGCTTTCACGCCTTAACTACTCGACCGAGCATTATAAAATTTCACATACATGTTGTCAGAGGAACAGAAAAGGACATACAGTATCCAAAAAAAGTACTGTTACTAACCAAATCTAGCCTACATTTACGCGAGAGAAGCCGCATCCAAAATGTAGTGTGATATAATATTATTGGCGGGCAAATGTCGATATTAAGAAAATATCGTAAGAAAGAGCAGCACTTCGAGTGACTTGACGAAAGACTGATCACTTAAATTATTTTATTTTCTTCGAGACTCTAAGACTAATTAAATACGATTGATTAGTGATATATTGTAACAGACGGTATTTATTCACAAAACAAAGATTTATTTTTCCAGGCTACTAGATTGAAAGACAGACGTCCCTAACTCTACTACTACTACTAAACTTTTTTTTTTTTTTTTTTTTTTTATTCCCAGGAAAAAATGCTTGATGCACTACCCGCCGGCTAGGGGACGGCACCGGCGCTAACCTAACCTAACTCTGCATTTAGTATACAAGTATAGCTAGCAAATCTTATATCCTGGTAGGTACCTGTTGTCCATAGTACGACGACAAATAAATTGCTTCCGTATCCCTGCGGCGTAGCGCCTAAGATGCTTCAAAGTTAAAAATTTCAGTTTGGAATTTACTTAATCATTAACGAGTTTTTCAATTAAGATGAATACAATATATCATTTCTTATATCTTTACACATTTCAGCACTTGGCAGGTGTTTATTTACTTTATTATACTAAAAAATATTAATAAAATCTTCAACTTTAGTTATACAATTGAAGACACTTGCTGTTTCGTCGACTATTTGTAACTAACTGAAATTACTCTTCTGATATAACAAATTTACTCCCTGCCTATTGAAGGTGTGCTATTTGTTAGTCACTACTTGCGAGCGTGTGTTTGTTATAAATATGTGTGTATGACACAATTAAAGGCACTTGTTTCTCAACCCTTGAATTATGCTATGTGAAAGTGTTTAGTGACTTTTATTATGGCTGCTTGTTATGAACTTAGACATTTTTATGTTTCTCCCTGTTAAAGAAGTTATGAAAAATTGGACACGGCTCTATGAAGCTATAATTCTACGCATCCCAGTTGAAATATGTTTGGAAGATTTAGAAATAATCAAGATCTTTGTGAAGAGTCATATCAGTAATGTCAATCGCAGATGGGCAAGTACTACCAGAAATCGGCAGACTTTTATGAATAGACATGCTGAGAGATTACAATCAAATATCAGTTGGCCAAATTATAATAAATACTGTGAATTTATCTTAGATTTTCAAGCCCAAGATGAAGTTATTGAAAACATCTTTTCAGATTAGGAAGACTTTTGTTGACCTCAGTAACAAACAATATAATAATAGTTCAAAAGAGACTCCGAACGTCTTTTACGTTCAGAGTCTCTTTTGGACTATTCGCCGGAAGGACTCACTTTCGCGTTAGTCTCAAGACTTAGGATAGACAAGAAAAATTACTTAGCTTATGTTATTGACCACATAATAAAGACCCCTGATAGTGTTGCAATTGTTCAAGCCACATTGTTTAAGAAAAATAAGAAAAATCTTTTGACGAAAATCACGCTCAGGGTCTTTATACGTCATTGAACCTGTCAAAGTGGAAATATTTGTGTTTAAGGAAAGTGCTGTTAGATTGTGAAGTTCCAGTGTTACCATCGTATCACGAACTCCTTGAAGCTAAAAAGAGATGCTATCCACATGATTTAAAAATTACTGAGAGCCAGAGTGAAGCTTTAAGCCCTGTTGGATCTGACAGTGCAGAAGTTTATTCAAGTTATCGGTATCCAGTTTGATTCGTAAACTGAAGGATTTAAATTAATCAGTAATTGGTATTTAAATAGAGCTTCTTCACAAAGCTACAAGCAAAGAAGTAAATATGTAGACTTCAGTGATTTATAGATTTTCATGTCAAGTCTTGTCCCTATATAGATACCACCGTAAGGTAAAACTCCTCACCTTCTTAAACACATTATTGCAGGCCCATTCAATTCGAGTTTTGTAAAGAGACAACAGAATACATCAAGCAAGAAAAAGCTGCATTGAAAGAAGAAATAGAAATCATCAATCCTACGAAAAGGGCCGGGCTGGAGATTAGTCACGACCTTGATATGACAGTGATCGACGGATAAGTGGCCATTATTATAACAGATACTTCGTTTGCATCTGTCTGCAATATTTGCCTCATTAAGCCGGCTAAGATAAACAACCTGTTAGAAGTATTTTCAAGACATATTCGAGAAAACGTTTATAAATTTGGACTTTCTACTCTTCATAAGTGGATCCGTTGTATGGAGTGTATTCAACACATATCTTACAACATGGACTTTAAGATGACTTCACGAGGTGCCGAGATGCAACGAGGGCCTAAAAGCTGCGAAGAAGCAATTGACACAAGGAGAATTTAAATAAATTGGAATACTTGTGAATTTTGTGAAGCAAGGCTTTCGAACCACAAACGACGGAAGATAGAAGGTTTTTTAGAGATTATGAGAAATCTGCGAAATAACTAATATTGTCAAAGACCTACTGAAGCATTTTGTGGTTATTCTTTAAACGGTGTCATCTAGATGTACAATAGATATTGAAAATTCAGGACTTATTGCAGAGATATTGCTGAAATGTTTGTTCATTTATACCCATGGTTTTATATGCGCCAAGTGCGCACAAACTACTCATACATGGTGCGGACATTTGTAATCACCGCACTGTGGCTTTCTACCAATTGGCATTCTTTCCGAAGAAGCGGATGAAGCACGAAATAAAGAATTTCAAAAAGTTCGTGAACTTCACACACGAATATTTAACAGGATTAAGACCAACGAAGACTCACTCCATATTTTTTTAATTAGTTCAGATCCATATTCGACCAAAATACAACAACTCAAAGCAATCTGATTTTTTCCAGATGCCAAAGACTTTTATTGCTGCCTGAGGTTGTAACAGAATAAACCGAAAATATGGATTTACAGGAGTTGCAGTCTGAAGATGATCCGTTAGCGTAAACTTGACGGATTTAGTGAAGTTGTTATCGTTACAATTGAGTTTATTAATTAATTGTTTTCTTATAATAGTCTTTTTCAGGACTACTGAAAATATCTCTTTTCAGAGCCACATCTATTTCTAATTGTTTCTTTTAAGATGAGTCATGATAGTAGTATAACCAACAAGGTCAATTATGAATCAATAGGACATAACAACAGATGATATTTTTTATAAAAAAGTATAATTAAGCACAAATTACGTGTGATTTATTTCAAGCGAAAAACTCGTTAATAATATTAAGATAATTCAACAATAAAATCCTAATCTTTGAACCATTATAGGCGCAAAGGCCGCAGGGACATGCAAGCAATTTATATGCCATCATGTTAAGGACAACATGTACTTATCGGAATATAAAGTTTGCTTGCTATACTTTGATACTGAACGAAGGAAAAATATTTATTTTCTCCCATACATATTTTTTGTTTGACGCTATGTTGCAATTGTTTTGAAAAGTTTTAGTAATAAGTATTAATCAACGTAAAATTTTCTGTCAAAAACAATATTTTTTTTAAGTGGCGTAAGCGTTTTCGAGCCTGGATCCACCTTTTTAAAATCCGAACGACTGTACCCGCCGCCGCGCCGGTCGAAATCTCGGCAAGGTCGCGATTGCATGTGAAAGTGATTCGCGCGGACCCTTGCGACTCTGATTATGGCGAGGAACACCATAGTAGGTTTAGTCGATATTACCGGGATGTCCCATCTTTCCCTGGGTGAATCCGACATAACCCCTTCGCCCACACCCGCTGAGGGGTATGCGTCAATGCATTAACCCACGTAAAAACAAGAAAATGGTGTAACAATACTATTTAAAAATATTTATAATGCAGCCTATGTTACTCGGTGATGATAATATAGCTTTCTAATGGTGACATAATATTTAAAATCTGTTCAGTAGTTTTTGAGTTAAATCTTTATAAACAAACAAACAAAGAATATTTTTTTTCTCTTTGTAATATTAGTATAGATTTTGTAGCAATTAAATATATAGACCACGTGATGGTAGCTTAACCTTAGTTATAACCACTTTCAATACCAGGACGTTACCAGTCGTGCGTTTCGCACCATAGGGTAAAGGAATAAAAGATGGGATGAAAGGATATGACATAAAAAATATATACTAAAAATAATTACCAAGCAAAACTCAGTAAAAGTATACTTTTACACTGGATTCCGGCAAGATTGTATTGAGTATTTTTCCGGAAAGCTGGCACATTTGTACATTTACAACATTTTTGGTGATGCAGGTTATTTGGCTCATAAAGTATACTCTTACAATATCTTTGAATTATGTGTTCAATTCTTAATCATCGCCATAAAAAGCCCATCAGCCCAGTTGAATAAGCTCTGTTCATCGATTTTACTGGCCTATTTTAGATATACTATTATACAGTATTTATAAATATACATATACTATGTATAAATAGTATATCTTGCCATAAATAGTGTAACAAAATATACAATATATTTATATGTAACTTTATATTTATTATATTTTTATCCAATTTTACATGAGTTTCATTTTCTTGTGTATTTTGAATAGAATGTGTCATAAAAGTATTATTCATAGGCCTGCAAGAATATCAGCGTTATAGTCTATACTGCTACAGTGGCTGACGCAGTTGCCTAATTTGGTCTCCATGTACCGTCTTCTGTTTAATTGTATTTTCTCAAATATGATTATGTATGTATGAGATACAAATAAAACATTTTCTTTCTTACCTTTCTTATATTGAATGCCTTTGCCCACGGACCAATATTATACGAGGGCATTAACCCGGCCCCAGGGACGACTGTGTCACCTTCTCTGCTCTCCACTGGAGTAACTCCTGTCCAACGCTTCCATGTCGCGGGGGTGGGCGCAACGCATCTCAGTAGGCCGGGTGTGGTGGTGGCCGAGTTCAGACAGGGACCCAGTTCTGCGGGGTATAACGCGGAGACGAGTCCTGGTATACGGGTGAAGACCTCAACGGCTGTGAAGGCAGATATGGAGACCACTGGTACGGTGGAGCAGGTGGAAGGGGCAAAACCCACAAGCTGCCCTTACATATTGAGGCCACAGGTTGCGGTGGATCTGCATCGTTAGGCAGGACGATGCAGTAGGGATGGCAGCGGATGAGACGAAGGTCCAACGGTGGCTCCCATACGACTCCGTAAGTAATACTGCCTAAGCATCAGGCGGCAGCCGGCTGTTAAACCCTAGCCACAAATAATACTATTAATGAGGCAAAACAAGAATAAGAGAGCGATAATGGATAGGGCGTCCCCCTCAAGCGACGGCACGAGTGAAGACACGAACAATATTAGGGCGTCCCCCCTAAGCGATGGCAAGAAGAAATATCGGATCATGGCACCAATATTCAAGAGGCGTATAGACACTTGGCATATTGGATCCGTCACAGGACGCAGCGCGGCACTTAGTACCGTACTAGAATGACGAAATATAGACGTATGTTGTGTACTGGTATCCAAATGGAAAGGTGCCAAATCACGACAAATCGGAAAGGGATATAAGCTCATTTACAACGGAACCACGAATACTAGGAACGGGGTCGGTATCATTCTGAGCCACCGCCTCAGCGATAAAGTAGTGAAGATAAACAGAGCCAGTGACCGTATCATCTCAGGTAAGATAGCTCTCGACCGTCAGCCATGCTTAAACATTATATCCGTCTATGCACCACAAATTAATTGCCTGGAAGCTGAAAATAATGAGTTTTGGGAAGAACTACATACCTTAGTTGGTGCCACATCAAGTAAAGAACAAAAACTTATCTGCGGCGATTTGAATGGACATGTTGGCCGAGAGAGGGACGGATATGAAGGCTTCCATAGAGGATATAGCTTGGGGGCAAGAAACCAAGAAGGAGACAGGTTCCTGGACTTTGCAGCAACTCTTAGTTTCTCTATAGTTAACACCTACTACCAAAAGAAAGATGAACACCTGATCACATACAAAAGTGTAAACTCCAAGTCATAAATTGAAAATTTTTCTAATGGAGAAACAAAACATCACACTAGCCAAAGATTGCAAAGTAATCCCACGTGAACCTCTGACCCCACAATATAGGCTCCTGCTTCTTGCACTAAATCTCCGTCACCCAATTAGGACTAAACCACCGAGAATAGAGAAGATAAAATGGCACGCTCAGAATGGGGCTAAAGTTGACTTTCTGAAAGAGAAGCTAGTTGATCATCTGCAGGAGGGCAATAACATGAATACCTCTCCAGACGAAGCGTGGACCAAATTTGAGAACGTCTGCGTTACAACAGCTAAATACTTGGCATCAGTAAAGGAGCCTTACACAACTCCAAAGATTCTGATTGGTGGAATGATCAAGTAAAAGAGAGTGTAGAAAAAAAGAAATGCCTCTTTAAGATATGGCAGGCTACAAAAGCAGACGAGAACAAGGATAGGTATAGGCGAGCCAAGAAAGAAGCCAGAAAAATATTTGCCATGCAAAAGGATGAAACTGAAAAATATCTCTATTCACGTCTCGAACAGGTTCGGGTTCGCAGACCGGTAATATGTCAAGCCCTCAGAGCACATAACATACCCAAACAATACGTTAACCTTGTATAGGACACATACAGCCATGTCCGGACAGTAGTACGTAAAAAGTAGTAGACGTAAAAGTAGGAGTTCACCAGGGCAGTGCTCTGAGTCCGCTGCTCTTCAACATTGTCATGAACTACTTAACCGCGAACATACAAAAAACAGTACCATGGAACATGCTTTATGCAGATAATGTCGTTTTAATATCGGACAGTAAACAGGATCTACAGCAAAACTAGAGCAATGGAGGAAAGCCTTGGAGGATAATGGCCTACGAATAAGTATAGAAGCAAGACAAGACAAGATGGTTTGCCACTTTCATCAAACGAGCCCGCTCAAAACGGACGTCACGCTAAAAAACACCAAGTTGCCATTAGTTAGTAAGTTTCCTGGAGCAAATGGTGCTCACTCACGGGAGTTTTGTGTGATACTAAAATACCTATAAGAACTAAAGGTAAAGTATACAAAACCGCAATAAGACCAGTGATGTTAAATGGCAGCGAAGCATGGGCTGCTAAAAGAATTCACATACAAAACTTCATTCTGCCGACATGCGAATGCTCCATTGGTCTGGAGGTGTTACAATGAAAGACAAAGTCCGAAACGAGTACATTCGAGGAAGTCTAAAAGTGGCACCCATCGCTGACAAAATGGTAGAATCGAGGCTGAGATGGTACAAGCATGTGATGCGCCGACCCGAAGACTTCGTAGTGAAAACATGCTTATCCGTCGCAACAGAAAAAAGAGGAAGAGGAAGACCGTCAGTAACATGGTTAACGACTGTCCAAAAGGACATAAAAACAATGTCACTCGTAGAGGACGATACTAAAAACCGCAACAAGTGGCACCTCAGAATTAGGAAAGCCGGCCCCGTGGAACGGGAGGTGGCGAGAACAAAAAGAAGACCTTTCTTATATTGAATAACTTGATTGTCAAGTAATTTAATTAGGTAAATTACAATAATGTAAACGAGGTAACAACAAATGACTGTTTCGATGGCGCAGGGGAACGTAATGTAACTGCTGTGCATGAGGTCTCGGTTTTAATTCCTGCGTTAGGCTAAGTATTATTTTCGTTTTATTTTTAAAAGATCTCGTAGTACTCTACTCAATAGACTAATATGCTCATGTGCAATACATGGGACCAAAAAGTAATATTGATCAAATTTGTTTGTTAGTAAATACAATTCTCTCATTATTAATAAATCCTGTAACGCGAGTGACGTTACATACATTCAAATATTTTAATTGGAACAACCATTTCTGGATCGCACAAGTTTTCATCCCGTGTGGAATTTGAACCCACAACACTCGACATGAGGCGACTACAGGCGTAGTAGCTGATACTACGCCAATCAATTGCACACATTGGGAGTATAGACATGCATCTAAGTATGTATGTAATAAACAAATCGTTAAAGATCTCGCGACATCAAATATGAGAGGTACAAGTTTTTTTTCACAATCTGAGCACCAAACGAAACAAGGGAACTCGTTTCCGAATAAAAAACCCAACACGGGACGGAGCTTCCGTTCAAATGCAAAGTTTTCAATATTGCAACAATCTCTCGTCTCAATGCCGTTGGCGAGTAGACTTCAGAATGATGTAGAGCCGGAAGAACGATTAAATATTGAAAGTGCAGCGTTTTTTGAGGAGAAAAATGAACTGTCACACATTTATCATAATTACGTGTTACCAATCCATTGCTTTTATATTGTATATGTTAGTCAGCAATGAAGGCTTAGAAAATATATTATATTGTAACAAAATGGTATCTATACTAAAAAAATGTTACTATATATTTTTGAACCTATTGAATCCTAACTAATATTATAAACGTGTATGTGGGTTTGTTTATGTTTTACGCTTTCCCGCCTGAACTACTTAACCGATCTTCATGAAATTTTGCATACACGTTGTCTGAATCAATCCTAGATGATAATGGCATCTTTCTGGATTTGAAGTTTAGTTTTCAGTCTGTTAGCAGTTAGTCCCTAGGACATTACACTCCGTTACTGACAAATCCCAAGACCGGAGCTGACTAGCAAAAGAGCGTACTTGTGCACTTTAAGTGATAATTTGCTAAGGCCTAAGAATAAGTAAAATTGACTGTAAGGATAGCGATTAAGTGGTTGCCTCGCTTGACACTGCGTCGAATTTTGTGGGTTCGATCCTCACACAGCACATGAATGTGTGTGATCCATAAATAGATATTTCCAGTCTGCTGCTAATAGAACGTCAAAATAAAATGGCGGATGCCACTTCTATTTATATTATTGCCTAAGTAGACGGTGCCAAATATCTGGTTGTGTGGCGAGCACACGGTATTGCTCTTTTATTGCAAACAGGCCGCATTGTGCTGCCACGACGGGCGCCCAACATCACAACTACAGTTCACAAAGTTTGTGACGAGCCAAACTACTGGTACACATTACAATTCGTATGTTTGAAGTGTAGCTCTGCTGAGTAACGAATTCATACAAAAAGTAAATAAGGAAAAGTTTGCATTTGAAATGTGGTGTTGGAGATGGATGAAATGGATAAGCTTTGAGGAAAGAAAAACAAGTGAAAAAGTGTTAACTATGGTTAATAAGGAAAGACAGTTGTTGAAAACCATAGATAACCGGCGAGGAATGTTAATTAGCCACTTATTACGACCTAACGATTTATTAAAAAGAAGGTAAGTTTTAAGTAAGGAACAGAAGAGAAGATTGAGAGATATTTTTGACTAGCAAGTAATGGAAAAGTAGGAGTCGAGTTATTACGACTCGACTCAGTTTCTCACTCAGTGTGTCAGGAGTAGAATACGGAATCTCGACAAAGACAAAGACAAAGACAAAGACAAAGACATTTATTGCATAACTGTGTAGTAATGTACATGGATGGTAAATATGTATAATGTATCAACAGTTTACCCGTTACGGGCATTGCAATTATATAATATTAGATTTTAATAATGCTTACAATTAAAGAATTCATGCATGTTATAAAATACCTTTTCCAATAACCACTTTTTTAATCTTATTTTAAACAAATTGCCATTTAGTTTTTTAATTTCTAGAGGTAAATGGTTATATACTCTTATAGCAGAGACATATGTGCTTTTGTAGTAAATTGTTTTATGGACGATTGGCATGCTTAAATTATATTTATATTGCGTTCTTACGTTAGGTTTTAGATTGTATTTTATATCAAAATATTCAGAATTACGTTTAACAAAGAGACTAAGTTCCAATATATACACAGAAGTTAGCGTCAAGAAACCTTTTTCTTTAAAGACTACTCTTAAGGAATCGGTGGTTTGCATATTATACATAACTCTTAAACATTTCTTTTGTAAAATAAATGTTGATTTAATATTTGTGGAGTTACCCCAGTATATGACACCATATGTTAACAATGGATACACGTAGCCGTAATACGCTGATTTTGCTATGCTCGTTGAAGCACTTTCAGCTAGTATTGATAGGACATAACAGAAGCTAGATATTTTTTTGTTTAAGTTTTCTATATGGCTCTTCCAATTTAAATGCTGATCGACGAACTCAATATCGATAAATGCTAATATGACGCTACAAGATTGCGATGCACGTTACTGCGAAAGACCGTCTCTGCGAAGTCACTACACTTCGATGCATGTTACCGCGATAGGTCTTCACTGCGATACTACTTGACTTCGGTGCACGTTACCACGAAAGATTTTCACTGCGATACTACTAAACTTCGATGCACGTTACCGTGAAAATAATTTCTTCGTAGCTATGTACCTGACTTCGATAATCTATTGCGAAAGATAATTACTGAGGAACTATTAGACTTCGACATACCTACTCGTCTTTCGTTAAGCTTAACATATCAGTACCTACTTAGCTATCTACATTTATTTAATTAATTAATTTTTTATTATATTATCACTTATAAAGGAGTCTGCCCACTACCCTGTCTCATGCCATGACCGTGCATGGAACGTGTCAGGCAAAAAAATATTCTTTGTAAGGAAATGTATAAGACTATGCCCACTAGACCGTTCCTTCACCGATCAGCAGTTCCTATAGCAGGGCTTCTCATGTTGCTTTTCGTGTCTCATACGTTCCTAGCACGGTCATGGTATGAGACGGTGTAGTGGGTAGACTCCTTTAGAATAAGAATTCACTGAAGAAATTAATTGAACATAGATATAAATCCCGAAATAATAATGTCTGATTTTGTTCTCGCTTTATAAATGCCAGTCTGAGGGTATTGCCGAACGAATTATTATCAACGTGATTAAGCCGTATAAACGCCACGATAGGCGTGCTGGTAATTCTGTTCAAAATACATCGACGGAAAATCTCTATATTACTATAGATCAACACACAATCGCATCTGTCTTCGGTCTTCTGCAGCTCGGAAAATAGTAAGTCTTTTTTTTAACAAAGAAGCTATCCGCTCTAGTGCTTAATTCTTGTGAGGTGGTGCTGTGAAATCCAAACATACACAAAGAATAACTATGGGGTCTTCCATATGTTGCCAATTTTTTGCCGGTTCAGGCAGTATTACTAGGTCTTCCTGTAAAAATAGCCATTTACCAAATTTTGTGATTAACTCAAAATCATCTATTCATTTAGAACAATTTAAAAGTTTCAAAATATTTAATATACAAACACCGAGTTGCTACTATATCATTTAATTACCGAATGTAATGAAAAGACACTCCTGTCTTATTATATTCTTATGTCTTAAGGTCTCTCTTGCTCCTACGATGTTCCAAAATACACCCGCGAAACAAATAAATAAACAGTGGTCTAGTGTGACTTTTCTAACCAAAGACGTTAGTACGACAATCGCATTCACTATCACTGCGCTATGCAAGGCAAACAAATGAAAGAACTAGATTTAAAATGCATCTGCTTTGCTCTTAAGAGAAAACAGGCTTCGTATTATCACTACACATTATGAAACAACGTCCCCGCCGCATCTATCTGTCTCTGTTCACGATAAACTCAAAATGTACTGAACAGATTTTCATGACAGCGTGATTCATGAAAAAGGTTTAGGTTCATAATTTGTTAAAGGTTTGTAATAACCGTAAGAAGCCGAGGCGGGTCGCTAGTATTGTTATAAATATCAGAAGTGTTCACGTCTAGAAATAACTTCACGAGCCGCAAACGTGTAAATTGAATCAAAACTAGGACTCGAATGTTTGAAATTGTGGACCACACCACAGGTTTTGTAGTTTTATTGAAGCGTGCATTTTCACGTTGAAATGTTCGACATATTTGTAACCTGCCTATGTTTGTTCGCTGTCAATAGTTGTCGGCCAGAATAAACTGTAGTTTTCACTCTTTATGTTTTTATACTGCGCTTGAATTGTACGTAGGCAGTGTGCTATTGATATTCTTATAACATTTCATACGTACGAAATATCGTAGGTAAAATATATCTTGCTCATATTTTTTGGTAATTCGGTTAATTAGATTAGATTTTTTTTTTGTATGAGATAGGTGGCAAACAAGCTCACGTATCGCCTGATGTTAAGCAATTACCGCCGCCCATGGACACCCGCAACACCAGAGGAGTTACAAATGCGTTGCCGGCCTTTTTAAAAGGAGTACGCTCTTTTCTTGAAGGTTTGTAGGTCGTATTGGTCCGGAAATACCGCAGGCGACAGTTCATTCCACAGTTTAGTTGTGAGATGTAAAAAATTTCTGGTAAAACGCATAGTTGTGGACTGCCAACCATCTAAATGATGGGGATGGAAATTCTGTCGCGTAGGACGATGGCGAAAAGAGGCGGCAGGAATCAGTCCGAACAATCTCTCGGAGCACTCCCCATAGTAAAAACGATAGAAGATGCATAGCGAGGCCACATCTCTACGCAGCGCCAAGGGGTCTAACTGATTTGAAACAACCCGGCAGTCGACGATTCGAGTCGCTCTCCGTTGACTAGACTGCATTATTGATGCTATGACATAAGTTAGCGTTTATGTTGTCTCAAGATCAATTCCGCGGTTGGAAAGTCTTCTCTACGTCCCATACTGTCAGATTATGATTACTATATTATGCCGCGTGTAGAAACCTAATGAATAAGATGGTAATACTAGCTTCTGCTTGCGGCTTAACCTTTGTTGATCCCATGAGAACGTATTACTGATATAATAAGTAGCGTATAAGTTAATCCAGAATGTGGTTTATCTGTATGCTGAATTTCATCGGAATCCAAGCAGGGGGCGGATGTATGCGTGATTGAATAACGAACATCCATATATACAAATTTCAAATCTCAAAAATACCCAACATTCTTAATGCGAACGTGAGTTTGTTTGTGATGCTGAGCGAATTTCCGCGCAAAAGTAAGTATATAATGATAAGGAAATTGAAATTCTAGTTACCATTTCCAATTGTTTTTTTTTAATTGGTTTGCATCCAAGATAATTGACTTCACATACAGACAACACGTATATTTAAACTAACTGTCCACAGCGGTTTCGCTCATGTTTATAATTACTGCTCCGCTCTCGTGAGTCGTAACATGATGTTTTATAAGCTACTAGATTTTATCCACGGCTTCGCTCGCGTAAATGTACGTTATGTAAGATTAGCAACAGTACTTTATCTGGATGAAAGGCACCCTATATCCTTTTCTCTTCACCTGATGTGTATGAAAAATTTCATGATGACCAGTAAAGTAGTTCAGGCGTGAAAGTGAAACAAACAAACTTAAATTCGCATTTATAGTATTAGTTAGGATTACCTTGCCCAAGAATTAGGGATCATTCTCACTAGTTCAATGGAACAAAAACCGATGGAGCTAGTAAGAATCATCTCCTCTCCGTCCATAACTGTGCTCCAGAGCAGACGTGTGTTCGGTTTATTAGTAAAAAGTGATACAGTGTATACGCAAATCTAACCCATACAAATAAAGGAAAAACGCTTAATTCTATATCTAGTGTAATTAGTTACTTAATACTATACACGCTGTGATCGTTTGTTGGTGCGCGCCGCACGGACCTGCCCTCACCCCCGTGAGAAGAGTTTGTCCCTAGATAATTGCTGTCTCGCTCCTACCTGCCGGCCGACAACGCAGGTCGCCAAGGTCGTGTGACGTACACGCAGCCGCTTCGCTACGTGCCCGCTACGAGAAGCTTCAATCTTATTACCGAGTGTCTACGGTCTCTATTGCATCGGCCTTCGCAACAATGCCCCGCAATCAAAGATCACCGCCAGCTAAAGCTAACGCAAACAGTAACTTATTGCAAGTAAGTTCTGACTCGGATATTCCGCATACAATAACGAGCGTTATGAGCGCATTTGATAATGTAAACATGTCATCGCGCTCCAAACGCCCTCGCGAAGAATCGCCGCCAACCACTGAGTTCGCTACACTAAAAAAGGAAATACTTGAAATGCTCACGTCATGGAAAAATGAACAAGAGGTAAAGCAAACCATGTTTATGAAGGAACAAAACTCATCTATCTCCAAATTGCTAACAGAAATAGCGGACCTTAAGCTACACTACCACGCAATCCAGAAGTCAAACGAAGAAATTGAGAAGAACATTACCTTTATAAGCAAAAAATATGATGACATAATCAAACAAATTGACTTATTACAAAAGGAGAAGCAAGCTTATAGAGAAAGCATAAATCACCTTGAAATAAACGTTCAAGACTTACAGCAAGTATCCCGCCCGTCCAGCATTGCGGTCCGTAATATTCCACCAAAAGATAACGAGTCTATGTCGGACCTATCAAAAATTTTATCTAAACTGGGGTCGGCAGTCAATGTGTATATAAGTGAGTCCAATATACGAGACGTGTACCGTCTCCCAGGCAAACCTGGCACAATAAGACCGATCGTAACAGAATTTACAAATGTACAAATGAAGAATCAATTACTCACATCAGTGCGGAATTTTAATAAAAAACAGCCTAAAGAAGAACGGTTAAATAGTCACACAATTGGGATGCCGGGGGACCGTCGCCCAGTCTATATCGCAAAATATCTTCCCGGGAGTACAAGGAAGCTGCTGCATGCTGCAAGGGATTTCGCTCAAACCAAGGGATTCAAATACTGCTGGAATATTAACGGCAAAATCTTCCTGCGCAAAATAGAAGGCGCAAAAAGCCTTATGGCGAAAGCCATAGTATATCATAGTATAGTATAGTACATGCAAACGTGATATATATAACTTGTTATTAGCAAAGCAAAATACTACGTGCCGTAATACATAATAGTTAATATTGTTAATTATGCAAATAAAGTAAACATCATAATTTCCCTTTCCTATATAGGTCCGTACTACGTATGTATAATAACTTAGTATATAAGCCTTAATTAAGTAACAATAAACCAGTCAATATTCAATCACCACATCGTCGTTTTAATTGGTTCATAAAGCAACACGCAATAAGCCTCCTTATCAAGTCAGAAAAATCTCTTATGGATTTGCAAGTAAACGAATGACTAATTAATTTCTTAATACCATTATATTATTTGCTTGCAATGCTTAGGATCCTACAATTTTGTTATATATACTTAGCTCTAATTAGATTTACACAAATCGATAATACTGCATGTAAACTAATCACCTCTACAACATTTATACCTCTAATCACCCCATACATGCTCAAAATTTTTATTGTTACATACACAATATATAACTTATTCATGACTAAGTTACTATTTACACACTTAACTAACACTTATATCATATACACACACAAACACAAAAATACTTTTACCTTATACCACAGGATATATTAGAATAGCTTATACAAAACTCGTCTTTATCACATCACAACACCTAAACCTATCTGCCACAGCCACATTACATTGTGTTTTTGTATGTCTGTCGCTATAATCTCTACCGCGATAGTAGAAGGTATTATCCCAGGCCTCCTGAGATATCCTGTCTACATTATTTTCACCCGATATCAATGGCTATGATAAATGATCTCAATAAAGAGATAGATAAAGTACAGATATCAGCGTCGTTCACTTGTCCCCCACAAGACTGCCCCAAATATATAAATACCCCCAGCGCGTTGAATATCCTCCATTTAAATATAAGAAGTATTCACAAAAATTTCAATGATTTTATATGTCTGCTGGCTTCTATAAGGATAAAATGTGACATCTTAATACTGTCCGAATGTTGGCTTAAAAACACCACATCTATCACATCTAAACAAACACCCTGTTAAATCAGAATGACGAATAGTAATTTACATCCGAGATCATTTGTGCTATAAATATACGAACCGATCTTTGCTAATGCTAGCTGCCTTGTTTGTACTTTAGATAATAAGCTCGCTATCGTGGCACTCTATAGATCACCATCTCAGGAGATAATTGACAAGTTTTTAGACAGTTTAAATACATTACTATTAGGCTACAGCACATACAGTGACGTCATAGTAATAGGCGACATAAATCTTAATATAGGTGCCGGTCACAATGATCCACGTTCTCGCAATTACCTAAACTTAACAGCCTCCCACGGACTTCTTCCTGCACATGTGTTCCCTACCCGCTTGCGCAATTGCTTAGATCATATTTTGCTAAAATCTAATGGTCAAGCTACAGCGCTGGTATTAGAAACCACTATTACTGATCACTTAGCACTTGTACTAAGTTTGAAATCTAACAGCTCTACAAATATCACTCCCAAATCAAATTCATCTCGACTTCATATGACAAACGCTATTAAAGACATTGAGGACTATGATTTCTCCATCATATCTACATTGAACGACCCTATTGTCGCTACAAATAAGCTCCTTGAAGTTATGTCACTAATAATACTTAGAAATACTATTCGTACATGTTTACCCTGTAAACTCAGAATAATTAAACCCTGGATTACACGCGGTCTATTAAGATGCATACGCAATAGGGGAAAAATGCACAAACAAACAAATAAGGACCCCAACAACCCCATTTTAAAATTAACCTACCTGCGATATAGAAACTTTTGCAACAACTTATTAAAGAAATTGAAAATCGAGTACGAGAAACGGCTGTTTGAAAATGCCAAAATTAATCCCAAGAAAATGTGGGACGCCATTCGAACTGTAACCGACACCCAGCGTTCATCGCCTGTACCCACTGAACTATTGAAAATAGAACTAACCCCTTCGGAATCTGTCAACTCGGTTAATAGTTTCTTTGCGAATGTGGGGAAATCTCTAGCTAATAAAATATCACAAAATGTAACAATGTTCCCACAACCAACCTCAAATAACAAATTCTCCTTGGTCAATTCGTTGGGCCTACTAATGACGGATGAGGAAGAAATCAAGGGTATCATTAAAGAACTTCGTATGGATAGTGCTCCCGGTTGGGATGGTATATCTCCAAAGTTATTGAAATCCACCAGCCACATTTTAGTTACACCCATAACAGACATTTGTAATTTAGCTTTATCTTCAGGATCCTTCCCAAAAGCGCTAAAAAAGGCCACTGTTCACCCAATCTACAAATCGGGAGACAGAGACAGTGTCAACAACTATCGCCCCATTTCAGTCCTACCAGTCATCTCTAAAATACTCGAAAAAGTTCTTTACAAAAATCTCAGTAGTTATCTTATCAAATACCAAATCATTTCTAAAAACCAATTCGGCTTTAGAAAGGGTCTCTTAACCGAGGACGCAGTGTGTACATTGCTGAATATTGTGGTAGACCAAATGGACAGAAAACAAAAATGCCTTGGTATTTTTCTAGATCTTTCTAAAGCTTTTGACACTGTCTCTGTGCCTACTCTGCTTACAAAGTTGGAGTCGATTGGAGTGCGCGGTGAGGCCCACAAAATATTCAAGGACTTTCTAACAGACCGTACGCAATGTGTAAAGATAGGGTACAACATGAGCAATGAGGAATCATTAGACGTTGGTGTTCCACAAGGAAGCCTTCTTAGTCCGTTACTTTTCCAGATATATGTATATGAATGATCTTTGTTCCCTCTCCCTGCCCTCGACCCATATCCTGGCATACGCAGATGACACCGTCATTTTAACATATGGTGAAAGCTGGACTGCGACAAAACAGACTGCCGAAAAAGCACTACGTGCTACAACGGTCTGGTTAGCCAGCAATAGCCTTACTTTAAACCTAAGTAAAATCAACTTCATCACCTTTGGACTCCGACCTTCTCTCTTGCCTCCGGAAAGTTCTATAACAATCAAAGCGCACTCATGTGCATCCGAGGATTCACAGTGTATGTGTATTTGTGTGTCCCGAGCCTCAGTCGTAAAATATCTTGGACTACATTTTGATGCCTGCCTATCCTGAAAACATCATTTAGAAACCCTGTCTTCCCGAATCTGAAAACTATTATACCTATTTAAAAAACTTAGACTGTCCGCCCACAAAGAGGTACTATATATGGCCTATTGTTCTCTATGGGAATCCATATTAACCTATTGCATCACGGCCTGGGGAGGAGCAGCGAAATCTACCTTAATACATGTGGAACGAGCTCAAAGAGCTGTCATAAAAGTGCTTCTTAGTAAGCCTTTCAGATATCCCACGCGACAACTATGCAAAGACTATAAAGTGCTAACAGTCCGGCAACTTTTTATCTATCGAACTATAATTCGTACACATCAAATATTACCACTAAAAAAGCGCGATCGCCTTGTAGCTGCAAAGAGAAGACCAGACTTAGCATGTCCAAAAAAAAACACATTCACAACTTTTGCTAGACGACACTTTCCATATCTAAGCGCCCTAATTTACAATAAACTAAACCAGGTCCTGAGAATACATCCACTCAACCTATATAATACTAAAATCACAATAAAAAAATTCCTTGCAACCCTAGACTACAAAGAAACAGAAGACCTATTAAAACATCCGTAAGGTAGGTTTATATAGCCACTACATAAACAAGACTTATACATAGTATAAAACATATAACCTCCCGCACAATCTACGCCAATTATACATTCTCAGTAATCACATACACACACACACAGACACACATACAGAGACACACACACACACACACTCACATACACACACACACACAAACACTCGTGTACACACAAACACACACACTCACTCACACACACGCGCGCATTTCTCACCTCTCCACTTGCAACTTTTGAATACATATATTATGACTTAATAAACAGCGCATTAAATTATAAATCGACGGACGGTTGGATGACCCATGTAACACAGGATTCTCCTAGCATAGGGGTCATTGATCACATAGTGTGTACAATTATGTTTATAATAATTAAAACAAGGAATATGTTTAAGTTGCACTCTTTGTACAATTATGTTTTTATGAATAAAATTATTATTCTCTTTATTTAAATATTTTCAATATATTTTTCATTTTTAAATATACATATATCTATAAAAATACATATCATTTAAAAATATAAAATATATGGTACCCCACCGGCATCGGGCACAGGGTCCAAGCTGCCGGTGGTTAGGATTCTAGAGATAGGAACCTCCTCACAATGCGTGCTGTATCTAAAAGCACTGCCCTCCGCATCAAACCCTTGATCCAAGCACCCAACGCGAGCCTCTTTAGATGGTGATCGAGGCTCTTGGCTATTAGACCATTGACAGATATGACTATCGGCACAATGATTGCCGAATCAACGTCCCACATGTCGACAACCTCGCGAGCCAAATCGAGATATTTAATTTGCTTATCTTTTTCAGCTTTCGCGAGATTGCCGTCATGCGGAATGGTGAAATCGATAATCAATGCGCGGCGCTCTGATCGATCTATCACCACAATGTCAGGTTTGTTGGCCACAACAGTCCTGTCTGTGATGATAGTTCGATCCCAGTACAACGTGACATGACCATTTTCGAGAACTGATTCAGCTACATACCTGTAGTACGGCACTTCAACATCTACAAGTTTGTATTTCAGAGCAAGTTGCTGGTGAATAATCCTGGCTACTTGGTTATGTCTGTGCAAGTACTCGCCGTTAGCAAGACGAGAACAACCGGAAACTATATGCCTGAGGGACTCACCAGGTAGGTGGCACGCCCGACAAATGTCAACCGTACCATCCCTCAAGATATATCTCCGGTAGTTATTCGTCTTGATAACTTCGTCCGCAATAGCACAGACAAACCCTTCGGTTTCCCCAAAGAGGTCACCGAAACGTAGCCAGTTCACGGAGGCTAACAAGTCTACATCAGCTCCATATAGAGCCTTATAGAACCTACCGTGAAGCTCCTTGCTCTGCCGTACATCCCTGCGATCGTTAGTGCTAAGTACTACAGGCTTGCGCCAGTTCTCTTTAGCCAAACTGAGCGGGGTGAGTCCGATGTCTACAGCAACTACATCCCGATGCATACCCACGTCTGCCTGAAGAAAGTATTCTCTGAGGTTGCATACCTCGCGGTTATGAAGGGCCTTGGCATTCAGAAAGCCTCGGCCTCCACATATCCGTGGGATATACAATCTCATCACAGACGAACGTGGGTGATGCATACGGTATGCCGTCAAGAGTGTACGGACCCGCCGGTTCAGGGCATCCAGTTCAGTCTGAGTCCACTTAAGTATGCCAAAGGAGTACATGAGCACCGGCATGACCCAACCGTTACAAGCGCGCACCTTGTTGCCATCTGATAAAAGACTTTTTAAAACTTTTTTCAGGCGACCAAAGAAACGCTCCTGCAACGATTGCTTCATGTCAGCCTCATTGATACTTAACGCCTGTGACATACCCAAGTACTTGTAAGTATCGGTTACAAGAAGTGATCGTAGGTTAATGGAATCCGAAAGTTGTGTTCCTTCGGATTCCACTATCCTGCCTTGCTTTACATGGATGACAGCACATTTGTCCACACCAAAATCCATACTGATAGACTTACTAAAAGATTCAGTTACTTTAAGTAAATCCATCAACTGTAATTTAGTGTGGGCAAACAACTTTAAGTCATCCATATACAACAAGTGGGATATCACTCCACCACCTCTATGTAACCTGTAACCTAGCCCTGAACCCTGTAGTAATGTACTAAGAGGATTCAATGCTAGGCAGAACCAAAGAGGACTCAGGCTGTCGCCCTGAAATATACCCCGCTCAATTTTTATCAATTCGCCATTCCCAGGGATCTGTCGATATCCTGGATAGCTAAGAACCGTTTTCCATTGCCCCATGCATGACTTAAAAAAGGTGCGCAGAGTTGCATTTACTTTATACAACTCTAACACCCTCAAAAGCCATGCATGAGGCACCGAATCATACGCTTTCTTATAATCTATCCAACATGCCGCCATATCCCTTTGTTTACGGCGAACCTGTTGGCTAATGGCCATATCAATGAGGAGGAGCTCCTTAGTACCACGAGCCCCCCTCTTACATCCATTCTGAGAAGCTGACATTATTGAATTTGTATCAATATGTTTAGATACCTTGGCTCTCAAAATAGATGTAAGAAGCTTATAGATTGATGGCAAACATGTTATCGGTCTATAATTGCCGGGCTCGTTGGTACTACCTGTTTTATGGAGTAGGTGGGTTATTCCCGTGGTAATAAAATCTGGTAACGATCCAGATTCTAGGGCAGATTGAAATTGAGCAGCCAAACAAGCATGTGAGCTACGCAGCCATTTCAGCCAGAAATTGTGCAGACCGTCCGGTCCTGGCGATTTCCAATTTGATAAGGATAAATAAATTATTATTATTATTATTATTATCCAATATTGCTATGAAATGCAAGAAGAATTTTCAAATCCAATTGAGCAGATTTTTACGCTATTAAACAAAACAAAAACAACAAACTGTTCACGCATCTCTGACTTTTCATAGTTATATGCGTGTTGAAATGTAAATTATCGCTCGTTTAAACGGTGCAGGAAAACATCGTGAGGAAACCTGCTTGTCCGAGAATTCTCCATAATGTTCTCAAAGAAAAATTAAGTCTGCCAACCCACACCGGGGAGCGTGGCAGGCTATGGACTTACCCTTCACACACTGAGAAGAAACCCGTGTCCAGCAGCGTGACAGTTTAATACAGGGCTGATATTATATACATATAAATATTTCAGCCACCATCACCAAATTTTACCTCACTTTTGCATCCCACCTGTGCACATAAGGAACTACTTATAAAACTTGGCTTACATCCAAGAAAGTTGACTTCACAGTATATTAACCAACACTACAGATAACAAGTATATTTAAATGAGAATCACATTTCACAACAGTTTTGGCACTCCTCATTATACCATTTTTATTGTTGTACACAACGTTTGTGCGGTGGAAGTGACGTCAAATGCCATGGACAACACGCGTCTCCACCGGAAATCGCGCAGCACTAATGATGTGTATATGAAGCTTGTGAATGAATATAATGTTTAAGGTCACACGTGGCAGTCTTTGGCCAGGGCGTTGTATAAATTGAATGAAACGTGTTACAAATGTTTTAAATGAAAGTGTAAGATTATTGCCTGACTGTGTCAAAGGAAGGGTAATGTTTTTGAGGTTTGTGTCGTCACTATTACTTTAGCATGCAGTATCTTTTAGTGGATATTTTGCCCGTGGCTTTGCTCGCGTAAATGTAGGTTAGGTTATGTTAGTAATATAATTTTTTTCTGGATGAAAGATATCCTATGTCCTTTTCTGTTCCCCTGACAACGTGTATGTAAAATATCAAGATGATCGGTCGAGTGGTTAAGGCGTAAAAGCGTACCAAACAAACACACAAACTCACATTCGCATTTATAATATTAAGCTAGGATTAAGATACTAGTTAGAATGAAGATTATGATGTGTACTTAGATTCGTCATAACAGTAAGTAACATTGGCGTGATAATTAATTTCAAAGCATTATGAGGTTTAAAAAATAAATGTTAATCGTATAACAAAATATTAAACCGATGCCTAATAACATGAAAAGTAAAAAAAAATATATCTATTTATTCTTATAATTAATCAAGTGTTATTAAATTGAAATCGTTGTCAAACAAACTTAAAGTTGGAGTAAATAGTTACTTTTGAATTTTCATAATATTGTCAGATATGCACAAACTTATACCACAATATCAAAATGACAGCCAATCTAAATTACGGACGAAAAACAAATGTGCTTAGTATGTATAATCACAATTGATACACAAAATATATCTGTTAAGCTCTTCGACACAGAGAGCTTAGCGTAATGAGGAGTCAGTTGCTGACAATTTGCTAAAGCTCTTCCGACGTCCGGAATTTACGGGATATACACAAAGCGATAGATATCTCTCGACGGATTTAAGGATTTAAAGGGTCAAAGATTGGTTTGAAGGATCACATAGATGTGTGTGTAGAAATACTCTTTTCAAAAGCAAATAGCTAGTATTTACAGATTACACTTGTAAAGAGTTTTCTTACATCTGAAATTGTTGGTTTTTCCTATATCTAATCTCGTGATTTCTTTACGAAATGCTATGGTTATTTGAAAATTCGTTTTTATTCCGAGTAAAGGCTAAATATATTATCAATAATATTTGTCAATTATTAACGAAATTATTTTTTTGTTCATAGTCGTTATGTCATTTCCGGTTTCGCCGCATTCAACATGACCGTAGCTGTTCTTGATAATCTTTGAAAGAAATGGCTTAAAGTTAAGTAATTTTATCATAGAACTGATAGACTGCTATACAAAAATAAAATTAGTTAAATATTGCGTCCCCAATTCATGACAACCGGGTCTGACAGTATTCGTATAATCTAATCATCCATCTCTAAGAATTGTGTGCCTCTCTCATGCCGAAAGTTTCGAGCTCGTGCCTCGAAAGTGAGTTTGTACCTTAACTATTCGACCGATCATCATCGAATTTCGGATACTCTTTGTCAGGGGTACAGTATAGGACATAGGGTACCCTTTATCCAGAAGAAGTACTGTTACTAACCTAACCTAACCTACATTTACACGAGTAAAGCCGCGCGTAAAATCTAGTATTGTCATAGCTGTTTACGACAACTATGACAACCATGTTCTCGCTGAGACTCGCCTTCATTTTTGTACAGGTTTATTTGAACGGGTTTGGCTTTCACATATAAATAGTCACCTATCACGTATCACGTGACTAACTTGTCATATCGACTGTCGTATATTTTCATGACAGCTAGAGCCAAGGGTTTTACGTTCTTCCCAAATCACAGGACTTGATTTTTATCAGTTTATGAGCATAAAACTTGCGTATCGATCAATCATCGCGTTCACCATTCTGTTACGGGTCCCTTGTTTGTTTATAATTACGTAATAATAATACGAAATGTTTTTTCGTCTGGTACCTCTAGGTTTAGAGATTTTCATAATTGCCAAATTTTGAAAGTTTGATGATTTTAATTATAATAATATTCTATTTTATTCTACCACATACACACAACACTATCTAGCCCAAACTAAGCAGAGCTTGTACTATGGATACTAGACAATGGGTAAACATACATATATACTTTTTTTTTTTTGTAAATACATACATATTATACATAGAAACACCCAGACCAAGACAAACATCCATGTTCATGCACACAAATATTTGTCTTGTGCGGGAATCGAACCCGCGACCTCAGGCGTGGCAGTCGGTTACACTAACCACTACGCCATCGAGGCCGGTTAAGTTGAGGGTATATTTAATTATACTCGTACACGTCGCGGTAAAATGGTAACCCTACTAATATTATAAAAATGAAAGACTGGAGAAGTGTGTTATTTAATCACGTGCTTACAATACAATCAGCTTAGATGAAAATCGAACCCGACCTGAACTCTTCAAGTCTTAGATATTTTTATGTATAACTACAATAATTATTGTGTGGGGGTAGATGTAGTCCTCTGCTCCAAACGATAGTTATTTTAGTGATAAATGAAAAATTACATACGAATATCAATACAATACATATAATATACAGGAATAATACATAATCCCAGTTACATAAACGCAAATAAATATCTGAGGGACAAATATACACCCCTCCCGCTTTCCCCACTCACCCGCCTCCGTCGTCCAATTAGAATGGACCTTAGTCTTAAGCTGCTTAACCTTGTCACAACTTGTCCAAGACACCATCTGACAATTCCGCGCTTCAGATTATACAGAAATGCTAAACTTGCTCGAACACCTGCAACAAGACTGAATAAAAAGTTTCCTTTGCCCGGATGGACGAATTTATGATAACATTCTTGCGGCTTGTGTATTAAGAGTTAAACTTTTTGGAATAAAGTCCAATTTGCGTTTATGAAAGCATTCGTGTCTATTGATATTTTTGTAACAAAAACTTTTACAAGTTGTTTTCTTTTTGCAAAACCCGAAACTCATCAACTTTGTTGTTAGTTCTATATAAAGAGCGAACTGGTGGTAAAACTTATAGTTTTTAAACTAAAATAGCCCGCATAGAGAAGTACTTATCGTATAGAAGGTTATAGCCAAACAACCTTGTATTATGTTTTCTGCGGTAAGTTGAAGGAGGCTTTTTTATCTGTAAATTCATGAAATTAAAAACCAACTATATCTGGCCGCCGGTGTGCCACTGTGACTCACACTGTGGGCTATGCGCCAGTTATGCTACTGGTATTAAAAGTAGTACTGCTAGTAATAGACTAGGATATTGGTGTACCGTTAGGCGGCGTGTAACTTAATCAGCAGCCTAGTATAAAAAGTAATAATTTTAAATTAAAAAGAAATAGTTATTACTTAACAACAATAAATATATAAATAATTAAAATTAAACTACTTTTTACGGATTTTATAGCGGTTCATTTTAACAGGCAGCTTCCTTGTGACCATAGTTGCATAGAAGCATCTGAAACGACGGCAAAGTGTGAATTTAAATAGTTCGGTATAACAGTTGGGAAATAATATAGATATTGTGTGAAATTGTGTTTTAAAAGATAAACAGCAACGATTAAATCCATATAAAGTATGTAGTTTAATATCAATATGTAATGTAATATTCTCGTAAAGGTAAGACAGTCCTAATTCATATTGTTAATGCGAATGTGAGTTTGTTTATTTGTTCGTTTGTTACAGTTTCACGCCTTAACTACACGACCAATTATCGTGAAATTTCGTATACACGTTACTTAAGAAAATCACAAAAAAAAAATTGAAATTAAACTTCTATATACGGATTTTATCGCGTTGTTTATTTAGCACTGTATTACAAAATTATGAAAATATAACACTACTACTACTATTGATTTTATTTTACTAATTTATTAGCTAATAAAATTATTTAAACTATTAAATCTATTTATTTTTGGTTTACACTTTCCCCGACATTTCGGTTGTTTTTCAGCAGCCATGGTCACTTCTTCATTTTGTAATACAGTGCTAAATAAACAACGCGATAAAATCCGTATATAGTAGTTTAATTTCAATTAATAACATTCGCGTAAACAGACGACAATATTATGTAAATCACAAAAAAATATTTTCCCGTGAAAGCCAAGCCACGGGCAAAAGCTAGCATTAAATCTTACGTAAACGCACAAATTATAAATTAATGTCCAATCTATTTCATCATTAAAGATATTAAAGTATCCTTTCTTGCCATAACTATGTTTATTATTTTGGTTATAAACTAGTTTATAAAGAAATTGACTTATATTTAGATATTAAGATTTAATTTAAATTTGTTTTAAGTCCACTTTTGTACTCCTTTTTCAGCCGAATAAATTTTATTATTATAATTATATAATTGATTTTAATAGCTTCTCGCACTACTCTTGGATAAATGTCGCGATCCGTGGAGTGGACTTCCGGACGATAAAATTCTATCAAATGTACCCGATTCCAGTATATGTTCTGCAATTGCTGATTTGTTATTCTGCCGGTTCTTCACGGTGGCATTATGCATGATCGCGTTAATACCCGTTACGTATTATATATATATATAAATATATATATATATATATATTTACATCACAATACTGATCTTACGTCCTTTCATTTCGCATTATTGTAACGTCCACTACTTTTAGTTCATTTTTATAAACTATGACAGCGAATATTGGTCCATTAAATAATTTCAAAAATCATGTATATCTTATTTTCTTAAATATTTACGATATGTTGATATACAAATATTCGTATATTGCCAGACGGAGGGAAACCAATAAGGACTCCGATCCATATTACCACTCATCAGAACTCCTATGATATATATGATTTTTAATTCATTCTGCTCGACCTCTCCACTTGGAGGTCATGGATTGCCCAGCCGTGCTATACTATAGATTGTTTATAATAAAAAAATATTAAAAAATATTGATGTAAATGAAACAACTATTGAGATCAAATTAAACGTTTATTAAACATACATCTTTTATCAATTCTTCATTCAGTAAGGTTGATATTTAGAATTATGTAATAAAGATTTTAAGAAACATAATTAACACAATTTGGTATTTGAAATGACAGGTAGTAATTTAAAGAACAATAATCTGGCGTCCGTATTATAAAAACAGGTGTCTCTGTGTTTTCATAATACGGACGCTAGATTACCCAAAAATATTCACACTAACTATTATTTGACGTCCATATATTTCCGGTATCAGATAAGTATCGAAGATATGGACGTCAAATAATACTAAGTGTTAATATTTTAGGGCAATCTGGGGTCCGTTTAAGGGTAAATGTCCAACGGACATAAGAATACTTCCGTTCAAAATCCTTCTCATGTACATTAATCTACTTTAACAGGTTTATTTAAGTACCTTAGCTAAAAAAAATTACTTAGAAAAGCTAAATACAATCGAACATAAGCGTGAAAAGTTCTTAATATACGGACGCCAAATAACGCACGTTATACATATTTTTAGTAATATAGCGTCCATATTTAAAACAAAAATAATTTCAACAAAGTTCAAAACAAATGAAACCACATTTTTTCTTTTTATTATATCGGAGTCAAACGAACAGACTGATCGCCTGATGGTAAGCGATTACCGCCGCCCATGGACACCCGCAACATCAGAGGAGTTAGAAATGTGTTGCCGGCCTTTTCAAAAGAGTACGCTCTTTTCTTGAAGGTTTGTAGGTCGTATTGGTCCGGAAATACCGCAGGCGACAGTTCATTCCACATTTTAGTTATGCGAGGCAGAACATTTCGGAAAAACGCACAGTTGTGGACTGCCAACCATCTAAATTATGGGGATGGAAATTTTATCGCGTAGGACGATAGCGAAAAGTGGCGACAGGGATCAGTCCGAACATTTCCTCGGAGCACTCCCCATATTAAAAGCGATAGAAGTTGCATAGCGAGGCCACATCTCTATGCAGCGCCAAGGGGTCTAGCCGATTTGAAACAACCTGGCAGTCGACGATTCGAGTTGCTTTCCGTTGAATGCGGTCCAGAGGCAAAAGCTGATACTGGAGTGCCCCTGCCCAAAGATGAGAACAGTATTCCATGTGAGACCGAACTAGCGCCTTGTAAAGTAGTAGGCAGTGGGCCAGCGTGAAATACTGTCTCAATCTGTTGAGCACGCCAAGCTTTTTCAAAGCTAATTTAGCCTTACCCCCTAAATAGTCGCGGAACTGGACTTTACTCGATATGTCGACACCAAGTATTCCAATATAGGCTGAGGCAGTTATGGGGATGTGCTCAAAACAAGGCTCAACGCTACTGAGCGTTGGTAGAACCAGATATCCGGCATACATCCGTCACACCTCGGTATAATAGGCGGTTTTTATCCCCCGTCATCCAAAGTCGATTTGGACGCAAAGAGTTTGCCCAGAAGATCAGCTGTCTCTATTGCGTCGTGGGCCAACGAGTCATTTCCCATGTGCAGGGGTGGAAAGGATGGCTTGCAGAAATTTCCTTCGATAGCTTTGGCGAGAGACCAGAATGCAGCAGTTCCCGAAGGAAGATGCTCAAGCCTCTCGCCAATTCTACCGATGTGCTCCGACTTCGCCCTTGCAATGTCTCTTTTGAAGGACCTGGAAGCAAAGTTATATTCTTTTTTTAATGCGTTGGTATTAACATCACATGCCGTCACCGCATCAGCCCAGACTTGGTAAGCTTCCTGCTTCCTACGATAAGGTTTTTTGGAAGATGGACCAAACCAAGACCGAAATTTGCCACCAATGCGGACCACAGAGGGCGGAATAAAAAGTTCCATACCCTGTAGCACCACATAAGCAATAGAGTCAGCAACGGCATTGGGATCATCCGGCGAGAAGCATACTTGTCCCCAAGGGTAGGACGCAAAGAACGACCGCATCCCATCCCAATCTGCTGACTTGTAGTGCCACACACGGTGACTGCGTGCGACACGCGATTGCGGCGGGCACGTGAGAGGCACTGTACTCCGGACAAGGCAGTGATCTGAGAAACCAAGTGGGGCGCCAACAGATACGCGGTAGCCATCCGGATATAAAGTCAGCAGAATGTTTAACAGCGAACTATCAATCCTTTATTCAGTGAGGTAGATATTTATAATTATGTAATATGATTTTAAGAAACATAATTAACATAATTTGGTATTTGAAATGACATAGGTAGTAATTTAAAGCTAAACTCTAGTTGCACACAATGGCATAAATTACAATAAAATATAATCAAATATTACAATAATCTGGCGTCCGTATTATGAAAACAGGTGTCTCTGTTTTTTCATAATACGGACGCCAGATTACCCAGAAATATTCACACTAACTATTATTTGACGTCCATATCTTCGTTATCAGATAGGTATCGAAGATATGGACGTCAAATAGTATTAATATTTTAGGATAATCTGGCGTCCGTATATCGTAAATGCCCAACAGACGTAAGAATACCTCCGTTCAAAATCCTTCTCATGTACATTAATCAACTTCAACAGTTTTATTTAAGTACGTAAGTTATAAAATTTAATTTAAAAATGTTAAATATAATCAAACAGAAGCGCGAAAAGTTCTTAATATACGGACGCCAAATAACGCACATCATACATATTTTTTAGTAATATGGCGTCCATATTTAAAACAAAAAGAATAATTATATTTCAACAAAGTTCAAAACAAATGAAACTTCACAAAGTTTAATACTATACTAGACAATGTATAGAGTACTTAATCCTATAGAATCCTCGGCGCGGCCGTTTTGTCTCGGTATAGCGTCTACACTTTAATTAGATATCAGTATTATCAAAAAGTCAAAATATAAGTACTACCTAAGTAGATACCCCACGACGGCGCCGGCGGCTGGTGTATCACCTATACGAACCGACTAATTGACTTACCTACAAAGGGATTATTTGCCCGAAATAAAAATACCTACCAAATGTAAGTTCATATTAAAGACTCTTGTCAACAAACAATCAACTAATGTTTTATAGATAATTGTAGGTAGGCATTAATGCATTGATTTTATTTTCTTCTAACTTTGTTACCGTGCCAAATCACACGTATTTCACCATTTGAACTACTTATTTGAATCAAAAGTGGACACCTAGTTATCAACTCATGCAGAATTGTAGAACCTAACTTATTTCATTGTTCATTCCACTTTAATATTCTGCTTTATTTGATAACAATTTGATTAATTGACGATCTAAAATTCTACTCTGGATTTCCATCCTTTTTGATTATTGACCATTTTTGGTTCCGATAGTGCATACCTACCCACTTTAATCGAAAATAACATAAATAATAGCAACGAGTGATTTATATTCCGTCTATGAGGAGAAGAACCTTTTCCTTTTTTGAAGTCGGTTAAAATGGGAGGACGTCGAAAAAACAGCCCTATTAAAAAATATTCAATGCATTACAAACATAAAACCACCTTATTCCGCACAGAATAAAGGTGCTCCCAAATTACGTATATATGTTGCGATTTGATGGCAAATAGATATAACTGTGAAAGTTCAAACTAAAGTACCTAATACTAGTAGTTCTACGAACGACCTCGCGAGAGAACTTATTTCTCACAATTTTCTCAACTTTAGTCGGCTATTGTATCTCGCAGTTGACACGCCTAAGACAAAAATTTATGTAAGAAATATTTATTTTATTTTTAAATTTCTATTCAACGAAATCCTACTCGAGAGGGGTTGAAAAAAAATTATCCCTTCTTTACATGTAGGTATAGAGAGCCACCCGTAATTTTTACTCTTTTCAAAATTTTTTTTAAGAACCTTGTAGTTACCTAGCCGTTAACAGAAGACACATTTGTGTTAAACGTTTATATCGTCTGTGACATATAGACGGAAGGATGGACAGACGGACATGGTGAATTTATAAGGGTTCCTCGATTACTCCGAAACCCTAAAGAAACTATTCAGCTCTAAAAATGCATCAAAACATCAAACGTGACCTCGCACCCTCACTGTTGGTGCGAGTTAATTCACAGATTTACACGCAATCTCAAGTTGGTTGTCATATCTCAACAATCACTTGACCAATTCTGATAATTTTTACCACAACTTGTAAGGATGGTGTTTTTTATATATCTACCTACCGAATTTCATCAAAATCGGTTGGTAATTAGCGCCGCAACAAACTTCTCCGCTTTTTATGAGAACCACTCCTTCTACCAAAATTCGCCGAAGACAAAAAAATCAAATACCTAATGCATAGAACCTATATACCTACCAAGTTTCATCAAGATTGGTTCAAAATAACGACCTGTACGCGAGAAACATCATACAAACAAACAACTTAACTGACAGACGAAAGAAAATTTAGCCAGTTGATGCAAAGACGCTTCACTCGCTCGGTCAATTATAATTCTAAATACTGTAAACTTACCTTTATTTCCTCGTATAAATTTTAATACCCTTGCACTTCGACGATTTTCACTGGTAATTTTGCCAAAAGAGGCGGAGGTCACATATCTTATCAAATGAATTCGCGCGAAACCCGTATACGACATGATATAGCGAAATACTATGATTTATCTAAAACATAAACGAAGCGCACGGTACGGCAACGTCGCATCTCCAAAGTTTGTGCGGAAGTCAAACACGGCTATCAATGAAAGTATTCACAAATTGACAACAGCGCCATTCGTTTTGCAATGAAAATCAACGGAACTACGTAAATATGCAGTATAGCAAGATTGGAAGAAAAGTGACGTCCAATTTGTTTTTCATATTTTGACTTTTCTAGTATCAGTGTGTCATTTCGCGAACATTGCGCCTAGTCTCCTATTTGACGTCCATATATGGACGTCGTAAGCAGGTGGACGCCACATTAGATGCAAAAATGGCCATAGTGGACGTACAATAAGTTACAGGATATATATATATATATATATATATATATATATATATATATATATATATATATATATCCTGTAACTTATTGTACGTCCACTATGGCCATTTTTGCATCTAATGTGGCGTCCACCTGCTTACGACGTCCATATATGGACGTCAAATAGGAGACTAGGCGCAATCTTCGCGAAATGACACACTGATACTAGAAAAGTCAAAATATGAAAAACAAATTGGACGTCATTTTTCTTCCAATCTTGCTATACTGCATATTTACGTAGTTCCGTTAATTTTCGTTCCAAAACGAATAGCGCTGTTGTCAATTTGTAAACACTTTCATTGATAGGCGTGTTTGACTTCCGCACAAACTTTGGAGATGCGACGTTGCCGTACCGTGCGCATTGTTTATGTTTTAGATAAATTATAGTATTTCGCTATGTCACGACGTATACGGGCGTCGCGTCGTGAGTGAACTCGGTTTCGCGCGAATTTATTTGATAAGATATGTGACCTCCGCCTCTTTTGGCAAAATGACCAGTGAAAATCGTCGAAGTGCAAGGATATTAAAATTGATACGAGGAGATAAAGGTAAGTTTACAGTATTTAACTGGCCAATTTTTTTTTCGTCTGTTAGTTAAATTATGTTCGTACTCGCGTACAGGTCGTAATTTTGAATTAATCATGATGAAACTTGGTAGGTATATAGGTTCTATGCATTAGGTTACTTGAATTTTTTTGTCGTCGGTTGTAAAAAGCGGGGAAGTTTGTTGCGGCGCTAATTACCAACCGATTTTGATGAAATTCGGTAGGTAGGTAGATAAAATACATCAACATTACAAGTTGTGGTAAAAATTAACAGAATTGGTCAAGTGATTGTTGAGATATGACAACCAACTTGAGATTGCGTGTAAATCTGTGAATGAACTGCACCAACAGTGAGGTCACGTTTGACGGTTTGATGCATTTTTAGCGCTGAATAGTTTTTTGTTTCGGAGTAATCGAGGAATCCTTATAAATTCACCTGTCTGTCCGACCGTCCGTATGCGACAGACGATTTTCTCGGAAATTATCAGTACTATATAAACGTTTAACACAAATGTGTCTTCTGTTAACGGCTGGTAACGGCTTCTGTTAACAAGCCATCTATTTAAATAAAATTTTGAAAAGAGTAGAAATTACGGGTGGCGCTCCGTACCTACCTACATGTAAAGAGGGGATGAATTTTTTTTTCAACCTCTCGAGTATGGTATCTATGAAAAGGAATTTAAAAATAAAAAAAATTTTTCTTATACGTTTTAACTGCTAGGTATAATAGCCCACTAAAGTTGAGAAAATTATGAAAAATAAGCTCTCTCGCGAGGTCTACTGTTCGTATAACTACTAGTATTAGGTACTTTAGTCTGAACTTTCACAGTTATATCTATTTGGCATCAAATCGTAACATATATACGTAATTTTGAGAGCACCTTTATTCTGAGCGAAATAAGATGGTTTTATGTTTGTATAGCATTAAATATTTTTTAATATGGCTGGTTTTTTCGACGTCCTCCCTTACTAACCAATTAAAAAAAGGAGGAGGTTCTTCTCCTCATAGAGGGAAAATAAATCACTCGTTGCTATTATTTATGTATTTTTCGAGTAAAGTGGGTAGGTATGCACTGTCGGAACCAAAAATGGTAAAAAAAAAGGTGGGATTCCAGCGGAGAATTTTAGATCGTCGATTAATCAAATTGTTATCAAATGAAGCAGAACATTAAAATGGAATGAACAATGAAATAGGTTAGGTTCTACAATTCTGCATGAGTTGATAACAAGTTCAAATGGCATTTTTCAACATGTGATTTGGCATGATTACAAAGTTAGATGAAAATAAAATCAATGCGTTAATTAATCTACCTATCCACCTACAATTATCTGTAAAACAATAGTTGATTGTTTGTTCACAGGAGTCTTTAATATGAATTTACATTTGGTAGGTGTTTTATTTAGGGAAAATAATTCCTTTGTAGGTAAGTCAATTAGTCGGTTTGTACAGGTGATACACCGGCCGCCGGTGCCGGCGTGGGGTATCTACCTAGGTAGTACTTTTATTTTGACTTTTGATAATACTGGCATCTAATTGAAGTGTAGACGCTATACCGAGACATAACGTCCGCGCCGAGCATTCTATAGGATTAAGTACTCTATACATTGTCTAGTATTGTATGTATATAATACCTAATTATACAGATAGCCGGTAACATAATATACCTGCCTAATGTAACAAATTATTTCAGATACTGAGGATCCAACTGAATTTAAAAAAACAAGGAATGCTTCTTTCAAGGTTTCTGTAAAACCAAAAATAATATCATTAGTAAGTAGCATATTTATTTATTCATTTATTGTCATACGCTTGTTCTGAAATGTGCATAAATACTGTATTTTTGTTTTACAGAGACCCAGACATAAAATCCCATCATACGCACTGCCAAATACTAGCATTAACGATTCCTTCGATATTACCGATGATGAGAAACATAGGGATGAAACCTACGTGCCGTCTACGGACGACGATACGGCAGACAGTCTTGATACTTTTATTGATGATGTAACGAATTATTTAGATAACCCACCTCATATAGGGATAAATTCGTATCTGAACTGTAACAAAACATATTTGCGAGACCAAAGATCAGTAACTGACACCGAAACACCAGAGAATACTTTATTGTCAGATTCAGTTGCAACTTCCAGTCCTCCTCTGCTAGATGTTGCCAGCAACATTATCATCGGAGTAAACGCAAATGTTTTAGCTGATGACAGTAATAATTCAATAATCGAAAATTCGGATTATTCAAATGTGTTGGAACAATCTCAGTATCCAATGTATATTCCACCGAGTGAAAGTGATGAATCGGATCTTACAATAACTAGCCAGTCTGTATCACACGTATTGGAACAACCTCTGTGCCAAATACATGTACCGCAGAATAATACTAATGAATGGGATTTGACAAAAAAATATATGATAACTAGCCAATCGTTATCACAAGACCATAGCACTCAGATACGAGACACAGTACCTACTGCGTCAAGTCGCGTTTCTGATAATGACATACATGTACCGCAGAGTAGTATTAATGAATGGGATTTGACAAAAAATTATACGATAACTAGCCAATCGTTATCACAAGACCATAGCACTCAGATACAAGACACAGTACCTTCTACATCAAGTCGCGTTTCTGATAATGACATACATGTACCGCAGAGTAATAGTAATGAATGGGATTTGACAAAAAATTATACGATAACTAGCCAATCGTTATCACAAGACCATAGCACTCAGATACGAGACACAGTACCTACTGCGTCAAGTCGCGTTTCTGATAATGACATACATGTACCGCAGAGTAGTATTAATGAATGGGATTTGACAAAAAATTATACGATAACTAGCCAATCGTTATCACAAGACCATAGCACTCAGATACAAGACACAGTACCTTCTACATCAAGTTGCGTTTCTGATAATAACATTCCTAATTGTCCTAATAACAATAGTTCAGAGTTTGACGACAGCGACAGAGATGCAACGTACAATCCTACATCTGAGGATTCTTCCAGTGTCACAAGTTACACTGAAGAAACGGATCAAGTAGTGAATGACACGCATCAAAATCAGCAATTGAGTCTCGGCCTTCGTCGTTTAGAAAAATCCCAGGTGGGCAGGATCTCTCTTTTTTTACTTAACCTCTGAGACTATAAAGCTGTATTAGTCAACATTGTACGCTTATTGATATACAGTGTCGCTCATTTCAATCTAGCGATATTCTAGGTACATAGAATACAACTATTTTTGAACCTAAAATATTCCACCTTTTTTATAGTTTATAGACTCATATCTCAAACCACTTAGACATTTAATCACTGGACACTTTTTGTTTGTAATCATTTACTCTGTCGATTGACATGCCCCTCGGGAATTATCCACTTTCCCGGGATAAAGCCTATGTGTTAATCCAGGTTATATTCAACATGTGTGCCAAATTTCATCAAAATCCATCCAGCCGTTAAAACGTGAAGAAGTAACAAACATACACACACACACCCTCCCTCACAAACACACACCCTCACACACCCACACCCACACACACATACACACACACACACACACCCACACACACAACCTCACACACACAACCTCACACACACAACTGATGATTTTAATTTACATACGTAAATTGTTGCTAATATGGGCTAAAATTGCCTGAAGGAAAGGAATATTATATTTTACATTATTCGAATATTTGACAACAAGTAATATTGAATATTTCAGGATTTGACAACAAGTAATTATGAATATATAAATACTAATGACAATGGAAAAAGATTGAAAAGAATCAGAACCAAAGATTATTGTTTTTTTTGTGAGCTTGATGTGTTAAACTTTGCGAGACATATATCACGAAATCACAGTATGGAACCTGAAGTACAAAAAATTATGAGTTATCCTAAGAAAAGCTTCACACGTAAAAATTTACTAACGGAGTTGCGCAAAAAAGGCAATTATATTAAAAATGTTGTAAAATGTGATAAACCAATGAAAAAGAGTTGCTTACCTGTCGATTACTTACCTTGCGAAAAATGTTTAGGATTTTACTCTAGAAAGCAATTATGGAAACATAAAAAGATATGTCAACCGTTATTACAAACCGCTAACACTCAAGTTCAAGCCCAAAATTTTATGTTGCGCAACCTAAATATAGACAAAAAACTTAAAGATGAGGTATTTTCTAAAATGAGACCGGATAAAATATCACTAGAAGCTAAAAGAGACATGTTGATTTGTGCGTTTGGAGCCCAATATTTAAGGATTCATCGAGAAAAACACTTTGTAAACGTCACATCACGAAAAATGAGAGAATTGGCTAAATTGGTACTAGAATTGAAGATACTGAAACCGTCACTAAAGAATTTGATGGATTGTTTGAAACCTCAAAACTATGATTTAATTGTTACTGCAACCAAAAAAGTATCAAGTTACAATAATATTACAGATCGCTATGGTGCTCCTACATATGCCATGAACATCAGCACAAGCCTAAAACAGTGTTGTAACATAGCTATAATGACTACATTAAAATCTGGCAGCAGCGTGCAAACTGCTGCAGTAGAAGCTGATCTAAAGACGCTTATTCATCTCATTGAAGCTAATTGGAAGTTTGATGTTTCCAGTCAGGCCTGCAATGACTTACACTTGAAAAAATGGAACAAAATTACGATTGTTCCTCTTGCAAAAGACTTAAAACTCCTCAAAACTTTTCTATGCGAAAAATCTAAGTCTGCAGCAACTAAGTTAAGAGAATCCGAAACCAGTAGTATAGAAGCGTACAACACTCTGTTGGAGACAATTTACTGCCGCATTCTTCTTCTCAACAGACGTCGGCCTGGTGAACTCCAACGACTCCCACTGAGCATCTACCAAGAGAGCAATAATGATAACAGCGTATATGAGGAATTTGACTGTGCTATTTCGAATGTGGAAAAAATGCTGGTAAAAAGTTTCAAGCGAATTGTCATAAGGGGTAAAAGAGGTCGAGGTGTGCCTGTTTTGCTGACTGACGAAGTTCAAAATGACATCGATTTGCTAATCTCTGTGAGACGCAATTATATAGGTCAGTGAATAAATCAGTACATAAATTTTATAAAACCTATTAATGATAGCAGAGAGAGCAGCGATAACGATTTTTGAAATCAATCCAGTATTTTTTTATTTATTTCATTATAAACATACAAACATTCAAATCTTTCCTCTTTATAATATTAGTAAAGACTTCATGAATGACAAGGCTAACTGTCAGTGACACAAATTGTTCATTTCTTAGATATTACAATTAAGTGACTTAGAATAACTATGTATTCGATTTTTAGAATAAAACAGGTTCGAACATTTTTGGATGGAACCTGGCATACATACTAATCCTCTATTTAAAAAAATGTGTTTCGGCGGCCAGTCATGAAACCCAAGTCAAAGCCATATCACTTAGACATTTAATTACTGAACACTTTTTAAATGTATTCATTTACTCTGTAGATTGACATGCATTGCATCACTGGCCGCCGGAACACCGTTGTATATAGTAGGTATACCGAGGTTCGATGCTCTTTGATAAAAAGCGGGACCAAGTTTCTTGATGAATTCTTCTCAGTCTCGTTACCTTTTCGAAACCACGATAGAGTCACGATAGACTGACTGACTACAAATATTTCCGAATCTTAACAATCTTTTGATTTAAATGATATTTATGAATTACTTATATTTTAGGTGAAATAAATGACTTTTTGTTTGCAAAACCCGGATCGGAAAGTACATTATGTGGCTATAAAGTATTGAAAAAGTACGCCACTGCAAGTGGAGCTCAAAATCCAGCAGCTATCACTACGACTAAGCTACGTAAACATTTGGCTACGTTAACTCAGATGTTTAACCTTAAGGAATCTGACATTGAACAACTAGCCAACTTTATGGGGCACACACAGGCTGTCCACAGACAAAACTATAGATTGCCTGATGACGTGTATCAGACGGCCAAATTGTCCAAATTACTGCTGCTTATGGAGAGTGGCAAAGCAGACTCTTATAAAGGTAAATGTTTGGATGACATAAACTTGGACTTAGAACAAGATTTACTAGAAAATGCAGAGGACCACGATAATTGTGATGGCGATGAGTTAATGGAATACGATGCTGCACTACCGACTGAAAGGACAAATGAAACGGACTTCACAGAAGATAACCCTGTCATAACTCCGAAGCCATTAAGTGATGTAACTAATGTAAATAAAAAACGAAACCTTGTTCCTTGGACCACAGAACAGAAAAATATAGTTAAAAAGTTTTTCAGCAAACACATTAAAAATAAACAACCGCCAAAACGCCATGAGTGCGAGGAACTTCGTAGTCAGCATCCTGAAGTTCTGTACAACAAAGACTGGTTAAAAATCAAAGTCTTCGTCCAAAATGCTTATACAAAAAATAAATAGCCGTGTCAGGTATTTAATGCATATGCGGACGTAAGATTAACCTAAAATATTAACACTTAGTACTATTTGGTGTTGATTATCTTCATTTTCTCTACCAGGTATAGTCAACAACGTCACCTTCAGATCACTCTTGTCTGGTGGTAGCGCTTTCTTAATGTGTGTGGCTATGTTTTTATAACACAGACGCCAGATTACATCAAGTGCAATCCCGAGAGAAGAGCTTTGACGTGGATGAGAAAAGATGGACGTATTATGTTGCTGACCACAGAGCACAGATCAAATCAAACTCTTTGAACAATGTTGCTCACTATGTATATCTGTAAAGAAAACACAACAACATTGGATTTCAGATAACGAAGATATGGACGTCAAATAATACTTAGTGTGAATATTTTTGGGTAATATTACGTCCGTATTATGAAAACAGAGACACCTGTTTTCATTATACGGACGCCAGATTGTTGTAATATTGTCATATTATACCTATCTAACTGTTATTTATTATTATCGTGTTTCGTTTATTTTAGTGATTTTTCCTTACATAATATAGACGTCCGAATAACATAAAATATTATTCTGTATGAATAACTTTAGTTATATTTTATTAATGTGGAAGTGAGATTATCCGTTTATATCATATTGCACGATAGTCTAACACTTTACATTTGGTGTACAATTGCTTAAATTAGCATAATCTGTTAATTTCGTAAGCAACCCATAATAATAATTCCGTTTGTGTATAAATTACCTTCAAATTGAGTATAAGAAGATGGAGTCAATTGTAAATATTGACAGGTTTTTAAATAGAGGTTTGTTTTATCATATTCTGACCAATAACCTAACATGGCCTTGGACAGAAACTCATTTCAATATAAGATTTTACTGCATGAATTGCAAATGGGTTGTTGATTTCTACAATAGACCATGGCATATTGTTGCTGACATGAATAGTCCCGAAAATATATTTTTTTTACTTGATCGTGCTGAGTTTTGGTGCTCTAACTGCGAGTTTAGTATTTATGATCACTATCCTGAAGACGAGTGCTACTATTGTACCTAATATGTACAACATTACTATCTACTAACTTAAGTTCTTTTCGTGAGAGGCTATTTTTGTTAAATTTTGTGAAGTTTTATTTGTTTTGAACTTTGTTTAAATATAATTATAATTTTTATTTTAAATATGGACGCTATATTACAAAAAAATATGTATCATGTGCGTTATTTGGCGTCCGTATATTAAAAACGTTTCACGCTTCTGTTTGATTGTATTTAACTTTTTTTAGTTAAATTTTATAACTTAGGTACTTAAATAAAACTGTTAAAGTTGATCAATGTACATGACAAGGATTTCGGACGGAGGTATCCTTACGTCTGTTGGGCATTTAGGATATACGGACGCCAGATTATCCTAAAATATTCACACTAATTATTATTTGACATCCATATCTTCGATATCAGATAGGTATCAAAGATATGGACGTCAAATAATACTAAGTGTGAATATTTCTGGGTTATCTGGCGTCCGTATTAGGAAAACACAGAGACACCAGTTTTCATAATACGGACGCCAGATTATTGTAATATTTGATTATATTTTATTGTAATATATGACATTGTGTACAACTAGAGTTTAGCTTTAAATTAGTATCTATGTTATTTCAAATACCTAAGATTGTTAATTATGTTTCTTAAAATCTTATTACATAATTATAAATATCTATCTCACTGAATAAAGGATTGGTAGAAGATGTATGTTTAATAAAGGTTTCTAACTTAAGTTCTTTTCGTAAGAGGCTATTTTTGTTAAATTTTGTGAAGTTTCATTTGTTTTAATATTTATATTGAAATTATTTTTGTTTTAAATATGGACGCTATATTACTAAAAATTAGTATAACGTGCGTTATTTGGCGTCCGTATATTAAGAACTTTTCACGCTTATGTTCGATTGTATTTAACTTATTTAAGTAAAATTTTATAACTTAGGTACCTACTTAAATAAACCTGTTAAAGTAGATTAATGTACATGATAAGGATTTTGAACGCAAGTATTCTTACGTCCGTTGGGCATTTACCCTTATACGGACGCCAGATTGCCCTAAAATATTAACACTTAGTATTATTTGACGTCCATATCTTCGATACCTATCTGATATCGGAAATATAAGGACGTCAAATAATAGTTAGTGTGAATATTTTTGGGTAATCTGGCGTCTGTATTATGAAAACAGGTGTATCTGCGTTTTCATAATACGGACGCCAGATTATTGTTCTTTATATTACTACCTGTTATTTCAAATACCAAATGGTTTAATTATGTTTCTTAAAATCTTTATTACATAATTCTAAATATCTACCTTACTGAATGAAGAATTGATAAAAGATGTATGTTTAATAAACGTTTAATTGATCCCAATATTTGTTTCATTTACATCAATATTTTTTAATATTGCTTATTATAAACAGTCTATAGTATAGCACGGCTGGGCGATCCATGACCTCCAAGTGGGGAGATCGAGTAGAATGAATTAAAAATCATATATATCATAGGAGTTCTGATGAGTGGTAATATGGATCGGAGTCCTTATTGGTTTCCCTCCGTCTGGCAATATACGAATATTTGTATATCAACATATCGTAAATATTTAAGAAAATAAGATATACATGATTTTTGAAATTATTTAATGGACCAATATTCGCTGTCATAGTTCATAAAAATGAACTAAAAGTAGTGGACGTTACAATAATGCGAAATGAAAGGACGTAAGATCAGTATTGTGATGTAAATATATATATATATATATATATATATATATATATATATATATCATGCAACGCGAAAGTTTAAAAGTGAGTTCTCTTGTTTGCTTATTACGCTTTCATGCCTTAATTACTCGATCGATCATCATGAAATTTCGCATACATTTTGTAAGGGATTTATTTCTGACTAAATACACGTTGTACTTTATTGCATGTGACAAGGACATAAAGTACCTTTTATCCAGAAAAATGCGAGCAAAGCCACTGGTAAACGCTAGTACACCTATAAAAAAATAACAGGCAGAATTGTACCTTAATTACGTATTTCAACAGGAACTTCTTTAATTTATAGAGATAAATTAATTAAAACGCATTGATAAATGACTGTTTCAGAAACAGAAATTATTATTGAAAACTTTTCTTCCACCATTCATCTCTTCGGTTTAAATAAATCAACACGTTTCAAAACTATGGGAGCAGACTTAATGAAGCTATCAAATTATTTGATTTATTTATTTTAACGTCTTCACGAAACTTCTTAATTATACGGGTTTCTTTCTATGCGTGAGAAAGGTTAGGCCATGGTCCACGACGCTGGCCCAGTGCGGGTTAGCAGAGTTCACATATCTTCGAGAACATTAAGGAGAACTCTCAGACATGCAGGTTTCCTCACGATGTTTTTCTTCACCGTTAAAGCTAGCGATTATTACTATTAAATACACACATAACTTAGAAAAGTCAGAGATGCGCGTCTTGGGATCGAACTCGAGATCTTTGCATTGCAGACCAACGGTCTCCCATTAGGCTATCGCTGTTTGTTCTTTACTTGAAACTTTTTCTATGGGCACCACTAATAAATGTTTGTTTGATTAATGTGATAACAAAGAAAGTTACATAGACTTCGTTTGTATCCCAAGGAGCTGTTAGAGATGTACACTCTGAAAGGTAAGTTTCGCATAAGGACCCGGCGGTGCTATGTGTATGGCGGGCTGTAACCTTGGCGGGGTTGCGATTCGCAAGTGAGAACGATTCGCGCAGCTCTGCTCATCTGGTGACGTCAAGGAACACCGTGGTAGGTTTCGTCGGTATCTTTCCCCGGGTGAGTCCGACGTAACCTCTCTGGCTTCCTGCGGCGAAGTATGAGTCAATGCATTCCCAGACGCAAAAAAAATAATGTATTCCACTGTCGTCTATCATCTACTGGGATTAATTCCGGACCCCATCTAGCAACTTAGAATTGTCTTGTAGAATATCTTAGTAATACTCCACCTGGCGCGAAAATTAGCTCGGGACACGTTTAGAATGTTGACTGGCTTGAATTAACCAGTTACGGGATTATAGGCTGCTGGTGCATGGTTGCCGTCTGGATAAACTAAGTCTTAAACAATGGATAGGTGGCACTAAAAATAGTACTGGAATGGGTTACGTATCCTACTAGCGACCCGTCCTGGCTTTGCACGAGTAGAACAAAAGTGTGTGGTGGCCGTGGGTTCCTTGCATGTTTTTCCCATAGCAACTAACCTAAATGTAGCTTCAGTAACTCAGTAAACTCGCTAATCTATTTATTTTGAGATTCATAAGTAGTACTTTGTGACCTAAATGAATAATTAATGATTTATGACTTTGACAAATTATATATTTTTAAACGGCTTTTAATGGTATAGCGTAGATAAAAAGAAAAACTTCTTCTTCGTCTTTCTTTCCATATAATTTCAGATGAAAGTATTGTATAAATATTAGTCAATATTCTTTTATATCAGATAGAATGATCTATACGATATGCATTCAAATAGAAATAAAGTACATCGATCGCTACGAGCAAATATACTGACTGTCCGTTTTATTTACAATGCAAGTCAAAGTTCTGAACCAAACGCTTCAAAGGCAAAATTCAAATAGGAAAGTTCTAGAAACGTTTTACAAAAATGTACACCGATGTCGGTTTATGGCATTGGTCTTCTGTTTTATTTTAAAATATAATGTATTATGGTATACAGTATATAAATAGTGTTAATGGCCAGTTTCACAATAATCAAATAAAATTTATCCGAATTACTAATCGCTTGCTGGCTTTCTTTTGTCGGGTGAAAGAAGAGCGATGGCAAAACTTTTACCTTAAGGGTGAATGCTACTTGGAGATAGTAAACCAGAGCCTAAGAATGATTTAATACATCATATTATTAATATTTAGATATACTGAATAAAACATATTTTTATGGGTGATTTTACGTAAATCGTTTCAACAACACTAGGCAGTAGGTAGGGGTTACCATGCAAGGCATGCGGAATTTTGGACTAGAGGATTGATTATTTTTCCTCCTTACCCAAGTATTTAACTTAGCTGGAGGGGTTAACAATAAAATCTGTAATTTTTACTTCAAATCAGTAGTAATCATCTTCAAAAATAATGTTTTTTTTTTGACGTAGTTAAGTACTTATATTTAGCACGGTATCCGCCGGAACTCCCCAGTGGAACTTGGAAGCGGAAGTGCTCGCCGAAGCATTTTAAGTGATTTCGGCTGCAGGAGACAGGTGTTCGTCCCCTCCCGGAGGTCTAAACACACGAAAACGCCCACCAGAGCGTTTTTTTTAACATGGAAGCTGGCTGGCATGGCTGGAGGTGCCCTTAGTCAGATTCAGAAGTTGGAGCTGTGGGCAGGGCGCTAGCATGGGACCCTTTCATTCCGACTAGTGCAGGAGTTGTCAGGGCACGGTTGCTTTGGCAATTACCTGCACATTGTCGCAAGGAGGGAACCGAAGCCCATCTGCCACCACTGCTAGTATATTGAGGACACAACGCAGCACACGCTCGAGGCTTGTCCCGCCTGGGCGGCTGCAGCGCCGTGAACTCATCAATGTTGTGGGTATTGACCTCTCGCTGCCGGCCGTGATCAAACTCACGCTTGACAGCGAGGGGAACTGGATAGCGGTCGCATCCTTTCGATCGAGGATATTATCTCGCGGAAGGAGGCGGCGGAGCGGATCCGTGAGGAAAGCATCCTTGCGGATCCAAGCCGCCGCCCGGACCGCCGTTGCCGTTGCCTTTGGTAGAAACGATAAATAAATTGTGCCTTAATTCTTTACGCAAATAAAAAACTAATTTTGAAATGTTTTGTACATTTTCTGTTTCTAATCTACTATACAACTTTTAATACAATTACACGACACTTCATGCATACATAGATTCCGCCTTGCTAACACTTTTCGTCCAGATTGCATTGGCAAAGGCTACGCATTATCATTTCAAATTCTAGGCTTAATGTATATATATAACACTAGATTTTCCCGCAGCTTTGCTCGCATTAATCTATATTTTATTAATAAACCGCTATTTTCTGGATGAAAGGTACCCTATGTCCGTTTCAGTTCCCCTGACAACGTGTATGCGGAATTGCATGACTGTCGGTCGAGTAACTACTCTACCGATCATCATGCAATTCCGCGGCGTGAAAGTATAACAAGCAAACAAATAATCTTACATTTACAATATTATTAGTTAGGATGAGTAAGAATGTGACGGCAATTAATGTGCCTTTTCAAAGTTTACTATTTAATACATAAGAATTTTTACAGCATGTACATATTTCTTCCCAAATATCATGAACCATATACATAACCCTCGTATCAAAATACGTCGCAAACTGCAATTTTATTCCGATGCAATAAAACGGTTCATATCAATACGTTACGCTCCATTTGTAATATGCAGCAGTGCATAAGATGTAATATGAAAACGATCTCTGCTGACTTTTATAAAACGTTTCTGCTTTTCGGGCAGACTGCGTTGGTCCAGTTTTATATTATCGTAGTATCAAGTATGTATATTCAAGTTCAATACTTAGGTTTAGCGATATAAGACGATAGACATTACGTATGGCGGGGTGGTTTAAGTGGTGGTCTCGCCATTGCCCTTACGCCGAGCGTTATGGATTCGAATCCCACATGAAACAAAAAGATCCCCAAATGATTGTTCCGAGTCTTGATGTTCTGAGTGTTCGTTGTTTGAATGTTTGTATCCTCCGCGACACAGGAATTATTCCTATAGCGGCAGCAGTCTATAAAAAGAAATTCAACGTCAGCGATATAGATCGATAGACCTTAGCGGGCTTTTAAATTGATGTATCATAAGCAGCGATAGCCTAGTGAGAGACTGTTGGACTACCACATACAGGTCTCGAGTTAGATCCCAAGACACGCACCTCTAAAATTATGAAGTTATGTGCGTATTAAGTAGTTAATTATCACTCGTTTTAACGGCGAAGGAAAACACCGTGAGGAAACCTATATTATGTCGAAGAGATCTTGAGAAAAGTAAAGTCTGCCAACTCGCACTGGGCCAAAGTGGTAGACCTAGCCCTTCTCACACTGAGAAGTGACTTATGCTCAGCAGTTAAACAGTTTACATATAGAACGGATATTATTATGTTTGTCTTAGCACAGATATTTTTCTAAAATTAGAAAAATACTCGGTAAAATGGAAGGCTTACACGAAGACATGCGTCCAACGTGAATATATTGCTATCTCAATGATCAGACATAAATGTAAAATAATTGTATCTGGCTGCCAATGGAACGCTTCGGCTGAAAAATTTATATATCAAATGATGAGCACTTTTATAAAATATTTTGCAATGGTTTTTACATACATACATACCGATAATACCAGTAAAGGCACAAAGCGGACGAAATCAAAATTAAAATGATGACATGACTGCATCCGAATCGCGCTATTAAAATGTGCACAGCGATACTATCATATATAAGTATACTTTTAGCTTTTACCCGCAGCTTCGCTCGCGTAAAAGTAGATTAAGTTAAATAAGGTTATGTTCAGACACGCCACAATCGTGGCGGTAAGTCCCGTCTTTGAGGAGTGGCTGGAGAGGCGGCATGGCATCCTCACCTTCCAGCTGACACAGGTAATGACTGGCCACGGTTGTTTTGGTCAGTTTCTGTGTCACATAGGCCAGCAAGAGACGCCCGTTTGTCACCACTGCGGCGACTGCCGCGACGTTGTTGAGGAAACGGCGCTGCACACTTTGGCGGATTGCCCCACCTGGGCATCGCAGCGCCGTGAGTTGATCGTGGCAGTCGAAATGATTGCCCGTCTATGGCCTGGAGCGAGAGGTCGTGAAACGCTGTCGCCTCTTTCTGTGAGGAAGTTATTTCCATCAATTAGGCGGTGAAGCGGTATAGAGGGCGCGTGAACCCTCTCCCTTTTTTTATGCGGGTGCCTATGTTTCTCTTGGTTTGACCAATGTATGAGAGTCCGCAGTCACAATCTATTTTATAGACCCCTGCATCTTGTAAAGGTAATTGGCACTTGACCGATGGTAAAAATGACGGATGCTGTGTGTGAACATGTACAACAGGGGACCAACCACTACCTGAGATTTGACAAACCACAGATTCTCGCTAAAGAACACCGATTCCTACCAAGGATGCTTCGCGAGGCTATTGAAATCAAAAAACATCCCAATTTGGAATGTACCACCAGCTTGGGATCCAGTACTTCAAATAATCAAACCCAAGAATAAACAAACCACAGCTAGACTTCATGATACTTTGAGCTTATTCTGCGTTAATAGAAACACCAATGACTAAATTATGTTCGGGTACTTTGAAATAACTACACTGGAACATTGAGACAACTACCATCTTAGTCTCCCCGTGACCATGGCTGCTGAACAGCAACCGAAACGTCGGGGAAAGTGTAAACCTAAATATAAATAGATTCAATAGTTTAAATAATTTTATTAGCTTATAAATGAGTAAAATTCAATAGTAGTAGTGGTGTAATAGTTTCAAAATTATGTAATACAGTGATTAATAAACAACGCGATAAAATCCGTATATAGTAGTTTAATTTCAATGAATTATTTATATACTCTTTGGTGAATTTAGGTGCAGTTTTCGATTATTTTCTTGAGGATAAATATACCTAATGACAGATGTGTCATTAGGTATATTTATCCTCAAATTTTTGCGTGCCCAAGGACTCACTTTACTTTTATTCTTTCCAACGAGGATACACTTTTCATTTATTACTTCCGATGCCGAAATGAAAACAAGCTGATTTAGGTCGTCGACATCAATCAAATATGAGACAAGCTACCTCACGTGCTAATCGCACTGATGAGCAGTAAGCAATAGATAATGACAATAATCGTATGTCCGAAATGAGTTTAAAGGGTCAGAAAATGAATAATAGACTTAGTATGCAACAAGTAGGTGCACAACAAACACAAAAACAGCAAGCATGACACAATATATTATATGTATAATACGCGACACGATATACTGTTGTTGACGGCCACTTGATAATAAGCTTCTTTTCAGATTGTCAAATAGTTGCTGTCGCTCACACTTTGCTTAAAGGCTGTGGCGCTTGTGGTAGTGTGATACTAAACATAGAAAGCGTCATAGAAATTGATACAGCGTCGTAAACAAAGAATACCAGTTGAAGGTCATCCAAATATAGCGATGAATGTTATTATCTTCGATTGTTGTTGGTAAATGTTCATGGTTCGATATATTCGTTATCCTATCTTCAGCACCCGAGTAGGTAGGATTCGGGGGGAGAACTACGGGTCTGTTATAACTTGGCTTACTAATAATAACCTAACTATAAATCTTCATAAATAAAAATTATGCACTTCTACCAACGTACTTACCCCATAGATATGAATATAAATTATAATGACCAAATAATATATAGCGAAAAAGTTACAAAATTCCTTGGTATTTTAATAGATAGCCAACTAAATTGGAAAGCGCAAGCAGATAATATATGCAAAAGAATGAGTACATCGGCCTATGCGTTATATAGCTTGTCTAAAAAGGTTAACTCAGAAATACTTCTTGTTGCATACCATGGTCTTGTTGAATCAGTTTTAAGAATCGGGTTAATATTTTGGGGTAATTGTAGTCAAAAAGAAAGCATTTTCAAAGCTCAAAAACGATGCCTTCGAGCAATGTTTGGATTAAAAGTAACTGACAGCTGCATCCCTGTTTTCAAGTCTCACAAATTATTAACGCTTCCATGTTTATACATTTTAGAATTATCAATATTTGTAAAAACAAACAAACACCTATTTCCTCTCTTATCAAAAACTAGAAAAAGATCAGCAATTGTGAGATCTCAATATCGAAGCTTACTAAGCACTGGTGATTATAAGACTACATTATTAAAAAAAGTAGTAGTATACAATAAAGTAAGTAGTATACAATAAAGTACCTAAATGCATTAAAAATGAGCCAATGCCAATTTTCAAACAAAAGTTAACTAATTTTCTGAAAGACAAATGTTATTACTCTATAAATGCGTTCCTAACTGATAAAATATAAATAATAAAAATTTAGCAACAAATTACATTTACATATAAAAATGTTAGTTGTAGGTTTTTGTAATGTTTAAAATAATTTGCATGCCTTACAGGTAAAATGTACATGGATCTGCTATAATTACTGTAACACCTTTTTGTAATACCTACATTTCTAGCAAATAAAGATTCTATTCTATTCTATTCTATTCTATTCTATTCTCCCCCTTAGGATCAGGGTACTACGGGGTCGAGCTAGGCCATCGCGCCTCGAAAGACGTGTTCTATCGGCCGTTGATTAGAATGAGCGGTACCTGACATTGAGGTTGGACTCGTAGTGGCTATGTGGTTAGCCGCAGAGGACGGCATGTTTGTTGCTCGGCAAGCACGTGGCATTCGAGCGTCAGAATTATGCGCGGCTAGTGCGAACCAGTTGATCGCGCAAGGTATCAAGGTACCATCAAATTTTATCAAATGCTTGAGTATGTTGAGTAGTAGTTCATGGAGAAATGGTTGCAGCACCTTACATTTATGATTTGTAAACGAAATATTATTGTACACTTGGCGATTAAAAAAAATGGCTATGAGTTTCTTGCCCGTTCTTCTCATGAGCCCTACACCCTTGCTTTGCTGAACGTGGCAGTAAATGTAAATTCACAGCAAAAATTTACGTGTAACTTTGACATTCATAAGTGTTACCTTGTAACCTAACTTGAATAAATTTATTTTGATTTTGATTTTGATTTTGTACGGAGTTGCCTTTAGCGAAGAGGTAGTGTGGTTTCACTGCCACGACGCATCTCGGGTGCTTGCTTGCTCAGCAAGTAAGAGCCATAGATAGGTGAGTCGGGCAATACCCGGCTTGTAAGCCAGAAAGGGTAGACATATGGATGTACGTCGGGAAGTGAGCGTACCTTACAACTCCGGCCCCATACTGGAAATATGGGAGGCGGCTCACCGTCGGCCCCAGCGAGAATATCGTTAGCAACTCTCTGAGTTCACGAATGATGAGTGGCTTTATTGCTCCGCCACCTATCTGGACAATAGGGCACTTGGGGACGAGGTAGCTCGCTTACTAGAACTGGGTCTTAGGATTTGGGGACAAGACCTGTTTATAACTGGTCCCTGAAGGTGCTCTCGAGCACTGGAAGGTACAGCGGCTCTCACTTATATACCTAACAGGTGGGAAAGTGGGAACGCTATATCATAAACTAAAGTAGTCTGTAGAGGGAACGTTCGATATTCGACTTCTCGTAGGCGTATCAACTATTACAGTTGCTCGAGAACGATTCGCTTTGGAATAATACACTCAAAGATTCTGTCATATTTCCATCGCTGCATCAAATTCGCACATTGTTTGCAATGATCATATCCACTCTCCTGGTTGCTCTCGAATCCGAAAGATTTGTGGGTGAAATATAGGGACGACATACCTGAGGATCATTTGCATCGTGTGCGCTGTCAAACTTTAAATCCTGCTTATAAATTAAAAATGTATGAGTGGTAGGGCCACGCTGGTTACAGCATGAATGGGCCGGCTCGACCGTGGAAGTACCACCCTCTCACAGAAGATCGGCGTAAAATAATAGTATATGTTATATTTCGTTCGGTGAGTGAGAGCGCCGGAGGCCCAATCACCCTTCCCTTCCCAAACCCCATCCTGCTTCATTCCTCTTTTCCTTCCGGTAGGCAGCGACTTGTTTGTGTTTTTTTGACATTGCTTCTGTAATGCTAAGAAAACACAGCCATGTATATGAGCCATGGTTCTCGCTTACTATCAGGTGGGCCGCTGGCAAGTCTGTCACCGAAGAAAGCAATAAAAAAAATAACTGCAGAAATATACAATGAAACATTGATCTGGATAACAGACCTAGAGACTACCGAACAGCAATAAATTTTTATATGTATAGATAAATTAAGTGTAGGTGATACGAAGTTCACCGAATCATCTAGTGTTATATATATAGACCTTATCAACAAAGAGAAAGTGTTATGGGCTATCAACAGCTTCTTTCTCTTCAAATCCGCAGAGCTAGATAATATAACACTGTGGCTATATACCGCCATAATTAGACCAATAATAACATATGGTGCTATCGTATGTGGATCAGGACTGAACTCAATACCGTCATCACCAAACTGCAGAGATTTCAGAGAATGGCATGCTCAGCAATAACAGGGCGTATAAGAACAACTCCGACAGCTGCCCTCGAAGTCATCCTAGGGCTGGCCCTCTTAGACCTCTACATACAACAAGAAGCGAATATAGCTGCAATACGACTGAAACACCATGGCCTGTGGGGAACCACTAGGAGCCCACATGCATCGATCTTAGAGCGAGCTACAGCTTACGAACCACTGCTCGCCGCTCCGTGTGACAAGATCTCCAAACAACGTCTATTTAAAAAAAACTATCATATACAACTTCATGAGGAACAGAGAGATCAATCGGGAATCAACGAGGTCCGAGTCTACACTAATGGCTCAAAAACCATACAGGGAACGGGCGCGGGAGTTCACTCCTTGGACCTCAATATTAACATATCTATGACACTAGGCTCACACAGTTCTATCTTCCAATGCGAATGTGTGGCCATCACGGAGGCCGCCACCGCGATCGACAGGAGACGGATTGAAGGCTACAGGATACGAATCCTCTCCGACAGCACAGCAATACTTAGAGCCTTAGAGAGCAATAGCTGCAACTCCAGGCTCGTTTACGAATGTCATCTTGCTCTTGAAAGAATTTCCACAAAAATCATTGTGACTTTACAATGGATAAAGGGGCACTGTGAATCACTGGGCAATAATGCTGCAGATAAGTGAGCTACAAGAGGATCAGAAACCACCGCGGATGATCCACCTCCACGGGCAACGGACTGCATACAGTCAAGAGCAGCCCTACCGGCCATCTCACCACGTCTGACACACCGTCTGCTCAACCTACAAAGATTGGACCTTCGGACCATCGTGGGGAGCCTAACAGGACACTGTCCCCTGAACAAACATGTATACAACATCGGAGCAACAGACAGCCCACTCTGTAGTCCTGGAATGTGTGGGAGTAACAGCACAGCGTAAGGAAACCCTCAAAAACCCGAGGTCACTCCGCGAAGCCTGCGAAGACCCCAGGAAACTTCTGTGCTTCTAGGCGGAGTTGGGCTGGCTATCTTCATAACAGGCCGACTCTTACGCATACTAGACCAACTTAGAGTTCAAATGCGGAAAAGGGGGACTCCCTTTACAATTATGTATATATTAATACTCGTCAGCAAAAGGTAAGGCCACTAGGTACGATTAACCAGTCTGTTGCAGGATGCGTCTTATGGCTACGTCAAGATAAGATACTAATCATACCCCTTTCCTCCACAATTTGTTTGTATGCGCGTCCTGTAGCGCTTGTAACAGCAATTACTTAATATTATCCTACATACAATACGAAGAAATTACTATTTTAGCCGCTTGGCTATCCGACTAAAATAGTAATTTCCGCGTTTAATAGACTCATCGTAAATCACTTATAGTTTTCTATTTTTGATTTAAAGACAACGACCGAACGAGGAATAATTCTGTGTCACGTGGGACTTTACATACATTCAAACAAAAGACACAAAGCACACCCAGATTCGGTACAACCATTTGTGGATCACAAAGTTTATGTCGTGTGTGAGATTCGAACCCACAGCACTCGGCGCAATAGCAGTGTCAAGGCGACTACTTAAACTACTACGCCAGCCATGCAGTCAAAGTGCAGACAAAGATTTATTTGCATCCACATTCCGCTAGCTATGATTAAGATCCCTTGATAAAAAGAAGGCCAGTAGAAAGCAATATACTAAATAGCTTAATAATTTCAGAGATAAATTTGCAAAAAATTTCAAAAGAATATCCTATACCGCCAATAAATGATATGGTTCGAATTGGAATAGTACTAAAAAATAAAATCAGTTATACTTAGAGTAAATATTAGCTGTAAATATATGACTATGTTGCTAGGACAGCGGCTGTGTATGCGGCCACAGTGCCTGAGGACTTGGTCTAAATTCCCGGGCCGAGCAAACTTTTTTGATTTTGTCAAAAACTTCTCAGAAGCAGCTCAAAGACCCTGTATAATGTGGGACCAGAAACATATTTAGCCACAAGTAAGTGTCTATCACTTCGATGATATAGACGTGAGATTACGTTAGTATGTAAAAGAATAAAAAGAGTCTATTTACTAATCAAATTGTCAGTCAAACATTGATCGTTCGAGTCTTATTCAACGTGCCAAGATAAAGCAGATTGACGTAAAATAAGACAAGTACGTGACTCACCGCCATGCTGCCTTTGTATTTGCTCACATTTTTATATGTAGGACGAAATAAAAAGGTTACCATATTCCTAATTCTGCCTCGAGAATATACGGTGAAATATAAATGAATTTATGTGATCGGCAAACACGTTTTATTAACCATTTTATTTGTTATAGCCAGTTTCATTTATTGAGAGATCTGTGGAGTTAATATTGCCTTATCGCAAGGCTCCATATGAATGGTTAACGGTTAAATTTATGTGCTTGATATGAAGATGACTTTGAAACTGTCTCAAAGGTTCCATGTGTTATATTTGTTGCTAATCACGATCTATCAGATATCTTTGGTTTATTTAATTAGCATTTTCTAAGGTAGAATAATAATTATATCATAGGAAAAATACATTGAGTATTCTGGGCGAAAATGTTATTGAATTTATTTATTAGGTTACAACAAGTTAGAAACCAGGGTCTGGAATAGCTTGGAAGAAACATTGGCATCTACCAAGCATTGCTATGTGCCGTATTTTATGGAGATCAAATCTAATGAGAGGTGATCGCTATTACATAGAACATATATGTGTAATACAACTCCAGCTGAAGTCAACTTTATTCATGCTATGTACAGACTGATTGAACGTTGTCCTCTATCCTTAATTAATAGAAAGAAAGAACAAATGCATACCATGAGTTGATTTCGTGATTATACTTGGTATCTGAATGAATTTGGGTAGTTGAACCTTAAAATGCAGAATGATCACGATTCACCAACATTAGTTTAGGACATGGTAATCAGTGTCTTTTTACAAAAATGAATTTATTTATTTAAAATTAAATTCGAAATAAAATAGGCGAAATAATACAGCACAGATTCAAATCAGTCTTAATAAGCACTAGTAGTTTACATGATCACAGTTTAGTTTTCGGGCAATGACGATCCAAGCTGTTTCTGTATGGGTCCTGTGTGTTTTATGGGTACTATGCGTTCTCCTGACGAAGGCATGGCGAGGACCTTAGGCGCTGTCACTGTAAGAACACCGTCAGACGATAATTTCGACTCCACTGTGTCTGGCAAACATCCTTCGGGCAGAGCATACCTTATTACAAACTGTCGTGATACATAACCGTGTTCTTCTTGCTTTTCCTCATGCTTTCCCCGTACGATGACTTGTCTATCAATAACTTTAACATCCACTTCTTCAGGTGTAAAGTGTTGGACGTCTACGTTCACTTGAAATTTCTCGTCGTCGCTTTTTATTTGTCCAAGTTCGTTCAGTGCGAGCCGGTTCATGGCCGTCGACATCTGTTCTAACGGCTTCAACATGTTCTCCCACGGTTTGAAGACGTTTTCCCAAGGTTTGCACAAAGATGACCCGAAGAAATCGCGAGGTACCATTTGGTTGAAAGGAGAATAGCCAGAATAGCCGAAGAATTCATCTGATCTGAATTATTCCCTTTCCATCAGGCGGAAAGGCTTCTCCAAGTCGTACATGTGAGGAATGAGCGACATTTTTTCAATTCTCTTTGCTTCGCGTTTAGTTCGATTTAGATCACTTCGCTTTCTCAGTAAACAACTGAAATATAGTACCAGTTTCTCAGTAAACAACTGAAATATAGTAGTAATAAGTATATAGAGATTACCTGTGGTGCAGCGCTCAAGAACAGCAGAAACAGTCACAAGAGGCAGACCTAGGCGAACGTTTCTTGATCGGAGACGTTCTGGACAAAGGCTAGGTTAAGAGCACCTTAAACCGGCGAGCGTGTATGAGGAATGTGATGATAGTGAAGGAAGTCAGAGAAGTGTATCAGAATCGTAGCAAATGGAAATCCGTAGTCTCTGCCTACCCCTCTGGGAAACTACTCTATGTATCTATGTAGAAGCATCATGGTATCGCGTATATTATAGGTAAAATACAGCGATAGCCTAGTGGGAGTCTGTTGGACTGCCACGCAGTGGTCTCCAGTTCGATTCCAAGGCGCACATCTCTGACTTTTCTAAGTTATTAAAATAGTTAATTATCATTCGCTTTAAAGGAAAATATCGTGAAGAAATCTGCATGTCTAAGATGTCTAAATGTTTTCCATAATGTTCTCGTAGGTATGTAAAGTATGCCAACCCGCACTGGCCCAGCGTGGTGGACTATGGCCTAACCCTTCTCACACTGAGAAGAAGCCCATACCCAGCAATGGGACAGGGCTGATATTATTATTATTATTTATACAAGCAGAGCTTACTCCATCAGAGATATAGTCCAGAGACTAATATGAAATCATACCTCACAATTGTTTGTTTATGGTACGAACAAACGGTACAATAAAAATGAAAAGCATTTCAAAAATACAGCACAAACAAAATTAACTAAATGACTGTCTTATTACAAAAACATTTTTTCGAAAGAAACTCGGTGTCTTTGTAGGCAAGTGGTCCAATTTGCGGTGGCCGCGGTTCGGTACGTGCCTTCTGGACGAAAAGGACGAACCGTTTCGCACCTTACGAATCAACTCACGTTCGTTCGGGGCACAATCAAATTATATAGAACTGACACGATTTGGCCTAGCGGTGTGCCTTAAGTTGAAGGCAGTGTAAGAATCTAGCAAGACATTTTATATCTATTTTGTAATAATAATTTCTTTCAGACATAATGGTGGCACGGTAGCTAATCTTAGCGAAGGCTACTCATTTGCGGAAAAGATATAATGCACAAGTGTGTGCCCCAACTCAAGTGCGCTCTTTATTCCCTCACTCTTATAGTCCGATAGAATGGCATAAACAACTTCATGTGCTTATCGAGTTACGGAGGATTATAATATCTTCCAAAGGACACCTTGACGTCCAATAATCCTCCGTAACTCAATAAGCACGTGAAGTTGTTATAAAGAATTTCTTGACAGAAAATCCTAATCACTTTCAATATAATTCAGTAAACAAATCTGAGACTAGATACATTGCAAAATTAGTGGTTTTGCCAGGCACTCCGAGACCCTTAAATACTACCCTACAATTTTGAGTTACGTAACCTTATATCTTAGGGTAGGTACCAGACAAATTGGGGCGGTTCATACTTTTAAGTTTTTATTTATTTTATACTTAAGCTTTACAATAATCACTCCTAGTAAAACACTTGTATTTATTATTTTGTTTTGAAGATATATCGGCAACATCAATATTTAAAATACGTTGCCTTATACTTTCAAATTGTTTTTAATGGATATTACCTTTGTAGACGTAGAGCCCTTTACAGATATAACAAATAGACAGTAAGATGGTGAAGATTGAGTAATAAAGTCCCTCATTCGTTGGATGGATATAATATCTGCCCTGCATACAAACTGTCCCACTGCTGGGCATATGCGTCTTCTCAATGTGAGAAAGGTTATGCCATATTGAGTATACCACGCTGGTCTAGTGCGGGTTGGCAGTCCTCACACAGATGTGTGAAATCATGTTCTCAGAGATCTGAGAACATAAAGATTTGCTCACGAAATTTTCCTTCACCAAAAAAGCAAGCGATGATTAACTATTTAATACACACATAACTTGTAAGAATCAGAAGTGCATGCGTTGGGTTCGAATTTGAGACCTTTGCGTGGCAATCCAAATGTTGCCGAATATCACTGTTTTTATGGATACGAAACTCTAAAAATAGTTACATTGTATAATGTAGGAAAAGCTTGCTTGTTTAAACGGAACTTGAACTTGTGTTATGTGCAATAAAGGAAGTTATTTTTACTTCTGTCTTGTTTACACGTTGAGCCACGTGTGACCTTTCAGAATAAGCATTCACCTACGCATTATTAAAATACTGTTAGACCAGTTTTATAAAATATCTAAACGGATAGACATGCAACAATGTTCTTTAAAAAGTTACACCCACATAGATCTCTCCGAGTATTTATATATAAATAGGCAAATACAAGTGGGACTGGCGGCCACGCACCGGTAGACGCAGCAGGCATAGGCCTCTCCAAGGATGGACCTACGACCTGGTAAGGGTCACAGGAAGCGATTGAAGAAAAACGGTTGACATATCAGTTAAATAACTGCCATTCTCTTCTCTGATTGTCAACTGATTTTCTTATATTTTAGGAACTATTGACAAGCATTAGAGCATCAATGAAAAAAATTAGGATCACATTGTTTTTTTTTTATCGAACTACATAAAAAGAAATCTTTGCATCCCTTTTAAGCATATTGCTTGCACGGAGAAGTGTGATATTTTGTATAGTTATAGTTTATTTACAGAAGGAGTGCAGATTTGGAGTGAAGGAGTACAAAATAAAATTTGATAATGGTGGAAATTCGACCGTTATTATTATATTTATAATTTTATATAAAATGTATCTGTCTTTAGAATATGAGCTCTATATAGAAACTGTCCCACTACTGAACACGAGTCTCTCGTCGGTGTGACAAGGGTTAGGTCAACCACTCTGGTCCAGTGCGGGTTGGTAAACTTCACATATGTTCAACTAGTCACCAGTTTTTATAATTTTACCTACTGTTAAGCTTTATAATATACGTACGTCCATAAACTTGAACGCTAATGCTCGCAACAATAAAATACAATCACTGTCAGCTTATTCTTGGACCAACGTTAGCTTGTCTTAACGATAACAGACAGACAAACCCGGACTGCAAACTTGTATAAATTTACTGATGTAATACCGTGTAAGTGTACATAATTTCTAGGTATCAATTTATTTAATTTAAAATGCAGTATCTATATAATTTTGTTGATTTAAGACGCTAGGTTTATGGGGTCCAGGCGCTCGAGCGCTTTTTAGAGATCTATCTACGCGGCTAATCGACGCTTCGCGTGACCAGAAGGCTGGACTTTTCTTAGCTCAAAGAAGCAGCATTGTCATTCAACGTGGCAATGCTGCCAGTTTTCTGGGCACTTGCAGCACAGCTGTCGACCGGGAGTCGATAGCTTCGATCTCATTGCGGCCCAGCACCTGTCGTCGCCGACCATCTTGGATACGACGATCGGCACCGAGAGGTCGGGGCCAGTCGCGGCGACCAGAGCACAGCGCTCCGCGGCCCACGCCGGGCACTCCTCCAACATGTGCTGCACCGTGTCCCGGTAACACCCCTCACAATGGTGAAACTTGGTTGTCGGCTCCCTACGGGCTATCTTGCAGAGGTAAAGAGTATCTTCGGAGAGCCGAAACAGCCGTGTCCGGAGAGCACCTGAGTAAGCCGGTAGGTGAGCGGTCCGCGCCGTCTGTCCGTCCACTGCCTTAGCACCGGACGGACAGCCTCGACGGTCCTCACTCCGTAGCAGGGCTGGGCCAGTCTCTCTTTCCACTTCGCCTCAAAGACCAGTCGAGCCTGGGACCTTCGCATCTCCACTGCCCCGTGCGAGGGTTCCTCGCCATGAAGCCGGAGGTCCGGGCGCCAGTACTACACCGACGCTTGGACCTCCGCCTCCAAATCCCAGGGCGGCGATGCCGCCAAAACGCACGCCGCCTCAAAGGAGACGGTGCGGTACGCCCGCGACACCCTGACCGCCATCGCTCTCTGAGGTCTCCTCAAGAGTGCGACGTTTTGGCGACCGAGAGCGTCGGCCCAAATGGGCGCCCCGTAGAGGGCCATCGACCGCAGCAGACGACACTCGACCCCCCGATATTCGGCAGCAGAGAGCTAAACGCTCCCGCCGCCGACATCAGCCGAGGGCCAGGCGACTAAAATGGACGTGAAAGTTCCAGCGGCCGTCAAGGTGAAGCCTCAAGTATTTCATACTCGGCTCCACCCCGATGCGGACCCCTCCAACGATGACGTGAGCATCTGCTGGCGGCGCCCACTGAGGCCCGTGAAATAACAGGGTCTCGGACTCTTTCCAGCGCCACCTCCAGTCCCAACATCTTAATCCTACCGACAACCAGGGCCACTCCAGCCGTGGCAAGACGGGCAGCTGCCACGTAATCCTCTCTCTGAGCCGTAACTAGCGCGTCGGCGTAACTTGTTACGCCAACGCCCGGGGTCAGGGCGCCCCGCAGCACCCAGTCATAACCGATGTTCCACAGGATTGACCCGAACGTTCCTCGATCAGATCGGAGACGTTCTGGACAAATAAGATCACCATGAACCGGCGAGCGTGTATAAGGAATGTGATGAAAGTGATTGACGCCAGAGAAATGTGTAAGGATCGTAGCAAATGGAAATCCGTCGTCTCTGCCTACCACTCTGTGAAATAGGCGTGAATCTATGTATGTAAAGTATATAATCAACAGGTAATGAACTAACTTTTCTTCAAACTATGTGATTGATAAGCTTACCTATTAGAATTAATTTTCCGCTTTGGACACACAAAACGGAATATTCCAATGGGTAGTCGAACTGTAGAGGGATCCTTTTCTCAATCATTAATAGATTCTCACCAAGTAACGAATAAGTTGACTTCATCATAATATTAGTTCCTAAAAGGGCAGTTACACATTTGCAAGCCAAGCACGTACTTTCTCACAGAATATCCTTTAGGTCTATATAGAATAAACTTAGGTCTTATTCGATTACTCGAGCCTAGCGTCTAGTGGTGCTAATAAATGTATCCCTTATTAATTGATAAGAAAATTATTATAGGGACTCGAAAAACTATTTGGACGGCGCAGTGGTTTAAGTCGTCGCCCCGCCACTGCCACTGCGAGTATTGTGGGTTCGTATCCCACACGGGACTAAAATTTGTGTGATACATAAATGATTGTTCCAAGTCTGGGTGTTCCTTGTGTCCGTTGTTTAAATGTTTGTAAAGTCTTCCGCGATGCAGGAATTATGCCTAGAGAAAGAGCTGTCTCTTAAAAAAGATCTGTGATATGATCGCACAATTTTTTGTTCTGTGTGGGGATGAAATCTTCTTGGATTAATGGCAATGCCGAGGCAATAACTTAAACTATTAGATCTACATGCAGTCAAAAGTACTAAAGTTGTACTCTAGTTTTATTAGCTGCTAATAGCACCTCGTTTTTTTAGAACATTCCCCGGTTGAATGTAGAGCATACAGCAATAAAGTTATTTCTGAAGTTGCCATGTATACGCCGAAGCTTTTAAGTAATTAAAATGTCTACCCATTTGCCTCTTTCTATTTTTACTACTCGCTTCGAAGATGGAGTTATTTTTATTTATTTTATGTAAACTAGATACCTACTTACAAACTTTTCAATCTATTAGATTTTCTTAATGTAAGATTATAACACAATATTCTGTACTACATAATAGAAATGTTTGATTTTTTTGTTTGTGTGTAAGGATTTAAGTCAAAAACTACTATATCGATTTTAAACATTTTTACACCATTAGAAAGCTATATCGTCACCTAGTAACATAGGCTATATTTTATTTAAAAAAGGTACTTTTTTTTTAACGTGGTAGGATGCTTTGACGCATACCTTTCCGCGGGGCGACGGAAAGGTTATGTCGGACTCACCCGGAAAATATGGTGAGTGACATCCCGGTAATACCGACTAAACCTACCACGGTGTTCCTCGACATAACCGCAATCGGCGGGGCCGCGCGAATCGCTTTCACATGCAATCGCGACCCCGCCGAGCTATTTCTAACATAACCTAACCTACTTTTAGTCGAGCGAAGCTGCGGGCAAAAACTAGTAATAAATAATAAAGCTGCAGTGATTGATTATGCCGTTATCATGATATATCACCTGAAGAAAGTATATTGTAGTGGCATTTTTCAATAACACCACAATATTTTTATGCTTATAGATGCTAATCGGCAACAGCTTAAACGCAGTCTAATATCAAACCTATCAGACATTTGGATTGTGTAGGTCGTCTTGCCACTGTCATTGCGCCGAGTGTTATAGGTTCGATTTCCCAATGGGTAAAAATTGTGTGATCTACCAATGATTGTTACGAGTCTGGGTGTATTTTTATGACTTAGTGCGGGTTTTGTCTTTTAAAAAGACATGAAAAGATATATAAGTATCCATATCTAGAGAAAATGTAAAACGGTTTGCCTGGGCGTCCACGTGCGAATGTCGCCTAAAATAATCCTTCAGCTTAGTTAAATCGTAGCGGGAATTATTTTTAAACACGATTCAAATGGCTAGCCATCTGGTTTCTGTCACTTACATAATACTATTTTGCCAACGGCTTCGCCTGAATGTTTGCTACTAAGATACATAGTGAGATCCTATATGTTAGTACGTTAATCTGTAAGTGCGTGTGGCAAGTTGCATCTAAATCAGCTCTACAGCGTTGTAACAAACATCTAAATATCTTTACAAACTTTCATATTTAAACTAGCGGACCCGACAGACGTTGTCCTGTAAACACGAAAAAAAAAACAAATCTAAACCATTCTCGAATCCACTTGAATACACACAAAAAAATTCATTGATATCGGTCCAGCCGTTTCGGAGGAGTTTATTTACAAACACACGCACAGAAGATTTATATACAGGGTGTCCGGTAATTAATGGATAACCTTGAAATGTCTTATAGTAGAAATGAAGGCCGTTCAGAAAAAAATATGAAAAATAATCTATCCTAACTACTACCTGAGATATGTGTTTTTTTTTAATGACCATGTCTAGAGCGTAAACAAACTGACATTCACATTTATTTATAATATTAGTTGGGATACTCGCTGATCCACGACTTTGTACGCGTATAAGTTTCCTACATCGTCCTGATTAATTACTACTATTTAAGTACAAAGCTATTGATTTTGGATTACGGTAACCCGGTCGGTACGGTCAGCCCTAAGTTAAGGTTTCTGCTGCAAACTTGCAAAGTAAAGCTGCCTGCTTTTTATATATTATTCTAGATCACTACCGGGTCAATATCAAGAATACATTTAACTGTTATATTCATATTAAAGAAATATTAATAAAATATTTACATAGGTGGATTTGTATTTGTAAGCATATTTACCGTCATATCTTTTAGACACCTCAACCGAATTTAGTATTTGTATTACAGTAGGAAATCATATTTTTTATGTCAAATAGTTAGCGAATGTCAAGGCAATGAATAAATAGAAACAGAATTTTCATAATATATAATTTCAATCACATTTTAACAACCTTGATGAATCAAGTTCGCATAATTAATATTGACTTGTTAGTCAATATTTATTAACAAAAATAATTAATTTAATTAAATAATCATGCCTAATTAGAACCTTATAGGTCGAGAAGCAGCGATAGCCTAGTGGGAGATCGTTGGACTGCCACGCGGAGGTCTCAAGTTCGACTTTGACTTTTCGAAGTTATTTGCGTATAAAACTAGTAAATTATCGCTTGCTTTAACGGGGAAGAAAAAACATCGTGAGGAAACCTGCATGTCTGGAAGTTCTCCATAGTGTTCTCAAAGATATGCCAACTCGCACTGGGCTAGCGTGGAGGAATATAGACCTTCTCAGGCAAAAAAAAATATTAAGTAGCTGCTGCTCGTTGGTAAGTAAGTTAATATTATAAACATGATACGGCGATATTAGTCAAACGAATGCCGATATAAAGTCCTCCAGACGGAATTTCGGTCACGTAAGTGCGCAAACACAAGTGCTCTCTCTGTACCCTAACACTCATAATCCAATGGGACGCCAATCCGACATGACACCGGCCCAAAGAGACCAGACGCAAGACCAACGATTTACCGTACTTAGGGTGTGCAACATCACCAAATTCTTAATTTCAGACTTCTATTGAGAATTTCAGGAAACCCAATAATAACGGCCACATTCACTACCGCTGATATAACAATGTGCTACTAAACATATATAATTTAAAGAACTTGGAGTACCTCCTAAGCGTGGTGTACTTACAAGTACTGATAAGTTAGACATGTCAGAAAGTAAGCTTACATTAATTGGATGTTGGTTGGATGGCACGGATGTCATAGTGGTTTTAGTGTGTAATTCACCGCTGCACTGTCCCGAGTATTGTGGGTACGAATCCCACACGGGACAAAAATTTGCGCGAACCACAAATTATTGTTCTGAGCCTGATCTTTGTGACCATTGTTTGAATGTTTCTATAGTCCCCTGCAACACAGGAATTACGGCTAGTGCGTTAGTTGTCATTAAAATAATAGTCGTTACATTTTAACACGTTTTTATTACGCTTGGAATGTATCTATGTATCTATATATTTATGAATCTACGAATCTATGTAACGGAATCCTAGAACGTGATTTTTACCCCTTTCAAACCAACGGATTGATTTGAAATTTTGCACACTTATCGAGTACCGATGACAATATAATAATTTCACAAAATAATAGTTTAACAAATAAAAAAAAAACCTTTATTAAAAAAATTTAAAATAATATATTAATTTTAATGTAAAAAAGCGTGGGGTGCTTTCTAAGATATTTTGATAACTCACCCCATGCTTTTTCACATTAAAATTATTAAATTATTTTCTATTTTTTTAATAAAGCGTGATTTTTAGTTTTTTAAACTATTATTTATTTTTTTACAAGTTAGTCAAAGTCGTTATAGAGTGAGATAATTAGCAAAAATCACACAGTACATTCAGTAGGTAACAAAGTCATGTTCTTAAGTATCAAAACAGCGCCAAAGTATGATAGTATTTCGCGTTCAACGCGTTTGTTTAACAATCTCTGTATTCCAACTGAGGCACAGAGTGTTTTACAAACATTAGAAATCTCATAGCGAAAGCGTGCACAGTGTTTATGTGTCGTCGTGGTATTCTTTTGTGTATCGCAAGTGGAGACGAGTGTAAAAATAGTCTTGCGTCCACAATGCGCGTCGCGTATAACCATTCACATACAAACATAAGTATATGCAGCGACAGAAGTGTTATAATATTTTATTTTAATTGTATGAATACATATTTTATGAGGTTTAATATGGTTTGGTTTTCTTCTGTAGAATGTTCGATAAATAACTCTAAGGTTTATTATACATACATACATACATACATAAATTCACGCCTGTTTCCCAGAGGGGTAGGCAGAGACTACGGATTTCCATTTGCTACGATCCTGACACACTTCTCTGGCTTCATTCACTTTCATAACATTCCTCATACATGCTCGCCGGTTTAAGGTGCTCTGAACCTGGCCTTTATCCAGAACGTCTCCGATCTGATCAGGAAACGTTCGCCTAGGTCTTCCCCTTGCGACTGTTCCATTCACACTAGCCTTATAAACTTTCTTAGTCAGTCTGTTCTCGTCCATTCTTTCTACATGCCCAAACCAACTTAACATACCCTTTTCTATTCTCGTCACTATATCCACTTTTATGCCGCATCTCTCTCTAATCACACTATTCCTTATTCTATCTTTCAGAGTCATACCACATATATTTCTCAGCGCTCTCATTTCTACAGTATTTATTCTGCTCTCATGCTTCTTTTGCCATACCCAACTTTCACTTCCATGCATAAGTGTAGGCACTAATAGTCCTCTATGAACAGCCAAACGTACCTTTTCGGCTACATTTCGACTGTTCATAAAAGCGCGTAGAGCGCCATTCACTTTATTGCCAGCAATCGTTCTTCTTTCAATATCTCCCTCATGTGTACCATCCCTTGTAAACAAAGTACCCAAATATACAAACTCTTTCACTTGCTCCACTTGTTCTCCATCAATCATAATATTGCACATCGTCATGCACTCCTCCCTTTCAAATACCATTACTTTCGTCTTGCTTACATTCATTTTCATTCCTTTACTCCCAAAGGCACCATGCATAATAGTTACCATCGCCTGTAACTCTTCCGCCGATGACGCAAGTATTACTTGGTCGTCGGCATAAAGTAGACATTTAACAAGTAACTCATTCATTCTTAATCCCCATTCACAATCTTTTAAATCTTTCAAACCATTGTCCATGTATAGGTTAAACAGCCAGGGTGACGCTACACATCCTTGTCTAACACCTCTTTCGATATTAAACCATTCTGTGTATGTCCCATTTAATTAACATAAATTATATAAAGGAAATTTTATGTAATTTTAAATGTATGATCTATGTATAATATAATAATATTATAAATTAGAGCCTATGTAAACAAGTTTGGCGGTCACATGTTTGTTTGTAACTTGCAATTAAAATTGCCTTTATATCCCTGACCATTAAAAGAACAAAAATAATATAAATGAAATACATGTACACACGGCTACACATCAAGTTAGATACCCTATATACGCATAACTACTCTACATACAAAATAGAGAATTGTCGGAAAGGGACTGAATCGTGGTGGCGACCAATCACGGTGCACTAGCGCGTGTGGTGACGACGTTGTGCTTACACACTCTGACGTACGATTTTTGACATTGTTGTTTTTCGCCGGCCGTCAGTTACACAAAACAGTATCGTCGGGCTAACATTTAGTTCGCCCGACAATACTGTGACGACGTGAAAGTGCGATTTAAATATTTATTTATTATGGCGCCACAATTATCTCTACAATAGCGGCAGCATAAATGCTTTAATATGAATAAATGTATTTTATAGCAAGTACAGATGCATTATTACAAAATTACAAGTTTAACTTATTTATCAAGTTACCTAGTTATTAACTTTGAGCAGTTTGACACTAAAGATCGGTAAATAAGTAGTAGGTAAATCGAAACGTATATCAAAATTACTAAAGGGTTTTTTGATTTAATGAATGTCTTAAAATTACTCATTATATTTTCCAGTGGATAGTTATGAAAGGAAATAATGAAATAAAATTTTAAAGCTTATTTTTTTTTTTTTTTTTTTTTTTACGTGGGGGAATGCAATGACTTAAAAAAAAAGCTTATTTATTTAACTTAAGGCCTCAAATTTTTTTTTAAATTTAGGAATAGGTATATGTAAATCTTATTATTTTTATTCTTTTAGAGACTCCTTTTATTCTTTTATAACATTTGTACCAGTAATAATAATAAATGATGATAACTTTACTTTTATTTGGAAATTCATTTATGTTTTTATTAAATAGGCACAACTACAGATAACAAATTACAAATACGAATAATAATAGTGATATAAATAATTTACATGTTAATTTGAAATACGATTATGATTGAGTGCAGCATTTGAAGAAAATAATTTACAATAAAAGGGCAGCTAGGTGAAGAAAAGAAAATATACTAGAATAAATACCAAAAAAAAAGAATACAATGCAAAAGATAAAATAAATAACAATTTATAAAAAATATTTAATTTTGAATTATAATGTATAATCATTACAATTCAAAATTAAATATTTTATATAAATTTCAATTAAAGTTATAGAAAAATAAATCAAATAAAAGAAGCAATAATAAAATTTAAATTAGGCAGTAACCAAAATTAAAAAAATAGTTATGACGCCTTAAAATTATTGTCAGCGTGGACTAACAATCTAAATTTTCTCAGGTATTCGCACATATTACAGATTTTTTGTCCCAGATAAGTATAGAAAACGACGGCGGCGGCCGCACTTATCTATTACAGCACACGCCGTTGACGCGGGCGCTGCGTGTACTCAATACGTTATCAGATCGCATCGATCTATTTTCATATTTATTGAGCCAATTCACAAAGGTTACCTATGTACTGGATATTAAGTTATTGTTAATAATCGCATTAGGTTAAGAACCTGTAATGATGGATTGATAGTTAGAAATAAATAAAATAAATAAATTATACATAAAAACACCCAGATAAAGACAATCACCCACATCTATGCACACAAATGTTTGACTTGTACTCTATTACAATGTTTGTCGATTTATATATTGCCGTTTGTTACTTAATCACTCGTAAATTGTTAAATTAACCTGGTTGAAACTTGGAACATAGTTACATCATTTTTGGATTGCATAGGTAATACGCGTAGGCGAAGCAGGCTTATCATTATCTACATTATCTTTCACGCCACAATCTCTCTAGGTATACTGAGATGATATGAGCACGTGGATAGTGTAGCCGGCAAGAAATGGATCAAGACAATACTTTCTTGGTCACTTCGCTTCTATACATATTCGCCTTGTACACATAAAAATATAAATACTTGGAATGGGAATTTTACTCACTGCAGACAACACTACAGAAGATTGTGTGGTTGCAACAATTTGTATTATATTTATAAACCAGCCTGTATTATTCAATGGGGTATCGTTTTTATAAATAAGGTCCTGTTAATCCTGTCATAGCCGCTGTCAAAAACCCTATTTAATGGTAGTAATTGGTGGGTTTTTTTTGTCACTGTTGAAGTAGCCATTGAGTATGAGCTCAAGTGACATTTCTATCCACTAGCACCTCCTGAGGAAAATTTTTCATTCGTTACTTCGTTTTACATAGTCATAATTTTTTGTAATTACTTATCAATCTATGATACAAAGTATCTAAGAGGTGCTAATGTTTCACATTTTATTGCTTTTATATTCTTTCTTTGATCTGTATTATGATGTGATGATATGATTTAGTTCAAACTCTAGAGAACACAAAATATATGATTTTTGCCAGAACATACTTTAATCTTAAATGTAAAGATTGTCTGTATCGCGTAGGCTTTGATAACAAAAGCGCGTTATTAATGAGAATAACACACAGGAATTTGCTTAAGTTAAATTCACACAAAACCAACAATAGCCAGAACAAGTGAAATACGGTCTAATAACAGTTGTATCTACGAAATGATTTGTTTAATCAAAGTTACTATCTTTCATTTGCTGATGTTACAGTTCTATAGTTTTTGTTTTACAAAGAAAATACTGCTTTTCTTTACTTTGTAATTTTACGCATATTTTCCGTTGGAGTGTAGCCAGAACTATAAAAGATAGTGGGCTAATGGAGCGTTTTATGTAATAATAAAGTAAGATTATGTGTTAATGGTACGGACTTCCGCATGTTCCGTTCGCTTGGATATGAAGCTGTGCCAATGTAGACTGTTTTACTGGGAAGCGGGGTGCAAACAAAGATGTGTGTACGCTGCTGCTGGCGCATGGCGTCGCTATAAAACGCTTTTATAGAAAATGGAGATAAAATTGAATACGTAAGATTTATTTTTAGAACTTGAACCGATGGAGAATCTCTAGATTGGTTCTAGATTTAGGTAAACTAGTGTTTGAATTCAAGCGTAATTAGTTAAATCCTAACTGATATTATAAATGTGGATGTGGAGTGGTGTTTTTTTGTTACGCTTTCACGCCTTAACTAGTTGACCGATCATTATGAAATTTTGCATTCACGTTGGCGGGATTACAGAAAAGAACGTAGGGTGCCTTTAATACAGAAAAAAGTTTTGTTACTAATCTAACCTAACCTATATTTACGCGAGCGAAGCCGCGTGCAAAATGTACTTTAAAATAAATGCTTTGATATATATGTCTATTTAATTTAAATTTGCTGCGCTCCTCCCTAAAAAAAAAAAATATCCACCTCCATATAACAATAAGGACATATTATTATGTCGTTTTCTTGTAACATATTTCTATATACCTACATATACCTAAGTAGGTTCTCTATTGTGTTACCTAACTATTTTTAGGTCAGTGGCTTGGCTGAGTAGACTCCTGACAAAAGTCCATGAATAGCGGACTACATTTTTTTTTTAACGTTGGGCAATGGTTTGACCCATACCTCTCCGCGGGGCGACGGAGAGGTTATGTCGGACTCACCGGGGAAAGATAGTGAGTGACATCCCGGTAATACCGACTAAACCTAACACGGTGTTCCTCGACATAACCGCAATCGGCGGGGCCGCGCGAATCGCTTTCACATGCAATCGCGACCCCGCCGAGGTTTTGGCCCGCCGTATGAAACGGCATGCCACTACACAAATTTACAACCACTAATTTTACTGTCCCCCTGAGGGCGGGACGGACACACAATACAGAGGCGCGCGTGGGAACACCCACGCCGCCTCTCGGACCTGGTGCTGATTGGGTGGCGGGCAGGCCCACGAAGCCCACCACCCCTAGGTCAATTCTCAGGGTGGCTGGAGGTCGTCTCGCACCCTCCGGCGCCCGGCTCTGCGGTTGGGGAGAGGGTTTAAGCGTTCCCTCTCCCGCTCCGCCGCCTCCTTGATGGAAATCACTTCCTCACAGAAGGAGGCGACGGCGCTCCACGACCTCTCACTCCGGACCATAGACTGAACTACGGCCGGGAGCGAGAGGTCAACCGATCCGACTGCCGCGATCAACTCACGGCGCTGCGATGCCCAGGCGGGGCAATCCGCCAAAGTGTGCAGCGCCGTGTCCACAACAACGTCGTGGCAGTCGTCGCAGTGGTGACAACCGGGCGTCTCTTGCCGGCCTATGCGACACAGGAACTGGCCAAAACAACCATGGCCAGTCATTACCTGTGTCAGTCGGAAGGTGAGGGCGCCATGCCGCCTCTCCAGCCATTCCTCAAACACGGGATTTACCGCCACAATCGTGGCGTGCCCAGTACTGAGTGCACAAGTCGCTCCTTCCACTTCTCCACTAGGACCTGGCGGAGCTCGGACCCTGCCGCTTCGACAGCGGGAAGAACAGGTCCTTCGCCCCGAGCTAGCGCCTCCCAGTGCCAACGATAGAGCGACGCCAGGAGCGTCGCTTCCAGGTCCCATGGCATCGATCTGGCGAGGAGGCTCGCAGCCTCGAATGAGATCGTGCGGTAACCTCTAATCGACCTGACGGCCATGGTGCGCTGTGGCGCACGAAGCGCCGAAATGTTTCGGGCCGTCAGGTTGTCTGCCTAAACTGGGGCCCCATAGAGGACCATGGACCGCACGAACCCCTCGTAGAGCCTCCGGCAGGAGGTGTTTCGTCCCCCAAGGTTGGGCAGCAGGCGCGAGAGCTGAAAAATGGGGGCCAAGCGACGAAAATGGGCTGTAAAGTCCCATCGGCTGTCGAGCAAGAGACCTAAATACTTTAGGGTTGACTCGACGCCGATGCGGACCCCTCCTACCATGATATGGGCCCCTGAAGGTGGCCGGTTCCGAGGGCCGTGAAAACCGGCCCAACCGCCGGATACGATTAACGACTTGTGCGACCGCAGCGGTCGCCAGTATGGCCGCCGCCCGGTGCGACTTACCCCTCGCCGTGACAAGTGTATCGTCAGCGTAGCAAATGACGCCGACGCCACGGAGGAGCGTACCTCGCAGCACCCAGTCGTAACCGATGTTCCACAGGAGCGGACCCAGAACTGATCCCTGTGGAACACCGCACGACATCTCTCGCCGACTCCAACCGTCGTGACCCGGGTAGACTACTACCCTCTCGGACAAATATGCCCCGACAATGCGGCGGCGGTAGGTCGGCACTCGATGGAAAATGAGTGCCTCCCTAATACAACTCCAGGACAAAGTGTTAAAGGCATTCGCGATGTCCAGAGACACCGCGAAGACGACCTCGGCCCGGGATACCGCATCCTCCACCAGGCTCCTCACACACAGGAAAGCGTCAATAGTGGAGCGCCCGCGGCGGAAACCATACTGGTTCTCCGCCAGATCCGGACCCGCTGAAGAGAGACGCTGGACGAGGCGCTCCGCGATGATAAATTCGAACAATTTAGCGACCTCGTCCAGCAACACGATGGGCCGGTAGGTGGACGGAGAGTCCGCCGGGCGCCCTTCCTTCCTGATCAGGACCAGTTTCCCCACCTTCCATTGGCGCGGAAACTGGCCCTGCTCCATACACTCGCTGAGGAGCCCTCTGAGTCGAGGCGCGAGCTCTTCGAGGGCCAGAGCCAAGGCCCTGGGGCGGTGTTTTTCGAGTGAAGTCTCGACACCGCCGCTCGCAACTCTACCTGGGTCACTTCGGGAAGCGGTGACTACTTGCCACTAGGTAGTCTAACTCGTCTGTCACTAGAAAAACAAAAAAAAATACAAAATCGGTTTTTGTATACCAATTAATTTATCAGTTACTAGATTTTGCCAGTGGCTTTATTCGTGTAAATGACGTTGAGGTTGGGTTAGTAACAGTACTATTTTCTGGATGAAAGGTACCCGATATCCTTTTTTGTTTCTCTGACAACGTGTATGCGAAATTTCATGATAATCAGTCGAGTAGTTTAGCGTAACACATATTTTGCTCTGATAACCGTCAACGAGGTTGATTGTATAAATGGCACAATCAAATCGCCACTACCAGTGCGACGAATATTGTGAGTTCGGTAATCACACGTGAAAAAAACTTGTGTAACATACAAATGGCTGCTTTGGTTATACATTGACATCTCATTTTAGTATTAGGCTATTCCTTTGCGATACAGGTCTATATCTATACTAATATTATAAATAGAAAAGATTTGATTTTTTGTTTATTGTTTATTAGGGTTTAACTCAAAAACGACACAACCGATTTCAAAATCTTCGTCACCGTTAGAAAGCTATATTATCAGCGAGTAACATAGGCATTTTTTTTAAGTACTATTAATATATTACCTACTTTTAGGCGAGCGAAGCCTCAAGCAAAAGCTAGTCCTTACTATGGCAGCTAATTAAAATTAAGATAAAATATTTTCTGCTTTAGTGTTTTCTTCTCGTATGTACAGTCCGCCACACAGGTTGTTCAGCTTCACAAAGCGTTCGTCTACATACTCCGAGTCTAAATCTGCTGTGTATACTCGCGAAGAAATGTGAATGCGAACAACTAAAGAGTTTAGTGCCAGCTTTTATAAAGACTTAAATATATAATATTGATATATAATATGAATAATATATAATATAATATATAATATAAATAAATATATAATATGAATAATGCTGAATTGGCAATCCAACTAGTCTGCGCCAAACTTTATGTGGATTAATTATGAGTTTATTTTTCTTTTATTATTTATAAAAGATAACTATCACACTAGGAATAATTCATGCGTCGCGAGGGACCTAACAAACATTCAAATGTAGTTGGCATATTATAAATACAAATGTGAGTTTGTTTATTACGCTTTCACGCCCTGACTACTCAACCGATCATCATAAAATTCGCATAAACGTTGTCAAGGGTACAGAAAAGGACATAAGGTACCTTTCATCTAGGAAAAAAACACATTTACTAGATTAACTTAAGGTACAAAGAACTAATTTGATTGCAATTGCAATTTCATACACCTCTACCTGCTATCTTTCAAAGCGTAATCCAAACTTCATAGTTGGGAATTGTTTTTGCCTGTGGCATTATGCATAGAGAAACTTTCAGGTTTTATAAAATAACGAAGGTGTGACCGTCATGGGCTCTTGCTCTATAATACATCAATTGTAATGTTTGCAAAGAAAATTTTATTCAGCGGCAGCCTAACACGAGTTATTGTGACAAAAATTAATTTCTCACCAACTATTGAATGTTTTTTTTTTTTAAGTTAGTTAATAAGCACCACTGTCCCTTTATATTAGTAATTAACAATTATTTATTTTCTCAGAATTGATAATAATATAAATAGATAAGACAGTATTAGATTATTCCATTTCAAGTCGTGTTCATATTCGTGCAAAAGTCTAATTTGACAGTAAATACAAAAGAAAATAAAAGAATATAGCCGCTGTAATCACAAATCTAAAAGGCTTTGATCTCAACTGCCTTAATTTCCAGCCTATTGACTATCCCCTTAAACACTTCCCGTTTATAAAGAGAGTAATTAAAATGAGAAAAATACTCAAGTCACTCCAGGAGTGGTTATAAAAAGGCAGTAGGAATGAACGAAATAATCCCGTCGGCGGCAATTAGCTAAAATTACGGGCGCTGTTAACTCGCCGGCAGTCTGTCACCGGAGGCCTAATACACTGAAAGTTTAATGTAGTCTAAATTAGAATTACAGTTTTGAGATGGATATTGTATTGCTGGTTTCTAGGGCATGTTACATGCATGGTAGAAAACCAAAGTGAATGACTGCTAACTGCTGAATTTCTTGCCAAAAAATCTCAATAACTCTTTTCTCGGCTCTGAAATCGAACTTGAGACCTCATGCGCAGCAGTTGCGTACACTGCGCTACCGATTGCTCTTAGAAAGCACAGGACTGTTATACTAATAATATGATATCAGCTCAGTTTCCTCCTGTCAATGTGAGAAGGCTCACATTGAGAAGAGTTAAGGTAAGTCCTAGCTGGCCCAGCGCAGGCAGAAGTAAAAATTGGCTAACACGCCTTCACTATTAATTTTAATACACACGTATTTCAAAAACTTATAAATACAACTAACTGTTTTTATATATGAAGATGCTAACAATATTCAATAACGTTACAAATAATACAATGAAACTAATAACAAAACGAAGCCGAACCGAAATATATATGTTATGAAACGCAAACTTTACATTTGACTTAATTCATTTGACGGTGTAAACTAAGTGTGGAGAACGCGACACGATTACGAAATGACATTCACCACAAAACCAGCTACTACAATCAAATTTTGAAGAGATTTTTTTAACAACTTCGGACTTTTAGCGAATAATGACCTTTAGGCTATTGTATTCTAGAAACAAATGTATATGACTAGTCTTGAATTATTAGATTACTCAACTAGTTTTGAGCTGAAGCAGCAATATAGACAAATATAAGCAAATAAACAAACTCCCATTTGCATTTATAATATTAGTTAGGATTATATACACAATTACATACATAATTATGATCATTGTCTACTTAAGACAGCAATTTGTAATTTCTATATAGTAATTGTAACATTTCAGAACAGGAAATAGTTACAGGACTTTGTTCAAAGTTGAGATATTAATGTCGTAGACGTTTTTTCAATAATCAACATTTTATACCAATACCAACCATTTTCGTATAGCAATTATAGGTTGGGTTAGGTTAATAACAGTACTTTTATCTGGATAAAACGTACCTTATGTCCTTTTCTGCTCCCCTCACAATGTGTATGCGAAGTTTCATGATGATCTGTCGAGTAGTTAAGGCGTAAAATCGTAACAAACAAACAAAGAAACAAACTCACATTCGCATTTATAATATTAGTAAGGATATTATGTAAACACATTAAAATGTGGTCAAAGTATAGCAATATAGTAATTATACTAAAAAATCTTACGAATAAACCAACAGAAGATTTTAAATTAATCATAGACTTTCTGGAAACAGGTTCACTAAAGGCTAAACTTGATCAATGACCAATTTGCTGGCTCTGGTTGTTTTATTCTTTATGAATCATGAGGTCCTGGATTCGGTTAGCAAAACGATTCTGTAAAGAGATCATTGTGCCTCGGACCGCATGTCAAGCTGATGGTTTTGCCCATGATGAAATAGAGACTAAACTTATGATGGTACACAATATTATTTCCTATACTAGATTATGGGTAGCTACTATTCATATTGGTAGTGGTGATCGAATTTCTGCCAAAATTAATGCAAAGCATACTTTCATATATGTAATGGTGCGTAGATGAAAAGATAAACATCAGCAAATTTTCAATCTTTACAGTATAAAAATCAATATCAGAATTACAATAAACCTATGTTTAGTTCTCAAGAAGAAAACGAAATCATTGCAAGATTATTGAAGCGTACACAGCCTTTTCTTTGACACAGAGTGACGTCAAACAACCTATAAAAAAAGAATACCATGACCCACAAACAAAACGAGATGAGTGATAAAAATAAAGGTACTAATTTTCCTTTTGACATACGAAACCAAAAATAGTCTATCATTGTCAGAACTTTATAGCGGGTTCAGCTTTTGTAGGATTTTATTTTACTGTTTCGTTATTTTATCGTTTATTATTCAAATTACACTTACTTACACAATATGCTTATGGCGTACTCTATATTGACGACGATTTGAAGGAGCGACTGTCACTATTTTGCATATATCTTCTCATAGACTCAACACGCACAGTATTAAACAGTCAAGTCTTAGAATACCAGACATAATTAAAAATATATTGTGTGGCCACCGGTGTGCCGTTGCAACTCACTTGTTTTTATAAATGAGTGCTGTACCTGGCTCTTAATTAAATGTTACTTTAGTTAACTCACTAAAATATTGAAGATCATAATTATGTGCTACTCTGTGACCTAAATGAATGATCTTTTTATAGCATATTAAACCCGTTTCGATATTTCATCACACAGGTGTATATTTTTGTAAAACTCTTAATGTGCGGTTATTTTACGGATTAAACCGACTAGTTTTGGACCCAACAGGTCCCTTATCATACACAGAGAAGGCTGTCCCTGCGGTGTTAAGTACCAGTGAGTGATCACTTTGGGTCTTTTGTTTACTCTGAAACTATTTCAAGCTAACCGAAATTATATATTTTCACTTTATACTGTTTAATTGTTGGGAGGTGTAATTTTGCCATGTTATTCAAAATTTTTTAACCTGTGATTTGGTATATCGTTTAACATAGAATACGTTACTTCAAATTATTAAATAGAGGATTGTAATGCTTTGTATTGGTGAAAGATTTTTAGCAATCAAACAAATTTGATTTTTCCTTCATTGTATTTGTAGTTTGGAGACCGTATAAAAATGTGCCACATAAAATTTTCCAATAAAGCACACAAGGTATATGTCAATGAGGTAGTCTCCATACCTGAATGTCCTTTGGCCAAATCAGCAACAATCCATAAAAGCCAGGTCAATGTAAAAGTTGCGCATACACACCTTATGGTGCACACCATTATAAACGACTGTGTATAATGACTGTGATGCGAATGAAAATCCATCATCTCTACCTGTACAGGCAAAAGGCGTGAATCTATGTATATATAAATACCAATAGAGAAGATTTACATCTTTACTATAATTATATCCCGAAGAACGATCAAACACATTGATCTTTATCTTCGTAATCTAATAAGTGTATTGCCAAGCGCATTTAGGTCGGCTCTCAGCATAATTAGATATGGCTAATTGTCACTTGAGGAGCTCAGTAATCTAATCGATTTCTTCAGGTAAGAGCAGGAGGCAATATGTCATAAATGTTCATGATAACTAGAACTGATGGCTTTACGCTTTACTATGCAAATGAAAACGGACATCCTACTGAGTACTTGATCCGCATAATTTAGTTAACGCCGTGGGTAAATCGATCAGCGCTGTTTATACTGCTTTATAGTTTTTAATATTGATTCATTCAGAAGAATAACCAAATAATGGTAAGGTGTAATAATAGTATCATGTATAAAAATGCAGTGAAGCATACTCGACTACTGTACTTTCGGAAAATATTTAAACAGCCTAATTACATCGATATTGAAATAGCAAACATCTAACATCATTTAAAAAAAAGAAGAAGAAAGCGGAGTGATGCGAGAAGAAGCGGTATATCATTCCAATTTGCCAACATATTTTTCCAGAAGCAAAGTAGTGGCATTGATCTAACTCCAGAACTTCCAGATTCGAATTATAGAAGAAGCAGAAGTTTCAAGTTGCAAGACTTTAAAGTTCTACTTCTTACGGTGATGCCTATCGATCCTATATTGTTTATGTTACCTTAGAGGTATTCCATAATAATAATAATATAATAATAATTTATTTATATCAGAAAACTGGTTCCATAGACAGCATATAATAATTCATTACATTATCATACATAAAAATCAAAACATAAAAACTAAAGGAGACCGACCACCTTGTATGGGACCCTGGCCTGGGCGTGGACAATTTTTTATTCAGTGAATTCGCAAGGGCTTTACTATTTATATTATGCTACAATATATAATATTAAGGTTTAGACTTTTGTCTATTATGATTGTTTAGTTTAAGTTAGTAATATTTTATGTTTTCTGTTTGTTAATAATGTTGTTATTTTATTTTTTCAAAATTTTATTCTTGTAATGTATTCTTGTCTTTCATTCTTTAATTCTTGTATGTAGTTGTGTAGTTTAGGTTATTAATTAGTTAAGTTCTTAACTGTCGCATTAGGTTCAAGCCTGTAATGATAGTTTAAGTTATTTTAAATAAATAAATAAATAAATAAATAAATAAATATTGTAATAACAATATTAATTTTCAGTAGCCTAAACTAAGTAGAAAACATTATTCTATGAAGGGTAGTATCAAGTTCGTTAAATAATAAAATAAAACACAAAATCACGTCAAAATATCCACTATACGATCGAACAAACGCAAAGCGAATGATGGAAACAGAATTGACAGATAAGTCAAGTGTTGCTAGAATATGAAAATAAATTACCCAACACACTTTACAATTTTGTTATATTTTATCAAATATCATATTATTTTTACATTAATTATTGTTGTCGAATTGAAAATATGAATATAGTAAATAATGAAAAAATATCAACGTAGTTTCAGATTTCATTTATATTTCTAAATGTGATTTTTCAAACACTTTCTTCCGGTTTTTGCTCACTGTTTTTTTACTAGGCAACACAAACAAGCCATTTGGATTGTCCATTTAAGTTCCATGTTTTAAACCAAATGAAAATATTTTAAAATCATTTTTGTTATACCAATATTTATTATATATTAAAACAAAACTTTTAATATTTTAGTTTGTTTATAAGACGATTGTCCACGTTAAATCGAATATGGACGATCTTATTTAAAATCACAATAAGTAATACAGTCTATAATGATTATTTCATTCACAAATTAAATTAAAATAAATAAATAGGCTAGAATTAATTATGTCATTAGTTAAAATAATACATGTCATATAAATTAAATCAAAATAAGTAAAAAGACATGGCATAAAATCAGGATAAAAAAATAAAAATATTAAAACATCGAAACCAAAACCAAAACCATTATATAACCATTATAAATTGCCAATCATCCAACGAAATTTAAAATTTCATACTAAGTAACTTCTTATTCAAATCTTAGTTTAACGATGAAAACGAGTCAACGCGCGCTATAATCAGCTCAACAGCTCCTGAGATAATATTAATAGATAGATATGAGTGAATATTAAACGAGACAGTTGCTCTTGTGATCTGGCGGCAGTATGTCGTTGTTGGTAATATATCTGGAACATTCTAACTAATATTATTAATGCGAATGTCATTTTATATGTTACGCTTTCACGCCCTAACTACTTTACCGATCATCATAAAATTTTGCATTCTCGTTGTCAGGGGTACAGAAAATGACACGGGTTTCTCTCATCCAGAAAAGCTAGATTTGTAATAAAACGCAGGACGTGAATTTTGTAAAACTGCTTTGCAATGGTTGTATTTTTGGACCCTCGGTTAGAAGTCTACTAATTCTCCCATATTATTGTGTTCTAAGACCATTGTTTCAAAATTTGTACTGACTTCTCAGCAAATTTTGTATAACAGAACAAGTTTTGTATAACGGTGTAAGGCTTAGAAAAATAAAGAAACGAAAGAGAAAAGTACATCGATGCCGTTTGTTGAAGGTAATTTTAAAGTTCTGGTAATCCTCGTATGAAATTGCAATCCAGAGGCGATGGAAACTGGTTCAAGTCGCTCAATGCCATACCATAACGTATGTCAGGTAGCCGATGAAGCTATTTTAAGCGCGGCTGCCCGGCATTATGCATTGAAGAACAATGCAGTCCTTCTTTAGGATATCCCATGATACCATGTTGGTACTAACGGGATCGTCATTAGTGAGTAGAAATTTCACATAACGCGACCTCTACTGCAGGGGGATTAGATATCTTCTTTGCCTCATAAAAATACTAACTAATATTATAAATGTGAATGTGAGTTTGTTTGTTTGTTACGATTTCACGCCTTAACTATTCAGTCGATTAATTAATATTAAATTTTGCATACACGTTGACAGATGAGATGTAGATGCAGGATGGATGGAGCCGAAATTTATTGACAAATTCTATATTAATGCTAGTAAAGCCGCTGGCAAAATCTAGTAGGTGATAATTTATCACGTTTTTAGTCTCCGACCTGATATTAAGGAACTCATATCGGGAAAACTTTGCTAGATTTGTACATTCATCCCGGAACTTCATAGTCGATAGTTAAAGTGAACTCTATCTTATGCCATAGAAACATCGAGGCAGGTTATTGTCCATCGTGAACAATAGCGTTTATTTGACAGAGTTTTCAATACCGATTTCGCTTACACATCAAAATGGATTCAACTTGAATCATCTGCATATCAACATAGTATTTGCACAAGTTGATCGCCCTTCGTCGAACCCTCCAATCGGCTGTGAACGGTGCGACGCTTCTCGATTAAGGATTTGCATACTTTTTGCGTTCAACGATACGGAATAGTTTCGTTTCGGCGTCATTCTTTTGATATAATATTGAGTCTACTAGGCAAAATCTATAGATTGGATAGATTGGATTTACTCACATACTATTTTTACGTCAACCGACGGATTGCGTATTTGGGGAACTGCTTGTTATACATATCGTATATAGTCACATGCTTTCATATCCCCATAGGAAAACGAACGAAACTTATGCCAACGTAACATTGCGGTAGTCTTACTTATTATTATTAAACTTTACTAAAATGGAACAGCGTCTTAGAGAAATAGTTGCTTCTTTTGCAGAGAGACATAAATAAACAGACAAAGAGTGAATTCATTTTAATTTTTATATAGAAGATCAAAATATTATGTTTAGGTAACTTTAATGTCTGTGCGAAACCAAATAGATGAAGACTACAAATAATGCGAAATAGAACATCGTAATGAAACCCAGCTATAATATGTTAAATGATTTCGTTGCTGTTTCAAACAGTGTTTATTTAAGTTGAAATGTTTACGTAACAATTTGTCATAGTTTGAAGCGTCGCGTGCAGGTTTATTTTAACGCCCCGTGAGGATACGTAATCGCGAATGCAGCTCGCTTCAAACTAAGCTGATGTGTATGCAATGTGTTTATGTTGACTTATACTTAGCTTGGATAGTATACAGCGTCGCTTGCCTCATCTTTTTTAAGACTGTGTGTTAAATGCTTGAAGATCCACCCTGGTATTGATGCCGCAAGGGACTTTAGAAACATTAAAACAATAGATATGAAGACGCAGAAAATTATTTTTGGATTTGGACACAATTTTTGTCCTGTTTTTCTCGGATCAAACCCACAATACACGGCACATTGGCAGCTGCAAAGCGACCACTTAACCACCTGTCTTATCAAAATAGTTGTTATAGGATAAACATGTACTTAAAATAAAGTCTATATATAACTTGTAACTGACGTTGTGTGACAGAAGATTGTCTTGTGAAGAACGTAGTGGATATGGACAAAATAAATCTCAACAGTTATCCAAAAAGTAGAGATTTTCGCACAGGAAAACCTTATACTAATTGATATCTACACACCGGGTATTTTCAATCCCCTGGTTTGGTACCTGGGATCCTGTGTTTCAGAGAGAAGTGCCGCTGAGCTTTTTAGTTCTCACTTGTTCTGTATATCCGAAAGTATTAACATACAAATACCACATTTTGCTTGTGGCTTCACATGCGTAAGTTAGGTTAGGGTTTTAACAGTAATTTGTGGATAAAAGGTACCTACCGTATGTCCTTTTCTATTGCCCTGACAACACGTATGTGAAATTTCGTTATAGTCGGTCAAGTAGTTAAGGCGTGAAAGCGTAACAAACAAACTCATATTCACATTTATAATATTAGATAAAATTAAATATTTAGAATCTTAACGTGGTCGTTTTAGTTATCGACGTACATTTATTTTTCAGTGTGCTTATGATTCCATTCATTGTCTTCATTAGGCTAGTCGACCGAAACGTCAAACATTTCAAAAAGGCCTAACATGATCCAATTAATTTAAAATAACGCAAAAGTATAAAGGTTATAATAATTATTTTTAACATGTCTGCGGAATTACAGTTCCATGTAATCATAATAATAATATTTATTATAATATCAGCCCTGTATTAAACTGTCCCAATGCTGGGCACGGGCCTCTTCTTAATGTGAGAAGGTAAACCTTCTCACACCGAGAAGAGCCCGTGCCTAAAGGCCATAGTCTACCGGACTGGCCCAGTGCGGGTTGGCAACTTCACATATATCTTCGAGAACATTATTGAGAACTCTTAGAAATGCAGGTTTCCTCACGATGTTTTCCTTCACTGTTAAAGTAAGCGATAATTAACTATTTAATACGCATAACCATTTAATTCGTTCAACATAATTCCAATTTGAATAAACGCGACGGCTTTCTGTTTAATAATTTATACTTTGGTAGTGAATAACAGTCATAAATGCTATTTCCAGTCCAATAACAAGAGTCGCTTGCAATGACATCGCGTTAACAAGAAGATAACTCAGTTATGTTCCAGTATTTCCGTCATGGTAATGAAAAGAGTTGACGAATAAATACATGTACAATTGATATTTGTTTACCTTCCTCAAATTTATTGGTATTTGTATATTCAACACGTCATTTATATATATGAATATTATATAAACTAATATTATAAAACTGAAGAGTTTGTTTGCTACGCTTTTACGTCTTAATCTATAAAGTCTTAAAATACTAGCTATAATTAAAAATCTATTGTGCTTGTCCACCGGTGTGCTGCTGCGACTCAAAAGGTATATACAACCGATCTTCATAAAATGTCGGTACCTAAGTAAGTCGTCGTCTCGCCACTACCACAACGCCGAGTGTTGTCGATTCGGTGGCCATGAACAAATTTGGGATCTACAAATGGATGTCCCAATTCCTTTGTTCGTTATTTAAGTGTTTGTAATATCCCTCACGATACAGAAAATATGCCGAGTGTAAAGAAAAGCTAAAATAAATAATAGTTTAAAAAACTAAAATACACGCTTTATTAAAAAAAGCAAACTAAAAAGTAGAAAATAATTTAATAATTTTAATGTAAAAAGCGTGGGGTGATATCAAAATATCTTAGAAAGCACCCCACGCTTTTTTACATTAAAATTTTAAATTATTTTCTACTTTTTAGTTAGCTTTTTTTAATAAAGCGTGTTTTTCTTAGTTTCTTTAATCTATTTTTTTTATATATTTTGTTTTCTTAATTATTGTATTATTGTCCTCGATAAGTGTGCAAAGTTTCAAATCAATCAGTCGTTTTGAAAGGGGTAAAAATCACGTTCAAATATTCCATTACATAGATTCATAGATACATAGACACAAATACATACATACCAAGCTAATAAAAGCGTATTAAAAACTTACTTTGTGGTTTGTCTGCGTCCATCGCATCTTGACTAAATGTAATTAACATTTGTTGATAGGTCATGTTTATATCCTTATAGCCTCTATACTAAGTTTCTTGAAGGTCCTACACACCTAAAATTAGAAGTTATAAAGCTTTTTGTTACCTTCGCGTGCTCGATTTTGGGTCACCCAGTAGCTCAAAGTGTTTATACAATAACAACAATATAACAATGTTACACTCGCTGCGATGCATGCAGGTGGGCCCGCGTTGCATAACTAACTTATATTGAGTTAGCCGCACTGCGAACAGACAACTTTGTTAGTTAGTGCCTATAAAAAAAGCGTTTTGACAGCTAACGATAGGGCTGGTTTGGCTTGCACTTGGCAATATTGCTGGTGAATTTTACGAACATTTATAAAACGAGAAATGATTTAGTACAACTATTTGTGAATCCCTATTTTGTTCCAAGTCCACCACACTCGGAGTAGCGGCTTTACTTGGACTTGGTTGCTATGGACGTGGCGAAATGGCTTCTTGCTACTTTTCGACCATAATGAGTAATTAAATCGTAAAGCAACTACTGCAATACCTAAACCAATTACCAAACAAAGCCAAAGCACTCGTTTAACTATACATTGATTGACCATCTCCATTTTGTTTTTATATATACGTAATCTGATAACAGCTTGAGAAATTAGGAAATATGTAATTTGTAAAGTTGTTAAGTCAAACACTGCCTCAGTAGCAGACCGAGGCAGTGTTTGACTTTGTCTCGGGGTCAATTCCCGATTCGTGCGGGCTAGCCCAGTGCGAGTTGGTATACGTCACATAATTATCTTGGAGAACATAATGGAGACCTCACAGACATGCAGGGTTCCCCACGATATTCCCCTTTACACTCAAAAGTGAACGATGATAAACTATTTAATACGCAGATAACTTAGAAAAGTCAGAGATCAAACTCGAGATCTTTGCATGACAATCTCCCACTAGGATACCGCATAAATGGATTTTCTATAAAAAAAACTCAATCGCAGCATTTTGGTTTTGTTTGGCTCGCTTCCGATCACGAATTTTTGTTTTAATATACCACTGCAAAAGTATAGACATTCGTATTCTTACGTTATTTTTCCAAGATCTACAGACCTATTACCATGGTCTGTTAATTTCATTTTTGAACAATAGCTACTTTAGTGGCCGAACATCAATACACTCTACACTTACGTAGTATATCTATGCGCACAATATGCGTATAAACATGGCCATCAGCTTAAAGAGCTGTCATACATTAAACATAGTTTGTTATAACATTACATTATATAGCGAACAACGTGGGAAACAGAGGTACTTCTGTTTTATTGTCAAGTCAGTAGATGCTAAACGGTAACCGTGAGAAGCGGTTATATTCTTCTTGGCTTTGCAGGAATAATACTAAGGAAACAGGAGGATCCTAATACCTTGGATGAGGCAGAATGTTCACTGTTGATCCGATGGATTGAAAATTTGAAATCATATACCCAGGTCGCCAATATTGCAATACAGCGACATGTTATAATTAGCTTACCCTTTTTTTACCGTGTTGGTATGCGTTTCTGCACACCTCTTCGTGGGAAAAAGGGGAGCTGTGAGGTTATGTCGGGCTCACTCGGGGAAAGATGGAACGTCCCGGGTACTACCGACTAAACATCATTAGGTTAGTCTGACTTATGATGATTTTTCGGTGCAATACTTCTATCCTATCCTACTAATATTATATAGGTGAAAATTTGTGAAGATGTTTGGGGATTTGTCTGATTATTAGTCAATCATGGTTAAACCGTTAAACGGATTTGGACAAAACTTGGTACATTATAAGTTGACGTAAATTTCACGCAGGCGAAGCCACGGACAAAAGCTTGTATATAAAAATCTTATAAATAAATAAACCCAACCCCTGATATACCATAGATTTACTATTTTACATGATCAGTCAATTAAAACATGGTCTGCGTCAGCTAGATATTTATCTAAATTCAGTGTATTTTCTCCTATATTCAATAAAACAACTATTTATATGACAACACAAAGAACTGAATAATCTTGTAAATTTTCCAAGTTCATGTTATTTGTACCTAGATAGTTCGGTCAATAACCTTTGAATATAAGTGTCCAACCCTAGAACATCTTGTAAAGACTCAGACGGCGCCTTAGTGACGCCAATCATCAAATATTTATGTAGTGCCGGCGATTTGTCTTGGTGCATTCAATTTAAATTTTGTTGAGACCCTCCTTCATCGCAATTTCTCAAATTTCTGCAACATACATAAAAATACACAGTTGTAGTAGTTATTTGTATGGATGTTGCAAAAATAGAAGTAAGTATGTACGAACTGTGCAAATAAAAACAGAGATCTGTAGTTTCTTAGTTTATGATTGCGAACAATGTAAGGAAGTAAAACGAAAATTACAACTGTAAGAAGAGAGTCAGTACAAGATACAATGCTGTTGCTTGCGGAATGCGACTTAAACAAGTAACGTCACGAATCGTCTGATCGAGCGGGTTATAAAAGCGCGCTAAGTACGCAGTGATTCACTTTACGACGCCGCCTACATCGCGACATCGATGAACGGTGTCCACGCGGTGACCAAGATGCAGCGCACCCTAGACGCACTTCCCAGCTGGCTGGCGAAGACTCAGGTGATCTCCATGGGCAGCATAGTCCTGCCGCAGTTGAAGCTCATGGGAGAGAACATCGTGTGGTCCACGATGGTGAAATACCTCGGCGTGACCATCGACCGCGCCCTCTCCATCAAGCCTCACGTCGTAGTCGTCCAAACGCACACAGCGCGCGCCCTCCTGCGACCCGTGCTATCGTCCCGACTGCCGCTTCGTGCAAAGCTCAGTGTGTACAAGTCGTACATCCGCAGCCGACTCACCTACACTGCCCCGGCTTGGTTCGCTCTCACCTCTGACACGAACCGCCGCCGGTTGTGTGCGCAGCAGTCGCTTGCGCTCCGCACTATCACCGACGCCCCTCGCTTCGTGCGGAACATGACGGATCTCCAGGGACCTGTGCATGGAGAGCTTGAATGACTTCGTGAGACGCCTGAGCACCAACCTGTTCGTGCGCGCCGACGGATCGCATGACCGCCATCTGCGGGAGCTTGCCCTACCATCGGCGACCGCCGGACAGGATGGCCCTGCCGCAAGACCTTGTCTCCGTGGCAACCCTCACCGGACCTACGTGATGCCTCTCCCTGATGACGGGCGCTTCCCAGGAAACCCTTCCCGGGGAGCTCGACCTCGCCAAGTGCAGGAGGGACCCATCGGACACAACTCGAGCGCTGCTGGCAAGTTGGTCACCCGCGGGGACTCACCCTTGGGGGCTGGACCTGCGCTACCCACCGGCTCTAACGACCCAGACTGACCAACGGGCCCACACGGGCTCACCCCAGTGACCCGCCTGTTTTAGCAGGCGGCGGCGAACACCACCAAGACAGGCACACAGCCTGAACTGGTTAACCCGAGACCCCATAGGTGTCTACGAGAAGAACCACTGATGAGTGATTCACTTTGACATCGAGCGGCGGACGGAAAGGACGGGCTCTGTGATTGCTGTTGGGTGATATCAATTATCTCTTACTTTATTTGTTAATGCATTTCTTGAGTAATTCAATGATTATTTAAATGTGAAAGTGCATCTGTAATTTTTTTAAGGTGTTTTACTTCTGATTTCTAACAATACCTACATTTATAAAATTAAGCGCCAGATAGGTAAAGTAGATATAGCATTGTCTCACTGCTATACGGCATCTAGTTGGTATATTTTCAATACTATTATTTAAAACAACTTATAAAGTGATATTTACTAGACTCTTCGAGATCGCATGAAAAACATTTATGGTTGAGTAATACAATCATGACATTGTTCTTTTATTAAGATAACTTCGCATTATGAATACCTAGTTCCTGCACTAAACAAACATTCAATCAACGGACACAAAGAACATCCAAACGCCGAATAATCATTTTTGGAACACAAACATGTTTGTCCCGTGTTGAGAATCGAACCTACAACACTTGGCATTGTGGCAATGGCGACCACTTAATACTTATTTTTATTTATTTATTTACACGACCGTTTTTTACTTCTTGTTTGTTATTACTGAGCAGGTTTCGTGTGTGTGTGTTTATCTATGTATGTTCTTCTTACTGCGTAGAGAAGATTGACCCAAATTATCTATTTTTAAATAAGGTAATCTCGTCAGGCAAGGAGATAAAATACATGCATTGAAAACCATTGCAATCATGGCTCAAGTTGTGATTACGATGATAGTAAATTAAGTTACCTCAACATTTTGTGTCTACACTTTGGTTATTTAGCTTATAAGTACACCATATCAGGTATTTAAGACGCAATAGTCAAACCATGTAGTCAACCTTGACATTACTTTAACTTATCACTGAATTTTCAAGCAAGCTGCTCACCTGAAATTTCAAGCAATTAGCATCTAGGCGATAGACTTTGTGTTATCTTTACAAAGACCATACAACATTAAAAAATTCCCATATAAAAAGGAAATATCATATAGAGGCTACAATTTTTATCAGGATATCCAGTAAGAATTACCAATGCCGCCTTGTTCGTACATACGTTGTTCGTACGTATGAACGTACAAACTAAACGCCGTCTTGTTAATTTGATAATATAAACTGGTGACCTTGGGTATAATCCAAGATCATGAAGTCAACATATAACCATCTATGAAATATCGTAGACTGCCATCGTATTGCTTGTGGGTGGTCTTAGGTGTAATTAAATTGGGTGAATGAGTATTGATGGCAGCAGGGCTGGTACATTAACACCCTGAACGATTTTTAATACCGCGCCAAATGGCGAAGCGGAATTGCTTCTGATACGTATTTTGTACGATATTATTAGAATTTGATGCTTAAATAATCATATAATCTATGTCTAATAATATTATAAAGAGGAAAGATTAGATTTTTTGGTTTGTTTGTAAGGGTGTAACTCAAAACATACTAAACCGATTTAAAAAATTATATCACCATTTGAAAGCTATATTATCACCGAGTAGGCTATATACATATATTTATTTTCAAAGTACTGCTACTAACACAACCCGACCCGCTTTTACGCGAGCGAAACCACGAGCAAAAGCAAGTTTTATCTAAAGTGGTATGATAAGGATACTGGGTGTCCAATGCTTTTATTATGATAAATCTGTGAGCTACTATATCCAGACGTAATGATGCCTCAATATGGTTAAGCTGACAGGTAACCAATTTATCACAATATTTAGAAACTATCTTGACTTTATGGCAAAATTTATATATTGATGGCAGCTAAACGGTCCCTTTTAGCAGATTTACAGTAGTGTGTCTGGAATTACTGTTATTCAAGCTGCACAGCTCACCTTATTTGTTATAATATTCTGAACGTAACAAAAAATGTAAAATATAACCTAAACCCAATATAAATCTGTTAATGAATTTAAATAATTGTTTCTGTATATATTTATTAAGAAGAATTACCGGTTTTTGCTCTTGTATATTTAGAAAAAGAGATTGGCCACTGAATAATAGGATTAATGCCTACCCCTGGCCTCACACATTTTTATAACACTTAATTCTAACTTAATGTTATAAATGCGTATGTGAGTTTGTTTGTTTGTTACGCTTTCGCGCCTTGCTACTTATCAAGAAATTTCGCATTGTTTTGTTTCATTCAGAGGCACAGAAAAAGACATAGGGTACCTTTCATCCATAAAAAATACTTGCTAACCTAACCTAACCTACTTGTACGCGAGTGAAGCCACAAGCAATATCTAGTATTAAATAATCATTATTCCGTCTAGTCCATTAATATGTGAAATGAAATTGAATTGTAAGCAAAATACGGGTGTAATACATACACCTCTACGTAGACCCTCGTAAATAAAACGATGACATGCTATGTCAAGCTGTTATAGGAAGCAAAGAATATAATTTTGAATAAATATATGAAATTAAACTATAAACAGAGTTTACCGCGGTGTGTTTGTGAAAAATGTTTTAAAATTATATTTCCACTCGTCACCAACAGGTTGTTTATCAGCTGTTTCATTTAAACCTGTAATAATAATAATAATATCAGCCCAGTGTTAAACTGTCTCACTGCTGTGCATGGGTTTAATCTTCTCAGCGTGAGAAGGTTAAGGCCATAGTTCACCTCTCACGCCCAATCTTAAGGGAGACCAGCCATCTGCGCAGGAAATATTATAGTGCACAAGTGTGTATGTAACAAATGCACTCTCTCCAACTCTCATGATCCGATGCGACCTTAATCTGACACGACGGGAGAGAGATCAGGCGCAGGAACAAAGGCTGTACGTGCTTTCCGAGGCACGGGGGTGTCGAACACCGCCAACTTCCTAACTCCAGGCTGCTATTAAGATTTTTTAACAAAAGAACTCAATTACTTTTTATTGGCCCGGCTCGAGATTCGCACCCACTCATACACAGCAGTCGCATTCACTATCGCTGCACCACGGAGGCATTGACGTATATATGGATGGCGAATTTAAGTGATAGTATATAATATATAGAGCCTCTTCTCAGTGTGAGAAGAGTTAGGCTACCACGCTGGCCCAGTGCGGTTTGGCAGACTTCACATAATATCTTCGAGAACATTATGGTGAACTCTTAGATATAAAGGTTTCCTCATGATGTTTTCCTTCACCGTTAAAGTGAGCGATAATTAACAATTTAATACGCACACAACTTTGAACAGTCAGAAATGCGCGCCTTGGGATCGAACTCGAGACCTCAATACCCGTAAAAGTAAGACGTATCCCCGTAAAGGTAAGACTATAATAATTATTTAACCAAAGATAACAAAATAAAAACGTTAGATCTCTTAGGCTCTAAAAAATACGAGCTCCGACAAAATCCTAAAATAAAATATTAACCCAACAAAGCCGCTTAACTTTTACCGAACAACAGGCTAGAGAAATAAAAAGTATTTGTAAACTACTCCATTTATTTGCGTCAGACATGTTACTGTATACATTATTAATAAGTCACCTGTTCACATACATGTAACACAGGTTCTTTAAATTGGTAAAAGAAAATGTAACGAAGGAACAGCAGCATTTTATTTTACTTTTTATATCCCGTACAAGGCAAATTGTTATTAGATTTTCCATTCGGTAAATTTGACGTTACAGGACGGATATTGGAACTACCTAACTGCCCCGTAGAAAGCAATATGCATGCTCCTATTTTAGGAGAGCTAACTATTACTAACGAGATGATTGTGTTATGCTTCAGTATGAAAAAGGTGTAATATAGGTACTCTTTTGGCTTCTATCTATAATTATTAGTTTTTTTTTTATCCAGCTAGATTGGCAAAAAATATACGGCCTACCTGATGGTAAATGGGCGCCGTAGCCTATGGACGCCTGCAACACCAGAGGCATCACTTGCGCGTTGCCGACCTTTTAGGAAAGGAAAAGGAAGTTAGAAGGAGAAGGAGCGGGAAGGAGGAAAGAGGGTGATTGGGCCTCCGGCACTCTCACTGACCGAACGAAACACAACAGTAGGAACACTGCTATTATTTTAACGTAGATATTCTATGAGAGGGTAGTGCTTCCCCAGTCGAGCCAGCCCATTCATGGTAAAATCAGCGAAGCTCTACTAGGGCACTACAGGCAACATTTTATTAGGGATGATCGAGGCAACGAGTCTTCACGTCAAATTGTATTGTCGTTAGGACTAGTGTGGCGAGAAATTTGTCACAAGGAAGTATATTGTCGTGGAAATCACCAATTGCTGGCGGTTCCAGCGTGTCGAACCGTCGTCGCCGTCGCACGCCGTTTTTGCAGTTTTACGAATGAATGTAAGGGAGGTTATTAGAATGTATGAGGCATTGTGAGGAGGAAGCGTGTGTGCTATATTTTAAATTTATGTTATATGATTGTGATTTAATAGTGTGATAGGGCAAGTTGTTCTATTTAATGTAAAATAAATGAATCAAATTTTAGAGACTGTGACCATGGAATGCGTACTGGGCAAGAAAGTACCCGGTAATTTAGGTCTCTCTGTGTGCCAAGTTTGAAACAAAACGGTTCAACGCTTTATGCGTGATTAATTAGCATCATATATCTAAACGAATTACTAGTACGAGTATCTGTCGCCAGCTACGATCGCGTGAATCTGACGAACAAGCATAAAGGAATAAAAATCCTCAACACATAGGATCCAGCACGTGTTTTGCCTATAATTGCCAAGTCTTACATAAATCGGTTCAACGTGAATTGACGACTACGTTTGGATGTTTATTACTCAATTAAGTATCCAACATCCTTACAAACTTATGATAATATTAGTAGTACTTAGCTGACATTATAGATAATTAAATTAAGGCACCTAATTATTTTATGTCTTTTTAGGCTTCACACCAAACTTCCCATAGATCTTAAATGCTAAAAATCGGTAGCAAATCTTAATATAACATGATCAGAACGTTCTGCAACTCTTTGAAATTAAATAGTAAAGTTCCAGTATTCATAAAACCCAGTGTATCTTATAAACGCCGCCCCCGTCGAGTGAATTTCGTAGACCGTGTCGTATAATCTCAGCCAAACTTCTTTATACAAGTTTTAAAGCGCAAACTCAAATATTCAAGTTATTACTCACATACATGTTCTAAGTAAAGAATAAGTGGAAAACTTATTCCGGCTTGGCCTAAAATTAAATGTTTGAAGACATGAGCGTATGAAGTCGACTTGGCGTATCTCGGAAATGGGCGCAGAATCTTTGAGCTGTTTGAGTTTTTTCCTCGTCGGAATGTTTGTTAAAGAGTGGCTGTCAGTTTCTTGAAGGTATCTCTTCATAGGCTCAACCTTTTGCCTGAACCTAGCAACTTACATAAATGTAAATTCAGTAAACTTCCCATTGATTTTCATAGGTGTCACTTTGTGACCTAAGTGAAAAATATTTTTGACTTTAAATCTCCAGAAGCATCCAGGTTCAGATAGCTGATCAGGTGATATTTCTCGTCAAATTCTGAACAGTAATACACGATATGAAATATCACTATTAAATTCCATTAAGCTCGCATTACCAACCAAGAGTCTTAAATTCCAATCATTTCTTATAAAAGGTTGTTTAGCAAACTACTATAATATCTAAACAATTTTGAACACTAGGAGTCATTACAATAAATGTATCTACTAATACGAGTACTACAACAAACGTTCAGTAATATTTAGTAGAGTTGTCCAGGAGCAAGTTGAAAGCTTAAATTTAATGAAGCACATTTGAGTGAGTCATTTAGTATGTAGGAAATGAACGGTTTATTAGAACTTTATCTGTGTGGAAAGTTATTGTTTAATACGTGTGTAGTACTTATCCTTAATATTGCTTTTGTGTCGATGTTATAAAGGAGTGAAAACAAGGTTTGATTTTTAAAAGAGGCAGTTTTTGCTTTGGCTAGGTATCAAGCAAATTAAAAGTATGCCGAAAGTGTTCAAATTGATTTCTCATTTTAAATTATAAGGCTAATTTCATATCGCTACTTTTTTATATAGTATATGGATTATTTAATTTCGTGGTGTCTCATTACCCCAGTGTAGGAACACTAAATACCTCACATAGTATAGATTCTAGAGTTAAAACAGGTATTTAAACACATTTTTGTTCAAAGCTTAGTGTTCGCTGGATCGCCAGAGAATGAAAATATAAAGAAAATTTAAACTGTATCCTGTCGGAACTTAAATCCTTCTTGCAAGAAACTCAAGACGTTATTTAAAAAACATAGCGTGTATCATCTTTTCGCAAGTTTTAAAACTAAACAAAATGGGTCAGCAAAGCTGATAAAGTTAACCCGTTTTTTACTGAAAATAATATTTATTATACACTGTCTTATTTAGTGGAATGTTGTAGAATGGATTAAGAAGAACTTTGATCAGACAGACACATTCACACACAAACACCGACATAGAGATATATAAAGAGAGAGAAAGAGAGAGAAATACCTATTAATAAATATTACCTCATATTGCAACAAATTCTGTTGCTGTTTTTGGTTTTCCAAAAATGTTTGTTTTGATTGCCATTTGATGTTGCGTATAAAGTAACGTACAAAATCAAACATAGATAAATTTCCTATTATTACCGAATAAATAAAATAATAAATAAATAGAATAACAAAACTCATATATCAAATAATTTTTGTTGTTCTATTGTACAGATATATTATTTATTTTAACGAATTAATGGCAAAAGGTAAAATATAGACATTATATAAAAAGTTTATTTCAATTTAGCCTGAACTTATTTTCGAGCTATTTATAATAATGTTATAAATAGCTCGAAAATAAGTTCTTAATGTTTCACTACCCACTAACTTTACACAAATTTGAATATATTATTCAAATTGTAATATAAAATGTCAGTCGAATTTCCTTTTTAGTACACTTACAGAGGCTCTAACATACTGTTAGTACTCAAGACACAAGCAAATCGCCGTTTCGTCGTCCGGTTACTATCACACTAAAGCAATAGCCTTGTGGGAAACCGTCCGATCCCAAGGCGCGCATCTCTGACTTTTCGAAGTTATGTGCGTATTAAATAGTTAATTATCGCTTGCTTTAACGGTGAACGAAAACATCGTAAGGAATCCTGCATGTCTAAGGGTTCTCTATAATGATCTCAAAGATATGTGAAGTCTACCAATCCGCACTGGGCCAGCATGGTGGCCTATGACCTAACCCTTCTCACTCTGAGCAGAGGCTCGTGCCCAGCAATGAGAAGGCTTAGTACTGGGCTGATATTACATACTATCACTCAAATTCGACATCTATGTATACGTTAATGCCTCCATGGCACAGCGGTAGTGAATGCGACTGCTGTCATGCATAGTAGATTCGAATCTCGAGTCGGGCCAATAAAAGTAATTGAGTTTTTCTGTTAAGAAATCTTAATAGTAGCCCGGAGTTTGAAAGTTGGCGGTGTTCGACAACCCCGTGCCTCGGAAAGCACGTAAAGCCGTTTCTTGCGCCTGATCTCTCTCCCGTCGTGTTGGATTAAGTATTAAGGTCTCATCAGATCATGAGAGTTGGGGAGAGTGCTCTTGTTACGCACACACTTGTGCACTATAATATTTCCTGTGCAGATGGCTGGTCTTCGTTAAGATTGGGCGAAATTCGGTCTATAGGACAAAAATATTAATACACGGATGGCGGATTTATTGTAAACCGAGCAATTATTTTTAGTTCTTTGTGTCTGTTGAATAGATGTTGGTAATGTCCCCCGTGACACAGCCATAGTCTGGCAGTAATCCTTTAAAAATAATCATCTATATTATACTAATATTATAAATAGCAAAGATTTGGTTTTTTTGTTTGTTAGTTTATTTGTACAGATTTAATTTAAAAAACTGTTTTACAACGTTCTCCTTTCAACCTATTGTAAAATTATTTCGTCATTAGAAAGCTATTTCTTTTTTAACGTGGGGAAATGCTTTAATGCATTCCCCTCCGCGGGGGCGGGCGGAGGGATTATGTTGGACTCACCGGGGTAAAAAAAAGATAATGTACCTCCCGGAATACTGACTAAACCTACCACGGTGTTCCTCGACAAGAACCACTATCGACGGGGCCGCGCGAATCACTTTCACATGCGGTCGCGCCTCCGCCGAGATTTTAACCCGCCGTATGAAACAGCAGGCCACTACGCAAAAAGACCTACCCTATGGTCACTTCTCGATAAAACCCTACTGTCCGTCCCCCCTAGAGGGGAGACGGACTCGAAACAGAGGCGCGCGTGGCAACACGCACGCCGCCTCTCGGACCTGGTGCTGGATGGATGGCGAGCAGGCCCAATCACCATCCCCAGGTCAAACCTCAGGGTGGCTGGAGGTCATCTCGCGCCCTCCGGCACCCGGCTCTGCGGTTGGGAAGAGGGTTTACACGATCCCTCTCCCGCTCCGCCGCCTCCTTGATGGAAATCACTTCCTCACAGAAGGAGGCGACGGCGTTCCACGACCTCTCGCTCCGGACCATAGAACCTGAACTACGGCCGGGAGTGAGAGGGCAACCGATCCGACTGCCGCGATCAACTCACGGCGCTGCGATGCCCAGGCGGGGCAAACCGCCAAAGTGTGCAGCGCCGTGTCCTCAACAGCGTCGCGGCAGTCACCGCAGTGGTGACATCCGGGCGTCCCTTGCCGGCGTATACGACACAGGAACTGGCCAAGACAACCATGGCCAGTCATTACCTGTGTCAGCCGGAAGGTGAGGGCGCCATGCCGCCTCTCCAGCCACTCCTCAAACACGGGACTTACCGCCACGATCGTGGCGTGCCCGGTCATTAGAAAGCTATATTATCACCAAGTAACATAGACTATATGTTATTTAAAAAGAGGTTCTGCTATATATCTTTCTACCTTTTACAGCTGGCTAAACTTCCATAAAATCACAAACAGTTTGAACAACGATAATGATCTGGATCCACCACCGTGCAACCGTACGCCAATCGAAATAAAAAAATATTGTTTCAACTTGACTCGTTACCGTAGTTTCGAGTTCGACCGTTGTCGGTTTTATGATCTGTTTTCTGTTACTGAACACATTTACTGTGTTAGGCTGCGTTTGAAATAAAGTATGGATGTACACATACTTCTGAGAAATTCTTCATCCTTCAAATAAATCTTTGCTAGTGTAGCTGCAATACATAAAGCGTTATACACATCTGTACATTGCGGCGTGGAGCGTCAAATGATGTGAATTTCCATGCCACTTGTTCATATATGAGCTGCGTTCGCTGAATGCGCGCGCCCACGCTCGTTACGTAATCGTAATAATATTGTACTTTGCTGTGATTGGTGCGATTGTAAATATTAGCTCCTTTTGTATATAACTTCTTGTATGACTAAACCTGTATATATAAATAGGCAAATGTTAAATTATTTAATATAATAATAGGCAAATTTTATTCAAAATATATTCGTACTCTACAACATATCGGAAGTTTCACTCTACATCATAAGACATCTAGCTACAGTAAACCCTGCCTTACTCTAGAAACGCCTACTAGCTACAGTTAGTAAGCGTTTCTGTAGGAGTAATCAGATGTCTTCTTATTGTAGGTGTTCAAATGAAATAACTTAATAGTATACTATATGGATATATATTTTCTGGTACCAGTTATACATAATATAAATACATAATTGAACTACGACCTAACTCAGTGGTTGTAGGGAGACGACTGCCGCGTGGCGCTTACTGTATACTTGCGCCTGACTATACAAAACTAAAGCGTCAGCAATGTTGTGCTACAGTTTCTAGCAAGGATTTCTTTAGCTATTGTAATAAAGATTATCGTAATCATTTCTATTAATGTTGGTTGCCTAGTTGGCTCGGTACATCGACTATATTTCGTGTCAATCTTGAGACCACTTTAGAAAAAGTTTACGCGGTCTCCTGTTTTAGATTTCTGCGTGGCAAGTGTTTTTTTACATGCATAGTAGAACGCGTTGTTGCTATAGTAGTGTGTGACGCGCCTTCCCTATTATATAATATAGGGATTAGTTGTAAGTTAACCATTATAAAGTAGTTTAGAGCCAAAGCAATATTTTTATTTCGATATTTACCACTTAAAATGCATTTATTTTAATAAGTAAGTAAGTCAAAAGCTGACCGTTGACAATTTCGAGTCATTTAATAATTTACGCAGGCAGGACATAACCTTTCTAATAATCAATTTTGTTTCTTGAAAACTATTGTATTCATTTAAGAGTCTGAAAATGATCATGCATATAAGATGGAGTCACAACTTAGAACTCTGGTGTGATGCAGAATCAATTAAAATAAGATTGCCCAACTAGTAAAAAATACAAAACATACATTTATTCTCTTTTACATATACCAAAAGGGGCAAAGGTATTAATAGACAAACCAAACACAATTTTGCTCGATCCAGGTCCGAACTTCGCGATAGCACACAAACATATGCCTCGAGGCCAACAAAGCGATGAAATACAAATAGATTAAAACGACTACCATAAAAACCCAAATATTAAATATAAAGGTAAAAAATACGTACAAGCAATTACTGGGCCGATGCAAACAAGCCTTGAGCCAAGCAGTAATTCTATACTCCTCAGGGAAATATTCACCTTAATATTTTTTCCCTCATCGTTTTGTTGTTTCGAACGAACTTTGCTTTGGTTCGTATCTGTGTTTGTCTCTAATTATAACATTATCTGGGCAACTAAATATGAAGTTACTTTAGTAATTACTCTGGATCTTTGTTAAGTATTTTGCTAAAACTCAGTATTTTTATGTGTGTACACTTAATTACTCAGGTAATTAGGTGTACACACATAAAAGTACTGAGTTTTAAATAAATGTTTTTGACACCAACGCTGTCAGCAGTGTTGGTGTCAAAAACATTTATTTCATTTGTTTTAAAGTGAAGTGATACTTCAGTGAGCATACTAAACACTACACTTTGACCTTAATGTGATAGTGTGTTACTTCGTGACGTAAATGAATAAATGTTGTATGACGTTAAGTTTAAAACGTTCACTTAGAGCCCGGAAAAAACGTTTATTACGTATAGGTAAAAATAGGTGGTATATGAAAGTAGAAGAAAGCCAAACTGTGGTAGAAAGATTATATTAAAAAAATAAGTAAATTATTCCTTGCCTTGGGTGCTGAATAATGTGTGTTGAAAGGTAAAGGTAAGAAATAACATACTCCTCTGGCAAAATTACAAGAAATGACGATGAATGTATATTATATTTCATGAGAGTAAGATATTTGTTTTCATAAATATGTTCCTCGTTTAACCACTCACATTTTACACGTTTTTCAAATCAATACTTCATAATAGACTAGCTTTTGCTCGCGACTTAGCTCGGAGACACTATTTTTTCTGGGTGAAAGGTCCTTATGTCCTTTTCTATCCATTCCTGATAAAGTGTATGCGAAATTGCATGATGATCGGTTGAGAAGTTAAAGCGTACAAAACAAACAAACAAATAAATAAACAAACAAACTCACACTCGTATTTATAATATTTGTTAGGATAGATACAAATAAGGATGTTTTTTGCATTAGATAGGGATGCTAAAACCCTAAAGAGAGCCTATTTATTGTGAAGAACACTGTCTGAAAGAGAATATGAAGATGACATATACCTCAATATCAATAAATATATTTTATGAAAAGTTGTCTGGAACTTTTTATTTGACTGCGATAAATAAACCCGTATCGACACGTACAAATATAGCTCATATATTGACATACGAATATTGAAGGTAAAAAATATTGGAACATAAAGAACGTAGGGTTATACAAAACAAAAATATGACATATCGAAGTATTGGAAATAAGTTGAAGTGAATAAGATTGTGATAGTATAGTAGTGACCCTATCAATATACATATTTTATTTTAAGTTTATGCACGTTGACCTAAACTCTAATATTATTAAGCATATATTTTTTTTTTATATATAGAGAAATAGCCTGAAACACATGTCTGAACCTAGTTCAGGCAACCACTTTATATAAACCTAGCGCTTGAAATTATATTAGAATGCACTATGTCAGCCGATTAAAGTATATCTAAGTAAAACATGTACAAAATTAAGGATAATTATAATTTATTGTAGTATAATATTATTTTGGACTAATAATAAAAATGTATACCCATGTATTATTATTGAATAAATAATAATAATAATAATTATTAAAAAAACATGGGACTCAACAGCACACCAGAACACCCAGACTCGGTACAACAATTTGTAGATCACACAAAGATTTGCCCCGTGTAGGATTCGAACCCACAACACTCGATACAGTGGTAGTGTCGAGGCGACCAAGCCTAGGGGCTTATGGCGTAGTCACCATCCATGCAGTCAGCTATTTGCAGCGATAGTGATGCGATTGCAATGCATGAGATCTTGGATTTGATCCCCTGATTGGAAAAAGTGTTATTGAGTTTTATCTCGAGAAATTCGCTGTAGCAGCACGGAGTCTGGAATGTACCCGGGAGACGACAATAGTCAATAATATGTGGAACCTAAACATATATGTAGTCGCCGAAATTTGGGGGATAATACACTTCTGATGACTTGGTTTTTTTAAAATACAAATTCTGCACGGGGAATAAATCCTGTATCGCGGAGGACTTTATAAAAATTCATATAACGGACACAAAGTACATCCAGACTCGGAAAAATCATTTGTTATTTGATTACACATAGTTTTGTTCTTTATGGGATTCGAACCCACAACAATCAACGCCGTGGTAGTGACCTGGCCTCAACTTAAATCACTACACCATCCGTGGAGTCAAACTTGATTTAATTTTTGATTTGAAGACAAATAACCTCTCATTTTATATGTTTATAGTATCAGTAAGATAACCAAAAAACAGTCATCGGTAATAAACCAACAAATTCATATCAATATCAAATCAGTGGTTAAAGACTTACAGCATGGATAAATTAAATGAAAATGTTTAATTAAGTAGCGGTAACACAATAGATAAAATATTGTTGCAAAAAGCACTTAAGTTTCATCTCTTAGGATAAAGCTAAAGTATACATTATGGAGTCGTTCAAAAATTGTATCAGCTTGGTTTACGCCGGCGATTTTCTTTTGGCAACGTCTCAGTAACTCCTTTAAATACTGTTTAGTATAAAAAGGTCCTATTGCGATTGCAAATTACGATCGAATATTCGAAACCCATACACAAGACTTGACTTGAACCCACTCCTTATACAAGCAAGTTAACAAGAATATAAATAATTTGTCTATTTCTTTATTTAATAAGAAGAAGAAGTGCTTATCTGATTCTTTACGAAGAAGTTCTTAATATAGTAAAATAAAATATGTATTTTAGGAGTCACGGAGAATCACGGAGTAATAATGTTGGGACACTAGTACGTCATGAAAACTTTATAAACACAATCTTAGAAGGGAAAATAGAAGAAAAAGGAAGCGGTTGACCAAGGAGCACTTACAGATATCAGGTGGAGCAAAGTAAAAGTCATATTGTACTAAGAACTCAAAATAATAGTGAAGACATCGTAGAGGCATGACCAAGAACAAGGTTCTTAAATTGATTAATATTTTTTAAAGACCTTGGCAATTTACAGCTCTTATAACAATGTAAAAATTATACTATATTCAGTAAGCCTAGTAGTAAACTTGCAGGGGTTGTCTATTATTTACCCGAAGATTATATACCATAACCATCATATTCCCGAATTTCATTTACCCGAATTTCATTTGCCCGAATGTTTTGTTTGCCCTAAAAGACATATAACATACTTTTAATTGCCCGAAACTTAGATACCATAAGATACGAGTGCCATACGTATTGTTTTTCATATTTTTAATTGCCATAATTATTATCAGACATAATATTTAAACGCCAACGTAACCTTTTTTTTTTTTTTTTTTTTTTACGTGGAGAAATGCTATGACGCATACCCCTCCGCGGGGGCGGGCGGAGGGATTATGTCGGACTCGCCGGGATAAAAGAAAGATGTTAAAAGATAATGTACCTCCCGGAATACCGACTAAACCTACCACGGTGTTCCTCGACAAAACCACTATCGACGGGGCCGCGCGAATCGCTTTCGCATGCGGTCGCGACCCCGCCAAGGTTACGGCCCGCCGTATGAAACGGCAGGCCACTACACAAGAGACCTACCCAAAGGACTCACTTCATAAGATTCCCTACTGTCTCCCCCCCTAGGTGGGAGACGGACTCGAAACAGAGGCGCGCGTGGGAACACGCACGCCGCCTCTCGGACCTGGTGCTGAACGGATGGCGGGCAGGCCCACAAAGCCCGCCACCCCCAGGTCAAACCTCAGGGTGGCTGGAGGTCATCGCGCGCCCTCCGGCGCCCGGCTCTGCGGTTGGGGAGAGGGTTTAAACGCTCCCTCTCCCGCTCCGCCGCCTCCTTGATGGAAATTACTTCCTCACAAAAGGAGGCGACGGCGTTCCACGACCTCTCACTCCGGACCATAGACTGAACTACGGCCGGGAGCGAGAGGGCAATCGATCCGACTGCCGCGATCAACTCACGGCGCTGCGATGCCCAGGCGGGGCAAACCGCCAAAGTGTGCAGCGCCGTGTCCTCAACAACGTCGCGGCAGTCGCCGCAGTGGTGACAACCGGGCGTCTCTTGCCGGCGTATACGACACAGGAACTGGCCAAAACAACCGTGGCCAGTCAGAACCTGTGTCAGCCGGAAGGTGAGGGCGCCATGCCGCCTCTCCAGCCACTCCTCAAAAACGGGACTTACCGCCACGATCGTGGCGTGCCCGAACGTAACCTAACCTAATCAAACTACTTCTGGGTGGTTTATAAAAAAATAACCGCGAAAGGGATGGCGGGGTCTATTCGCCATCCCCTTCTAACCTAACCTATCCGAGTCGGGGTGCCCTAAAGTCCCGATTGCATCAAGTTTCTCCTGATATAACAACCGTTACACATCCCAATGTCGATGGCAAAGTATGTTATGGCATGTTATAATTAGGGCATGTGATAATTAGGGCTTACAATGATTATGACAAATGATGTTATGGTAAGTGACTTTATGGGAAACAAAGCTTTTAGCACGTGACTAATATAGCAAATAAGAGTAGGGCAAATGAATATTATGTCATACAATATTATGGCTGTTGACTATTATGGCAAATGATATTAGGGCAAATAAAATTCGGGCAAAGCAGTTTACACCACTTGCAGGATGCATAATACTTCTAACTATATAATGTAAACACTATATTAAATTATAATTACACATCAAAGTATTTAACGAATATAAAGAAAGTAACTAATCAATTTTAGGCTTTTATAGCCGAAATAGTTACCTTGTAATTAATATTTTTATAAATATTTTTATTGAGATTTGCCACTACAAAATTTAAATTATTTAAATGCTTTTTGTAATTATTCAAGTTCTAAATTACATACAAAATAATATGTTTTACAAAAATACTTATTACAAAAGCTGTATCTTGTTGTCGTATCCTTTGAATAATCTGAAATGGAGCATATCCGCACAATTATCCCTTTTCCATTACAGTACATATATTTTCCTGTAGACAATTGCTTCCCGATGGCAATCAATACGTCGGAGAACGATAAACCGAAGGTTGCTGGTTAGTTCAGGCTGATTGTTTCTTTTACATAGATAAAATTTTAAATAATTTGTTACCAATAAAAGCAGTAAAACCAAACCAACAACTCTTACACAGTAAATACGAATTAAAGGGAAAAATATCGTTAACAGTAAACATACAATTCTTTTTTAAATCACCTTGCTATTATTATTACCACATTGCGACCCTAAAATGGCTACACCTTTAGTGTTCTTCAGATATTCTTTCATCACTAAAAGTATTTAAAAAGAGATTTTGTTTTTTCGTTAATAAAAATAATTATATTCCTTATTAAAAAAGAAATGGCATGCGTATGTACAATACACAGACAAATCATTAAGATTATCTAGAATATCATTATTAACTAAAAGTCTACACGAACAAAATCGCAAGCATATTTTTTTCGAATATTCATTCCATTCCATTCATTTAAAAAAATTGACACTGGTGCCGATTCTGTTGTCACAAAATTCTCTTATCTTAGCTAAAAATCTCTAAAATTTAGTTTAGTCCTGTCAAACGACATTTCGTATTATGAAATCTCTAAAAGTGACAGTACTAAACTAAATTTTAGAGATTTTTAGCTAAGATAAGAGAATTTTGTGACAACAGAATAGGCACCACTGTCTAACTTTTTTGCTTCATTCACTATCCTAATTGATGATAAAAGTTACAGAATGAAAGATAAACTTTTATCTTGGCTTTTAACCGTTGAAACCCTTCGCAGGCTTCCTATGAATTATTAATAGCACACTTCAATACACTTGGCCGACAATTGAATTAAATGGTCTCACTTTTAAAATGGAAACGAATGAATGCGGATGATATTTTATGCTAAAAGATCATTGAATAAATTCTGCAAAGCATTCAGGAGTGGGCGAATTTCTTTTATTGCGCTGCTGGCAAATGAACCGACATCTTACCTGATGAGAATGAGAACCAGGAACAGCCAGAATATGGCAGTGTTTTTTGGTACCATAGCTTATACAAATACCTAAAAGACGCAGCCATATTTCTAGTACCAAGTCAATACAACCAAGCCTATACCTACTGTAAGCCATACAGGCGATAAAAAACCACTCGGTCTGAAGAAGTTCCAGGAAGTGGAGACTTACGTACGCAAAATAGCGTTATTATGGCGTTTCTCCGAGTGATTAAGAGGGTTCTCTATTGTGTTACCTGTTTTATCCATAATCTAAAGTGCCATTTTTTTTTGTTCTTATCATTATTTGTCCGAATGATAACTTGCCCGAACTTAATGTCACATATTATCACATGTCATAAAATTGAAATCCCTATACACAATATGTCCTAAATTTGTTTGTCATAAATGTTACAATTAATAATATAAAAAAGACTTAAATCCGTTTTCAATAAGTTATAAGTCCTAAGTTCAAATTAGTTAATGTTTATTTATCCTAATAATGATTTTAAAACTAATTTGTATTACAAAGCTTAGCTTTTGTCACGACTCCGGCGCTGCGAGTCTCCGGCGCGCGGCGCCGCGGCGGTCCCACGCATGCTAATCGTCGCATACGGCTTTCGCTCACCGGCTCGCTCGCAGCCTCCTGCTCCTCAGCCCACGGACCGCCTCGCCCCTACGCGCCTACGCGATAGTAAATTACACTCTAGGGGTAGGGCAGACAAGACTGCATGGAGTCGGATTCACAGCGATTCGTTTCTGTCACTACAACGTAATTTTTAGCAAATGTTTTAGTATTAACAATTTTATTATTAATGAAGATTCGGAATAATTCACATTACATAATACAATACTTAGGTCTATGGCTTAACCCTTCTCTCAGTGAGAAGAGGCCCGTGCCCAGCCGTGGGACAGTTTATACAGGGCTAATATTATTATTTATTATTATTGGTAATAATTTAATTCTAAAGAAGTTTTAATAGCCAAACTATGTTACTGACACTTAATAAAGAGTCTGGGTATAAAAAAAAGTTAATTCTAAATTCCGAAAGTTTTGTTTTTAAAAATAATAATAACTCAGTTCGTGACATTTTTCTTACTTTTCGCGGGTTTGCGGATAAAAGGTTACGAGGCAACTGAAATTAACTTCTCGTTATATTTATAATCATAATAATCCTAAACATAACTTTATTTGCAAGAATATGGTCAAGTATACAGGTTGGTCGTTTTACAGAAATGTACAGCATGTTCTGCCACATGTGGCGTGCAAAATTCATACAATGTCATTTATTTGATAACAATAAATAGTACTATTAGGTATATAATTATAAAACATGTATTTATTAAGTAATGCAGTTAGATTAAATAGATCCAGAGAAAAATGTCATACCTATTGTTTAATGTTATATACATAAGAAGTGTCACGATTATTACAATAAATAATATTAATAGAAATTTAAATAATAAAATAAATAAATGATTGAATTTAAGTAATTGGAACTATTTTAAAATTACATTGCAATTGTGATTTTAGTAGAATAATTTATGTTTGTTGCATAATCCTGCTTTATTGTGACTTAAAACAGATATCTTTGTGTTTATTGTAATGGCAGAAAAAGCAATAAGAGCTAGTAAAATTAGTAGAGTATTAGAGGGGTGTAGGCAATTTTACATATCACAGCGGTTCAACGTGACTACTACCAAGACATAGGTTCCGTTCAGAGAAGGTAAGGTTCTGGGAGAAAACGTTGCATACAACCACGAGACGACCGCTTTTTAGTGACTCAGGCGCTGAGGAACTGCAAATGCAGTTACATAGACGAGGTACGAGGAGCACAAGTTAGCCTATAGACTGTAAGGAGGAGGCTTTTAGCGGCTAATATACGCAGTCGACGACGAGCGCGGGCCCCCAAGTTACTCCGTGAGCACCGGATTGCCCGATTGACGTTTGCTAGAAATTGCCAATTTTGGAATCTAGGTAACTGGAATAGCGTACTCTTCTGGGTTCTGGCGACGTATATGCTTTTATGCAAGAGGTTGGTATTCGTCGTTTGGATTGGCCATTACTTTCCTATTATCCCATCTTTAATTCACTTTGTGGAATGCAAGCTGGGCTACGATAATCGCTTACTATTAGACGTATCTTACTTTATTTGCGACATACATGTATTATTTGCATATATTATAAAATTGTAACTGGTCGATGTCTGTATACAGAAGATTTTTGAGAAAACCAGCGTGTCTTTAGAAGAGCCATAGAAGTCAAAACAATTATTGTTAGAATTTTCGTCTGTATGATTATATATTTGTACGCATATCATGTAAATTTGCACAAAATTTTATGCGTTTTTACAGTAAGTAAAATCTGGTGTATATTTGATCTTGATACATCTTTTCCCTAGCCTTTATTATTCCCAAGTCACTTGGGGTCGGCTTTTCTAGTCTAACCGGATTTGACTGGATATCAGTTTTTACACGGAGTGGCTGACACCTGACCTCCGCAACCCGAAGGCTAACGATACCCTAAAGCTAGACCAGTGTCAGGATATTATAGGCCACTAACTTCTCAATTACGACTGCCATAGATGTTCATGCCAGCCGGGACCGACGGCTTAACGTAATCGCCGAAGCACGGAGCAGGCAATAATTGTCATTCAATACGCACATAATTTCGAAAAGCCATATAACTTTCGAAAGTCAGAGGTGCGCGACATGGGTTCGAACCCGAGACCCTCTGCATTGCAGTCTGCTAGTCTCCCACTGAGCTATCGCTGCTATCTGATCTTGATACATCAATAAATATAAATCAGGTGTATTAACACCCGATTTATATATATACGATCATTTTGATATGGTATTATTAGTGAATATATATAATTAACTATAGTCTGTTTTATGTGTGTAGATCAACTTCTTTTTACATGCAAAGAAGGACAATATAAATTTATACTTACTTTGAATATCCACGCGTACGAAGTCACAGGCAAAAGCAAGTGTTATATATAAATAAATTGCTAGTATACTCAATTATATGACAAACAACCATATTTGTATTCAATTCTGAGCAGCAAAAAATGATTTGCAAACATAAAACACAATAAATTCATAGGGAACTCAGTAAGGACCAAACATATATTTAAAGTCGTCGCCAAACAAAAGCAGAGGCCATAAAATATCTTCATGTTTGTCGTAGAGATAATGCCTAAAGTAAAACGATACCAATTCAAGAAAACTATATTGCGAAAGTAGCAGATAAATGTGTTAACATGAATATTTATTTTCTTTTACACTGAGTTGTTACTTTTCTTCTTTACGTTTTAGATTTTTATGAAGTCACAACTGTTGCGAGATGGCTTATCTCGCGTTGTTTTCCAGAATAAAAGACTGATCAAGCCTTTTATTACTGATGCCTCTCATTGTATAAACCGAGTCTGAGATATTTACGTATGTCATTGGATACAGGTTTTGCCTAAAATCCTTCTTACAATTGAGGATTGCCTGACTCTCCTCATCTAAGCTTCAATTGGGAATTGCATGACACTACAGTCTAAAACATTGATCACTTTTAGAGTTACTTAGCATACGTCGCAATACTCACTGCGTCATATAATAGTCGTAAAGTTGTAAGGATTTTATCGGACTGTCAATATAGATATCATTAGTTAGTAGGTAATTTTAAATGCATTAAACATTACTTTACTATTCGCAAATCTTCTCTAGCTAAAAGGAGGCTCTTAAAAAGGAAAAATCTAGAGATAGTCTAGACCACGATAGCGTGTAAAGACACAAAGTTTAACCTTTAGAAACAGTATTTAGAGCTTACAGATTTTCTCACAATCGTACTGTTTCTTTTAAAGCGAGTGGCAAAGTAATGTTTAATGCATTTAAAATTACCTACTAACTAATGATATCTATATTGACAGTCCGATAAAATCCTTACAACTTCACGACTATTATATGCCGCAGTGAGTATTGCGACGTATAATAAGTAACTCTAAAAGTGATAAATGTTTTAGACTGTAGTATTATGCAATTCCCAGTTGAAGCATAGATGGGTAGAGTCAGGCAATCCACAATTGTAAGAAGGATTTTAGGCAAAACCTGTATCCAATGACATACGTAAATATCTCAGACTCGGTTTATACAATGAGAGGCATCAGTAATAAAAGGCTTGATCAGTCTTTTATTCTGGAAAACAACGCGAGATAAGCCATCTCGCAACAGTTGTGACTTCATGAAAATCTAAAACGTAAAGAAGAAAAGTAACAACTCAGTGTAAAAGAAAATAAATATTCATGTTAACACATTTATCTGCTACTTTCGCAATATAGTTTTCTTGAATTGGTATCGTTTTTGTCATTTATAATATTAGTCAGGATGGCCGTAAGTAACTTTTATATACTTCCAATAAATGAATTGCAGGTTCCAAGACCGTTCCACGGGCATTCATGAGTGTGCTGCTAAACCTGGCTATAGAGACGTTACAGTAGTGGGAGAGAGGGTGGAATTAGACCTAAATAAAAAAAATCTGCTGCTGCTTAGTTAAATTACCTTAGAAAAATAATAACTTAACCCTGGCATCTACGTACACACCTACGCAATTTCTACGTTGTTTGAAATCACAAATGAATTTTCACGTTTGCCGGTGAAGCATAACACCTACGCTTTCTGAGAATTCCCTGAAGATTCACTAGCTGCCGAAGTTTTTTCCATACGTATGTAGTTTAGTAGGCTCAAATAATAGACTCGTCTAATAGGGAGACGAGTCTATTATTTGACATTATAACGTAGGACCAGAAACCTTACCTGGCACATTGTGAGTGTAATATACCTGTTTGATATTTATATAAGGCTAGATATTCCAGCGGTTTCGCTCGCCTAATTGTTAGTAAGTTTAGGCTATGGAGTAACAGTAGTTTTCCTGGATGAAGGTCTCTATCTCCTTTTTTGTCTCTCTGACTACGTGTATGTGAAATTTCATAATGATAGGTCAAGTACAAGTTGTCGAAGGTATAAAAAAGGACATAGAAAGAAAGAAAAAAGAAAGAAAAAAGAAAGAATGCATTCTTTATTGCCTCAAACAAAACAATTAATCCTTGGTGTACAAGGTGGGGTTATTTTAACCCCAAAACTTTTAAAATAATTATGTTGAATTTATACTAAAATGCAATTAAATAAGTTGATTGGCACAGTAGCTGGAGTTAAAATATTGACGTGTCGAATCACAGCGTTAGAACAGTGCTGCGTGCGCCAGCGTCGTGTATGCAAGCGCATAAAGTGGTCTCTGGGCGTTTTTAACCCCACGTTGTATGTGGGATGTCGTAAAAAAGTATGTACCTACATTTGTGTTCTTTTTGCTATTTATGCTAACAATAAGAGTATTTTATACTTTTTTTTGTTTTATTATACTTAGATACAAATAGTAAATATGTCTAACAAGCTGCAGAATGATGTTATTGCGGCTTCCTTATTGATAGATCATGAATCATCGTCTATGAAAAGGATGGTAATTTTCTTTCTAGTAGTGACAACGAACATGATCATATCAGTGAGAGGTTTCTGAAATTCAAAGTGAAATGGATGTGGAAGATGCCGAAATAAACCTTCAATCGTCTTTATATGATAAAACATCAACACCTCAATTGAATTTGATGTGTCGGCTAACAAGCTGTATTAATTAATTCATTCAGAACTAATTGTGATTATTTTTATAAACCAAATATATCTACTATTAATTAATTAATAAAATAAGTATATTATGATATTTAAGATATTATAGGTACATTTTTTCATAAAAAATATTGTGACTTTCTGCCAGCTTATTAATTTTACGGCAAGTTTATGTAATTTTAAGGTCTTCTTATTAAAATTCTTATTTTTTTTTGTGTTTTATTCTTTAAATTAGTAATATTCTTAACAAAGAATACATTTAAACTTATTTCGCTAGATTCAGATTCAAAGTAGATACCGATGTCTCTGGGGTTATTTTAACCCCTCGTAAGGTGAGGAAACTTTTTCACCATGTACACCGAGGGTTAAAAAGATAACCAAATAAATAGCTTGTAAACAAGTACTGCGGCAAAAAATGGTGTCCATTCAGCTTTGATGTTGCAATAATACGTATGACGTATTACCGCAACGCTGATTTTCAATGTAGACCATCGTTACATACGGACGTCAAACTGCATATAATATATAATTTCATTATATAAAAAAAGTAAGAACATATTAAAGAAAACAATAAACAAAAACAAAAGAAAACTGGAAAATAAAAAACAGAAACCCTAATCTACTACAACACTCCGCATCGGGCAGAGGCGCGCCTTTCGTGCCGTCAAGACAAGAAAACAATAAACAATGGATGACGTACACGGGTGGCGCAATCCATCTGTCTCCCTTACACCGCGCGCGCATCGCGGTGCGAGCGTAGAGGGAGACAAGATAACTCGCGTGACACAGTTAACAGTCAAGAGATCGTCCCTCGCAAAACATGGCCGGCCGGCGCACGAGTTGAATTCTCATACTACCTTTTATTCTGAAAAAGTACTATTCCTGAAAGAAAATAGAAACAACTTTCAGGTCCAACCTGTATCGAGAATTGGCTAAAAGAAAATCGCAACAGAACTTATCCCAAACGACCAAACAAAAGCATCTCATAATCAGCCGCAAACTTATTCATAAACACAAATTTATGCAGCATATCCAACAAGGCACACATACTTTACTTACTTAATTCCAACCCCTGATCTCAACTAATAATAGTTGTTTAAATATGAGGTTGCTGTTTTGCATGAAGAAAATTGGTAATATTTTGGTTTTCATACTTACTATTTAATCGAGAAAAAGTATTGTTTCCGAGGTATAGATTTGACTAAGCTACATTTATGCGAACGAAGCCGCGGGCAAAATCTATTATTAGGTATATAAGTACATTCTAACCTCAAAATTTAAATAAATTAAAAAAAATACGTTGCGTCGCAAAATTATATGTAGGACATAAACGGCAATTTCATACTTAAATACCTGATAATATAAATGCGAATATGAGTTTGTTTGTTTGTTACCCTTTCACAACTTAACTAATCGATTAAATTTCGGATACACGTTGTCAGGGGTACAAAAAAGGACAAGTGCCTTTTATCCTAAAAAAATGCACTGTTGCGAAGCCGCGGGCAAAACTTAGTACAGAAATAAACCAAACCATTTCCTGCATGTTTGCTGCAATATTCTGTTTACAGAGTATTTCAGCTGTGTAAATATAGTATGTGTAAAGACCGGTCATTATCTAAGGGCGTCATCACGAGACCTATTCCATGTTTACTCAGTGTTAATGAATATGAACGGAAAATGAACGTAAACATAACGTATTCACTTTATAAACATGTTTTTATTAGCTAGACCTTACATGTTTTAATAGCTTCATGTATTTGTTATTTTAAAGCTAAATACAACTCTACTATTGATTTAATCAAGTGTAAAAAATATATAACGAAGGGTTAGAAGCCATCTCGCTGTTGATGAAGCAGCAAAATATAGGCGTGGTATTGTCTCGTACGTGCATTAATGATAGGCAAACATAAATGAAATGAAACAATAGAGGTCGTCTTTGATTAACACTGATTTGATCGGTAACGCAGTGAGTGCAACACCAGTGGAGTTACAAATGCGTTGCCGGCCTTTAAAAAGGAGAACGCTCTTTTTTTAAGGTTTGTAGGTCGTATTAGTCCAGAAATAACGCAGGCGATAGTTCATTCCACAGTTTAGTTGTGCGAGGTAGAAAATTTCTGGAGAAACGCACAGTTGTGGGAATGGAAATTCTGTCACGTAGGACGATGGCGAAAAGAGGCGGCAGGGATCAGTCCGAACAATTCCTCGGAGCACTCCCCCATAGTAAAAGCGATAGAAGATGCATAGCGCTATATCGTCAATATGACACTGATAGCAATAACTGCCATTCCAACTGACACATCGGCTCTGTGGCGTCCTCACTCAAGCTAACGATTAACGTCCGAATAAGCCTATAGATAGCGCTTTATTAAATTCCAAACACAGAAATAAATCGCATTTAGATGATTATTTTCTAGAGGCTTCGATATATAGATAGATAGATAAAGTATGGAGATATATAGAGTATTTCTACATACATACGTAGTTTCACGTTTATGTCCCTAAAGGTGTATGTAGAAGTGTATACACACACATTTCACGAGCTATTGTGTTTAGGTCCCATATAATAGGAAACGAGTTTATTCCAATCTACTACCATAGTTCTAGACTCCAAAATTTTATTCTCAAAATTTTCTTACAGGCTGATCAACTGTCAACCTTACCCAGGATCAAACCCGAAGCCTTGCCTTCACTTTTATTCGCTGCGCCACCGAGGCAGTCTAGATTACTATATCAAAGATATCTCTACTTGCGATGTTTAAGTATAGCGTGTTCAAACAACAACTGTTAGGTTATACTAAGAGATTATACATATATATATGTGCCAAAGACATTTTTAGGGATTAGCTATGGTAGTTCCCGTCCTAAACTCTAAGAGAGAGATGTTTTCATAAAGGTGCGCTTGTATCTGATGAGTGTCAGAGCTGAATATCATCGGAAAAATAAAAACTGCCCGGCTCCGCTGGCTCGGATATGTGGAAAGAATGGGAGAGGATCGAGCAGCCAAAAGAGCATATATCGGCGACCCACCGAGTGTCGTCAGAGGGGTCGCCAAAGGTAGCAGTACCTTTGGCGACCCCTCTGACGACACTGTTAGAAAGATGAAATTGTTAAAGACCCGAAAGAGATAAATGTGCTCGATTGGTTTGACTTGGCACAAAATAGGAAGGAATGGCGTATTTTAATGTTGTACCTGATGAACTTAGCAGCACCACAGGCAGGGCAGTGCAGAAGCTAAAATTTAGAAATTATATCGAAAATGGAGCAAGCAAGCTAAGAGGAAACATCTAAGTTAAAGAAAATTCTACCTACATAACTTTGTGGTGTGTTCTTACCGCCAGGCTCAGGAACCTTCGGGCACGCCACGATCGTGGCGGTAAGTCCCGTGTTTGAGGAGTGGCTGGAGAGGCGGCATGGCGCCCTCACCTTCCGGCTGACACAGGTTTTGACTGGCCACGGTTGTTTTGGCCGGTTCCTGTGTCGTATACGCCGGCAAGAGACGCCCGGTTGTCACCACTGCGGCGACTGCCGTGACGTTGTAGAGGACACGGCGCTGCACACTTTGGCGGTTTGCCCCGCCTGGGCATCGCAGCGCCGTGATTTGATCGCGGCAGTCGGATCGGTTGCCCTCTCGCTCCCGGCCGTAGTTCAGTCTATGGTCCGGAGTGAGAGGTCGTGGAACGCCGTCGCCTCCTTTTGCGAGGAAGTAATTTCCATCAAGGAGGCGGCGGAGCGGGAGAGAGAGCGTTTAAACCCTCTCCCCAACCGCAGAGCCGGGCGCCGGAGGGCGCGCGATGACCTCCAGCCACCCTGAGGTTTGACCTGGGGGTGGCGGGCTTTGTGGGCCTGCCCGCCATCCGTTCAGCACCAGGTCCGAGAGGCGGCGTGCGTGTGCCCACGCGCGCCTCTGTGTCGAGTCCGTCTCGTCCCTCTAGGGGGGAGACAGTAGGGAATTTTTGAGGGAGCCTGCCGTTTCATACGGCGGGCAGAAACCTCGGCGGGGTCGCGACCGCATGCGAAAGCGATTCGCGCGGCCCGCCGATAGTGGTTTTGTCGAGGAACACCGTGGTAGGTTTAGTCGGTATTCCGGGAGGTACATTATTTCTTTTCCATCTTTCTTTTACCCCGGCGAGTCCGACATAATCCCTCCGCCCGCCCCCGCGGAGGGATATGCGTCATTGCATTCCACCACGTAAAAAAAAAAAAAAAAAAACTCAGGAACCTTGACCAGCTTCTAGGTCTGTAAAACTGCTTTGACACATTTTTTTTGTTCGAAGCAGAATGCCACAAGTTTGTATACGCCCGGATCCTAAACTACCGCTGTTCCTAACCAGAGGAGTTTAGTATTGTCAACCTTTTTCTATTTCAATAGTTGGGGTGGGCAATTCTAGAATGCGGTGTGGGTTCCTCACTTCTCAATTATTTCATTCGGTCTATTGGTAGCTAGTTTAAGTTAATTTATTTTGCCCTAACATCAGTTCCACCTAATATTCGTGAGGTGGGCAGAACGAGCAAGGCGTGAATTGTGTGCAATGTGATTTTAAATATTGACATTCTACAGTTGAACGTGTCTGAATTTTAAAGGTGTCATACATAACGTATGAATGAAATTTCTCTTTTTTAATATAGCACCACCTACGCGTCTGAAAATAATCAAACGTGGCACATAGATATCAATACATTTTCATTGATACCGTACATTTTTATGAAAATCTTTCTGATATAGATGATAATCTAAAAATAAAAGCAGTATATTTCTACTGTGAAATTATTAGTTTATTTGGAAAATATGCGAATAAATTGATTTGTATTGATAAAATGATAAAGAATTAAGATGATATGATGATGATAACTATGAGTTTTTTGCCTGCTTCTTCTTATGAGAGCTCTACTCGTCGAACAGGCTTTTAATGCCAATTTTTATATCATTATTTTAATTAATAATAGGTAAATTTAGTGAAAAGAAACATCGTGAGGAAACCTGCACGTCTGAGAGTTCTCCATAATGTTCTCGAAGATGTGCCAACCCGTACTGGGCGAACGTGGTGGAATATGGCCTAACTCTTCTCACACTGGGAAGAGGCCCATACCTAGCAGTGGGACAGTTAAACATAGAGCTGTCATTATTATATATTATTATAATATATTCCTTAATTGACGTGTCCGAGAAGTGTTCATACATTTTTTAAGAAGTAAAGATTTTTGGCTTTGACTTTGGATTATTCCTGCACAGTGAAACCTGTATTGCGGGAGACTTTACAAACATTCACATAACAGACACAAGGAACACGTATACTCGTTACATCTATTTGTAGATCCCTCAAATTCATGTCCCTTCGAATCCATAACAGTCAGCGCAGTGGCAAGCGGGGCAACCGCTCTTAAACCATTACGCCATCCGCACAGTCAAATATTTTACATGAATCAGTCATAAAAATATGACAAACAAACTGATTTTCGTATTTATAATTCTCATATAAATATAAATATATATAATTATACTATAATTTATAATTAAGTTAATATTATAAATGCGAATGCGATTTTGTTGTTTGTGTATTACGCTTTCACGCCTTAACCACTTGACCGATCATCATGAAATTCTGCGTTGTTTCCTCACAACGCAAAAAACAGAAAAGGTCATAGGGACTTTTCATCCAAAGAAAAACTCTTCACGAGGGATCGAAATTTATTTACTAACTATAGATTAAAGCGAGCAAAGCCGCGGAAAAAATCTAATTTATAATATTAGCATAGATATCAATTCTAGCCAAAAATGTTGATACGTTATCTTTACTACATACAATATCACTTTCAGGCTTCAAAGAGAAATCTCAGTATTCTAGTTAGAGCTAAAAGCACGGTAACAGAGCTGTATCCACTATCGCATTCACGAATCCATTTGGTTGATGTACGCGACAACGGCGCACTAACACAAAATGTATTCAGGATTTTAGCTTCAAAACATACGTAGGTGGAACGATTTTATCAGTGAATTTCGTATGTAGATGTAAACGTTGACGCTGTTTCGTCGAGAATGCCGTAATTACACACGCACTCAACATGATATCTGTATATCCTCCGAAGTTATACGGTATGACTTTAACCAGTCGAAAGAAGTTCTTCAGTAATCGATAATCTTACTTAAAAGCTTCTTATCTATTAGGACTTTAATACTTTACGTAAACGCTGCTGCAAAACTGAAACCAATTGGTTCCAGGACACCATACTGTCAACTCCGTCTGAAAGAGCTGGTTTCAGCAAGAGTATGCGTGTGAAATAGCGCTTATAGTCGCATCTGCAGGGCTTTCAAGCTTTGAATACACAAAACTAAATTGATTTCCAACTTGCTCCAGCGGTAAACAATTAGCCAATAACATTTATTAATTTATTAAAAATGCAAGCAAAGGTGTTATATCCCTCTTTCGACCCTTTGTTTTATCTAGAAGTCAGTCTTCTTGTAGCTTGGATCTTGCAAGCCAATATCATATATATAAATTAAGTAACATGAGTTTGGAGTATTGATTCGTCATTATCATCATCATCTCAGCCGAAAGATGTCTATTGCTGGACATAGGCCTCTCCCAATGATTTTTAAACAGACCGGTCTCGAGCCACCCGTATATTAAATATGAGTATTGATTATATGAGTTTATTATTAATATTGCACTTATGTACCTAATAACGCTAAGTTTTTACTAGCGTCAAAGCTGAACGCAGCATGCGTTTGTTTTTTCGAGCAAACGATAAATCAGATTGATTTTTGAAACTACCGTGTTCCAACTAACCCAAAAATTATCAATACAACACAAACCTTGCCTCAACGCGGCGCTTTCATGACCCTATACCTCGCGTACCGTATTGAAATCTTGCAAATTCTCAAAGGCAAAAGGAAAATATATTACAATCCCTATCTTCGAAACAAATACGTATAAGTAAATGGGGCATCGCTTGTGCATGCACATAACGTGGAGGTGACGATTTCCCTCGGGTATTGCCGTGTCTTGCAATCCTATACCCATTCTTACCGTCATAACAATAAGAGGAATTTGTGTCGTCGAATCATAGAGGGAAGGATTTTCTATGGAGATTTGGATAATATGATGTTATGTTATGATAGTGTGTTTGCGTTAGTATGGTCTTTATAGTATTTTTCTTACTTGTTCTATTATTTAATTAAATGTAATATACCAGTGCACTATATTTGTTTACCAGCAGTACATAGAGATGTCTCTTTTTATAATTTTTAATACATAAAGACCAATCTCTATGTAGTTGTTATATAAATTATAAAACTAACTATTTTTAAATTTGAAATTAAACTCCTTTAAACGGCTTTTATCGCGATGTTTATTAACACTTTTATGACATAATTTAGAAAATATTAAAATACTAAATTGGATATGATACCAGTGTTGTGGTTTAACAATCCCAACGAATACTAAGCTAAGTTCAAATGTTGGTACTGATGGGACACACACTTTCACATTACTTTTTAGGCTTAATTTATAAATAATTGAAATAGTTTAATGATTGTATAGCTGTTCACTGACTGGCCTTGACTTTGAATGCAGGCTTCCGATTCCTAGCAGATGAGCAGAAATGATAATCTTCTTATCATGGTGTTACACTTTCTCTCTATTTTTATAGTTTATAATATTTTGTTTTTATTCCATTATTTTCTTTTCCTGTCATAATGTAAATGTGCCCTTCAGTGCGCCAAATAAATCATTTTCTTTCTTTCCTTCTTTTTACTACTAAATCTTTAATACTACTCTTTACTGGCCATGTTTTATACATTGTGCATTAAGCATTCATACTTACCATCTGATATGATGAAAACAATTGTAGTACCTATAATTAAGAACAGGACTGGAGACATCTCGGACAGGGGAAATTACCGACCTATATCCCTGGCGACCACGGCTGCAAAAGTGCTGGACAGTGTACTCGATACTTACTTGGAGAGTTGTATTACCCTGCACGATTCGCAATTCGGTTTTCAACGCAGATTGTCAACAGAGAGTGCCATCCTCAGTCTTAAGTACACTGTTCAGTACTACTCAGAAAGGAAAACGCCGGTTTACGCCTGTTTCCTTGACCTCTCCAAAGCTTTCGACCTTGTGTCGTACGATATGCTTTGGAGAAAGCTGAGGGACAGGAACGTGCCGACGGAAGTGGTAGACATCCTGAAGTACTGGTATGCTAATCAAATAAACCATGTCAAATGGTCCAGTACTCTCTGGGACTCATACGGGTTGGAGTGCGGTGTGAGACAGGGGGGGTTGACGTCTCCACGGCTCTTCAACCTGTATGTAAATGATTTACTGGTGGAGCTTAGCAGCATGCATGTCGGATGCAGGGTAGGTGGTGTTAGCGTAAATAACATAAGCTATGCAGACGATATGGTGCTGCTGGGCCCCACTGCACGGTCTATAGGAGAGTTACTGAAGCGCTGTGAGGTCTATGCGGCTAGACACGGTTTGTTATATAATATTACGAAATGTAAATACATGGTCTTTAAGGACGGTGGTAAACACCCTGAAAGTTTACCTGCTATAATAGCAGGTAAACTTTCAGGGTGTTTACCACCGTTAAATGGCTCAAAACTAGATAAGGTAGATTCTTTCAAGTACCTCGGGCACTTCCTCACCACCGACCTTAAAGACAATGTAGATATTGAAAGGGAGCGCAGGGCGCTATCGATACGAGGTAATATGTTGGCACGCAGATTCTCCCGATGTAGTTTAGATGTCAAAATCACCCTTTTTAAGGCATATTGCCAAAGTTTCTACACGGGAAATCTGTGGGTCGCTTATGCCAAAAGAGCGATGGACGCTCTGCGCGTCCAGTATAATAATATTTTTAGGATGTTGTTGCGAAGGCCTCGTTTTTGTAGTGCCTCAGAAATGTTTGTGCAAAATCGAACTGATAGCTTTCAAGCGGTGATTCGCAAAAAAACTGCATCTCTACTGAGCAGAGTACGAGATACCAGCAACGGCATCCTCAAAATAATAAGTGAGGATATTACTTCTCCAATTTTAAAAAAGATGGTGAGGATGGTGATAAAGTGATGTCCCAATGAATCATTGACATTTTATCATTATCTTTTATCATTATTAATATCATGTCATTTTACTAACGATAGTTTGTAAGTCATTATTGTAATTACTAACACATTGGATCTTAGTCATCTGAATAAAGGAATTATTATTATTATTATTATTTTCGTCATCTCAATATCTTTTATGAAGTCTTCCTCGCGGGGTCTTTACTTATAACGATTCACCCAATCTAATTACTAAAACAGATGAACAAAATAGAACACCATGATCCTATTAATAATGTATTTACATAGAACACAGTTAATATACGTGCGGCAATTAACAAATGGAATGTATTAATATGTATAAGTTGTGTAGGCGGATAACTGTGAAGACATCTTAAGATAGATGGAGATTTCCTCAAGTAAAATAGTGTTCATCAGTTCTTTTGAATTTAGTTGTGATAGAAAGATATTGTGTTTATATAAATACAAAAAATATTGGTTAAGGGTTGATTTTACAATCGCCCGAAACCTAACCTATGGCAAAATTATAATTATTTTGATTTTCTACATAAGACAGCTCTTAGCTCGCATGCCTAATGGTAAAATATGGCTGAACCTGTGTACCCATGTTTGCGAAATAAACTATCTTATCTTATCTTATCTTATCTTAAAGCTAGTAAGAAATAAATGTGTAGTTTTGACAGGTCAAAACTACACATTTATTTCTTAATAGTTTTTGCTGACGACTTCGCTCGCGTAAAAGTAGATAAGATTATGTTAGTAACAGTACTTTTATTTTTAATAAGATATAATAATAATCTTTATTTCAGTTAAGTTACACATATATTAACATTTACTGTGACAGTCACACTAGGTACAACCTGTGTCGTGGCCATCAAACTATTACGGATTTCCATATATCTAGAACACAACTATTACAAATTACTAATATGCATGAATAAATAGATGTAAGAGTGGTGTGAGTGAGTGGATGTTTGGGTTAGTTATGGTGAGTATGTATGATAGTGTGTGAGGTATGGTGTGTGTGTGTGTAAATGAGTGGAGAAATTTTATATAGAATTGAAAAACGTCTACAGTGTTAGGTACATTTAGATAATGGTTTTAAGGAGTTGTTCCGTGTCGTGGTAATATAGGCTGGCAAATTTTTTTTTTAAATCTCTAACATGGACTTCCCGCATAGTGCTGTGCTTAAGATCGCAATGTTTTACTATTTTATAGTAAGTTTATAGTTAGTATATATAGTTTATATAGCTGTTAATATAGCTTTTTAACGGTGAAATAATTTTACAATCGGTTGAGCAGTTTTTGTGTTAAGTCCTTACAAACAGACAAAATGTCAAATCTTTTCCTCTTTGTAATATTAGTATATTGTATAGATATAGATTTAGGGTTTATACAGTGATTGAGAAATCAGTCCTTGGTATAAAACGTCACGGATGGAGTTGTGGTCTAAGTAGACATCACGCCAGTGTTTTGGATACGAATCCCACACGGAGCAATTTGCTGCACAAAATTATTGTTATTATTAGTCTGGGTGTTCTTTGTGGCCATTTTTTATGTTTTGTGAAGTCCTTCGCGATACAGGAAAGATTCCTAGAGCGGGAATTGTCTTTTACCTAAAAACGAAGCTATTATTTTTTATGAATATACACTTTGTCGGCCTCGGTGGCGTAGTGGTCAGTGTAACCGACTGCCACGCCTGAGATCGCGGGTTCGATTCCCGCACAAGTCAAACATTTGTGTGCTTGAACATGGATGTTTGTCTTGGTCTGGGTGTTTCTATGTATAATATGTATGTATTTACAAAAAAAAGTATAATTATGTATGTTTATCCATTGTTTAGTACCCATAGTATAAGCTCTGCTTAGTTTGGGCTAGATGGTGTTGTGTGTATGGGATAGAATATTATAGAATATTATTATAATATAAACATTTATTTTTACCTTTTTGTGGTAACTGCTCTTCCTCTATCCAACTTTTATTTTACCTGACGGGGCACATGATAGTTACCATAAAATTTTTGAGTTATAACATAACACTGTGTTGAAGAAAAAATTAATATGAAATTGATTACGAAGTTGATCGCGTTGTATTTAATAATACATTCCACCCACGCTGTACGCGTGGTATGTTTTTAAAAAGAGAATATTACTATTTTTCATTAGTGGAAAAATTTATTTAATCTGTCTCTCGATATACGCCTACACAATACAAATTTATATATTCCATTCATTTCATAGATTTCATTAGCATGTATTAGGTCCCACATTATAAGGATGGTTGTTAACATCATACGTTTACAAACTTTGTGCTATAACTTAGAAATTTCTGAAAGAAGCCTTTAAAAATATCACCTATAGCACGATTCACGAACACCTGCAGTCATAAACGCAAACTTATACCATTGAACCGAAAAGGGAATCTAGTGTTATAAGTAATGATAATGACGTTATTATTATTGCTTAGTACACTAGATTCCCTTTTGTAGGACATCCTCCAGACTGGCCATCTGCGCAGGAGATATTATAGTGCACAAGTGTGTGCGCAAACACAATTGCATTCTCTGTTCCTTAACTTTCATGATCCGATGGGACAGTAATCCGACACGACCGGAGAAAGATCAGGCGCAGGACCAAAGGCTTTACGTGCTTTCCGAGGCACGGGGGTGTCTAACACCGCCAACTTCCTAATTCCGGGCTGCTATTGAGATTTCTTAACAGAAAAACACAACAACTTTTTCTTGGCCCGACCCGGGATTCGAACCCGAGACCTCATGCACAGCACGCAGCAGCGTGGCGCAACGGTAGTGAATGCAATATACTCTAAGTATCTAGTATTTAAAGCTACGGTAGCCTAGTGGGAGACCGTTGGACTGCCACGCAGAGGTCTTGAGTTCAATCCCAAGGCACGAATCTCTGTCATTTTGAAGTTATGTGCGTATTAAATAGTTAATTATCGTTCGTTTTAACGGTGAAGGAAAACGTCGTGACGAAACCTGCATGTCTGAGAGTTCTCCATAATGTTCACAAAGATATGAGTACTCTGCCAACCCGGACAAGGCCAGCGTGGTGTACTACGGCCTAACTCTTCTGAAACACTGAGGAGAGGCCCGTGCTCAGCAGTGGGATAGTTTAGTACAGAGCTAGTATTATATATTACTATTCAAAGAGCAATATAGAAGTTGTCTTTTCAATTAGGCACTAACACGAGCTGCTTATAACATCAAAGTTCGTACAAAAGCAATTGTGAACTGCACACGCAAATTTGCACCACAACTATCTTACATAAAGCATTCAAATAAGCTCGAAGTGGAAACCCATTTCGCTGAGTTATGCCAACGTATTCCATCCAGGCGAGGTTCTATTAACATATTAATAAGGCTGCGAATACAAAAACAATATCTCGCAAGATCACGACACATATCTATAAAGGATGATTTATTACTTTGACATTTGGTGTACTGCGAAGGTTGTTCTTTCGGGCAAACTTCCAATACGCCATTGCCTGCCAAGGTCGAGGAAACTGGGGTCTTGGTTTTATGTCGTTTTTAGGCCGTTTGCAGATGTAAAAGAAATAAAATGTACTGTTTTTAGGTGCGCTGTTTTGGCTTAGGTTTATGGTCTAGATTTGTGAGGGTCCACACTGCAATGCTGGTTTAGTGACGTAACATATAACTTGTACATAATTGCTAAAAGTGATATTTTAATGTTAATTGTTCAGTTGAAAAAGGTATGATTTTTTTATTGCTCCTAATAGCAGACAAGCAAGCGGCCCACCTCATAAGTAAGTGTCAACCTTTGCTCAAGGATTTTGGCAACGTTATGGATACATACAACCAAAACCGCTACCTACGTGACAGTAGTACTCTGTTTAAGCCGCGTTCAAAGAAGGACAAGTTATAGCGCTGAACAAAAACTGCCGCATGTAGATCATTCGATGGTAGAAAAGAGATTAAAGCACCGAAGGTATTAGTAAAGTTTTAGTTGCTACCAAAACCTAGTTAATAGATTAGGGGGTAAGTACCCTACAGAGCAACGCCCTATTTTTAAATTTGTTCATTGTTTTATACGCAACAGTAAAATAATACCATTTAAACGAAACCTTATTGTTAAAACAGCATCAAAATTGGTTGTAAAATGAGGCAGTAATTATTTTCAGGATATAAGGAAAGATGAGCGCGTCGTGGCAACATCTTGCTTTCTTCCATGTCTAGCAGTTACGTAACAACTTGTACCGTGCTTCCATTTTCTGTCAATTTAAAAACTATCCGATTTAAATGGCTTGTATTTATATTTTATAATTTTTGCGGTTTTAAAAGTATATTTGTATTTTTGATCTCTTGTAACGTAACTATTAAAAAACAAAACGAAATATTTCATCTACTACATTTATAATATAAAATAATGTACACATTATTTTTACGTACTATTGTGATTTTTGCTGTGTACTTTGATAGCAATAATATCTACCCTTATTACCTAAGAATTCAATGTAACGTATGACAGCCACCGATCTCCACACGAAACAATGAATTGTGTAAACTCAAATCGTTGTCCGGAGTTTGAGTTTTCTTACTGTTCATTGTTTAAAATGTTTGTAAAATCCCTAGCGATACAGAAATTATATCTAAAATAATGAGATCAAACTGAGGGACATGACTTGTCAATACCTACTTGCTACAATCTTAGCATATTTTTTCTGCTTCAAGCGGCAAATAGCAGCGATAGCCTAGTGGGAAACCGTTGGACTGCCACGCAGAGGTCTCGAGTTCGAACCCAAGGCACGCATCTCTGACTTTTCGAAGTTATATGCGTATTAAATAATTAATTATCGCTTGCTTTAACGGTGAAGGAAAACATCGTGAGGAAACCTGCATGTCTGAGAGTTCTTCATAATGTTCTCGAAGATATGTGAAGTCTGCCAACCCGCACTAGGCCAGCGTGGTGGACTACGGCCTAATCCTTCTCACACTGAGAAGAGGCCCGTGCCCAGCAGTGGGACAGTTTAATACAGGGCTGATATTATTATATTATTATTATTCCGACCTTCAAGAAAAAGCACAACGCTACATAATCCCAAATAACTATGCAGCAAATAGATTAAATCAACATTTAATTTTGAAAATCTCGAGAATATTCTCGCGGAGAAGACTAATAATGATTGACGTAAGTACCTGGTTCGGTAAAATTAACAAAAAATATGACTCGCGATATTGCTTCGTTGGCCTTTTTGAAAGCTCTCTCTTTTATCCGGTTGACTGATATTACATCATTAACGAAGCAAGTAAATGTTTAAGAGAATAATATTATTACATTATACTGCAAATAAACCTTTGATTTTTCTTCAAGTATTTTAAAGTTTTCTTAACCTTTAATATTTTAAGAGTATGCTCACGGAAAATTAAATGTTTAAACATCGCGACATTTTCATCAAAATTAGGCTAAACTGTGATAGAACGAAACTTATTATGATCCTAGTATGGTGGTTCAATGAAGATTTTGTGTCAAATAATATTTATAAAATGTTACAATATTACAATACCTCATTTATACACACTACTAGATTTTTCACGCGTCTTAGTTTGCGTAGGTAAATATAGTTTAGGTTACGTTATATGACGAACTCGGCGGAGTCGCGATTTCATGTGAAAATGATTCGCGTGGCCTCGTCGACTCTGGTTATGTTGTGGAACACCGTAGCAGGTTTAGTCGGTATTACCGGGATATTTTTCCCCCGTTGAGTCCGAAATAACCTCTTCGTCGCCCCGCAGAGAGATATGCGTCAATGCATTCCCTAAATTAAGAAAAAGAAATAAGGTTATATGGCGAAGAAGTAGGCAAAATAATATATGCCTAACATGTTCTTATATATCTTAGAATAATGAAGTAACTATAAAAAAAGTAATTAAATATTTATTTTAACTAGATAGTAACACATTTGCATCTGTATTTACACTTCGTTGTATTGTTTATTAAACCGTTAAAGTTTATAGTTGGCAGTATAATGGCTACACGAATATTTACAATGGCAATTATTAATGTTTAAAGTTGCTATGTATTTTAAATTAATAATTAATTAATGTGAGCTAATATAAATATCTGTGGCGCTATTAAAATTTCTGTGTCCAGCAAATAAACAAACAATGCAATGATGTGTAAATACCACACTTATATAGTAAAAATATATGGCGTACTGGTAGCTAAAGACAATACATAGAAACCCACATCTATGAATTATAATTTTTTTGTTATCTGTTTTTATTAGCGAATGAATATTATGTAGTCTGAAAGTAGCCGTTTCCTTCTTTTTTAATATACAATTCCCGCAATAAGAATAATTCCTGTGTCGGGAGAGACTTCACAAACATTCAAACAGCGGACAAAATGAACACCCAGACGTAAAACATCTGTCGGAGGCGGTCATTAGTACGGTTGATAAACGAAACGCGGCACGTGAGTCAAGATATGGCAGCACTGTTGCGATGACGTCAACACGCAGCTAACTTCGTGCTACGACAGAGCCTACTTAATGGAGGCGCGCGCTATATCGGAAGGATCTTTTAACCCTCGTCGAGTGCTGACCACGCTAGGATTTGTCATTCGTTTCGGGCATTCGTGTTAATTTATTGTGAAGGCAATAAAAGTGATTAGTGTGCATTTATTGTTTCACTTTGTTCAATCACCCTATTGTACGCCCGCATTATGCCAGTCGATGGCGTTACTGATGCACTCTATGCGACACATCTATTTACGGAACACACAATTTTTTGTCCGGTGTGGAGTCAAACCATCATACCCATAACGCTCTGCCTCTGCGCTGTGTGTTTGGGTTGTGGTGACGAGGCGACCACTTAAACTACTTCGCCATCCGTGCAGTCAATTGTGCTAAATAATATGATAATGGTTTATTTATCAAATAAGACTAGTAAGAATGATGGACTAGTAATCATTGCAGTCTTACAGGTTATTTTTTTATGTGGCAATAATCTGATGGTAAGTGTTTATCGTAGCCTATGGACGCCTGCAACACCAAAGGCATCATGTGCACGTTGCCGACCATTTAAAAAAAAATAAGTGGGTAGGAGAAGGAGCGGGAGGGGGAAAGAGAGTGATTGGGCCTCCGGCACTCTCACTCATCGAACGAAATACTACAGTAGGAATTCTGCTATTTCACGTCGATATTCTGTGAGAGAGTAGTCTTTCCCCGGTCAAGCCGGCCCCATTCATGCTGAAATCAGCGACGCTCTACTACTCATAATCAGCTTACAATATATCTAAAATATAAAAAATGCTGTAGAAAATAAAGGTACAGATTTAACGAATAAATAAAGTACTTATGCGCTATAGAAGTTACTTCAGCGGTAAACAACCGTAAAGGAATTCTACTTAACTAAAGTAAAGGAAGAAGAAATATGAATGGTCGGTAGGTACATAGCTCTCAGCTGAAGCACGTTTTTGGCCCAAACAAAACTTACTTGGATAACTTATTGTTATGTTACTTCAGAACGCACGTTATACATATCTTTATTTGTTATGTTTGGAACTGGCTGTACGAAAGTGGAATAACTTGTTTATATATCTACTAAAGCTTTCTGGCTTGTTGATAAGTTTGCGCTTATATTTGTGATCGATCGAGGAGACTCAATGTCAAAGTCGAAATATTTATTCCCATAAATATGTGCAAACATAAAACACATTATAAGACTTATCTTTTATGAATATATTAGGATATATTAATACAAAATTGAATAATATAAAATAACTAAAAATTTTGCCTGAATAGCCTGTTTGAGAAGTAGAGCTTTCATGAAAAAAGCAGGCTTGAAACTCATAGCCACACTTCAATCGCCAAATGCTTATTAGCAATACAAATCTTTATTTTTTTTTCTACGACCTGCTGTGTGTAGTAGTAACAATAGTTTATTGCAAAGAGATATTATTAGTAAATGTTTGATGAATCTAAGATAACTAAAGTAATAGTCACAGCAACTCATTTGACTTGACTCGGGTTCAGTTCGACGTAGCCAACAAAAACTTTGATTTTTTTTATTTGTTAAGGTCTAGGAATAATCCACGTTCGGAATACTTTACAAACATTGCCAAAGACCTCACTCGGAATAACCATCTGTCGATTAAACAACTTTTTGACCCGTATTCTATTTAAACCTACTTGGTATAGTGACTAATGTCACGAGACGACCAATTAAACCACTACATCATCCAATGCAGTATTTTTGACTTCTCTCAGTAGCAGTACGGGGTCTGCACTCATTTACAGATGACAACAAGATCACCCTCTATTAACCGGGTCTCTAAAATTGTATGATGATATGTACGTATAATATTGCCTACATAATATGTACAGGCGTTGTAATTAAGCCGTAAATACTATGATTTGTCTTCTATTATATTATGTTTATAACTGTTCTATATGCTCATGTTGGACTGAGCCGGATACGTCTGCCATATGCACCCGGAGAGGTGGGCACCAATCGTCACAGTTGGGTGCCACAAGACGGTTAACGGTGACGGGGAATACCTAAACGAAGATAGTGGGACGACCTGGAAGCCTTTGAAAGAGACTGGCAGAGGATATCCACCAACAGAGTAATTTTGGAAGTCTAAGTGAGAGGGTTTTGTCCAGCAGTGGGACATATCAAAAAGTTAATAAAACTCCTAACTGCCACTAGTAGTAATACATTATTTTGATACATTATTTGTTGCGATGTGTGACTCTGGAAGAGGATTAGGGACAACTGTTCTATCCTTCAGACAGGACAGAAATCTGTTTCGAAGGGCAAATAAATATTATGATAAAGAAACCCGATTATGACCCACATTGGATGTGATCGCAACAATTATGAATGATGGCTAGATGGATGGAATATTTTTGATATAGTATATCTAAAACAGGGCACTAATATATTTTTTTTAAATAATATTATTTAAAAAGTTACGTTATTCAGAATTTAAATAACAAATCCTTTTTTTTTAATGGCCTTATAAATAAGATGAGAAATCTTTTGGCACTGGTAGAAGAAAATTATGAAATGATGATAAAAAAGTACGCATGATACGATTTTGTGACGTACCCGCCATTTAAGTGTAGGCGTGCGAAGGAAATAGCAAGATACCGATGCGCCCTCCTACTTTATTTTTATTTTACCTTCTTTTTGCAACCAATTTTATTACTATTTATACATAGAGTCACGCCTGTTTGTCTGAGGGGTAGGCAGAGACTACAGAGTTCCATTTGCTACGATACTGACACACTTCTCTGTCTTCATTCACTTTTATCACATTCCTCATACACGCTCGCCGGTATGGTGCTATTTTTGCTGAAGATAAATATTATCTTGAATGCTATTTAGATAAATTTAAACATGGCGCACAGCTATATGTGAATGCATAATAAGATCCTACAGGACTGCCACGCAGAGGTCTCGAGTTCGATCCTAAGGCACTTCTGACATTTCGAAGTTATTTGCATATTAAATGGTTCAATAAGTTAATTTTTTTTTTGTTATTCACCTTTAATAGTTATAGTACCCAAACTCTAAAAACACATGTGATTTTTAATTAAACTGAACATTAAATATGATATAAACATTCTAAATCTGTTAGTAGGGGTTATTGTCAAATGACAGAAAAACAATGCTTGATATAAACTATAACCTAACCACTATTTAACTGCACCTGTGCGAGGGACGACATTCTCGCTCCCTTTTTTATATTCAAATTTAAAATATTAATAACTCCCTCAATATTTCTTTCGATTGCTATTTATAAAATAATGCTTATTATCGCTCGCTTTAACGGTGAAGGAAAACATCATGGGTAAATCGGAATATCTGAGACTTCTTCTAAGTGTTCTCGCTGATAGAAAAACTGTGCCAGCGCGGTTGACCATGACTCAGCCCTTCTGACTCTGGTAAAAGGTCCGCGCCCAGTAGTCGAACAGCTTATATACACGGCTAATATTAATATTTTTTTCATTGCCCTTGGTGGCAGACGAGTAAGTGGCCCACCTGATAGAAAGTGGTAACCGCTGCTCATGGACTTCAGTAATGTCAGGACACAGCAAAGCCGCTGCCTACCGTGAAAGAAGAACTCTTTTTAAATCTCGTTTGAAGAAGGACATATCATAGCGTTCGGGAAACACTGAAGCAGGCAGTTCATTCCAGAGCTTGCACGTACGTGGGAGAAATGATATAATGAATGATAATTACTTAATAATTACTTTAACTAAGTTTAAAAAGTATATTTTCAAGTTGCTGGTAAATAAAAGCTACTATTCGTTGAATGAATATTTAAATGACACAATTTTAATAACATGATAATAATGTATAATGTAATAAGAATATCATATTTTAACTCTGTAAATGGTAATATATATATTTGTTTTTTAGTGTAATAATTTAATTTGCTATTGTATGTATTTTGTCATGTAATTTTGAATTTGTTTCTTGACATTGATGATATTTTTATTTTTTACTCTCTTTTGTTGTGATACTAACCCATTTAGATTTGTATGTCTCAATGACAGAACATAGAGGACAGATAATTTGTAACATCGTTGTATTAACCTATGTTTCTACAAATAAATGATTTCTGATTTCTGATTTCTGATTTCTGATTTCTAGGACTTGGAACTTCAAATAGCTAATAACAAGCAAATAAATTAATCTTCAACTTTATTTGCTTATCTGCTTAGATAAGCATACCTAGAGATAGAAAGATAACTTATCCTTACTCACAAAAGAATTTTAAAATAAAGGTCCCCACAAGGGACGAATGGAGACGAGGTCTACGATCCCCTGACAAGGGTTGTCTCATCTGGTACACCGATGGTTCCAAAATGGAAACAGGATCAGGCGCTGGTATTTATGCCAACGACTGCAAGGTGAACCAAAGCATGGGCAAATATGCAACGGTCTTCCAGGCGGAAACCTATGCTATAATTGCCTGTGCGCAGGAGAATATTAACAACAATGTCACTGACAAGATTGTTTATATACTCAGTGACAGTCAAGCTGCTCTTAAGGCTCTGAACTCCTGTAGGGTGGACTCAGCACTAGTCCTGAACTGTGTTAAAGCCCTTAACAAACTTGGCAGGAAAAACACAGTCAGGCTGGTGTGGGTTCCGGGGCATGCAGGGGTGCAGGGTAATGAGGAGGCTGATGTATTAGCCAAAAAGGGCTCGGAGCAACAATTTGTGGGCCCCGAGCCATTCGTAGGTCTCTCTGAGAGTACCGTCAAGGCAGCTTTCAATGCACATGGCAATGATAAACACAGGCTGGAGTGGATGGCCCTTAGGGGTCTGGAACACTCCAAGAAATTCATTGCAAACAGAGCCACGGGCTTTACCCGGAAGTTCTGCGGGTACAACAAGGGCCAAATACGCCTACTCACAGGAGCGTTTACTGGTCATTTTGGCACCAATGACTTCCTGTGCAGATTGAGATTGTCAAACAATTCGATCTGCAGAGCCTGTGGTGAACAGGACGAGTCCATATCACACCTACTGTGTGAATGTGACGCGTTGGCCGGACTAAGGATGGGTCTGATGGGATTGGCATATCCGAACCCTGAAGACTTCAGGCTTCTCCCTCTGAGGTGTACGCTGCGACTGATGCAGTACATTCATAGGGAGATAGCTCAAGGATAAACCTCGGGGCCGACACAAAAGATCCCACTGGGTCGAAGTGTCGCCGGTCTACAATGACTGGCCCCCGGATCAAGATAAGATAAGATATCCTTACTCACAGTAGGTAGTTTTGCTTATTAACTTTATTGATACTGCTTAGTAAATGAATAAGCTTCGATCTTGCCTTCCTTGACCTTCGAACACATCTAAACGCGATGCTATATTTTGTGAAAGCTGTCGACTCGGTGATAAATATTGCAGGGTAAACAAATAAAGCTAATTACGTAATTTGGCTTGCGTAGTAACGATGCGGTGGAGTCGGCTGCCAATTTGGCTATAAGTGATATTGCTGGTGAATTTTGTTCGCAGCTACTCTTTAACAAAATAACTATCTTTTACCGGCTTTATTCCCGTAGTTCTAATGGGAAAATTTATCCCACACGGACAGGAACTGTCCCACATATCAAAATTAACCTCTCAAACAACGCTAGAACGCCGGCATCCTCGCTTAACCAGACGATTTAAAACGTAAATTTTGTTATGATAGTCTTCTTTTGTTTGAATAGCTTTTTATATTTTCGTATTTTTTATAACTGGAATGGTTGAGAGGTTAAAATCTCTTACTCTTTATTTGAATCAAAATCGAATCTTGTATTTTTTGAGTTTACGATTACATACAAACATAAGAATCAATGTATGCCTAGTGATAAATAAGGCAGCCTAAGCAACGGATATGTAAAATCAGCTAAAATCATACTCTTTTCAAAATAAACCGAAAATATTTCTATCCTTTGTCGATTACCAAAGTAAAATTTACCAAAGTAATACGTAACTCAATTTTACGAATGAGCAGTTTTGCCAAAACTGGCATCATACCAAGATTATTTGGGAAAACGCAAATACAAAATATGGGAAAATAATGTTTTTGCTCGGTCATCTATGAAAATCCTTGAGTCGCAACATTGGATCTTAATCATTATAATGTCTAGCGGCGCTAAGCCAACTTTATATCTAAGACTGTGAGACCATACGTACAGTCCTGTTCGGGATCGTCCGGCTTTTTTTCTTCTAATATATGTGTGCCAGAGATAGTTGGCGGAAAACTGATTTCAATCCTGTGTGGAAGATGCCGACGTTGTCAATTATTCGGTGACGTCGTGAATAAGACGACGCACCCGGATAAGTATTTCTGTTACAGGAATATGACGTAAAATAGTTACTCTCTTAATATTTTACCTGATAGAACGCCCCGATGAAAAGCATCTACCACCACTTGACTGTTCAAGACAACAACACGCAGCAAACACTAAATCTTCGCGTACCCAAGTAGGCCGCAGGCAAACATATTCTGGCAAAGAGGGGATTTATAAATCCGTCTCTTATCCAGTATGAGTGTAGTGCTCCGTACCAGATTATATAATATAATAATATAATATTCTATCACATACGCACAACACCATCTAGCCCAAACTAAGCAGAGCTTGTACTATGGATACTAGGCAATGGATAAACATACATGTATACTTTTTTTTTGTAAGTACATACATGTTCATGCACACAAAATTAAATGTTTGGCTTGTGCGGGAATAGAATCCGCGACCTCAGGCGTAGCAGTCGGTTATAATAACCACTACGCCATCGAGGCATTTATGCCACATCTGCGATTATGTCCCATCTGCTGCAGTTTTGGTGTCCATACACCTGAGAACTCTTAATCTGAGGAATGCCAGCGTGGCTGCGTTTAACGTGGCCACTCCCTGAGCTCAAGTAATGTAGTAAAAATACCTTCAAACGCAAAGAAGAAAAAGCATATACCTACCTCGCCAAATCTTTACGTTTCATCTCATTTTATTACCTAGGGTTACTAAAGCACGGGTTGAAGCAATCTTGATGTTTTTCCTGTACCGTAAGAACGAGAGATCAATTAATAAAACAATGTCCTCCAGACGAAAAGGCCACGGCGGCCATTATTAACGGACTGTAGCTACCTGCGAAAAGAGAAGTTGTCTCTCTATTCTCTTTTCCTTAAGTTTCATAGACTGATGGGGCGGCAATCTAAGACGACAAAAAAGAAATCAGGTGCGGGACAAATGACTTTATATGCTTTCCGAAGCACGAGGATGTAACACTATATAATAACTTCCGAACGCCGCCATTGACATTCACATTTTTTTGACCAACCGCTCAGAATTTTTTGCTGGCTCAATCTGAAAATCCGATTCCTTATATGCAGTATACGCCAATGAGCCAGTTGCTTATTTTAATGCGCACATAACTTTAACCCGTCAGAGTTCTCATCGACTCTGGGTTGACCATGTCCATGGTTCGGACGATGCAATTGAATAAACAAGGAATATATGTCCTAATACTAAAACAAAATAGTAGGCCCACTAACTAATGACGTCGTTGATAAATGTACGCGTTGCTTCCACCCACGAAGGCGCCGTTGAGTCTGACAAGCACGGGAGATACATTTGCCAAGTCGCATTGCTACGGAGAGAAGGCCAGACAGTTGGCCCAATGTCAATGTTAATGTGTATGTAGACTTCGAAGTACATTAGTGTAATATACCAAGAGAAACAGGCGTTATTTTCATAAGCAAAATGAATGTATTTCTTTTTTAGTATAGACAGCCTGTCTGTCCTTTCAGAGTTGTAGGATTATTAGGTATTAATTAAGGTTTTTCACTTTAAGTTAAATGCATGTAAAGCTATCAAATACGATACTATATATCATAAGCCTAACTTATATTATAAATGCGAAGATGGGATTGTTTTTTACGCTTAAACTAATCGACCCATTATGATGACATTACGATCACATACACGTTGTCAGAGGTACAGAAAAAGACATAGGTAACTGTACTTATTCTGGGTGAAAACACAGAAAAGTGTTTCCGTGGTATAGAAATATATTAACAAAATCTACATTAAAGTGGTGTGCCGCGGGCAAAATCTGGTAATATATAAACCAAAGTAAGCCGAACAAACAACAAAACAAAAATTGCAAAGTGTCATAATATTCTATTGCATCATAGTCAATTGGTAACGTGCCCAGAAGACTGACAACAATGCCACGTTGGACAGCAGTGCTATCTCTTGCCGCGAAGAAAGTACTAGGCTTTTGGATACGAAAAACGGCGTGGCGGTCAGTTACTTACCTAAGCCTCTTTTAAATATTTAGTTATTTATACTGACGAGACGCTGTTCCTTATGCCCGGTATATAGAAATACCGGGTATAAGGAACAGCATCTTGAAGACTACCATGGTAGATACAGACCATTATTCCGAGATACTGTGTGTACTATAAAATGATGCGTAAATAAAAAAAATGCGTAGATAAAAAAAAGGATACAAACTAAAAAAACAGCATAGTAATTCAATCATAGGTGATGTAAACAGTTCCTAAAATCAGCTGTACACTAGCGTGGTGATAATCTTACAGTTTTTATCAGGAATGGAAGTTTTCATCGAAATTAGTCTATTAAACGACGTTTTGCTAAACTTCTAAGTACGCCATCACGTGCTCCCTGTATTTTATTTCACTATCATTATGAGTTTACGTCCAATTTACGAATACGAATATATGGTATCTCGTATATCGTTGAGGAACACTCAAAATGCATACGAGTAAGAGCTCGAGATAGCCAATTATTTGTTGGAGAACCTAATGAACTGGCTTACTTTGGCAAGTACCACCCAATTACAGGCAACCGGCGTGAGAGTAGTATCTAATATTATCGTTACTGCATTTCAACCAAGTAACTGATTAACGTCTTCGAAGGTTCACTTATCTTCTATTATTTTTCCTTTTCTCGTCTATTTTCATTTTCTTGGGTTTAGCAACGCGTGAGTCTTATACCTGGTATTACAAATAACTTTAAGATACAGTAACGTTCACCAATAGGCGTATTCTTGTTTGCTACTTGAGAAGCAAAATAAAACGACGTGCTATTTTTTCCTTAGCGCTTTGCGTGCCATTGTTGAGCAAAAGCTCTTGGACTCTCTGTTTCAAGATATTCCCTGCCAGTCCTTTCCACGGGGAATGCTCTGAAGAGTTATTCCACCTTATCCCGCGCTCCCCTTTCCTATCCAGAACAACGCGTGCTGGGCTCAGATTCCATCCTTACACGGTGGAGTCGACTAGAGTGCGTACCAACGAGTTTGGGTCCTCATACCTCTGCCGAACGATCAAGGCATGGAATTCTCTGCCAAGGCACGTGTTTCCTTCTTCTTTCAATCCTGGGTCCTTTAAGCGGGGCGTGAAAAAGCACCTTCTCAGGCCTTTAAAGTAGAGATCTCAACATCGCCTCAGTTGCTATGATGACGATGTGGAGGCCACTGCTCTTAGACCACACGACTGGTTCAGGCTGAGTGTGGTCATTTTGACGAGCAAAATAAAAAAATATATAAAAAAGTGACCCGCGATCTCCGTTTACGTCTGCCAGGGCAGGTCATTGACTGTCTAGTGGCTGCTTCAATTGGTCACGATTTGGGCCCACGTCTGTGGTTGCATGCGGCAGACATGTCCGGCCCAGTTCTACTAGAGCCTGGCACATTAAACACGTACTAATCCTAACTAATAATATAAATGTGAATATGAGTCTGTTTGTTTCGCTGTCACGCCTTAACTACTCGACCGATCATCATGAAATTTCGCATATACGTTGTCGGGAAACAAAAAAGGATATAGGGTACCTTTTAACCAGAAAAAGGGATTATTACTAACCTAAACTAATCTACATTTACGCGAGTGAAGCCGCGGGCAAAATCTAGCAAATAATAAAAATACTTTCAATAAATAATCAAGCATGGAGCAGAAACATAATACAAAAAATTTCGTTGACTCTTTCTTAAAAAACAAATGTTATTATTAAGCATCACATTACTTCGAAAATTCTAGACACTACAGAAAAAACACAGCCAACTATTAAGCAAGACAATATCTTCAAAAGACTGACAACATCTTTTAATCCTATGGAAATTCTGACACTTTTTTGAACAGGATAAAAGGAAATATGACAGGACGTTAATAAGCACAATCGCTAGAGAAACACGAACCAGGATCGCAACCGAGCCTTAAGGCAGTGTTTCACTTTTAAACTTCTTAAGAGCATGTGGGCGGATTATATTAAACGAAAACTTTGTCCCTAATGAGCAGTTTGGAAATTTTCCACCGATCTAATTTTAAGTTGAGCAGTTTAAGTTTGTCGGAGTAATGATTTATGCTTGTTTTGATTAGTGGTTTAGACTTACTTGAAGTTTGTACTCGTGGTTAAAAGAAAGCCTTGTATCCGTCGTATTGGCACTTTGTAGAAAATGAAGCCTCAGTTAAGTAGTAGGTTCTTTTTTTAAGAACATTTTCTAAGAATTTTATCGCTCTTATTTACGAGAATTATGGCTGCGATATAAAGAGTGAAATGGAACTAAAATGTAGCGGCAAGATGAAAATACAGTTTAAACTTTTCACATTACTCTGTAAATAGAGAATCATTAAATCTTTTAATTACATAGCTTAGTGGGAGGCTGTTGGACTGACACGCAGAGTTCACGACTTTGATTCCAAGGCATGTATCTCTGACTCTGACTTTTCTTGTTGATTATTACTTTAATGATGAAAGAAAATATCGTGAGGAACGATTTAACTCAAAAATTACTAAGCACATTAAAAAGAAACTCATATTAGCACCGAGTAACATAGGGTGTTTTTTTTTTTTTAAAGTACTGTTACTAACATAACCTACCGTACTTTTACCCAAGCAAAGTCGCGGCCAAAAGCTAGTAAGTTATATAAAAAAGTTATCTGATTGTTTTTATTTATAACTAAACACAATGCACACGGTTTCAGTTTGCTTTGATGGTCGCAGTCGATCATAGTTGAGTTAGATTTTTAAAGATTTCATTTAAGTCTAAAAATTACTTAGTAAACTTGGTAAGGAGTCTCGCCTGATAATACACGGCATCTAGAAAATAACTGGCAAAATATGAATATTGTGTACATTTACCTTTTAAATACTTTATCGCGAGTAAGACCCGTTACCTAACATTATATGTATTAAGTAAATTTTCTACACGTGTGAATGTTAAACAATGTTTTTAAATAAAAAACATAGTTTGATATTAAAACATAACACATATGTACGGTGTAGCGCGAGGTTTGCAGTGATTGTTGAATAAAATATATGTTTTAAATGTTACACACTAATAGCTTATTGTTCAGATCCACAATAAGTACTTAAATGTTAAAAATGTTAGTTAAATGTTATGTTAATGAAAATGTTAATGTTGCATTGAATGCACCCGAATGTCGCGGTCACAGAAAGTGCACTGATTCTTTATGCGTTTGATGTAATTAAGTTAACGCGTCACTCGCTTATTGCTTACTAAGGTGTTCGGTTATATTACACCGAACAACATATCTACTATAAAACAATATAAATAATTTCAGTCAAAATTAAGTATTTAATTAGTACTATGACGGCCTCAAACTATTTAGCTTAAAATCTAAAGCTACATTTGACATTCAGATATTCTAGTATGACCCTAAGCTTAACCCTGCTCGTTGTATGACATGAAAACTCATACCATTTAAACTAGACAAGTTTTAAGACAAATAAAGTTAGGATATTTATACACAATATGAATATAAATTCTAAGAGCAATTCTGGAATTGTAAATAGAGTTTTGTTTGAATATATCTTATTTGAATTTTATTTTATTTATTTGCCATTTGAAATGCTTACTTGCATCTACGCTTATTCTTTGCATTGAAATATAATTTTAGTAAAAATAAAGAAAGATAGAAATCTTTATTTGGTAGGCGGTGGTTATAAGGTAGACACAAATTGTAAGGAAAAATGAAATAAAAATAATAAAAAAAGAACAAAATAAAAAATAAAACATAGTTGTTACTATGTTTTATTTTTTATTCTGTTCTTTTTTTATATTCTGTTGAATATAACCAATAAACATCTTAAGAAACATGCGTCCCACAGCAGCAACAATCAAGACCCCAGTTCAGCATTTGGCTAGTCCCAAGAACCAGGCTCTGGTCTTTCACGTGAAGTACGGAAGCCAATAAGTATAAAGATACAAACATAGTTACATATAAATAAGAATTATGTACACACTTAATTAGGATGAGTAGGTATAACATTTTAATACTTAAGCTGTAGAAAGAACTGGCGAGAAGCTAAAGAGATGTGTGCTTAGTAATGGGTCAGTTATTTACAAAATGTCCCACTATTGGGCACGCGTATCTTCTTACTTTGATAAGGCTTAGATATAGTCCACCCCGCTGCCCGTGCAGGTTGGCAGGCATTTTAAATAACATTATGGAGAGCTCTAAGACGTGTCAGTATTATCATAATCTTTCTGTCACCAGGGAATAATAAACTGATTCATAAGCACGTAATTACAACACATTAGCAAGTCTAACGTGTTGTATGGCATACGATTGAACTCTAGACCTTTGCGTGCAACGAAGGTTGCATCAAATAACCTATTAGTACTTAGAAGTATACTACAGTTCCAAGTTACAACGTTATAATAAGAAGATATGCAAGTAGTAAATTGTCATTATCACACAAGATAAACTTTCCATTAACAAAAATTACTCACACAAACAAAAGAAAAGATCCTAGTGTTTCACACTAGGATCTTTTCTTTTCTATCTTATTGGCCAGCAAGCCCTCTAAACATTTCCTAGACTATAATTACTTTAAGGTTATAAAGAATCTTCTCCCTACCCTTTTTTATTGCCAAGTCACTTGAGGTCGGCTTTTCTGGTCTAACCGGATTTGACTGGATATCAGATTTTACACGGAGCGGCTGCCACCTGACCTCCGCAACCAGAAGGCTAATGATACCCTAAGGCTAGACAAGTGTCAGGATATTATAGGACTTCCCAATAACGACTGCCATAGATGTTCATGGCAGCCGGGACCGACGGCTTAACGTGCTCTCCGAGGCACGGAGCAGGCAATATTAAATGTCAATCAATACGCAAATAATTTCGAAAAGTCATATAACTTCCGAAAGTCAGAGGTGCGCGACGTGGGTTCGAACCCGAGACCCTCTGCATTGCAGTCTGTTGATCTCCCCACTGAGCTAGGATATTGTAAGCAAACGAACTAAACGCTAAAACAACATTTTTAAAAGCGAATCATAGTAATAAAATTTTAATTGTATTTTAATGAAAGTGAATTGTGAACAACTCCATTTTATGTTTCGTACAAGTGTAAAAGCGTAAACCGTTTTATTGCAACAAAACTCTTTGTTTACTTCCTGGCTTTAACGCTAAATAATAAAAATATCGTGCAGTTTAAATGAATCATTTCATCCGTTTACATCTGCAAGGAGGAAAAATATAATATTTTATACGGCTTTCAAACAGCTGTTTGCGAAAATTTATGGTGCGTTTAATGAATTGCACATGCCTTGAAAATAATTGTAAGTGTCGTCATCTATCATTTCGGTGTTTAACTGCCGACGGAGTCCATTTGATAGCCCACCTTATTACGTTTTTGAAGGTCTTTTTGAGTCAATTAATAACATTTTATGTACGCATTTAAATGATATATAACCAAACTCAAGAAGTCATAAATTACGATTGCTTTGAATACTGATATGTCTTTTTTATCTGTTCATAAATCTTGACTATATAATACTATTCAAAACAACACATGGCGAAGAGATGACATTTCACCCTTTTCACAAGTCTATATTTTAAATGATAGCTTTAAGATACATACATATTATGTTCATATATAGAACAAAGCGTTTTTCGGAAGGAATAGGCGGAGACTATGGTTTTCTAATTTGTTTTCTTTACATTTTTATGGTAGTAAGCTACTTAACCTAGTTTTCTCTAGATCTTACATCATCCAAATTATACACGAGTATTAACATGTTTTTTTAATTTTTTTAGAGACTTTCCCATGGGCATATCTGTCTCCTTATATCGCTTTATATGTCAAGAATTTTAATAAGCATTTCCGCCATTTCTGATGTCAGCTCTGCAAGTATGCTAAGACATATCCCGACATCATACTTATTTATTTTGGAGTCTTCAGTGAATCTCCTTCTACGATCCTCGTACCGGGCACAATCTATCAACAGATGTTGCACATCTTCAATGACACCACATATATCACATAATCAGCTTAATGTAAACCTTAAATATTGAGGCTTATATGAAAGCTGTATAAAATAACTTTGCTGTGACACGATGACGCACTTGACAAATCTTACATGCGTCATCGCATATATGTGTGTATATAATTAAAATATACTCATAGATTTACCTGCCTATATCCTAACTAATATTATAATAGAAATTATGAGTCTATTCGTTTGTTACGCTTCCACACTTTAACTACTTGGCGGATAAATATGAAAATTCACATACACGTTGTCAGTGTTATAGAAAAGGACATAATATGGTACCTTTCACGCAGAAACAGTGCTGTTTCGAGCGAGCGAAGTACGAGCGCGAGTTCCTTTCATTTAAATATTGGAAAGCCGCGGGCAACATCTTGTCCATGTGGAGGAACAGGGTGTGAAGTCCCTCCAACACAAAGGGAGGATCCTCCGACCCGGCTGGTTGATCGTGCCTGGCGGGCCGCGGCTCGACGGTTGATGTCGGGAGCTTGTATATATACTCAGTCGCTGTGTAAACTTCACTTGTGCGATGCAGAATAGTAAGACGTCATGTGAAGTGCGATTGTAATGCCATCTGTTGAATGTAGGCTGAACTTCTTCGTCTGTGCGGAGTCGCCACATCCATAATAAATTTCATCGAAATATGATCAGCCTTTCAGCGTGTCTAAATAACAATCATCCAAACTGTTACCTTTATAGAATGTCAGTACAACCACGCAAAACAGTAATACTACATTCCTACGAACGTTGTGTAGCATACCTTAGTAAGCACCACACACGCACCAAGGGTAACAGATTAATCAAACTTGAGTGTAAGTTTGACACAGCTTTGTGCCCCTAGATTTATAGCATTCCTTTGTTTATTGGGGCCCTTGCAAAGAAAAATTTAAGATAGCCGGCGAAATGTTGTTTGGAAGGTAAAGAAAATATATCATCGCGCGGTCTAGTAGACTAGTTACTTATTTCTTACAAATTTTTTGGAGATATTGTATTAAAATTCTGTTATAAGGAAAAGAAATATTATGGAAACCCAGTCGAAATCAAAACCAAAATATATTTATTCTTTTAGGTCACAAAATAACACTTATGAACGTTAAGGTTACACTAACTAAACAATAATAATTATGAATTTACATTTACATTTCAATCTATACTTTGTTAATTAAACAATTCATGGTAGGCATCATATTGTATAAAAATATGTTTCAGATTTACATCTTGCAAGAATGCTAGTTTGAAACTTCTAGACTGAACCATAGTGCACCAGCGACCCAGGAATGTAAATTATTAGTAACATATACGTTAGTCACTAGAATCAGGTGGGGGTCTATAGGCTACGAGCAGTCTATATTAATATTAAAAAGAGGAAAGGTTTGATTTTATGTTTGCTTGTTTCTAAGGATTTAACTCAAAAGCTGCAATATCGATTTAAAAAAATATTTCTCCATTAGAAATTTATATTATCACCCCGTAACAAAGGCTACATTTCATTAAAAAACAACCAAACTTTACCTACCTTTACGCAAACGAAGCCGCAGAAAACCTAGTCATCAATATTATAAAAGACAAGAAAGCGAAACGAGAAGATCTAAGCATTCTTATTAATTATCCGCTATAAAATGGTACTATAAATTATAATTTTGTATACATACAGACTTAATAATACACTTATAAACAACTTTCGTGGAATTGTGAGTTATCAAAACTCATTCTGAATCGTTTTAAAATAAATATATTTAAATCACAATTAGGTTAAAATTAGCAAATAAATTATCTGAATCACTCATGCAAAACTGTGTCTGAAGTAAATGATGTCAATTTTGAAATATCTTTGATCCAAATTGGGCCACTAATTTTTGAACAAAAATAAAACTAAAGAACGACTTTATAAGTCAAACCGAAGTTTCCAAACTCATAAGTTTCACGAAAGTTTTCTTACGTGAAAATTGGTCACCACATTGTAAAAGGTACCTTTTCATGTAATAATTTAAAAATAAAATAGATTGAGAAGGGTGAACATTTATTGGAGCAAATTTTAAGTTTACCGCCGTTTTGTTCGCTGGAGTACGAATAAACTGTATTATGTAGCTATGCTGTTATATGTTTTGTTTGAGACTAGTTGCAAAAGTGCTAGCGCCTTACCTGATACCACTAAGCCATCATGCACTTCATCAGGAGTATATACAGTCCAATCACTGCCTACCATGATAAACACTTTAAAAATGTTAAGTATCAAGTGACAGTAGCAATGCTATCTGTTCATAAGTGGTATCATCATAATATGAAAAGCAAGTGGCTGCATCATATCGGTCGGTATAATCATCAGTGTCGGCCTCGATGGCGTAGTGGTTAGTGTAACCGGCTGCCACGCCTGAGGTCGCGGGTTCGATTTCCGCACAAGTCAAACATTTGTATACATGGACATGGATGTTTGTCTTGGTCTGGGTGTTTCTATGTTTAATATGTATGTATTTACAAAAAAAAAATTGTATATATGTATGTTTATCCATTGTCTAGTACCCATAGTAAAAGCCGAGCTTAGTTAGGGCTAGATGGTGTTGTGTGTTTGTGGTAGAATATTATTATTATTATTATATCAAAAATTCTTAACAAGTATTAATAATAATATAATGTTAGCCCTGTATTAAATAGCCCCACTTCTGGGCACGAGCTTCTTCTCAATGTGAGAAGGCTAAGGCTATCGTTAAGTAGACTTCAAATACCTTCGAGAACATTATGGAGAACTTTCAAACATGCAGGTTTCCTTACGATGTTTTCCTACTCATAACTTCGGAAAGCCATAATTACGTGCCTTGATATCGAACTCAAGACCTCTGCGTGAAATCTAACGGTCTCAAAACTAGGCTCTCATTGATATTTATAAAGATAAAAGTTAATATAAAGATACAAGTACATTTATTTGTCAAAATACTAATCTATTGCTTCAATAATCAAAGAGAAAATTAAAGAAATTAGTCTAACGAATGTTCGTTACATAATTTTCTTTTAATAGGTAGTTAAATAACTGAATACATGGCCTAAATAGTAGTTAATTTGGTCTTTCTAAGAATTTCATTGTTTCGTATTTTATGTTCAAGAGAATAATCCAGTTTGGCTTTTTTATAAGGCCAATAGGCAAGGATCACTTAAGACACTTATCCCAAACTTAAGTTTAATAAATATAAAGCCTGACCGGCTTTATATTTATTAAACTTAAGTTTGGCTATCAATCTAAGATGGATAAGAATTTACGTTTTTTGATCATAAATCCGCAAACATATAAACAAGAAGCCAAACATGTATATAACAGTAGATGTAGATAAAGCACTATCTGCAATCCAAATATTTTACGACGCAGCCCTGTAAATGGTTTCTCCGATAAAATTGTAAGTGTATGAGGCAAATGTTTTATTACCCGACTGTGCGAAGGAAAGGAGGGTTATGATGACCAAGATTTACGATCCACGATATCTACACTGTACTGTTTCAATAACTGATAGCGAGTTATTGAAATGAGGATGTTTTATACCCGATATTATCGGACTTTGGGTAAAGATACTGGAAGTTGCTTTGGTTATTGAATTAGGGTTGGTGTTGCAGAATAATTTGAGTGTTGTTTATTTAGTATACTTGCAATATACTGAAATAAATGTTTATAAGCTATCGCATCAGCATCAAGCGATATTATCGGTAAAAATTGAATTATTCGAATCTTTGACGAATATTCGTATGCTCGAACCTTTTCTATCGATTTATTATTTGAATACTTAATAGCTTTACGAAAATGCGAATGATCATATAGGAATTCGGATTCGAAATAGCTTAAGAAAATTATCACTGTCGTCTAAGACCTTATTAATCGGGAAGCAGAGAAGCGTCATCAAATCAAAAGATTAGTATATTTTAATTCGAATTGTACTTAGCCATAACAAATAGATCAATACTCTTGCACGGTACACTGCACGCCGTGTCTCTGCTGAATTATTTATTTAAATACTTCTTCCGCACTAGTATTTATTCCTGTGGCACGTAGGAATTTACAAACATTCAAACAACGGACACAAAGAATACCCAAACTCGGAACAACCATCAAACCCACAACATTCGGTGCGACGGCAGTGGCGAGGTGACCTCTTAAACCACTGGCGTCGTGCAGTATTCGTGACAAATGATGGACGATGTCAAGCGTAAGCAGCAGTCGGTTCATCAGTTAGACAAAATAAGTGTAATATTTGTATCGCCTATGTAGTTTTCAGTGATACGATTTGATTATATAGAATAGCAGAGACTTCTCTAGTAGGAAGCAAGCGTATGCAGTGCTGTGTATCTTGTAGTTATATAACTATAAGGAAAATGTGTACCGGGAGGTAATCATATTTAGTTATTGTTTAATAAAAGTGTAATCTTTTATATATTTAAAATATATAATAATATAATATTCTATCACATACACACAACACCATCTAGCCCAAACTAAGCAAAGCTTGTACTATGGGTACTAGACGATGGATAAACATACATATAAACTTTTTTTGTAAATACATACATATCATACATAGAAACACCCAGACCAAGACAAACACCCATGTTCATGCACACAAATGTTTGACTTGTGCGGGAATCGAACCCGCGACCTCAGGCGTGGCAGTCGGTTATACTAACCACTACGCCATCGAGATAATATATGTAAAAAATAATACGGATTTTGTCACGTTCTATAAAATCCATATACAGTGTTTAATTTCAATGTATTATTAATACAGTACTTATATTTAAAATATAACTATTGTATTTAAAAAAAAACAGAACAACCTCCCTTTGAAGGTATAATACTTTGTCGCTAAGAACTCTACCATCATTTAAACAATGGACACAAACACCTAGACTCCGAACAACTTTTTGTGGATCACACAGTATTTGTCTCGTTTAGGAATCGAACTCTCAATACTTGGCGCAGTGGCAAAGCGAGAAGACCACTTCAACGGAAGATATTGTATAAACTATACAAGTGCAAGCTGGACTCGCTTAGCATCAGTTACACTGCTCGTCAACCATTAACGACAATAGCAAAAGTTCTTGATTAAAAAGCTAATATAAATTTTACGTCCATCAAGAAGAACATTTTGATTTAAAATAAATTTTTAATTAGGTTCTAAAAACATGTTTCATAAACAACTCATCGTAGCTGTTGAGATCGAATAAACAGACGTGGTTTTAAAGTTGAATGGACCGATAAAATATTTATTTTTATGATGAATCTCAACTATAAAAATGTTGGTGGAGTTTATACTGCCGCTCAGGAACAAACATTTATTTGCTGAATGATGTTCTGTATACAAGCTTTATTTTTCTTATTTTGTTTCATATACTGTTTTAAGATTAATTTCGGACGACCAATGTTTATTTAATTACTAGATTTTGTAGAAATGTAAGTTATATTTTCTATCCCTCGGGAACATTAATTATGAAGATGAATAATAAGTATGCGAAATTTTATAATGATCGGTTGCGTATTTAAGGCGTGAAAGCGTAACAAACAAAAAACTCATATTTGCATTTATAATATTACCTAACTTTTTTGCGATACGTGTTGTTGGAGGCATAAAAGTTCCTCTTTTGATAGTTGTAAATAAAAATTCACAGTATAGCTTAGTCATTGTAACTTTGACGTTAATACGGGTTAATTTGTGACCTGGATAAGCACATTTATTTAGATTTGTGATTTTGATATCTAAAATGTATTCAAGCTGTACAATATAATATATTAAACGAATTGGTAATTTATATTTTATTTTGAAAATTCTGCCTATATTTTATTAGCTAATACTCCTCGCTGTTCATGACCCCTAGTGCGCAAAGTCAAATAGAAATTGAATAAATTTATTATTTAATGCTTGCGCACCAAGAGGTGCGCTACATGACTACGTGCCTCATTTACGAAGGCAAAGCCAGGTAAGTCCGTATATATCTAATATCATCAATATATATTTATAATATTATCATTTGAAAATGCTTGAATACAAAATGAATATCATAACAGTAAATTACACAAATGCCTTTGCAATCCTAAAGTTTTTAATTAAATACAATATCTGTTCTGAGTGAATGGATAAATACTTAACAATTTATTTTGTACAGTCACATTTAATGTCAACGAATGCATTGACATTCTTTGGATACCTCTTTTGATGTTATTGGCATTACATGTAAAATTACAGTAGCCTATAAAATTATTGAAACACATTGTCCGAAACTTTCATTTATTGTTAAAATATTACTGACAATGCTTCTCTTAAAATATGCTTTATGAATCAACTCGGTTACGTTATGTAATCTGAACATTTTATTTTATTGATACCAATAATTAAAATATCCTATATTGGAGATTGATCTAAATTACCCAATGGTGTAAGCATAACATATAACAGCGATAGCTCAGTGGGGAGACCAAAAGACTGCAATGCAGAGGGTCTCGGGTTCGAACCCACGTCACGCACCTATGACTTTCGGAAGTTATATGACTTTTCGAAATTATGTGCGTATTGATTGACAATTATCGCCTGCTCCGTGCCTCGGATAGCACGTTAAGCTGTCGGTCCCGGCTGCCATGAACATTTATGGCAGTCGTTATTGGGAAGTCAGTGCCCTATAATATCTTGACACTGGTCTAGCCTTAGGGTATCGTTAGCCTGCGGGTTTCGGAGGTCAGGTGGCAGCCGCTCCGTGTAAAAACTGATATCCAGTCAAATTCGGTTAGACTAGAAAAGCCGACCCCAAGTGACTTGGGAATAATAAAGTCTAGGGAGAAGAAGGTGTAAGCATAACAAATATAAGTTTTCTACTTTTCAGCAATTAAATAATGAGGTTCATTTGAGGGCTGTTTAGCTGGAACAGGCCTTCCAATTTTAAAATCTTCCAAATAAAAGAACGAAGTCATGAATCCACCAAAATTTCCTAAGAGCCATGGCAGCTGCAACGCCTATTTTATGAATTGGAAGGCCTGTTCCTGGTAAACAGCCCTCAAATGAACTTCATGTCCATTCGTAGAGCAATGAGAACCTTCTTTTCTTAGCTGGGTCCATACCATATGTCTACAGCTGAACTTCCAAATAAATATTTGTAAAGTAAACTTTACTTTTAATTTGTAAAGTTATACATACTTTAGAGATTTTCTGTTCCATGATGCTTTTTATTGAAATTGTGTCAGACATTTACAATATTTCAGATGATATGTGCCGTATTGCCATCTGTTCTAAATATGTGAGGTATTTAAAAGTGCACTTTTATTTGCGCACACTCTTGTGCTCTTAGTTAAGATTGGGATTACTAAGATCCTAGGGAACAGAAATCTAATTTATATTTATCATTCTATAGATTTAGCTAGCGGCTTCACTCGCATAAATGTAGGTAAGGTTAGCAAAAGCTTTTCTGGATAAAAGGTACCGTATATCATATTTTGTACCCCTGATAATGTGTATGCGAAATTTCATGGACCGGTAAGGTAGTTAAGGCGTGGAAGCGTAACAAATAAACAAAGAAAGATATTTTCGCATTTATAATATTAGATGTGTGTTAGGATTCATTTGTAGGAGATGACAAAATAGTTTACCCTAAGTTCTACTCTTAGTTTTCCCTAAGATGTTAGTGCACCATATTTGCAAGTATACGATTACAATTAACTACATGCCAATCTCTATTTTTAAAGACAGCTTCTTTCCTATGAATAATTGCCGTATAACATTTAATGAACATTCAGAATCGGAACTACCATTTGTAGATCTAACAAATTTTCGTCCCGTTTGGGATCCGAACCCACAACACTTGGCGCAGTAGAAGCTAGACGACCACTTACACCACTACAGCATGCATACAGACTTAATTTAATGTGTTTAAGAACGCGGGTACAGCCAGCTTATTATAAAATGTATAAGGCACAATGTAAATGATATATTGTCTAAACATTTTTCAATTAACTTTGGGTACACCGAATTTTTAAAAGATCATTAAATCACGGTGATATATCACCGAACCGTTTGCATGTCGTTTAGTGGCCACAAATTTTCCAGAATATTCTGTAGCATGGACAACACGTCAAAAAAATGTCCCCTCAAATAGATATATGAGTGTTCCTTTAATTAGCTTTTTAATATGAGGAAGCTTGCGGTCTTATTTAAGAACAGTTTTATTATGGATACACATATACATAGATTTACTCTTTTATTTATACAGGGTATATATCACGTTTCGCTTGCTAGGTTTTGGGACTGGATTGCTTTGTTACTAGATTTTTCCCGCGGCTTTGCTTGCGTAAACGTAAGTTATGTTAATTTGCTATCCCTTGGAAACAATACTTTTTCTGAATGTTATTTTTTACCAAAAGTAGTGCATACGCTTCTTAAATAGATTTATATATCTTTTTTAAATTAGTTTGGCACTTTATTGTAAATGGCAAGATTCATGGGTACGAATATGGACAGAGACTGATTAGTGAGATCAGAGTTTTTAACAAAGATTTTTTGTTAAACCGGAAGCACCGTTCAAACAAGTATTCGTATTCTAAATCACTTACTATCTAACTATTGTCTCACTTGTATATGCATACCAAAAGAGGTATTCAGATGTGTATGACATCACATCCACAATTGTTAGGGTCAAACGTTATAGTAATGTAACGTAGAGGCGAATCTATGTCCATCTACCAGGCATTGTTCCAGAAACTACCAGAATTTCTTGAAAGAAAATTTAATAACAATTTGCCTGACCCAAGAACTATACCTCAGACGTCAAGAACAGCAGTCACAATTACAACCGCTGCAACAAACCTTAATGTATTCAGTTTCAAACAATTCACCAAAATGTTTTGGGCAAAAACTTCTTGAAACGACACACGGGTGATAAGGGATTAAGCTAGTAAGGAGACAACCCATTAACCATTTAGGGACCGCTTTAATTTATATTGTTTAGAAGTGCCACACCGCAGGCTCTATACATTAAATAACAAGATACGTACTTACGTAGGTACGTACCTTCGCTCAAACGCTATAAGGTTTCTTCTAAGTAATTAAGTTCACCACTTCGTCTTAAGAGGAAGACTGTACTTTTTGGGTCAAGGTTAATTTTATTGAATGGTTATTTTTATAAGGATTGTTTTGTGTTGCTTGCTTTGGTATGATTTCGAGTGTAGTGTAGTGTAAAGTTCAAACGATATAATAGCTTTCTCTTGTTAAAATACATTGAGCTATGACATATTATTATATCCGTTAGGGCATAACGCAGATTGTGTTTTTGGGTAGGTTAGTTTCGCATAGGTGATAAACGATGGCCGTCTCATACGGTGGACCAAAACCTCGGCGGAGTCGTCATTTGCATGTGAGAACAATTCGCGTGACTCCCGCCGACTTTGGTAACGTCAAGGAACACCGCGGTACGTTTAGTCGGCATGAACGGATGTCTTCATCTTTCCTCGAGTGAGTCCGACATAACCTCTCCGCCCGACCCGCGGAGAGGTATGAGTCAACGCATTTATCCACGTGAAAAATAATAAGAATTATATCCATACTTTCAGACAACGCCCGCCTGCATAGCCCCAAACAGGATAAGGCAAATATTACATACACATTTTGACATTCAAAATTTTTCTAGTCCCGCGTTATAGGAAGCCACTCTATTGCTATCCATCAGGAAAATATGTAGCAATACATCCTGACTCGGAGTTAGACTACTCGAATAGTATAAATAGTCTAAGTAATTGCCACGCCACTGCCACTGTTTCGAGAGTTATGGGCATTCGTGTGATCTATAAACGGTGGCGCCACGTGTAGGTGTTCCTTGAGTCGTTATATGAAAGTTGGTTAGGTCAAAAAAAAAAGGACATTGGAAATCAACTTAGTGCGCACGTATTATTTTTTTAAATAATAATCCTGTGTGGAATTAAAAGACAACACTCACACGTCATAATAATTATTTACGTCATCCACTTCTTCTGTATCTGTTTGTACGAGTAGGTGTATTGTAAATAGTATGTTTATAAAGGCACAGGGCTTGCATCCTAAAGCTGGTAATGACTTTAAAAATAAATTTTGCCGCAACAAACGGCTTGAGATCTAAAGTGAGAGTAGTCTTAAGAAAAAGAAAAATCGGCTGTTTGTCTCCAAATAATCTTCTACCCTTAACAAAGTTGCCTAATTGTGCGGTTTTCTTCAATTGCGACTCACAGCCATGACCTGGCTGTGTTCGATAACTTACACCTGACGGTACAACGTACATGCGTATATTGCTTATTTACGCACCAAGTAATGGTTGTAGTTTGTCATTGTTCGCGAATTATAATTAATAAGATATAGTTACATATAATAATAGCAGCCCAGTATGATACTTGTCCCACAGCTGGGCACGGGCCTCTTTTCATTGTAAGAAGGGTTAGGACATAGTCTACTATGCTGGCCTAGTGTGGGTTGGCAGACTTCACATATCCTCGAGAACATTATGAAGAACTCTCAGACATGCAGGTTTCCTTAATATGTTTTCCTTCATCATTAAAGCGAATGATAATTATATGTGGGCCTAGGGATCGAACTCTAGACCTCTGCGTGGCAGTCCAACGATTTCCCGCTACGCTAATAAGATATAGTTACATATAATTTATATCGCGTTTCGCGTATTTAATTTGTCAATTGTTAGGATGCCAGAAATAATTGAAAACTTGTTGTGTCTGGCCGCGCCAGTGTACCGCTAAAACTCTTTAGTCATACTGAAGAGTTTTAGCAATATATTACTGATATTTAATGTGTTGACATTAAATACCAGTAATATGTTGCTAAAACTATGATCAGTTTTAGCAATATATTACTGGTCTACCTTTATCGATGTAAAGGAATGTATTGAGAATTGCATAACTAAAAAGCCAAATATTCCTTTGCTTCAATCGAGAATTGAACTTAGAACCCCACAATTGACCGCAAACCTATGCTGCAAGGCCAACCTACAATAAAAACAGTAGCAAGCCACATTGTATGAATGATAACATGCAGATAATTTGGTTTTCTGGTCACGAGCTACTCCAGAATACTGCATTTTGGAGACAGATAAAACCGTTTTTAGACAATTTTGCTTAAGCCAGAGCAGCCCCTTTAGATAAAACTAGAAAACGTGTTATGTTTCTTCATATATAATACTGTTAGACTAGTAAGCGTTCATAGACTGCGGTAAATCCAAGCAATCATATAAAACTGAAATGGCAATCAAGCATACTTTTTCATGATTGTCTAAAAAACACAGGACAAGGCCTAGTGCGGAGAATTTCATAAAATTCAAATAATTGAAGACTAAAGCATATTTATGTTGTTGTAATGTTTTGTATTAGGTATTTGTAAATTATTTTATGGCAATCAATTTAATTATTATTATTAAAAAGACTTAAAAATACGGTTTTGCCATCTGTTCTGTTCATCATCAAGTAAATACGTTTATCAAAAGGTGGACCAATGGCTCAACTCTTACTTAAACAATGATGGTCACAACAAGAACTGTAAAGAAAGAACTCAAAGTATTCTTGGGGTAATTTTGATCAAAACTAAATATCAGAAAAAGATTCTATATCTGAAATCAAAGCAATTACCATAGATTAAAAAAAGGGTGTTGCTAATCAAGATCAAGTTCTGGCTAGTAATAGCAAGCAATTAAAATATATAAACCTTTAATAAATTGTCGACTTCGATGGCGTAGTGGTTAGTGGTACCGACTGCAATGCCTGAGGTCGCGGGTTCGATTCCCGCACAAGTCAAACATTTGTGTGCATGAACATGGTTGTTTGTCTTGGCCTGGGTGTTTCTATGTATAATATGTATTTACTTACAAAAAAAAAGTTATATATGTATGTTTATCCATTGTCTAGTACCCATGTACAAGCTCTGCTTAGTTTGGGCTAGATTGTGTTGTGTGAATGTGATAGAATATATTATTATTATTATTTCATATTTAGATGTGTTTATAGATAACACTAACAGTCATTTTTCGGGATGGTCAGTTGAAGTCAATTTTGTCAGTTGAAGCCAAGTTTAATTTGCTGAATACGATAAAATATCAGATTTGTTAAATTGACTTTAGTTTAATAAGAATAATAATAAATAAAATAAAAATAAATAAAATAAGAAAACACATCAAGATGACAATAAACGTCAAAAAGAAAAATGCATAACAAAACAAGTAATACAGCAAAGATCGAAATAAAATGACATGATAACAAGAGCCAGGAGAGCCGCAGCACAAAAACCATCACCGGACCCGTCGCTCAGCTCCACCTCGCAGCCGTCGGCACCTGCACCTGCGACCCCGACATGCAATGAGGTGTCGAGTCCTTCGAGCGACGAGTATTTTTCCTCGCCGACGTCGCCACCATCTGTAAGTCGGCGGGGGAGACGCCGGCCACCGTCCTGCTTGGGACCCCGAGACCTACCGGCCTCGAACAGGGTCTCCGCTGTCGGTGGTAATATGCGCCGCATGAAGTGGACTAAATCTATGAATGAAAATGTCATGCGGGCATATTTTGTGGCAACAGAGGGGGGAATCAACCTCAGTGCGTACCGTGATCGAATGCTGCCTCTGTTTCAGGACTTGGAACCGGCCGTCAACGTCTCGGCTCAAAGACTGTCGGACCAAGTGCGTGCCATCTAGCGTTGTAGGTTGCTGGACGATATCGAACTCGAGAGGCTACGCTCCGACGTACGAAGTAGCCTTCCTGACACTTCTTCTATCCAGATAATGCCTCAAAGACTTCATGAGGCATCGAGGCCAAATGATAATAATATTAGTGAAGAGGTGGATAGCAGGGCTACACACGTAAGTACCCAGTACAATGAACAATTAAGGAGTACTTTGGAGTGCACATTGCTGGAATATCGGGACGTCTATTCAGAAAATAGACCACGTATATCAAGGTTGCCTATGCACAAAAAGAATTTAGCGCTGGTGTGTGCCTTGGACTCATTACTGCCTGCTTATTTAGTGGACAGTGAAAGTCTTAGCGATACACACTCTATCTTGTACTGTGCGGCTGCTGCGGCATGTCGAGTGGCTGGTATTAAAAATCCAGACATAAAGCCAGCTGCTCGACCCAGAAATTCTATGCCAGCGTGGCAGTGCAGGATTGAGCGTCGTATCGCTGAGTCCAGGGCAATCATCGGCAAGCTTATCTGTTTCAGGGAGGGTAATACACGACCGAGAGTGATGCGTTATGTGACTCGGGCGTTCGCAGGGACTGACGTATGTCCCCAAGATTATGTCACCCGGGTTACAGAACGCATTGACTTCCTGAAACAGAGAATTTGTGCGTGGGCAAGCCGAGTGAGACGCTACAAAAAAAGAGCTGACCGATATTGCCAAAATCGTGAATTCCAGAGAGATGAAAGGTGGGTGTACAGAAGGTGGGAGCAACCTGATTCTAGTGGGGATGGTTGTCTACCAGATACAGAAGCCACGACTGCTTTTTGGCGTAGTATCTGGTCGACACCCGTCGATCACGAAGAGGGGGATTGGTTTGGGGATGTTTGGCGGACATGTGACACTATACCACAAATGGAGCCAATTAACATACAACCAGAAGATGTTTCTTGTGCGGTTCGTTCGTTACCAAATTGGAAAGCAGCGGGACCGGACGGACTGCACAACTTCTGGTTGAAATGGTTCCGCAGTGCACATGCATGCTTCGCGTCCCTATTCCAGTCATCTTTGGAATCAGGATCGCTGCCTGACTTTTTGACCACTAGCACCACCCATCTGCTCTACAAATCAGGTAGTGTCACGGGCCCAAAAAATTATAGACCGATAACATGCCGACGGTCTATAAACTTCTTACATCCATTTTGAGATCTAAACTTTCACTACATATTACAGCAAACAACATCATGTCTGTATCTCAAAATGAATGTAGAAGTGGGGCCCGTGGTACTAAAGAGCTACTTCTGATTGACATGACCATCAGTCAACAAGTACACCGCCTTAGGAAAGATCTTGCGACATGCTGGATAGATTATAAGAAGGCCTATGACTCTGTACCACATACATGGCTCTTGAGGGTGCTGGAGTTGTATAAAGTTGATGCAACTCTTTGCACTTTCTTGAAGTCATGTATGAGGCAGTGGAGAACGGTTTTACGCTATCCAGGATGTCGCCAGATCGGGGAAAGCGGTGTATCTCTCAAGATCAAGCGAGGTATATTCCAGGGCGACAGTTTGAGTCCCTTATGGTTCTGTCTAGCACTCAACCCTCTTAGTACTTTACTTGAGAGTTCAGGGCTAGGCTATCGATTGCGGAGAGATGGTCAAGTTATATCTCACCTTCTTTACATGGATGACTTAAAACTATTTGCCTCCACCAGACCCTAACTGACAGCGTTACTTAAGGTAACTGAAAACTTCAGTAACTCCATCAGGATGGAGTTTGCTGTTGACAATGTGCAGTTATGTATGTAAAGCGAGGCAGGGTTTTGGAATCTGATGGCATTGAACTTTCAGATTTCACTAGACTTAGATCTCTCTCTGCAAATGAAACCTATAAATATCTGGGTATGTCACAGGCATTGAGTATCACTGAGGACGGTATGAAACGGGCGTTGCAGGAGCGCTTCGTTAGCCGCTTGAAAAATATACTGAAAAGTCTTTTGTCAGGCGGCAACAGGGTGCGTGCCTGTAACGGTTGGGCCATGCCGATCCTTATGTACTCGTTTGGCATACTCAGATGGACACAAACGGAATTAGATGCCCTGGATAGAATGGTCCGTACATTGTTGACTGCATACCGAATGCACCACCCGCGCTTCTCAGTGATGAGATTGTAAATCCCGCGGAAGTGTGAGGGTCGCGGTTTTTTAAATGCCAAGACCCTCCACAACCGTGAGGTGTGCAATCTCAGAGAATATTTTCTTCGAACCGATGTGGGCGTGCATCGCGATGTAGTAGCAGTGGATACGGGCTTTACTCCGCTTGTTCTGGCTAAAGAGAACTGGCGCAAACCTGTAATACTTGGAACTGACGAGTGCAGGGATGTATGGAAAGGAAAAGAGCTGCATGGACGCTTTTTCCGGGCCCTGAATGGGCCCGACATAGATTTTCAGTCATCGGTGTCCTGGCTACGATTTGGCGATCTCTTCGCTGAGACCGAAGGTTTTGTCTATGCAATTATGGACGAAGTTGTTATGACGAACAACTACCGGAGATATATCCTGAAGGATGGGACGGTTGACATATGTCGGGCATGTCACCAGCACGGAGAATCTCTCAGACATATTATCTCCGGTTGTTCTCGTCTTGCCAATGGAGAGTATTTGCATAGACACAACCAAGTAGCCAGGATTGTCCATCAGCAACTTGCCTTGAAGTATGACCTTGTGGAATCTGAAGTGCCGTATTACAGGTATGTGTCCGATCCAGTTCTCGAAAATGGTCGTGCTACTTTGTACTGGGATCGGTCTATCATCACTGATAGGACAATTGTGGCGAACAAGCCAAATATTGTGCTGATAGACCGATTGGAACGCCAAGCAATGATCATCGATGTCACCATTCCACATGACGGGAATCTTGTGAAAGCAGAAAAAGAAAAAGAGTTGAAATACTTGAACCTAGCTCACGAGATTGTCGACATGTGGCGTGTGGACTCGGCGATCATTGTGCCGATAGTCATTACAGTCAATGGTTTAATATCGAAGAGCCTCGACCACCACCTGCAGAGGCTCGCGTTAGATGGCTGGATCAAGTCCTTAATCCAAAAGGCAGTACTACTCGACACGGCGCGTATTGTGAGGAGATTCCTCTCTTTGGGGCCCTAACCACCGGCAGCTTGGACCTTGTTCCCGATGTTGGTGGGTCATTTCAGTTTTTATATTTATATTTAAAAATGTAATAATTAGAAAAAAATAGAAATAAAGAGAATAATAATAATAATAATATATAATAATCTGGCAACACTAAGTAACGTCTATGTATTTTAAATATTTTATTTTCAGTTTAAAGTTTATTTTTGATATAAATCCATTTATTTTCAAATCATATAAAAACAATAAGACGCTTTGCACAATAAACATAAAAAATTACAGGCATAAAAGCAAATATTCATCAGTATTAAGTATTACAAATAAAATGACAACGTCAAAAATGAAAATTTTCACAGAGACTGAATTTAAGTTTATTAAAATACAAGATGTTAACAAGAGCCAGATCTAGAGCCGCACCGCTACCACCTCCGGGTTCGTCGCTTAGCTCCGCCTCGCAGCCATCGGTACATCGATCAGAATCACCGGCCGCTGCAGTTGCGTCGAGCTCGAGCGACGAATATTTCTCTCCGCCTTCGTCACCGTCACCTGCACGTCGGCGGGGAAGAAGCCGGCCACCGACCCGCTTGGGACCCCGAGGCCCACCGACCTCGAACCGGGCCCCCGCTGCCGGTGGTGATGTACGCCGCATGCGATGGACTCAATCCATTAATGAAAACGTCATGTGGGCATATTTTGGGGCTACAGAGGGAGGAACTAACCTCACTGCGTATCGCAGCCGCATGCTTGTTCTGTTTCAGGCCTTTGAACCAAGCGTCAACGTTTCAGCACAGCGATTATCGGATCAAGTGCGGGTTATCCAACGCAGTCGACAGTTGGATGATACCGTGCTCGATAGGCTACGCTCAGAATACTTACCTACGAGCCATGCCATTCGCATCCAACCCGCAGTTACGCAACTATCACCTGATGCGACGTGGACGGGCAATAGTGCCAGCATGGAGGTGGATGACATGACAAATGATGTAAGTATTCAGTACAAGGAGGAGGTAAAGGATGCTTTGGAAAGTGCGTCGTCAAAAGTCTGCCTCGGTTACCTATGCATAAAAAAAATATAGCATTGGTGAGTGTCCTGGACTCGCTATTATCTAGTTATTTAGATAATAGCGAGAATCTCGCCGATACTCATTCGATCCTGTACTGTGCTGCTGTGGCGGCAAGTCGTATAGCGGGCATCAAGTTACCCACACATGTCCCTGCTATACGACAAACATCTGTCGCCCCGGCCTGGCAGTGCAGGATTGAACGGCGTATTGCTGAGGCAAGGACACTCATCGGTAAGCTGATCTGCTTCAGGGCAGGGAACACACGGCCCAGGGTAATGCGCTATGTGGGCTGGGCTTTTCTGGGGACTGGTGTCAGTCCTCATGAATACGTATCTCGGGCCACAGAGCGCATTGACTTCCTGAAGCAGAAAGTCTATGCATGGGCAAATCGACTGCGCAGATACAAAAAACGCGTGCACCGGTATGTCATCAACCGCACGTTTCAAAGTGACCAAAGATGGGTTTATAGAACCTGGGAACGACCAGATCAATGTGTGGCCGATGTGGGGCTACCAGATGCTGATGCTACAAATACGTTTTGGAGGAACATCTGGTCGGTACCCGTCGGCCACACTGAGGGGTAATGGATGCGGGAGGTCAAGCGAGCAAGTGAGCTAATTCCAGAAATGGAAAACGTGGTCATTGATAGCCAGGATGTAATTAGTGTGGTCCGATCCTTATCAAATTGGAAATCACCAGGATCGGACGGACTGCACAATTTCTGGCTGAAATGGCTGCGTAGCTCACATGCTTGTTTGGCTGCTCAATTTCAATCTGCCCTAGAATCTGGATCGTTACCAGATTTTATGACCACGGGAATAACCCACCTACTTCATAAAACAGGTAGTACCAACGAGCCCGGCAATTATAGACCGATAACATGTTTGCCATCGATCTATAAGCTTCTCACAACTATATTTTGAGAGCCAAGGTATCTAAACATATTGATACAAATTCAATAATGTCAGCTTCTCAGAATGGATGTAAGAGGGGGGGCTCGTGGTACTAAGGAGCTCCTCCTCATTGATATGGCCATTAGCCAACAGGTTCGCCGTAAACAAAGGGATATGGCGGCATGTTGGATAGATTACAAGAAAGCGTATGATTCGGTGCCTCATGCATGGCTTTTGAGGGTGTTAGAGTTGTATAAAGTAAATGCAACTCTGCGCACCTTTTTGAAGTCATGCATAGGGCAATGGAAAACGGTTCTTAGCTATCCAGGATGTCGACAGATCCCTGGGAATGGCGAATTGATAAAAATTGAGCGGGGTATATTTCAGGGCGACAGCCTGAGTCCTCTTTGGTTCTGCCTAGCATTGAATCCTCTTAGTACATTACTAGAGGGTTCAGGGCTAGGTTACAGGTTACATAGAGGTGGTGGAGTGATATCCCACTTGTTGTATATGGATGACTTAAAGTTGTTTGCCCACACTAAATTACAGTTGATGGATTTACTTAAAGTAACTGAAACTTTTAGTAAGTCTATCAGTATGGATTTTGGTGTGGACAAATGTGCTGACATCCATGTAAAGCAAGGCAGGATAGTGGAATCCGAAGGAACACAACTTTCGGATTCCATTAACCTACGATCACTTCTTGTAACCGATACTTACAAGTACTTGGGTATGTCACAGGCGTTAAGTATCAATGAGGCTGACATGAAGCAATCGTTGCAGGAGCGTTTCATTGGTCGCCTGAAAAAAGTTTTAAATAATCTTTTATCAGGTGGCAACAAGGTGCGCGCTTGTAACGGTTGGGTCATGCCGGTGCTCATGTACTCCTTTGGCATACTTAAGTGGACTCAGACTGAACTGGATGCCCTGGACCGGCGGGTCCGTACACTCTTGACGGCATACCGTATGCATCACCCACGTTCGTCTGTGATGAGACTGTATATCCCGCGGAAATGTGGAGGCCGAGGCTTTCTGAATGCCAAGGCCCTTCATAACCGCGAGGTATGCAACCTCAGAGAATACTTTCTTCAGGCAGACGTGAGTATGCATCGGGATGTAGTTGCTGTAGACATCGGACTCACCCCGCTCAGTTTGGCTAAAGAGAACTGGCGCAAGCCTGTAGTACTTAGCACTAACGATCGCAGGGATGTATGGCAGAGCAAAGAGCTTCACGGTAGGTTTTACAAGGCTCTATATGGAGCTGATGTAGACCTGTTAGCCTCCGTGAACTGGCTACGTTTCGGTGACCTCTTTGGGGAAACCGAAGTTTTTGTCTGTGCTATTGCGGACGAAGTTATCAAGACGAATAACTACCGGAGATATATCTTGAGGGATGGTACGGTTGACATTTGTCGGGCGTGCCTGGTGAGTCCCTCAGGCATATAGTTTCCGGTTGTTCTCGTCTTGCTAACGGCGAGTACTTGCACAGACATAACCAAGTAGCCAGGATTATTCACCAGCAACTTGCTCTGAAATACAAACTTGTAGATGTTGAAATGCCGTACTACAGGTATGTAGCTGAATCAGTTCTCAAAAATGGTCATGTCACGTTGTACTGGGATCGAACTATCATCACAGACAGGACTGTTGTGGCCAACAAACCTGACATTGTGGTGATAGATCGATCAGAGCGCCGCGCATTGATTATCGATGTCACCATTCCGCATGACGGCAATCTCGCGAAAGCTGAAAAAGATAAGCAAATTAAATATCTCGATTTGGCTCGCGAGGTTCTCGACATGTGGGATGTTGATTCGGCAATCATTGTGCCGATAGTCATATCTGTCAATGGTCTAATAGCCAAGAGCCTCGATCACCATCTAAAGAGGCTCGCGTTGGGTGCTTGGATCAAGGGTTTGATGCAGAGGGCAGTAGTTTTAGATACAGCACGCATTGTGAGGAGGTTCCTATCTCTGGAATCCTAACCACCGGCAGCTTGGACCCTGTTCCCGATGCCGATGGGGTACCATATATTTCATATTTTTAAATGTATTTTATAGATATATATATATTTAAAAATAAAAAATATATTGAAAATATTTAAATAAAGAGAATAATAATATAATAATAATATAATAATATATATAATAATATAATAATATACCCCTCTGGGACAGTCGTTATCTCATCATGAGACTAACGCGATATCAGAGGGCACAGTACACTAGCTTTAAAACTATCACCTTCGCCTTGTGATATAAACAAAAAATGTATCACCAGGTTAAATTATAGCGCACAAACCGCAGGGCAGTTTGTGGCGGGCTGAATGTGTGTGGCGACACTGCGGTCCTGAATGCCTCAGAGAGTTGGTCAGGGCCTCGTCCCCGGCTTGCCGTTACTGGTTGGCTGGGGTGGAACTTCAAGAGCGCCCGTAGGACTCTCAACTCTGGCTTGTCTTGGTCGGCCGGTAAGAGGGGGGCCGCTAGAGCTATATGCTTGGGGGTGGAAATGTCATTTTCAAGGGCATAACTACGGGGAAACCCGCTCCGGGTCTCCGTTGTCACGAGACCCGTGATGGTGAAACCGGCGCCGCACCGCTCGACACCCCTAGCCACTCGCACCGGTGTTGCCCTCTGCTGCTGGCTTGTATGCCTATAGTGGCTATTCAGGGGGCCTATCTAGTGAGTTGGCGAGTCACCGTCTGCCCATTGCATTGATGCTATTAGAGTATTCAGGGCAGACGCCGTTTTTCATCCATAGTTAGCAATATACCGGTCCACCAAACACCCATAGCCCATATATTAGAATCCATACGTAGCAATAGTCCTACGCCTGCTGCGGCTAGTGCCGCTGTAGGTGTTCCATCACACCTTTGATTAAAACTGTCGAAGGGCCTCTTCACGTTGGACCCATGTATCCGTGTAAGCCTCCCAAAGGGCCAGGTATTTTCCAATATAATATGTTAGAAAGTACCTGTGATAAGAGAAACATAATAATATATTTATTTGCCATAAAAGGATTTTTATATTGGGTGATTTTAACATAAACACACTTACTATTAATACAAAAAGTAATGAATTTATTAACACCCTTAAAAAATTCAATTTACACTTATCATTTCATAAACCTACAAGAGTAACTTCACACTCAGCTACTTGTATTGACAATATAATAACCAACCATATCAGGTGCAAAACAGAGATATGGGATCTAGGTATCTCTGATCATACTGCGCAAGTTATCATGATACCGTGCAAAGTAGCTTTTAAAGAAAAAATGTGGTATGTATTTAAACGTAGTCTTAAAGACAAGGAAATATTTTTAAAATATATGGCTCAAATAAACTTCCAGGACGTTTATAATGAAAGTGATGTTAACTTAGCTTATAGTAAATTTTTAGAATTATTCTCTCTAATATTTAATTCATGTTTCCCTGTAAACAAAGTAAAAATAAAGTACACTAAAAGTAAAAATTGGACAACAAAAAGTATAATAAAATCAAGCAAACACAAAAGAAAAATGTACCTTAGTTTAAAAAATAATTCAGCCACTAATCTCAAGTATAAAAAATACTGCAAAATCTTAAAGCGTGTTACTAGAGAATCAAAAAGACTTTGTAATATAAATTTTCTAAAATACAGCCAGAATATCACGAAAGATTCATGGACTTTAATTAAACAACAAACTAGTCCCACCAACGACATAGTAACCTCTATAGATTATATAAACCACGAAAAAAACATCATCAAGAATCCAGTTGACATAGCTACAGTTTTTAATAATACATATATATCTCAAAACAATACGATAAGCCATATAATCTATAAACCAACAATAAGTGCAAATATAAACAGCATTTTTCTTTGTCCAGTTGACAGAAATGAGGTCATAAACATAGTAAAAAAATTCAAAAATAAAAATAGCTGTGGTATTGATGATATTCCAATAAGCGTTGTAAAGATCAGTATTGAATATATTGCAGATGCCCTTGTCCATATCATAAACCTCATGTTTGAAACAGGAGCTTTCCCTGATAAACTTAAAGCAGCAGTAATAAAACCTTTATTCAAAAAAGGCTCCAAACATGACATCAATAACTACAGGCCTATAGCTCTTCTACCTAGTTTCTCTAAAATATTTGAGAAAGCCCTATATAACCGAATATCTAAATTTCTCATCAATAACAAAATCTTAAATGAATATCAATTCGGCTTTCAGAGAGGGAAGTCAACCTCATTAGCAATATTTAATTTTTTGCGGGGTATATGGGAAGGCATCAATAACAAAAAACAATGCACTGCTATATTCTTAGACATGTCAAAAGCATTCGACTGTCTGAAATTTGATATATTATTGAAACAATTGGAAAGGATAGGTGTCAGAGGTATACCCTTAAATCTAATAGAATCATACTTGTGTAATAGAACTCAGGCTACTAAACTAGAAATATTTAATAAAGACACCAAAACAATAGAAACTGTATATTCTAGCTTCGAAAATGTGGTACTGGGTGTGCCACAAGGTAGTATACTGGGACCTCTTTTGTTTTTGATTTATGTCAATGAATTGCCAAACATTATCAATCACATGTGTATAATGTACGCTGATGATGCACCCATATTTATACAAAATGATAAATGCATAAACAATATCGAGATTGAAGTATCAAATACACTGAAAACTGTTACACACTGGCTTCTATCTATTAACCTAAAAGTAAATTTTACAAAAACTAAAGTTATGCAGTTCCGAAATTACCAAAGTAAACCACCACCACTAAATATATGCGAATATGATACTAAAATTGAAGAAGTTAGTCAAATTAAATTTCTTGGTGTCTCGATAGATCAGCATTTAAATTGGAAGAGCCATATAGAAAACTTAAACAAAAAAATATCTAGCTTCTGTTATGTCCTATCAATACTAGCTGAAAGTGCTTCAACGAGCATAGCAAAATCAGCGTATTACGGCTACGTGTATCCATTGTTAACATATGGTGTCATATACTGGGGTAACTCCACAAATATTAAATCAACATTTATTTTACAAAAGAAATGTTTAAGAGTTATGTATAATATGCAAACCACCGATTCCTTAAGAGTAGTCTTTAAAGAAAAAGGTTTCTTGACGCTAACTTCTGTGTATATATTGGAACTTAGTCTCTTTGTTAAACGTAATTCTGAATATTTTGATATAAAATACAATCTAAAACCTAACGTAAGAACGCAATATAAATATAATTTAAGCATGCCAATCGTCCATAAAACAATTTACTACAAAAGCACACTATAAGAGTATATAACCATTTACCTCTAGAAATTAAAAAACTAAATGGCAATTTGTTTAAAATAAGATTAAAAAAGTGGTTATTGGAAAAGGTATTTTATAACATGCATGAATTCTTTAATTGTAAGCATTATTAAAATCTAATATTATATAATTGCAATGCCCGTAACGGGTAAACTGTTGATACATTATACATATTTACCATCCATGTACATTACTACACAGTTATGCAATAAATGTCTTTGTCTTTGTCTTTGTCTTTTGCCAAAAACACGGTATACAATGATCTTACAATTCAATAAAGTACATACATATTTTGCCAAGGTTACATAGCATGCAAATGTTAGGTAATAATAATTAAAATTTAGAATCAAAAAGTCTCTAAGGCTGTAGAAATTATTTTCAGTTAGCCATTGTAGTTGTATAATTGAATACCAAATTGTCTTGTATTTAACAATTTAAAGTGATTAGAAATCTTGTTAAAAATTCGGCTACACATCGCGATACAATTGTTGTTGAATTTCGTGGTTTTCGGGATACAATTTAGAACCAGTCTATTTGGATCTCGTCGATTTCTAGGTCTTAAATCATTCACAGTCCTATAAAATACCTTGTGTTTCCAGACAAACATATAAATTCCAAAAATATATAAACATGGTAGTGGTAGCAAGCCAAGCTTTTTGAAAATTGGTTTACATGAGTCATCACATTTGAGACCGTATATTGCTCGGATACTCTTTTTTTGAGCTATAAACGCTCTCATTTGGTTTGTACTATTTCCCCATACTATTAACCCATAGCGCAGTACGGATTCCACGTATGCACGATATGACATCACAGCCGTTTTTATATTAGTCACATTCTTAACCTGTCTAAGGGCATATACAAATTTACTTATTTTATTCGATATATTATCTACATGTGAATTCCAATTAAGATGTTGATCGATTATTACGCCTAAGAATTTCGTCTTGGTCACTTGTCTAAGTTTTGGAATATTAATTTTAAAATTGTATTTATCATTATGTGATTGATTAAATTGTATGTACATGGATTTATTGTGATTTATGCATAAATTATTATTATTGAGCCAGCGAATTAAAAAATCTATAGTTTTATTTATTTGTGATTAGCAAATAATAATAATAATAATATTATTTTTCTAGCATATAATAGAATAGCATTATAGCATTATTTTTCTTGTCTGTCGTTACAATAATACACTCGCGTGCAAGTAAATCGACTCAAGTCTCAAGTGCGCATAAAAAGTGATATAACTAGAAAATTACTTATTTTACCTCTATATAATGTTTTACATAATTAAAGCCTAGTAATTAGGCTTTCAAATGGTAGCATAATATCAGTAATTTAAATAAACACTTGTACTTAGAATGCAACTGAACGCAACCTCCCGTAAACTGCTCTGCGCTCTATACACAACTTGCGCGACACAACCCCCTATAAAAACCCTCTGTAATCGTTTTTTCTTATCAGTCGCTCATTAGACGTTGACCTGAACACATCTCTGCAAATTAAAGCCGTCATTTGAAGAAAATTATGGATACAACACCTGAAGAAGCCGCTCAAGTCGTTGCACTATTGCAAGAAGGGTTGAACCAGCGAGAAGTCGCTCGTCGTTTGAATATGAGTCAGTCCGCTGTCTCGAGAGTATACAGAAGGTTTCAAGAGGCTGGTGCCTTCACTCGGAGGCCTAATACCAGCCGACGCCGGTGCACCTCGGAGCGTGACGACCGGTTTTTGGTCTCGACCTCTCTCCGAAATCGACACCTTACCGGCGTAGATGTGCAGCAGGAGCTACGTCAAGTTCGCGGGGTGACTGTCAGTCAGTGGACAGTTAGAAGAAGATTGAAAGAAGCTAACCTTACTCCGAAAAGACCCGCTACAGGCCCGAAGTTGACCACAGCTCATCGTCAAGCACGCCTTCACTTTGCTCGAGAGCATTTGGATTGGAGCATAGAGCAATGGCAGTCAGTTCTGTTCACAGATGAGACGAGGATGTGTCTCCATGGCAGCGACAGGAGAGGTCGGGTATACCGTCGTCCCGGTGAACGGTTTTCACAGTGCTGCTTTGTGGAAACCGTTGCATATGGTGGCGGATCTTGCATGATGTGGGCCGGAATTTCCTTATAAGGCAAAACGGAGCTTGTTTTCGTTCCTGGGGGAGGCCGGGGAGGAGGTCTGACCAGTGATCGTTACATTGAAAATGTTCTACTGGATCAAGTTGTCCCTTATCAAGGCTTTATTGGGGAAAATTTCATCTTGATGCATGACAATGCCCGATGTCACACTGCTCGAGCCACACGTGATTTCCTGAACGAAGTTGAAATTCACACTATGCATTGGCCAGTGCTCAGCCCCGATTTAAATCCCATTGAGCACATATGGGACGAGCTCAAAAGGAAAGTTAGAGCGAGGAATCCAGCTCCAACAAACATCAATGAGCTCAAGACTGCGTTGGTAGAAGAGTGGGGTCGAATACCACAATCATCCATTAAAAAGTTGATAAGGTCGATGAAGAATCGCATGAGAGCAGTGATCAGAGCTAGAGGAGGAAATACCAAATATTGACACGAATAAATTTTTTATCTTACGCACATTTTGTTTCATTTAAACACAATAACCCCATACTGTGAAATTGTATGAATTTTCAACATTTTTTACATTATCATTGGCATTAACCTTTTTTACTAAACTACTGAATCGATTTTCATGCAACTTACACCATTTTAAAGCTCAATTACTAGGCTTTAATTATGTAAAACATTATATAGAGGTATAATAAGGCATTTTTAAGTTATATCACTTTTTATGCGCACTTGAGGCTTGAGTCGATTTACTTGCACGCGAGTGTAGAAATATCATCGGCAAAAAGGAAGCATTTGTAAGTAGTAATATCAATTATGTCATTTATATATAGGAGGAACAAAATAGGGCCCATTATACTGCCTTGCGGCACACCGTACTTGTTGGCCCTGTATCCCGATGAGTATGGTGTCATAATGCCTTGTTCATCGACTCTATTAACTACTACGCATTGTTTTATCCATATGATATCCATTGAAACGGCAGTCCTCTGATGCCAATAGCTTGTAGTTTACGTAGCAATAAGTCATGTGAAACTAAATCGAATGCCTTAGTTAAGTCAAAAAAAGACCTGTTGTTAGTTGATTGTTATTGACATTCATCATTATGACATCTTAGAGTGAGTAGATTGCCAGTGTCGTGGGCTTTTGTTTTTGGAAACCAAATTGCTAATTTTTTATGATATGAAATTTTTCACAATAGCTAAGTAGCTTCCTATACATGCATTTTTCATATATCTTTGAATACCCATAGTATTAAAGTTATGGATCGATAGTTATTTACGTCCCATTTTTCTCCCTTCTTAAACAGTGGCTTAACAATGGAGAATTTCAAAGCCTCAGGAAAAACCCCGTAAGAGAATTAGAGGTTAACAAGGTGTGTTAAAATACCACATAATTCATTCACGCAAGCTTTAATAACTTTTGTATTTATTGCGTCATATCCTTCAGATTTTGTGTTATTTAATAACATTATTTCTTGTTTTATGTCATTTTCTGATATAGGTGTAAGAAACATAGAGTTGCTATAATTTTTTCCAACAAAACTGCCTGTATTGTAAGTGTAATTTGTTTAATGATATGTCGAATCTATGTAGTTGTCATTAAATATGGAGGCTATGTCTGCGGGAGCTGAGAGAATAATGTTGTTAATTTTTATGTGCTCAATATTGTTTTGGGGGTTTGTATTGCTTATTTCGTTTTTTATAACAGTCCATGTGGCTCTGCATTTATTTTCATTTTTATTTATGAAGTTAATGTTAGCAATCTTTTTAGCCTTTTGGATAGATTTTTTAAGAAGTTTTGAGTAATGTATATGTACCTAGCTTTATTGACATCATTTTTATTTTTGTAGTAACTATACCGTAAAAATAGTTTTGTATTGCAGCTTTTTTAAGACCTGTACTTATCCATGTCTGATTTATTTTATTATTTAAATTTGCTTTTGTTCTTAATTTGGGGAAACAGAGATCGTAAAACAGTCGGATTATTACGTGAAAATAATTGATTGCCCTATTTGCACCATTTTCCATATAGACATCTGCCCAGAATAAATTTTGCAAGCATTCCCTAAATTTACGTATATTGTCTTGGCTATGGTCCCTTTTGTAGGCGTGGTATATTGTAGGCTTTTGTTTTACAAATTTTAAAGGGAATGTTAACATTTGTGCAGTGTCGTGATCAGACAAATGAAGTGGCAAAATAGTTGCACTTGCATCTGTTATATTACTTAGCATTTATTTATTTATTTAAACAACACAAGCTTACAGTGTAACACCAAGGCGCTTATATGTTATGTCAAATTGGGTTTTATAATGTACAATAATATACAAAATAATAGTAGAATACAATTAGCAAGAAAATTATAATACAGTTATGTCAAGAGTTAAATTACATTTTAGAATTAATTAAAACTTATACAATTAGGCATTATTTAAATATGTCATTACGTGGTTACTAAATACATAAGGCTTATCAAAAAATATGTCTGCATATGGATATTTTTTCAAAAAATCATTTATTAAATCAATGGCTTTTACAGTAGGGCTATTATTAGTTTTTGTAATATACCAGGATGGCGGATACGCACGAATTGGCGTTTTCGTCTACTACAGCCACGCAGGTAATTGTCAGGCACATAGAAACAAATAGTCTCCAATACCGATGGATTGTCCACTTTGCCAATTAACATCAAATAATAATGCATTATGAGCATATGTATATCTTCGTCTGAGCTCTAGAGTATCAAAGCCAACCATTCCAGAAACAAATATAGAGGGATATAAAAAAGGATAATATCCATATGTACGTTTATAGAGGTATCTGGCAAATTTACGTTGTATTTTTTCGACCATTAATGTGTACAATGTTTCTTGAGGAGCCCATATAATCGCGTTATATTTCAATTTGCTACGTACATATGCATTATAGAGTAATTTTATAACATGAATATTGTTAAAATTTGAGGCAGTTCTAATAATAAACCCTAAAGATTTGCTAGCGTCTTTGCAGATTTGTTTAATATGCTCGTGAAAATTCAATTTGCTGTCAAGAGTTAGGCCATGATCACGTGTAGTCGTAACACGTTCAAGAGGAGCACCTGATAATTCGTAAGACATATTAATCGGATAACGAGACCGAATGAATGTTATTTTTTTACATTTTGAGATGTTAAATGACAATTTATTTTTTCCAATCGGGGAGATGGGCCTCGTTAGCATTGGCTTGCAACCTGTCTAGGAGAAGGAAAACTCCGAAATCACACCCGGGGAGATGGGCCTCGTCAGCATTGGCTTGCAACCTGTCTAGGAGAAGAAAAACTCCGAAGTCAAACCAAATTTCAGGGAGCAGACCCGAAAATAAACCCCGATCCAAGGTGTTAACCGACCCGTGCTGATGGATTCGTGGCCAGAGGGAAAGCTGGTCTTGAACGGAGGGTGCCTGTGTTGGTGGTCACAGGGCACAGGATGGATCCACCTTACCTCCGTAAAGGGCTCTGTGGAAGTGGACAGTATTTTCCCTACCAATCGTGGGAACGCCTATGGATTTTACAAATACAAATTATCCGCATGGCGGTGACGCGGTCCGCCACCCGTCACGTCTCGTTTCTCGCGAGGGCGAACAGTGGCCTACGGAAAGCCGTTTTGCTACATTGAATGTCGGAGGAGGGATGGATGGAAAATTGAATGAAGTATGTCAGATGATGAATGAGAGAAAGATTGATGTTTTGTGCGTGAATGAGACGAAAAGGAAAGGTTGTAACACCACTAGGCATGGACCCTACACGGCGTATTGGTCCGGCGTGCCTACCAATACCAGAGCCTGTCAGGGAGTTGGTGTTATTTTGTCTGCTAGAATGAATGAGTGCGTAAAAGAATTTGAATATGTGAATGCTAGGTTATTATGGATGAGAATGAAAGTGGGGATTACTCATGTGTTCATGGTAGGGGTCTATGCACCCGTAAACATGGCAACGGGTATGTCTCAGAGTGCACGGGAAGAAAGAGAAGATTTTTGGGAGAGTTTAAGAGATGTCCTGAGGAAATGCAAGGAACACGGAGGTTGATAATGTTAGGGGATTTCAATGGTTGGGTGGGAGTAAAGCGTGAAGAATACGAAAGGGTTTTAGGCAAGTATGGAGACGAAAGTGTGAATGAGAATGGAAAAAGTTGCTTGAGCTGTGTTTGGAGTGGAGTCTTTGTGTGACAAACACTATGTTTGCCCACAAAAGAATTCACCAGTATACAAGGGAAGCAAAGAATGTGAGAAGTAGTATGATTGACTTTGTTGTAGTGGATGAAAGATTGAGAAAGAATGTCTTGGACACTCGGGTATATGTTTATTTATTTATTTATGACTGAATTTATTCTTAAAACTTTCCTAGATAATAAACATTTCTAGTTATTCGTGATATGTGCAAGATGTATGTACATTACAATTAGATTTTGCTTGCAGCTTCCCTCCCGTTAATCTAGATTATTAATAAACTATCCCGCCTGAATAGTTCTTTTTTGTGATTAAAAGGTACTCTATGTTCTTTCTGTGCCCTGACAACGTGTATGCGGAATTTCATGATGATCGATTGAATAGTTAAGGCGTGAAAGCGTAACAAACAAACGAATTCACATTCGAGTTTATAATATTAGTTTAGATATATTCTAAACAGTATCAATTATTATTATGAACACGTGAATAGACGAGTACAAAAATTTCGAAATCACAATGGTTGTGGACTTTTAACTATTCTACGATGCACACGAGCGAAGTTGCGGGCAAAAGCTAGTTAATTATATAATCAGAATACCACCTAGATAACCAGTACAGCCTCTGAATTATTACTCTCCTTCAAAAATGTTCTGTACATGTCTACAATGATTTTACGTGCGCGTATTCTTTGTCCTTATTTAGGAGGCTTATCTTATTATTATATTAGTCATCATATTTCATGGTTATACGCAGTACAACCTAGTTTTGAAGAAATATATATAACTAAGACCAAAAATATGAATGTAAATTTTTATACTAGTAGTTCGGTATATTGTCAGTACCAGGTGATTTCCAGTTGTGTATACGTCTGATTACGTGTGGGAATGTATCTATTATAATGTGATCGAATTCCATTTTAAGGATGTAGTTCCTTCAGCTACGACAACCGTGTACTATTCCTTCATGGAATAAAAGAGGGATAATTTTAGTTCAAGGCATCTTATCTTGTGTGGGGGCCAGTCAATACAGACCGGCGACACTTCGACCCAGTGGGATCTTTTGTGTTTACTTCCCCAATAACGACTGCTATAGATGTTCAAGGCAGCTGGGACCGACGGCTTAACGTGCTCTTCGAGGCACGGAGCAGGCGATAATTGTCAATCAATACGCCCATAATTTCGAAAAGTCAGAGGTACGTGGTTTCAAACCCGAGACCCTCTGCATTGCAATCTGTTGGTGTCCCTACTGAGCTATCGCTGCTCTTTTTAGTTCAAGGTATATCTAACATGCAAAAATAAATGCTCACTACTACTGCGCCCAGTGACGTGGTTTCAACTCCCACGCGAAATATAAAATGTGATCAACAAAATTAGCTGTTCTTAGTCTAGGTGTTCTTCATGTCTGCTGTTTACTACTATATTCTTATACGTAAAGTCCCCTGCGACGCAGGAATTATTCATTTAAGTAAATAAATGAAAGATATTGAAGTTGAAAGTACAAAACCACAACTTTGCCTTTTTTAAAGCTATAACTGACGCACTAGGTCTACTTTCTGGGTAACAAGGGACAGAAATTGCGATTTTAAATTTTTTTTTTCTTATCTTTTCATGTGTTCATAATAATAATCGATAGAACCTCAGCATCAATAAGCATACTTAAAACAGTATACTTTACACTGAGCGAATCTCTGATATTATACTGCTTAAGCTGCTAGGGAAGTGCTGCTAAAATTCACATGATACAGGTTGAAAGAGCTCAACAATCTGTACTTAAAACTATGCTCAAAAAGCCCTACACATATCCTATTTAACACCTGTATAATGATTGTAAAGTACTCAGTGTTCAACAGCTCTTTATACTAAAATAGCTCTAAAAGTACACCAAAACGTTATGATTTCAAAAGAGTAAAAATAAAATAAATAAAAATAAAAATGAGTTTATTTGACAAAAAATGTTTAGACAGCAGACACAAATAACATCCAAACTCAGAACAACCATTTGTGGATCGCACAAATTTATATCCTTTGTGAGATTTGAACGCACACCAATAAGCGTAGTACCAGTGGTAAGGCGATCACATTAACCACTGCGGCATCCGTTGAGTCGAAAAGTTCACGGTACCTATTCCACCATTTATTTACGAATAGAAAATGTCAGTCGTGAAAATCCTATGCAACCACCCACAGTGCCGTATTATTCTTGTCCAAGCTTACAATGTTGCCAATGGAGAACATTTTAAAGATTTCCGTCCAGTCTTTTAACAAAAGCAGTCGTAATTGTCCTCAAGTGGCTTCAGGATAAGAAATAAGAGCTAAAGTTTGAACTGTTGCGTGGGGCCATTAAGAAGTTCGCTCCTCAGGAAGACGATATCTTAGAAACTTTAAGAGGTATTCATTTTTATCCTATTTTCGTTCATTTATGTCTTCATTGTTTAGATATGGTGTCATGATAGGACGATGGGTAAAAGTGATTGAATGACGTCATAAGATTGTATGGATAATGTTTGCATGACTTATATAATGCTACTTCTCATTGTTTATTTGGTTAAGGGGCAATTTTATTATTCTGAAGTCACCAGATCATGTAGTGTTTTGGATATTTTGGTCTGGAAGTTATCAGTAGTAGCAGCGTGCCCAGTACTCCATAATAAGCTCGCTTTCTAAAACATAATTAAACATTACTTGCGAAATGTAGCCCACTTTTTATCATTATACATAATTATAATTAATGGCTATTGAAATTAAAAAAAACCTCTTAATTTCAATAGAAGTTGGTTGCAATGTACTACTAGTTTGGGATCCAGTAATTCAGATAGTCAAACCCAAGAAGAAGTTAAACACAGCCAGACTTTATGATACTTTAAGCTCATTCTGTGTAAGTAGAAACACCAATGATTATATTATGTTCGGGTACATTTAAATAACTATTCTTCAGGACGCTAAGATAACCACCATCTTATTTTTAAACTTTTTGTGAACATGGCTGCTGGAAAGCAAGCCAAACGTCGAGAAAAGCGTAAACATAAATACAAATATAATAATAATAATATCAGCCCTGTATTAAACTGTCCCACTGCTGGGCACGGGCCTCTTCTCAGTGTGAGAAGGGTTAGGCCACAGTCCACCACGCTGGCCTAGTGCGCGTTGGCAGACTTCACATATCTTGGAGAACATTATGGAGAACTCTCAGACATGCAGGTTTCCTCACGATGATTTTCCTTCACCGTTAAAGCAAGCGATAATTAACTATTTAATATGCATATAACTTCGAAAAGTCAGAGATGCGCGCCGTGGGTTCGAACTTGAGATCTCTGCGTGGCAGTCTATCGGTTTCCCACCAGGCAAATAATTTAAATAGCTTAAATTGTAGTAAAGTTCAATAATAGTAGTATCATATTTCCAAAATTAAGTAATTAAAGTATCGTGACAAAATCTGTATAAAGTACTTTTATTTCCATCTATAACATTCACATAAACGTAACACAATATTAAGTCCTTGTATCTATAGGTTTCCTGAAGGTAGAATGTAAATATTTAATGAGTTGAGGGTATGATGGAACTGACACGGCCGTGTCTGGCTAAAAGCTTCCAAAAAAAAACAAATAATAAAAAAGAAAATCATTCTGTTTGTTCGTCTGTGCATAATTATGTTAATAGCTATGATATGATATGTTATTTAGATTATTAATGTATATTTATTTATAACTTGATCAATTTTCAGGTCAAAGCAAGACAAAAATCATTTATTCATTCAGGTCACAAAATAACACTTATGAACGTCAAAGAGGTTAAGTAAATTTAATAAATTTATTGAATTCACATATTTTATGCTAGATTCAGGCAAAAGGTTGAGCCTATAAGAAGAAAGCAAGAAACTCACGGCCAGTCTTTCAAATATTTGTAACGAATATAGCATAACATAGCAATAAAATACAACAGAGATGGTTTAAAAATAATTATGCCTATCAGGTCTATTACCTTGTATACAATTATAATTATGTGAAACTATTTCTACTAAAAAACATATTTTTATATGGTAACAGCTGTAGTATCATATTATTTTCTTTTTTAAATGCAACTGCCGCACTAGGATTAGTGCCTGTATCGAGGGGTCCTTCACAAACATTCAAACAACAGACACAAAGAACACCCAGACTCGGGACAACCATTTGTGGATCATAATAAAGTTTTGTCCCGTGTGGGATTCGAACCTATAACACTCGGTGCAATGGCAGAGGTGAGGCGACCACTTAAACCAATACGTCATCCGTGCAGTCAACGTCAAGTCAAAGTCAAGTTAATAATTAAATATTACATCTTTATAAAACTTGATAACTATTGAGCTATTTATGTGATTTGAAAAAGACCTTCATACTGAACAAATTAAATATTAATGAATTCTTATCATCGCGCGCACAAAATTTACACATACTCATTTGCAGGTTTTAGTGTGAAATAATAATCAACATTAACGACATGATGAATATGAATTTGACCTCACTAAAATTTTATAGTAACGGTTAAACCAAGTAAACTAGATTATAACTTAATTAATAATGACTTAAATATTATGGGGTTAGTTATAAAACCGTATTACGTAAATCAATTGAAATTAAAATCTTAACTAATATTATCAACGCGCGTGTGAGTGAATTTGTTTGTTATGCTTTAACGCCTCGACCGATTATCATGAAATTTCGCGCACTTGTTGTTAGGGGAACTAAAATGCACAAAATATTATCTTTCATCCAGAAACAAAACTGTTATGTCCGGCTCTCCCGTACTTCGGGCCTACGGACCCAAACCCCACGGTGTGCACGCTCGCTGCCTTGTATAGTGGATGGGCCGCTGGCAAAAATTACTACCTCAGCGACCCACCCAGCAGTCTTCAACTCCTCGGCGACGCCCCGGCACTACATAGGGCGTCGGACCGACTGAATGGCTGGCGGACGGGAGATCTCCGTTCTCCCGCCCGCGGCCTTCATTATGGCGCCATACGCCTACGCCGCCCGATTCGCCGGCGACGGCTTGGATCCACAAGGATACTTTCTTCACGGATCCGTTCCGCTGCCTCCTTCTGCGAGATGACGTCCTCGCAGAAGGACGCGACCGCTGCCCACTTCTTCTCGCTGTCGACCATGGCTATGATCACGGCCGGCAGCGAGAGATCCTCATGAGTTCACGGTGCTGCACCGCCCAAGCAGTACATTGCTCGAGCGTGTGCTGCTCCGTTTCCTCCTCACAATCGCAGTGGTGGCAGACGGGACTCGGTTCCCTCCTAGCGACCGTGTGCAGGTATTTGCCAAAGCAACCGTGCCCTGACAACACCCGCACTAGCTGGAAGGAAAGGGTCCCATGCTGCAGCCCTGCCCACCGCTCCAATACTGGCTGGAGGGCCCCATTGGTTCTGAAACCGAACAAATAAGGTCCTGCATCAGCTATGTTGCAGTATAACCACAATGCTGGTATTCTTGCAGAGCCTACATCGTATCGGTCAATTGTTGATTTAACTATTTTGTTCATTCAATGCCTACTACTAATACGTACGGTAAGACTCAATCTCTATTATCTAGGAGCTAAGCATATCTGGTAAAATGATAATATGACTAATGTATAGTCATTATCCCTTTGATCACAACCAGGCATGACATCAAAATAAGTTTTAAGTTAATATTTGTCTAGTACGTCCAGAAAAAGTCCTGTTTCCGAGGGATTGAAATTGATATGACCTTAACATAACGTTTATGTGAGCGAAGCCACGGAAAAATCTAGTTTACATAAAATATCGAGCAAGTAATCGAACATAACATAACGCAAACATATACATACAGTTACTTCACGTTGATATTTTTGAGCTGGCTGACATTTATTCTGAAAACATTAATTTGTCAATTTTGACATTTGAACAGATAAAAAGCTTTCTTGTTTTGGAGACATCTCTCGGACTTTAAATGTATTCTGTGTCGCAGGGGACTTTACAAGCACTCAAACAACAGACACAAAGAACATCCAACCAGTATTTGGTAATCACACAAATTTTAGTCCCGTGTGGGATTGGCAAGGCATCTGTGCAGTTGAAACTAACTAACTGATTAATGTTATAGTTGTATATGTTATAGTTACAAACTGTTCTGCTGCGCGCTCCCCCTCTTGTCGGGTGCGGGCAACCAATGCCCGCCTATTGAATGGGGTCGGGGTCACAGATCGTGACGGCGAATCCCCCCAGGTTCGCAGGCACCTTAGTGGCTGGTGCGCTGCGCTCTGCTTCTTGCGACCTGCTCCTGCTGCGCTTCCGGGTCCTAGAGACCCGGCCGCTGAGGTCGCGGGAGTCCAGGTCCTCAGACCCGGACTCGACGCCGAGGCTGACAGAGCTCCTCCGGCTTCTATATATATAGTCATATAAATGTTATTTAAAATAGTTGTGTGATCCAAAAATAGTTGTTTCGAGTCCGGGTGTTCTTTGTGTCCGTTGTTTGAATGTTTGTAAAGTCCCCCGCGACACAGAAATTATACCTAGTGTTCCTGGATTTTATAAAAATAAACAAGATGAAAATTAATTGAACCTTTGACAAGGGGTGCTTATAAGATGCCACTAAAATGACAGCTTATGTATATTATCCGTAAATTAATGCTACATAATATACAAAAGTCACTAGCAATCACGATTAACCCTAAAAAATAAATTATCATTTTTTTACTTTTTTTGTAAGTTGGGCGTATAAATTACATTTAGTAAACCCTATTAGTGTTTTTCTAGACGCAGCCCGTCCGGGGATAATAACTTTGGAAATAAAAACAAACAGCTGTCTCATCAAAGTCGCTAAAGTAACTAAAGTTAATTAAGGACACCCCAGTTTGGTGTTCCTATAAATTATTATGCAAATAAATAAATTGGTGCCCCTTTTTTCGTGTTTTAATCTTCTATGTGTGGAAATTTATGTTTTAAGATTCCACATAACTATTATAAAATCGGTTGTATACAAGTTATGAAATCATTATCAATATTGTTAATGCGAATATGAGTTTTTTTATTTATTACGCTTTCATAACCGATTATTATGTAACTCTCCATACCTGATTGTAGGGGTACACAGAAAGTCTTTAGAAACCTTTTATCCAGAAACAAATTGATGTTATAAAAATACCTATTTATAAAATCTATAGGTACTAAAGCAAGCGTAGCCGCGGGCTGAATCTTGTAATTAAATAAATACATACTAAAAACTGGGTGATGAAATCTGCTACCAATTCTAACATCTTTATTGTGATAATAAATAACATGTAATCACCTAAATAACTATGTGAACAATAATTAAAGTCCTAACGGCTATAAAATATCGATTGATAACAAACAATTATAAGCGTAAACAAGAGAAACCCTTTTTAAAATTGATTTATGACGAGCTAGGCAACAAAGTTAATTGAGTAAGGTACCCTTATAATGAAGACTGATTCAATTGGTTTTCTATAGAAATAACGTTACTGAGTGTAAAAACAATCTTCAAGTAAATGGCCTGACAGACAATGTCGAGGTATTTTAAATAGATTCGCACAACAAAGTTGAACTAAAAACTAGAATTAATTTCGTTGGAAAACTTCGCAATGGCTTGTTGTCTAGACTTTTTGTAATAATTTTTAATTCGAAAGAGCAACATAAAACAACACAGGTCAAAAACTTGGTAAAATACATTGATGGCTAAGCCGATTGCTGAAATAAATTTAAAACATCTCTCAAAAATATATTTAATATAATTGGTAAATTCTATTATAGCTTTAAAGTTTTAAAGGTTTGCACGCTGCACGAGAGACGTCAAAGTGACCTTATTTAAAGCGTTCTGTCAGTCCTTCTATTCGAGCGGCCTGTAGGTTTCATATACAAGGCGAGCCTACAACGTTCTGCGCGTACAATATAACAACGCCTTCAGGATGCTGTTACGGCTGCCGCGGCGTTGTAGTGCATCGGGCATGTTTGCTGAAGCTCGCACAGATTCACGCTATCAAGCGTAAAAAAAGCGACTTACTTGCTACAGCGCTTGCGTAACACTTGGAACGGCATCCTGGAAATGATTGTTAACAGGCCAGACTGTCCTATACAACGGCACTGGGTGGAAATACCTATAGGTGCACATACATAGATCTCTTCACACAACGTAGAGTAGATTTACCTATGGTGCTACCACACGGTACCTAGAGGGCGGGCTTACTAACACTACTAATATAGACTACTTATAAGTTCATTTTGTTACTAACCCATCACTAAACAACCTACGGACTGTTCATGAACTATTTATGTCCGAAATAAATATATTTTATTATTTATTATTATTTAAAGACCGAAAACAAAAATATTATATAGGTGTTAAACTAAAACTTATAAGACACTAACGTCGCCGAAAGACATGTAAAGCACGTACGAAAAAAAATCCTAGTATTCGATTGCAGCGCCACCTACTGGGTTCAATTGTGAATTTAACACACACAAGAGCACGGAATATGCATTTTTGTTTTTGTACAACTAATTTGGCAAACAAGCATACGGCCCACCGGAAGATAAGCGGTCATCGTAGCCTATGGACGCCTGCAACATCAGAGGCATCACTTGCGCGTTGCCGACCCTTTAGGAAAGGATCAAAAGAAAAAGGAAGGGGGAAGGAGAAGGAGCGGGATGGGGAAATGAGGGTGATTGGGCCTCCGGCACTCTCACTTTAAGAACGAAACACAACAGTAGGAATGCTGCTATTTCACGTCGATATTCTTTGAGAGGGTAGTTCTTCCCAAGTCGAGCCGGCCCATTCATACTGAAATCAGCGAGGCTCTACTACTCTAAATGCTTTGTTTTATGTGGTCGCCTCGCCATTGCGACTACGTCGAGTGTTGTGGGTATCGTCTCTCGTGCATCCTGTTTCTGTCTTTTGACATTTACCCCTACTACTACAAATTTTCAACGCTTGTATCTTATTTAATTTACAAAATCTAATAATAAGAAAATGACGGTAAACCTATATTATTTCTTTCGTCTGTAATAGAAACGCAACTTGCAGTATTGCGTGTTCCATGAGGAAAAATCGTATTAAATAAAGAAAAACAAAATTGCAACGGGTTTAAATTTCATGGCAAGTAATTTAAAGTTTTATAAGTTTGATTGTTTTCGTGACAGTTTTCTATTGCTTGCATGTGTTGGTTGTTAAATTGTTGATGGTTAAAAATCTATGAGAATTCTCTCATTTTTTAAAGGTTTACAGTCGCTCGTTATTTAAATAATACGATTAACGTATCGATAGGCAGCAGCACACCGGCTGCCATACGACAGGTTTTAATTATTATGTCTGGCATTGCATCAATTGACGGGTTAAATTGGTGTGATTTAATTTCTGCAAAGTGTTGTGCTAAGTTTTTACTAATTATACAGGGTGTCCGGTAATTAATGGATAACCTGGAAATCTCTTATAGTGGCACTGACGGTCGTTCAGAAAAAAATATGAAAAAAATCTATCCTAAGTACTACTTGAGAAATGTGTTTTTTTTTAATTACCATGTATAACTTTCTTGTATACTACGACCATAAATAAATGAAATCCATCGGTTTTTTGTTGTTTTATTATTAAACACTAATTATGCTAATAGATAGAAAGTCAAAAGTATGCTATTCTTATATAGCTTGCACTTTTTAATATATTTTTCTTATTTTAAATTTTCTATTATTTCTTTTTCATTTTTTCTGAACGGCCTTCAGTTCTACTATAAGTCATTTCAAGGTTATCCATTAATTACCGGACACGCTGTATAGTCACCCACATAAAAAAATACGCTGAGGTGTATAATACCGACATGTGCTGCCTATAGATTAAGTCCCACGTAAATAATATAATAGCCTACTGGGAAACTGTTGGACTGTCACGCCTGTCTCGAGTTCGATCCCAAGATATGCATCTCTGACTTTTGGAAATGCATATTTGATTGTTAATTATCGCTTGCGTTACCGGTAAAGTAAATCATCGTTTAGAAACCTGCACGTCTAAGAGTTCTCAATAATGATCTCAAAGATATTTGATGTCTGCCAACCCATAGTGGGCTAGCATGGTAGACTATTATAGCTTTGCCCTTCTCCCACTGATAAGCGGCCCATGTCCAGCAGTGGGACAGTTTAACCTGTCAAATGCCGCTAAAAAAACCGGACTTCGGACTTGTACACGTCAAACCCCGGTGACCCTATATGGGGTCGAGCACACTCGTTAGTGTATTGTTTACGTTTGCATTAGTTATTTGAGCTAACGTAAACATTTCACGATCAAGTGTGCTCGACGCCATATGGGGTCACCGGGGTTTGACGTGTACAAGTCCGAAGTCCGGTTTTGACGCCGATCGGCGTCAACGGTATTTGAGCGGTAAACAGTGCCACACTTCACTTACTTCGAAAAAAATATCGAGAATTAGACATGCAAGTCGCTTTACGATGTTTTCATTCGCCGTTAAAGGTAGCGATAATTAACTATTTTATTCACAAAATCAAAAGTGCGTCTGCGTGGCAGTCTAGTCGACCAACTAGGCTATCACTGCTTATTACCACGTAATAAATAAGCTGTATTACCAAGATGATCATCTTAATATGACTAAGTTATTGAACGAATTGTCTGAATAGTTGAATAGTTGTCTCTATTTATCCAATGTTGTGTTTATGCAGCCTTTCATAACCTATATATTTATAGATTGCAAGACGGTGATAAATACCATTTAAACGATTTATTTTCGTTACAAATATATACAAAACTTACATATTTATAGAATTAAGACAGCATTTACATGGTTACACATACAAAATAAATATAAACTGGCATAGGTTGCATTACATGCATAACAAAGGGCTCCAGCTCAGTATTTGCTGTACACATGTACAGCACTCGTTTTCAGCTGGACCATGACAATTTAATTAATATTAATAGCACATAAATGTATACAAAGAAGACAAAAGGTAAAAGGTTACAAACATCAAAGCATAAGTTAAAAGGACCAAACACATTAAAAAAACAAAAAAATGCAATACATACATAAACATATATATATATATATATGGCTAGCAAAACATATACGACATGATGATGATAACACAATAACAAGTATACCTAATGGTTACTATTCTGCTATCATATTAAATTCCTTTTTGTAAACGTTAATACGTTTCAATTAGGTTAACTTCACCATAAATAATAAGCAAGAACAAACTAAATATAGATTTAAGAAAGAGTAGGGTAGTTTAGTTTTATTAACAGGGTACAGTAGGATATTCACTAGAATCTAGGATTTCGCTTAACATTGAATAGCTTGTTTGGACTTTTTAATTTTGAGGAGAGAAATTCGCTTTGTATGTCCATTAAAGTATTTAATTTAAATTAGAAGATCAGTCCATAACAACATTTAATTAAAATACCCTTTTAATTTAATGTGGGATATTTATTTTATTTAATTTTATTAAAAAAGGAACATTAAACAGCCACATTACATAATAAAAACAACAGAATCAACTTAAAACTAGGTAGTAATGTAGCCCATGGCGATGTCCACAGATTACTATTCGATTAAAACTATAAGACGCTAGGAAAGCGAGCATACATGTACATAATTATGACAATCTAAAAATAGAAACATAGAAAAACAACAATCAAAAATATTACGAAGAAAAGAGATATAATTATAAAAAGAAAACTGTAAGTCCGAAAAAGTAGGTACAGTTATGAGTTTAGTGTCTCATAAACAAGTTTACGAAAACTTATCGCAGAGCATACAAATATATCAATATGTTGGAATGTACCACCAGCTTGGGATCCAGTACTTCAAATAGTCAAACCCAAGAAGAAACAAACCACAGCTAGACTTCATGATACTTTGAGCTCATTCTGCGTAAATAGAAACACCAATAATTAAATTATGTTCAGGTACTTTGAAATAACTACACTGGAACATTGAGACAACTACCATCTTAGTCTCCCCGTGACCATGGCTGCTGAAAAGCACCCGAAACGTCGGGGAAAGTGTAAACCAAAAATAAATAGATTTAATAGTTTAAATAATTTTATTAGCTTATAAATTAGTCAAATAAAATCAATAGTAGTAGTAGAGTAATATTTTCAAAATTTTGTAATACAGTGATAAATAAACAACGCGATAAAATCCGTATATAGTAGTTTAATTTCAATGAATAACATTCGCGTAAACAGAAGACAATATTATGTTCAAAAGTGTCATTGTATGTATTAGCCATTCGACGTATTGGTGAACGCAGGCCCGTGTTAGTTCGTCAAGTACCTACTGCAAAGAGATTTCTTGAACGCGCCAGCCGTGTGTGAATAGTTCTGGGTACTGCATAGCACAAAACATTATTTAAATCAATGCAGTCAAAATAATTATTTACAATATTATACAATGTTACTGCCTCCAACTGAGACCGTCTAGAACTGAGAGCCAGAATACCGTATTAAGTTAGCAACTGGCCATATGACAAATAGCATCCATGACATCGATAGTGCATCGCACGAAGAAATTTACGTTGGACATTTATTCATGTATTTAAATAGGAAATTAGTGTATTTTAGAATATGCAGAACTGTTTGCAATGCCTTATATTTACCAAATTTAAGCTAATAAATGATTCGATTTGATAGTACTACCTGCCTACAAAAGATCAGCGCCGCAGAACCTCATTTATTGTTTCTATAATGAAAAGAGCTTGGAGCTCTTTAAAGAGGCGCTACGCTACCAGTAGATTTTGTACTTTGCACGGTGACGTAGTGACGTCACCATGCAAAGTGTTTAATAGGGCGATTATCGGTCAAAAATTCGACTCCTTAACACAAATCGAAATATTTGAAACTTAATCTAACTTTCGAATTTTTATATTATTTATTGAAAACACTTCTATTTAATAAAACTGATATATAAACAACGCGATAAAATCCGTATAAAGTAGTTTAATTTCAATGAACAACATCCGATTAATATATTATAACAACATTGATATTAGGTATTCGTCCATCTTTGAATATTCTAATTTCGTTGCGATTGCCCATCGCTAACATACCGTTGGTGGACTATTGTAAACACTATTAGACAGGCCATCTGCTTCTGTGCTACTTCTGTAATATAAAAAACCCTGATGAAGCCTCCACAAAAATCCTATATTAAGACATCCCATTAATCTTAAAGAAACTCCGTAGTAATATCAAATTGACAGACCCACTCTTATTGTGATGGATCCACCATCATTATCAAAATGTCCTCCGAAATTTCTCTTACGGATTTTATATTTTTGTGCCATTAATCTCACAGACGCGAGGTATCATGTGCGTCATCAGAGATACTTATGCGTTATGGGGACGAGGAACCTTGTTACAAATGTTCTTGCAAAAAATGTACGTTGGCGTTTTTCTCACCTCCTCTTCTTTCCTACTAATATTCTAAATTTGAAAGTTTATGAAATTGTATGGATGTTTGTTACTTAAGTGTGCAAAAATAATTGAAGGGATTTAGATATAATTTAGTACACTGATAGCTTATGTGTTGGATTAAAACAAGTATGCTTTTATCTGAGTAATGCATTCCCGTAAGATTAACAGAAACTAGAACTATTACAAAACAGTCACTAGACAGTCTGTAAATACTACTAATATATTATAAAGTAGATATTGCCCACGGCTTTGCTCGCTTTTTGTATCCATAACAACATGTATGTGAAATTGCACGATGATCGGTCGAGTAGGAGTGCAAGCGTAACCATCAAACTAACATTTGCATTTATAATACCAGTTAGGATATAATGGTGTGTGAAAATCTTTGCTTATTTGTTATTTAATCACGCTTAAACCATTGAACGGATTAAAATAAATATTGTCACATGTATAGATAGACAGTGCCCTGGATTAGCTTATAGGATACTTTATATTTAAGCAATCGAATCCGATGGCAGTGTTGCAGTCGTCCATAGGCAACGGTGACCACATACCATCAGGTAGACCGTACGCTCGTTTGCCACTATAAAAGAATAAAAAATTAAAATGTTTGATGCGATGTTCATTCAGGCGAACGACAATGAACTATTTAATAACTTCAAAAAGTGAGAGCTGTCAAGACATCTGATTGGCAATCAAACGATCTTCCCATTGGACAATACGAGTACTTGTGAAATGTGGCTCCTATACGACAATTACCTTCTACTAGGACTAGGATGAACTTCACCTTCTCGAAACATAACGGTCTGGTACACAGAGGCTGAGGAGTTTCAGCACTGTTTGGTTACATACCTGTCTTCTCAAGGTTTTATTTATTTATTTTATTTAATTAGGTTTGGTTATACAACAATTGTTTACACAAAACATTACATAATTATTCATTGAGTAGGTATATTTACAAGTGTAACAATCATTTATTAGGTCCAATATAAACCAATATAAAAATAAAATAAAATCTTAATTAATAAATAATAAATATAATTATTATAAAATATGAAAAATATGTAATATAAAGGTTAACAAATAAATAAGATACTATTAAAAATAATAACATCGCATTAATTTATATTTACAGTTCTAATGATTTTAATAAATTTACCTAAACTGTCCAGGTGTATGTCTACTAAATCGCTAAGTTATTAAGAAGCCTGCACAAAATTCCCGACGAATACAATATAGCCTATGTTATATAATAAAGCTATCGAATGGTGAATGGATTTTTAAAATCGGTTAAGCAGTTTTTGAGATAAATCCTTACAAACAAATAATCAAATATTTTATCTTTATAATATAAGTATAGATTACATGCAACTTAAAACAATTTTCAACTAGATATTAAGATACGTTTACGTTATTCTATTCTGGACAGTGCACAGTTTTATTCGTATAAGTTGAATCGCGATGCTCGCAAGCAAAGTCGGGGGCGAAGGCTACCAACTAATATGAGTTGCGTTTGTGTAAAATGTAACGTGTTTGCACCGTTGTATTGCTGTTGATTTATATCTCTCTTTGTTAGAAGTAGACGGTGTCCATTTGGTGGAGAAATGGCTACAAGATTGTCGACAGGTCCAGTGGATTTATGTGACCTTTAATTTTATATGATAATAGAAAATATTAGCGCGAGAGTATTGCTCAGGAGTTGTAAGCTTGCTTATACTACCGGCGCGCCGTATACTTGTTAGCTACGTTGATTGTTTAACAAATAATCTTATATATAAAATTCTCGTGTCACAATGTTAGTTACCATATTCCTCTGAAACGGCTTGACCGATTTTTATGAAATTTTATATGCATATTTAGTAGGTCTGAGAATCGGCTACTATCTATTTTTTATACCCCTTAGTTTTAAGAGTTGTCCACCACTAACATTTTTTTAAATCTTTTGGTCAAAACATTTTTTTTATGGCAAAACAACCTTTGCCGGGTCAGCTAGTAATGTATAAATATAATGTCGGCCTCGATCGCATAGTGGTTAGTGTAATTGACTGCCACGCCCGAGGTCGCGGTTTCGATTCCCGCACAAGTCAAACATTTGTGTGCATGAACTTCAATGTTTGTCTTGGTCTGGGTGTTTCTATTCATAATATGTATGAATTTACAAAAAAAAGTATATATGTATGTTTATCCATTGTCTAGTACCCATAGTACACACGGCTACACATCAAATTAGACACCCTATATACGCATAACTACGCTACATACAAAATAGAGATTTTTTGGAAAGGGACAGTGCATAGTGGTGTCAATGTAATGGTAAGCATAGAGCGTAACAAAATTATAACGCACTCTCTCGCACAATTCGCAGCGTTCAACTTCTAATAATACAAAGTCCAAACAGTCTAGGTTGATGCGTCGCTGTGTGTACAAGCTCTGCTTAGTTTGGGCTAGATGGTGTTGTGTGTATGTGATAGAATATTATTATATTATAATATACATAAATATTGCTGTGTTGCGATGATGGCGTAGTGGTTTAAGAGTCGTCTCGCCTCTGCCGCCGCGCTGAGTTTTATAGGTTCGATCCCCACATTAAACTGTCGCGACTAATATACATACTTAATATAACTAGCGGTCGCCTAGTGGTCAAAATTCGACCATAACTGATTTAAATTTTAAGTTTGATCATTTATTAAGGTTTTATTGTCTATAACGTTAACGATAATCATTTAGATTTCGCCAAGGCTATATAGGTTAAATTTACCTATCTTTTTCAAACAAATTATTATTTACTTGACTATACTCTTTCATTGATGATATTCCTAAGCTAGCTACTTTGTTTTCTTTTTTTCTTTATTACATATAAATAAGGTATAGGTAACCATAGTTACAAAGAATTGTACGACGTCAGACGAACAATGTCGAAATACTATGAATGCGATTTGACTGCGTGTGTCAAATGCATGGTTGTGTGCGTGTAGTATTTTTTCATTAATTTAATGTATTTCTAATGCATATTTTATTAAAAATATATGGATTCGCTCCTCCTTCTCCATATAAAATTGAACAGTGCCGAATTTCATATTTTAAGTTTTTGCTTCACGTAGGTATATACTTTACAACGAGTCTTACTCGCGATTAAGTATTTAAAAAGTAATAAATACATTTTGATTGCCCGGCGTTCCGACCGACTTGCATTGATTGTGGTCACGGGTTAACTGGTGTGAACTTCGTGGAGTGCGGGTTTTGGCAACTACCCTTGGTCATTATTATTTATATTTTCACTGTCGGCTTTTTCGACATACAACACTAAAAACGCAAGTTAGATCCGTCATATAGTATTTTAGTGAACACACTAGCTTTTGTCCGCGGCTTCGCATACGTAGAAGTAGATTAAGTTATGCTAGTAACAGTAAGTACTTTTACTTTTTAATAAAATATAGCTTATGTTAATAAAGCTTTTTAATAGAGACAGCATTTTTAAAATCCGTTGAGTAGTTTTTGAGTTAAATCTTTACAAACAAACAAAAATTTTAATGTTTCCTCTTTATAATATTAGTATAGATATATATAACAAAAGATGGCGCTGTACACAATTACACACCATGAAATCCTGAATCTTGCAAACGAAGCTTACACTACAGGCTGTGCTGCAGGTACAAGTTCCTGTTCAAACTTCGGGCTGTGGCTTGATCGGAAAGACAGTATACCACGTTCTTCTTCTTCTCTCTAGCCTTTGTTATTCTCAAATCACTTGGGGTCGGCTTTTCTAGTCTAACCGGATTTGACTGAATATCAGTTTTTACACGGAGCGGCTGCCACCTGACCTCAGCAATCCGAAGGCTAGACCAGTGTCAGGATATTATAGGGCACTGACTTCCCAATAACGACTGCCATAGATGTTCATGGCAGCCGGGACCGATGGCTTAACGTGCTCTCCGAGGCGCGGAGCAGGCGATAATTGTCAATCAATACGAACATAATTTCGAAAAGTATAACTTCCGAAAGTTAGAGGTGCGCGACATGGATTTGAACCCGAGAACCTCTGCATTGCAGTCTGAGTTGGTCTCCCCGCTGAGGTATCGCTGTGGAAAGACATTATACCACGTTGCTCCCCAATATTAAAATTGGATTTAATTAAGTATGCCACCTCACACTTTCTTCTGTACGTGCAATATGCTTAAAGAACCGGCGTACAGTCTGCGACATAATTTTATTTGTTTGTTACGCTTTCACGCCTTAACTCCTCGACCAATCATAATGAAATTTCGCATAAACGTTGTTAAGAGAACAAAAAAGGATATTGGATACCTTTCATCCAGATAAAATTGCTGTTACTAATTTACCCTACATTTACGCAAGCCGCGGGGAAAGTAGTGATGAATAAATTCCAATGACTATTTTATGAATTAAAATAAGATTTAGATATACAGAATACTAATTAGAATAATTAGTATTCTGTATTTATAAAACCTTCGAGTGATTGTTACTGCTGTAAAAATTCAGTACACTTATTACTAAGACTTATCAATCAAAATCATGTCACTGACAGTACAAACTTTCTTTTAACTTAATTTATTTTAATAATATTAGCCCTGTATCTTCTCCCTAGCCTTATTATTCCCAAGTCATTTGGGGTCGGCTTTTCTGATCTAACCGGATTTGACTGGATATCAGTTTTTACACGGAGCGGCTGCCACCTGACCTCCGCAACCCGAAGGCTAACGATACCCTAAGGCTAGACCAGTGTCAAGATATTATAGGGCACTGACTTCCCAGTAACAACTACCATAGATGTTCATGGCAGCCGGGACCGACGGCTTAACGTGCTCTCCGAGGCCTCCGTGCCTCTCGTGCTCTCGTGATCAGGCGATAATTGTCAATCAATACGCACATAATTCCGAAAAGTCATATAACTTCCGAAAGTCAGAGGTGTGCGACGCGGGTTCGATCCCGAGACCCTCTGCATTGCAGTCTGTTGGTCTCTCCACTGAGCTATCGCTGCTGTAATATTAGCCCTGTATATAAACAGTTAAACCATAGGTCACTACGCTGGACCAATGCGGGTTGGTTTACTTCATAATAACTTACTGTACAGAATAGCTTTTTAAATATTTGTAAATCTCAACAGTATAGCAGTATGATATCCAAACATTATGTAAATACATACGTACAAAGAACAGAACGCATACCATTTTCTTTGCCTCACTTTCCATTGACATTTATAATTCATGAGCTTGTTGACAGACATGTTATCGTGTGAAATATATGTTTTGATTGTAAATTTTGTTGAATAGCAATCATTATATCACATCCGCCCTTTATTAAACTGTCCTTCTCACACTGAAAAGGGTTAGGCCATAGTCTACTATGCCCTGACCCAATGTGGGTTGGCAGACTTCACATATATTCGAAAATATTAGGTAGAACTCTAAGACATGCAGGTTATCTCACGGTGTTTTTCTTCACCGTTAAAGCGAGTAAATTTCTATTTGATACATACATAACTTCGAAAATCGGAATTTCGGAAATCAGTAATGCGTGCCTTATGATCGACCTTGAGACCTCTGCGTGGTAGCCCAACGCTCTACCATCACGCTATCTATGCTGAATATATCTAGGCTTATTAGCAATATCTCATCCCTTCCTCTACGACTATCCCAGTTTATGATATAGCGTTCCTCTACACCAACCAATTAGGCTATAATAGAGGAGAGAATGTCGTCCTCAGCGGCCAACCACATACCCCTGCGAGTCCAACTCCAATGTCAGGCACCGCGCACTCTAGTCAGCGGTCGATAGAACACGCCTTTCGAGGCGTGGAAAGCCCTCCTGACCCCGCAGTACCCTGGTCCAAGGGGGAGACCCGTAGTTCGCCCCCCAAAACCCTATCTACTCGGGTCCTGAAGATAGGGGATTATTAGCAATATCAGCAAGAATTGCATTTTTAATTTAGAAGCGGTTTAATTATTATTATTTGAACGATGGTGTAGTGGTTAGTGTAACCGACTGCCACGCCTGAGATCGCGGGTTCGATTCCCGCACAAGTCAAACATTTGTGTGCATGAACATAGATGTTTGTCTTGGTCTGGGTGTTTTTATGTATACTATGTATGTATTTACAAAAAAAAGTATATACAGGGTGTCCGGTAATTAATGGATAACCTTGAAATGTCTTATAGTAGAACTGAAGGCGGTTCAGAAAATTAAAAAAAAAAGTTTAAAAAAATTTAACGAGTGCAAACTATATTAGCATAGCATACTTTTGACAGTCTATCTTTTAGCATAATTAGTGTTTAATAATAAAACAACAAAAAACCGATGGATTTCATTCATTTATGGTCGTAGTATACAAGAAAGTTATACATGGTAATTAAAAAAAAACACATATCTCAAGTAGTAGTTAGGATAGATTCTTTTCCATATTTTTTCTGAACGGCCATCAGTTCCACTATAAGATATTTCCAGGTTATCCATTAATTACTGGACATCCTGTATGTATGTTTATCCATTGGCTAGTACCCATAATACAAGCTCTGCTTAGTTTGGGCCAGATGGTGTTGTGTGTATGTGATATAATAGAATAGAATAGAAAAGTGCAGTAATTAAAGTGGTGACTTTATAACAATAATAATAATCTTTATCGACATAAGTTTGATACAGTTTTATAACAGAATTCTCTAGCACCTGCGCTAGTAAGCACTGTGTTGCAGGTGCCAGCGTCTTCCCCTTGTATAGTGACAATATTATTTATAACATCAACAAAGATAATAATAAACAAGCACAAGTAAAATAATGTAAATGTATACTAGGGTTGTAACAATGTTTTTGTTTACATATTTTAATTTAATTTAATTATTTCTAAAAACCTCTGTTGAGTCAAAATAAATATACCATCGCTTGAAAGAGATTGGGATTAAATAAGATTTTTTTCTTGAAACTGGCATTAAGTCCAGCTTAGTCGGAATGTAATTTGCTTGCATTGAATTCACTTAACCAATTATAAAATTACATTTTAAATATCGCAAGAAAATAATAACGAAAATTATTTAACTTGGCATGAAAATTTTATTCATTCCGTGGTAAATTTGCCATCGACCATCTGTTAAGCGAACCTTAAATTCTTTATCCAATCCCAAACTGGCATCTAACTTATAAAAAATTAAAACTCGTTCTCAAATCTGAAGCGGTTGTTACAAAACAAAGGGCAATTTTCTCGTAATTATATGACCCAAATATCAAGGCGTATAAACCGAGATTGAGCTCTTTCATGCTATCATTAAAAGCTCATTTTCATTCATTGAAGTGCTTCATAGTATGGCGGAGCATCTAAAACGAGTTTTCTAATTAACATTGCAAAGACATCGGCGTTTTGAGAAAAACATAGCATGCATTAGCTGCTGATAGCGCAGGAGTTATAAAAGGTAATGATAGAATAAAAGGTGTTGTTCCTGTCGCTGAAGTTCCTGAAGATATACAAAAGGTTGCTGTTTGAGATTACCTTCGTCTAAACTCTAAATCTTCGTAATGCTACGATTGCTGTTATCAATGAGAAAAGTTCAGATTGACTATAATTTATTTAGTTAATTGATTGTTAACCACATACATTTTTACTCCGAATTAATTATAAGTAATAATAATAAAAATATATTAATAAGCATAGCTAAGTACATAAAATACTATTCTCTAAGAGAAAGACGAGTCGAGCATTAAACAAACAAATTACTTCTTGACAAGCGTTTTATGATACAATATTTTTTACTTTTAAATATAAATATAAACCATTGTAATTTTTATCTTTATCAATAATTCTTTATTATTTTATATTAAATTATTATGTTCCTACTGCTATTCCAATTATAAAAGCTATATGACTTTATATTTACAGAAGTGTAATGCAATTTGCGTAACTCTAATCATTTTATGGTTAAGTAGTAAGTAATTTTACATGACGAATTCGAAACTGTACTATAAAAATTATAAAACATTTAATAAGCCTGTAACCATGTCTCAAACAAAAAAATATTCTTATCCTATTCTTGTGATCGCATCATGCCATATCTCTTTTATGACGTTGCCATTTGACTGTCATCATTCTGCTCACAAAGTTGAATGATTAATGACTGTAATATGCAAAGTATATTGTGGTTGTGTGACGTAGTGGCGAACGATTTGATATTGTTCGGTGATTTGTTTAACGCGACCCGTGACTCGAATTTTGATAGCAGTTTTACAAACAGACGCATGTTTTAATGCGGAGTGATTTTTAAAATTGTTCATGTCATGTTTTTAAAGGCCATGTCTTTAAATACTTCAAGCTATTTACGATATGGTGAAAACCTAAGCACCGTTTTTTGAGATTAAACCATTCATAGCAGAGTTCCCATAAAGTGTCAGTATCATAAATATTACAAATTAAATTTGCACGCCGCTTCGCATGCGTAAAAGTAGTTTAGTTTAGGATTAGTTTTGTTCGGGCACGCCACAATCGTGGCGGTAAGTCCCGTCTTTGAAGAGTGCCTGGAAAGACGGTATGGCACCCTCACCTTCCGGCTGACACAGGTAATGACTGGCCACGGTTGATTTGGCCAGTTCCTGTGTCGCACAGGCCGGCAAGAGACGCCTGGTTGTCAAAACTGCGGCGAATGCCGCGACGTTGTTGAAGACACGGTGCTGCATACTTTGGCGGATTGCCCCGCCTGGGCATCGCAGCGCCGTGGGTTGATCGCGGCAGTCGGTATGGTTGCTCTCTCGCTTCCGGCCGTGGTTCAATCTATGGTCCGGCGCGAGAGGTCGTGGAACGCCATCGCCTCCTTCAGTGAGGATGTCATGTCCATCAAGGAGGCGGTGGAGCGGGAATGAGGTGCTTAAACCCTCTCCCCAACCGCAGAACCGAGCGTCGGTGAGCGCGAAATGACTTCCAGCCACCCTGAAGATTGACCGGGGGGTGGTGGGCTTCGTGGGCCTGCCCACCATCCGATCATTACCAGGTCCGAGAGGCGGCGTGCGTGTTCCCACGCGCGCCTTTGTGTCGTGTGTCCATTCCCCTCTCAAGAGAGGACAGTAGGGCTTAAATGTAGTGGTGCCCAAAGGTTAGTCTTGTTGTGTAGTGGCTTGCCGTTTCATACGCGCGGTGGGCTGAAACCTCGGCAGGGTCGCGACTGCATATGAAAGTGATTCACGCGACCCCGCCGAATGCGGTTTTGTCGAGGAACACCGTGTTAAGTTTAGTCGGTAGTACTGGGAGGTTCATTATTATCAACATACCATCTTTATTTTACCCTGTCCGACATAACCCTTCTGCCCGCCCCCGCGGAAGGGAATGCGTCAGTGCATTCACCCAGGGAAAATAAAAGATTTATTTATATTAGTGATAGTATTTTTAACCAAATATAGGTAGCCTATGGTGAGAGAATATTAAAATAATTTGTGTAGTTTTTGAGTTAAATCCTTATAGACAAAATTAAATCAAATCTTTCCTCTTTATAATATTAGTAAAGATACAAATAACTGCTAACTGAAAATAAATGCCTAATGTGAAAATTAATAGATTTCAGTTTGTTTATTGGAAAGACTCGATCCCTATTTTAAACATATAATTACTTCTGATCGCAAGTTCAAATGTTGCTTTAATTCCCAAGACGAGCATTGTCGTTTTATTTCGGGTATCAACAATGAGGTGATGTAATATGTATAAATATCCTGAGTTGGTATTGCGTAATTTTTTAAATAGCATCACCGTTTTCGTGCATGTATTACCTAATTTTATTCACAAAATACACACGAGGAAAATAACACCAAAGTAAATCGGCTTAACGACGGCAACGCGAGAAATCGGGAGCTTCGTACTTTCACCAAGTCATAAGACAGTTTGTAAAGTTACGGGAGCCTCGAGCTTGAAGCACACAAAGTGTTTGCGAGATTAACTGAACACGTGTTGATTTCACAATATTTCGCTCTTCGATATACACAGTTTATAATGTGCTCAGCATGTTTTTCTCACAAGACAACATTTAACATTCTGTAAATAAAATCGTACTTAAACTGCCTTAAAGTATTTAGGCGAACAATATGCTACAAAGTATCCGAACAGATAAGCCCTTTACATTTTAATATATACATTACACAAACCTAGCTTAGTTCAAAAGAGGGTCTCTCTATTTTGGTGGTTAAAATTTCATATAGTGAGAGCAGGACAATAGCCATTAACTATTAAGTTTATGGAGGTAGGCACGGCTGAATTCGCGTTCAAATCTAAAGCGACTTCGTTAAAGTTTGTGCAGAAGCCCGCAGTCAATTACCCGTGTGTTGTGTCCTGCGATGATAAGTGATACCAAAATTCCTTGTGTAGGCCCCGTGCTGCAGTGAACTAGCTGCTAAGTCTCTCTAGATAGAGAATGTAGATACATAAGCATCTGTTTATGTTTGTAATGGTCTATGTCAATATTTGTCTTTTTGGATGGCATTGGCAACATACGATCCAAATGTACGACTATCGGCATTGACATAAAAACGATGTGATGTAATTTGAAATTAACCTTTGCTATATACTCGTGGTATTTTACTTATTTAACCAGGAGACTGCAAAGTTGGATTTTAGATAGCATATTGCATAATTTTATTAGCAATAATTATTTTACTTTAGGGTAAATGATAAAAACTATCCGTTAGCAACATAATCGTTCGGGAAGGGGAAATTGGATTAATCAAATATAGTAGCTTTTAGTAAGCAAATTATTTTTTAATCACTATATTTCAACTTATAAAACGGTATTGTTACAGCACCGATATACAGGTTTTTTTCTAATGTTTTACATATAACAAACACAATATTCAATAAAATAAGCAAAAAAGAAGCTTATGTCTATTTCATACAAAGAAGCAATATAAATAATAATAGTAACATCAACATAATATTATCGATAAACAGTCAACAAAATTATAATAACGTATTAACCAACTCACACCTATATGGAATACCTCTATAACCACATAAAGAAACTCATAACCAACGAACTCACTTTCCTCTCTTTAACTCTGAATATAAATTGTACGAGGTTAATTCGGGAAAAGGGGTTACTACGCGCAACTTGAACCTAATGGGATAACGTCATGATATGCGGGTATTAGTTTTAAACCTATTATTATACCTTAACCGTTCACGGCTTTGAACAATAACACGAAAGTATCAAACGGTGGCATTACTGAGATTATTCTGAATGAAAACCCATTTGTTACTTAAGAGGAAATCCATGTTAATTTATTTTGTTTTGTATATAATGTGTTAGAAAACCTAGTTACGTTATGTTAAACAGTTTTGATTTAGATCTTTAAATTGGGTATAGATTACCGGGTTGGTTGGCTAGGCTTTTGTTAAACAAAGTACTGGTAAAAGGGGGAGACTTTCATCAATTTCGGGATTAAACTACATTTTTCTTAATATTGTCTTACGTTTACGCGAATGTTATACATTGAAATTAAACACTTTATATGAATTTTGTTGCGTTGTTTATTTTACAAGTTAAGTTTAAGTAATTCAAAGTAACGTAGAATTTACTTATAGCAGCACGTATAATATTTATAACAGCATGAAATCTGTCACCCCGTGAACATTTGTTTTATAAAGTAAAGGTAGCTGCCAAGAACATGACCTCCTTGATGGTAAGCGCCTCTTGTAGCCTAAGACTCGCGCTTTGAAGAAATAAAAGGAAGCTATTATAACTTTGCTATCAGCTCAGCATTTCAGACGAATTAAATATGTAGTTTTATTTATTTAATTACAAATATATACATGTACAATATAATATAACAGCAGTCAATGTCAACCTGTAAATTTTTGAAATGCCAGATATAATTGAAAGCACCATTGTGTCTGGCCGCTGGTGTGCCGCTTCGAAGGAAAAGGTTAAAAATTTTAGAACTGACTTTTTTACATAGGTACATGTGTAGATATATATTATTTTGTATGTTGCCGGGAAAGGTAGGATTGCTGCGAGTTTTAATATGCTACTATAGGAATACTTATTAATCACATTCACTCCCAACGCATTCTGAACCAGAACTTATTATTACTATACGATACTTCTCGTCGAAATAGGATAATTCGCGTTTCTTTCTGTAGAATATAGTTTCTTCGATCCCGTGGCATAACTTTGAGCTTTTGTTTACCGCCGATTGTGAGCTGGTGTTATAGTAATAAAAATGGTGACAATGATCACTGCAAAATTTATTTTTAACATTTATTTTTCGTTGTGGCAATATAATATTCTAAACATGATTAATTAAGATGGCTATTTGTACTCCAACATTTTCGGATAAATTCGGACATGCTATATGTATCCCTAAAAGTCATTACCTACACTTAATTACAATTAGCTGGTCAATGTGATAGAAATTCGCAGTATAATATAAACATTTTTTTCAAAGCATAATATCCTTTCCAATATATATTACTAGATTTATCTCCGGTTTTGCTCGCTTTTTCTGAACGATAGGTACTCTATATCCTTTTCTGTACCCCTAACAACGTTTATCCAAAATTTCATGATTATCGATCTAATAGTTAAATCGTGAAAGCGTTACTAACAAACAAACTCGCAGTCACATTTATAATATTAGTTAGGATATATGACATTTAATGAAATTTTTCCATAGACATTTAGTTAGACCTTACTTATCACACGATGTAGACAAGCCGACTCCACACTTTCGTCTCTTACCGCATCGTACACTTGGCCTCTGTCTATACCGGCCGGACTCGCTTACGTGACATGAATAGAAACCCATACTCTTTGAGCGCGAGCCTTTAAGAATATGCCTATTATTTTCTATGTACGCTCAAGATTATTTCATTTCCTTTTTTCTATACCAAATGTATGAGGGTATTTTGCCAGAACATCTAAAAGACAATTCGTCATCATCTTTAGCTTACTATTGTTCACGTTTCGACAGGCTCCTCTTATTGAGAAAAGATATGTACATATTATGAGCTCACGTTGCTTTTATAATATTATGCTTATACTTCTTGAGTTGGAATAGCGTAGCAATAGTGTCTTCATCACCTATCAAGCTTTCGAATATGCGATGAATCCTATAAATTAATTATGAATTAGATAAAATACAAGGATAACATATACATACATACATATTATCCTCCCTGATCTCAAGTCTATTGTATATACAATAGAATTAGAATCAGGGTAAGAGAATGATGTTACTTAATTAATCCCTCTTAAGATAACATAACATTTAAACTACAATTCTATCGAAGTGCCATTGGCCAATAGAAAGCCTCGTTGCCAGACAACTGGTTTACTGAACTAATAATATAAAAAACTAGCAAGAACTGTCCAATAAGGCTATTTGGTACAATTTATTCGTTAGATAGAGTCCGGTTTGGGAATTAATAAAACCTAATATCAGAAAATTACGCTCCCACGCGGCTCGCAATGAAAATCTTTTAACGTTTAGGGACACTAAAGCTTGGTAATTTATTCGTCATATTTGCAATATTTTCCAAGTTGACCTTAATATGTTGTTAAATCAAGTATTTTACACTGATAATGCTGAAGTATTTTAGTAAGTAGCCCTCTGTCGTTGGTTCGTTATTGGCTCATTGGTACATGGGAATATTTTTGACAGTGAGCTCGTAAATTTGATTAAGATATAAATCGAGTGTTATGTAAAATAAATCTATATTACAGAACATGTGAAGTATCACCTACTTCACATGTTCTGTAATAAAGATTTATTCGTTTCACGTTTTAAGGTAACAATTCTTTCATATCACTTTTTTTGATAAGCTGTTGAAAACCGCACAACCAGTGCTTTATCAACATCCTAGCACTTTACATAGCTTTTCATTACTCTTACGTATGCAATAATAATGCTTTTGGAGATACTAACAAGGCCCGGGTCTTTCCTGTAAGGAAAACCTACAAGAATTAATTTGGAAACAGTAATTATGCTCATACTGAGAACATTTTGATAGAAAACTCTCAGCTCACCACCGGTGGCCATTATCAAAGAATCATGTGCTAGTTTTGTAAAATTATCAAAGCTTTGGTTTATACACAAAAATATGTATACCCAGTTATAGTAGCATTGACCTTCTATCTAATCCTTTCTTTTAAAGTTTGTACCTACTTTTTTAAATCCAATTCTTATAGCTTTTAAAGTTACAAGATGACCGCTGTTTTAATAGATCAAGTGTTCAAATGACGCTGTTTCCACGGCTGGTAGCTATTCAAAGAACTATAACGTATTATTGGGGTTAATATAAAATAGTATAATATTAGAGGAAAGAGATGTATACACAAAACATATTAAAATAAACTACTTTATACTGATTTCGTCGCGTTGTTTATTTCAAAAATATTTTTGTGATATAATTTGAAACTATTAAACTACTATTGGACACGTTGTTAGACTCCGTTGAGAAGATTGAGAATTTCCTAACAAAGGACAGAGGTGTACTCGTAGAGACCAGGTGCCTATGAATAGCAATAAGCATATTTGTAGGACTTAAAAATACCTGGCTAAACGTAGATTTAACCAGGCGGTCTCGATGGCGTAGTGGTTGGTGTAACCGACTGCCACGCGGGTTCGATTCCCGCACAAGACAAACATTTGTGTGCATGGACATGGATGTTTGTCTTGGTCTGGGCGTTTCTATATATAATATGTATGAATTTACAAAAAAAAGTACTTATATATGTATGTTTATCCATTGTCTAGTACCCATAGTACAAGCTCTGCTTAGTTTGGCCTAGATGGTGTTGTGTGTATGTGATAGAATATTATTATTATTAAACATATAAGCTTGTTGCCATTTATTGGACAGATTCCTAGACTCCGTACTGCCACGTAGAATTTCTTAACAGAAGTCAGAGATGTACATCTGCATATGCTTGTTGCCATTCATTGGACATATCGCTTGATTTCATTCTACCATTAAAATGTTCCAAGCAGGAAGCCTAATATCAATGTACTAAACACACATACTATTGGATGCTAATCTGTAACCTTACGATGAGTCACAAACATACACATAAACTTAAAGTTCATCAAATCACTAAAATAATACTTGTATTACTTACTGGTTCGCTATTTTCCTCACGGGTGCTCTCTTGGAATCAAAACCATGTGTTTGCGATTATTCCTATCTCGTTTCCTTCACACGTTCCCATCTCACGGCCACTCAAATCAAACCAAGGTTGGCACAAAATAAAACATGTTATTTTGTCGGCCTCGATGGCGTAGTGGTTAGTGTAACCGACTGCCACGCCTGAGGTCGCGGGTTCGATTCCCGCACAAGACAAATATTTGTGTGCATGAACATGGATGTTTGTCTTGGTCTGGGTGTTTCTATGTATAATATGTATGTATTTACAAAAAAAAACGTATATATGTATGTTTATCCATTGTCTAGTACCCATAGTACAAGCTCTGCTTAGTTTGGGCTAGATGGTGTTGTGTGTATGTGGTAGAATATTATATTATATTATATTATTGGTCTTGGTTGTTTGTTTCGCAATATAAACCACTATTTTTAGATTTCTGTTGAGTAAATACTTTGCTTGCACGGATTGCGCTGTTGTTTGAGTGATTACCTTGTCACGGTTAATTCAAAAATTGTTGTTGATTCAACCCAATACGGAACAAACATTCATATGATTCACTTATGTATAGTTGTTTCTAGACTAGGTGTCCTTTTTGTCTGTTGTTCAAATGTTTGTGTACGATAAAGAAAATATATTTTATAATACATAATACCAGTCCTGTATTTAACTGTCCCGCTGCTGGGCACAGGCCTCTTCTCAATGTTCTCAAAGTTAGGCCATAATCCATCACGCTGGCCAAGTGCGGGTTGGCAAACTTTACATGTCTTCCAGAACATTTTGGGAAACGCTCAGACTTGCAGGTTTCCTCACGATGTTTTCTTACACCATTTAATGCAATAGTGCAGTCACCAGGTATTTCAAAGCAAGAAATATATTTTTTTTGTAATATCACAGTACAAAGTATAAATCTTGACATGACAGCCATGACTATAATATACAGAGTGTCCGGTAATTTATGGATAACCTGGAAATGTCTTATAGTGGAACTGACGGCCGTTCAGAAAAAATATGAAAAGCTACTACCTACCTGAGCTAATATATGTGTTTTTTTTTATTACCATATATAACTTTCTTGTATACTACGACAATAAATTAATAAAATCCATCGGTTTTTTGTTGTTTTATTATTAAACACTAATTATGCTAATAGATAGACAGTCAAAAGTATGCTATGCTATATAGCTTGCACTTTTTAATATATATGTTTTTTTTCTTTTTTTCTGAACAGCCTTCGGTTCTACTATATTAACGCAACGAAAAGCAGTCAACCATTTATTAGCTTTCACATTACCTACAAAGATCGATACACACGTGTTCGCACGCAACGCAACGAAAAATATTGTCGTGTAAGAAAATTATGATCGGTGTTGATTACTGTAATTTTCATGGGCCATTACACGAAACGAGCGCGGCTCCTATCGGAATAAACACCATTAGCCAGATATGTGTAAGGGAGGCAGTTTCTGATGCGATTTTTGGCCGTGAAGTGTGTGATTTGTGTGTGAGGAAGTGAAATGAACCGAGTGAAAAAGTATGATGAAGTTATTATTTGGCGCAGTATTAAATAGGATTGATGGCATGACGATGAAGGTTACCAACCTGCACTGAGCGAGCATGATTTATTTTTAAGGTGGTAAACACATTTTTAATAATTCAGACTAGCTTTTGCCCGCGGCTTCGCTTGCGTTAATAATAAACATAATGATCTAGTAGTTAAGGCGTGAAAGCGTAACAAATAAACACACATTTGCATTAATAATAATATAATAATAATAATAATATTCTATCACATACACAACACCATCTAGCCCAAACTTGTACTATGGGTACTAGACAATGCATAAATATACATATATACTTTTTTTTTGTAAATACATACATACATATATATTATACATAGAAACACCCAGAACAAGACAAACATCCATATCCATGCACACAAATGTTTGACTTGTGCGGGAATCGAACCCGTGACCTCAGGCGTGGCAGTCGGTTACACTAACCACTACGCCATCGAGGCCAACAATAATAACTTAATAATAATAAATTAACCAATAATATTAGTTAGGATTCGAATTGAGATTCGAATTAGGATTTAATCTTGACAACTGTATGTAAAAATGTATGTACAAACAATGTTTAGGCTTTAAATTCCGATTAAGACGACTTGGTCAATAGGCTCAGACTCGACAAGTCAGGAGTAAGGTAGGTAATTATAGTTCTTGGCAATGGCAGCATATGTGCAGCGAGTAAGGCTATTGCTGTCTTTCAGGTACAGTTTCAGACTCCGTCCTACTGCTGAAATATTTTTGACAGAAAACCCAATAACTCTTTATCCGATCTGAGAATCGATCCCGAGAGCTTAATTACTTACTTTTATAATGAGAATTTGCCTATGCCTAGCAGTAAGATAATATAAAAACATGGCTAAAATTAGAAACTAGCTTTTGCCCGCGGCTTTACTCGCGTAAAAGTAGGTATGGTTATGGTGAGAGAGGGAACACCCCAGGTTTCTTTAGTGGGTATACCAGCACTCGGCTGGTAAGTCCCACACGCCCCGCCGGTGCAGTCCCCTAGCCGGCGGGTAGTGCATCAAGCATTTTTTCCTGGGTAACAAAAAAAAAAAAAAAGGTTATATTAGTAACAGAAATATTCTTAATAAAATATATATTATGTTAGTCAGTGATAATATCGCTTTCTAATAGTAAATTTTAATCAGTTGATTGGTTACATCCGTACAAACAAACAAAAGATCAAATCTTTCCCCTTTATAATATTAGTATAGATATAAAAATATGATCTTAATAAACATACAATATCTTAAGGACTTAATTTACATTAAGTAAACTAAATCTCATTAACTCTCACATCGGCTCGGGAATAGAAACTGAAGCCACACAATCCCCAATTGCGATACTGTTCACACGTACACTGTAGAACATACGAGACAATTATATTAAACTAGCTTTTGCCCGCAACTTCGTTCGGAAACAGTACTTTTTTCCTAGATGAAAAGTTCCCTATATGGTACGTGGTACTACATAGGGTACTTTTCATTCAGGAAATAAGTGACAATTTGTATGCAAAATTTCACGATGATCCGTCATAACAAACAAGCTCACGTTCGCATTTATAATATTAGAATGAATACAATATGCATCACGCAGCACTTTTCTAGACCCAGATATCGAAATGCAAGTGCGTCAGTTATTTTACTTGCACTAACGGTAATGTTCCGGGTTAATATATGACAAAATACTCGATTCGACCAAATATCTACTAACAAGTAGATATTTCGTCGAATCGAGTATTTTGTCATTATTGTAAAGAGCACTAAACGCTCACAGGAAAATTATAAAGTATCATCGTGAATGGTAAGTTTTATCCCAAACAAGGTGTAATCGTCATCAAAAACACATCGCAAGGCTAGGTCAGGCAACGCTTTGTTTACAAACACGCGTATGTCTTGTTGACCTTCTTGAGTTGCATTACTCATTGTATTGGATGTAGAAAGCATGTTGGAAAAGTGTGATTATATTATAAAGATCACGCTTATGTATCGTTCCGTTAACTTAAGTTTTCGTCAGTCGCGGGGGACTTTACAAACATGCAAACAACGGACATAAAGAACACCCAGACTCGGAACAACCATTTGTGGATCACACAAAGTTTTGTCCTGTGTGGGAATCGAACCCACAAGACTCGATGCAATGGCATTGGCGAGGCAACCACTTAAACTAATACGCTGTCGTGCAGTATATCAAATAAGTAGCTTACGATATGTAAAAATTCACCATGAGATGATTTTCTGTCACAAAGAAAGATTCTTCAACCAGGCGGCTGCAGTCCCACGATTAAGGCTAACTTTTTCATTGCAAAACCGAGGCAGTAATTATAGAATAGATCGAATGATCTTAACCATATTTACAATGTACAACAAAAAATACATGTCGAAGTGGCAGCGTTTATTCCGTCCTTATAAGCCATTTTATAGGATCAAAGCACGTGTACGTACAGTAGGAAATGTCGGTTTCAATCAATAGAAACCACGTAGGTAGTCAGATAACTTGTATTCGAATTCAACTAACAACTATTTCATACTAAGAGCACTTATCACTATGAAACGCAATACAGTTCCTATGAGATGTACACTGGTCGACGGTAACACGTAGACTGAGCTCTGTCCATCCTTCGCGCCGCCTCGTAGACTCCGTCTAGCGCCACTAGATGGCGCTGGCGTTCCGCCTTAATGCCTTTCTGTGTCACTAGATGGCGCTAGTGTCCCAACTAAAAGTATTGCCGTTCCGGCATACAGATAATAAATATTTATTAGTACTACAAAATTCGCTTGCGTGATTTAAGATCTACTACTACTTGTATGTAGTAAATAATTATGTACAGCGCCATCTCTTGTCACTAGTTGTAACTTCTTCGCATATGTAAAGTTCATCACAAATCAGCGGCTAGGTATATTAAAGTAGATATACATGTAAACCACGAAAACAAGGAAATGCTTTGAACATTTAAAGGATTCTTATGAATAGTTAAATAACTCGTTTTTTAGAAAAGATACCTGTATGTATACACAATACATATGCTCGTCGTGTAACTAACGACTCCAACTGTGGGTAATATAGCAGCTAATGTGGCTGCGGGTGAATGTTGTAAATGCTTTATACAGTACCATGAGTGCATTACTCTACTACTAACGTAATAGTAACAGGTTACTTTACTCAGCTAGCGATAGAGAACCCTTCTGAATATTAGCTTGGATGACGGTGTCAATGTAAGAGACAAATAATTGCTCTCCTGATATAAGTAAAAAATCATGAAGACGTGCTGTTCGTTTTAAAATTTTATCTGGAGTTCAAATCTCATTTGAATATAACTTAAAAAAATGCTTACGTCATTTTTAAACGATAAACCAATAAGCAAACCATATGAGTTACGCTAAATATTTAGTAGTACTCGTGAAAATTGCCTTTCATTTACAGAAATCAACCTTCCACTGATAATTCGAAAGTGAGTTCGATAGTGAGATATTACAACATAGTTACTGGTGAAAACTTTATAACTTGCCCGCTTCGTGCTTTTATGTTTATTCATGTAGATCACAAAGTAAAACTTATAAACGACAAAGTTCCATTTGACGCATTTACTCGTTGCTTAGCAAGAAAGTAGAACCAATGAAAAAAACTAGCAAAAAACTTACAGCCACTCTTTTAATCAACAAGTTTACAGTACTGTTTATCTTACAAATATTTTCTGTAAGGAGCTGCAACCTTTAAACCACTTACCACTCATGAAACAATCGCAACTTGTTGTTTTGATTGTTTGAATTCCTGCTACGTCACATGTGGCATTGAAATTTTTTGTTCGCGGAATCTCACGAGGACGTTTCGGAATAAAACTTATTTTATAATCAAGATCCATTTGCAGATAAATTTACGTTCAAATCTGGTCACTGGTTTATACGAGGTTATTGGGAAACAAACATCTCAATATCATCAGAGACTTGCCAATTATAGTAAATACTATAATTGGATCATATCATCGTCGTATTTGGATCATATCACAATTCTTTTTATGCTAAATTCTTCAAGCCTCATAACTGGAGATTTTTTGCTGTATGTGGAATGTGGAATGATGTAGGTAGTACCTAGCGATATTGCTCAACTATATGTGCATTGCCGGGCCTAAAACTACAACTAAATAAAATGTACTAACTAATGCATACTTGTCTGCACAGATGGCGTAGTGATTAAGTGGTCGCCTCGCCGCTTCCACTGCGCTGATAGTTGTGGGTTCGGATCAAGGACAAAAATTTGTGTGATCCACAAATGGTTGTTCCAAGTCTAGGTGCTCTTTGTGTCCGTTGTTTTAATGCTTGTAAAATTCCTCACTACACAGGAATTATTCCTAGTGCTGAAGATGTCTTTTAAGAAGAAGAAAAAGAAAAAATGTATACAATACTAGTAAAAGACTCGTGGTAGAGGTTCAATACTCAGTTTAATACGACCTCTGCCCACACAGTGGGTTCATTAAAGCCTAACACCTAACTTTCGGAGTGAAATTCGTTTAAATATGTATGACATTTTGTGTTAGGAAGTAAATACATTTTTTAAGGAAGATATTTATGATGTAAAGTTTAACGAAAGGTATATTAAAAGGCTGGAGTGGAAGAATCGCCATTACCCTTTATTTTATGACAGTGCGATTGAATCGGCTCGCCTGGACAAGAACTATCCGGTTACAGGAAACCGTGATCAATAGTATGTAGGTCTTCGTATTTCAAGTAATACCGTTGGTATTGTATGCAGTTATTGGATACAATATGTTCATCATCAGTCGAGTCTTGGTTGCAAAAATCACTACATTTTATAAAACAAAGTCTCTCGCGGCGTCTGTACGTGATAATCTCAAAAACTACTAAACGGATTTTATGTGGTTTTTACTAATTGATAAAGTGATTCATGAGGAAGGTTTAGGTATATAATTGGTTAAGGTTTTGTACTATCCGTGCGAAGCCGGGATGGGTTGCTAGTATTTCATAAAAGACAAACCCAATAACACTTTTGAAGATTCGAGAAATAAATACGGAACCTTATGTTTGCAAGCAAACATAAGCAATAACAATATTATTGTTTCTAAATCTCACGAACATTTGAAAACCAAACATTTTGTGACACTTTCTTTTAGTTCACAACGCGTTAGTGTAGAACATTATGTCGTAGCACGTAGTACAACTGCTACGACAGTCGTAGCAACTTATAGAGAGTAGTCGTAGGCTGGTAGCGCAACTTATTTTATATAAGAATATAGCTTCATAATTGTACGAAGTTGGTTGATATAAATGGACCAATTATCTAGTAAAGAGAAGTATTTTTTATTACGTTCAGTCGTAACTCGTAGATAATACTTATCGGGTATTATATGACGTGACAATGATGTGCGTGAATGAGAAAGGCATAATATATGAAATCATAAAATGCCTTCGTTGGTAATTTTATTTAAAATACTAGTTTTTGTCCGCGGCTTCGCTCACGTTAATGTAGATTTCGACAAAAAAAATGTATCCCCTGGGTAAAGTACTTTTTTCTAGATGAAATGTAGTTTTTGTTCTTTTCTGTATCCCTTACAACGTGTATGTAATTTTATGATGATCGGTCAAGTAGTAAAGGTGTGAGAGCGTAAAAAAGAAAGAAGTGTTTTGAAAATCACAGTGATAACGATGTTATTGGCAAAGTTGCGTCATCCGTGGCGCAGTGGTAGTGAATGCGACTGCTGAGGTTTCGGGTTCGAATCCCGGGTCGGGACTACATAAAGTTATTTGGTTTTTCTGTTAAGAAATCTCAATAGCAGCCCGGAGTTAGGAAGTTGGCGGTGTTAGACACCCCCGTGCCTCGGAAAGCACGTAAAGCCGTTGGTCCTGCGCAGATGGCCAGTCTCCATTAAGATTTGCCGCCGTGACTGAAATTCGGTCTGGAGGACATTATTATTGTTATTATTGGCAAAGTTAAAGGTAGTCCTTCAATATAGGTGGGCTACAGACTTGTTTGTCATCTTGCTTGTACATTCTACTCCATCCCCATATTATAATTTTACAATACATCGTTCATTGAAGAGGTCTTTGCTCCTCAATCGAATAGGAAAAAGGAAACGTTCTGCAGAAAGATGAAACTTGTCACACACATAAAATATGTTCTAGAGAAACACTTGATAATTTTATCCCAGTGAAACGTTTTTAAGGTATCATAAATCAAAAATCATATAATATATAGGTACTTAGGTCACAAGGAACATTTACGGATGTAAAAATTTATTAGTTTGTAAGTTTCCCGAAGTTACATTAAGGCAAGTTGCTGGGTTCAGCCAAAGGGTTGAGCTTATAAGAAAATACCTGCAAGAAACTCACGGCCAAACTTTTAAATAGCCATTATAAAGCATTTAAGACTTGTTTCGAAGATCAGCTACGTGCGATATATAGAACAATTTTATGTTGTATTTCTATAACGAGTAAGCTTTCAAGACTCTAAGGAGACGCTGTCTCTGTCTCTGTTCTCTAAGGGAACAAAAAAGGACATAGGCAACCTTTAATCCCAAAAAAAGTAATGTTATTAACATAACCTAACCTACATTTACGCGAGCGAGGCCGCGAGCAAAATCTAGTATCATAACAATATATAAAATTTTATGTTATTCTAAGAAACTCGCTCAATGAACACGAGAATTTGTCTAGTTTTTATAAGAACCATATTTACTGCAACGTTGCAAAGATCTATAGCCTAGGGTCACCGTTTCTTTAATTACTAACAGTAGTAATATAACATAGCAAACTAATAAAAGTCAACGAAGCCCCGTAGTTAAACAACTCCAGTTCCAAGTTTGGTGCCTCATCAAATATTCTGACGGTACCATCAAGTTCGCGGTCGAGAGCAAATAAAGGCGGGATATTACACACGGTCCGTATTTAACATGTCTCATAATATAATATAATATCTGGGTTAACTAACGCTGTTTGGCTTGCCACAATATATCCGAGCTAACTTACAAATGCACTGTACAACTTGTAGCAGAATGGCGTAGTCGAATAAAGGGACGGTATGTGCACATGGTAAATAAGCATCTCAAATTAAGTAGTATGTGTGAGTTGCTAGAATGCAAGATATAAATGCCTTGTGTTAGCCAATGAGACGACGAAACACTATTAAGAATTTTAATGATGATAATAGCAGTCTAGCCAGCATCCCAACTTTTTTTAAGCGTTAACTGGCACTCATGAACTTTGTTTTCCCATATCACAGAAGCAATGGAAAAATAATCTTCTTCTTTTCTTTTCGTGTGGTTAGTGGCCAACCTGTTGTCAAAAGTTGTTCAAGCCGCCCGTAGGCCTCTGACATGGCTTAACGACTGCTGTCAATTTGAAAACAACCAGGACTAATTTTCACGTGACCTCCGAAGCACGAAGACATTCAGATGAAATACCACTAAGCGTTGAAATTAAACACTTTATACGGATTTTGTCGCGTTTAAAGTAAAATAAACAACACGACAAAATCCGTGTAAAATGTTTAATTTCAATGTATAACATTCGCGTAAACAAAAGACAATATTACTACTAAGCGGTCACCCATCTATAGACTGACCGCACCCAACGTTACTTAACCTTGCTAATCGTTTACCGATCAGTGAATGCAACTGGCTATGAGACACAACACAACACAAATAAAACCTAACGTAAACTACATAAATAGCAATTAAGCACACGTCCCACTTGAAAGTACGCGGTTATTTTAGTCGGCTCCCGACCCGTGGTACAACCAATTGAACATCGCAGTTGTACCACGGTACTAGTTGGATATAATTCAACCGTTGTACTACGGGTCATAATAATAAAGAGCAAAAAAAAAATATTGTTACAACTACAACAGTTGAACCATGGGTAACGGAAGTAAAGTTACCCATGGTTCAACTGTTGTATCATATTTTTTTTTGCTGTTTATTATTATGACCCGGAGTAGAATGGTTGAATTATGTTCAACTATTTGTACCACGGGGATAGGTACCTAAAGTCTATGATTGCTTGCAATAATATCGCATCTAACTATCGCTCAAAGAGCTCCCGCGTTGACGTAACTGAGTCGGCTGTAAAGAGCGGCTAAAAGCAATTGAAGAAGTTAAAAAAAGCTATGCAAGTCTTACACGCCTTAAAATTTTAGTCTTTCCAAATACCATCTTCTGACCTATGAATAATTATTGTGACACAGGACTCGATACGTATTCAAACAGTGGACACAAGGATCACCCAGACCTAGAACAATTATTTGTGGATTTTAGAATTTTTTGCCCAGTGTGGCTATTGAAACTAGAACACTAGGCACCGTGGCAGTAGCGAGGTAACCACCTCAACCGCTATGCCATCTGTATAGCTGTATGTTAGGTACTTGCACGATCAAGCAAAATCATATGTAATAATACTTATTAACTTTAGGACAGATAGCACTTGCCATCACCTAAAACTTATATATATATATTTTTTTTTATGGCATAGTTTGGCAAACGATCAGACGGATCGCCTGATGGTAAGCGATTACCGCCGCCCATGGACACCCGCAACCCCAAAATAGTTACAAGTGCGTTGCCAGCCCTTTAAAAAGGAATGAAGGAGGGAAAGGACAAAGGAAAGGATAGGAAAAGGATCGGGGTAACTGGGCCTCCGGCTCTCTCACTCACCGATACGAAACGCAACAGTACGGGTACCGTTACTTCACGCCGGTATTAGGTAAGAGGGTAGTACTACCCCGGTCGATCCGGCCCATTCATGCTGAAACATATATATATATATATATATATATATATATATATATACACGTATCAGGCTAGGGATCCAGTAATTCAAATAGTCAAACCCAAGAAGAAGCAAACCACAGCTAGACTGCATGATACTTTGAGCTTATTCTGCGTAAATAGAAACACTAATGATTAAATTATGTTCGGGTACTTTGAAATAACTATTCTGGAACATTGAGAGACAGCTACCATCTGCTGAAAAGCAACCGAAACGTCGGGGAAAGTGTAAACCTAAATATATTAAAAGTTTTAATAATTTTATTAGCTTAAAGATTAGTAAAGTTCAATATTAGTAGTAGTAGTGTAATAGTTTCTAAATTATGTAATACAGTGTTAAATAAACAACGCGATAAAATCCGTACAAATGAGTTTAATTTCAATGAATAAAATTCGCGTAAACAGAAGACAATATTGTAGTATATCTTAGTAAAGCAATACAGATAATCGAGGTGCCTGATTCAAGGTCTTTTTCATCATTTTTCACCTACATCTTTATACACGAATTTAAAAAAATCACAATTGGAAGATTGAAAAAGAAACAAATTGCTTATAACTTAATTTATTTTAAAATAAAACTTTTACAATTTATTATATCTATTTAGCCTTAATGCCTATTCGAAGTGTGAATATAGAATGATTTATTATAATTCTTACTAATATTTTAATCCAAAAGTAGCTCTATATTTTTATTACTTATTCACGGCTAAACCACTCAACCAATTTAGATGAAATTTTATATAGAGATAGTTTAAAACCTGGGAAAGTACATGGGCTACTTTTTATTGATGTAGATAGGTACCACACGGGTAGAGCTGCGCGCAAAACTTAGTATTCAATAATTAAGAAAACATAGTATGTGTGTTATAAAATGTATAAGACACTCGTCGTTTCTGTCGCGCGATGTTTGTTCCAATTTATATTTGTCAGCAAGTATAAAGTGCTACGTCGGCAATTCCCCTTAGGTAGCAATGCGTAACACTCGCTTTGTGTTTCATATGAGACTTGAACTCACAATACTATTCTCAATGCACAATTAACCATTTATTAATCCATGCACTATCCATGCAGTTCATTTAACAATCTAAAGATAACTTTAGTTATAACGGAAACATTTCTTCTGCCTAATTCACCAAATATTATTTCTGTGACCATACTTAAATATGAGTTGAATGTTACGCCCACGCTTGGGGAAAAGGTTGAAGGCAATACGTGACGTTATTGTAACACTTATGAATGAATGCCCAAACCTTAAGACCCGTTTTGACTTATGATAAAAATTGCGAAACCTTTAGGTAGATGTATTTTTTTAAATAACATACCTACAAGTATATATATAGTGAATTGTAAGGATAGACGAGTTTTGTTTTAGTTCGTAACAGAGGGCGAAACTTGTTTTACTGTCGTATAAATATAACAGTTCCAGACCATGAGATCTTTGATTTTCTGTCAAGATATTATCTGCAGAACCACGAGCTGCTACTAAGAATTTTTTGGCAGAAAATCACTATAGCACCTTGCCTGTCCGATAATCGGGCGAGTCCGTATTAGTAAGACAAAATAAAAACTAACGGTACAAAATATATTATAGTAAATATATAAAATAGCTGGTTTAAACAGCGCTGTAAAATTTCTAAGCTATTGACTGGAAAAGTGTTTTGAAGACTGCTTAGTGCTGACAGCATTGCCACGTTGAATGACAATGCTATTTCTTTACATACAGTAAATATTATCAAAACTTTCGAATCTCCTTTGACAAAGATGTCCCTTTATATGAATATAATTAATTATATTTATATAGTACCGTGAACTATAAATATATTTTATTCTTTTGTTTGAATGGACTTTGTAACTTTTCACCATGTTATCCAATTAGTAAGGACTGCATGGAAAGTACAATGCAGTGGTTTAAATGGCAGTCTTATTACTATATCATCAGTATTTTGGGTCCGATACCTACACAAAACGTAATTTTGTGCGATCTACAATAGAGGATCCAAACCTGAGTATATTTCGTCCATACTTTTAATCTTTTCAATGATTCATTTAGAAAACTGTGTAGCAACAAAGAGTGTCAATAGCAAGTTAGTTACATGAAGATAATGTCCTTTTTAACTTTTTCATAAGCTCCTGTAGGACCAAAAAATATGATCACATCACAATAAATTAAAGTGAAAGTTTCTCAGTAAAGACAAAGTGATCAATTTTACATTTGAAATTATAGCCATGTCTTCGAAGTGAATAAGGTCTCTTAGAACATATACCTCACTTCTTCTAACTCCCACGCGAAACGATGAATCAATTTTATCTTACGGTTCTCGCACGCTTAATCCGTTTTTGGACAAACTTGGGAGGATAAAAGCTTCCATTATCACCGGACAAACTCTTGTTTTACTAGAACAGAACCGCACAGTGCTTAAAGTGGCCACCTTGCCAGGCAATAGGCCTAAGTAGGTCGAACTCTTTTCGTAAAATAAGTGTTGCACATAATTATTTCAATGCTGTGGGTACTTTGTATCCGTTGATTCGACATTTATAACCTGCCCAATTTATATATGCCTCATTAGAAACTTTTTTAAATCTGAATTGTAATGTTTATTCATTAGGTAACAAGCTTTTGCTTGGGAACAGTACTTTTTTCTGGGTGAACAACCTACGTCATTTTCTGTACCCTAGACAACGTGTATGCGTATGCATTAAAATATGATGATCGGTCAAGTATCATAACAAACATTTAAACAAACTCGCGTTCGTATATATAGTATTAGGCCGGTATTCTTTTTTTTAAGAGTAATAAAGTCGGCTGTACTTTAGCTGGAAATCAAACTAACTAATCCCCAATAGCAAATTTTATTTATTTTTATTAAAAACATAAATAATACAAGTTACAATTTAAATCTAATGCCTTATCCATTGAAGTACTGCTTTGCTTGCTTGCTTTTAAATAAAGGTAGATATATAAAATATTTCATACACGATCATTATGGTTTCGTATTTTCATATATCCACAACAAAGTAAAAACTCTCATTCAACATGATATTACAAACTGCGGCCGATCCCAATATAAACTTTCATGAAAATAGTTTGACGTAGAAAAGTTTCGCGTCACGCGAAATTGATTTCCCAAAGGTGTAGCCTTTAAACGAGGTTTTAATATTCGGCCCTTCAAAGTGTGATGCCCACGTCGCATTTGCATAAGGTTTCTATATAATATGATGGGCTTTAATATTACGGCCTTAGTTGAAGTATTTTGCAGATAAATGTACGATGTCGACGGCACTATTTTACTTTGAATCATATACGTTCATAGTCTTTTGTATTTTAGAAAAAGACAACTCCCGCACTAGTAATATAGGTAAAGCCTGTATTGCGGGGTCTATACAAACATTCAAACAACGGACATAAAGAAAACCAAGACTCGGAGCAAGCATTTGTGAATCACACAAACTTTTGTCCCGTGTGGGATTCGAACCCACAATACTCGGCGCAATGGCAATGGCGAGGCGAGTACTTAAACCACCAGCCAACGCCAACGCCATCTAATCGAAATTCTTCTATAGTAGATAAAATCTGGCGACCCTTCTTTGAAATAGCAGTTGATACATCAGTTCTCCTTTGGCGATCACTTGCATCCTCTTCTTCATCAGTAACAATGCTTGGCTCAAGTGGGATTATGGCCAAATCATATTTTAAATCGTTGTCACTATCTTTGGCCAAGGTGTTTATAACTTCTTCTACACCCCTAAAACGATTGCTGCTACTAGAATATTGCTTGAGACTTATTTTGATTACGTAAAAAATAAATTTTGCACTTGTAGCCATTGTGCCAATGTTGGTACATCTATGTTTAGGTAACTATATCTTCTTTGTAGCTAAACAAACAGTATCAGAATACTTTTATGTGCTAAGTAATTTGGTTATCATATGATAACGTAAGCAATGATAAAATAATTAATTACCAATGTTATCAAATAGTAAAAGAGTACACTTACCTCCGCTGTCGTAACAATAACAAACTTTAACAATTAAAAAAACATATATTTATAAACATATACTCAGTCATTGATTGTTATGCGAAACCAACACAATCTTAACTGCACAACGAGAAAATAAGTGAGTGGTAGTCACTCACTTATTTTATTTATTTATACACATATCTTTATTTAAATATATCCCCATTTTATAACTGTTCCCAAATTAACACAGTGGTCAAGAATGGGTTAATGTAAAAGTTTGTGAGGTTGGATGGATGTATATATTTTTGTTACTCTTTCACGCAAAAACCACTGAACCGATTGCAATGAAAATTGGTATGTAGATAGCTGGAGACCTGCTTTAACACATAAGTTTCATCCCGACATTCCCACGGTATCGAGACTTACGCGGCCAAAAACACAGTTCGCAGCTAGTTAAAATATATATCGTAGATACCGCCAACGTAACCAGGATACTGGGAAAGCGCTATCATTGAAGAATATATCCGTGTATCGTATCGTTGTGCCTCCACTTATCGTACGATGCATCTACAAAAGCAGTTCGGCTCGATTTATGGCCACTCGTTGTGAACGTAGTGATGTTTTATGCCAGCATTCTGCAATATTTAAGCCGTGGATTGAGGGACTTTGCTTTAATATTTAAACAGGCAAAAATGGGTTGTGTTTCTGTAATGATTTGTGACAATACGACGCTTCTTTATTTTGAATTGTTCAGATGGCGTTGTAATCTAAGTAACCGTACTTACATACTTCTAATGTTCCGAGTTTTGTGGATCCTGATAATTATATTAGCCCTGTATTAAACTGTCCCACTGCTGGGCACAGGTCTTTTCTCGGTGTAAGAAAGGTTAGGCCATACTCCACCGTGCTAGCCCAATACGGTTTGGCAGACTTCACATGTCTTCGAGAACATTATGGATAACTCTCGGACATACAATTTCCCACATGATATTTTCTTCACTGATAGATCAAGCCATATTCAAATATTTAATACGCACAGAACTTGGAAAAGTCATAGATATACGCCTCAGGATCGAACACGAGACCTCTGCGTGTCAGACCAACGGTCTGCCACTAGACCATCGCTACTGTTTCTTTCTGATAGGGAATAAGAAAATGTGTGATCTACAAATTATTTTCGGAGTCTGGATGTTCTTTGCGTTCGTTGCTGGAATGTTTGTAAAGTTCACCACGACGCAGGAATTGTTAAACCGTTAATACTGAAATTTAGATATGATTTACTCCTGCCTAGGCCATATAACTATCTCCAATATCGAATTTAAACTATCTACGTATGTAAGTTTACAATATAATATATAAAACCTGACAATGTATGCGACTTTTTATGTATTACGTAAATCTCTTTAAACTACACATAAAACGTCTTTACAACTTGATTGATAGGCATAAAATTTTGAATAATTTACCACTCACCACGTCAACTTGCAATCAGTAGCCACATTCTGTGCGTAGTACATGTCTGTTTATGTATAGTGTATATTAATATACGTCCCATCGCGGGTAACCAATGTACGTCTATAATTTGGCTTCACGCATTTACCGCTAAACCACGTGTCCGATGAGCATCGTCTAACCACTAGCTAGATATTCATGCGTTGCTAGGATGGGATAGGAATTCCTTGTATGCAGAGTATTTAGAGGTAGTCCATACCTGATATATATGAAACAATTTTTGCTAAATTAAAGGATTTATATAATGGCAATAGCCTAGTGGGTGACTGATACGCATAGGTTTCGAGTTCGATCCCAAGACGCGCATCTAATACGCACATAAATTCGTAGAGTCAGACTCTACGAATTTATGTGCGTATTAAATAGTTATATATAGTTCGCTTTAACAGTGAAGGCAAACATCATGAGAAAACCTGTATGTCTAAGAGTTCTTCGTGATGTTGTCAAAGATATGTGAAGACTGCCAACCCGCAGTGGGTCACACAGTGGACTATGGCGTAACCCTTCTCACGCATAGAAAGAGCAGCGATAGCTCAGTGGGGAGACCAACAGACTGCAATGTAGAGGGTCTCGGGTTCGAATCCACCTCGCGCACCTTTGACTTTTAAAAAATATAATACTTTTAGAAATTATGTGCGTATTGATTGACAATTAGCGCCTACTCCGTGCCTCGAAGAGCACGTTAAGCCGTCGGTCCCGGCTGCCATGAACATCTATGGCAGTCGTTATTGGGGAAGTCGACACAAAAGATCCCACTGGGTCGAAGTGTCGCCGGTATGTACTGACTGGCCCCCACACAAGATAAGATAAGATAACCCTTCTCACGAAAAGAAACCCATGCCCAGCAGTGAGAAATTTTAATACAGGGCTGATATTATTATATGTAACAAAATAAATATATCACGATTACCATACATAGACTTTCGTCTGTATATACGATTTAAACCGTAGATAATGGATAATCCTAAAACACCTTATGATAGAGCGATTGGTGGCTCTAATTATAATACAAAAATACTTATATGTTTGCCGAGTAACGTACAATATCAAGGCATTTTATCAGAATACTTTGAATTTTCGTATACCTTGGCTACAAATAAATGAAAACCATCTGTTTTTATTGTTATAATGTTTTTCATAAATATGCCGTTAATCTTAAAGCCGCGTTTTCACTAGGGGACATGTCACGGAGACATATCGCCCAACATTTACGCGGTAGGTCTTTGCGACTTTGTGGGACAATGTCGCTTGACATTTGTCTTGTTCACATTACCCAGTGGTGAACAATATGTCGCCCGAGGAGGTAGTGGTGTTTAGTGCGGCTTACATAATCACTCGGAAGACTAAAGCAAAACCTAAAAATAAAAAGTGGTGATTTCAAGAATATTTGCTACCAAGGGAAACGTCAAGTTTAATAAGCAGTATTCGAATGCGCGACGGATCTTTCGAAAATTTTACTAAAATGTCTAATAGCCCTCTTCCACTACAATAGATTTTGTGAATCGCAATTTTTTTCTCTCTCTTATAAACTGAGACCGTATGTTGTGTATTTTCAATTCGACGTCTTTTCTAGGTATATTCAATGTAGTCGCGATATACCCTCAAGCATATTTTTTTTATTTTGTTTTTATAATCACGGTGTGAAGTATCCCACAATAATTGAAAATGTTGGTACAACTCGATGAGGGTCAATACATACAATGGTGACACTTGGTTGTCGGCTTCCTACCGGCTATCTTGTAGAGGTACTCTCCGAAACAGCCGTGTCCGGAGAGCACCTTGGACCACACTACTGCCATTTCGGAACACAAAGCGACACACGTCCTCACTATTCAAAGCTTGTCGGGCGACTGTCGAGGGACACGGAGGTCGCGCGTGTCGACGCTCGCAGAGCGTCGACTTGCAGCAAGTCCCGCGACCCGTAGATGTCGCAAGTGACATCGCGCGGGACACGTATATTTCGTGTCGAGCAACACAGCCGCGGGACAATGATGTTGATTGATGATGATGATGGTGATTTTATTATTTGTATTTTATTTTGGGAACTCAATATTTATTAATATTATAACGAGGAATGATTTGTTTTTTTGTTTGTTAATAAGGATTTAACTCAAAAATTAATTAACTGATTTAAAAATTATTTCACTATTGGAAAGCTTTATTCACCGAGTAACATAGACTATATTTTATTAAAAATAAATATAACATAACCTACTTTTAAGCGAGCAAAGCCGCGGACTAAAGCTAGTGACTTATAAACATGAATGTGAGTTTTTTTGTTACGTTTTCACGCTTTTTCTATTAGACCGATCATCCTGTAATTTTGTATACATGTTTTCAGGATACTAGAAAAGAACATAGGGTACTTTTCATCCAACAAAAAGTAGGTACTGCTCTCAAGGGATAGTAATTTCTAACAAAATCTAGATGAACACGAGCGATGCTGCGGAAAAATCTAGTAAATAATATATAACATACTCTTAAACCCGATATGAGTTATCTGGGAATAATATCGGCGAAGCCGCGAACCGAAATTACAATACTCTATTTGAACGTAGGAAAGAGAAGCATACGAGCAAAACGTATCGGACGCGAATCACCGCCGGTAGTTTATCTCAGACAGCGCACGTACTGCGAGAAATATTCCCAGTACCTAAGCATACCCGTTGAACGAACGTTTCTAGTTTCCGTGTAAGAGTTCTAAGAAGTTTAACTATTCGACGAATGCAGGTGAATATTCTGCTACTCGCCACTCGATGCTTCGTACAAGTTTGTGAAGTAGACTTTATGTAGCAATTAATTTAGTTTAAACGAACATTTAGCAAGAGCAGTTGAAACTTTAAATTGGCGAGTATTGTTACACATATTGTACACAAAATATTCCTAACTAATATTATAAATTCGAATTTTAGTTTGTTTGTTTGTTACGTTTTCACGCCTTAACTACACGACCGATCATCGTGAAATTTTGCATACACATTGTCAGGGGTACAGAAAAAGGCATAAGGTTCCTTCCATGCAGAAACTGTTAGGTTTTTTCATTTTTTTTTTACTTGAGGGAATGCTTTGACGCCGACCCCTCCGCGGGGGCGGGGGGAGGGGTTATGTTGAACTCGCCAGGGTAAAAGATAAAGATGGAATAAGAATAATCTACCTCCCGGAATAACCGACTAAACCTACCACGGAGATCCGCCGACCGCTCACTCCGGACCATAGACTGAACTACGGCCGGGTGATGCAGAAACTGACCTAGCCTAACCTACATATATTTACGCCAATAAAACCGCAGGCAAAATCTACTAATTGATATACAGTTTTACTTGAATCGCTTATTTTGACATTGCCTCGGTGACGAGGTGGTAGTAAATGCGACTGCTGGGTAAGGTCTCGAGGCGCATTCCGGGTTTGGGCAAGGTATTATTAGGTTTTTCAAACATGATTAGGTTCGGCCTCTATAACGTGTAGCGTAAAATATTACTGGCAAAATGTGGGTGTAACACACCAGCGCTTACCACTTAGAGAATATAGGTGTAAAACTATGTATGTAGGTATGTGTTTCAATTGGTGGCACATTAATATAATTGTATGTAAAAAGAAATGTAAGTAATGACAGTGGAAAGTACTCTTTTTCTTTAATTCCTTACTCATCTTACTATCTCTGCTTCACCCTACAGTTGACTGGTAGATAATGCCCTCCGCCGATGAACTATTTAGTGCATAAAGCTATAAAATAAAATAATAACTATGAGTAGTATATCGTATTTTATACAGTCATATTGTTTTAGTCAAACAGATGTAACATTTAAACCAGCAAAAGAAAGGGATCATTATATTACTCTTTTAATTTTAAGGTTATTTTACATTATTTGAGTTGAAATTATCAATATAAATTATACGGTATGTTTTATTACCAACAATTAGAAAGCTAAAAGCTTTAATTACTAATAATAAAATTAGAAACCACTTGTAATTTAAACAGTAGGCACCTACTTGTTCAAATTAATGAATCCAAAGAAATCAAAAGAAGTCTAGGTTGTAAGCATCAATATGACAATTCGTGAAATTTTGTGTCACCTTTTTCTACGTATAATTCTAGTCACAAAGCAGTTTTGAGGAAACTAACATAATTAGTAAATAATTGAAATAACTTTGCTCTCTGTTTTGTATATTTATGCTTAACATCAACTATGGAACATTTTAAAGTGGATCTAATTTACAGCATAAAAACTAAGCAACTTGACACCGCCTTCAGCACCACTTAGCATAGACTAAGCGTTTCTACATTTTGAGTATAGAGCATAGTGTCTTATCTATGGTATAAAGATTACTAGCGATTATTTATTACTTTTCCAAAAACAGGTTACCATTTCTAGTTATTATGACACCAAAAAGTCAAAGTCTTCCTTACTCATTCCGTACGTCAAATAGAAGGTACTATCGGATCCATTCAAGGAAATCAACCATTATATAAGGTGGCACAATCACAGGCGCGTTTTAGTAGAGCAGACTGAACCGAGACGAACGGACGCGGTGAGAATATAAATCAGTTAATTCTGTCAGTTTTACTTAGATATTCGGTTGTACATGTGTTCGAGAGTTCTGCTGTTGAATCTTAATAGAGAATCTTTGAGGAAAACATTTGTATCTACTGAGGATGGCAATCTTACTGGTCGCCGTAAAAATGTTATAAAGAAATTATACTGCAAAAGAGATAACATCATGTACGGTTTAGATTGAGTTTATATCTAGACATGAATCCTTGAAGAGAAAACTTTGTACCCCTATTTAAGCATATTGCATATTATATAATATGTAAATAGATAAAAATAAAATAGTTCAGTACCTTCTACTCCTCTGCTTGTCAACCAATGTTCTTTTTACATACATACGATAAATAACAAAAATATTGACAAGCAACGTCAAAATACGTATAATTCCAGAACCTATGGATATATGAATTAAAAATGAAATGAAAGCTATCGGCACTTTTATTTATCGGGTGAGACGTGATAACTGTATTACTTTTCTTACTGGTGGATTTCCTGTAAGGAGAGTGAGTGAGTGAGGAGGTCGAACTGGGTCTTTGTATGTGTCTACATCAAAGTTTTACAGAATTCACTCCAAGGAAGCGTGCTTGCGGTAGAGCATATTTGCTTGGAGCAAATTATTTTTTGCCCTCAGGTTCCACAAGTTAGCACGTGTTTATAATATCAAACTGTCCCACTGCTGGGCACGTGCCTCTTCTCAGTGTGAGAAGGGTTAGGTCATAGACCACCACACTAATGCATGTTGGCAAACTACACATAGCTTCAAGAACATTATAAAGAACCTTCGGACGTGCAGATTTCCTCGCGATATTTTCCTTCGCCGTTAAAGCGAGCGATAATAGGTATAATAGCTTCTTTTTTATGCAAATTAAAATCGTTCCTTGGCAATTTTAAAATGTAAGACAACAGAAATTGTTTACTTCTAGTCATTTAAATAACTGACACTCGACGACACAGAATTTCACAGTAAATATGCCAGAATCTCTAAATAATTTGATAGGTTTCGCGAATTTGTTATTATTGTCTCAATAGTTTAACAAGCAATCTTAATTTAATGTTTCTAGAAATGTGTTTTAATTGCTTGAATGGATTGTGGAATGTGATTGGATTTCTGTAAAGAAATTCTGACTCTAGAAATATGTCCGATATAATAAAATAGACTGAAAATATAACTATTTGGAATATACGACCTAAAATGACAGCTGGCGATGCGTGGGCATAATACATGATTACAAACAGAGTATTTATAGTTTAGCACCTGGACTGTCTTTACTAATAGCTAACTATGGCGCCCTCGATGGCGTAGTGGTTAGTGTAGCCAACAGCCACGCCTGAGGTCGCGGGTTCGATTCCCTCACAACTCAAACATTTGTGTGCATGATCATGGATTATTGTCTTAGTCTGGGTGTTTCTATGTATAATATATATTTACTTATCTGCTCTGTTTGTGACTGTGAAGTGATTGTCCGTAGAGCCTGCGTAAAATATCTGGGGGTAATACTTGACGACCAACTCACATGGAACCTACATCTGGTATCGACTGCAAATAGACTCAGACGCATGATACACATTTTTAAGACCTTGCGTGCGATATGTGATCTGATGTTACTTATCCAGACATACCGGGCATTATGTGAATGTCTTATTCGGTTTTGTATATGTGCCTGGGGAGGAGGTGACAAAACAAAAGTGATTGGAGTAGAACGTGCACAGCGTGCAGTGCTTAAAGTTTTATGCCATCTACCCTTCAGACATCCCACAGCAGCAGTCTATGAACTGACTGGTGTGTTATCTGTGCGAAAGATTTTTATCCACGAATCGTTACGAAGATATCACAAGACAACTGTACCACAATTACCTTTACACCAAAAACGCATTGAACGTTGGCCGGTACCCCACACTAAGTCAGCCTTAGGTCAAAAGCAGTACACATTTTTAGCGCCTTTTATATACAACAAGTATAATAAAATAACCAAAGTTAGTAGGCTTAACAATAATCAATTTAAAAGGATGATCATGTGTTGGTTACTGAAACTGACATATGAAGAAACGGAAAATCTTATCAAAGTTTAAGACAGGCCCACACATATATAAATAAATACACACACTTACATACACACGCACACACACTCACGCACACACACATAAACACACACACACACACACACACACATACACATTCATCTACAAAGACATGTATGCTTGGATATTATTACTATTCTTATGAAATTATCAATACTTATTATATTTTTTTTTTTTTTACGTTTATTTTAGTTAAATTATAAATTATGAATTGATTGTATTATAATGAAATTACCAATTGTATCTTGAAATAATTGTTACATATAAGCGGGGAAGACACTGACTCCTGCAACACAGTTTCGACTAGCGTGGGAGCCAGAGTTTTGTTATATATTGTGTTCTTTTCTTTTTTGTGTCAATAAATGATTATTATTATTATTATTATGGGTTATAAAATATTTCAATTCTCAGCTTTGATGCTGGTGGGTGTGAACCTGTCACGGGCTTACGCCAAGTGGGTCGGTTCATTGAGTATTGTTGTAGGTGTCTGAGTAGTGGATGTTAGAAATCGCCGGACTATAGAGCAAGTATCGATGATAACGGATTTCTGTAGTTTTATATATGAATTTTTATGTAAGCCTAATTCTTTTATTGATATATGTAGTGACTTTGGAATGAGTCCTGTAGATGAAATTATGATTGGAATAATTTTAACTGTATGCTGATGCCACATTTGTCTTATTTCGTCTGCTAATGGTATATATTTTTGAATTTTCTCTGTGTATTTTTTTCTAATATTTTCAGAGTTTGGTATTGATATATCTATTAGGTATGTGATTTTTTCTTGTTTGAGTGTAAGGGTGATGTCTGGTCTATTATTTGTAGTTGTTTTGTCTGTTATAATGTCTCGATCCCAGTAAAGTTTAGCGTATTCGTTGTTTAGTACGTTTTTTGGTTTATATTTATAATATGGTTCTGTTTTTTCTTCTAGTTTATATTTTATAGATAAGAGTGAATGAATTTGTTTTGCAACATTATTGTGTCTTTCTGTATATTGTTTGTTCGCTAAAAAGGGGCATCCTCCTGTAATGTGGTCTATTGTTTCTTGATTTGTGTTACATAACCTGCACCTGTCTGATACTACTGTAGGGTCTTTTATTATATATTTTTGATAGTTCTTTGTTTTTATGATTTGGTCTTGGATTGCGACCATAAATCCTTCTGTTTCTTTGTATATGTTTCCTCTATACAGCCACGCGTTTGATGCTTCTTTATCTATATATTCCTGTTGTAACTGGTGAGGGTATTTTCCATGTAAAGATTTTTGTTTCCAGCTTGTAATTTTCTGATCATCTGTTATGTGGTCTTGTATAATATTAAAATTGTTATCATTAAGTTTTAATGGTGTACCTGATGTGGGAATGTATGTGAGAGAGTTGTGAATGTGACTATCAGTGGCTTTATTATGCATATATGTGCGAATGTCGTGTATCTGTTTATTATGTAAGTTTTTTATATCAACTAGTCCTCTGCCTCCTAACTTTCTTTTAAGATTGAATCTTTCTGTAGCTGAATGGATATGGTGTATAAGGTGTTTATTACATGTTGTTCGTGTTACTCTATTTAGCCGATCTAAATCTGTAGCTGACCATTTAATAATACCGAATGAGTAAGTTAAGACAGGAACTGCGTATGTGTTAATTGCTTTTATTGTATTTCTACCTGATAACTCTGTCTTTAATATTTTATTTAACCTATTAATATATTTTATCTTAAGTTCTTCCTTTATCTTATTATGATCTAATCCTATACTTTGTGCATACCCTAAGTATTTATATGTATCTGTTATTTCCATTTTATCAATAAGTAAATTCTGCTGTGAGTGAAGTATGTATGGGTCGGTGTCGTGGTGTTTTCTCTTAATGATGCTATTAATTTTACATTTATCTGTTCCTAACTTCATTTTAATGTCTGAACTAAAATTTTCAGTTAGTTCTAATAGTCGGTTCATTTGTTGCCTATTAGCAGAATATAGTTTAATGTCGTCCATGTATAATAAATGTATTATTATTATTATTATTACTTACAAAAAAAAGTATATATTTATGTTTATCCATTGTCTAGTACCTACCCATAGTACAAGCTCTGCTTGGTTTGGGCTAGATGGTGTTGTGTGAATTTTATAGAATATTATTATACCATATTATTCTGTATCATGATCGACGGATAATATCGTGGGTAGTATATTCTTATCTATGTAAACTGCTACCAAACGAGTCAATCCGTGACCACGATCGATGCAAGTCGGTCGAAACGTTGGGCAATCAATATGTATTTATTACCTTTTAAATACTTCATCGCGAGTAAGACCGTTACCTAGCATTATATTACGTACTAGCTGTGTCCGCGATCTCACCTGCGTCAGTGATATTTATCGTCACTGCGCCGCTCCCGTGAACCATAGCGTGGTTTTATATAGACTATGTCCTTCCCAGGGTCTCAATTCAGGGTCCAAATTTAATCCAAATCGACGTAACAGACAGACAGACAGAGTTACTTTCACAACGGTGCTTGCCACCTGCCTAATATTAGTTATTAGTATACTATCTTTATATATATAATTCTTCTGTACGTGTGTTGACAGTGAACTCCTCCTAAACGGCTGAACCGATTTGAATGAATTTTTTTGTGTGTGTTCAAGTGGATTCGACGAAAGAAAAAACAAATCAAAACCTTTGATTTGGTTTTTTTTTCGCCTTTACATGGCAACGTCTGTCGGGACGGCTAGTACATATAATTATACAGCAAAGTACGCACTTTAGTGCAGTAGACTGAATAAATGATCCTATTCTTAACTTCAACGAAACGAAATTGAATTCAATCAAATTCAAGAAATAATTTCTCAGATAAATTTATTCACAAGCAAAGTTGATACTAAAATAATTATTTAAATCACGCAAAAGTGAACTGAAGCGCAACTTGAAGCTATCTAAACATGAAGTTACTCAAGTTCAAATAGAAAATCTGTACTGAGTGCGCCTCATCGATCGTCCAAGTTCTAGTAGTGAAGCAAACATGGGGCCCGTTACAGCAACCCTTCGTTGATATCCAAAGAGAAAAGAACCTTATAACCAAGTCACTAAAGTTAAATATTCCATAAACATTAACAGGACGATTGACATAGCAATCCTAGATGACTATAAATAAGTAAAATGAACCTTAAGTTATGTGAATAAAGTGTATATTGAAATAACTAATGAAGAAAGATGGATACATATTTTAAGTTGTAAATAAAAACTATGAAATGAGTCGGCTGAACGTTTTGCATCAATGAGGCTTTTATATGTATTACATCTGTGTGTATTTGACTGCATGGATAGCGATGGCTTAAGGGTTCCCTATTTATTCGCATAAAATTATATGTCATAATTTAACATGGCATACTTTCATTTATCCTAACAATAGTTACGCACAATATTCATTTGGCATAACTGATTAGGTACATTTTTTTATGCATTATAATTGTTAAGCACACTATTCTAAAGCATATATTTGAAGTTTTGTAAATGTTTTGTTTGCATTTAATAAAATCTTTTCGTATATAAAATAAACATGTTGGCGGCTTACGGGCCTGCCGCCGCCCCTTAACCTATTGTTACACTTTGGTACCCAATTTATACGTATACATATCTATACTAATATCATAAAGAGGTACAGTTTGTAACTTTGATTGTTTGTTTGTAAGGGCTAATCTCAGGAACTACTGGTTCGAATTGAAAAATTCTTTTAGTGTTGGATAGCCCATTTATCGAGGAAGGTTATAGGTTATATAACATCACGCCACGATAAACTGGAACGGAGCAGTAATGAAAAATGTTGCAAAAACGGAGTAAATTCTCTTATCTTATATGAAGCAGACGAAGTTGCGCGGGTCAGCTAGTGCCTTATAACTTTATGCCAATCAAAATTAAGGCAAAATGCATAGGGCTAAATGGTTTTTTAATGCCTACCGAAATAGTATGCAAAAAACGTTATGTAAAAGTATTATTATGACAAAAAATAACTCGATATTAAATTAGGACAAAAAAATATAATCGAAACAAAGGGATCTCTGGTTTAAGTGGTCATAGCGCCGAGTATTGTTTATATATTATTTACTAGATTTTGCCCACGTCTTCGTTCGAGTTAATGTTATATTTGGTTATGCCAACAAATTTATATCCCTCAGGAACAATCCTTTTTTATGAAAGGTACCCTATTTTATGTTTATGTATTTTTCTGTACTCCAGACAATGTGTATGCAGAATTTTATGATGATCGATCGATTAGTTAAGACGTTATTAAAGGTAGTAATTGCGACTGTTGTGCATGAGTTCTCGGGTTCGAATCCCGGGTCGGGCCATCAAAAATTAATGGGTTTTCTGTTAAGAAATCTCAATAGCAGTACGGAGTTAAAAAGTTTGCGGCGTTAGACATCCCCGTGCCTCGGAAAGCACGTAAAGCCGTTGGTCCTGCGCCCGATCTCTCTCCGATCGTGTAGGATTACAGTTGCTGACACGTATCTTGGCAAGGTTTTGGCGTAGTGGGGATAAATTTGCGCAGGTACACTTAGTGCAATAACGGAAAAGGTCGACTGAGCAACCAATCACGCGCCTGGAACGATGCTGTCTCGTACCTCGCGTCCCGCATGATAACCAAAGAGACCCAAAATACGAGTTCTGCGCATCTAACAACTCTTGCCAAGTTACGTGCCGAAAACTGTACCGTCCCATCGATTCATAAAAGTGAGGGAACAGAGAGTGTACTTGTCTTTGCGCACACACTTGTGCACTATAATATCTCGTGCGCAGATGGCCAGTCTCCATTAAGACTGACCGCCGTGGCCTAAATTCCGTCTGGAGGACATTATTATTAAAGGAACAGTAAAGGACTAGGGTACCCTTCATCCAGAAAAAAAGGACTGTTACTAATCTAACCTAACCTACATTTACGCGAGCAAAGCCGTAAGCAAATCTAGTAGATACATAGACTGCCAAGGTACAACAATAGTAAATGCGATTGCCGTGAGCTCTCAAGTTTATTCCTGGATCACGCCCTTGTCCGTAAATATCTACTAACACCTTCATTATTAGATATTTTTGTCAAATAGTTCTCAGCACCAACGCCAAGTCTGGAAGTGTGCCCGGTTGATGGAATAGATCTTCTATTACGTGGGAGCAAAAACCATAATGTAGGTTTAATATACCCATTTATGTTTAGCCCTTTGGGGATGTAATAAACTCTTTCTATTAAGCAGACTGTATAAATTTTAATGATGTAAAGCTATACTATACTATTAAACTTTACTAATTTTAAGCTAATTAAATTATTAAAACTATCAAATCTATTTGTTTTTAAGTTTACACTTTCCCCGACGTTTCGGTTGCTTTTAAGCAGCCATGGTCACGGGGAGACTAAGATGGTAGTTGTCTCAATGTTCCAGTGTAGTTATTTCAAAGTACCCGAACATAATTTAGTTATTGGTGTTTCTATTTACGCAGAATGAGCTCAAAGTATAATGAAGTCTAGCTGTGGTTTGTTTCTTCTTGGGTTTGACTATTTGAAGTACTGGATCCCAAGCTGGTGGTACATTCCAACCATCTTCTCTATTGAAATTTGGATGTTTTTTGATTTCAATAGCCTCGCGAAGCATCCTTGGTAGGAATCGGTGTTCTTTAGCGAGAATCTGTGGTTTGTCAAATCTCAAGTAGTGGTTGGTCCCCTGTTGTACATGTTCACACACAGCAGACTTCAACGAGCGTTTGTGTTTAACGTCAGCTATGTGTTCTTTTATGCGGGTGCCTATGCTTCTCTGGGTTTGACCAATGTATGAGAGTCCGCAGTCACAATCTATTTTATAGACCCCTGCATCTTGTAAAGGTAATTGGCACTTGACGGATGGTAAAAATTGACTTATCTTCGTTGGCGGCTTGAAGTATGTGTTGATTGAAGCTCGCTTCAAGATGTAGCCAATCTTGTCAGTGACACCCCTTACATAAGGCAGTATAGCAGGCTGGCGCTCGACTGTGGCTGGCTTTTCTCGGGATCTGTGACAGCGGCGCGGCTGTTGGAGCTTGTTGTCGTGCAGTACTTGCTTGACATGTTGAAGCTCGGCGTCCAGGTGTTTCTTGTCACAGATCCCGTGAGCTCTCTGAAACAAAGACATTCCCACGGTAGCTAACTGTTTAGGATGGTGGTGAGATTCACCGTTCAAGTACCTATTTGTATGGGTCTTTTTCCTATACACAGTGTGGCTCAAAGTATGATCAGGATTCCTGATGACAAGTACATCTAAGAATGCTAATGAATTATTTGCCTCTAATTCCATAGTAAATTGGATGTTGTTATTAATGGAATTAAGATGTTCTAGGAATACACTAACACTATCTGTTGGTAATATTGTAAAAGTATCATCTACAAACCTCTTATAAATCCTGGGTGTGATGGGGGCAGTCTGTAAAGCTCGAGCCTCGAAGTCCTCCATATATATGTCGGCAACAACAGGCGATACAGGGGAGCCCATTGCCACACCATCTACTTGTATGTAGAATTTATTGTCCCACAACAGATAGCCAGTTGTTAAGCAATGCTTAAGTAGTTCTGCATATTCCTCAGGCATATTGTACTCTATTAGCTTCCTTTTAGTTATTTCAATACAGTCATGTACAGGTATGCATGTAAATAATGGCTGTACATCAAAACTAACCATTGTTTTATTGTTAGTGAGACATAGGTGTTTAATCTCACTCACAAAATGGTATGAATCCTTTACATATGCTCTCGAGCTGCCTCTGAGTGGTGAGAGTATCTTCGCTACGTGCTGAGCCAGTCTGTAAGTTGGTGTGTCGTATATAGTAGTCTAATTTCAATGAATAACATTCGCGTAAACAGAAGACAATATTATGATGTAAAGCGTCAAGCTTTCTATCGTTTTAGAAAAGAGTGTATAAAAATGTATCATCATCTCACCCGAAAGACGTCCTCTACTGGACGTAGGCCTCTGCCAAGGTTTGGTTTTCCATACAGGCCAGTCTTAGGCCACCCGCAGCCAATCGTTTCCCGCTTATGCCTACTCCTGGTTCTTCTAGTACGTGGCCGCCACTCTAGAACCTTTCTGCCCCAACGGCCGCCGGCTATGCGCGTTATGTGCACTGCCGATTACCACTTTAGCTTCGCTATCCGGAGAGCTATGTCAGCTACTTTAGTTTTCCTGCGAATGACCTCATTTCTGATTCCATTCCGCAGGAAAACTCTGAGCATAGCTCTCTCCATAGCTTATACTATATACTATCTATACATTTTTGGTCAATGACGCGAGAGACAGAAGTAAGCAACTTTGTTTACTACAATTGACTGCGAGTTTGGGTTTGTTTTAGCGTGCGAGCGTAAGATACCGGGATCATACCAAGTTAAAAGAAATTAGAGGTGGCGTATTTGGAAATATACCCGATGGACGTCTATATACTGACCTAATTTTACATTGGATCTAAAACTAATTTGGTGAAAGGACATTATTCGCCTCTGCAATGACCTTCGGGGATCTATAGAATGTGAGGTTTTGTATGTATATGTGTTTACTACTTCATTTTACTGTCATTGAGTGTTTTGAGATCTTTAACTATTGTTTATTTTTCATAACTTTACAGAGCTCTAGGCGTCGTAGAAAATCGTGATTTAGTTAATGCTTTGTGGACAAATCTCTGCCTACCTGTATGGTAAATAAAGACGTATTAATACGTTTCATTAAAGAACAAATTGGGAGTCTTCTGCGCTCACCCATAGTCCACATTAAGTTCTCAATGCATCTGTGGTCCACAACTAACAAACCCAAAAAAGAATTTGTATATGTAATTCAAAATTAAGCCTTCATCAACGCAAGATACATATATTGATATAAATGTTAATAATACCGGTCCCGGTTTATTATAAGCTGGTATATGTCTTTACCGTAAATCTTATAAGTTATTCGCAGCCAAAGCGATTTGGTGGAATAATACTAAGGAACGCAGAGAGGATTTCATAACATCTTTTCTGAACGTGTGCGCTATGCAATATGATATACAGCTTGAAAGAACTGGTAGCAGTTACTTTTTTATTAATACTACAGGTGACAATAAATTGCGTGCAGTCAAAATCAAGCAACCCCCATATCCCAATACATAAAGCATTGCATTTACGATTAAGAGGACATGGGTTCGAACCTCACCCATTTACGAAATTTAACCCACTACTAAGCATTTTAGATTAGCTGGAGGGGTTAACAACACGCTAATAAGAATGGTAGTTATTTGTAACCCAAACTGCGTCGGTGAATGGGAGATTTCGCAGCAGTAGTAAATGTGACTGTGTGAGATTTCGAGGTCGATTCCTGGGCAAAGAGTAATTGGGTTTGCCTATAAACAAAATTCTCAGCAGCAGCTTATTGCCGCCTAGCAGGAACTTTGCCAAACTCCGTTAGCAATGTGCCCGGTAGGCGGCAATACGCTTGGGCTTTAAACATAGCTGACGAAATGTGGATGTGTATAAATACACTCGTACTATACAGTATCTACCCTTTGTGGATACAAATGCGTAACAGTGCTAGTCTTTGTGCTGATATTACCAACAATACTTTGTCTGAACCGTGAATCCTACCCGACGCCCTTGCAGCTACGTCACCGACACAGTTTGGGATGAATAGCTACTATTCTTGTCCTCTATCCCCACCAGCTAATCTATTGTAAAATGCTTAGGGATGCTTTTACTTCTGTAGTGCGATGGGTTATACACAAACTTCGTAGACCGGTATTTAAAAAAATCTCTGTATCCTAACTAATATTCTAAATGCGACAGTGAGTTTGTTTGCTTGTTTGTTACGCTTTAATGCCGTAACTACTCAACCGATCATCATGAAATTCCGCATACACGTTGTCAGGGTACATAATAGGACTTCGCTTTATTTTATCCAGAAATAAAGCGAAGTCACGGGCAAAATTTTGTATTAATATATACGATGTTAGCCAAATAAAATGACCGTGTGTGTACACCTCAGGTAAGCGACGTAGCATCAAAATTCAAGAAAAACCATGCCGGTAAGTCAGTCTCGGTATCTTTAGCTATGTCTAAATGAAAAGCAGCGGCGACACAGTTTCGCATGTAAATGTCTCGCGATTTCAGTACACGTTATTATGGAGCTTCTCACATTATGTGAATTCAAAAGCAAAAATGTACTGTTTTTATTTTTATCGTTGACTGCAGTGCGGTTTATGTAGGTACCTCGTCACGTACTGGGATACACATATCACATGCCTAATAAAACAGCGACTTAACTGGAGATTTAGGAGTATGGCAATTCGAACTCTAATCTTGTGACTATAAATTCTAATAATATATTCGTGTTAAATTATTGCAACAGAGTTCAAATTAGTTTGATCCAAAATACTCAGATAGATCTCTGTTTTATTAAAAATGCGATATGCTGTGAGTTCAAATCGCATAAGAAATGAAAATAACTAAAGACTGAACAGATGGCGTAGTGGTTTAGATGGTGGCCTCGCCACTGCCTCTGCGCTGAATGTTGTGGGGGCCCACACGGGACAAACATATGTGTGACACAAATGATTGTTTCGAGTCTGGATGTTCTTTGTGTCCATTGTTTGAATGTTTGTAAAGTTCCCCACGATACAGAAATTACAGCTAGAGAGGGAGTGGTCTTTAAAAATATTTGTGTTTTCTACAGTTGTCTCAAGACTGGGTGTCTCTTGTATCAGTTGTTCTAGTGTTGATGTAGTAGATTTTCTATACAAACAAATAAAGAAGATATCTTATTGCGGTTTAAAGCAAACATATTAATTTTTTAATAATTTTAGTTATATTTTGTTTTACTATTTTTATGTTTTGTATTACTTTTTGTGTCAGTTACATTTTGTTTTCTTTTTGTTAATTTCAATCTGTGTGGTATGTTAGTGTTTAAGTTTTATCCTACTTTTGTTGATTTAAATATGTGTGCTGTGTAAGTATTAGTGTTTAAGTTTCATTCTGTTTTGTTGTTATTATTTTAAATGTGTGTTAGGTTAGCGTTTAAGTTAATTTGTGTAGATTTAAAATTTTTATTATTGAACATTTTTACTTGTGAAAACTTTTAATTGGCCGTATCTATGTTATAAATGTGTATACTGTACTAATCTAGCTGTAAGTTATCAAAAAAGAAAAAAAAAAGTTTTACGTCGTTATGAAGGATAATCAAATGTTTTTTTTTTTTTTCATGGCATAGAGGGGCAAACGAGCTGACGGATCGCCTGATGGTAAGCGATTACCGCCGCCCATGGACACCCGCAACCCCAAAAGAGTTAAAAGTGCGTTGCCAGCCCTTTAAGAAGGAATGAAGGAGGGAAAGGACAAAGGAAATGGATAGGAAAAGGATCGGGGTAACTGGGCCTCCGGCTCTCTCACTCACCGATACGAAACGCAACAGTACGGGTACCGTTACTTCATGCCGGTATTCTGTGAGAGGGTAGTACTACCCCGGTCGATCCGGCCCATTCATGCTGAAATCAGCGAGGATTATATTATATTGTCTATTTTCATTTTATTTTGTAATCGACACACTATGTATTAATACTTAATATAGTGCTTGGTAACGGGTTTTACTCGCGATGAAGTATTTAAAAGGTAATAAATAATATTGTCTTATGTTTACGCGAATGTTATATATTGAAATTAAACACTTTATACGGATTTTGTCGCGTTGTTTATTTTACTTTATAACACTGTTATTACATAATTTTGAAAACTAACACTACTATTATTGAACTTTACTACTATTTAAGCTATATATTTTTAATTAAAACTATTTATGTTTAAGGTTACATTTTGCCTCGACGTTTCGGTTGCTTTACAGCAGCCATGTTCACGGGGAGACTAAGATGGTAGTTGTCCCAACGTTCCGAAGTGTACCTAGTTATTTCAAAGTACCCGAACATAATTGAATCTTTTGTGTTTCTATTTACGCAGAATGAGCTCAAAGTATCATGAGGTCTAGCTGTGTTTTGCTTCTTCTTGGGTTTGACTATTTAAATGACTGGATCCCAAGCTGGTGGTACATTCCAACCATCCTCTCTATTAAAATTAGGATGTTTTTTTAATTTCAATAGCCTCGCGATGCATTCTTGGTAGGAATCGGTGTTCTTTTGATAGTATATGTGGTTTGTCAAATCGTAGGTAGTGGGTGGTCCCCTGTTGCACATGTTCACGTTCATAGCATATGTATAAATCGCGAAAGTCTAAAAACGATTACACTATTGTACAGACGCTACATTTACATGAGCGTAAGGTGAAAAATGCATCCACTGTTAATTACTTTCTGTTATACAACAGTTCTTGTAGTAACGAAATGGCCAAGCCACATATTTTGACTAAGGTGTAGAGTTTGTGAAATTAGACCTTGTAGAGTTAGGGCGTGTAGAGTTAGAAGCTTGGCTCTACATGAGATCTGATAACTTTTTGACAGTACGAGTCATATGGTCTCGTCTTGGCAATATTTTACATGAAAATGTTTTTGGTCGTATAAATATGTCCAAAATAGGGATGCATATAGTAAATATATATATCTATAAAGCGATTTTAATGATTCTTAATATAAACATCTTACATTGAATTTAAGTGTTAGAACATATTTTATTAAAATAATTATTGTCCTTCTGATTCTGATGGATTGATATAATCTTCATAAGCCTCTATGTTACTATACGTTAAGTTCTACCATCTATGATACTGCAGCTGCATTATATCACTGGCTGCGCAGAAATAAATATTGCGCATAGCCAATAATAGAGTTGCATTGAATTGTCACAAACCATTTCAAAACATTTATGCCTGTTATAAATTTTGAAGCGAAATCCCTCAATCCACGGCTTAGAGCGGCTTCATATGGTTTGACTGTCTGCATCAATATATACAAACATATTTAGTCTGATGCCTATATAGCCGAAGGGGTAAGCAGAGTTAATGTTTTACTCTCTCTCTTGTCAGCTCTGTATTTCGGTTTCGTAATATCGCGATCCTGTTGCCTACCTATTGCCCGCCTCTACCGGTAACAGTTCCAGACAACGTGAACAACTGAGAATTTTCCAACATAATAATAATAAAGTTTATTTCAAAAGGAGATTGTAGTTTTACATTTTGTTAACATAGGAATTGATAGGAGTAGTTTATTTTCTACGTCTACTTAGACTAGGTTTATCAATAAATACAATGACAATATATTATGGACTACAATATTCTTGGGTGAAGAACTGTTTTCCTAGAGAGACTACTGAGTAGTCTGTGTTTAGGAGTTACAGTGCCGATCCCCTATTGGTTAATTAATTATATATATTGCGTATTCACAATAAAAAAAAAAAAAACAGAATAAAAAGGACGAAGCAGTAGGGTAACAAAATAATGATAATAACTTACAATGTGAGCGTGCGTGCGTGTGTGAGCGTGCGTGCGTACGTGCGTGCGTGCGTGGGTGCGTGTGTGTGCGTGCGTGCGTGGGTGCGTGTGTGTGCGTGCGTGCGTGCGTGTGTGTGTGTGTGTGTGTGTGTGTGTGTGTGTATGTGTGCGTGCGTGCGTGTGTGTGTGTGTGTGTGTGTGTGTGTGTATGTGTGCGTGCGTGCGTGTGTGTGTGTGTGTGTGTGTGTGTGCGTGCGCGTGTTTGGGTGTGTGTTTGTATGTGGAATTATGTATTGCCGATGTATCAGTGAAAGAACGTGTCTTTATGTGATTACGAACGATTCCGTACTATCATAGTTTAATTTTAGCAGGAATTGTGTAACAGTTTTTTTATAATGATATTGGGATAGTGTATAAATTGGTAGGACAGTATTTATCTTATTGTAAAGTGATGGACCAAGGTAGACTGCATATTTTTTTATAAAGGTCGTGCGTGCGGGCGGGATTATACAAATCCTGTCCTTGCGACGTTTAGAAATTTCTTTAAATGGAGTTCGACGGTGTTGTAGGAGAATTAAGTGCAGGATATACATTTGTCTTACATTAAGAACATTGCATGCCTTATAGAGCTCATTAGTTGGAAAAAATATGGGGCGATAAGTTGCTACTTTGAGTATGGCTCTATGACCAATTTCTAGCGGTTTTAAGATGGTCTTTGCTGCACCTCCCCAACTAGAGATGCAGTAGATGATGATTGACTGGCATAGAGCATAATATACATTACGGATTATAACTGGGTTGGCTACTTGTCGTAATGTTTTGAAAATGTAAATTAGTTTACGGACGCGATTTGTAAGAAGATTTATATGTTGCCTGAAGTTTAGGTGTCTATCTAATATTATACCAAGGTACTTTGTCTCTCTGACTGTGTTTATAGTTGGACATTGACACGGAGTTGTGATCTGTGTAGTACAGGAGTGAGCTGTAATCGTAATGGGTGTTCTTGGTTGAGAGATTTTATTAAGAGAATAGGTTATTAAATTTGTTTTACTTGTGTTGAGAGTTAGAGTGTTAGAAGAGAGCCATTTTAGGATTGAGTCAAAACCATTTTGAGCAGTCATTTGCAGTTCCACCCACGATGAAGCGGTAAATGTGATTGCAGTATCGTCTGCGTAAGAAACGATTTTAGCATTGGGTATTTTGAGGTCACAGAGATCGTTAATAAATACCAGAAACAAAGTGGGACCAAGTATGCTTCCCTGTGGCACCCCGTACTCAATTGAAAGTTCATCTCTGCTGTATTTATCAATAATAACTGTTTGTGAGCGATTTGTAAGGTAACTTTTAAACAAATTCAGTGGTAAGCCTCTAATTCCAATATTTTCTAGCTTTTGGAGAAGCCTTGGGATTGGCACCGTGTCAAAGGCCTTCGCTAGATCCAAGAATATTGTCAAGACCTTGTTACTTGTGTTTAGGCTACCTACCACATGATTAAGTAATTCGTGGATCGCGTCACCGGTGGATGTGTGTTTGCGGAAGCCGAATTGCTGATTGGAGAGGATACAGAAATGCTCTAAGTAATTTACTAGCCTTTTGTTAATAAGACGTTCTAGTATTTTTGAGAGGGTTGTTAGAACGGCTATAGGACGGTAATTGTTGGGTAACTTTCGGTCGCCGTTCTTGAATATGGGATGCACAATAGCCTTTTTAAGAGAGACAGGAAAAGTGGATGTTTCAAAACAATTGACTACAAGGATGTTTTGTTTTTGTTGTGTTTGTTATAAGTTTCACTGTGTCCCAGAGTCTTTTAGGGTAATGGTTGGCCTTTTTTAATTCATTCGTATCATATTGCCTTTTGGCTTTTTTTAGGAGTTTGGTACAAAAGTTTCTGTAACGTTTATAAGTTAAGTTTATGATAGGGTTATCAGGGGATTGCATAACTTTTTTATTGAGAGAGTCTCGATTTCGAATACACCGCAATAGACCTAGACTAATCCAGGGCTTGAGAGTTTTTTTATTTGCAGGTACCTTTATGATTGACGTACATTTCTCTATAGCAGCACTTGTCACTCTTATAAAGCTATCCGTTGCGATGTCTGGATTCGACATAGAATATAGGGCTGAGAAATCAACATTAACCATGTCCCTATCAAGAGCATCATAGTCTATCCTTTTGAGGATTTTAGGGGGCTTTGGCTCTGTTTTATTGTTACCAATAGCGAGTAACGTTGGGCTATGATCAGTTATTGCGCATTCCAAAATAAGTGCGAACATAAAATCTCTATAGAACTTTGCTCGACCTTGGAACCGAATCAGAAACCTCTTTCATAGTAGTTCTATTTACTACCACGGCGCCAACACGACAGTCTAACACTAGCAATGTATATATTCGGAATGGTATTTACCACAGTCTTATCCTACTTTAATTACAAAGTTTGTAAAAGAACTTGAAAATTGTTAATTAATCATGCATAAACAATTCAATGGATTTGGATAAACCTTGATTTACACACAGACCATATATCCTGGATAACAACACAATGTACTTTTTACTCCAGCATTCAATCCCGTGCAAGAAATTGCTAGTGGAAACTATAAATTAATAAAATGTGATTTTAACGCGAATATACCGCAATTTAAGGTCATGCGTTTGTGTCCTTTCACTATTCATAATTAAGTGCCTGTATGTTTAGCTTTACTATTATATAATATAATATAATATCAGCCCTATATTACTGTCTCACTGCTGGGCACAGGCCTCAGTGTGAGAACGGCCTAACCCATAAACCACGACGCTGGCCCAGTGTGTGTTGGTAGACGTCACATTTATTATAGTCGAGAACATCATGAAGAATTCTCAGACATACAGGATCGAAAAGTCAGAGATGCGCGCCGAGGCATCGATCTAGAGACATATGCGTGGTACTCCATTACAACATCTAAAACATTTAAAGAGAGATAAAATAAAATCGCAGTGTATACTCTAAAATATTGCGGAATGCTGAAATAGAACATCACTACGTTCACAAAGAGTGGCCATAAATCGAGCAATACTGCTTTTGTCGATACATCGTACGATAAGCGGAGGCACTACGATACGATACACGGATATATTCTTCAACGATAGCGCTTCCCCAGTATCCTGGTTACGGTGGCGGTATTTACGATATATATTTTAATTTAAGCTACACGTTATCAACATACTGCTGAGCGCTATTCTGCCGTCAGAAAGAATAAAAAGGTATCTGCCAGTATTTTTATATTTAATATAAATATACTGGCATATGCGTCTTTTTTTCTGATGCCAAATTGATTCGTAAAAACCCAATTTCGAAAAATATATAAATTCGTAATTTAACGGCAGTATTATACATCACTAGCATTTTGCAGTAGCTTTGCTCGCGTGAACCACAGTTCGCCCAAGATTTTGCTTACGTGAATCATTATGTGCAAATCTCATGTATTACATAACTAGCTGATCCGCGCAACATCGTCTGCGCCACATAACAGAATTTTGTCCGTTATTGCAACATGTTTCATTGGTGCGCCGCTCCTTTCGGCCGTAGCGTGATGTTATATAGCCTATAGCATTTCTCGATAAATGGGCGATCTAACACTAAAAGTTTTTTAATTTGAATCAGCAGTTCCTGATATTAGCGCGTTTGACCAAACAAACAAACTCTTCAGCTTTATAATATTAGCATTAGTATAGATGTAATTAGATAAACCGACAGGCAGAAATAAAAATATTATAAACACTATTGTTTTGTGTTCAGACTCTACGTGATAGATAACAATATTTTTCTTACTAGGACACTATCCTCCCACATTGACATTTTCATTTTAAAAAGTAACCGTAATGTGACATGATATTACAAGCTTATAGAGTTTTTTAATATCATGTCTTCGTAAGAACGCAAAGAAACTGAATATACATAAAAATACTAATGATGTCCAATTTGTATATACGCTGTGTCTTGTATTCTAAAAATGTTATTTTGCAACATTCAGTAAACTTGTTTGCTCGATATCTCATTAGCTAAGGTTGGTTATATCTATGTTTACAATGTGAGGAAATGCTATAAAAAAATGTTCTTAAATTAAGATATGAAATACCAGCTTTTCTCCGCGGCCATCGCTCGCGTAGAAATAGGTTACGTTAGTTACAGTAGTTTTTTAAATAGAATATAGCCTATGTTACTCGGTCATAAGATAACTTTCTAATGGTAAAAGAATTTAAAATCGGTTGAGTAGTTTTTGAGTTAAATCCTTACAACAAACAAACAAAAAAAAAACAAATCCTTCCCCTTTATAATATTGGTATAGTTAACTATACACAGATGTCAATTTTAGCTTGAATTGAAAATATGTCAATGCAACAGTACATGTAGTAAAGAGCTTGCCTACTAAATATTATGTGAGTCGACACCTGCGTTTATTTTGTTGTGTTCCGTTTTAAAAACTACCCTACAAAACAATTAACTATTTTCTTTAAAGTACGATGTACTTAGCAAGGTGCAAAATGATTATATTTAATTCGCATTTCTTCATTACACATTTCATGAACTAATAACAATAGGTGGAGCTATTGTTACAAATGAGAAACACACTGTAATTAAATTATTTAATTAATTTCAATAAATACATACGAACAAATCTAAAACTAACTTTAAATTTAACGAACACTAACAACAGCATATCCCATTATTATACATAAAATAATTTACGTTTACTCACTAATTTGTAATGTTTATACGATTAAAAAGCATTTTAAGGATTGAATTAAAAATTACAAACAACTGAGCACCTTACAGAGCAAATTTATGGACTTGGATCACTGGAAGCCAAATAAAAAAAGTTAATCCAAATCCAAACAGTCTTATCTAAGCTTCTGATATGCTTTCTACTTCTATGACATGTTTGTGTTTTTTCTTCTTATGGATACCTTCAAACTCATTTTGAATCTCTTGGAGAGATCGGTCTTTAGTCTCAGGAACGAAGAAATAAACAAATATCGTCCCAATGAGACAAGTTACAGCGAAATGCCATAACGTCCATCCAGGTTTCACCATGTCTACCAAATTTTGGTAAAGCTTAGTTACACCAAAGGCTAAGAACCAATGGAAACCTGCAGTAATAGCAGTTGCTCTTCTTGTCACATTTGGCGGGAATATTTCTCTCAGCATCAACCAAGGTATGGGTCCTACTCCAGTGGCATAGAAGCTCACATACAAACATAAAGTGAAAAGTGGCACCCATGTCTGGTTAAGAGACATATTTGATGCTTTTAAATGATAATAAATAGCCAGACAACCTAAGTTCACTGCCATCGCTGTGAACGATACCATTAGAAGGATACGCCTTCTTATCATCTTCAATAGCATCGTAGAAAAGTAAGTAGAAGAAACTAGACAGAAGCCTAAAATGATAGCCGCTCCAGGAGGATTCAATGATATAGCAAAAGTTTCAAAAATATTCTTGGCGTAGAAAAGAACTGGGTATATGCCACTCATCTGTTGAAAGATCATTAGTCCAAAAGAAACAACAAGAGCTTTTACTGTGGACCTCGTACTTAGCAACTGCTTAAACGTTACTCTGTTCTTAGCAGTACTTCTTAAATACTCCTTCAACTGTTTAATTTCTGAGTCAATATCGTTATCAATGCCTCTGAAGTATCTCAAAGCTGCCTTCGCTTGGTGAAATTTGCCTTGAGACATCAAATACGCAGGTGATTCGGGGAGGAAGATAAAGGCAACGAAGAAAGCTGTTGGCACGCTAGCGCAGAGGGTTGATATCCATGATGTACTATCTACCAAACCTGAAATAAGAGAAGGGCTTTAAAAATCGAGTGGTTTAAAACATTACCAGAAATCGTGAACAAATGACAAGAGATTGGAGATCTTTATTCATATCAGGGTTATGCATCCAAACAGCAATGGATATTAACTTCTTATTTTACATGCCATTCAGAAAATGTAAGCTCTCATATATAAATTGACGGCGTTAAATATTAATGAATCTTGCTTACCATTTATTGACGGTAAATGGTTTACCATACATTTTTTGTAAGAACAGCATGTAAGGAGTTATTAGAACCTCGGATAAAAACAAAAAAATTTGGCGAGGTCATTGTAGCTCATTTTTTAAATGGGTCCGATTCCCAAACCAGGCTTAGGGCTAATAATTCTGTTAGGCAATTCTCAGTAAGTCATAATTCAGAAATGTACTCGGTAGGTGGCAATAGGCTTGTATTTTATTGTGATGGACCAAAGCACCGAATTGTGGGTCAAATCATAAGTACTGTCTACTTTTTCGGCCATAAAGGCACATGTCAATGACTACTACCACCATGATATTATAATATCATCTTAAATATGACTACATTCGTCTATCAAACGCTTTATTTAAATGCTTGTTTGTTGTATTAATTCATAAAATATTATCTTACCTATAATATATCCAAACAAAATACCACAACTAAAATGCACATGATAAAAATTTGCCAGGTTAGGTAGAATTTGCTTCTCAGCTATATCTTCGACGTAAGGCGGTATGCCAACACTAAAGGCACCCACTGCTGTGCCGCCAACAAAACGTCCAACATACAGGCCATACACGTTCGGACTGTAAAAAAAGAAAAATCAAATCAGATCATACTATCTCCAATACAAAGGTCGTCTAAGATGAAACGTAGGAGAATAATAATGAATAAAAGCAACGCCTTTCTCTGAAACCAGTATTCAAGAAGGCAAATAAATTCAAAGATTCTAACGTTGAGACTAATCAGAATCTGAATACTGATTAGCTAACGAAAAAATGTTTAATGGAAAAAGATTACATTGCTTTATAAAGTAACGGTAGATAGGCTTTTAAATTGATTAGTTTGTTTTAATAATATAAAAAACTGCTTTAGATAATATAAAAGTATTGTTGCTAACAGATTAATATTCTTAATAATTGTTTGAGGATTTTTCCCGGTAAGTTATCTATACTAGAGATACAAAATTGACCAAGCTATGAAGTTAATTATCGCTATTAAGCAAAACCACAGATAGATAGTTTATTAGGAACCACCAAGTCAATAAATAGGCGACAATCGCGCTATCGAATAAAATCAATATTTATTTCTCTCGCAGCGTAACCAGAAGAATAAGAACTTAGTTTGAGAAGAATAAAACATTTTGAAGTTTGAAAAAAAAAACATCAATAATTGGTTACTCAATTTAAAATATATGACTAATATAGGACTCTCGATTGCTGCTGTGGTCATGACCGACAATAAAAAATGACTGATATTAAAAAGCAGAACTGTAAACTTGCCTTGAAGCAACCATTATCCAGGATACGACGAGTGGCAGAGCTAAGTATAGCAAAGTCTTCTTTCTGCCAAAGTATTCAGATATAAGACCAGCAGGCACCGCACCCCATAATGCTCCAAGACATAATAAAGAGGCTGCCCATGACGCTTCTGAGACCGTAAGCTAGAAAAAAATTACAGTTATCAATAAACAATTTTACTTCCTTGGTGATTCCTTGATATAAGTTTTAATATACAAACGATTGTGCGTGCTGTGGTTCGACACCCATATTAGGCAAAATGTTATTTCAACTTTCTGTCCTGATTAATTAGGTAGATGAGCTCACGCCTGTATCTAGCCAACATATTATGCCAAGTATATTACACCCAAATTACCACATACTATGGTGCATATTATCATAGTCTGCGTAGTTTCTGTGGGTTTTCTAACGTAGTGGCTTACGTGGTCGCCTCGCCGCTACAACTGCGCTGAATGTTGTGGGTTCGAATTCCACACGGGACAAACATTTGTGTGATCTAGAAATGATTCCTCCGAGTCTGGATGTTTTTTGGGTCCGTTGTTTGAATGCTTGTAAAGTCCCTAGTGACATAGGAATTAGGTGTTCCATGAGCGGGAGTAAACACTTTAAAAAAATAAAATTGGCCGTTTTGGGTTTTAATCCGATACAGCGCATGCATAATCGTAGATTTATGCACAATGAGGCAATAATACTTAAATTAATAATTGGTGTCAAATTTGGAGTCAACAATGGCCGAAAATAAAAAAAAGAAACTTAAATAAAAAATATCGCATCAAGAAAAAACTACAGAAATAAAAGTATAAAACTGAGACTTGAAACCAGGTTCAAGTATATAACTTACCTCAAATTTACTATGTGAAGTACTAAGCAAGCTAGGTGTTGTGTTCTCCACGGCAATTACGTCCCGAGTTGGCGACGGCTGCAACATACAAGTATTTATTGACTTCATTAATCTCGAGCAAAGATTATTATAAGCAAGATTATGTTGGTTCTGCTTTGTTTTAAGACACAGTTTTGTAATATGAAGAGTGAGTAAAATATATATTTATTTATCAACAAAATTATTAGTACATGGTAAATGAGAGAAGATAAAATAATTTGGGGTTAGATAGGATATTTGGCAAGACAGGTGTACCAAAGCAGTGACTGAATAGTGGCTAGCAATATGATTAAAATAGCTGGGAACCAGACATGATAGACATGGAACTGTTACTGGATTGAGATAGATACGATTGGAGATAATAAATATATTTTACAGCGTGTTTTAGAAATTTATTAATTGATAGATATAATTGTTAATGTTGTTTTGGATATGTTACCAAGCTGGTTGATTGACCTATTAACTGAACTTGCCACTACTACGGCAGATTTGAATTCAATGCTGGAGACGGTTCAGGTATACCAGTTCTTTTTTGTAAGGCAGTTCTGTTCAATATAATCCAGAACACTGTAATAAGTTTATATTATGTTAGAGGACCTACAATAAAAATTGTATCCTTTTAAAGTGATAATGTAGTATATTTCTGACCTCCCCACCGGGAATATACATATAGGCGTGTCTGATTGTAGGTATGTATGAATGTAAAAATGGCAGAAATCCACCTCAGGAGTGAACAGTTGGGGATATAAATTACTAGCTGCGCTTCGCGGTTTCACCCACATTGCCGTGAGAATATCTGGATAACAGCGTATATATTAATTCAGGTCTCCAGCTATTTACATACCAAGTTTCATTACAATCGATTCAGTAGTTTTTGCGTGAAAGAGTAACAAACATCCATCCATCCACCCTCACAAACTTTCACATTTGTAACATTAAGTAGGATTTCAAAACAATCACACCTAAGTTATTCCGCATAAATAACACCTACGCCGTCTTAAGTAAACGTTATTTTATTTGAACACAAACAACTTTAAACGGGAACTGCACTTCTTTAAGTATCAGAATTACAGCGCACGTAAAACTACAACTAAGTTTGTCTCCCTCAGCATCATAAATTCAAAAGTTTTCGCGGCAACGGAACTCTGGTGGCATTTACGCTCCTGTCAACGATACGAAACTTTCATGTTGATATAGACTCTTAGAAGCTAGTTGATTGCTCGGAACTTACTCGTATATATATTTTAATATGAAACTGAACTATGGAAGCAGCGATAGCTCAGTGGGAAGACCAACAGACTGTAATTCAGAGGGTCTCGGGTTCGAACCCACGTCGCGCACCTCTGACTTTCGGAAGTTATATGACTTCTCGAAATTATGTGCGTATTGATTGACAATAATCGCCTGCTCCGTGCCTCGGAGAGCACGTTAAGCCGTCGGTCCCAGCCGCCATAAACATCTATGGCAGTCGTTATTGGGATGTCAGTGCCCTATAATATCCACCTATAATAGACACTGGTCTAGCCCTAGGGTATCGTTAGCCTTCGGGTTGCGGAGGTCAGGTGGCAGCCTCTCCGTGTAAAACTGATATCCAGTCAAATCCAGTTAGACCAGAAAAGCCGACCCCAAGTGACTTGGGAATAATAAAGGCTAGGGAGAAGAAACTGAAACTATGGGACTTAAAAGTTTACTATTTGATGCAGAGACTAATCCCTGCATCAAACAGTAAAACCGTGTAAATAGGCAATCGCCTATTTACATTGTTCTGTTATGTATTGATTGTAATATTATAAATTTAAATTATCGCTTACTTCAACGGTGAACGAAAATGTCGTGAGATAACCTGCACGTCTGAGAGTACTACACAATGTTCTTGAAGGTGTGTAAAGTCTGCTAATTCACACTGGACCAGCGTAGTCGACTATAGCGTAATAACTCTCATAGGCCCATGCCTAGCAGTAGGACTATTAAAAAACAGGGCACATTATTTTGTAGAGGGTTTAGTGAATTGCACGGCTTGTGTATCGATTTAAATGGCTACCAAGCCTCTACCAGCATTGTGGGATTGATCTCTATATATTTTGAATAATGAATAAGCGATAATTTTGCTTGAGGATAGCGCATATTTTGCCATTCTTCAAACTGAACAGCTTGGCAAGTAAAAAAAGAAAATACATAGCTTAAAATTGAACAGGAGAGACAATTTCACCAGTGGTCTTCTTAAACTTCTTCAATTGACGCAAGAAATACCAAAAGCGGGACTTTGCGATAATTGGGTCGGGGGAGAAGATTCTCATTTTGTATAGTGGAGGCTTTGGCTCGCTAAAAGGAGTATTCAAAAGTAGCAAACTTCATCTTTATACAATAAATTAAAGAGATCCAAAAGCATCATAAGATTTTAACTTAAAGTATTTATAGGAGCACCCAAAATATATTTCGCACAGCCAAGCAGATCTCAGTCTGTGGGCAAAACTTTGCGAATGTCATTGCAAATTCAGCACCAGAAATACTTATACAAAGTCGTAGAGCTCGCTCCAAATTCAACTTTTCCTAATGAGAATTCATATTGCATGCCCAACAATAATTCTATATCAGAGTCAACATTCAACCCAATAAAATGTAAAAATAAAGAACAACAGCTGCATATACCAAATGTTACTAGCCCACCTGCATTGCGCATTTCGAGGGTTATAACAATAAACAAACAGAAGTTTACACCCAAGATGTTCAAAAGTAAGCCTTGTCGGTTTATATATAAGGTTTATTTGGATAGCAAAATAAAAGTGGCAATAAAGTTGCAATATTACAACTTCATAAGTCATGGTTCCACCGCACGCGGCGGCTGTCGGTAGATCGCAAAACTTTGCCAATGTTTGTGTACTTTAAGTTTTCGCTGCGTTTAAGCAGCTAACAAGGATCGGAGGGAAACAAGAGTTCGAAGACATCGGTAGTAAAGTTTCTGATTTGGGTATTCTTCAAAGGAGAAAATTACAAATGCCTCTTAAGATGTCTTTTTTTGTAATAAATTAGTTAGTAAAGAAACCACAGACCACCATTTCATAAAACACCGAATTTAAAACGAAACACAGCTTTAAACTTGAGAACACGCTGCAGACGTGTTTAAGACAAAATAATATAAAGAAGTACAGATAGTTGGGCTGCAATTTTTATAAAGTTGTTCCAAAGGATGAATCGAATTTGTTTCTTCCATTATAATAAATGTCACGTCTTATAGTGCAAAATTACTTCAATATTAAAAGTTCGTTTTAGACAAATATCTGTAAGATGCAGTAACTATAAAGACAGCAAAATCATCAAAAATAGGAACTGGCAGGAATGAACTAACATTCATAATATTGTAAATAGTAACCGTTTGTTAAAATTTGACTAGATCATACGATTCAAAGCTTCATGCAATTATAGAACATACAGGAACATAGAACACTTTATTGTTTTATTTTTAGATTTACAATAATTTACGATCGCAGCTTCGGCCGCTATAGCCTAGTGGGAGACCGTTGAACTGCCACGCAGAGATCTCGAGTTCGACCCACGGCGCGCACCTATGACTTATAGAAGTAATGTACACACGGTTACACATCAAGTTAGACAGCCTATATACGCATAACTACGGTACATACAAAATAGAGAATTGTCGGAAAGGGACAGTGCAAAGTGGTGTCGATATAATGGTAAGGATAGAGCGTAACAAAAATATAACGCACTCTCTCGCACGATTCGCAGCGTTCAACTTCTAATAGTTCAAAGTCCAAACAGTCTAGGTTGATGCGTCGCTGTGTGTACGTATTAAATAGCTAATTATCGCTCGCTTTTATGTTCGATCTGGAGACCAGGGTTCCTCACGATGTTCTCCTTCACTGTAAAAGCCTGCCATCTTGTACTTTTTGTTTTTTTTTTTACGTGGGAGAATGCAATGACGCATATCCCTCCGCGGGGGCGGGCGGAGGGATTATGTCGGACTCGCCGGGGTAATAGAAAGATGGAATAATAGTAAAGTACCTCCCGGAATACCGACTAAACCTACCATGGTGTTCCTCGACACAACCACTATCGACGGGGCCGCGCGAATCGCTTTCGCATGCGGTCGCGACCCCGCCGAGGTTACGGCCCGCCGTATGAAACGGCAGGCCACTACGCGAAGAGTCCTACCCAAAGGACTCACTTCTATAAATACCCTACTGTCTTCCCCCTAGAGGGGAGACGGACTCGAAACAGAGGCGCGCGTGGGAACACGCACGCCGCCTCTCGGACCTGGTGCTGAACGGATGGCCGGCAGGCCCACAAAGCCCGCCACCCCAGGTCAAACCTCAGGGTGGCTGGAGGTCATCGCGCGGCCGTCTTGTACTAGGCCAACGGGGTGGATTATGGGCTAACCCTTCACCCGTGCCCAGCAGTGGGACAGTTTAATACAGGGCTGATATTATTATTTTATTTTATATATGCACGATCGTAGAATACGACCACATTTTTCAATTACCCGATAACTAAGCTTTTGTTTACTTTCCAAACTTCAATACACCGACAGCAGATAACATAATTAGTTTACTCAAAGATCTCTCCTCGGAGTATAAAGTTTACGCCGACAATATTTCATTGATAGTAAACGTTACCCTTTACCAATAAATCGTCTCGCTGTTATCGCCAGACATGTCTCCTATTAATAGGGTCGATCAATGCTCTACTGAACTTAATCAGTCATTCCTATTTTTATGGTCGTGTGCTTTATAGTTGGGTCAGTCGCTATAAACGTCATATCGAGCTTAAAGACCTGTAGTATTGTTGGATAGATTCCGGTGTTATGCTGTTAGAAAGGAGACCAGTAATGTGTGAGTTTGGCTATGGTAGCCGTAGCCACTGAGTGAAATATATATAACTAGCTTTTGCCCGCGACTTCGCTCGCGTGAAAATGGGTTAGGTTATATTAGTAATACAACTTTTTTAAATAAAATATAGCCTATTCGGTGATAATGTAGCTTTCTAAAGGTGAAAGAATTTTTAAAATCACTTTATTTGCTTTGAGTTAAATCTTTAGAAACAAGCATACAAACGAAATATCAAATCTTTTCTCTGTATAATTTTAGTATAGATATAGATTATATGTATTTAGTACTGTAATATTTACGGAGAAACTGACTCCTAAGATACAGGCATAACACCTAGTTTAGAAGTCAGGGTTAAAGTTTTTGACAATTCTGCTAGTTCGCTGAGGAGCAGCTTAACTTCGCTGAGCCGCTCTTCATCGAGAATGCAGAAATAAATGCCTTGTGTAAAAATGTAAGGTATTTAAAAATATTTTTGGTTAAATAAATATTATTATTATATGTTTTTCCTCGTTTGGGCATTCAGTTGTTTAAAAAAATTGTGTGATCTACTGACGATTATTCTGAGTTTGGATGTTCTCTTCTTCCTTTCAGAGGTTCGTCTTTAATAGCAAAGTTATGATTGTAAAGCAGAAACTATATAGTACCAATACTATTCCAGTACCAAGCTTCAAGTGCATCGTAATATGCTTATTACTTATTTTGATTTTAAAAAAGATAACTGCCTTACTTGGAATAATTCCTGTGTCGCGGGGGACTTTACAAACATTCAGTAAATGGACACAAATAACATCCAGACTTAGAACAAGAAATTGTGGATCAGATCAGCGGCGAGGCGACCACTTTAACCACTTATCGCCATCGGTGCAGTCAAGTCTCATATACTATATAAGGAAATAATTATGGATTTTCTCATTAAGCCAATCCGCTTGGCTATGAGGAGGTAGAAAGACTACTTCAGTTATAAATGTTCTTATAGCATACACGCACAAACACACGCACACACTTACTCGAACACGAACACACAAACATTACAAATACATTCAAAAACTTACACGCAACGTATCACATATACAGAAAGGAATATATTTGTTCTTTATTTTTATGTCAATTTAATATTCTTCTATTTATAACACATTATTGTAAAACTACCTGACGCAATTCGTTACGCTAGAACCCAGGTCTTAGTCTTCACGTGTCATCTTGTTCAACGATTTACTTTTTCTTGGTGAGAGTCCTGATATCCAAAACACAAGTTTAATCTTAGCTTGGGTGTCGGAGGTTAAAACTACTGTGTAAAATTACTATTTAGAATAAGACAATTTTGTACTGTATATTGTTTATGTAAGACAAATTGGAAAAATGGCAATAAACATTATTATTATTATTAAACAGTGAGATCGGGATAATGTCTTATATTCTCCGTGGATTATCACTAGGGGATTATCACTAATTACATTAACGGCATTTATCCCCGTATACCCTTAAGGATATTTTTATTATCATTGCTAGCAGACGAGTAAGTTATAGCCTCATGGGTCTAACTGACCACTGTCTTCAACTTATACATCACCGACCTTAACGGGCAGGGGATCCAGGTAAGGCTATTCAGCCATATAGTAGACGAGCCATTTGCTTTGGGCTGATACCTTGATGGTTAGCATTAAGTGAAAAATGCTGATTAATGTAAGGACTCTGCAACCAGTGACACGAGAGACATAAGTCACATAACTTACATCTATACGTAGCGATGGTAAAGGATACACAGATAGCTCATGATTGAGCAACAATACACTTTGCATAATAAAAATGGCGCGTCTTTTATTTTGAATTTCTTCCTTTTTCGGTAGAACCTTTTGTTCATTTATTAGTAAAACAGAATGCCTTTAAGCTATAATTATTTTTTTGCCCCATTAGTTTGAATAATTACAAATCATTTTGTTGAATTTTCATGGAATCTATTACACCGAATATTTAAAATTCATAAACTCATTTCGCGAACTTTGTTATTAGAAAAACTGTAACCTCAAACGGTTTTGCTAAGAAAAATCTGTGAAATTTAATTTAAGCCAGTTGCTGCTTTATATAGTAAGCTAAGATTCATAAAGTTCCAAGTTTCAGTGGAAAATACAGTAAAGCTAGTTTTGTGCGCAAACAGACGAGCGGTTTTAGCAATCAATATTCTGTTATTAACGGTCCCACTGCTCCGCATATCGGCACGGCTTCTTTCGAAATTAACTGACACCGCGCTGTAGACCCAGGCCCCGAGTGTACACATATTATGGGTGTCCAGTAAAGAAGGTAATCACCAAATTTTCAGCCATAATCTTTAGGACCGTGCATTTTAGACCAATATTTTTTAAATTCTGATTGTGCTATGCGGCTTGTTCAGAGGCTTTTAAGACCGGGGCACCCTGATACAAAGCTTATATTACTATAGCAGTACATAATATTAATTAACATAAGGAAGAAAAGAAGTACGAAAGGTTGATACCGATGTGAAATTTCATTAACGCGACCAGAAACAAAATACAACTTTTTTATAATGAAGGCATGTGAACATTTAGATACCAAAAAAAACGTTATTAAGCCCTGGGGATGAGCCGCTAAATGTTGTTAAAAGCAGGAAAACTGGTTCTCAATTTAAACTCGAACAGATAAAAACTTTTAACGCTCTCAGGCGCAGTTTTGTGTTTATTATAAAATTTAAGAACACATGCTTTTTATATATATATAATTTTTCACACTTACAGATTATAAATCACATGGAGTGGAAATGTTTTAAGAATGATTCATGAGTGGTTTTAGTTAAGACAATGAACACATAATTATTGCATGTGTTTATGTGTGTGTGTATGTGTGAGAGAGAGAGTATGTAATTTCTCATCTGTCTCTTGCTCTCGCGACAAAAGTTTGTTATAATGGGTATCAACCAAGGAAGTTAAAGAAGTTTCAGTAGCAGTACGGAATCTGGTAATATATCTAATAGACGAAAATAACTTTTACTATGAACAAAGCTGGCAAAATATGGACTTATCTGTTATATACCTATTAATTAAATATTATATTATTAAAGGAAGATGGTCGGCAATACCACCGAGCTTTAGAGAAAGATCTAATTTAACCAAAATTCCAGAAACATTTGAATAAAGCTCTAAGTCAAATAAATCAGAAATCAACATACAAATTTTGATGAATCTTTTAAAGATAATTATTGTCTAGTTATAATATGAATTGGACATAATTTTCTCACCAACACCTTAAAAATATGAGTCAGAAGACAGTTTTTGGAAGTTGTCTTTGTATTAAGATTTGAGCCAAACTTTTGTTCCTTGATTACAAGTTTCATGAATTTACATAATCGAGTTGACGAGCTTGGCGCCCATCGCAATGAAGGAAAGATTTCATTGCGTACGAAATGCCCTAATATGAGACGCATACACTCCTGATTTTGGTTGCTGTGTATTCTGCAGACGTTTTGAAGAAGCTTGTCTTGTTTGCTTTTAAGATTGTGATAACAGTCCTCACTTTATACAAAAAGCGTATATAACGTCTATTAATCTACTGCCTGTACCTAGTAACTGCATATATGTAGATTGATTGATTAAAGTATATATCATATTAAAATCGTAAGTTATAAAGGTTCAGTTGTTTCAATTCACAAACCCGCGCCCGTTATTTGCTATGCTGACTGATTTAGTGGTCCAACAGTAGTATAAGCGACTGTAAAGTCTCGAGTTCTATTCCCGGATAACGCATAATGGTATTACATTTTTATGTTGATCTCTGTAGCAGCTCGGAGTCTCAAACTATGCCCAGTAAATGGCAGTAAGCTTGCTCTACTGGGTGTAAGGGACGGAGTACCGAAAACTGAAATATTAGATTCAGACCATTGTTCTGAGTTACAATCGTTGGAATTTTCGTCAGAAAAATCCCAATTTATATCTGAAATTTTTATTTTTCTGACTATATATCATAACATTTTCTTAAATAAAAATCAATTAATACCACATTTTAATAAAATACAGCAATGTAATTAAATTGGCGTGATTTAAAGCATGAACGTTGAGTTGTATCAGTAGCAATCCATCGCGTACCGCGTAATTATATTAATCAATATAAAATCTTTCATCTTGCGTTTTTTATTAATAGAAGTTTTCATCGAGATAAGTACCTATAGAATGCCGTGTTAGTAAAGTATTCGTTACGCCGTCCCTTACACCCAGTATATTACGTAGTACCTAAAACTATAACTTACAAAATTTGGGTGAAATACACAGAGGTGTATTACACTGTCTGTGGTGGTCTTGACTTCGACTTCGACTGTAACTATCCCATGTAAGAAGAGACTTGATGACTTGGGATAGTTACAGAAAAAGTCAAGAAACCTTTATCCATTTAGGTTGACTTTGTTGACTACACAGATGGTGGTTTAAGTGGTCGCTTCGCCACCGCCACTGTGACGAGTATTGTGGGTAACACTTATGGATGTCAATGGGGCCAGTATGTTAACTAAATTAACTGAATTTACATTTATGTCAGTTGCTAGGCTCAGGCAAAAAGTTTAGCCTATGAGAAAATACCTGCAAGGAACTCACGGCCACATTGAAAAAGTATTTTTAGGTTTTATATATGTTAGACTATGCATGTATATACCATAAAATAATGGCGGCCTCGATGGCGTAGTGGTTAGTGTGACCGACACCCACGCCTGAGGTCACGGGTTCGACTCCCGCACAAATCAAATATTGTGTGCATGAACATGGATGTTTGTCTTGGTCTGGGTGTTTCTATATCTTATATAATATGTATGTATTTACAAAAAAAGGTATATGTATGTTTATCCACTGTCTAGTACCCATAGTACAAGCTCTGCTTAGTTTGGGCTAGATGGTGTTGTGTGTATGTGGTAGAATATTATTTTTATTTATTTTAATGAAACTATTTTTCTCGTTTTCTCTTCCTTTATAAGCTAAGCATCGAAAGAATTATTCCGTAAATCACACAACAATCCACAAGATTTCCTTAAAAGTCGCTGACTTGTAGCCAGCCTTATTTTGACATGCCCGACATTTGCTTAACTAAGCCTATTATTCATTTGTGTAAAATAAATGTTGTGTTAGTATCTGTGTCTTAATTTATCATAGAATAATTTCACGGTTTTATGTTAACGAAGCTTCTAATGTATCAAATAAGTCAGGGATATGACTATGTTTGAGTTTTATACTAAAGACTGCCTTTATAAAGGTTTAGACTTTCACTAGTTTACATACATATAGGTATATATCAGTCCTGTTTATAAACTGTCCCACTGCTGGGCCTCTTCCTCAGAGTGAGAAGGGTTAAGCCATAATCCACCATGGTGGCCCAGTACTGATAAGCAAACTATATATAGCTTCAAGAATATTATGGAAATCTCTCAGACATGCAGGTTTCCTCACAATGTCTACTATTGACGTTAAAGCAAGTAATAATTAACTTTTGCATAACTTCAAAAAGTATGAGATAAAAAATGAGACCTCTGCGTGGCAGTCCAACGGTATCTCATTAGGCGTCACTCTTATAATAGCTAACTGCTTAAGACGCACATATTAGCGAAAGTCAGAGATGCATGGCTTGGGATTGGACTCGAGACCTCTGCGATCAATCCAACGGATGTTCAATCGCTTCGGTAATAGCTTAAAGGAAATAAATACCTATAATTTGTTGATGATTTTAGCCTTGCATCTATGGTGGTCAAATTATCCACGCAATTAACACCTATTGCCTATATTAATTGCCGAGGCGGGCATTGGAACAATATCGTATTCCACACTAAATAGCATATTATACGGGACTTTCAAATAAAAAAGAATTTTGTTAATACCTCATACACACCTTGTTTTATTTCATTTCAACATCTACCCGCTCCTATTGGAAAACCTTTTATATTTAACTCATATTACGATAGCTATATTTTAAGTTTTGCGTAATAGGGAGCGAATTTATTACTAACATACTCCCAGACTCTGTGTTATTATTGATAATTACCTATCAAAGAAGCCAAATAACACTTTTACCGAACCAAAACTAAAAAAATATATTTATGCCGTAGCATAAACGTTTTCTTTCTATATTATCTTGAAAATTAATTGTCGTCTATGGTTTTTAAGTCTTGGGTAATCTTTTAACCAAGAATAATGATTGTTATTATGAATGAAGGTTAAAACCACTCCAAAAGTGGGTCAATGCAAAACATTAATCAAGCGTGAATTTATTTCAGAGGTTAAATTGTAAAATCTTCGAACTTTCGTAAGATGAATCTCCTCTGAGCTTATAGTTGTGTATACACATAATGAGATCCAAGATTTGAGCCCCGGGTCAACCAACAAAATTAAAAAGGTTTTTCTTGTAAACACTTTCTTTAGCTGTTATTAAGTTTCTTGTACTTTATGCCTACACCGCGTTAAGTGGCGGGTCTTGTGTCTGATCTCTCACCGGTCAAATCAAATTGCCTTTCCTAGTTGCCGTTGAGATTGGGCTTTGTGACCATTTGTTTTTTTTTATTATTTGGCGTAGTGGTTAGTGTAACCGACTGCCACGCCTGAGATCGCGGGTACGGTTCCCGTACAAGTCAAATATTTATGTGCATAAACATGGATGTTTGTCTTGGTCTGGGTGTTTCTATGTATAATATGTAGGTATATACAAAAATAAATTGTATTTGTGTATGTTTATCCATTGTCTAGTACCCATAGTACATGCTCTGCTTAGTTTGAGCTAGATGATGTTGTGTATGTGATAGAATGTGAGTTTGTTTATTTGTTACGCCACGACTACTCGACCGATCACCATGAAATACGCATTCGCATACACGTTTTCAGGGTAACAGAAAAGGACATACAAAAAATGGTTCTAATTTAATCTAATCTAATCTCCATACATTTACGCGAGGGAAAACGCAGGCAAAATCCAGTTATAAATTAAAGAATGGAGATACATTTTCAGTCATACATCTGCAGGTTTGAGCGTCTATTAATCTACTGCCTTTGCCTGGTAAATGCCTACAGATTGATTAAGGTATGTATTAAATTACGATCGTAAGTTATAAAGATATAGTTGTTTCAATTGACGAGCCCGCGTCCGTTATTTGAATGTAAGCCTTATACCAATGTAAATAAAATCGACCCGCTCTTGTAATTTGAAAAATCTATATGATGTTATTATATTAGCAAACCGTCACACTTTCAGTCCATAATTGCTGGGACTTGCCAAACATACAATTAAAGAACAAAGTACACCTAAACACAGAACTTTTTTTTGAAGTGAAGGCTCCTTGAGGCGCTCTATGCACTTTTTGGGTGACCAAAAATCATGGAACACGCGTCATCGTCACCGAACGCTTTCTATGAGCTATGTGTATACTGTGTATACGTGTACTTTTTGGGTGATCAAAAAGCGTGAAACTCGCGTTACGTACTTAGTTTTCACTTCTATCGGCAGTCCCCAAAGACTGCATTTTTTTTTATGAATATGACAGCTACCGTTTTTGTATAATTCCTGTGTCGTGCGGGGCTTTACAAACATTTAAATAACGGACACAAAGAACATTCAGATCCGGAACAATAATTTGTTGGTCACACAGATTATTGGCCCGTATGGGATTCGAACCCACAACACTCGGCGTAGCGGCAGTGGCGAGACAACCACTTAAGCCACTACGCCATACGTGAAATCGAAATATGGATCATACTAAACATTATCACGTATGAGATGAGAGCCCACAACACTCAAGACGGCAGCACTGGCGAGGAGCTCGCTGCGTTATACATGCATTAAACCTCTTAACGATACAACATAGGAGAACACGTTTAATTATGTAACAGGTAATTAAAAAACAGCTATAAATAAAACACAGCGTTCCACCCGCCCGTCTCTTCATCCCACAGCGACCATGCGCCTAACCGAGCTTTAATTTATCAGTGGCCGCTAATGAAAACATTATTTATGAGCCACGCCTACAGCTCCTACTTTACTAAAGTAAATCTACCAAGATAACCCTTTACACACGACCGTGTATACACAGCACACACTTGGCATTTTGCATGAAACGGAAGACTGGAGGGTTAATTCGTCTTGGAAAATGTGGCGGTGTGATTTTGGTAGAGGCCTTGTCAGTTGCGTGGGAGTTGTAGGGTTAACGCTTTTGTCAGGGGGAATCGGTTATAAATTTACTCATTACAGTAGTTTGAACTCAGAGTACGGTACACCGGTGGTGCTGGCTTCGTATTAGAAACAACTTCCTTGTCAAGTTCTTAGCAATCCACATGTGTCATGAACAAAGAATCAAACGGTTAACCAAACGGCTTGACGTGCTTTCCGAATCACAGGGGTGTCTAACACTGCAAACTTCCTAACTCCGGGCTGGTATTAAGATTTCTTAACGGAAAATCCCAATTTTGTTTTCGTTGGTCCGACCCAGGTTTCGAACCCAAGACCTCATACATAGTCGCATTCGCTACCGCTGTGCCATGGAGGCAGTACGTTATAATGCTATATGGAAATGGATGTTCTAATCTGAGAATTGATTCCTCTCTTGTAATTTTACCTCCATAGGTTCTGAGGTCAATAGAGGCAGTGCAGATGATGACCATGCCACACATACGCCAGCCGCAAAAGCACCAAGATTGACTGAAAACAAAATTAAATTATATAAAATAACAGTCCTACATAATTATATACATATATTAATATCCCTGGCTGTTTAACCTATACATGGATAATTGTTTGAAAGATTTAAAAGATTGTGAATGGGGATTAAGAATGAATGAGTTACTTGTCAAATGTCTACTTTATGCCGACGACCAAGTAATACTTTCGTCATCGGCAGAAGAGTTGCAGGCAATGGTAACTATTATGCATGATGCTTGTGAGAGTAAAGGAATGAAAATGAATGTAAGCAAGACGAAAGTAATGGTATTTGAAAGGGAGGAGTGTATGACGATGTCCAATATTATGATTGATGGAGAACAAGTGTAGCAAGTGAAAGAGTTTGTATATCTGGGTACTTTGTTTACAAGGGATGGTACACATGAGGGAGATATTGAAAGAAGAACGATTGCTGGCAATAAAGTGAATGGCGCTCTAAGCGCTTTTATGAACAGTCGAAATGTATCCGAAAAGGCACGTTTGACTGTTCATAGAGGACTATTACTATTAGTACCTACACTTATGCATGGTAGTGAAAGTTGGGTATGGCAAAAGAAGCATGAGAGTAGAATAAATGCTGTAGAAATGAGAGCGCTGAGAAATATATGTGGTGTGACTCTGAAAGATAGAATAAGGAATAGTGTGATTAGAGAGAGATGCGGCATAAAAGTGGATATAGTGACGAGAATAGAAAAGGGTATGTTAAGTTGGTTTGGGCATGTAGAAAGAATGAACGAGAACAGACTGACTAAGAAAGTTTATAAGGCTAGTGTAAATGGAACAGACGCAAGGAGAAGACCTAGGCGAACGTTTCTTGATCAGATCGGAGACGTTCTGGATAAAGGCCAGGTTAAGAGCACCTTAAACCGGCGAGCGTGTATGAGGAATGTTATGAAAGTGAATAAAGCCAGAGAAGTGTGTCAGGATCGTAGCAAATGGAAATCCGTAGTCTCTGCCTACCCCTCTGGGAAACAGGCGTGAATGTATGTATGTATGTATTAATATCCTAACTAATATTACAAAGTGAGTTGGTTTGTTACTTTATCACGCCTGAACTACTCGACTGATCCTCATGAAACTTCGCATACACGTTTTCAGGGGAACAGAAAAGGACATATGGTAACTTACATCCAGAAAAAAGTACTGTTACTAATCTAATTTAACCTACATTTATGCAAGCAAAGCCGCAGGCAAAATCTAGTTATAAATAATGTTTTAATAAAGTTTGTAGAAATGTTTGTAACTCAATCGCGTGTAATACAAACTGACAAAACTTGCGTTGGATTCACATATAGAATCCTTTTAATCGCGGTATACGATACCATGAGATTCGAGCGAATTTAAAATAATTCTGTTTAATTGAAATAGACCACCAATAATATTTTTTGAAAAATCTAGTCCCAAATAAATTTATTACCTATCCCTGTAGCAATGTATTGTGTAGTGATTCCCGAGGTATCCCTCTTGATGTCTGGCACTGTCTCCATTCGCTGCAGTATTTTCGGGTGTCCATTGTATCTCGGCTCCGGTTGTTCTGCTGGCTCTCCATTTTGTATTGCAGCTGCTTCAGCATCCACAGTCGAAGTGCTCTGCTCGTCCACTGTAATAAACGTTAATGTTTTAATGACGTATTTTTTTATATCCTTAGTCCCTTAATTGGGCCATTGTGCGTAAGTGACCGACGTGAAATCCTATTTAATATTATAAATGTGGAATTTTGTGAAGATGTTTGGATCTTTGGTACTCAATCCCGCAAAAGCCTTTCAACGGATTTGGATGAAACTTATCATACAGATAGATCATGTACTGAATTTTCTGCCAATAGCTAGGTAATGTTGTACTGTAATGGCACTGTTTTCTGTTGTTTTTAAAAGACTACTCCCTCTCTCGAAATAATTTCCGTGTCGCAGGTAACTTTACAAACTTTCAGACAACGATCATAAAGAACACCCTGACCCGGAGCCACTATTTGTGAATTACAAAACTTTTTGTCCCGTGTGTGATTCGAACCCACATCACTCGGCGTAGTGACAATGGGAAGGCGACCAGTTAAGCCCCTGCGCCATCCATGCAATTTGTAGCTGCCTTGAGATATTGATTAAATATTATAAAAGACACAAATAAACTTTTTACGCAATGGTACATAATTATATGCAGAATGTCCGGTAATTAATGGATAACCTGGAAATGTCTTATAGTGGAACTGACGGCCGTTCAGAAAAAAATATAAAAGAAAATCTATCCTAACTACTACCTGAGATATGTGTTTTTATTCTACTTCCGGTTACCCGTCATAACCAACGCAAGTTCTGCATTTGCAATAAGGTGTCTGTTTTTGTATCGGCTTAGAGGCGTAGTTAAATCACACTGAATAAATATAAATTAATGTCTATAAATCCATTTAATAACTTTTAAATTTATTATAGTTTTGTTCAAAATGGCATTCCAAAACATGTGTGCATGATAGTTAAAATTAAAGATTTTAACAATATTATCATGTGGAATAGCTTGTTGCCTTTTATTTGTTGACTTGCATATGCCGATTCGCCCAGGGAAGTATCACTCTCTTACAGAAAATCGGCGCAAGATTGGTAGTATTGTTACTACATATCGCCAAAAGAGTAAAGAGTTCTGGTGACTCATATACCTATTTCTCCTATTTCTTAGATTTCAATTTTGAATGATTACCTAAGCCGCATATTTTAATTGTAGCCTGTCAAAAAGACTTCACTGCGGCTGATAGTAAACAGTCTTATTGTCCACAAGCAAAGCCTTCAACATTATGTCCCTATTTGAAGTATTGCCAAATTCTCTACTTTGATCGCCTAAAGAGGTGCTTTTTACGCCCCACTTGAAGGACCTGGGATGGAAGGAAGAAGGAACACGTCGGCTGAGACTTTGGTAAAGATGTAAGAAGCCAAACTTCTTGGTAAGCTGAGGGTGATAGTTTACGATTATATAACTCGAAAACGATAGGTACGTTAAAACATTGCAAAGGAAATATAATACAGGAATAATTTAAATTCTATGTCGTTGTAAATTGAATTTCATCGAATTCATCGAACAGCACATTTGGTACGTGTCGACGGGACTCTTGCGTACGTAATCTCATTCTACAACCCTCGTGGGTATTCGTTATGTTATATTCACTTATATTTGTGTCAAATTTGTTGTCGAATAATGTAAAGTACAATGCTTACGTTGAGTTTTATTATTTCAATTCGCTAATTGTTCAGGTTTTGTAATACTCGTGTGATGCCGAGCGGGCCGAGGCTCTACCCACCCCGACTTCGCACTGGTAGTACAAAACCTAACTAATCATGAGTCACTTTGTCGATTGGCGAAAACCGCATGAAAATCCCTTCAGTAGTTTTTGAGTTTATCGCAAACAGATAGACAGACGCGGCGGAGGACGTTGTTCTATAATATGTGGTGATTAGGTATATAAGTTAACGCAAAAGTGAAATTATTGAAAATGTAAATTTAAGATTGGCAAATCCCAGTATATAAATATTAGTTGTTTCAATTGTTTGAATGTATGTAAAATGCCCCGCAGTATAGGTGTTGTTTAAAGAGTGAGAGCTGTTTTTGTTTTTAAATGATTAACTATTAAAGATATTCTAATATGTTCTGTTTATTTGTGGTAATCCTAGACGGAGATGGCGGGATGACTTAGACGTTTTCTAAAGGAACTGGCAAGGGGCGTCTTCGAATAGAGTGATTTGAATATATATACCTATTCGAATAGAGTGACTTTTGCCCAGCCAATAAGTAAAAACTGCTCAATTTAAACAATCCTCAAAATACTCTTAGTTTTCAATCCATTTTGAGTATTGTTTAATAGCTAACACCTAGGATGGTGGCTTCTGTTACTGTGAGATAATGTATCATTTAATTACTGACATCGGTTCAGTAGTTGCAGAGATATTTTTTATTACATATGTACATCCTTATTGCAACATACCTCAATAATATTGTTTTATATTCACACGAATGTCATACATTAAAACTAAATCTACTGTTTACAGATGATACTGCAATAAATCCGTAAACAATAGTTTAATTGCCAAACCAACCTTAATACTAAAGAGTAAGCACACTAGGGACAATAAGAAGCTACATCCTATCTATTCGAATAATTTTATTTGTATGTTTGTTACGCTTTCATGCCGTAACTACTCAACTGATCATCATGAAATTTCACATACATTTTATCAGGGGTACAGAAAAAAATATAAACTACCTATCATACGAAAAAAAAAATTACATAAACTACATTTACGCGAGTCGAGCCGCGGGCAAAGTCTAGTACACACAGCTACACATCAAGTTAGACACCCTATATACGCATAACTACGCTACATACAAAATAAAGAATTGTCGGAAAGGGACAGCACATAGTGGTGTCGATGTAATGGTAAGCACATAACGCACTCTCTCGCACGATCCGCAGTGTTCAACTTCTAATAGTTCAAAGTCTAAACAGTCTAGGTTGATGTGTCGCTGTGTGTACGTATATAGAGCTTTCTCGATTGTTTAAAAATTAATGATATTAAAAGTCCATTATTTTAGCTCGCACGTATTGTCAAGGATTCGTATGAAGTATTTGCTACAGTAAAACAAGACGCCGCAAATTGCAACTGACTACAAATACAGTACGTGGCAACAATGCAATTTAGAACGAGCTTAGCAACAATAGACACGGCTTTTTATTTTTTGTGATGTGCATTTTAAAATATAATGTTTTTATTTATCAGTTTTTGCACGCAGCTTCGTTGGCGTAAAAGTAGGTAAGGTAAGGTTTTGTTAGTAAGATCCCTTTTTTAAATGATAGCCTATGTTAATCGGTGATAATATAGCTTTCTAATGGTGAAAGAATTTTTAAAGTCGGTTGAGTAGTTTTTGAGTTAAATCTTTACAAACAAACAAACATACAAACAAACAAAATATAAATATTTCCTCGTTATAATATAAGTATACATTGATTACCTAACACAGAACGTAACAAATTAATATACTGCCTACTACATTTTCCACAGATTACAATATGTAAAACTTGAATATAAATCTGTAAGCAGACAATAGCTGTCATTTCGAGTTAACTAAGAGTAACAAAATAGAACAAAAACGATAATGAGTAAGTATAGCGAAGGTTAACTTACTTAACTGACTTTATCAAAAGAAAAAAGTAAGAAATTATGATAATAAATAATTACGAGTATAGCGAAATTTTATTGTTTTTAAGAGTACTGTACCGTTCATCACATTGTTTTGCTGATTGACATTTCGCTGATATTCTGGCATATGATTAAACAAACTATATATACAATAAAATCGAAACTAGTCGATATCTGTATATAGGTGATGCTGAAAACATTGCTACAGAAAGCAAAACAATTATTTTAGAATATTTGTCTGTCTGTATGTCTGTACACTCATCGTACAAAAATTACTACACAGAATTAAATACAATTTTTACAGATGTATTGCTCAAGGCTTAACCTAAAATCTGGTTGGTATATGTTTTATTGCGATACGCTGCGTAGAAGTCGAGTATTAAAAAAGAAAATATAGATAAATATTTACTTTCAAATTTCACACGTATGAAATTGCAGGCAACAGCTAGTAAGACATCTTATGAAGGAGAATATTTTTAAGATAGCAAACACAAATCACGTAAGCCCGGTGTTACGTGCCTTCAGCTTGCTACAAATTTCAACTACAAGACATTACCAAGATGACATGATAACACCGATTTAAAAAACATAAATTACCTAAATGCTCCATTAATCTTGACTCTAGCGCCTTTCTGATAGCGAGCGATATGCAATATGTAAACAAAGTATTTTTAACACATATCCATATTTGTTATCAAGATAATTACAAAACATGTCTGGTACCTACGTGGATGAGAACTTGTGATCATATTATCGAGTTAGAGCTCAACTAGCCGTGTGACGTGAGCATAAGGCTCTTGTAAAATTCGAAATTAATATTTTTATCTTTTTGAGATTATAAACTATACAGTATAGAAGCATTATAATACTATTAAGGTATACAAATACCTTAATAATATCATACAGTAGATTATGTCACTAGTAAAGGACGTAAAAAATCAGACTTTAGAGATTATCGCGTAAATGCAGGTAATGTCAATTTTCTACCCTCAGAAACAGTTTTTTAGTATGAAGCGTATCTTGTATCATTTTCTGTACTTTTGACAACGTATATGCGAAATTTGAGATTGAGATATGAAAAGTTTTTTTTTAATCAATTTTCTTTTGAACCTTTAGCACAGCGTATGTCAGTTGAGAAGTTAAGGCGTGAAAGCGTAACAAACAAATTTACATACGCATTTATAATATTAAGTAAAGTTTAATAATTGCATTTGTATTGACAATTTGAACTAATATGTAGCAAAATAGATATAAATACATATAAAGAGCTTGTGTGAAAGAAATTATTATTATTCAAATAATTGCGTTATATTGTTAAAAAAAATAGAAAATGTTTGAATTGGGTCGTTTCTGAATCTCTACTTTTCGTGCGTTAGTTACATATATTATCTTCTCTGTTCTATATATTATAATATAATTTGTTTACCTATATATTTTAGTATATACCTAGTCTTGCCGTAAATATTGTTACAAGGCAAAATATTTTTTTTCTATTGCATATATCATTTATTACTGTGATGTGTATTAGTTTATACATAACATTAAAAATATATGAAGCTCATTCAAAATTATCTTCTTTTAACGTTGAGGCCAGTTATCAATAGAAACACGCACCTCCCCATGGGAATATTCTTCACTGCCAATCTTATGGATTGTTTAAGGGATTCCAAATTATCATGGCGTTTAGAGCATGCCTTACTATCTTAAACTGACCATAAACCATAATCCAGCTGATTAAGATCAGAACTAGATGACGGCCAGTCTTCAGTTCTGATTAAGCCCGAAAGGTTCGTTTCCAACCATGCTTGGGTGGATCGAGTTTTATGTCCCGGTGCTGAGTGATGCTGAAAGGGCCATTCTTGATTATGGAACATGGTGTTATTAAGGCTTAACCACCTTTTAAATAATCGTATCTGGATACACCTGTGCTGATGTTTTGACACCTTTATCATAAAAATATAGCTCAGTCACACCTTGGTAAGCTAATCCCCCACCAAAACATCACTGAAATCGGATAATGTCCACGTTGTACTCTGCTGACTAATTTAAAAGCTTCTATAGAGCTTTGAGCATAAACTCGGTCATTTTGCTCAATAACAAAAAATTTCTCGTCCGTATATAAAAATTTACTGTCTCTTCCCATTGCGTACCGCTTAAGAAGATGTTTTGATTTTACCACCCTATTTATTTTTAAATTATCATTTAAATAATGACCGGTGCGACTATTATAAGTCCTAAGTCATCTTTTATAATTCTAGGTGCTATATTCATTTCCCGAGATAAAATCTTTTGCTTTTGTACAGAGTTTCTACGAATTCTTTCCTTCACTGCTTTGATCGCCTTTTTTGTACGAATACTACGTAGACGGCCAGATATTATTCTGTGACAAATAGATGTGATTTCATCGTACCTGTCAATAGCCCGATACACAAACATTCGACTAATACCAAGCGGATGGAGAGTTTCAAAAATTGTGTAATGCTATTACAGCAATTTGGGTCTCTTTATCACCCCACTCCATTTTAACATCACTAAAATATTTAACACCGATTAGCGCAGAAATGAAAAAACGCAATGAATATTTATATAAAAATGTCAGATTCCAAATTCAAATGTAATATTATGTTTTTTAAATTGTTACAGTATTTATGCCCAGACTAATTAAATAAGTCATGTCGTTCTTTAATAAAGGCAGAATATTATAACCAGCATCTAGTTTTTTAAATACATTTTTGAGCTACCACCCTTACGTGAACTACTAAAAGAAACGTTCGAAAACTCGCATTTTACACTTTGTTTAACAACCTAACTAGTCATCAGACATCAAAATATTTTGAGCCCATTATTCTCCATAGTGCCTGCTATACAATACATACATCAGAAACTACTAGTATTTCTGTTAGAAATTCCAATAATCGTATGATGTCTGGACTGTAATAGAATCGCCCAGTTTGGCGCCAATAACCAATATGACAAGATCTAAGTATGTCAAGGAACTAGTAATCGAACGGAAGCTCGTCCCACATATTATAAAAGAAATACGAGACAAATCAATAAAAAGTAAAACAGAATCCTAACTATCCTAACTAATATTATAAATTCAAATGTGAGTTTGTTTGTTATAAGGACATAAGGTACCTTTCATCCAGAAAAAAATAATGTTACTAATCTAACATAACCTAACCTATATTTAAGTGAGCGAAGGAAAATGCTAACTAATATTATAAATGCGATTGTGCGTTTGTTTGTTACACTTTCACGCCATAACTTATTTTTTTTTTTTATACTACTAAGTTGGCATACAAGCATACTGCATAAAGTACTAAAGTTTACCCTTGGCTTCGATAGCGTAAATGTAGGTTAGGTTTTTCTTTTTACATCTAAGGTGGCAACTAAACACCCACCTGATGTTAAGTGGTCACCGTAGCCTATGGACGCATGCAACACGAGAGGCATCACTTGCGCGTTGCCGACCCTTTAGGAAAGGAAATGGGAAGGAGAAGGAGCGGGTCCCTTGCCGCAGTGAGAGTTCCGAAGGCCCCCTTTTCCCCTGAAAAGAGGGTGTTTGGGTCTTCGGAACTCTCACTCACCGAACAAAACACAACAGCAGGAATACTGCTATTTCACGTCGATATTCTGTGAGAGGGTAGTCCTTTCCCGGTCGAGCCGGCCCATTCATGCTGAAATCAGCAAGGCTCTACTACTTGAAAGATCATCATATGATTTTGCACACATTTTGCTAAGTGAACAGAAAAGTACAAAGGGTACCTTTTGTCCAGAAAAAAGTACTGTTACTAATCTAATCCAACCTACATATAAGCGAGCGAAGCCGCGGGAAAAATCTAGTATGAAATACCGTTCTATTCATCCGTAAGTCTGTATGACATCGTGTAGCGTTTCCTGTGCTATAAGATTATGTTGTGTTATGAAAGATTTTAGATTTCTATTTATTTTTATTAGTCCAAGCGAAATCACGAGACTTTATTGACTGTAGTTTAACTCGATCGTTTGTAAATTGACTTTATTGGAGTTCGATAGAAACTGTTATTAGATTCGATGTTTCATAAGGTTTGAGCGAAAATTGCGGAGTCGGGTTCATGATAATATGGCCAGCGAAAAATGAACCCTTGCGTATTGTTTTGAATGTTATTGTGACTTGATCCTTAGTATTTGTTTTTTGGTGTGAAGCTTAAACTACTTGATGTGTAAACGTCAATCAAAGTTGAATAATTACAATTCCTAACTAATATGTGATTGTGTGTTTCTTTGTTTGTGTGTCAAGTAGTTAAAGCGTGAAAGCGTATTTCAGGCCTTAACTACTTGACCGATCATCCTAAAATTTAGCATATACGTTGTCAGGGGAACAGAAAAGGACATACATACCATTCATCCAGGAAAAAATACTGTTACGAACCTAACCTAATTCAACATAACCTTCATTTAACATGGGCAAAATTTAGTATTCCAGAAAAAGGAAAATGTGCTGGTAGTTTTTTTATACTAGCCTAGAGGTTTCTCGAATCACACTATGTCAGAGAGGATACATTTATAATATTTTTCTCGAAATGCCAAGTAAAAAGAAAATTTATATGAACTTTTAATAATTAAAAGACAAAATTCTCTATTTCCATAAAAATGTGCAAACAATTGTTGGACACGTCAATTCATTATTATATTAATAAAAAATAATAATAAAAATAAATAGAAGAAAATAAAAACTTGAAAAGAAAAAAATAAACTCATGGCCTCTCTTACAATCGCCGAATGTTTATAACAATTCAATTCAATGTTATATTCTTGCCCTTATATGAGCTGCTGTGTGTAGTTGTTACAGTAGTTTGTTTCAAAAAGATAAAATAGTAAAAATTTATTGAATCTAAGATACATATTAATAACAAATGAAATAATAGTCACAGCAACTCATATTACTTAATAATATGATTAGAAATAACCTGTGAGTGGAAGCAACTCAATCCCAAGCATTTTTATCTTCTATATGTATATTCAGTAAGTGAGTAATAACCTTTCGAATATAATTTACGTTTTACAACTGTTTTAAATTTAATAAAACTTAGAATTTGAATGTCACTTTGGAGTTTATTGTAAAAGCGCACACATTGACCTTTAAACGATTTATTAATTTTTTGAAGCCGGCACTATTAGTCTGTTTTTGTTTCTTGTATTTATATTATGTATATCGCTTTTCTTATAATATAAATCAATGTTTTTATATACATAAATTCAATTTTCATATATGTATTGGCTGGCTACTCAATATATGTATTCATTTACTTAAATTTATTTCTTAATGTATCCCTTGTTTTCATGTTATAAATTGCTCGAATAGCCCTTTTCTGCAGTACGAAGATAGTTTGAATGTCGGCAGAAACACAATAGTATACAATACGACATTACACTGTGAAAGTAGCTATGATAAACTAGCCTAACGGTATCTATGTCAGTAAGTTGGTAAGTTTTTCTGACTACGTATGCTGAGCTAGAGCTGAGCCTATTCGACAACTTACTAATTTATGGACCCCACTGCAGCTTTGAATTTAGTGTAATCTCTAGAAATTGGGTGGTATCAACAAGGTCCAACACGACGTTCTTAATTTTTATAGATGTCTTCACTTATTTGACATTTGGGGTTAAAAATCGAAGCAATTTGGTCTTTCCCACATATAAAAGTAGGTTGTTAACATCAAACCAGTGAACTACTTTCGAGATAGCAATGTTTACATCGCTCAGAACCGTTTCTTGGCATTTTAATTTAAATAATAGTGAGTTATCATCCGCAAACAGTACTATCTCATGTTTATCCCTCACGAGGGGGGGATAAGTCATTAATATAAACTAAAAATAGAAACGGGCCGAGGATTGAACCCTGAGGAACCTCTATTTTGACCACAGATCCCGGAGATCGATTACCATTAATATCAACTTTCTGAATCCTATTACTCAAATAGGATGTAAGAAGATTCAGTGCTGAATTTTGGACTATCTTTGACATTTAGAGTACCTACTTAAACTTTCTTCTGTAGTTCTAACTATGATTTATAAATTCTAGGTTACATTGTAACCTAGTTAAGAGATCAGAACTGCAGTCTACAGAATCAGTAATTTTACCAAGTATAAACTAAACTACTGCAATATTTGAAAATGATCAATGAACTATTATTACTATACAAGGAGGTACTACTCGGCTATCATCGGTCATTACAAATACTTCAACTCTTAAAATTGACTTTATTATTTATTAGCTTTAACTCGCGATTTTGCCCGCGTAAAAATAGGTTAGGTAATGTTAGCAACAGTATTTTTAAATAAAATATATCCTATGTTACTCTATGATAAAAGCTTACTAATGGTAAACAGTTTTTAAAATCGGTAAAGTAATTTTTGAGTTAAATCTCTACCAAACCAAAACCAAGAAATCTAATCTTGCCTCTTTATAATATTCGTTTAGATAAGGTTAACTGCAATAATGTCACATGAAGATATATCACAGGTCTAAGAAAACAAGTAGGTATATTATGATCTGGCCGATGCGAAGCTATTATCGTCGCCAATAAATTATTAATTGCTAGTTGTAAATCATTAATATAACGATGCGCATATTAAATATTGGAATGGTTACAACGTGATTAGGAGGCGTGGCCATCTTGTACCCGTCTGTCCTCGCAGATAAAAAAGTGATACCAATATTTTGATTTTTTTAAGTAACTTATAATAACAATGGCAGGCGTTGAAGAAGTTTTATCTATATTTTATTTACAATAACTTGTTCACTAAACGTCTACATAAACCAGATATTAGTTTAGTACTTAATACAATAGGTATTATGATTTCATTCAGATAAATTTAGAGAAATAATTTCAATCACGTGCTTTACATTTGTAAATCATCTGTTTGAATTTAAAGAAATGATTGTTCCGAGTTTAGATGTGATTTGTGTCCTTTGTTCGAATCTTTGTAAGGCAGGTAAGGTAAAACTGACTATGTACACAACAAACCATAAAGAGGAAATCTTAGAAGACTTAATACATAGAAACCTCATGATTATAAGGCACTAGTAAAACGAAATATAAATAATTGTAAAGTATAATTGTAAGCAAGCAATTTGCTACTGATTAAAAAAAATTGACTTATCACAACAAAACCGCAAAGAGAAAACCATGGCATCCAGAGAAGATGAAAAGCTCATGACTGTTACAATAATCTAAAACTCTGCATAAATTTCGAGGTCGAAAGAAAGACAATTGACAACCACATAAATAGAACTTTATGATACTACGAACGTTGACCAAACGGGAAGTCTACTTAAACTAGATATCGATTTCATAATATATAATAAAAACGAGCATAACAGCACGTACACAAAATATCTACGTACTTCCATAATGCTTAAAAGTAGATTCGATCAATAGTTAGTAAGAGGTATGCACTTGGGCAATTCATATTTGGAAACGATGCATAATATTTACAATATAAATTTGTAATAGTAATTAAAAAGTATTTAAATAGTGATCTTTTTTTATAAATGTTCAGTGTGATTTTGCATTAGGAATTGACACGGCAAAGAGCTGTTACTAGCTGACACAATTCAAATAACTTACAGCAATAATTTAAATAGTCTGCAGTAACAGGCAAAAACTCTGATTTACATCAGAGTTTTTGCCTGTTACTGCAGACTATTATAATATAATATAAAAAATATATCTGACTAAAAGGAAATGCCCATTTTTGACTAACATGTAATTTTTGCCGCCCAAGATTACACGAATGATAAAAAAATATATTATAATTTCTAATAATTTTTCGTACTACTCATTTACCGAAAGAAGATAGCAAAATATTTATAATATTAAAAGTATCGTAACGGAAATAAGTCTTGTTATAATTACAAGTGTTGCCACGTTATAATTTCAACGTAGGTAAGATAGAGACTCTAATTATTATTGAATAAAACTATTAGAAGTGATAAAGAAATAGAATAGTGGTATTATTATAAGTTAATAATCCACAAATAATAAAGCAAATATATTATTTTATGTTATTTTTCCAGTAATAAGCAGAATAATAATATCGATTAGATGTTAATCTATGATTTTTTGTTTTTAACTTTCAACGCCGAAACCAACTGTCATAACACAAATCGGCTTCCTTGCTTACTCGGTTTGCGTGATTATGTTTCATTCGTTGTGATTTTGTTATTGTATTTACAAACAACCTTAATAATGCTCAGTTTTTGGACAATATTTTAATTGTGTATGATAATAATGATTAAGTGTGACGCGAATGCGTGTGAAAAACATTTATTTAACAACTTTTATTTAATTAAATTTCTTGATTAATCATTTAATGACATTGCATACTATTATTTAAATATGGGCACTTGTGGCCAAATTCACTATGGGTAGTGGGCATTCCCTTTTGTGTTCAGCCGTGAATATCGGGACTAATACAGGAAATATACCGTTAGTATAAGGAGAAATTAAAAACATGATTCTCACTCTTACTACTATGTACAAAAATATATTGAGTCAATCAACACAAATATACAATGAGTATTCCACAGATTTTGAAGGTTATAAGATTTCTTTCAAATTTACTTAATGATAGCAGCAGAATTAGCGAAGTTTCAAATGCATACGACCACCAGAAATGTGTATAACAAGTTTGACTTACAAACGAACTTACAGATCAGTCTCAAAAAGACGTTATAAAGATGAGTAGTTCTAATCACAACACTAGCCTGACAACCCTAATATTAAAACAAAAAAGAAAAGAAAATTCCACCTACTTTGCTCCAAAGAACACTCGACGACCACTTCACAATATTGTTTTTAATAAAAAACAATTACTAATACAACGTCAGGGTTGTTGCAACGAGTGGTAGCTCAATAACATAATCTTGATAACGCCGGACGTCGGTCACGTCAAAAATAATATCACAGAGATGAACAACGCGGGTCGTTTTGTTATTTAATATATTTTAACGTATGAACGGGTAAGATGAAATGAAAATAACAATGATTTTTGTTGAGTTTAAATCACATGGAAATGAGGTGTGTCACGCTAGGGAAGGGATAAAATAAAAGGAATCATGAAAATTAACAATTACGCATTAATGCTCGCACATAATATATAAAATGAAATTATTTTATAAATTTTTGCTTACTGCACTCGTCCATAATAAAAAATCTTTAACTTTGTGCCTTCTCACACTTCTCCATTTGCGAAGTATCCCTTATTAATACAATTCATATTTATAGATTCTATTAGCATTTTGCACCTATGTGTCTTGATTTAATAGCATGAAAATTTGTATGTAGCACCAGCGAAAACATAAGCGCACTGCTAACAATGCACTTATGTTTAAGCTGATGCTGCATGCTTTCATAGCTTACCATCTCTTTATGTATCTGTTTAATAGATTTCTTGCTATTAGTTATTGCTTTTCTGAATTCGGAATATACATTAATTAAAATGCAGCACGTGATTTTCCATTACTTGTGTACTTAAAAGTTATATATTAAATAAGTCTACGGTACTTTTGGGGACTCATTTAAGGCTACTGTAAAATCAATTTCTAAGCACAACTTGCACTACAAACCTATTGCATGATCCAAGCTAATCAATTTACCTGGATCACACCATGTACCATAATATATGTCTGGTTTCTCTATCGGATGAAACGTGACTTAGAAAATTTAATATGAAGTCTGATCTTCTAGACTATGAACCACATTGAAATCTGTTCAGTGATTTTTGTGTGACAGAATAAAATTTAAATAATCATTGCCTTCGTTTTAAACGCTTCTAAATGTTTGACTCCAGTTAGTTTTCTAATAATATATCTAATGTACAGACACAGACTTTTCGAACAAATATGAAGGCAAACCTTTATAGTATCGGCATATTTATTCATATGTAAAACAGTATTTTATTTACAGCCAACGGCTCGACAAATACGATTGAATACCACCACTACATATCCATGTAAATTTATGGCTTAATAAATGTATTAGTGTTTTTAGATATTGTTTTTCTTTTAGTCTGTGATTATTTTACTACTTTGATATTGCTTTCGTTGGGCGAGTATAATATCATATGCATATGAATGTGGATGACTGGATTGTGCAGTGGTATACAAGCTGCTGTGCATAAGGCATGTGCATCTCGCGTACGTATTGCGGTTCGAGTAACGTGTTAATATGATTTTCTGTCAATATGTAGTAGTATATATGTAGATAATAGCAGTATATACAGATTCTAGAACCTGTACTGAGTGAGACAAGTTCTTGACAGAAATCTCTATATGCTTTTGTACACGTGTGTAAGTACATATTAGTTATATATGTCGCAGAATCAACACAGAGGCACAATTATTAGAATCGCTATCGATTATCGTTAATTTAGAATAATGCCATCTCGTTTATTGGAAACGTCAAGCAATATGCTTGGGTGAGGTCGATGCAGGGCATAGCAGGTCTTGTTTGACAGCTGTTAGTTGTCCTTGTTGGACATTAGACGCGTTTGACTGGAGGGTCTTCACTTTTTGGTGAGACACCAGCGCGAGAGGTCGTTCTGCCAACCTGTATAGAACTTACCACGTTGCCGTACTTTAATCAAAGTTTAATCCATTGCCATCGGCTCGATCACTTATGATTTTGTTATTTTGTTTTCGGGAGCAAATAAATAAACGGTTGTAATGCGTGTGGAGACTATTATTTTGTACTTGCACCATGTCGAACTCGGACTCTGATAACGAGGTACTCCAAATGGGTGAACCACCTCCGACATATAGTTATTGTGAAAAAAAGTGATTAATGATCAGGAAACAATGATGGACTGTCAAATTAGTCAATGCTTATTATTTGTGCTTTTCAGGAGGTAGATTTTCCTCTTTATTAATATTGTAGTAAACATTAAATATTTAGTTGAAATGTAGTTTCCTAAACGAACACAATAAGATCCAATTTTGTTAACCTATGGCGCTTTTGCGTACTATTTTCTCATATTTAAACTGTCATGTCTAATGTCACTGTAAAAGTATAACCGGGTAATAAACGATGTTAAAATTTTATATTTTGTATTATCATTCTACAAATATTTAATTTAGAATAGTTTCAGCTCAACGCTTTAGTGGATAGGGTAGCCGCAACTAATACAAATGAGCGAGTGAGCGCGAGCGTTGACTAAATGACTGACATAAACTAAATGACGCTGACTGCCAGAAGTACTACTACTACATTGCGAGGGAAATGGAGGAAAGAGTGGGGTAGTGAAAGTATTTCTAAAATAAGTTCAGTGGTTTTAGAGAGTGACTTATTATTATATTAGTGTGTAGGTCTTGATAAGGGCTCTATACATGAATGCTCGCACTGCAGTCTGTGTTCGGCGTTTTTGCCTAATTTTTTTTTTTTTTTTCAAATAATTTATTTCGGGCTGCATAGGCCCATAGATAAATATCATAACCTAGATTTACATATTATAAAATTTTATAATACATACACACAACACCATCTAGCCCAAACTAAGCAGAGCTTGTATTATGGGTACTAGACAATGGATAAACATACATAGATACTTTTTTTTTTTTTTATATATACATACATATTATACATAGAAATACCCAGACCAAGACAAACATTCATGTTCATGCACACAAATGTTTGACTTGTGCGGGAATTGAACCCGCGACCTCAGGCGTGGCAGTCGGTTACATTAACCACTACGCCATCGAGGCCGATTTGATGTTAGTAAATACACCTTAATACTATGTTAGTGTAACTTCACTTCGCACACTTAATACTAGTGCGCTCGGCTGGTACTTGTCCGCGGAAGCGACGGAATACCACGTCTTGCGGCCAAAAGCTTTCGTCCAACACCTTGTGCAGGTAACAGTCAGGTACACGCACGACGAACGCTTTAAAGTTGACGTTGCGGCGCGACTCCAGCAACTGCACTCTCGGCACGTACTTCAGCTTTTGGCACACGTACTTCGCGATGTCCTCCGCCTCAGTGGTGTAGTGCAGGCGCGAGATGTACACCGGCGTGTTCGGGGACGCGGCACGCACCTTCAGGTTGGGATCCACAGGTGCATTGCCACAACCGTTCTTAATGTTTCGCGAACGGCGCTTCCTCCGTTGCACCGTCAGGAAACCATCCTCGGTAGCCCGGTTCGTTGCTTTTGTAGGCAAGGGCTTAGCAGGGGCGCTCGCAGAGACCGTGGGGTCAGCTGTTCTTACAATTCGCGCAGAACAGCGGGGAAGAGCTGCGGGCAAGTTAAATCAAAGATGGTATAACGAAGAAGATTTTTTTACACACACAATACATATGGTTCCAAACAATCGGACATGCATATACCTATTATAGTCTTATAACACATTGCGCTAACTATGAGTGCGCCTTATCAAGATGGAGGGTACGGAAAGACTGTCCATTCTCCGGTGTAACATTGGTACTTTAAGGCCCATGCATAGCGAGCCTTTTTATTATTGTCTGAGATCAAAGGCTTCTTTCTGTCTTTATACCCTTCGAGGGTAGATTCCTGAAGTCTTCGACGAGTCGTTCTAGCTAAAATTGTTTTGTTACTCGCCACTGACAACTCAGCAGCGAGGTCAGAAGACAATTTTTCCTATTTTCAAAGACTCTCTTATTAATTTTCGATCTTCTCGGTCACTGGTAATACGTTTACGTCCAGTTCTGGGCATATCGCTGTGCATACCGGTAGTGGCGAGTCGCACAATGGTAAGTTGCACCGCTCGGCGCGAACATTTTACAGTTCTGGATATCTCAACTTGGGATTACCCTTGTTAATAAAAAAGTTGTATTTTCACACGTATTTCAAGAGACAGTTCGGATATTTTAGGCATTATGTATCGAAATTAATATAACTGAACACAAAATAAGAGACGAAGTGCGCTAGATCACGGTATGTGTACACAACAATGCGAAATAGTGAACTGAAATAAAGATTGGAAATTACTAAACGGATAAAATGCTTTGCAACAGATGTTTTATTGACCCTAACTAGGTACACTAACGTTTCAAATACCTTTTTAGATGCCGCCTAATCCATATTTAAACAAAATTTATTGTTTCCTACTGCAAATGTTACGCACGTGAAAAATATATGGAGTGCTCCATACCTTTGGCCAAGGCTGTATGTTTATAGAGCGCCGTGCGTTTAGCTATTCATATCATGAAACTCTGATTTTTACAGATCGGGCCAGACCATATCATAATGGATTTGTTTAGTCTTTTTTTTTTTTTTAAAGACTTCTCTCGTCTCATCAAGGAACACAAAGAACATCCAGACTCAGAATAAGCATTTGTGGATCACACAAAGCTTTGTCTCGAGTGGGATTCGAACCCACAACACTCGCCGCAATGGTAGTGGCGAGGCGACCGCCTAAACCACTACACATTCCGAGCAGCGCAGCGGTCAGTGCAGCGGGTATATATATACACACACGCACATACGAGCACTTGATAAAATTGTCGACCACATCTTAAAGTACTTAATCATAAGATCTGGCTACGACAAAGATATTAAACTTAGTGTAATTTACAATGTTACATTCATAGTAAGTTTCTCTAAACTTGATTTAACAGCAGCCCAAAGTTACGCTTGAGTCTGCCACACTGTTCAAGTAATCAGAACAAGAAAACGATTACACATACATTTGAACCAGAACTTTTACGGCTAAAGCGTATTGAATATAACGATTTATGATACACAGTTTTATAATCCTTACTAATATTACAAATGCGAATTTGAGTATGTTTGTCGAGTTTTTTTTTTTTTTTTTGCTCTGATGGTAAGCAGTCATATGGTCTAACAGCAGTGGCCTCCACATCGTCCTCATAGCAGCCGAGGTGATGTTGAGATCTCTACTTTGACGGCCTGAGAAGGTGCTTTTTCACGCCCCGCTTAAAGGACCCAGGATTGAAGGAAGAAGGAAACACGTCCATTGGCAGAGAATTCCATGCCTTGATCGTTTGGCAGAGTTATGAGGACCCAAACTTGTTGGTACGCACTCTAGTCGACTCCACCGTGTAAGGATTGCATCTGAGCCCAGCACGCGTTGTTCTGGATAGGAAAGGGGAGGGCGGGATAAGGTGGAATAACTCTTCAGAGCACTCCCCGTGGTATATTCTGTAGAAACATGCCAAAGAGGCAATATCCCTACGGAGTTGCAGAGGTTCCAGTGAATTCGTGACCTCTAAATCTCCGATGATACGGATAGCCCGCCGCTGTAACCTGTCAAAAGCATCTAGCAAGTACTGCACGGAGCCATCCCAAAGATGAGAACAGTACTCCACGCAAGGGCGCACTTGTGCCTTATACTATAGGCACAGCTGCCCAGGCGCGAAGAACCGCCTCACCCTGTTCAGAACTCCGAGTTTTCGCGAAGCTTGCTTAATGACGCTCTCGATGTAGGTTTTGGGATTAAGGGAGCGGCAAAGATCCATACCTAACATGGAGAGGCTGTCACGTATCACCAGTGGAGTGTTCTTCAGAGAAGGGAGGGGAAGGAACGGAGACTTTTTTGTTAAGAACGTGCATGCCTGGGTCTTCTTAGCGTTGAACTGGACCAAGTTCTTGGCACCCAATTCAGAGATGCGATTCAAGGTCTGGTCAAGATCCTGCCTTTTCCCCTCAACCTCAGCCTGTTTGGCCCCAGGACGTCCGAGATATCGCCCATGCACTGTACTGTCGTCTTCATAACAATGTATGTTGCCGAGATTCAACATATCATTGATATGCAGAAGAAAGAGCGTAGGGAATAAGACGGACCCTTGAGACACTCCTGCATTGACCTGCATAAATTTGGACCGATGTTGCAAACTCCTTTCTGTTACAGGTACAGATTACCATCAGGCAGGCCGTACATTTATAGGCAAATGCTTACCTACAAGTCTGATAAAAAAGGAGAGGAGCCTATTGCCGTAAGGTAGTCCATGAAATAGCATAAAATACCTGTGCTTAATTCTTTGGCGATGCATTGAGAGTATTATAGTGTATTCTATCTCAATATTCTGACGAAGCAACGATAGACTAGAGGGAAACCGGTGGACTGCCACGCAAAGGTCTCGAGTTCGATCCCAAGATCCCATCTCTGACTTTTCGAAGTTATGTGCGTATTAAATAGTTAATTATCGCTTGCTTTAACGGTGAAGAAAAACATCATGAGGAAACCTGCATGTGTAAGAGTTCTCAACAATGTTCTCAAAGATATGTGAAATCTTTCAACCCGCATTGGGCCAACGTGGTGGACTATGGCCTAACTCTTCTTACACTGAGAAGAGGGCCGTGCCCAGCAGTGGGATAGTTTAATACAGGGCTGACATTATTATATTTATTTATATTCTGACGACGCCTTTAACATTCACCATTATAATCTGTAAAATACAGCCGGCCACATTTTATTTGAAATGCATTTTAAAGATATTTTGTTCATGTAACGTTCATGGAATTTATTTATTCCTTTGTGCGTTCGCTGTACATTGAATTTGCAAAATAAAACACATTACATGGTCTTTGCAAAATCATATACAAGCTAGCAATATACATTAATAGAAATTTACAGTTTGGATAAGACTTGGCTATGGTATAGTCCATTTTTATTACATCATCACTACATATTACAAAACAGAGACCTCCGCCGCGTTTGTCTGTCTTTTCGTGATAAACTCAAAAACTACTGAACGGATTTGCATGCACCAATAGGCAGAATGGTTCATGACGAAGGTTAAGGTGTATAATTTGTTAAAGTGTTGTCCAACCCGTGCAAAGCTGGGTTGTAATAATAAATATAGCATACTCGTTAGTCATAGACACTCATCTTTAAAAGCAACTTTTATATTTATACTTTTTATTTATTAGAGAACGAACATATTCTTAAAGCATTATCACAAGTAAGAGATATTTACTATTCAACGAAACTGAAAAGTAATATCCTAAAGATAACATGGTATCCGTTTCAGGTGAATACATATCTACATAAAAATACTTCAATGAAATACAATCTAATTCTATTTTTCTCGCATTGGATATTATAGTGCAGAAATATGTGCGCAAACACAAGTGCACTCTCTGTTCCCTAACTCTCATTATCAGATGGGACGGTAATCCAACACGACCGGAGACAGATAAGGCGTAGGACCATCGGCCTTACATATTTTCCGAGGCCCATGCCTCACCGAGTGTCTAACATCGCCAAGTTTCTAACTCCTTGCTCGTAATGAGATTTCTTAATAGAAAATCCCAATAACTTAATGTTGGCCCAACCCGGGATTCTAACTCCAGCTTTCATGGACAGAAGTCGCATTCAGTATCAACCGTGTTTCAAATTTGAAATAACTTTTCGACGAGTCGTCTCTTTTGCCGTCAAGGGGCATGTCTTCATCCGCTAAACTAAACAAGCATAGCAATCTATAACAATAATGTTAGCCCTATATTAAACTATCATAAATATCACTGCTGGGCACAGGCCTCCTCTCACTGTGAGAAGGGTAAGGGTACAGTCTACCACGCTGGCTCAGTGCAGGTTGACAGACTTCACATATCTTCGAGAACATTATGAAAAATTTTGAGTCATGCAGGTTTTCTCGTGATGTTTTCCTTTACCGTTAGCTAGTTGATTCTTAAAATTTGACATTCATAAGCATCCCGAGAAAATGTTGCCGCGATAACTTTAACGTAATTACGAGATTGGTGGAATAAAGCAAGATACGCAGACCAGTAGAAAAGCTTAAAAAAGACCTTTGCTCACGGATCTGCATAGATTAAAAAAAACACAAACTTCCATAGCATTTACTAATTTTGACTGCTCGGATGGCGTAGCGGTTTACGGCACCGCGTGTTTTGGGTTCGAACCCCACGCGGGACAAAAAATTGTGTGATTCACAAATGGTTGTTCCGAGTCTGGGTGTTCTTTGTGTCCGTTGTTTGAATGTTTTTAAGGTCCCCCGTGATACACGAATTATTCCATTAGTGTGGGAATTGTCTCAAAAACCGACAACAACAACGACAATCGACATATCAGCAGTAAAGCTTTAATTAAACCTTTCATAATGTTTATAGTTTTGCGCAGTGTGGCTTGGCCTGCCTTTGAAATTGTTTGTAAATTTGTTTAAGTAGTTTATACAGTAAATGCGACAATGGATATTACCTTTTTCTTTATTAGTTACTAGATGTACCTGCGGTTTCACTCGCGTTTATCGTTACTGCGCGGCCTCCGTGGGTCGTAGCGTGATGTTCGATAAATAGGTTATCCAACACTAAAAGATTTTTTATTTTGAACCCTTAGTTTCTGGGATTAGCGCGTTCAACCAATCAAACAAACAAACTCTTCAGCTTTATAATATTAGTATACAGGTTGTCCGGTAATTAATGGATAACCTTGAAATGTCTTATAGTAGAACTGAAGGCCGTTCAGAAAAAAAAATCTTATAGTAATAAGACATTTCCAGGTTATCCATTAATTACCGGACACTCTGTAGATGTTATCACATAAGTGATGAGTTGTCTTGGTGATAATAAAGATCTTTAAACCTAAACCTTTGCTCAAAAATGGAACATCATAATTAAAAGACACAAACAAATCATAGCATTTGAAACCTTAGCCTAACTTGCACACGCCTCTATAAACACACAACAGAAAAAAACCCAGTGTATTAATAGCGCATATTTGTTGAGAACCCCTGCCACTGATACCCCCGACCGTCCCGTAACCTCACCCTATCTTACTTAGCTTAACGCCCATAAACACTACAGATAAATTATCTACTATCAGCCGCGACGTGATTTTTATGTTATTAATAAAGCTAATATATGTATCTGTTTTAATACACAATTATAATCTGGTTCGTATCGGTTTGTGCAATATAATTTATATCGATTAAGTTATATTTACTGACGCTGTCTCGATAGTTCTTTCTATACAGAAAGAATTATAGGAGCGTCAGTAATACTTCTGACGCTGTCTATCTATTTATACTACTATTTTTATGAAGATCCAACAAAACGTCAAAATCAATGTTATCTTATGTTTTTGTGAATGTTATACTTTCAAGAAAAATTCCCTTTTTTTAGTTACAGTCTCTAGTAGTAAATGTTCCCTTTTTTTAAAGTTTTCTCTCATTATTGGGTAACCTAACAATATCACAATAACAAATTAAACGTCGTAACTAATTGTGACATCTACACCGTTTACCAGGAATAAAAAAATACTTAATCTTTCTAAAAAGTGTCTTCAGGATTGAATTGGACATCTTCTTAATATCACCGCGACTAATGCTACTAAAGATTAGTCAGAACGCAGAAAGGCTAAAAATATAAATTTATAAGTGCGAATGTGCGTTTGTTTGTTTGTTTCGCTTTCAGGCCTTAACTATTCGACCGATCATCATGAAATTAATTGCTTAGGACATCTTTCATCCAAAAAAATTATTTTTCTCGAGATAGAGATAGCTAGTTATTTAAATAAACCATGATAAAATCCAGAATAAAATAAAATTGAATAATGTTTTGTCATCCTATATGATTATTTTTGTTATAGAATGGGAAACAGTGAAATCTGGTATGGCCTGGCTGAAGAATTATCACTGGTACCACACATATTACTGCGACGAGTCGGTTTGCTAGCAATGAACCATGGGCTCAAAGAATTTATAAGGTAGTTAAAAGTGATGTGTTCACCAATTAAACCACTACTACTTCTACTTTAATTGCAGTTATTATTTTGGGCTATGGCTTAACAAAGACTTATAATAAAAAACCAGGAAGAAATTACGGTGCCGTGTGATTGCAGGACTGACCTCCGCCCATTAGGCAAAGAGATGGAAACAGTGGTTATTTAGCCGGCACGTCAACGATCGCCATGCGAAGGAAGGAGGATTCTTCAATAAAAAAGGAAGAAATAATGGTCAATTTGAAGTAAGTAAAAGTAACCCTGTCAGTAATGTTTTCACGACTAAACAGCTTAACTAATTTCAATGAAACTTCATAAGCTTTCCAGAACTTGGAAAAGACGTTGGCTACTTATCATACGTCTTATAAATACATATGTCCAAATATTTCTCTAGCAAACTTAGATTAAGGTATTTTCAATAAGAAAAATCAACCATTTTCATTCCTTTTCTTTCGTAATAGGAGTGATAATAATAGTCGTAATCATTGTACGTCTACAATAATTTTGTCTCCCCGGAATCGTTATCACTTATCTGAGATAGTTCGCCAAACACCCTCGTTATCTGTAACACAAAAGCTCTTTTATCATTGCAAGCCATACGCCGAAGTATTAGAAGGTTTTTTTAAGGCTAGATGGTGTTGTGTGTATGTAGTAGAATATTATTATTATGTTTCTCTTATCACAAGTACTTTCTAACATATTATATTAGAAAATACCTGGCCCTTTGGGAGGCTTACACGGAGACATGGGTCCAACGTGAAGAGGCCCTTCGAGAGTTTTAATCAAAGGTGGGATGGAACACCTACAGCGGTACTAGCCGCAGCAGGTGTAGGACTATTGCTACGTATGGATTCTAATATATGGGCTATAGGTATGAAAAACGGCGTCTGCCCTGAATACTCTAATAGCATCAATGCAATGGGCAGACGGTGACTCACCAACTCACTAGATGGGCCCCCTGAATAGCCACTATAGGCATACAAGCCAGCAGCAGAGGGCAACACCGGTGCGAGTGGCTAGGGGTGTCGAGCGGTGCGCCGCCGGTTTCACCATCACGGGTCTCGTGACAACGGAGACCCGGAGCGGGTTTCTCCGTAGTTATGCCCTTGAAAATGACACTTCCACCCCCAAGCATATATATATATTATTATTATTATTATAAATAAATAGTTAGGTACTTATTATTATATTTACTAGGATATCACTTAGTTTTAAACTAGAATCATTCAACTAACATTATACTTAATAAGACGCTCCACGTTTTTATTTTTAATTAGTTAAAGATCATATGCGAACATTTTTGCAATTTATTAGTATATCAAAAAATATTTAATGATTGTTTCATAAACACAAAAATCGAGAGGAATTTTATTCATTTACTGATTTATTTTTTCAGTTTTCAATCGTCCGTTTTTGTTGTGACCGAGTTAAGTTTGGCTTATGTATGCAGCCAATCTTCATCATTTAATGCCCAGGCAAAAAAAAAAATTAGAATAATAATAATGTTATAGTAGCTTTGAGAGATTCCCCATAGGCAGCTGTAGGTTTACCCCCTAATTAGGTATACATATCTATAAAATCTTATTAAGTAGCTGACGTAATTCAAGTGCATTATTCCTTCGCCTAATCCTTTAGGGTTGACTTGTTTAATTATGCCTGCCATTTAGATTCCAACTTACTATTATAGTGCTGCACCTTGGTAACGCCAGCTAAACTAAACTGCTTGTGTAAGGAATGGGTTAATGTGAGGGAATAGGATGAGCGGGATTCGAAGACACGACCTTACGATTGTAAATCCGATGCTTTATCCAAGGGCGATCGCCACTTGTTTTTGAACGTAGGTATTCTCTTATATCGTTTTGAGAGCTACTAAGAAAGCGCTAAAGAAATCCATCTGGGGAATACGGTACTGTTAAAATTTTTGTGTGACCCCATAACGTTTACTTTGCCTTGTTCCTAAGGGATGTATACTTAAGTGCTTTATGAGAACCAAAATATGTTCACGATCAGATTACGACCAACGCTCGAGGAAGATAACGCTATGGCTTCATCGTAATATTTGTGCTGCAAAATATTGTTTAAGCGTAACTTGAGAAGCCTATAGCTGAAGTCAAGATACTTATATAGCTCGCAGGTATGTGTGCGTTTGTGTATGTATGTTATTGTGTTGGTGTCTATATTTTGATTTTCTCATATTGTCAAGAGGACGGGCTAATTAAAAGTTATAAAACGACTTAGAAAAGTATTTATTTAAAGTTGAACGTTGACATATACAATATTTATTATGTGACAGTTAAGAGCCTTGAATACACTATGTATACGCACTGCATAATAATTACATGACACACTTAATTACACCTCACATAATTCGTTCTTTACCCGTGACGTCACCGAATGAGACCCGTGGTCAGGGTCTGTGGTGTCAGGGCGAATTTTCATTCCCAATGATACCACCTGTGGTGTCATTGGTAATTACCTATTCCCTGTAACACCACTGAATGCTAGTGATGGCCAAGAGCTTTGTAGGCTTAAACTGACTATGACTGAATACATCAATACCGTTCAAAAAAAAATTCCCTTTGAAATCCGAAGATTTATCATTTGCTTTAAAAAGTATTGGGACCTATCTGATATGATTTTAGAAACGAAATTAGGCCTAAGTCTGTGTAATTAGTTTACCCTTCAAGGATATATTTAATTAATTAAAAAGAAGTGTGTTATGTTCTGATTTTGTAAGTTATTATTTATTTCCTAAGTAATAGGAGTGAGGCCATTACCGTAGAAACAGTACGATGTCTAGAAATATGAGTATTTTCTTACAGTAAAAGTGACTTTACTGTAAGAAAATACTCATATTTCTTGACAGTAAAAATGAGTAATACTTTACTCGATCTCGCGAACGACTGAAGTAGCTGAGGTTTATCTTTAGATAACAACGATTTGGTATTTGAATGAGACGCATTTTTGTCTTATATATGGATCAAATGATCTGCAAATAAGTTTGTGGTTGTGTGGCCAAGCATATTATTACGCTACCTGTGTAATCATTTCGATCTAGTCGATGAAAATGTTGAATAAAAGATGTAGAAGGAGTGTGGTAAGTTCTAATGGCAACTCGGACGGCGTAGAGTTTTTAGTAGTTTCATCTGTGTTCAAATGTTGTGGACTCGATCCGCACATATGAAAAAAAATTATGTGATCAACAACTCGTTGTTTTGAGTCGGGATGTTATTTCAACTCGTTGTTTGGTAAGTCCCTCGTGACACAGGCTTTATTTCTTGTGCGGAAGTTGTCGTTATTTTTAATTCATTCTAAAGGTACACACAGCTGAACCGCTGCCTATCGTGATAGCATCTCTAAACCTGGTTTAAAGAAGGACTAAACATAGCGCTTAGAAACACCAGGTAGTTTATTCTAAAGCCTACATTTAATTAGGAGAAAAGTTCGCTAAAAACGAGTGGCGCTAGAAGAGAACGCTTCGAGGTAATATGGAAGACGGATGAAGCGGCGACGTCTTTTTAAAAATATAAATATGTTTTTTTAAAAGACTACGCCACGCTCTATTAATAATTCCTGTGTCACGGAGGAATTTACAGACATTTAAACAACGGACACAAAGAACATCCAGACTCGGCACAAACATTTGTGGATCACAGAATATTTTATCGCGTGTAGGATTCGAACCCGCAACACTCGGCGAGGTGACCACTTAAACAACCACTTTTATTGCCCTGCCTACCTCTTAAAGAAACATCTAGCCTTACATCATAAATCAACTATTTCATTTCCATTAGCGATGATACGCGCGTGGAAATGATTACAGTCAACGACAACATCCACAGAATGTAATAACATTTTAATTGGCTTTGATCATTACTTTACATTCATAAACAGGAACGGATAACGGATGTGATAAACATATATATATGGTCATTAATATCAATCATCTATCATGTATAGAATATTCTAAACATATGATCTAGTATAAGATTTATTTCGCATGCTAAAGTAGAATGTAAATTAGAGCTGAGGAGGGAGCACATATCGAAAAAATATCGGTTATAAAGGTTAACGGTATGACGTCATACCTTTTAATTTTTAATTATATGAATTACGATACACAAATTTTACGCTACCTAAACCACTAACAATAAGATATATAAATTTGTCGACGTCCGACGACGACAATCGCAATGCACTTGTCGCTAAGAGCTGACAACGTCGCGTTGGTGGTAGGTAGTACTCATAAGTGGGATTAGATACATAACAAATAGCGCTACATTTATTTTATGCCGGTAGCGAAATTAATTGCTAACGGTCTCTGGCAGAGGAAGACAATCCTTGAAGCCGGACTTGACTTGACCATAATCACAGGTTTTATCCACCGATCGTCATTATTATACCAGGATAGTACGTGAAGCAGTTGAAATTAAAAAACATCATTATTTAAACCGCTAGGATTGTTACTATTTGTCTACACCTTGGAATCCAGTCATCAGCGGATGAAAACGCCGCGGCAGTAACTTAGACGTCGTTAGTGTAGAGTGTCAAAGTGCAAATATAACGTAGACGATGAACAGCGGCGCACCGTGTAATTTGACCGACTTTATAGACCACATGGAATCGTATACAACAACGCAGTACAAGGTCCAAAAGTTTGTTAGTGCTCGACAGCAACCATGACTGCCAGCCGTGACGACTGTATCTAAAGACAGCCACGGACAATAACATACAGACTGGGCTATCTTATCCGTTGGCAAAATATAACCATAGTCTGCTGAACGCCTTATGGTTGACTCGCTATGGTATAACATGCTATACATATATGGATATTAAGTAGTTCACGGTTGGTCGACAACTGTAAAAGTTTATGGTAGACTCTTTAACATCCACGACCTTTTTTATATATAAGTATATCTGATTAAATTCGCTGAGTCCCAAGACAGTTTATCCTTCCCGAGTTTCAAACCAAAACAGTGTACCTTCTTCGTCCATTATGTCTGAACCTGGCTTCACAGGAGTTACACTAATGGGAGTTAGGGTGGAACTAGTTTAAGAATAAGAAAATAGTAGTATCAACAACAAGATAACACACAGTCCGTATCGTATTCACGTTTACTTTTCCCACCAGTTAATGAAAGCCCATCAACGGCCTATCAACTTGCCGTAATCTTGTTGTCACCCAACCACAATTGCTTAGGTAATAATGTAATGCTTCTACGACCCAGGCACTAAATATGCTCAACATTTTAATTGCTTAGAAGCCAGACATAAATGTATTTACCATAATGCAATTATTTTCTGGCATTATGTATAAGTCTTCTTACATAAATGAAGTTAAGTTCAAATCATTGAGTACCTGCTGTATTTTTCACATTAAAATAATAAATAGTTTGTATGTGTATAAAAGACTTGCTGCATGCGTTGGTTCACACTGTAAATGCAGTAACAGTTGACCATAAAAGAAAAACATAAATCGTGGTGTGCCGACTGGTTGAGGGCAGGTCGACAAGGCACTCGTATTTCCTTTTCTATATAACCCATTAATAGACGCTTGTAAATAAAATAATATATACATAGTCCCTCGCCTATAACCCCGAAGAAGAAGGCAGCTATAGTTTGCCATACATTTTGCCCGCTAGGTTAGTAGGGGCAAGTCTGTTGCCATTCACCTGGCACAGTTCCAGAATCCACGCTGCTATTACTACTGAGAATTTATTTCTTAACAGAAAATCCGAATAACGCTATGCCCTGCAATCTGTCCCCGATCATCATACGCAGCAGTCACAATCCTCAGGCAGCAGGAAAATATATTATGACTTCAACTTTTTTTTTAAACACAATAGTATAATATAGTATTCTGCCACATACACACAACACCATCTAGCCCAAACTAAGCAGAGCTTTTACTATCGGTACTAGACAATGGATAAACATATATATATATATATATATATATATATATATATATATATATATATATATATATATATATATATATATATATATATTACATTCTTATTGTACATAGAAACAACCAGACCAAGTCAAACATCCATGTTCATGCACACAAATGTTTGACTTGTGCGGGAATCGAACCCGCGACCCCAGGCGTGGCAGTCGGTTACACTAACCACTACGCCATTGCTGATTGCGACTTGGAATCACACATCAAGAGTTCCGTACTATCACACCATGACAAGGCTGACCCAAACTCAATATGTATTAATAATTTGTTTACTTTGAAGTTTGTAAATTAATCGCTTTAGGTTTAAAGTTGTTAACTTTTCTTTATCGATAGAATTTGACCGATAGCATACGCTGAGGAGTTTGTTTGTTTGTTTGGTTGAACGCGTTAATCTCAGGAACTACTGGTTTGAATTGAAAAAATATTTTATTGTTGGATAGCTTATTTATCGAGGAAGGTTATAGGCTATATAACATCACGCTACGACCCACGGGGGCGGCGCAGTAACCATAAACGCGGGTGAAACCGCAAACACATCTAGTAATATATAATACTAGATTTTGCCCGTGTAAATGTAGGTTAGGTTATTGTGAGGAGTCTGACCGGGACACGGCGCAGCACACGCTGGAGGAGTGCCCGGCGTAGGCCGCGGAGCGCTGTGCCCTGGTCGCCGTGACTGGCCCCGACCTCTCGTTGCCGACCGTCGTATCCAAGATGGTCGGCGACAACAGGTGCTGGGGCGCAATGAGGTCCTTCTGCGAGGCTGTCATCTCGCAGAAGGAGGTGGTGGAACGGGGGCGTGAGTAAGCTCCTTACGCCCGGATGTCCGCCGACGGAGGAGGGGGTGCAGGAGACGCGCTTATGTCGCTCTCCTGCCCCCCACCTAGGGGTTCCGGGTAAGTTAAGAGCCGTGAGTGTGTTTCCGCGCGCCTTCTAACGTTGAAAAGGGAGAGCAGTGAGGGTCTTCCCTGGGGACGAGAGGTAGTTGGGTCTATTTAACCCAGCCCGCACCCACACGGGGGAGCCTGCTATGGATGAATCTTAAAAGAGCTCCCAACTAGTCCCCCCATTGGGTGAGAGAGGAAACAGCCCAGGTTCTTTAGTGGGTATACCAGCACTTCACACTGGGAGTCCCAAACACCCGGCCGGTGCCGTCCCCTAGCAGTAGTGCATAAAGCATTTTTCCTGTGAAACAAAAAAAAAAGGTTATATTTGTAACAATACTTTTTTCTGGACGAAAGGTACCCTATGTTCATTTTGTCTTACCCTGACAACGTGTATGCGAAATTTTATGATGATGGGTTGAGTAGTTAAGGCGTGAAAGCGTAACAAACAAACAAACCTACATTCACATTTATAATTTTAGTTAGGATTATATTTGATAACCTGGCCTGACCTTGGGTTCGAACTCGACATCTCAGTGTGACAGTCCAATGGTTTTCCAACTCCTACCTGTTGTATTTAAAAGAGAGACAGACTGACAAGACCCTTTAAGTATGAAAGTATGCTGAGATGTAATACTTAACTATAGCTATGACGTATATGTAATCTCTATGTATGTAATCTCTATTATAAAATCTGTTGCTATATCCAAATATACTCAGTGTTTATCCAACATTCATTCGTTTTAGTTATCCCTAATAATCTGGCCTTTGCATGGCGACCGTGACTAAAGGTGTCATGTAGAGTGCGCGAATTCGAGACGGGTGTCCTAATAAGGAACGCAGTGCATAAACATTAATGTGCTCGTGCAAGTTTTAATGATGTTTGAATTCATTATAATTGATTTTGTCTTTGTTGACGCATACAGCACGTATAAATTTTGCAAAAAATGGGTAAGACTGAGTCGAAGGAAGTTGTTATTGCTCAGTCAGCACAAGGAGGCCAGAACCAAGTAGCGCTAGAAGATTTGCGATACCATTTATCGACGACAAATATACTGATGTTGATTTTTGTCTTGATAGCAGCTGCATACTACTCTATTTAGCATTTCGCATGTATCGGAAATGCCACTTGCGCTGGGCACGCCAAGAATTTCAGAATAGCGCAAGTAGAAGATCGTTCTTTCGTAGACGTGCTGCGTACCCAGATATGAAGATAAACGACGCCGACGTGTGATATTCAAGTGTAGCCATGATATATAAAATGTGTGTCTCGTGAAAAGGTCATCGGACTTGTGGTGTGTACAGTGCGGTTTCTACGGCTCTATCTAACTTTTATATGTGCATAATATGTTTTGGTTCATTTCAGCTGCAATATTGGTAATAAGTACATGCATAATATGATATACTATATAAGCATTCATTACGCAGGCATGTAAGTAAACAGTAGAATGGAAGGAATTATTATCCAGTAAATCACTTAGGTGCGTATTTCTTAACTTTACCTAAATAATTTAATTAAGGTACTTACGTTCGTTTATATTGGTAAATTTTACTACTAAGTACTTATGAAGGGATTAATATTAAAATTATATTCTATATGGACGAAGAAATTTTACAAAAGTTGTATGAAGAGTTGTTAGAAGTAAGAAAATATTTAATAAAAATTGGCCCTTCTCGTAGGACTGGAAACATTTTAGAGAAAAAATTGAGTGAGGCTAAGAGTATTATTAAAAAATATAATTCTTGTATTGATAGTATAAGTAAAAGCATAAATATAAGAGGAGAAAATTTATTATCAAAGTATTGTGAAAATTTTAATAAACTTCATTTAGAAATAGTTAAGTTGTGCCAGGAAAAAGATATTGTAAGAAAAATGGGCAAGTTCGACCTAAAAGTTGCTTTGAATTTATTACCTGCGATGACCGATTAGGTTTGCAATACAAGACAATTTATAGATGGCATTGAGTATAATAGTTCGGTTATTGACGCTGAATCACAAAAAGAATTGATTACGTTTGTGCTGAAAAGTAGATTATCGCAGCATGCGAAATTAAAATTATCTAAAAATTATGAAACTGTCGATGCCCTCTTGAGTGACATGAAGCGTGTTTTACTGCCACAAAAATCAGCTAGTGCTTTACAAAAACAATTATTGAACTTTCGACAGAACGACTTATCTATAGATGATTATGGGAAAAGACTGTCGGAAATGTTTGTCGATCTTACAATTACACAGGCCGGTGGAGATTCGGTAAAATATGACGTATTAAAATCTGTTAATGAGAATCAGGCTATTAAACAGTTTTGTGAGGGTCTGCGTAATCGCAGGATTGGCACCGTCATTGCAGCTCAGAAATTTGATGACCTCAAGAACGCAATTCAAGCAGCAGTCAATGAGGATTGCTCATCATCAAACTCAGCAGGTGAAATGTTCCCAATGAGGCGTGGTACTATTAATAACAATAAGTTTAATAACAATTCCAGGCAGACAACTTTTTACAACACGCAGAGAGGCTACGGTAGAGGTGCGTATAACAGCGGACCCCAGCCGCGCGGCCAATCGGGCCACTGGTTGCAGCCGCGCATCAGGCAGTGGTTCCAGCAGCCGGCAGCACAAGCGGTACCCAAGGGTAGAGGCTATTACAGAGGTAACTCTAGTAATAATATTACAAATAATAACCCGTTTAGGGGAAATATTCAGCTACTGTCTCGAGAATCACAGCCTTCAGCTAATGAATCGATACCAGCCCAGTCTGGTACATTTGAGCAGTGTTTGAGGTTAAAGCTTATACTGTTTTAGCTAGTGAAAGTAGTTATTGCATAGAACTTTATATCGATAATTCTAGTATATTATGTAGTTTCTTAGTTGATACGGGCGCTTCTATATCGGCCTTAAAATATGAACACGTAATGCAGTTGAATGTTCCAATTTATAAAGAAAACATAATCATAAATGGAATTGGAAGCGAAGTCCGAGCCATTGGATACGTTTATTTACAGTTGTCACTAAATGAACAATGTATTAATCATAAGTTCTATGTTTTCAATTACCTGCCTTGTAAAGCGCATGGAATTTTAGGCCAAGACTTTTTCGGCAAGTATAGATCTGTTATTGATTTTAACAATAATATGTTACGATTATTGTATAATAGAAAAGAAATTATATTACCGCTTACTATTTTAAAACAATATTTAATGAAGTTACCCGCTAGGTCAGAATCTATACATTTTGTTAAAACAAGCCTGACAGAAGATTTCATAGTTTGTGCGAAAGAAATACGACAAGGAATTTTCGTAGCAAGTTCTTTAGTGTCACCAGTTAATGGTAGAATACCAATACGCGTTTTAAATTCCACGGATCATGACGTAACCTTATCAGAATTAAATCTTGATACACAAAGTGCATCGCATTACAATATTTGTGCCTTTGATAAGTGTTCGAATAATTCAACGCGCGTCAAGCAGTTATTTTCGAAATTAAATTTAAATCGCTTGAATAAAGAAGAAAAGATTAATATAGAAAATTTATGTGCAAAATATGCGGATGTATTTTATTTGGAAGGCGACAAATTGTCCACGACAGACATTTATCAACATTCAATAAAGCTAAAAGAAGATGTTAGGCCTATATATTCAAAACCATACAGGCTACCTCATTCATTAAAAAACGAAATTAATAATCAAATAGAAAATATGTTAAGAGAAGGTATTATAGAACCCTGTCAAAGTGAATGGTCAAGTCCTATCTTATTGGTGCCTAAAAAATCAGATAACGAAAATAAAAAATGGAGATTAGTTATTGACTACAGAAAATTGAATAACAATATACAGAATGATAAGTTTCCACTCCCAAATATTACGGAGATATTAGATTCGTTATCTGGTAGTATATATTTCTCGCATTTAGATTTACATCAAGGGTTTTACAACGTCAGTTTAGCTCCTAACAGTCGCAAGTACACTGCATTTTGTTCGGGACAGTTTCAAATGACTCGGATGCCCATGGGACTTAAAACTAGTCCGAGTTCTTTTGCAAGGATGATGACAATGGCCATGACAGGCTTAAATTATGAAAAATGTTTAATATACCAAGATGACCTGGTATGTTTTAGCCGAAATTTAACCACGCATATTAGTAATTTACAGGATATATTTGAGCGCTTACGCAAAGTAAACTTATAATTGAATCCCCAGAAGTGCAGCTTCTTAGAAAAAGAATTGCTTTATTTAGGACATGTTGTATCTGCCAAGGGTGTGGTACCAGATCCAAACAAAATAAGTGTCGTAAAAAATTATCCCGTACCTACAAATGTTGACGAAGTCAAGCGGTTTGTCGCGTTCGTTAATTATTACCGAAAATTCATTCCAAATTTTGCAGAGAAGGCATATCCATTAAATAACTTATCAAAAAAATGCATAACATTTAAATGGGACTGCGAGTGTCAAAAGTCATTCGATTTATTGAAACAAAGCATTATTTCTCACCCCGTGCTACAGTACCCAAATTTTTCGGAATCCAATCAGTTTATCTTACAAACAGATGCTTCAGGTCACGCTTTAGGCGCAGTTTTGTGTAATAACGATAGTAGACCGGTAGCATACGTTAGTAGAAGTTTGAACAAAGCAGAGAAAATGTACCCGACCATAGAAAAAGAGTTGCTTGCGATTGTTTGGGCAATAAAACATTTTAGACCTTATTTGTACGGCCGTAAGTTCAAAATTCAAACGGATCATAAGCCGCTTATATCTTTATTCAGTATGCGGGATCCCTCAAGTAGATTAATGAAATTTAGGATCATTTTAGAAGAATACGATTTTACAGTAGAATACCTAAAAGGAAAACATAATGCAGCTGCTGATGCACTGTCGCGCATATGCATAACGTCTGATGATCTAAAGGAAATGAATCGAAGTATCAGTATGAATGTAATGACGCGAGGTCAGAGGGCTAAACGAGCACAAGATGCTAGTGTTATTCACGATAGTCAACCGATAACGGATAATTTGAAAATTGTTGAAGTGCAGAGCAAGCCTAAATATTTGACTGAATTACGTTTTATAAAAAATGATGAATACAAGCAATATTATAACTTGAAATTAATAGAATATGAAAGTAAATGCTTTTCATTTGTACCATCAAAAAATTATATTTTTATTAATCTGGCTTCTCGATCACAATTATCGCCAGGCGAATTTGTGAGGGAGCTGAGTAAATTTTGTATAAAAATTGGAATAAGTGAGTTATATTTTATAAAAAACAATAATAATAATATTTTTGTACACAAGATGGTATCAGAAATAAGTAAAATAAATAATTGGTCAGGGCCACGACTTTGTATTTTAAAAGATGTAGAAAGAATAAATAATAAGGATGATCAACGTGTAATAGTTAATGACTTCCACATTTTACCCACCAGCGGTCATGCGGGAATACGGCGAATGATTAGAAATATTAAAAAGTATTATTTTTGGCCAGGTATTGAAGCTGACGTGACAGCTTTTGTTAAAAAATGTGATAAGTGTCAAAGAGAAAAACATTCATCACACTATACAAAAGAGCCTATGATTATAACCACTACAGCGCACTCAGCGTTTGAAAAAGTTTATTTGGATTTGGTAGGTCCGCTGGAAAGAGATTATAATAACAACGTATACATATTAACTATACAGTGTGAATTGACCAAATATATTGAAGCATACCCGTTAATTTCTAAGCAAACTACGGAGGTAGCTAGGAGTTTTGTTCATAACTTTATCCTTAGATACAGCATCCCGAAAGAAATTGCCACCGATAGGGGGACCGAGTTTGTATCGTCCACCATGAACGAGGTAAGTAAACTATTACAAATTAAACAGTTACAATGAACAGCATATCATCACCAGTCTATTGGAGCATTGGAAAATTCTCATAAGCAGTTAGGTAACTATTTAAGGATACAAACAGAAAAACATACAGAGTCATGGAGTACTTGGCTTCCGTTCTGGTGTTTTTCCCATAATACATCTGTTCATAGTGCAACAAAATTTACCCCTTTTGAGCTAGTTTTTGGAAAAAAATGTATTTTGCCATCAAATTTGAACTCAGGTAAAGTTGATCCAGTGTATAACTTTGATAGTTACCCTCTAGAATTGAAATATAGAATACAAATGTCCCAAAAAGAGGCACGAGAAAATTTAATTAATAGTAAAATAATGAGAAAAATTAAATATGATCGTAATATTAACCCAGTATCATATAAAGCCAACGATGTAATTTTATTAAAAAATGAGACAGGTGATAAATTCCAAAGTATTTACTCAGGTCCATATATTGTTATTAAGGAATGTTCACCTAATGTAGAGATTGTTAAGAATAATAAAAGTTACTTAGTACATAAGAATAGGACCAAATTGTATACACCAGCTAGTTCTAATTAATATATTCTATTCAATTATATTTTAAATTGTTTTTATTTGTTAGTAAACGATATGTAACGTGTATTCTTATTTTTAATTTGGGGTGATTACTTATTGCTTATATTACAGTATGCAATCATATTGAACGTGTATTTAATCATTATTTGATTTGTACGAACGAAAATAAAATAAATTTACATTTATTTTTTTTTCCTTTTGCGGGAGACGTGAGATGTAATACTTAACTATATCTATGACGTATATGTAATCTCTATGTATGTAATCTCTATTATAAAATCTGTTGCTATATCCAAATATACTCAGTGTTTATCCAACATTCATTCGTTTTAGTTATCCCTAATAATCTGGCCTTTGCAATGCCAAATTACTATTTTCCAGGAGGGCCAAGAAATAAAAGACTTTTAATTTTCTTTCTATTTTTTTGTTTGAGCTTTTTAGCTCTTTATATTCTATAATTATGAAATTATATCTTTTACAGCATTTGTGGCGAGTTAAAGTATTATTAAAATCACTATTTTTAAAATAAAAGTTTATGCTGCGGTATTCTCTGGGTAATGAAACTATTATTTTGCAAATATCATCATTTTAAACATACAGGTCGATGCAGCTCGAAAATCTAAATAGGGTTACATCAATAACAACTTTTCTACAAAATAGCTTTAACAACATTTCTTAGTGGCTTAGTTATAAGGGCCTTCAGAATAGAACCCTAAAAACGAATAAATATTTTATGTATGAGGTGTTGTTTTCATTCATGTAATCTTTATACTAAAATTACCAATAAACATGTTATGACTTTCCAATCATATTTACGACCATTTAATAACACTGATAAAGATGTTTATTGAAACAAAAATAATATTTTAATTAACTCATTATCTACTGCAGAATATCATATTGCATAACACGATTATTTGTCAATTACTTTTTTCGAGAAAGTGAGCAGACATGAACTTTTTCAAAAATATTATTACACTGTTAAAGAATGCCTAACTAGAAAATTTTAAGTAATATTATAAATATATATGTGAGTTTGTTTGTTACGCTTTCACGCCTTAACTACTCGACCGATAATCATAAAATGTTGCATACACGTTGTCAGGGGAACAAAAAAGGACATAGGGCAAAAAGTACTATTGCTAATGGCAGTCCAACGGTAGCCTAGTAGGAGTACTAGGCTTAGGAGGGAACCGAGTCCCATCTGCCACCACTGCAAATGTGAGGAGGACACGACGCAGTACACGCTCGAGCAATGTCCTGCTTGGGCGGTGCAGCGCCGTGAACTCCAGGACGTTGTGGGAGAAGACCTCTCGCTGACGGCTATGATCAAAGCCATGGTCGACAGCGAGAGGAAGTGGATAGTGGTCGCATCCTTCTGCGAGGATGTCATTTCGCAGCAAGAGGCGGCGGAGCGGATCCGTGAGGACAGTATTCTTGCGGATCCGAGCCGCTGCCAGCGTACTGGGCGACGCAGGCGCGCATTTGCGCACCTTATACCGCCGTAGGTCGCGGGTGGAGAACGGAGACCACCTATCCGCCAGCCGCCAGCCGTTGAGTAGGAACGACGCTCTCTGTTGTGCCAGGGCGTCGTCCAGGAGTCGTCGCCCGCAGACACAACATCTCTGCATTGGGCACTGCTGGGTAGGTCGCTGATGTAGTTTCAGTTCCAACGACCCACCCACTATACAAAGCAGCGAGTTGGCACACCGTGGTTTTAGTCAGTAGGCCCGCAGTCTCGGGAGAGCCCGACATAACCCTCTCGCCTCCCCCTGTGGCGAGTGGGTATGCATAAGGAGCATTTCCAAAAGTAGAAAAGAAAAAAAATTAAAAAGGCTTTCATTTAAAATATTTTTCTTTTTCTTTCGTCGTACTTTATCCGTGACAAAGAAAGAAGAAGTATGTTTTACCGATAAAAGTGTCACAGCATGAAACATTATTATTTTGTTGCGATATCTGACGATTGCACGGACGAAGTCCAAAGTGACATCTAGTTCAACTTACATTACAAAGTATATTAGTCAGGTACGATATGTATATGTATCAGCTCCAGTTCTGAGAGGCGGCGTGCGTGTTCCCATGTGCGCATTTGTGTCGTGTTGTCTTTGTCCCCCACAAGGGAACAGTAGGGTAAAAACTAGTATGTGAAATGAGTAGGGTAGTTTCGTGTAATCGGTGGGATCGCAATTGCATGTGAAAGCGATTCGCGCGACCCGCCGGCTATGGTTATGTCGAGGAACACCGTGGTAGGTTTGGTCGATATTACCAGGATACCTTTCCCCCGGTGAGCCCGACATAACCTCTCCGTCACCCCACGGAGAGGTATGCGTCAAAACATTTCCCACGTAAAAAAAGTTTTCGAAAGTCGACACTTAGCTTTTGTCTCGCAAGGCATCACACATAGATGCAGTTATGAGCAGAGATTACGGTATTTCAAAATATTATCTCAATCTAGCCGACGCAAGCTGCATGATATGCTTTTTCTCCATAAGTTAGTAAATAATATTATTGATTGCAGTGATGTATTGAGCCGCCTAATGCTATCGGTTCCTTACAAGCCACCACGGTACCCCATCACTAAAACATTTAATAAACCATCTCTGAGAACAAATGTTGGGCTGAATTCGCCGTCGGTACGTATGGGCGCTGAATATAACGTTTTTAATGCTAAGCTTGACAATAAGGACATCTTTCACAATTTCTATTCGAGTTTCAAACTTAAAATATTGAAATCCTTCGCATAATGGAGTGCCCACTATTAACTATTAATTTAACGATTTTTATGTTCGAATTCTTTGACAATTTTAATTCTGTTATGTACTGTTTTAAATTTTTTTTTTTTTTTTTATTCTTAATAATGTTTTAATGTTTCAATTTTATGTTTTAATTTATTAATTGTATGTCTCATTTTAATTTTATATTTAATTTTTATTTTTATGTTTTAATTTTTAATTCTGTTTTAATTTTATATTTTAATTTCGATTTAATGTTGTAATATCTGTTCTATTCTATTTTATGAGTTTTTATGAGTTTCTATTGTAACTTCTGTAAATATTTGTAATAATATTATTGTATGCTGTGCATGCCTGTCACAGGTGTACATATAAGAACCACATTTAATATGTAAAATATTTTGTCTATATTGAATATGTATACTGTTGGCGTGTCTAAACAAAATAAATAAATAAATAAATAAATAAATAAAGGTAAGTTACTAGGGTCAGGTAAAGGGTTGAGCCTATGAAAAGAAACTTGCAACATCATGATATCGTTAATTATTCGAATCGATACTTGATTTGATAATGACATAATTAGTAAAACGTGGTTATCTTGTTGACGATGCTTAAGTACGCGATGTATGTCTGAAACGGGGCCTATCGTTTTTATGCTCACCAGCTGGCGCAACTAGCGAAAAAGGTCCTCAAACATGTAACAGCTGCTGTCAAAAGTCGTATTTAGCGGTAACAATTGGATTTTTTTCATTCCTATGGTTACCGTTGAAGTTACTATAGAGTTTACGTCTAGACCTTACTATCCACTTAGCACCTCTAGCGGTGAATTCAAGCGCATTGCTCCATCATACTCTTAAAGGAATTCTGTGAAGGTGTCATAAACATGTGAACCTGCAATAAACCAACGTGGCGGACTGTGCCCTAACTCTTTTCCATCTGAGAAGAGGCCATATATTAATAAGGCTGATACTTATTATAATTAATCATAAAGTGCTATTACGCTATTAATAATAATTTTATTACTTTTCGATATTATTAAACCTGCATTGCATAAACAACTAGTTCGATGTCTTTTTATCAATTAATTATTATTATAAAAGAATCTGAATAAGTTTATTATCTTTGTACCTACAGCATGAAAATCTAGTCATATTTTTACCCTTTCGTTTGACCCTGTAGCTAAACATAAGTATACATTTTGTAAGCTCATAGATCAATGCAGAAATAAAATAAAATATGTGCTTTTGTGACAGTAAATATGCCGATACAGCAAAAATCTCATCTGAGCGAATTAACGGCTGATAACGACTCTGGAGGCTTCTGGCGGTACCTATGTCCAAATTGGTTCGGAAAGTTCTGAGTGAAAAAAAAGGTAAATTATTATTATTGCCATGCGCTCTTAAACATCATTCTAAATACTGTTTGTATTTAGAATTATGTAACTCTACGAGTAATGGCACTTAAAAACAAAGAATAATTAATATCCAAAAGCAAATTTTAGATACATAACTATAATATTTATCACCAATAGTTTATAACCATGAAACACTGGCTTATTCTGTAAGTATATAAAAATCAATTTGAGTACCTATAGACTTCAATACCATTCGATCATTGAGCTCAAATGGATGGGCGTTCGACACATTACCACTACTAAAAGGCTTGAGCAATTTTACATGAGTGCTGATGGTAACTATCAGCACTCGTGTGAAATTTGTATTCAAAAGCAATACATACATATATGGCTTTTGCGAGGAAAGGAATTAAAGTAGATGTAAAATGTAAATAGGACAAAATTAATAGTTTTTTATTGGAAAATTATATTTTGATTAACAAAGAACGAGTGGAACAAGTGGAAGGATTTGTTAAACTTTTGTTTAATAAGATTATTAAAACAGCCGAAACATGTCTAAAAATAAAGGAACTTTAGTGCCATCATATTATAATTTTGCTCGCGGCTTCTCTCGAGTAAATGTAGGTTAGTTTAGCTCTTAGCGAATGTCTCAAAGATTTACAATCTAAAATTTTGACACAAATTTAGACTGCTAACCTTCAGATCTAAACATAATATGTAGGTAGATATAATTAAGATAGACATCATTTGATTACATACTACTATTACATTATCCCGCTTACGTTATACAGAAAACAATACAGTTTAAATATCCAGGATGTTAAAGTAAGTTGCAAATCTCGATGTTTTCTATGGTTTACTAAATCTAGTAACACCGGTATAGGAGATCGGCACACCAAAATTAAAAAAGCATTATAAAATTACCTTAAAATAATACTGGGAATCTTAAAAAAATATTTGAATATCTTCACAATTTCTATGAGGCAAAAACTATCAAGTGATAGCAACCCGTGAGTCCTTAAGATGACTCAGCAAAAAGTTTCAATCAAATTGTTTAAGCCATCCTTGAGGAAATTACGTTTGGATATTGGCAAAGCTTTTGGGGCTCTCTTAAAAACATTTGAATTGTTCGTGCTTTTTCATTTATTTGATGTATTTTCTTTTCAAAGTCAAAAATTATTTATTCATTTGGGTCACAAAGTAACACTTATGAACGTCAAAATATATGGGTTAGTGAGTTTACTAAGTTACTAAAGCTACATTTAGGTTAGTTGCTAGATTCAGGCAAAGGGTTGAGCCTATGAGAAGAAACCTGTAAGAAACTCACGCCCACTCTTTTAAATCGCCAATTAAATATAATTTGAGTATTTTACAACTCAGATTAACAAGGTGTTGCAGCCATTATGCCATATACTACTGACTATAAAAAACTAAAGATAAAAACAATAATAACTTAATAATATTATAGAGATGAATTTGGGACAAGGTATATGTTTTAATATAAATCTAAAATAGACAGTAGGATGGCATGATGGCGCATACACTTACACTTTGTGACAATGTAAAGGCAGTCCGTGACTTAATGCGGTTGTGCATTTATATTCTACAATAATAATCAAATTAAGAAACAAGTTACTTGATAACATCACAAATAATCACGAGGTACCTCTACATTACTAAATTGACTTAAAAGTAATACAGATCTTTAAATCCAGTATGCAACAAGCAACTAGTTCCATGAGTTTTTGTCATTTAAGTAGCCGTTGACTGAATAAATAACCCTTCCAAATAAGTTGTATTCTAACGGCGCTTTTAAATTTAAGCAATGATAAATTAATTATATTAATAGGTAGTTTATTAATAAAACTTATACCGAGTCCCGCAAATGTATTGTGAACTTTATGTAAACGATGATATGGGCCTACTAACTTATTTCTAGTGTTTACGTTATGGATATCACTATTCTTATTATATAAGTGAATTGTGTGATTATGTTTAATAAACATGCATATTATATTTATACATATATAACATGTTATATTTTATTCCATGGGGTTTGATTTTGGCCGTTATTAGGCTTCGCTACCGAATCTGCGTAGTTTCCAGCTGTCTATCCAACCGGCAGTAATACGAGAATTGAAATACACGTGTTACCAGTAAATTCTATATTTTATCATATGGTAGTAAAATAGGCTTTCATACGAGTAAGTGGATTTAGCCGTTTGAGTAACAGCGCGTTTCTATCAAAGCTTTATGTTCTGGAAAGCTGAAGATCTGACATGTTATTCAGAAATGGTAATACAGTTTTTCAAATGTCATCTTTGCTTTATGGATCCCTCTGTATCGAAGTGGATGTTACGAACATAGACTTGAATAGACATGAAATACCTGGATTCAGTGTAGTTATTTGTACATTACATAATTAATTTTCCTGCATAGGATTCCAACCCACAATACTTAGCGCGGTTACAGCGATAAGGCGCCCGCTCACTTGTTACACCATTTGTGCAGTCGATTTGATAGTTTTAATGTATTTATAGCCAAAACTCTATATATATATATATACAGCCTTGGCCAAAAGTATGGAGCACCCCATGTATTTTTTACGTGCGTAATATTTGCAGTAGAAAACAATACAATTTATTTAGATATGGATTAGGTGGCATCTAAAAAGATATTTAAAACAATAGTGTACCCAGTTAGAGCTAATAAAACATCCGATACAAAGCATCTTATCCGTTTAGTAATTTCCAATCTTTAATTCGGTTTAGTATTTTGCGTCGTTGTGTACACATATCGTCATCTAGCGCATTTCTTGTATTATTTTGTGTTCAGTTATATTAATTTCGATACACAATACCTAAAACATCCGAACTATCTCTTGAAATACGTGTGAAAATACAACCTTTTCATGAACAAGGGTAATCCCAAGTTAAGATATCCAGAGCTGTTAAGTGGTCGCGCCAAGCAGTGCAATTTACCATTGAGCGATTCGCCGCTACCGGTACGCACAGCGATATGCCCAGAACTGGACGAAAAGGTATTACCAGTGACCGTGAAGATCGAAAATTCGTAAGAGAGTCTTTGAAAAACAGGACAAAAATGTCTTCTGAGTTCGCTGCTGAGTTCTCAGTGGCGAGTAACAACACAATTTCTGCCAAAACGACTCGTCGAATACTACAGGAAGCTGGTCTCAAAAGGTGTAAAACCAGGAAGAAGCCATTGATCTCAGACAATAATAAAAAGGCTTGCTATGCATGGGCTTTAAAGTACCAACATTACACATAAAAAAGACTGGTCAAATATTGTGTGGTCAGACGAATCAAACTTTGAAGAAGTCATATTATATGAATGTTCAAATGGATAAATAAGTATTGTTGAAATTTAAAAAGCTATACTGTTGTCTTTTCATGATTAGTTAATCTCTATTTATTTTGTTTTTGTTTGGTCTTTGGAACCCCTGGTGCTACCTTCGTGCGTCGCCATGGGGGAAAAGAATTTATGCCAGAGTGTGTGGTCCCGACTGTAGAACACGGCGCAGGTACCGGAATGACCTGGGTCTGCATGTCTGATACAGGAGTCAGCGAAATGTTTGTGTATGAGGGCCGAAGGGACTCTACAAAATACATGAATGTGTTTGGAATCAGCTTTATTGCCTTCGCTTTTACACTTTTTTGTGAAATTTATATGGATGGAGTTAAATTCCAGAAGATAACGCACCATGCCATATATCAGCCCGCACAATGTCATAGTTTTGTGAAAATTCCATTGAGCTCCTGGAATGGCCTGCACAGTCACCGGACCTTAATCCTATAGAACATTTATGGGGAATCCTAAAGCGTAAGGTCCGGCGCCACACAATAACAACAAAAGAAGAATTAAAAATACGGCTCCGCCAAGAATGGAATACCATAACTGAAGAACAGTGTAAAAATCTTGTAGGCTCTATGCCAAGATGAATAGCTACTGTGTTAGCGGCTAAGGGTGGCCGACGAAATATTGATTTTATATCAAGTAAATATCATTTAAAATGTACACAAAATATTTCATTTCATTCTATACAAATTTTTTTACAAAATGCAGTTTTTATAGGGATGCTCCATACTTTTGGCCAAGGCTGTATATATATATATATATATATATATATCTAGAAATACTAAAACAAAATGAGTGACTATTTGTAAAATTATATAGTTATAGAAAGAGACAAAATAGTTTATTTAATTAGATTGGCGATAACACAACGTCTTACGACGCGATCAAAGTAGAACGAACGTCAATTGTAGACAAATGTGTTTTATGATCTCTAATGACCCACACATAAAAACCAGACAACGAAGCAATAATTATATTACTCTGTAAATTGAATAAATACATATTCATATAGATATATATAGATACATACACAACAAAATTTTAAAAGCGGAATTTTATATACATATATATTAAAATTATAATCAAAGAGAAACAATACGTATGTATATGCATATAATAAATAGCATATGGCGTACGTGACAAGTATGGCATCGTTACTTTCAATTGCGGCTCACGCCAACATCTGACCGAAGCAAGGGCCGAGCACCCGTTACATAAGTACATTCATGAATGTAGATTTGTTAGATAGATTAGATAGATATGTTAACAATTTTTTTTTTTAAGTTTAACCCTATTTTATCTTATGTGGGGCCAGTCAGTACAGACCGGCGACACTTTGACCCATTGGGATCTTTTGTGTCAAATTTAACCCTGACTAAGGTTAAAATTTAAAAAAAAAAATTATTGTGCTACGCTGATATCGCCGACATTTTATTTACACATATGAAACTATCCTCAAAAACACTTCGTTCGCCTATCCAAATATGCTTTGCATATTAAAATAAGTACGATTATTTTTCTCCAAATCTTCATTCAAACATTTACAAGTGTTAAAACAGTTGTACAATTCTCAAATTTATATATCCCTTTGCAGTTTACTTGAAATCATTGAGACAATTGAGATGACAACTTTATTAACATCAAGAAGAAGCAAGCGAACTATAGATATATGGGCTAATTGAGTCCTGAGGCGTTCAAGATCTCAAAGAGACTAACCCGGAGCATTATACAAGCCCTACGCGGCAAACGCCGCAGGCTATGAATCAATTGCCTGGAACAGCTATAAATAATTGTCTTATTAATGCTGTCATATTTTTATTGTTCGTTATAAATAATAATTAATAAAATATCTTTACTTTAGACATCAACAGTCCATAGGTTGTTTAGTGATGAGTTAGTAACAGAATAAAATTATGGTCTATATTAATATTGTTAGTAAATCCGCCCTCGAGGAACCGTGCGGTAGCACTTTTTTAATAGTAATAATGGCAAACTCCTTAGGCATAGTTTGATTTTGATTGGACAGTAGTTTGATCCTGCGATTATGCCCGCGTGAATTCTATGGAAAATATGGTTAAAAACTTAGTTCTCATCTGGGACGTGATCAATCTGTGCGACAAGATTCTTTCAAATCCGTTAAATGGTTTTTGCGTGTTTGATTAACAAACATCCAAAAATTTTCATTAACTTTTACACGTTTTACAGTCATAATATTTAAGAAAAGATTGTAGCCAAAATCGTATTCATGATTTGCGTGTGCGTCCAACATTCTGTCATGTGTGTGTATGTTGTGGAATTTATAAAGTTCACCTGGGTTTTTTCTTTTTATGAAAACACAACTCCAGCACCAGGTATAGTTCCTCTATTGTGGAGCACTTAAAAAACATTCAAACAACGAGCAAAGCAGAGCACAAAGAACACTCAGACTCAGAACAAGTATTTTCGGACCACATAGGTAAATGTTTGTCCCGTGTGAGGATCGAATCAACACTCGAATCGGCGCCTGTAGTGAGGCGATCACTTAAACCATTACGCCAGCCGTGCAGTCCAGGGTCCTGTTTGATAAACATTACAATCCAACAATTTTGTAAATAAGTGACATATTGTTAGTATATATAAGTTGTATGACAAGTGCTGTTTAATAAACCTTACAATTCTGAAGAATTTTACAATTAAACAAATTACAAGTATTACCATTGCAAATGCTGTTCAATAAACGTTTAAATGTGCAAAAAAACGCCTGTAGATTTCGATGACAATATTGTATCTACAAATTTGTAATTGTTTTACAAATATCATAAAACTAAGTTTTTGTTGAAGATTCACATACTACCATAATATTCATGGAAAGATCTCCGTTTTTGTTTAGGTATATATGCAGATTCGTTTTGGCGAGTAGCATCCATTGTGATTAGCGAACCATGTACGATGCCTGCTATTCTAGATATATTATATTTCATAAACAATCTAGAGATATAAAGTTAATTAGTTGGCTAGCGGACTTCTTCTCCAAATTATTTACTGACCTGAAAAGCAACCGAAACGTCGGGGAAAGTGTAAACTTAAAAACAAATAGATTTGATAGTTTTAATAATTTAATTAGCTTAAAATTAGTAAAGTTTAATAGTATAGTATAGAATTGTAACAGTTTCTAAATTATGTAATAGAGTGTTAAATAAACAACGCGATAAAATCCGTATATAGTAGTTTAATTTCAACAGTTATGTATCGTTCGTTTAGTACCATGTTAAAGCAGATGCACATGTGCATCTGCTTTAACATGGTATTGTGAGCCACAGCCCATCTAAAGCAATGCACACAAAATTTTCCGAGTGGGTGTAAAGCTTGCATTTCACTAAGAATCGTATTCAAGATCATGTCCTATTTTCGTTACAAAAATATTCGACGGTAGTTTTGCTAACCCAAAATTATTCGTTGAACGTAAAATCAGACACATCAAAAGTAAAGTTTATCCTTTTACGAAAATCTCACCATTGCCATTCACGCATATATTCATCATCACTACTGACACTACTTCCTAGTTGATAGGACTATTTTTTTATGTATACCTAACAATTAAACGTCTTTACTTATATATAAATTGAAGTACAAAATTATTAAGTTCTAACACAAGGCGTGTCCACCTGTTGAAATTATTCTACAATTTACAAAATATGTAAATTTGTAATTTCAATTTTGTATTCAATAAAACAGTTTTCCTTACAAATATGTAAATTGTCACCATTAACAAAAAAAAAATATTAACCAGAAATATGTAAAATTGTAGATACAATTTTACAATTTTGTCAGTTTTCAACCATAGTTTTGTAAGTTATATTCTTTATTAAACAGAAACTTGTAGATTTGTAACTTGTTAAATACAATTACAATTTACAATTTGTAACGTTTATTAAACAAGGCCCAGGTATCTAGAATAAATTCAGTTATTTATATTTCAGTAGGTTATGCTATGATTTAAAGTACGGTTTTAAGGTATCATATGATAAAACGTTGAAGTTCAGAAAAATCATCCTTAGTCTACGGTCAGCACAAACTCAGTACTAGTATAATTAGCATTTTATTTAGTTTAATTCGATTTTATCTTTATTTCATTAGCGCAAAATTTGTCTGAAGTACCTTTATATTTTTTAATTAATTGTATTCTAATGTAACATATTTTATTTACCTGTGTTATAAATATGTATCCATGCTGATTAAATAGCTAATAAATAAATAAAAATGGTATAAATTTATGCAGAGCTCAAGTTCTAGTCGGTTTAACTTATTTCATTTTCATTCCATTACCTTTCTTTGCCTCGTAATATCAATAATAATTTAAGTACGAAAAGACTTAAAAATTCTCTCGGCATATTAACATCCACCTATTTTAACACCAAGACAGCTTAAACTCACTTTCGTAATAAATTACGAATTAATTATGATAGGCAACTCCAAAAAACTTTGCCAAAACCCCTAAAATGCAACGCCGCAATTTATTTACTAGCATAAAGTTGTATATATTTGGCCTAGGCTGCGCTGCACCGTTTAAATATTTTGTACATAATAAACAGTAAATTAGAACATTCGTTGAAAGCTGCGGTACGCCGCAGCCATAACATCGTAGTTTCGTGTAACCATATGGTGCACGTACTTAACATACTTAACGTACGGTTCAATTTTAGCATTCATTTACATATTTTCCATATAAAATGGAAGTAGCTAAAGAAATAATGGTATAAAAAATGAAGGGAAAATCTTGGTAAGAATGAAATTGTTTTAGGAGATTGTTTAGTTAGTTGCAGGGTTTTGAAAGATCACAAATGGATGCCTGTGTACATATGTGATTTCACTCTAATTGAAGTAGCTCTCCTTGGCATTAAGTGCTGTCAGCATGAGAACGAATGTAAACTTTGGCCCTTGTATTACACAGCGATGCGCAAATACTACAAAAAAACGAATTATCGATACTTGTATAAGCTCGCATCCGATTTTTGATCAATACGTTGTCTAAGTTATAAGCTTAAAGGATGAACTTGATTAAAATGAATATAATTACAATATGGTCGATAATTAGTGTTCCGTCCAAAACGTAATTGCCACTGACTACTTCGGCCCATAGTTAAAAATGATATAAAACGAAACGTCATAATTATGTCAATTGTATTTGAAGGGCCCTTAAAAGTCAACTCTGGTCTTGACCGTTTTTGTATTGTAAGTAGAAGAAGAGAAGCCTAGAAGCTTCGAGTAAAAATCTTGTATAATTATTGAAATCATCAGGCCATTTCGGAATTATTATATCATAATTACGCCTCTGTTTGATAAAATCTTTGAATATTGTTGGATTTTGAATATAATCTCGCGCGTGTAACGTCGCGTCTATAGTGGAAACCATAGATATCCAATCTTTTTTATATTTCTGTGGTGGAAATCCACTTGTTGAACTTGCGAGCTGATATTAGTTTTTCTTGTCTTTTGCAAACTATGAACAATAAAATACAAGTTGAACAGTGTAATTTTGTGCTATAAATAATTATTAAAAGAAGAATTGTGACCACGTGTGCGTGTACCGGGGGTGCAGACGCCGCCCGCCTATGAAGACCTGCTGTTCTAAGGGTTGGGTAAGCTCATTGACTTTATTTTGGGCCTGTTTTATTGTTCATTGTGTTAGTGACTGAAGGAACACATGGTAAACTTTGTAGAATAATTTTGTTATATATTTAGAGCCACGAAGCGTGGTCATTAGTGCCATTAACATTTTGTTACTAGATTGGGCCAGAAGAGATAATTCGCTTCCACTGCCTAACGATTCTTGGCGAATCTAGCATTGGATGGTACAATTGGGTTAATTAGTTAATAATTTAATCTACATACATTCAGCTCTTAATACATCTTTAATTTTTTGTATCTACCCTAATTTTCCTCCACATAAAAAATGTTTTTTATTACTTAGTAAGTTGCCCTTGTTTTGTACGTCATCGTAAGCACCTGAATCGGATTAAGTGATGGGCAGTAATAATAGACTTTTCTGCTAAGATTTAGAGTCTGAATTCGATTGCTTAATGAACAGCGTTACATAACTAATCCGTTAAATTTTCCGAGTCACGGAGTCTAGAAATGTTAACATACAGCAATAAGCCCACTTTTACAAAATGGGAACTAAAAACATTACTGACGAAATGTCGCTGCAGGAATGTAACAAAGAGATAAAGTTGTGTTGTTAAAAAAATCTACCAACTTAGACAACGTTAGACAAAAAGGACTTGCCATTACAATATTCTTCGCTTCAATGCAAACTTTCTCCTATTCAAGATTCTCAAATATCTCAGTATAAAACCAAATCAACAAATCTTGTACCACACGGTACCATCAAAGTACTTGATGACACAGATACGGAGTTACGTAACTGTTTGTCTGTATGTTTAGTCTAAGACGAGCCGCCGGGCCTTGACCCCATTATCTACTGCAGATAAATGCATAGACGACTGGCGCCAGGAACTAAGGTGCTTCAGCCGATGTGATACTGCATTAATACTATGATATGAGAAATAAGTATGGTAAATTTATTAAAACCAGACCTGTATTAAACTGTCCCACTGCAGGGAACGAGCCACTTCTCAGTGTGAGAAGGTTTAATCCATAGTCCACCACGCTGGCCCAATGCAAGTTGGTAGACTTCACATATCTTTGAGAACATTTTGGAGAACCCTCAGATATTCCTTCACAGTATTGCAAAATTCATCATAGATGATGGATGATGACGCATCGGCAGTGAATGCGACTGCTATGAATGAGATGTTGTAACTTTCTATTCTTGGTTCGGGTAATCGAAGTTAACAGAAAAATTATTAAGAAAATATAAAATCCAATAACTGTATTGCAATTTAATTTTTTTTATTAAATTTTCAAGCAGACTAAACCAGTTTGTGTAACCTGGGAATTCAATGCATACCACCTATAAGGCATCTTATTCTAGAATTTTTATAATCAAATTTTAATGATACTTGCTCTGTATATGTTAAAGGACTTCAAGCTGATATCTACAATAAGGCAATTATGATTTAAAACAGTCACATATTATACGTAATACCAAACTATGTAGGCTTCCTTAATCATACAAAGTTTTCCCCAAAAGGTCTCTATATTCAAATGGAATCCCATTCCCAATGGGTGTAACTATGTATTCTGCAAACCTTTGCAAGGACTTTCAACTAAGCGTTGTCGTTCATTCGATGGGCGAGAACCAAAGTGAATCGAGCGCAAAATTGACGGTCCTTTGCTTCAAAAAAATGCAGTTTACTCTACTTTTCTATATTCCGGTTTTCAGTCACGAAATTCGGGCTGAATATTTCTAGTTCGATCAGTATTACGAATATTTGGAAACCTTTCATTTCATTGATGTAGTCGGATGCAGTTATTCCTAATGAAGCTATTCATTATTTGTCCACCATAGTTACTTCATTTAAGGAGGGATGTTAATATGGGTCGATTAATTAAAATTCTATTAGTTTATTATCAGCGAAAACTGTTGTACAAAGACCTGTTTGATGTTGAAAGAATATAGACATTTCTGTATATTATTTTCCTTTGACCTGGCTAGGCAACCCTGCCTTAGAGGCCACGACTCTATTACTGTATCGGTGACTTTTGTATAAAGTAACTAAAACTTAGCTAGCACTAAGCAGCGTCATAAGTTTTAATCTGAAATTGAGTACAGCGTCATCTGTTGTTGCTTGCTGTAAATATTTCACATGTGTGATACTTTATTGACACAACGGTAAGGTATAATAAATTATCCTAATATCGCAATTTAAATTATTAATAACCTTTACTACCTTATTTTGCACCCAAATTTGATGCTGTTTCCACGATAAGATTACTTTTGATTGCTATTTGTGAGAGCAAATAGCTATCATATTTATATGTAATACTAGCGACCCGCCTCGGCTTCACACAGGTAGTATAAAACCTTAACAAAATATAACCCTAAACCTTCCTTATGAATTTCTCTGTCTATTGGTGAAAACCGCATGCAAATCCGTTTAGTAGTTTTTGAGTTTATTGCGAATAGACAGACAGACGCAGTGGGGGATTTTGTTTTATAATATGTGGTGATGAACATCATCACTACCTATATTAAAGTGTGTAAAATAATCTGTAAAATCAAATAAAGGTAACTAACTTATTAAAACATATTTTTGAAAAGTCTGAACCGGTCATATTAAAACTAAGATAAAGGACCATGCGATGTATGGGACTGAGCTTTCCTAACTCTTCAAACTACTTTATAAATTGCGGATAAAATTGCGAGCAATAGCTATATTCAATAAATCCCTGTAGCTTAAGGCCATGTAACTCAGAGTAACCTTACCCTTCTTAGTTCTATTCAACGCCCACGCTTAGGCCTACTTCAGCAATGGATCTAAAAGATTAGGCACACAGTAGAGCGAAACCCAGGATATAGTTCATTGCGTTCATTCCTTTCCTATATTAATTACAGTCTCCAAAAGTTTTGCTCTTAATCTAATCACAGGCGCTAACGATTGCCGTAAACAAGCCACGTACGGGTTCCAAGTTTTGTTTTGTAACTCATTAATGTACAAAAGTACGTTTTGGATTACCCTTTCGAAGGGTGAGGACCAAAATAAATACTCGAAAACTTGGAATAACGAGTTGAATGATTCATTTATTTGTAGATTAGGACGTGACCTTTAAAAAATAGTCTTCAACTCAACAAAGTATTATGACTGGAATCTAGGTTCTTATAAAGTGAAGAATGTAGAGATGCGTTCGTATCTCATCTCATCAATATACCGCAGTATCACAAGACGACAGTCTTTGACCAGTGTGTGTTGCCAGTGATAACTTACGGATCACAGATGTTGTCACTCACTATAGGCCATATCAGAAGGCTCGAGATCAATCATTGGGCGACGGAGAGGTCTATCCTCGAAGTTTTTTAGGAAAACTAAACTTGGGATGACCCAAGACCGGCCTGTGTGGTAAACCTTGAGAGAGGCCTATGACCAACACTGGAATTTTTCCGCTGAGTTGATGATGTATTCATATCTAGTGGCCATGCTGAATAATAATAATAACTTGGTGATCAAGCCTGCGAGCCGGTTGATGATAAATACTATGTTACAGCAATTTGAACAGCATGTAGTACGATTCATGTGTTGCGGAATCATGCAGTGTTAATTTCAAGAAGAGCATACACTAATGTGTATTTGTAGAGTAGCCGTAAAAAAACTGTTCAGTGTATTGCTTAGTTTTGCGAACAAAATATATAAAAAAAGGGTCGTTCATATATACTCGTAATGTAGATTAATGTCTATATCTAGATTTTGTAGAGGCTACGGATTGCCACTTGCTACAAACCTGATATTATATTTTTTTATTCAGTTACAATACGATCTTAATGCACGCTTATCGGTTGAGGTCAATCTTGACTTTATAAAGTACTTTAAAACCTTACTAGCAGACGTACACAATAGAAAGTTATTTTTTTGTTAGTATGTTTTCTCAGTAATTGTATTATATTGAGTACTTGTCAAATAAAGAAACTCAAAATCTCAAGGAGTATTGCGTTGTTAAAGTCAAGCATACTACACACATACTTTAATTCTCTCACGTGTGTATTTAGGATTATAAAAATATGTTTAAATCGGAGACAAGATGTATGCATATTTGACTTTGAGGGTTGCTAAACAAACTATTACTGAAGTGATAAAAATTATCACTAACTAGATCAGTCGTATATCTAAATATTAATTATTTAATCGTGACTGTGATTGCCCTTTATAAAACGTTAGGCGAGTTCAGAAACCAACCTGTCTTAGTTACATTGTGAATGTTAAAAGTTATTCAATATTTTTTATTAATACTGTTTCTCTGGCACCTGGAAAATAACCACGCTTTTAATTAGAAACGTGGTAACTGTTATATTGAAGGGATGACCCTAATATAAATTAGCAAAGGCCTGATTTTAAATACACGGCATTGCTTAAGTTACCTCTGCCACTCGAATTAAATGTTGCTGATACACCGAGATTACTTATCTTCAATTAATTAAGAAATATTTGATGAATACTTGTTAGGAAATGTATCTATAAAATATCGTTGATAGTTGTTTGCAATGGATACTATAAAATTAAATTACATTGTTATATTTGGATTTGCTTATTAAGGGTAAGAATTGATTCATCCTAAATTTTAAGAACACATAGTAAATTATTTCTTTGTAATTAAATATGCTTATTTAATATATATTAAATATTTAATTCACATGTTGATTCTTCCCACATCTTAGGTACATATAGTAACAAAGAAGACCGGTTTGTGGAATAACCTTAAGGAGGTCTAATTTCAGTAGAAGACATCTTTCGGCGGAGATGATGATGATGACGAATATTCTATTGGATAAGGCTAAGCTGAAGATTTCAAAGCACAAGACAAGACCCGATTCCAGTCTCTAACTGGTAAATGAGGCATCATCGCTTCACTAACTCAAACATCAAGCGATAATTACTTAAAATGGACATCTTGTGAACGCTATTATCGCGCCCACATCAGACATCGTTTTCATAAAAGCCATAACACGAACTTCGCGATATTAAAGTTTGGCAGTGTTCACAACGCTCACAAAAGCAGTAAAATTTGTGTTTTAATAAACAAATTTTACTGCTGTACGTTTATTTAATACCATATTTTAACTAACGCCAATGATTTGAAGTAATTTTCTTTAGTAGCGCGATTTGTGATACAGTGCATGGCAGACGTCAATAGCAATCTCTATTAGATAGCTGGTCCCTAAAACCATTGCTGGTGAAATGTGGATGTAACACACTTTTGCACTATGTATTTTATGCTTACATAACTATTATAATTACATGACCACTTCTCTTTTATGTTATATCTATTCAAAAAGTAAATATCTGTAGTAACAGGAGTGAAAAGACGTAGATATATTTGTATTTTCTAAAATGCCTATAATTTTAAACTACGTGACTTAGATTAACTATTATATCTTAGCCAGCTATCTTAGGTATCAGCTTGACGTCGACTTCTGGGACAGCCTGTATATATAAGAATTGATTGGTATTGAATTATTTTCCAACAAAAAGATAAGAAATTATAGGCAGGTTTACGTTTACCTTGTAGAGTCAGCAACATACAACAAGTAGCCGAATACTGGCAAATTGTCAAGGTATTTTATGGATTATAATCCTAATTATTATTATGCATTTTATAACAGTGACTAAATTAACTATAATTTAAGTATTATTCAGCCACAAAATAAAAAAAAATTTAATCGAAATGTTCTGCTAGCGATGCCTAGATTTAATTATATTGGGTGATACGAGTAATTAAAGAAGATGGTCCGTTCTTTCTTCATATTTTCATTGAATAAATTCTATATATGTATGTATGTATTATTTTGTTCTTATTAGTAGCGTGTGTAGTCTGTGTTATAAATACATATATGTTTTATCTAGGTGTGTCCTTCTGATAACTAATCCTAACGACTTTAGTATTATGGATGTGTGAGTATATGTTAGGCTCAAAGAACTAAAACAGCTCATTGTGAGCAAATTTTTGGCTCAATGAGCGTTGTGATCACTGTCAAATATTAATATCGCAAAATTTGTGTTATGGCATTTATCATGAAAATGATGTCTGATATAGGAGCGTTTGTAGCGCTCACATGATGTCGATTTTAAGTAAGGATCGCTTGATGTTTGAGTTAGTGAAGCGATATATGTTTCCCCCCTCATTTATCAGTTAGAGACTGGCATCGGGTCTTGTTTTGTGCATTGCAAACTTTAGCTTAGCCTGTCCGATAATTCTATCGGACAGGCTAAGCTAAAGTTATATTCATTCATCATGATCTAAGCCAAGCCGTCCCCAGATGGAATTAGGCCTCCTCAATGTTTTCCACACAAACCGACCTTGGGCTACTTGCCGCGATCCTTACGAGTTTGTCAGTTCACTTTATGGAGACCTACCCCTGCGTTTCTCTCTTCTTAAAACAAATAAAATCTCTAGTAAGCAACTAGCATATTTTGATTTCTGCGATTTTACTTACCATCAACAGTTTTAAAAATTAAGAAGGTACATAACAGTATAGTTTTACTAACAATTCAAATGCAAATAGTTCGTATTATTCTCGTAAAAGCACTTGAATCTGGCAGACTTAAAAATTTTAAAGTTATTTACATTTTTGATTTGAATATTAACTCGTTCTATGAAATTTAACAAGTTTGCACCAAGTTCTAAACATTTCAAGTCCCAGGCCATAGACAGAATGCCTTTAGAATAAAATTTTGAATGAAAAGAGCTTTGGGAGATCTTTAGTTTGTATACATTTTTACTTTCAAAGCTACCGAGAATAATTAGAAATAAATACCAAAAAGCAACCGAGACATCGGGAAAAGTGTAAACTTTATTCTCTAGTTTTTTATAAACCACGTGATAAAAACTTTATAAAGTAGTTTAAGTTTAAATAAAATTCGCTTAAACGTAAGACTTAAAACAAACACAATTAGATATATTTGTATGATTCAGTTGTAAATACATTAATCAAACTAAATTCCTCAGTTAATATTGCAAACACCGTTATACATCATAGATGCTCCACCTCACAATATGATTACTATTACCCTTTAATATTATTTTTTTATTTTAAATTACACTGCACAATCAAACACTTCAACATCAACCGTTTAACCGTGTTGTCTCGACGAAGTCAGGAGCAAAAGTCACTGCCGGCCGTTATCGTTTCGTTTTTATAAAACACAATCGCACGATGTGACGTCACGTCCGTCTTGATTTTAATATGTTTCTAGCGAAATCAAACGAGTGCGACAACATCCGGCCGTCCTGCTGACGCGTTCGTCCTCGAACAGCGTTCAGTCTAATGTAGGAGCTGAAAATATACAAACCAAAATTAACAATAACACTATATTTCATTAATAACTGTTGACAACCCAATCACAACAACGGTGTCGATCATGGCTGTCCATAGGGTGTTCGCATCAAGGCAGAGCATTGCCATCCCTTCGTCGGCCGACATACTCCTCACCTGGCTTAAACTAGTTGATGTTCATTAATAATCAATCTAGTTGTATATTGCCACTTCCATCACAACAGCGTTCACACAGATTCCTGTTGCAATGTTTTGTCAAACACCCTAGGAACATCCAAATGTTTTAAGCGCATACATTAGACACCGCTGCTATGGTTTATGTAGTATATCAGTAATCAATCACAGTTGATTCAATAGTCTTTTTTTTTTATATCCCTAAATTATGAATTACCGTCATTTTAATTAGTTAATTATAGTGTTACGCCAATAAATTATAGTAAAACCGTACCTGCATACATTACTAGCTTACATCCGGACAACATCCGGTCTTACTCAGCAATGCGGATCCAGGGTTTCATATTTTCCACACACTCAACACCGTCATATCGTTTTGAAGACCTTTCGGCTCCTCTCATGTCAGCTACCTGATATCTATCGTGACCGAAGACCTTTGTCACTTGGAATGGCCCCTTGTAAAGTGGCAGTAACTTAGTACTCTGTCCATCGTTAGCATGACTTGGAATCTTAAGTACCACGAGGTCTCCAATAGCATAATTAGGAGCATCCTTTCTTTTGGCATCAAAAGAGGCTTTTTGTTTTAAAGCATCTTTTTTTATGTTTGCGTCAACCATGCTTCTCAATGCAGTGACGTCAACAGAGCCTTCCGTGCTATCATCATCAGCGATCACATCATTGTTCATGCGAATTCTATACCCGAAAAAGACCTCACTCGGCACAGCAGAGGTAGTTTTATTAATAGTACTATTTATGCCTTGTTGAATACTTGTAACATGCTGGTCCCATTTATTGCTATCAGTATCAGCACCTACACTACGCAATGCTTCTAATATTGTCTGATTGTAACGCTCTACTTGTCCGTTTGAGCGCGGTACAGCAGTGGCAATAACGTGTGCTCTAATGTTTCGATCTTTGCAATAACTCTTAAAAAGTTTGGATGTGAAAGCGCTACCAGCATCACATACCAAACGTTTCGGGTTTCCAAATACCTTGAATATTTTATTTAATTCATTAACGACTACTTTGCTCTTAGTATTTTTGACAGCAGAAATAAATACGAATTTCGTAAACGAATCAACCAATACCAACAGATAACTATTTTGCTGAGTAATTTTCACGAATGGACCAAGGTGATCTAGATGGAGTGTGTGAAACGGCCTAGCGTATTTTGGAATAGGATATAGTTTACCCGGTTTTTTGCCATGAATATTTTTATAATAAATACAGTTTAAACAATTCTTAATATATTTGCTAACAGTTTTCTTTAAATGAGGAAACCAGTACTTTGATTTAATTCGTTCAATCGTTTTGTCAACCGCAAAATGCCCTATATCATCATAGTTGGCCCTAATAACATACCATATACATTGCTTTGGTACCAACCAACGTCTCCCAAATTCTGTTCTACGATACACTTTATTTCCTAATAACTCATACTCGTTAAATATCTGTTTATTCGTCTCGGCCTCACCTGACTGCAATATATCCCTAATGCTACATATCCCAGGATCCTGCAATTGGACTGATAACAACCAATCACCCTCAGAAATTGTATTGACAGTCTCATTGACTTGTGACAAGTTATTGCTATTATATACTGGATTTCTGCTTAATGCATCCACATGCTGCATTTGAGAGCCTGCTCTATAAACTATTTCAAAAGTAAAATCCTGAGTATACAGAACCCATCTACTGATTCGAGGTATGATTTCCTTTTTATTTAAAGCGTAACGTACAGCATTGCAATCAGTAGTTATTTTAAAATTTGTACCTAATAAATAATGGCGAAATTTCTGTAACCCGACAACAATTGCCAGAAGCTCGAGTTCGAACGAATGATATTTCTTTTCATCGTTATTTGTTTGGCGACTGTAAAAGTATACAGGCTTTTCAGTGTTCTCACTCAACTGTGTTAGAATACTTCCTATACCATCGCGACTAGCATCCGTATATAAATTTATGGGCAATTTTGGGTCAAAGACATTAAGTACAGCATTGTTAATTAATGTATTTTTCAAGTTATTGACTGCTTGTTCTTGTTGAGAACCCCACTGCCAGACTGCTCCCTTTTTCAATAAACTAGTCAATGGTTTACAAATACGTGCACAATTACGTATGAATTTTCTAAAGTAATTAATCAAACCCAAATACTGTCTCAATTGGTGCACTGTTTTTGGAATTGGGTATTTTGAAATTGCGTCAAGTTTACGTGGGCTCGGGCGTATTCCTTGTTCGGAAATATCATAGCCCAAAAATGTTATTCGATCTTTAAAGAAATTACATTTAGCCAAATTAATTGTTAAGCCATTTTTGACAAAAACATCTAACACCCTTTCTAAGCAAATTATATTTTCTTCATAAGATTTCGTGGCTATCAACAAATCATCCATATAGCATACTACCCTCTCAAAACGAAGACTGGCCAAAACTGTATTCATTAATCTTTGAAATACCGCTGGACCGTTACATATTCCGAATGGCATTCTCAAATATTCGAAGTGGCCATCGTTAGTAATGAACGCAGTTTTGTGCACATCTTCAGATTTTATGCAGATTTGGTGGTACCCACTTTTTAAATCTAACGAGGTATAGAATTTACACCCCTGCAATCTGTCAATTAGGGCCTCAATCATTGGCATTGGATATTTTTCTTTAATGGTTATTTTGTACAACTGTCGATAGTCAACACATAACCTCTTAGCTCCACAAGCTTTATTAACTAACAACGCCGGGCTTGCATAAGCAGAATTACTGTTTCGAATAATTCCATTCTTTAAAAGATCATCTATTATTTCACGAGTGCTTGATCTTTTCTGATTCCGACATTCTATATGGCCGTTGAGAAATCGGTTTATTTGATGTTAATTGTATTTCTAATTCTACGCACGAAGTTTTCCCCAAACATGACATATCTTCTGAAAAAGATTGTGGAAATTTCGCCAAAAGATTGTTCAATGCATCTTTATACTGACAAGGTACATTCTTAACTTCAACAATAGTACACACATTTAAACTATGAACCGGCTGAAATACTAAACTATCTCCCATACGTACATACATAATACTTCCATCTTCAGTAAAATTTCTTCCGATAAGAATGTCGCAGTCATATAATACTTCAATGATATACAGGGTCACAACCAATTCTACGGAATCGACTTTAATTTTAGCTGCTATAGCCTCAGTTACTTGAGCAGATAATTCCTTTGTAAAACCAATCAGGTTAATAGGATTATTCAAAACAAAAGGTTGTAAGCTATATCTCTTAACTAAATCGTCCTTTATTAATGAGCATTCACTAGCCATGTCGAAAAACGCATTACATTTAATATCGTTCAGTAACACAGATTTAAAAAACTTTTGTTTGGTTTTAGCATCAGAAATCATTTTAACTTCTGCCTCCTTCTCGGTTTTAAGTTTTGGTTTAGACTTACAAGCTGCTTCTAAATGACCCAACTTATTGCACGAGGAACATCTGACATTATCCTTCACAGTGCAGTAATTTCTCCTATGTCCTACTTCGCCGCAACGATAACATATAACAGTCGTATTCGTTAAATTGTTATTAGTGCTAGTAGAAGGTTCCAATCTGCTATCCTGTTTATTTACTGTATTTGACTGACAAGGATGCGATTGACGAGAAGTTTTCAGTTGTAATTGATGCTTTGAATTACAATCCTTTTCGTTAGAAGAGTAAATTTTACCGTGTAAAAAGGCAGCTAAATCGTCACAGTACCGGAAACTACCTGCTTCAGCAGCGACACTAATATTTACATCGCCGATAGATCCTACTATTACAGATATTATATCTTATTCCCGGAAACTTAACTGCAAACGGTCTATTTTTGCTTTTTGTTGGAAATAAAATTCGTACAATGATTGATTAACTGACGGTTTGGCATTAATTAATTCTTTAAGACTGCTAAACACATTACGTTTTACTTGAAAAGTATCCGATAACATATCACGCCATTGCTTCCACTTCCATGCAGTCCACCTAGTCTCATTTTTTTGAAAAGAATCTAACCACGTTTTGGCCGTATTACGCAATTTTTGAAGTGCCTGATATTTAATCATACTATCGGACCAACCGAACGCACGAGAGTTAGCTTATATATATATATATTATAGGTTATAATTTGAATTTGAATTTGAATTTGAATTTGAATTACCCTTTAATATTATTTTTTTATTTTAAATTACACTGCACAATCAAACACTTCAACATCAACCGTTTAACCGTGTTGTCTCGACGAAGTCAGGAGCAAAAGTCACTGCCGGCCGTTATCGTTTCGTTTTTATAAAACACAATCGCACGATGTGACGTCACGTCCGTCTTGATTTTAATATGTTTCTAGCGAAATCAAACGAGTGCGACAACAGACTATATTATAATTTTAATAACTTAAATAGAAGTAAACAGTGACCAGTAACAGTGTTTGTATATGGCCGAGATCGTGCAAAACTGGGCGGGATATAATTTCTACAGGATACTCAATAAAAAACCTGTTAGGATATATCTGAACTATTTATTCAAGTAAACGACAGAACTATATATCGCTACTCAAAATTGGTCTAAATAAAATAAATAAAACATGTCGAGGTGGTTCAACCTCGGAGAATCTTAACATCGACTTTTAATTATTGACGTTACACGCACAGCGTCATCTAGTGACACCAATCGGAATTACGTTGACACTATGAACTTAAAGTTACTTGAACATACCGCCCACCAAGGACATTATCGAAGAATATGTCCTTAAATAAAACTAAATGACTGATACAACATGCAGATAATGTCATTGATGGGGGTTGAACATTACAAAAAAACTTATGCAATAAACTGAACAGAGTTGTTCTTATATCTAAGGAGTTTAATAAACAATTGCTACTAATTTCCCTTCAATGAAATTATAACAGTACAATAACAATAACAATTGTATAATAAAGAATAAAAATAAAAAAAATTTCAAACTGTAAATAAGGCTAAAAACATTAAAACTTATGAACTAAATAACAATAAAATTGTATAAATTGATCTATTTATTAACTGGTAAAATACAAAGTTTTGATGTAGGTCTCTTCAAAAGAGATCCCTTGGCCTTTAATGTAACTACGCGGGTAACACCGTCAGAACCTGGATGTTTTTCAACTACTCGACCAAGCAACCAACGAGCAGGAGGTAAATCGATCTCTTTGACTAGAACCACATCACCGATCTCCGGTTCAGGATTTTGAAATGACCATTTATATCTATGAACTAGCGCTGTTAAATATTCATTAGACCAACGTCGCCAAAAATTCTGTAGCATTTTCTGAATGAGTTGCCACCGATTTAGAGGACTGATGTATGAACTTTCATAGTTTGGTTCTGGGACAGTCACCAGTGGTTCACCGATCAAAAAATGGCCCGGTGTTAATGGCATCGGTTCATCCAGACTTTCACCCTTGATGACGGTTATTGGCCTAGAGTTGAGACAAGCTTCAACTTGACTCAGTAAAGTACTCATCTCTTCAAAGTTTAGAGTCGAATCACCTATCACCCTTTTCAGGTGAAACTTAGTGGACTTCACAGCCGCCTCCCATAACCCACCAAAATTTGGGGCATGAGGCGGTATGAAGTGCCATACTGTGCCCTTACTTTCAAGATGTTCCGCAATATTCTCTTGAATAGCGGCTAGGTCCTTGAGTTCTCTAGCAACTCCAACAAAGTTGGTACCGTTGTCGCTCCATAATTGAGCGCAATGTCTTCGCCTGGCTATAAAACGCCTAAAAGCTGCTAGAAAACCCTGTGAACTTAAATCACTTACAACTTCTAAGTGTATGGCACGAGTGGCCATACAAACGAAAACACAAATGTAGCCCTTATACGACTTGTGTCCTCGACCTTTAGTGGCCCTGAGATTGATTGGTCCAGCGTAATCCAGCCCACTGTGAAGAAACGCTCTTGTTGGAGTACATCGCGCTGAAGGCAGTGAGCCCATTAATTGTGTATTAACCTTAGCGTTATGTTTAACACACGTCACACATTTACGTACGTGTTGCTTAACGAGACTCCTCACTCCAAGAATCCAATATGCAGATCTTAAGTAGTTGGTCATGAGCTGCGGACCGCCATGCAATGTTCTGTCGTGAGCATCTGCCACAATCAACTTTGTTAAATGTGTATTATGCGGCAGAATTATAGGATGCTTTGATTGTTCTGAAAGAGGAGCTTCCTGCAGTCTACCACCAATACGAAGTATATTATCGCTATCTATGAAAGGAAATAATGATCTAATTTTACTACCCTTGAACTTAATTTGCTTTTTATTTTTAACCTGTATATATTCCCTTTCAAATTCTTTCTTCTGACACTGTCTTATGCAACACTTTAAAGCCTCTTCTAGTTCTATCCTTTGTAAATAGTTTGGTCTTTCCTTCTTATTCTTATAATTTATTAATCTTCTACAGTAGGCTATAACTCTAAGCAATCGCCATAGAGTGCTGTAATTTTTCCAGGGTGACTCATCTTCAGCTACAGCGACGTAAGACTTCACAGACTCCTCCAATATTATCTTGTCGTCTACCAGTCGGCTATAGCTTATATCAGTGTCGTACAAAAAAGATGGTCCTCTATACCAAAGTTTACTTTCCGAGAGCAAGCTCGGCTGAACTCCCCTTGATGCGCAATCCGCAGGGTTGTCTTTAGAAGATACGTGCGCCCATATCTGAATCAAGTGTGGTTAAAATCTCCGATACTCGGTTTGCCACGAAGGTTTTCCACCTACTGGGATGACTGTTCAGCCAACACAGCACCACCGTTGAATCTGTCCATGCATGCACGCTGCGTTTTGGAATATTCATTGCCTTCGCCACATCTGCTAGTAATCGAGCTAATAACAGTGCAACACAAAGCTCGAGGCGAGGAATGCTTATCTGTTTAATCGGCGCAACCTTTGTCTTGGCAACCAATAGAGATACACACACATCTTTATTACTATTGACCGTTCGAATATATATCACCGCTGCATATGCTGACTTGGAGGCATCACTGAAACCGTGCAATTCAACAGAACTATAATTGCCTACTATTCCTAACCATCTAGGAACACGAACTTTAGACAACTGCGGTAAGTCTGCCATTCTATACTTAAGAGATCTGATACATCGTCGTTCCAATTCACACCTGCTAACCAAAGCTTTTGGATAATAATCTTCGCCAATACTATACTGGGCGCTAACCAGCCTAATGGGTCGAACAAGCGCGCTATGTCTGATATAATATTGCGCTTTGATACCTTATCAGATATGGGATGCAGTTTCACTGTGTACCTGAACTCGTCTGTATACAGACACCAGGTAAGTCCTAATTTTTTTTGGTCTCAAATATTTCTATTTCTTCTTTCGAATCCTTGTCCGTATCGCCCTTATTCCTGCCCTCATAGCATTCCATTTCCTTTAAAATTTCTTCATTGTTACTGTTCCATTTTTGTAATTGGAATCCAGCCTTTCCTAGTAAGTCTCTCATTTCTCTACACAAGATCTTTCCTTCCTGCACTGTTGAACAACCCGACATTAGATCGTCCATATAAAAACTAGTTGAAACTCTTTCAGATGCTGTTAGAAACTGCTCTCCTTCATCCACTGCAATTTGATGCAATGCCTTTACAGCCAAGTAAGGAGCCGATGCTGTCCCAAAGGTTACAGTTGTTAAAGAGTAATCTCGTATATCCTCATCAGGATTGTTTCGCCCCACAATTCTCTGAAATGAGATATCCTCATCTGCCACTCTGACCTGACCATACATTTTAACAATGTCGGCTACTATGGCTATTTTATGCATTCTCCAACGAAGAACTAGGTGTCGTAGATCTGACTGCAACGTCGGATCTATCATAAGAGTGTCGTTGAGTTAGATGCCGTTCGCATTCTTACAGGAAGCGTCAAATACCACCCGCACTTTTGTTGTTGACTTGTCATCTCTTATAACTGCGTGATGTGGTAAGTACACAGCCCTTTGTATATAAATATCATTCTTTTCTACTTCTTTCATATGATTTAATTGTAAATAGTCTTTAATAACTTGAGTGTATTTTTCTTTCAGATCTTTATCCTTACTAAATCTTCTTTCTAACAATTTAAATCTCTTCAAGGCAATTTCTTTACTATTACCACCTATACACGCGGGATTTTGTTCTTTGAATGGCAATCTGACGATATAGCGACCATCCGCTGACCTGTTAGTTGTAGCTGCAAACAATTCTTCGCACTTCTGTTCTTCGTCTGTCCACATTTTTTTAGAATATGGTAATTGTTCTTCGATTTCCCAGAACTTTTTTAGAAAATCATTATCTCCAATTTGTACATGCATTGCCGTGATCTTATTAGTGCAGTTGACCTCGTTTTTTGGATATGCCGTACCCGAAAGGATCCAACCTAAACTTGTACATTGAGCTACAAAAGACCCAGTTGGAGCCTTCCTAACACCCTCTCTTAATACCTCACTATAGACATCAGCGCCCAACAGAACATCGATCTTGTTAGGCTTATTGAAATGCGGATCTGCTAGTATCAGATGCTCTAATTCCGGCCGACTGATAGGTTCTAATTGTCGCTCTGGGAGATAAGACGTTATACTCTTTAACACATAAGCCTTAACTTGTAACTCGTACCCAGACTCTGTTAAAGATTGAAGCACTAATGTTACCATGTAGTTAGCAACAGACGTTTTTTCATTACCAAGCCCGGATACGATGCCCCTTATTGGACTCTTCTTTAACCTCAAGTATTGGACTGCCGCTTCTGTTATAAAAAAAGCCTGGGAGCCTTGATCCAGCAAGGCTCGAACTACTTGAAAATCGTGCGCCGCAGTCTGAGCTTTTACTAGCGCCGTGGCTAATAACACCTGACAGGGGTGAGCGATCTTCGTTGAAAGACAAGATACCACTGGCACACTTGCATCTGATGATTTATCATTAGAAGAGGTGCTCTGCGTATCCTTCTGACCTTTAGGCTCATAACTTGTGCTCTCCAGATGCAGAAGAGTATGATGTTTCTTTTTACATACGCGACATGTTGTACCCTTTTTGCATTGTCCTACCATATGGTTACCACCGAGACAATTAAAACAGACTTTGTTCCTTAACACAAATTGCCTTCTTTGATCTACGTCTAATTTAATGAACTTACTGCAGAAGCACAATTTGTGTTTTTCTGCACAGTACTCACAACGCAAGTTGGAAGTTGAGTCTGCTTTAGTTGCTAGCATAACCCGATGCTTTGTCGAATTGGTACTATGTGACTGTCCTGGTACTTTTTGAGGTTCTATGAATTCAAGTGCTCTAAAATGACTTTCCATAAATACCTTGAACTGTTCTAGGGTGGGGAGTTCGGTAGAACTATTGGAGGCCACATGTAACTCCCACTGCTTGCTAGTTTCCTGATCTAGCTTGGAAGCGACAATATAAATGACAATGATGTCCCAAGTAGTCACATTAATTCCTAAATTGGTTAATGCATTCATACAGTCTGTTGTGGTGTCTAATAAATGTTTTAAAGTTACTGATGACTCTACACCAATACGTTTTTGGCCGAATAGACGTTGTAAAATACTATTAGCTAAATGACGCTTATTATTATACCTAAGTTCTAACTGAGCCCAGCACACATCATAGTTGGACGCAGTTATGGGTATTTGACGAAGAAATTGTTCAGCTTCGTCTGTCAAAGACCCTTTTAAATAATGCAACTTCTGGACTTTATCTATATTTTTATTATTATGCACAAGTGAAGTAAAAAGATCTCTAAAGCTTATCCACTCCGCATATTTCCCTGAAAAGGTGGGAAGATTGATCTTTGGTAATCTAATATTATCTGATTTACTACCACTAGAAGATGCCTGCTCGCGGGTATCTTGCCCTGCAATACTTATCTTAGCGTCCTTAAGTTCTGATTTGTAAATAATATATGTTTCTTCAGTTTTTTCATAAATATCAGCTGTAAAATATGAACTTTTCATTTCCTTTATTGTAGCTTTTTCAACAATTTCTCTATGTATGTTAATAAACTTTAGCCATTGTTCTTCTAACGCCTCTAATCTTGTTTCAATATAACCCTGTGTACATCTATCTTTTGGCGATTTCTTAAAATTAATTCTACCTTTTTCAATTCTACTTTTTGTGTCAATTTGTAATTTTAATAATGACTCCATTTTATAACTTCTGTATATGAATATAAACTACAATAGATAAATTTATTTGATTAAGCAAAACAGCTGTTAAATACCATTAATAAAAAAACTCTAAACACATAACTTAAAATTAATTATTAAGCAATCAAGCGTAACAAATATAACTAAGTTGTAATTATCTACAATATGTTTTAAGTCTACGATTAGTGACCAGTAGTGTTTGGAACAAATGTGATACTTAGAAAAATCGGGCATAGGTTCCCCGTAGTTCAACTTTTCTTAAAACTATTCTAAGTCTAAACTACAAAATTTTACTCTAAGTTCAAAATAATACAAATATTATTCTAAGTCTAAATTACAATATTGAAAATTTTCTAAGTGTTTTGAACAAATAAAATATTTGTCAAAATCGGGCATAGGTTCCCCCCGTATGTACACTTTTTCTTAAAATTATTCTATGTCTATTACTAATCTACAAATTTACTCTAAAACGAAATACACAAAGCAATGCTGAATTTTTTAAGTCCGAAAAGCACTTTTAATTTATTGTTCTAAGTTTTAATAAAACTGCTACGATTTCTTCAGAGTTAATAGCGTAAAATTACTCACAGTTGTCCGTTGCACTCACACTCGTTCGCTCCAAGTCCCAAAATCCGCTTGCGCTTATGAGTCCGGATCCAGTTGTCCTCTCGCTACCACTCGTGACCTCTTGACTTGTGGTTGTCATCCAACGCTCCAAATTCCACTCAATTATGGAAATCTGCTTCCGCCCACCGTCGCACCACAGCCTGATCTTGATTCCTGGTGCTTCACCAGCACCTCAGCACCATCAGTAACAATCCGCTACTGTGTCGGCGCCTACTTTCACAGCGACTAATCAATCAGATTAGTCCCCTATCCGGCTCGAAGGACCATGTACATGGCCGAGATCGTGCAAAACTGGGCGGGATATAATTTCTACAGGATACTCAATAAAAAACCTGTTAAGATATATCTGAACTATTTATTCAAGTAAACGACAGAACTATATATTGCTACTCAAAATTGGTCTAAATAAAATAAATAAAACATGTCGAGGTGGTTCAACCTCGGAGAATCTTAACATCGACTTTTAATTATTGACGTCACACGCACAGCGTCATCTAGTGACACCAATCGGAATTACGTTGACACTATGAACTTAAAGTTACTTGAACAGTGTTTAACAATAGTAGGTAGTTTAATGTATGTTTAACAATAGTAGGCATTTTTTTTCGTCCGACAACAGCGAGCGTAGTATCGTCCGTGCAGCGCCTCCACACTCCGCGACAGTGAAAGTGCTTCATTCGTGCTTATAAGTTTTAGAGGTAATTTGTTTTTAATAAACTGGCCTAAAGTTCCTCAACCATCGTTTGTGAAAGTGTTCCTAAAGTTATACTAAAAATAACTGCATAATTTTTTCCTGGTCAACAAACAATGAATTAGTAACTAAAGTGCATTTAAAAGTCAGTACATCTTTGAAATAACTGTTCAATTGTGATAGTGAAATAAATCGATAATATTAACTGTGTAAAACAACTTAAAATCTGTGAAAACAAGTTTATGAAAAGTACTGTTCGTTAATTTTATTTGAACTGTGTGACGATAAAGTGTTGACCAATCAAAACACTTTATAGACAATCTATTGGCGACGTACAAGTGGATATCTATAGATGCGAAATTTCACAATCAATTGGTAACTTGTCACAGCGTTGTGGTTTACGTGTATGAACCGAATTCAAGAGACTCGCGATCGATCCCCAGTTGCGCTGTAGTTGCTTTTTGAGATTCATTCAAATATTTTCATAATGAATTCCTTCGATAACATTACTTTCCGAAGAGCACGTACTCAATCTATGACAGAGATTACATGCGACGATAGTAGCTCCAACAACTCCATACTAGATGGCACTACTAGTATTCTCCCTAATATCTCAACTGACGAAAACACTCCCATTCAAGACCTACAAAAAGAAATGGAACAACTAAGAATTCAACTCAATTCGGCACATGAAGAAATTAATAATTTGTCTATGGAAAACCAAGAATTGAGGGAAACTGTACAGTCACTAACATCTAAATATGACATACTAAAAAGGGCCACAAAAAACCTATCATTAAATACACCTGATAAAGGTTTAAAAATGTCTACACCTAAATGCATCAAGTCGAATATGAAAACACCAAAGGGAGCTAACAACAAAAAATTCTTCTGCTCATCAATTAATCCAGCTCATCCCGCTACTCAGAAACAAGCTATCGATTGCTCAGCTGTTAAACAAATATCTACGATAGAAAAATGTATAGGTGATGTAGTACCCAAGCAGGATATGAAAACAGAGATTTCTAAGAAGTATGTCAACTCAACAACAGATGGCGCCACATCAAATTATGTTTCACATCAAAATAATAATAATTGTTCTTATCCTAAATTAAACAACCGAATATAGCAAAATAAACTGTGCATACTTAGCGACAATAATACTAATAATATTCTTAGTCATGCTGAACGCTTCTTTCCTTGTACAACAATATGTCATTATTGTATGCCTAATGCGGGTATATTAAAAATGATCAATACATTAGATAAAAAATTATGGAACTTTACTAAACAGGATTATTGTATTGTATTTTTGAGTGAAAGTGATTTCTTGGTGTCAAAGAATTACGAAATGCTAGTGAACCACATTAAAGGTAAGCTTGATGATATCACACACACTAATGTCATTCTGTGTTCACCCAATTTTATGCTTAATTGTCGCGCAAATTTATTTAACAGTAGAATAGAGGCTTTCAACAGACTGTTATATTTAAGCAATAAGAAATACGAATACACGTACTTATTTGACACTAATAAACATCTTAGCTATTCTTATAACATGTTCTCACAATATACTGGGAAAATAAATAACAAAGCCATGTCAAATATATTTTACTACTTGCAAAAATACATAGCTTATTATTTGAAAATATTATTTATATTATTTGAAAAGTTTTTTTGACCAAACATTTCATAATAATAGCTTAAAAGGATGTAGCAATGATACTGATAAGTGTAAGCCTGGCACTATACCTTATTACTTTAAAAAGTTAACAAAGAATGTATCTGTTCAAACAAAAAATGTAAGTGTATGTATTGTTAGTCCTGTAACAACACCTGTACAGGCTTGTGATGAGAATGTAGACTTTTTTCGTCAATAACAAATATTTTTATTTACTCCATCAGAACATTGCTGGACTTTTGAACAAAGCTGATATGCTTTCTATTTATTTAGATGAGATGTCAGAAAAAATGCAAACAGTTGATGTTTTATGTATCACTGAACATTTTATAATGTCGGGTCATGAAGCACATTTGTATGTACCAAACTACACTTTGGCAGCGTTCTTTAGTAGGAAAAATTGTAAAAGAGGCGGTTCTTGCATATTAGTACGAAATGGCCATCACTGGAAACAGCTGCCTGATGCTTCAATGATCTCAGTAGTTAATGATTTTGAATGTTGTGCAATAGAATTAACTAAATACAAAATGATTATTATTTGTGTATACAGAGTACCAGGAGGAAATTTGAATATATTTTTTAGTAGATTAGAGCAATTATTAATTAAAATAAGTAAGATAAAATATGAGCATATAATTTTAGCAGGTGACTTAAATATTGATGTTTTAAAAAACAATAATAGTACTCTGGAACTTAAATGTCTACTGCAAGCCTTTAATTTAACACTATCCATAGAGCAGCCAACAAGATTAAAAAGCCAAACTTGTTTGGACAACATTGCTCACAATTTTCCAAGAGGGCACTGTAAGTTAAATATTGTCGAACTTGCCCTATCGGATCATACTGCACAGATAATTAAATGTCCTGTGGTGCAAAGAATTATGACTCCTCAATGGTTCTCCCTACAGAGAGATTATTCTAAAGAAAGCATGAAAAAATTTAGATATTGTATCAGTAAATTAACCTTTTCTGAAGTTTATGAATGGGATAACCCAAACAAAGCATATAACTCCTTCTTTGAAACTTTTAAATTATTCTATGACTTATGTTTCCCTCTAAAAATTGTTACTATTAAAGTGAATAAAAAGTGCAAATGGATATCTCGAGGTATTAAATTATGTAGTTTAAAAAAAAGGGAATTGTTATGGCAAGCTAGACTTAAACCTACACTTAGAAATAAATTAAAGTACATTAGATACACAAAATTATTTAAAAAAATCATAAACCTAACCAAACGTTCTCAAAATATAAACAACATTAAAAATTCTCTCAATAAAAATAAAACCACATGGCAAATTATAAATTCGTCAAAAATAAATGTCCCCAACAAACTATAAATAAAATTGTCATTAATGACAAAATTTTTCACGAACCGCAAGTCATAGCAAATAAATTCAATGAATACTTCATAGACAAAATCAAACCAATTCCCGAACGCGGAAAAAATGTTACCAGATATATAAATAAGTCTTTAAATTCTATGTTTATGGTTGCAAGTACTCGAAATGATATATTTAAAATTATTATAGATTTGAAAAATAAATGCAGTGTGGGCAATGACGAAATATCTACAAAAGTCATAAAATTTGTAGCAGATTTAATAGGTGACCATCTGAGCTATATCTTAAATCTTTGTATTATCCATGGCACATTTCCTGAACGGCTTAAGACCTCTATTGTTAAACCGTTACATAAAAAAGACGATAAAGATCTTATGCAAAATTATAGACCAATCTCACTTCTTCCAATTTTTTCGAAAATATTTGAGAAGTATATCTATAATAAAATATCTATCTATCTGGAATCAAACAACATTTTATGTTCTGAACAAAAAGGATTTCGTAAAGAAAGAACTATAAATATGGCTATTTACGACTTTTTAAATATAGTAATGTCAAGTATTGATAATAAAATACCGATTTCTGCTGTGTATTGTGATATGTCACAAGCATTTGATTATGTCGACCACAATATCCTAATAAATAAGCTTGATGCCTACGGAATAAGGGGTAATGTCCTTAATTTAATAAAATCCTATTTAAAAGAAAGAAAACAGTTAATCGCAATAAAAAAACTTAATTTTAAAACTAAAAAAGAAGAAACATATATGTCTAGTCAGCGTAACATAGAATTCGGTGTTCCCCAAGGCAGTGTCTTGGGCCCGCTGTTGTTCATTGTTTATATAAACGACTTACCTAAAGCAGTAAAACATCCCGTAACATTATTCGCTGATGACAGCACGGTTACGATAGCTTGTAACAAACCTGATCTCTATGAGTCGGACATTAATGAGACACTATGTTCAATTATATTGTGGCTTGAAAATAATAATTTAAAGATAAATTTAAGCAAGACTCAAATAATGGAGTTTAGACAAAGACAGTATCATGATCACAAGCTGAAAATTAACTATCAGAATAAGGACATATGTTCTACAAATAACGCCAATTTTCTTGGTTTGACAATTGACAGCCAGTTAAATTGGAAATGCCACATAGAGGTTATTTGTAAAAAAATAAGTTGTTCGTCCTATGCTTTGCAAAAACTGGCACGAGTGGTAAACAAAGAAGCGCTTCTAACTGCCTATCATGGTATTGTTGCATCTATTCTTAGATATGGCATTATTTTCTGGGGGAACTCTACCCATAAAGAAATAGCTTTTAAGTTCCAAAAACGATGTATCAGAGCTATGTTTGGCCTCCAAGTGATGGACAGCTGCAGACCGTATTTCATTCAATATAAAATTTTGACACTTCCATCTATGTTTATATATGAAGTAGCATTGTTTGTGAAAAAAAATCCCCATTTATTTATTAAAATGTCAGATGTCGTCACACGCAGTAGACGTAAACACAATATATTATGTATTCGTAAGGTTCATACAGCGCTCCTATGGAAAAGTGTGTTTTGTTTAGCGCCGAAAATATATAATAAACTGCCGGAAACAATAAAAACACTTAATATAAGCCTTTTCAGAAAAAAATTACGAATATTGTTGACTGAAAAGTGTTATTATTCAGTTACAGACTTCCTGAACGACAACATTTAATGTTATATAAAATTTATTTTTAATGTATTTTCCATAAACTGTGTTAGTTTTTAGGTCTGCTTTTTTTAAAGAATTGTGTATTTGTGTATATTTCATTACCTTTTTTTTTTAATATGTTTTGTATAATCATGTAAATATTTGTACGCCAACATTGGCAGGACGCAGAACTGCACGTCTATTATTTGTAACATCTCATTATCACTTATGTTTAACAAATAAATTTGATTTGATTTGATTTGATAAGAGTTTAAAAATTTTGTAATAATAATGTTTTGAAAATATTCAACTTAATACAATCCGTATGAAGTAGTTTAACTTCAACGTGTATTTTAACTTAAATACTGAGTGTCGCACTCTATGCTGCTATCAGAGTCAGAGTGGAGTTTATTTGTCAAGCGCAACATTCTATACATATAATAAAATTGCAATTGACCGATGTCTGGAGATATTTAAGGAATATTCTTGTGAGGGGTCTTAAAATATAAAACCTATAGAAGATATCACAATTATATTTAGATATTTTGTCTGTCGTCTGTCTGTACATATGTTAATGGCGCATCACGCAAAAATTACTGCACTAAATTGAATGTGGTTTATACAGGGTGATTTTGAAGTCGTGTACCTAATTCCTTTTAACCACGCATTCTACTGGTGATATAGAACAACCCTAACTATATTATTTTTTAATTAGAATTATGTTTTTCGAAAAATTATTGAACCGATTTTTCATGAAATTGTTTCAGATAGTCATATGTTAACCACCCGACACAATCTTAATATTTTACTAATTTAAAAATAATAACATAATAATAACTGATGTCTTAAATAATAAGGGCCAATAAAAAGGACCGCCCGTTATTATTTACGACATTAATAATTAGTAAAAAATTAAAATTGCCTCGGGTGGTTAACATATGACTACCACCGTTACATCTGGTTCGACGTCTCCGCCCAGAACTCCGACCCCGCAGCCTCAAGAGCCCCTATTGGGGGCAGTCCACGTTGGGCTTTAAAAAAGCTAAATCGGTCCTCCTGGAAGCCTCCATCGTTCAGGCCTGGTTGCCAGCACCGGCCAGACCTGACAATATCGAAAAGGAGGCCGAGTTGTTCCGGGAGGCCATGACTCAAATATGTGATGCGGCGATGCTTAAAGTACCTCGCCATTTTCCAGCCGGGCGCCGGGTGTACTGGTGGTCAGATCACATCGGCCAACTACGGCATTCTTGTGTGGTAGCCCGACGCCAGTACATCCGGCTTCGTAGGAGGCATCGCCGCCCTCCCGATTTTGTTGCCAGGTAGGCGGAACTGTATGAGGCCTATAGAGCGGCCAAAAACCGGCTCAAAATTGCTATTAAGCGGGCCAAAGATCAGGCCCGCCAAGAGTTTCTGGGGACCGTAATCCCTGGGGGCGTCCATATCTTATGGTCAGGGGCAAGCTTCGCCCCTGGACGCCCCCCTTGTCCCAGAGTCTCCAGCCCCAATTAGTTAAGAAAGTGGTGGCCGCTCTTTTCCCTTCACGGGCGGAGCACACTCCTTCACCGATGGTTCCACCTTCCATGGCACGCGGACTTAGACGACGACGTTGTTGACTCATGTAGGGTTGCGAGCGGTGGTGGCAAGACTTCGCTCCAAGAACACCGCCCCAGGGCCCGACGGCATTCCAGGACGTGCGTGGGCCCTGGCCTTTGAAGAACTCGCGCCCCAAATAGGAGGGCTCCTCAGCATGTGTTTAGAGCAGGGCCAGTTTCCACGTCAGTGGAAGATGGAGAAACTGGTCCTGATCAGGAAGGAAGGGTGCCCGGCGGACTCTCCGTCCGTCTACCGGCCCATCGTGTTGCTGGACAAGGTCGCTAAATTATTCGAATTCATCATTGCGGAGCGCCTCATCCAGCATCTGTCTTCAGTGCGCCCGGATCTGGCGAACAACCAATATGGTTTCCGCCGCGGGCGCTCTACTATCGACGCTATTCTGCGCGTGAGGAGCCTGGCGAAAAATGCGGTGTCCCGGGGTGAGGTAGTCTTCGCGGTGTCCCTGGACATCGCGAATGCCTTTAACACCTTGCCCTGGGAGTTGTATTAGGGAGGCACTTATATTTCACCAAATGCCGACCGCGGTGGTACCGCCGCATTGTCGGGGCATATTTATCGGAAAGGGTAGTGATCTACCCGGGTCACTACGGTTGGAGTCGCCGAGAAATGTCGTGCGGTGTTCCACAGGAATCGGTTCTGGGTCCGCTCCTGTGGAACATCGGTTACGACTGGGTGTTGCGAGGTGCGCTCCCCCGTGGCGTCAGCGTCGGCGTTATTTGTTACGCCGACGACACTCTTGTCACGGCGAGGGGTAAGTCGCAGGCGGCAGCCATATTGGCGACCGCTGGAGTTGCACAAGTCGTGAGGCTCTACTAAGGGGTCGTGCGGTCCTTGGCCCCATTATGTATGTCCCAGTTTGGGGAGATAACCTGACGCCCCGTAACATTTCAGCGCTTCGTGCGCCTCAGCGTGCAATGGCCGTCAGGTTAATTAGAGGCTACCACACGATCTTGTTCGAGGCAGCGAGCCTCCTCGCCGGATCGATGCCCTGGGACCTGGAAGCGGCGCTTCTGGCATCGCTCTACCGTTGGTGCCAGGAGGCGCTGGCTCGAGGCGAAGGACCACCTCCTCGCGCTCTAGAGGCGGCACGGTCCGAGCTCCGTCAGGTCCTGGTGGAAGAATAGAGTTGTATAGTAGAGACTTGCGCACTCCAGTGCCGGGCACGCCACAATAGTGGCGATAAGACCTGTTTTTAAGGAGTGGCTGGAGAGACGGCATGGTTGCCCTCTCGCTCCTGGCCGTGGTTCAGTCCATGGTCCGGAGTGAGAGGTCGTGGCACGCCGTCGCCTCCTTCTGTGTGGAAGTAATTTCCGTCAAGGAGGTAGCGGCGCGGGAGAGGGAGCGCTTAAACCCTCTCCCCAATCGCAGAACCGGGCGCCAGAGGGCGCGAGATGACCTCCAGCCACCCTGAGGTTTGACCTGGAGGTGAAATTGTACATTAATACACTAATTTTTCCAAAAAAATAATTCTAATATAAAAAAATATGTTCAGGGTTATTCTATACCATTAGTAGAATGCGCGGTTAAAAGGAATTACACGATTTCAAAATCGCCCTGTATAGTTGTATTGCTGAAGGTCTAATTTAAAATCTGGTGCGTGTTTCATCTTGACACACCACCTAGAAGTCGAGTATTGTGTATAGATCGGATTCTTTTTACATGCAAACATATAAAAATATAGATAGGAACCTCCTTCAAAATTCCACGCGAACGAAGTCGTGGGTACAAGCTAGTACATTATATATTATATGTAGTCCATGTTTGAATTATATGTAAATATGACCTTGAAACACCGATTTTCATCGTCAATTTTCTTTCTTTCTACAGAATAAACCACAAAACTGCATAAAACCAAAATTGTCAGACAAATATGTTGCGGATTTACCGAAATATTCAACCGGTTTTTTTGTTCGTTTCAAATAGAAAATCTGTGTAATCCTCTTTTTGCGTAAAACGTTCTGGATGGCGAGTTTAGTTGGCGATTCACAAAGTTGTCCAAATTCGCAAAGCCCGTAACGAGTTGTTCACTCAGTCTGTTTAAGCCGATGTCTTAAAATAGATTTAAGCAAACACTTTAATATACTTAAGTCAATCGCTGTGGCAATTTTTTATTTTTAATTTTTTTTATTTTTACATAATAGGTATAGTTACAGACACCAGATCAGTAATCACATAGTAATAAATTGAACATAGTAAAGCTTCAAATCTGTAGTCCACTTAAAACTATACACATCATTCACAAATATGATAACAGAGCTTCAGTTAAATGATGAACAGTAATAAATAATCAGATTTAGGGAATATATAATTATTGAATACATAGATATTTAGTAGGATACGGTTACAAAATAGTATTTACTAATTGTCAGTAATTAATCGTTTAGGATCTTTGTACATATTGTTTTTAAGAAGAGAGCTTTTAAATACATTTAAACTATTATTGAAAATATCTATTTGAGAGCATATTCGGTTATATTGACTGCACATTCTTGATATTGGGTTATTGTGTGAAACATTATTGTTGCTAGATGGTATTACAAATGAATGCTACCTAGAGAATTATTATATATACTTATTTACCTACTTGTTGACACGAATTTCTGTTTATTTGGTATTAAAGTATTTGATATTTATTGACGAATATTTATTTATTCGCATAGTGGTCGAATTTCACCATAAACATTAGTAAAACACATGTATTTACCTACCTATATAAAAATAATGATACCGTTTTTATTGATATAACTAAAGTGTACAAGCGCTACTAAGCAAAGCGTTTGACAACAAAAAGAGAAAATTGTACTAAACTGAGATACGGTTGATATTTTTCTTTTCTTGGCTGAAAATTAAAGATTGTAACTATGCAGGTGTCTTCTTATATATTCAACCCTTTGCCTAAACGTTGCAACTAACGTAAATGTAAATTCAACAAGTTTACTAAGGTTTGACGTTCGTAAGTGTTGCATTGTGACCTTAATAATTTGTTATGAATTTGTTTTTTCATTGTGAATAAATAATTTTGTCTTTGGCTTTTATTTATTATTTGATTCGATTAGTATGGAGCAATTTACCAGTAGTATAAATTCTGGTATAAGACTCAGTTGTATGCTTTCTTCTTTTATATATTTGTTACTATAACTTAATATTCGTGAAAGCCTGCCTGTCTCAAATTAGTACGTTTGAAACTTTACAATACCTAATATTTGAAACGAATATTTTTTAATAACAAACTAAAGTTCTAATTAATTTTTAGTTACATACATTAAAAAAACATTAATTATGGTAGTCTAATATAATAATAATCATTGACATTGCGTAGCATAGACGCATAGAAAAATAATGTAACATATATACAATGTCTGTGAGTAATTATATAACTTATTTTATACTATAATTAGGTTCACGTGACACTTGTTACGCCTTAAAATTACAACAAATTAATAAAAGATTTCTGCTGTTTATAATATCAGCCCTGTATTAAGCTGTCCCATTGCTAAGCACGGGCCTGTTCGCAGTGTGACAAGGGTTAAGCCATAGTCCACCACGCCAGCCAAGTGCAGGATGGTAGACTTTACATATCTTCGAGACCATTATGCGTAATTTTAGCCATGCAGGTTATCTTATGATTTTTTCGTTCACCGTTATTCTTTTTATTATTCGTTTGAATGCTCTTAATTTTGTGAATAATGAACAAAGTCAAACAGGCGACTATCCTATTATACCAACTCAACTACGACCTTAGCTCTAATGCAATATGATGTCCAGATATCGGATGCAACATGGTGTTCCATTTCATCACCACTTCGGTATTATCAGCAACAACTCGGTATCGACGAAGTATGTGGACCAGCATGGTTTTCAATACAATTATAGCATAATTCATGCCTGCAAAGTATAACAATATCATTAAATCAAATGTATATTAAGGCTGAAAGGGAAAATATTCATTTAGCAGGCTACAAATATTATCATACTGCTTTTAAAAACGCATATGCAACGTAGTGCGGACACAGTCGGTCTACCTAAAAAGTCAATTCATCCGTTGTTTGGACTACTGGCTCCGGACAATCAACCGTAAATTGTAAATAAAAATCGTACCGAGAATCAGGAAGAATTTCGCAGTAAAAGTTCCATGGTGTAAAATATTGGCCCAAACTTTCGGCATTTAGGTTTCATGGCAGCTATACGGATATCGAAGTGAAATTCGTCTCTCACAATATTAAAAAACCTACGCACTATAGTGGTACATCACATCATTCGTAATCAACCACACCTAAATAATATTTTTTTAATGATCTCTCCCCGCTAGGAATTATTCCTGTATCGCGAGGGACTTCAGAAACATTCAAACATTGGACACAAAAGATACCCAGATTCGATACAATTCGTGGACCAGACAAATTTCTGTCTCGTGTAGGGTTCGAACCCACAATACTCAATGAAGTAACTCTAGCGAGGCTATCGCTTAACCACTACGCTATTACCACAGTCTTTTCTTTTCACAGATTTCTTAGAAAACGTGTAACGTTCAGAATTACATATATTAAAAAATGGTTCAAAAACAAATATTTTAATTTTGCTATTTGATTACTATATTGTTTTATCGGAATACTAAATAATGTATCTTTTATACCTATGCAGTTCCGTCTTCCTACACTGAAGCCAACAAACAGGCGGTTTGGTTGAAGATCAGGTTCCAGCCATCGCTCCGGTCTAAACTCCTCTGCATCTGCACCCCAGGCAGGAAGACGGTTGATGCCAAAAATAGAAGCAATGACTGTACTTCCACTTGGTATTGTGTAGTTTTCTGTGTAGAAAGTGTTAAATAACTTCATATACCAACAACATTTAGAAGGGCTTGCGTTGAATGACTGGCTCAAGTCGTTGGTGCAATAAGCAGTATTGCTCGACACGGCACGCATTGTACGGATTCTATATATTGGTTCCTCTTGTTGAAGACCTAATTGCCGGTACCTTGGCTTCTGTGCTCAATAGCGGTAATTTGAAAATGTAGTTATTATTAATTATCTACTTATATGCCAAATATGCAGTCCCTAAAAAAATTGAATTCCGGAATTCACATCCTATTTATGTCGAATTACGGTGTTTACATCGTGAACGAAACAAACATTGAGACAAAGTTTTCAGTGTAAGAATATTAGGCCATATATTCTTACACTGAAATGAATATAACTACCACGCTAGCCCAGTGCAGATTGGCAAACTTCACTTATCTTCGCAAAATATTATGGACAACTCTCAGACTAGCAGGTTTCCTCTAGATTTTTTCTTTACCGTTATAACGAGTGATAAGTAACTATTTAATGCGCACATAACTATGAAAAGTCAGAAATGCGTATCTTGGGATCGAATTTGAGACCCTGGTAGTCCAACGGTCTCCCACTAGACTACCGCTACTATTCAATAATATAAAGATATTTAATCAATTAAAAATGTAGTTTATTGGTTACTAGTGACCCACCCCGCACGTGTAAAACAAAACTTTAAAAATTATACGCGTAAACCTTCCTCATGAATAATTCTGGTTATTGATGAAAACTGCATGTAAAGCCGTTCAGTACTTTTAGTTTATAGCGAACAGACAGGGACGGCGTAGGACTTTGTTTTATAACTGTAGTGATGGGGATATTTACATTGAAAGTAAAATATACTTACTCAGCTTTAAATCGACGTCAATACCTCTTAAAATAATTGGTACAACAGGATGTAGCCTTACAATTTCTTTACACACTATCTCTAAATATTTCAATTTAGCCATATCGTCTTTTGCCACATCTCTGTCCGAATGACCGAACACTTCACATATCCTACGAACAAAAACAAATCGATATTATACATTAATCTCTCAACCAAACAAAATTAAGAGAAATAAAGCATGAATAAGCAATGAAGCAAAGATTCTAGACCTTCAAGATCATCCTTTTTATAAAAGACAACTCCCGCACTAGTTAAAAATTGCGTATCGTGGGGACTTTACAAACATTCAAACAACGGACACAAAGAACATCCCGACTTGGAACTGTATTTGTGGATGACACATATTTTGTCCAGTGTTGGAATCGAATCCATAAATACCCGACACGGTGGCATTGGTTAAATAACCAATTAAACCATAACACAATGCAAGCAGTGCACCGCTTACATTCAAAATAATTTATTCTTACTCTTTATAAATTCGTTCTTGTACTTCTGGGTGACGACCAATTTTCTTTAGAACTAACTCGAGTTCCGCAGCAGTTGTGTGAAAACTACCAACAATAAAAGTTTCCAAATGTTGACTGATGTCCTTATCTGTAATACCTTGTGGTTTAAGCGGTCTTTATGCCATACAGAAACCCGCTTAAACCACAAGGCTACCTGTGCTAACCTTACATTAAAAATAAATTATACTTACTCTTCATAAATTCGTTCTTGTACATCTGGATGACGACCAATTTCCTTAAGTGCTAACGTCAGCTCTGTAGCAGTTGTGTGAAAACCACCAATGATAAATGTTTCCAAATGCTGTCTGATGTCCTCATCCGTAATACCTTCTTTGCCAGCAAAAGATTCCATAATGACATCCATAACTGTTTTGTATTTATCTAAAAATAAGTTAGCAGGTTATAGCAATTATGTAACTAGAAAGACATGAAGTAAGCATTGCATTATCCAGGTTACTGATTTAAATATCTCTAATATTGAAGCGCATACAATCTGCGTCCGCTTGGGGTGCATACTAACTATGCAAAGACCATAGAGTGCCACACACACACATTTATACAGAGGGCTAACCTCGGTATAAATGTGACAATGATAGCTTATAAGTAAGTTTCACCTAGCGATTAATCAGTAAAAAACTGACGTATAAACATTATTGTGGATTTGTTCCTCAACGCTATTATATTACATTATTAAATGCATTATTTTGATTGCACTGAACTTTATTTTATACACATCGATTCAAGATATACAATTTTGAATGCTGGACAATGCTATTTTAAACCAGATATTATATTACTTTCATAATTAACGTCGAAAATCTAAGTATCTAGACTATATTGTTAATAATAACTGCATTGTGATAAAAATTTTAACTAGAAGTTTTTAACAAATTAGTTACGGAGTCGTTCAGATCAGAATATAGAATAAACAAATTTGGTATCCCGCAGGGCAGTGTGTTAGACCCTCTTCTATTCCTCATCTATATCAACGACATCCCAAATGTGATACAACACAAATGTGTACTCTTTGCGGACGATATATCAGTAATAATAGCAGATAAACGGAATCTAAATAATTACAATGATTTAATAAACTCGACTATTGTAATTGAAACAGACTGGCTAAATGGAAATAATCTTACAGCAAATCGGAACAAAACCAAAATTGTACAATTCCACAATTACAAAAATAAATACGACGAAATTATAATTAATGACAATGCGAATAAAATTCAAGAAGTAGAATATATTAAATTCCTTGGTATTACCCTCGACACACATTGCGATTGGAAAACGCACATTCAAACTATTTGTACTCGTATTAATAGGTTCGTCTACGCTCTTAGAAATCTAACAAAGCAGATTTGTTATAAAGCTGCCCTATCCGCCTTCCATGGATATATTGGATCTGTGCTTAGATATGGTTTACTGTTATGGGATAGCTCAACAGATATGAATAAAGTTATAATTTCCCAAAAAAAATGTGTGGGAGCCATTTGCTGTGACGGACCGCTAGAATCATGTAGACCACTTTTCAAAAGTACCAAAATCCTCACAGTAATATCTCTTTGCATACTCGAAATCGCCTTATTTGTTTAAGGTCTACATTTATTTACAAAAGCAAACGAACACAAACAGTATCTCTCAAGGGATAAAACTAAATTGCTATAACTAGATCGATATCTGCTTTACATCAAAAAAATTGTCACAGCGTGGTGATAAAGATTTATAATAAAATACCGAAAACATTATGAGAACTCCCTGTGAATTTGTTTAGATATAGGTTACAAAAATGGCTTGTTGAAAAGAGTTTTTATTTAATTAGCGAATTTATAACTTATAGAGACTTTTATTAATTATTTTATTTATTTTACTTGTTTGACATTTTTAATGTGTATTCAATAATTTTATGATAGTGATATATCACTATCCTATAAACCTAGCTTTGTGACATTGTAACAATTAAATTAATTAATGATTGATAAGTAAGAACATTGAATAATATTTGCATGCCACCAGACAGGCGAAACATGATGTAAGTGCATTTATAACTATTTTTGTAACAACATTGTCAACCATGTTTCTAGCTAATAAATAAATTTAAATTTGAATTTGAATATTTTAAGTAGCTATATAGATATGGAAAAAGCTTAAATGAAAGAGATGGATTTATTAGAGCTATGATTCGAAAATTGCAATTTTAAATGTTTTGCAAGGGATTTTCTTGAACCATTTATGTTTAGAGACCAATGGTAAAACATTCCAATTGCGATGTTCTTGAATATTTATTTTAGTGTTTTGTGTTCAATTGTTTGCTAGCACTACTCACGTATCTGCTTCTTTACTGTATGAAATATCATTGATGCTAGATATCTTAATTATAAAAAACTTCGTTTCTTACCTTCCACGTTGTCGGCGTTTACATTGCCTTCAGCTTGATGTTCTGATTTTCGTTTCTGTATTATCTAATGACAAAATTGCAAATATTAAGCTATGTCAAACCTTTTGATTTTCAACATATATATTACATGCAAATATTGTCGGTAACTTGTGGCAAGAAAGCATCTAATATCACGTAACACGCTTCGTAAAAGCTTTCCACGAGTACACTCTCAAAAGGCCTTACGTGGTTCCGGAGACATATCCGTACCGGTGCGTTGCATCCGCTGCGACTCGATAACTTGCTTTAACGTGAGCGGTTATTCAAGTTCATCAGAAAAGGTGGCTTCATACCTTGCGTAGCTTTTACAGAGTACAAGACTATAGCCGATTTCGCTAGTGGTAGTGGTATAGCGGCGACGATAACATGCTTTATTGAGCGTAGCAAGCCGTGGTTTTCCCTTTTTATAGTGCGTGTTTTTACAAATGTGCACCTATGAGGGCTAGGTGGTAAAATCATGCTCGCGCAAAACATTTTTATACAAAGACAAATTTGACAAACATTCTTTGCGTAAAAAGACTCATAATGATTTCTTCTTGATAGGAAATTAAGATAACACATGTGACTCTTAGAAATGTACGTGTTAGGTCTTAGATATTATACTAACGGGCGGGACGGGCGGTTACACAGAATGGCTTTTTGTAGCACTATAGTTGCCCGTTTGCTGATGTGTCAACGCACAAGTGATTTATAAAGCTAATAGCCGTTATTATCGATTCAACCAGACGATTTTGAAGATACACGCACCGAATCAGAATTTTACCGAATCTATCGATTTTGCATCGTGACTTGATCGCTCCAAAGCTTTGTTGATGTCATTGTATGTAAAGGAGACTGACCATTTATATATGAAAGTTGGTCCAAGTGCTGCCCAACATTGACACGTAGTGCATAATGTTCGTCAGAAATCTTCTTTTTTCTTCCTTAAATAATTATTTTTTCTAAATTCTCTTCAGATAGATTTTGATGTGCTTTGGGTTACAGACTAGTATACTAATATTAGTCTGTCACCCAAAGCATATCAAAATCTATCTGAGGAGTATTTAGAAAAATTAATTTCTATATGGATGTTTAACTAAGCAAAAATCATAATTAACTGCTTATGGAATGGCAAACTGCCACCATCGGAGAGAAGTGAGGCGCAGGACCCACTACGTAGCGTGCCTTCCGAAGCACGGGGCTGAAACACTGCCAACTGCCTGACTCTTGGCTGTTATTGAGAATTAGAAAAACCTAATGACACTTTTTGCCCGACCCTAGATTGGAACCCAAGACCTCATGCACGGCAGTCGCACTTACTACTGCTGCGCCACCGAAGCCCGCTAGCTATTTATCAATCGTCTATATTGTCGTCGAGAATAATTCTGTTGAGAAATAAAGCAGGGCGCCTAACAACGTCTTGGTGCCTAGGCTATCCTAAATACCAAACTATGCACATAACGTGAGTACAGCTGCCAGTTGTTCTTCATCTATTAAAAGAAGAGCAGCAATAGTGTTTGATGCAATCTAGTCCATGATTGTCCTCGTCAATTCAAATATAGTTATGGTAGATTTTAGGGGACGTGTGTCTTTATGTGCGCATGTACAAGTTGGACATTATTGGAAGGCATCAAAAAATCTGCGAGGTCATTAAACTGGCTGTTATATTTTTGTATAATTAGTTACATAATGATGCGTACATGTTCGAAATAGCTTGGCGCCCGTTTGATTTGGTATGTTCCTACAGCGAATTCATGGCATAATTACAGACTTGCCAGAAGAAATGCCGATTGGTTAAGAAATATGAAACAGAAAAGCGCACAGTACACAACGGTTTACATCACGAGTGATGTTAGACTGCGCGAAATGCGATACAAAACAGTGGCGCGTGCGACATGGAGGTATAGACGAGCTACACGTGCGTACCCCATCTGAATGCAGACATTTATTTTTCTATGTAAATGTCTTAAAAACAGAAATTAATGTAATATAAACTTGAAAATAATACTTGTAACTTCTTAGTTACCCCGACAGCGAATATATTTTCGTTTATTTTTTAAAATATCTATTATTTTAAGGCAAAAAATAAAAGGTTTTCCATTTCTGGGCAACACTTGGGCCAGACTCGGTCAGTATCCTTTCTTAAATATTAGATAGTTTTATTTACCGCATACGTTAAAGCCTTGGTTTTATCAATAATTCTATATTTCCTCTTCTTAACTTCGCTTATGTTGTACAAGAACGGTATATATAGCCAAATCTTTTGTATTTTTTCAATTAAATTGTCAAGTATGTTGTCTATATCACTTGCATAATTTTTATTAACCATTTTACTATCTTCGCTTTTGAGTCCAAGTATTGTGTCTGAAAGCAAAAATTTATGTTTTTACATTTACGCAGAGGATAACTTTACTTCATTATTTTAGCCGCAATAAACATAAAATAATTGTAATTTCTAAAACTCTTTTAGTTTTTGTTTTTAGGTACGGATATAATTTACTTATTGTTGATTCTTTATATATCTTATAATTTACAGTAAATTTTTGTATTCTTGCCTCTTAAATTTTATATATTATTTTATCTACAAGAAAAATAAATAAAATGAATATTTTTGTGCACAAGTACCATTGGTTACAACAAAATAAAGGAATATTTACTATTTGGATATAGTAGTAATGGTATGGGATGTAATGAGGATATCTCGTTATCTCTCTCGGACAGCTGCATTTAAATAGCGGTTACGTCACAGTTTGTATCGTGCATCCTTATTATCATTATTTGACAACTACCCCTACCGCTAGATTTGAAACACTTGTATATTATTTACATACGAGTAGATTTTAAAATTTCTTTGTATTTTAATGTTTGTGGTAATGTCAAAAAATGAGATAAAAATTTAAAAAAAAATTAAAACCCTATTATTTATGCTACGACCTTCAACTTTTTTTCATTTAGTTACATTTGATAGTTTTATTTAGTTATGTAAAAATTATGTGACAACAACTGGATGTCGAGATAAAATAATAAATAAGCTAGAAAGTAACTAATGTCTATCTGTTTACACTCATAAACAAAGTTAAAATTAAATGAGTCCAATATATTAAAGTCATTTTAACTAAAACAGTCAACTCTAAAAAACAACTTAACCGAAACATAAATAGTCCCAATAGAACTTACGGTTAATAGTTTCTAATATATTGTTAAGTATATGACTATGTTGATTAAATTGTCCTTTTCCTACTTTAACAGCCATTTCTTCGACCAGTTTTCGTGACTGTGTGTTAAAAATATCTAGAAACTGGTAAACGGCTCGCGGAGTAAAAACTGGTCCGAAGAGTTTACGGTGATTTTTCCAAGGTAGACCTGAAATTTAAACAAATTATCATATCATCCAGTGTAGGTTGGCAAGCTTTACACATTCAAGAACATTATGGAGAACTCTCTGACATACAGGTTTCCTCACAATGTTTTCATTCGCTGTAAAAGCGGACGCTAATTACCTACATATTTAACATGCACATAACTTTGAAAAATCAGAGATACGCTCCTTGGGATCGAGCTCAAGACCTCAGCGTGGCAGTCTAACTTTGTCCCAATATAACTTGCTAATCTTTTTATTTTAAAATCAATTTATTTGCACATTTACCGTCTTCAGTAAGAATTCCATTGCCGATCCAATCTACACCCATCTCTTGAAGAAACGATTTGTTAAAGTATGAGGTCATCGTTTTTATAAAATCCTCCGTATCTACTATAACTACAATAAAAATATTTATTTATTTTAGTTATGCTTAGATACTAATATGGACATGTAAGCAGAATAAAATTACTAATTATTCTGCTTATATGTTAATGGTGTAATTTTATCAAATAATTAGTTGTTTTATTTCACATATAATGTTTTAATATTTAATAAAACTACACAAGCAGTGCATACAAATAAAAAAAACAGAATAATAAAAAACAAAATATGTACAGTAAAGAAAGAAAAACATAAACATTTAAGGTAATAAATAAGAATGAATAAATAAATATAATGAATAAAATAAAATAAGAAGCCTATCAATATTTTATTTTTATTTTATTGAATAGGTATACAATACTCTGGAGTCCAATTATAACTATACACATCATTTAGTTAGTGAAAGAGAACACAAGCGAGTGAAAATTCGATATAAATAATCGCCAATGATCAAGCATTGATATTATATAAATATAAAATAAATTACATAGGTACTTATAGGTAGGTAAGTAGTTGATTATTTTATTTTTTTCCTTAAGGTTTATGCTATCTTACTGTAGCTTACACTCTTCAAGTAAAAGCCTTTTAAATATATTAAGTTTGTTATAAAATATGTCAACCCGGGAACATACATATATCAAGTAAATATAAAAGAAATAAAATGAAAATATCCAAACATCATAATTATTATTATATAGTCGGTTAAACGAGAAGCGTATTGAAAAAGAGTTGATTCTGGTTCCTAATGTAACAAGCTGGACTTTAATATTTGACTTAATTATCTAATACACGTTAGCAACTGATGTTATAAATGTGAGTTTGTTTGTTAAGCTTTCATGCCTAAACTACTCGACCTATAATCATGAGTTTTCGTATACACGTTTTCTCAAGTTTAATTGATTGAAGGGGAATCAGATTAGCAGATCCTTCGCCTTCTTGCTCTATCAAAGGTAATTCAAGTTGCCGGAGTATCACGCGGTGGTGACGAGGAATCCACAGCTTAGACATCTTGTTACAATATTTACATTTAGATTTCCTTGATATTAAGTTGGATTATTCCTTAATTCGACTCAGACTGAGAAGAGACACGTGCCCAACAGTGGAAAAATTATAATATACATGGCTGATATTTCTATTATTAGTATTACATTTGTAATTCATTAATGTTTCGTTTTCTATATTTTTGCTAGTTTTTCCCGCGGCTTCGCTCGCGTTAATGTATAATATGTCATTAAATTACCTTGGGTTACCATTTTCTGGATTAAAGGTCTCAGGTTCTATGTCCTTTTTTGTTCATCTGACAACGTGTATGCACAATTTCAACGTGTATGGTCGAGTAGATAAGGCCTGATAGCGTAACAAACAAACTGGGTTTTAAAATATTAGTTAATATGTGTACATATGTATATCACATATATTTTATATATCCTACCCTTAACCAGTCACGATGAATACTCACAATAAAAATGCTTCGGGCCTATGTTGAATCTTGCAAGTCCGCCTACTTTCATAGTAAAGTAGGTCACTGACTTAAATAGTTGCCATAGTTCTGAAATAAAGTAATCATACTAAATGATTATTCTCCGTATATAAACATCTTATTTGAGGGAAAATATATAAAAGTCCTGATCTATTGACACTATCTTTCGTATACATGACAATTGGAAGAAGGCATTGTTAGCTTTTAGCAGCGAATCAATATGGAAAATACACCAAATTTTAAGCTAGATCTCCAGCAATACAATTGTGAAATCCGAATTCAATTTCGTGCAGTAGTTTTTGCGTTATGCGCGTACAAACATACAGACAAACAAAAATTCGATAATTAATTGTTTTGGCTCCTATTATATAGCTCTTATAAAGACCCTCACATATATTTTTCTTAAATATCACCTATGTCCAGTTGACAAACATTGACCAGTTACAATTTAATAGATATGTGTATCTATATATTTTATTGAAATAGAAAGACCTTCAATTAAATATTTTGAAACCCTTTAAAAACGTCTTACCTAACAAATTTATCTTCTATATACCTATATAAAAACTAGATGACCCGGTGAACTTCATACCACTTACAATATTAATTTTGTATAAATATAAAAAATATATTTTCATTAGTCTCGCTTAAACTTAATAAAGCATGGCCGCTTTGAATTCTGTGTTTGCGACTTTTGATCAGCTACAGTCTATCGTAATCCTAACTTAATACCAATGACATCAATAATACTGGCTATAAAGATATAACCAGTATCATTGATGACCAAACGAAATTCATGCCGTATAAAAATACTTAAATTTCTTTTGGCTAGTAAATGTAACTTGCTTACAATTTAAATGAATTTGATTTATTTTATGTGCATGAAATATTAATACAGCAAATCTATGCAAGGCTTTCTGATAAACTATATTTTTCTAGAAAACCCAGTAAACTTCGAATCACTTATAATTAATTTATCTATACATATAAAACATTTCTCTTCATTAGTCTTTTCACAACTTTATTATATGATCTGATTTTCGCCAAAATCGATAATATTTGAAGTATTTGCAATCCCCCTAGGAAGCATCAAGGAAGTTAATACCAACAGTTCCATTGTTCACCCTTTCTTCAAACTTTAAATCCCACACTACAAATAATAATGAAAAGTTTTTTTTTTATATGTAATGGTAAATGAATTGTAACTGATACGAAGTTCACTCGGTCATCTAGTATGCTATTAAAATTAAATTCAGTAATCATGCTGCGTACCACCTCGACTATTCAATGGAACGAGACTGGCTGTCAAAAAGCTAATAAATAACTTCGGAGCTACGATTTTCAAGCGAAAATACAAAAAAGAGCATGTTTTGATGCAGCATATACCGATGCTTCCAACGGATTTGCTATTCGATTTTAACTTGGAGTTTCACTGTTTGACACATGAACAACTATTTATCACGTTTACATTTACGCACCGCAAAACTAAACAAAAAACATAGTTGATCAGAAAGCTTTCCTCAATGTAAAGCTTTAAATGTACATAAAATACATTAAATTAATTTAATACCTAAACGAAATTCATGCCCTATAAGTTATAGCCAGTATTGTTGATGACATTAAATTAAAGTTAGAAGGTTGATTAGAATAGTCTACAGCTGATCAAAAGTCACAAACACAGAATTCCAATCGGTCAAGCCGTTATTAAATTTTAGCGACCACTAATGAAAAGGATTTTTTTATACCTATGTATAGATAGTTCACCGGATCATCTAGTATCTTATAAACCCAGAAGTATATTACCGCGGCATACACACATATATACATGGAATTGCGCGTATACCTATATGCTAAAAAAAATGGTGTAGACTATGGGTATATCGGGTTATTCCCAAAGAAATAAGTAGATTTGTATTATACCTACAATAATTACCAGCTATAGTTTTAAAACCCACGTAATAGGGGGCAAACCTATTGACATTTAGCGACATACCAGTAAATTCTCCGTGCTGCTTCTTAAATATCTCAATAGAAAAACCAAGTAACAATTTACTCCAGAGAATCGGACAAGAGACCTCTGGTTAACTCTTCAGAGATATAGGCGTGAGAAAACTCATCGTTGCCATAATTATAGGTTTGGCTCTTGATCTTGAAATAATATAAAACATAAAATATTCTAACTCACCAACATAATTTACAAAAAACAAGTGCGCGTGTCCCAAGAATGGCAAAGCTCCCGGATACCTAGGAGGCTCTTTCTCTCTTTTCTTCCGCTTTAAACTCCACCATAGTGTAAATATTAAAACACATGACACCCAAAACAGAATATACATACTACTAACTACGTCTTATTCCCTCAATAACTACAAAACAAGTGACAAATTAGTCTTATCTGTATGGAACTCTTTCTGACTATTAATTTTATTAATTTAGTAGATTGTTGATTCTTATTTCGTGTTCAATGGCTCTAGTAATCTGTACTAATACTATACAGAGGAAAGTTTTGTAATTTTGTATGTTTGTATTTGTGTATGGAAGGAATAAACTTTAAACCTACTTGACCGATTTTGAAACGTGGACAATTGTGGTCTACCTAAGTGCTTACCATAAGACGGATTGTAATAAAAAATACTCAAGAACTACTTGACCGATTTTAATTTTTATTAAAATTTGACAGCTACTTTTGCCAGAAGTAACATAAGCTTTATATAACTAATTGGGGCTATACAGCTCCAAGCTACAAGCTACGGGGGCGGAGCAATAAAAATAATTAATAAGCAATAACTGGTTACAAATATAAAAATAATCATACGTTTACAGCATGACAAATCTTCTATAAAGGAGGAAGAATTTTACATATTTTGACTCATGAAAATACTTAGTCTTGCCATAAATACTATTACAAAGAAGAATCATTTTTTTCTTTTGAATAAACCATTTATTACTGTAAAGTGTATTAGTTTATACGATAATAACATTAAAATACGTATGTGAAGCTCATTCAAAATGATCTCCATATTTTGCTTTAATACAGACCTTTAAATGTCGAGGCCAGTTATCGATAGAAACACGCACTCTCTCCAAAAGAAGAAGAACAACAAGAATCTTATCTTCATACACTTATGTCAATGGTATGACACCTTTTTTACAAAAATACGGCTCAGTCACTCCTTGATAGCTAACACTCCACCAAACCATCACTGAAGTCGGATAATGTCCACGTTGTACTCTGCTGACTAATTGGGAAACTTCTATGGAGCTTTGAGCATAAACTCGGTCATTATGCTTGTTAAAACATTGCTCAATAGTAAAAAAAACTCGTTAGTAAATAAAAAATTTCTGTGCTTCCGCCCTTTGCGTACCGCTTAAGAAGTTATTTTGATTTTACCACCCTATCTTTTTTTTTTATTATCAGTTAAATAATGACCAGTAAGTCTCTTATAGGCTGCAAGTCCTAAGTCATCTTTTATAATACGCGACATAATTCCAGATGCTATATTCATTTCCCGAGATAAAATCTTTTGCTTTCGAACAGATTTTCTTCGAATTCTTGCCTTCACTTCTTTGATCGCCCTTTTTTGGACGAATACTTCGTGGACGGCCAGATCTTTTTTATGACAAACAGAGGAGGTTTCATTGTACCTATCAATAGCCTGGTACACAAACATTCGACTAATACCAAGCGGATGGAAAGTTTCAAAAATTGTGTAATGCTATCACAGCAATTTGGTTCTCTTTATCACCCTACTCCATTTGTGCAAAAATGAGAAAACACAATGAATATTCATATAAGAATGACAGATTCTAAATTCAAACCTATGTTTTTTTTTATTGTAACAATATTTATGGCCAGACTAAGAATATCGCTAAAGAGTAAGGAGTAGGCATGGATGTGATACGAGTACACACACGTTTTGCTAGCTTTGGTTTTAGTTTTACGTATTAGGGTGCGAACCTCTTACGGGTCTACTAAGAATTTATGAATAAACCCAAGAACACTACATAAGTTGGCAATTGAATCCATGATCACATGCATAGCAGTCACATTCATTACCGCTAGGCCGATCTTAATTTATATTAATATTATAAAGAGGAAAGTTTTGATTTTTTGTTTGTAAGGATTTAACTCAAAAACAAATCAACCGATTTTAGAAATGCTTTCCACATTAGAAAGCTATATTGTCATCGAGTAACAGGCTATATTTTATTTAAAGAAAGGTACAAACATCACTGCGGAAAGGGGAGCAGAGAGAATATGTCGGGCTTATCTGGGATAAGATGGAATGCCCGGGTATTACCGACTAAACCTACCACGGTGTGCCAACTCGATGCCCTGAATGGTAGAGGGGTCGCTAAAACTGAAACTACATCAGCGACCCACCCATCAGTGCCCAACGCAGGCAAGAAATGCCCGCGGACGACGACTCCTGGGTGACGCCCCGAGATGACGAAGGGCGTCACTCCGACTCAATGGCTGGTAGACGGGAGATCGGCGGCATCAGGCGCGCATAGCCGCGCCTGCGCCGCCCAGTGCACTGACGGTTGCTCGGATCCACAAGGATATTTTCCTCACGGATCCGCTCCGCCGCCTACTACCTCGAGATAACATCCTCGCAAAAGGATGCGACCGATATTCAGTTCGGCCGGGATCACGGTCGGCAGTAAGAGGCCGTCATCCACAACGTCATCGAGTCCACGGTGCTTCATCGCCCAGGCAGGACATACGTCGAGCGTGTGCTGCGCCATGTCTTCAATACACTCGCAGTGGTGGCAGATGGAACTCAGTTACTTCCTTGCGACCGTGTGCAGGTACTTGCCAAAGCAACCGTGCCCTGACAACACCTGCAATAGTCGGAAGTAAAGGGTCCCATGCTGCCATCCTGCCCACCGCTCCAACACCGGCTCGAGATTCAAGCCGCGCCTTCCATTTCAAAAATACGCCCCGGTTGGCTCGGTTACCTGTATCAATTAAGACCTCCAGGGTTGAAACCCCCGTCTCCTTCCGTACCAATGACATCACTTTTAATGCTTCGAAGCCGCGGGCAAAAGCTAGTTAAAATATAAACAGTGTTCGAGGAATAATATTGTAAATGTTGACATAAAAGAATTGATAAGCTAGGCTCGAATCACACATTTCTAAGCGTAATTATCATTTATTTCAATATTATTAGTAAATTACCAACAATGCTATCAAATAATAGACTTATGTATGTGTAGTAAGTACTATGATATATTATCAAAATATTCAGTTGATTGTAGAATGATTTGATGTCCAGTCATTTTACTATAACGAAAGACAGAGGAAGAAAATAATTTTATTTTTCCACGCGCATAAGGTAACAGGAAACACAACCAATAAGTATAATAACAAATATAAGGTCAGCAATGTTGCAGTATATCCACAATGCTGGTATTCACGCAGAGCCTGCATGATTTCGGAGCATGTAGGCAGTAACATACATACATAACTCAATTAAAATAAAATAACATAAAACAAAACAACAATTTAAATAAATTAAACAGAAAGTGGTTATAGATAGCAAAAGTAATTTTATACTAAATAATAATATTGGTATTTATATAATACTTATAATTATGTATACATATTTAAATAATTAAAACCAAAAATAATAAAAGAAAGTAATAATAAAGTCGTTATATTATAATGTTTGAGCGCAGAATATTAATGTTGTAATACATTTCTGAACGACCACCGGCTCTTGTCAACAAACATGACACTGATTGTCATCAATGTCATCTAATAATTCTAATATCAATTGCAAATTTATAAACATCCATCGGCGTCTGCGCAAATGCGAAAAAGAGGCTAGAATGATATTTTATAATAGGTAATATTTATTCTTATCATGTATCAACGTAAATTTTTACATAATAGACGACTATGTAATAGACGACTTAAACTTGCGTGAAACAGTGAAACTCCATGTTAATGCCGTAAACTCGTAAACTTCCAACGATGAGCCTGGTGATTTAATTATGGTCATCGCAAAAGCTAAATGCACGGGCAATTGCACCTAAGTATCAACGAATATACCATTTCATTTATTGTGCGTCCTTGGTTTTATATTCTCAGTTACAAATGGGCTCGTATAATTATTTTATGGTCCTCCAAATTTGCTTCTTTCAGTGGGGAAACCAACAGACAGCAATGCAGAGGGTCTTGGGTTCGACCCCACGTCGCGGACCTCTGACTTTTTGAAATTATGTGCGTATTGATTGACAATTATCGCCTGCTCCGTGCCTCGGAGAGCACGTTAAGCCGTCGGTCGCGGCTGCCATGAACATCAATGGCAGACGTTACTGGGAAGTCAGTGCCCTATAATATTCTGACACTGGTCTAGCCTTAGGGTATCGTTAGCTTTCGGGTTGCGGAGGTCAGCCGCTCCGTGTAAAAACGGATATCCAGTCAAATCCGGTTAGACCAGAAAAGTCGACGCCAAGTGACTTGGGAATAATAAAGGCTAGGGAGAAGAAGAATACTTTATTTCCGGGTATTTCTAGTATTGTCCCGATTCATTCATTAATTCTTTGTCGTAAAATATTGGTATTGTGATTCTGATGGCGAATTGGATATTTTAACGATATTCGATAATAGCAAGTAGTACGTCGAAGGAATGGAGCAGTGAGCAGTAAAATCAATGTATTTTAGGATTTTTCTCTCTATGGACAATATGTCCCTGTGCGCAAGCGACTTAAACATAAAATTAACAGACGTAGAGTACACCAAGATAATCAAACAATCACTACAAAATATGACTGTTTTATTATAGAAATAATTGTCCCAATTGCGAGACAACCATTTGTCCGTTGCGCCAACCGCGCAATGTTGATTTATGTTCTTAAAATTTGTTTACGTAACATTAAGGAGAAAGACTGTTTGACTGCCACGCGGCAGTTTCATTTTACTTATAATAATAACGTACTACAATTAAAATTTGGTATTGGTGCTTAATCTTAGTAGGTACTTGCCTAGTCTGGCACAAGCGTGTACGCAAACACAAGTGTACTTTCTATTTGCCTACTCTCATAGTCTGACGGACCGGCAAACCGACACGACCGGAGATCAGGCGCAGGATCAACGTCAACTGTCTATGTATCTTCGGGCTGCTTAACGTAATAGGCTCACCTTCCATTACGTAGGACCTAAAACTATAGCTGGAATGAAACGTGGGTGTAATACACTTCTCCTTAACCCTTGGGTGTATAGGTCAGAGACTTTGTATACAAATGTAGAAACGTCAAAAAAATTTTTTATGCATTTTATTTCTGTAATTGAAATTTATTAAAGCGCCCTCTATTGGTTTGTTTGGCACGTCAAGTGTTAGCTTGATCGAGGTCGCCACAGAGCCGAATTGTCAGTTGAAGTGGTTGAATGGTTCTTAGTGATATATTGGCGATATATAAGCGCCGGAGACGTGTGCGCGGACGCATTCGGTGTAACAAACTCGCTGCGTTACCGATAAAATAAGGTGATAATCAAAGACAACCTTTATTGTTTCATTTCGTTTGTATTTACCTATCATTATTATATGCACGAGATAAAATACCACGCCTATATTTTTTCGCTTCATCGCGTAAGAAGCGAGTTGGCCGTCTTGCCTTTCGATATACATACGAGTATGATTATAATATCAGCCCTGTATTAAACAGTCTCACCACTGGGCACGGACCTCGCTGCAGCGCCTCAATCCCTCTCTAAGTACCTGCGAGTGGAAGGTGCTGGGCACGCAGGTTGAAGAGACGCACACCAGGCGCATCATCTTGGTGGACAGCGTTTCAGACATGGTCATCAAGGCAGGCGGCTTCTATCTCCATGCCAGCATGGACAAGAGGACGTTCAAGATCCTTGAGGATCCAAACGTGCAGATGGTGCCAGTTGATGCCGGCGTGGGGGAGGAGGCCTCTGCTGTAATAGCATCACAGACAAAGGACGGGGAGGAGCCCGTAAATCCTGCGGTGGAAGAGACCGGTACGGCTCTCTACACCTCATCGCCATGCGCATCCCCGAAGACCGACGACATAATCGGACACATCGATGGTCTAGATCTGTCGTCGCCGGATGCTGCGAAGGCGATGATGGAAGAAGAGAGCAAGGAGGGCGGCCGGTAGAAGCTACCATCGAAGGCGCTACCATATAGGCAGACCGTATGACGGGATTAAGGTGCGTACAAAAGGTTTGGGTGGGACGGGAGGAGTAATTTTTCATAACTGTTCCACTAATGATATGTCGAAATGGCATAAACTTTCCCCGACGTTTCGGTTGCTTTTCAGCTCCCCGTGACCATGGCTGCTGAAAAGCAACCGAAACGTCGGGGAAAGTGTAAACTTAAAAACAAATAGATTTGATAGTTTTAATAATTTAATTAGCTTAAAATTAGTAAAGTTTAATAGTATAGTATAGTAGTGTAACAGTTTCTAAATTATGTAATAGAGTTTTAAATAAACAACGCGATAAAATCCGTATATAGTAGTTTAATCTTCAAGCTATTTTCTAAATGATACGCAGACAAAATAGCGATCAATAGCTTTACTCAATAAAACCCTCATAAACCCCCATTTAACTCAGAGTAACCTTGTCCTTCTAAGTTCTATTCAACGCCCACGCTTAGGCCAACGTCAGCAATGGATCTAAAAGATTAGGCACACAGTAAAGCGAAACCCAGGATATAGTTCATTGCGTTTATTTCTTTCCTATCTTAATTACAGTCTCCAAAAGTTTTGCTCTTAATCTAATCACAGGCGCTAACGATTGTCGTAAACAAGCCACGTACGGGTTCCAAGTTTTGTTTTGTAACTCATTAATGTACAAAAGTACGTTTTGGATTACCCTTTCGAAGGGTAAGGACCAAAATAAATACTCGAAAACTTTATTTGTAGATTAGGACGTGACCTTTAAAAAATAGTCTTGAACTCAACAAAGTCTTGTGACTGGAACCTAGGTTCTTATACAGTAAATAATGTAGAGATGCGTATAACTGGCAGACGAACGAACAAAGCTGTCGTATAAGAGTTCGAACTCTAAAAGGGGTTGTTGCATATATATAAAGTAGATTCACGACTATATCCTGGAAAATTTTGTAGAGGCTACGGATTGCCACTTGCTACAAACCTGATATTATATTTATTCATTCAGTTTCAATACGACCTTTATGGACGCCTGTCCTTTTAGGTCACTCTTGACTTTGTTAAGTACTTTAAAACCCTACTTATCGCAGGCGTACAGTATAGAGAGTTATTTTTCTGTTAGTATGTCTTCTCAGTAATTGTTATATCGAGTACTTGTCAAATAACGAAACTCAAAGTCTCAAGGAGTATTGCGTTGTCAAAGTCAAACATACTACACACATAATTTAATTCTCTCACGTGTGTAGGTATTTAGGATTATAAAAAATATATTTAAATCGGTGACAAAGTGTATGCATATTTGACTTTGAGAATTGCTTAACAAATTATTACAGGAGCGATACAATTATCTATTTGTTATCACTTTTATAGCATTTTACTACTTATTTCGTCGTTACTGTGATTGCGTTTGAGAAAACGTTAGGCGAGTTTAAAAACGTCATAAAGTTATATTGTGAATGTTAAAAGATTTTCAATATATTTTACCTTTTTAATTGTGAATACTGTTCCCTGGGACTTAATCTATACTAATATTTTAAAGCTGAAGAGTTTGTTTGTGTATTTGTTTATATATGCAACGACCCCTTTTAGAGTTCGGAAAAATTCTTATACAACAGCTTTATCCGTTCGTCTGTCTGTTATACAACTTTCAACTCAAGAACCGTAAGAGCTAGAGACTCGTGACATGTTTAATTCACATGTTGATTCTGCCCAAATTTTAGGAACATAATATAGTAAATTATTTCTTTGTAATTAAATATTCCATGTATACATAGGCATATTTAATTACAAAGAAGACCGGTTTGAGGAATACCCTTAATGAGGCCTAATATCAGTAGAAGACGTCTATTAGCAGAGATGATGATGTAGACGAATATTCTACTGGATAAGGCTAAGCTGAAGGTTGCAAAGCACAAGACAAGACCCGATTCCAGTCTCTAACTGGTAAATGAGGGCGGTGACATCATCGCTTCACTAACTCAAACATAAAGCGATCCTTAACTAAAGTGCACATCTTGTGAGCGCTATTGTCGCTCCCACATCAGACATCGTTTTCATAAATGCCATAACACGAATCTCGTGATATTAAAGTTTGGTAGTGTTCACAATGCTCACAAAAGCAGTAAAATTTGTGTTTTAATAAACACAAATTTTACTGGTTTACGTTTATTCAATAACATATTTTAACTAATGCGAATGACTTGAATAAATTTTTATTAGTAGCGCGATTTGTGATACTGTGCATGGCAGACGTCAATTAGCCTCGCTTTTAGATAGCTGGTCCCTCAAACCATTGCTGGTGAAATGTGGATGTGACACACTTTTGCACAGACAATCTATGTTTTATTTTATGCTTACATAAACTATTATAATTACATGAACACCATATATAATTATATATCACCGAGCGGATTATTTGAATGAGTTGATATTTACCATGTTCATTCATTGTGGGCGTTGATGATGACAGAAGTGCAAAATAATACCAGCAAATAAATCCGATTTGCTCAATTTATAATACACACACTATTTATAAAATTCAGTTTACCATAAAATACGAAAATATAAAGAGATTAGGAGCCGATGGGTTTGAGAGCATACGCCTCGGTCGACTGTCCAAATTTAAAACAACCGTTCTAGAAACATTCTAGAAAGAACCCGGCGTAATTGACAACTCCATCCGGGGTGACTCGTTCCATAATTAAATATTCATAAATCATCGATTAGGAACTTTTTAGTGTGAGAACCAACGGCAAATAAACAATCTCTAATACAATATAACAATTCAGAAATCAATTAGATTAAATAGTTTGCACCGATATATATATATATATATATATATATATATATATATATATATTACATGAACACCATATATAATTATATATCACCGAGCGGATTATTTGAATGAGTTGATATTTACCATGTTCATTCATTGTGGGCGTTGATGATGACAGAAGTGCAAAATAATACCAGCAAATAAATCCGATTTGCTCAATTTATAATACACACACTATTTATAAAATTCAGTTTACCATAAAATACGAAAATATAAAGAGATTAGGAGCCTATGGGTTTGAGAGCATACGCCTCGGTCGACTGTCCAAATTTAAAACAACCGTTCTAGAAACATTCTAGAAAGAACCCGGCGTAATTGACAACTCCATCCGGGGTGACTCGTTCCATAATTAAATATTCATAAATCATCGATTAGGAACTTTTTAGTGTGAGAACCAACGGCAAATAAACAATCTCTAATACAATATAACAATTCAGAAATCAATTAGATTAAATAGTTTGCACCGATATATATATATATATATATATATGTCGGAGAGGCGAAGTTACTAGGCTCTGCCATAACGGGAACTTTGAAATTAAACTTGTAACGAATTGTCAGAGTTGTATTTCTCGTAATGAATCACAAATTATAATAGACTTGAATAATAGAACACAAACGTATTACAATTGGTAGCGCGGTGAATTCGACACAGGGCTGGCTATCTCAAAATTGGTCCGCTCCACCATCGAAACCAACACAACAACTCTTCAACGCCGCCCTTTTTTTACCCGCGCGTTCCCCGTCCTCGTGCAGTTGGTAAAACTGCATCGCACGGCATAAGCGTGATACCAACATAACGCAATGGTTACGTTCACTCAGAATAATGTTGTCATTTGCCAGCCGAGTATCGACTACACCCAAGTTGAACAACTTGACGCGACCAATCGAAAGAGTAGTTTGTCTATAGTAATCACGTTTCTGAACGTAAACAAATTAATAAAATTACAATCTCAAATTATTTCTTCAACCGACCAAGCGTGGCGCTCCTGTCTCGCGCTCCGACACGGCCATCGTGACGTCTCACACGTCCTCGTGTGTGATATCTGTAATGAAAATTATTCGACAGTAGCACAACACTTGCTCGGTCAACCTGACCAAAATAACAGGATAGGTAAATAAACACTAGCTTCCAAATCAAATTCATAGGCACAGCCAAGATCTGTTAAACTTACTGTTTTACATTTAATCAGAGCTCAAAACTATTTCAATGACACAATTAAGTGTTTACAAATCGTCAGCGGCAGTGAGAAACAGTTAAACTAATGGCATCTTAAATAAGGCAACCTAACACAAGCGTCTGATAGTATACTTCAAGACAACCGCAGCTGGCGTCTGATGGCATACGTCAAGACAGCTTCACATAAGCGTCTGATAGTACGCTTCAAGACAGCCCAACTGGCGTCTGATGGCATACGTCAAGACAGCTTCACCTTATATCAGATGTGACACTTCAAGACAGCCCAACTGGCATCTGATGGTGTTAAACGGCTTTCCGAGAAAACCTTTAGACCCTAATAGCGACCGTTCAAGACAACCACCAAATGGCGTCTGATTCCGGCCCTTTCAAGACAACCATACTTAAGTGTCTAATCAAGTCTCTCGTAATAAACCAAATGCCAAAACTTGAAAATGACTGTCAAGACAAATTCCTAAAGAAAATTAAAGTTTCACAGCCATCACATAATGTCTCTAATCGTCAGAGTCGTTTTCGCCACAGTCAGTATTGTCAACTTCGCAAATACCATCCGGCATTTTCCTGAGTCGGTCGTGAGCGTATTTGTACGTTCGATTGGCATTCAAAGCTTTCAGAACATAGCGATTGCCCTCCAGGACCTCAATTACCTTGAAAGGACCCTTATATTTGGGATCAAGCTTCGCCTGATTTCGCTCCTCGTTCTGAAGTAGGACGAAATCTCCAACGGAAAATGGCTGAACCTTAGCCTTAGTGCTGTCGAAACGTGCTTTATCGTAATCGGCACCATTACTCATATTTCTAACCGCTTCAGCTCTTACCTGTTCTATGTCTATTACAGGTTCCTCGTCGTCAGCTAACATGATGTCAAGTGGTCTCGCAACTTTGCCAATAAGGATTTCCAGCGGACTTACCTTAGTTACCCGATTTTGAGTACAATTAAGAGCAAGCTGCACGTCGGGTAAGGCATCTTGCCAAGAACGACTGCCGGCTTCTGTGGCAGTCAGCATATTTTTGAGGGTGCTCATAGTGCGTTCTACTTGTCCGTTGGCTCTTGAGCTCCCTGTAGCAATCAAGTGTAACTTAATGTTAACAGACTCACAGTATTCCTTGAATTCTCTGCTCGCAAAGCATCGTCCCTGATCCGCAATAAGTCGCATAGGTGCACCGAAAAGTGAGACACTTTGCTTTAGGGCTCTGATGCTGCTGGCAGTGTCTATTTGCAGCGTGTGGTACAGCAAGACGTATTTTGTAAAGGCGTCTATCAGAACGAACACGTACTCCTTTTTGTCGTTCTTGCCACTGAGTTTGCCCGTTGCGTCGACATGCACAGTGTGCCAGGGTATAGCTATCTTTGGGATAGGATGCATTGTTGCTTGTACTTTACCTGTGTGCGACTTCGAGATCTTGCATGTCACACAATTTTCAACGAATCGCCTCACATACTTTGACATGTGTTCGAACCAGTAAAGTTCAAACACCTTCTCGAGTGTCTTCTCCCAGCCTAGATGTACTAAGTTCTCGTGCACACTGTTAATGATTGACCACCTAAGTGAACGAGGTATAATGGGTAAGCAGCGAGTCTTACCGTTACGCTGCACCTTACGGTACAAAAGTCCTGAGCGCAACTCGTACGTCTTTGTGATGTCATCAGCGAGCTTGTTTTCTTTTATATTCAAAACCATATTAGAAATCTCAGCGTCTTTTTGTTGCTCAGCTAAAAGCCAGTTGTCAGTCAGCTCGGTCAAGTTGATACGTTTTGGTTCTACTTTATTTACTGTCATTTGTCTTACCTCGTCGGATATCACAGGGTTTCTTGACAAAAAGTCTGCATGAGACATAAGCTTTCCTCCTCGGTGTACGATGTCAAAGTCAAAGCTTTGCAAGAAAGCCCACCATCTGTGAACACGCGGTGCCAGGTCCAGCTTCCTTCGGGTCGATTGAAGCGAGCTACAATCGGTGACGACTACGAATTTACGGCCATGAAGGAAATGCCTAAAGTGCCTAACTGCGTTGACGACCGCTAACGTCTCCAGTTCATAGGAATGGTATCGTGATTCGGCGGTCGTTGTACGCTTACTGTAGTAGGCAACAGCGTGCAACTTACCAGTTTTTCTTTGCATTAGAACTGCACCGTATCCAACCGCACTCGCATCAGTGTGTAGTTCTGTGTCGAGATCTGGATCAAAAATTAGCAATACCGGTTCACTAGTAAGAGATGTAATTATTTGTTTTCTGACAACTTCGTGTTCAGCTTTCCAGTCCAGCTTACCGTTTGCTGAAGTGAGAGCATAAAGTGGAGCCATAAACTGAGAAAACTTTGGCACAAATTGGCGAAAGTATGAAGCTAGGCCAATAAATTGGCGCAATTGTGTTACCGTCTCCGGCGGCGGAAGACCAGTCAGGGCTTCCACTTTTCGCTGATTGGGTCGTACCTCACCTTCGCACACTTCGAAACCTAAATACTCCACTTTATGTTTAAGGAATTTGCATTTTTTCGCATTCAGAGAAAATCCTTTTTCAGCGAGGACTTTGAGGACGGTGTTCAATCGCAGGAGCGCTTCTTCGACACTGCTGGCCACAAGGAGTACGTCATCCACATAGACTACGACATAGGTGTTCACCAGATCTCCGAGAGCCTTAATAATCGCTCGCTGGAAAACCGAAAGTGCATTTCTCAGACCAAATGGCATTCTCAGATACTCAAATTGGCCGTCTGGTGTTACAAAAGCCGTGCGCTCGATGGAATCAGCTGCTACACCGATCTGATGGAAACCTGATGCCATATCTAATGTGGAGAAGTACATACCTCCATGCAACCTAGCAATTTGGTCGGATATTAGCGGTAGCGGGAACCTATCAGGTATAGTGTTGTCATTCAGTTCACGGTAGTCCACGCATAGCCTATCAGACCCGTCTTTCTTTTTGACAAGAAGGATAGGGCTAGCAAATGGAGAAGAACTAGGCTGTACTATGCCTGCATCAAGAAGCTCCCTTACCTTGTCTCTGACGACTTGGCGCTCTTGAGTGCTAAGCCGATATGGTCGACGGTTCACAGTTTTGTGCGGATCCTTCAGGCGAATCTGCATAGGCTCAGCGTCAGCACACGTAGCTGGAACCCCACTCGTAAATGACTTTTCAAACGTTCTTAACAAGTCGAGTAACTGACCTTTGTACTCAGGTGGGACGTCAGTGTCTATTGAGTTCAAATTTATTCCCTGGTCTGCTAGTTGAACCTCGCAAGTTTGGATAATCTGGTTTTTGTCAAATTTCAGCTTATCTGTGGACATGTGTACAGACAAACCCTGCTGCAGAATCTCTCGGCCTATGATGATATCATGGTGTGTACAATGGTCAGGCAAAACATGTAGTAGGATCTCTAAATGAATGCCATCAAGTTCTACAACTGTCAGTATTTGTGTCGTGGAGTAAACCGAAGTCTGCCCTATACCGGTCATAGTCACTGTCTTAACAATTCGTCGTCCGTTAAATTTAGAGGACACAGTCTCTTTAACAAGTGAGCATTCCGCTCCGGAGTCGTAATGAAATGAAAAGAGCTCACCAGCATGGCGCATGTACCCAGTCGGCGCTTTTACGATGCACAGCTCCACCCGCTTTTCGTTAGAATAACCGGTTCTGCTGCTCCCTTCTTGGCTGCTCCGCTTCGGGCAACTCGATGCGTAGTGGCCGCTCCCTTGGCAGTGGTAGCAGGTGACCGGCTTGGAGTGGTTCGGCTTGCCGCTGCCGTTGCCCTGTCGAGGACTAGAGTGTTCGTCTTTCCTCTTCGTATTATCTCGCCGCCGTGTCTGGCATGTTGTTGCCTTATGGCCCATCTTCCCGCAGTAATAGCACCTCATCGTAGCTGGGGCAAGCGCATTCCGGTGCTTCTTATTATCGGGAACATCGTAATCGTTCGTAGAGGCCTTACGCTTGAGAAACGAGACTGCTTTTAACTCTTGCTGAAGCTGGTTGCGCGTCTTGACCTCCGTGGTAAACGACAGTTGTTGAATACGTCGATCAAAACGAGAGAGATGCGTCAGGACGGTAGCTATAGCAATCTCTTCGATAGACAAATCCTTCCAACTGGCCATTAGTGACGTCATTAGAGTCGCGGCATAAGCAGCGAGGCACTCGTTGTCCCTAGGCTTGCTTTCATTCAAGTTGATTAGGAACGAAGTGGTAGTTTCGGGACAGTCGTATCTGGCTTTGAAAATCTCCTTAAACTCATGCCATTGCATACCAGGGTACGAAATCGTTGAAAACCACGTAGAAGCTTGCCTCTTCAACGCACGACTCAAAGCCATCATAAGTTGTGTACCTTGTTTGTGTTGATCGTTGACGCAGAGATCTGCCGTCGATATCCATGCGCGTGCGTTGACATCTTGCATTTCAGGATCGAAATCAGGCAGCCATAGCTCTTTAGACGAAAGCGGCATCTTCATGGCTTGCACAAGGGTCAAGAAATTGCGATTTTGTTGTTCCATAAACAGCTGCCATTTCTTTTCATCTGCATTGTCATTTATAGCACGTGGCGCATTGATATCCGTAGCATATGGCACATTGATGTCGCTATCACGCGGTACGTGGTCTCCATATCCCACTTCTGATGTCGGAGAGGCGAAGTTACTAGGCTCTGCCATAACGGGAACTTTGAAATTAAACTTGTAACGAATTGTCAGAGTTGTATTTCTCGTAATGAATCACAAATTATAATAGACTTGAATAATAGAACACAAACGTATTACAATTGGTAGCGCGGTGAATTCGACACAGGGCTGGCTATCTCAAAATTGGTCCGCTCCACCATCGAAACCAACACAACAACTCTTCAACGCCGCCCTTTTTTTACCCGCGCGTTCCCCGTCCTCGTGCAGTTGGTAAAACTGCATCGCACGGCATAAGCGTGATACCAACATAACGCAATGGTTACGTTCACTCAGAATAATGTTGTCATTTGCCAGCCGAGTATCGACTACACCCAAGTTGAACAACTTGACGCGACCAATCGAAAGAGTAGTTTGTCTATAGTAATCACGTTTCTGAACGTAAACAAATTAATAAAATTACAATCTCAAATTATTTCTTCAACCGACCAAGCGTGGCGCTCCTGTCTCGCGCTCCGACATATATATATATATATATATATATATATATATATATATATATATATATATATATATATATATATATATATATATATATATATATATATAATTTCTTAGAGGTAATAAAAGGTCCCTAGTTATTTGATTATTTCATTTCATTAATTCGTATGGCAACACTGTGCAAATGTCAATCTAACTGTCAGTAGTGTGTTCGGTCGTTAGTAGAGACTCAGTTGCTCTCGGAACGTCGCCTGCGCCGGGTGTGCGCACTGACTGTTATAGAAAATCAAGATGTCGGACATAATATTGTCTTCTGTTTACGCGAATGTTATTCATTGAAATTAAACTACTATATACGGATTTTATCGCGTTGTTTATTTTACACTGTACACTTTCCCCGACGTTTCGGTTGCTTTTCAGCAGCCATGGTCACGGGGACACCGTGACGTGAGTGTAAAATAAACAACGCGATAAAATCCGTATATAGTAGTTTAATTTCAAAGATGTCGTACGTTAATAGTGTACACGTGGATATCAATCCATTTGAATTTGCGACAGCAGCGGTGGGATGACTCCCAAAATCACCCTGCGTGTTTATTGCAATGCCTGCTACGCAAAACCAAGAATATTTTACGCCAGAATACGAAGCGCTGAAAAATAGGCCGGCGGGTCTACCAACATCAAATTACGACGGAAATGGCGTGCCTCTACCTGAAGTATGTGCATCATTCTTCCAAAATATGATGGCGGGCTTCCACAATTCTAACCAGAAATCCTCTACGAGCATCGTGAATTCGAGAAAACTAAAGGCAAGTGAAATTTACCTATCCTCATTTGATTCGGACGATTGTCAATTTACCGCGCCTCAGTGGTGCGAGGAGATTGAACACCATATGAAGAACAATTCGTGGATGGATTACGAAACTAGTAACGCCGCATTCACCCACTTGCAGGGACGTGCCAAGAAATGGACCGCACGTTCGTATCCTTTGTGCAAGACCTAGGGAAAGTTGAAGAAGCGACTCACTCGACAGTTAGTTCATTTCAACCAGGAGATTCTACGATGTATTTCGCGATATGGTGGAGTACAAAAGTGATCAGGCGGCTACATATGTCGAGTATTCTACCAACAAGCGTGCGCTAATTGACTGGCTGGGGTGAGTCCTACAAGATTGAAGTAGTGATTTCCGGTATGGTGGACGTTAAGGTACGCATAGATTTACTTAAAAATACACCGACTAGTTTTGTGGCACTCGATAGGCATTTAACCTTAAGCAACTTTTCGATACGACGCGGAGTGAACATGAAAATTCAAAGCGATCTTAATTTAGAGAGCCATCTACCGATTGTCGTTGCCATATTTGAAACGACATTGCTTGCTGTTGCGTAATAAAAATAAAAGTGATAGTGTGCTACTCACCTTCGTGCTTCCGTTGATAAATCTAGTGACAAGCCAATTTTTACACAATGTTCTTACTATCATAAATCTGGACATTCTGAAGCCACCTGTTTTACGAAACAACGAGAAGCAAAATCTAAAGACTCTAAAGACTTTAATTCTCAAACGAAGTCGGTCAATGTTTACTCACCCTCTAATGACTCTTTGATTGAAATATACTTAGGTGGTTATACTTTACAAGCATTGATTGACAGCGGTTCAAAATGTTCACTGAATGAAAAAGAAATCGTTGGTTGTTTACCAGATAAGAAAGAAATCTCGTTTTCACGCCTTACGGGCATTGGCTCCGTACCATGTTATTCATTTCGGAAAACGACCACTTATGCTGAGTTTGACGAGTTCCATACTGAGATAGCATTCGTAATTGTTGACTCACATTTGCTTCCGTATGACGTAATCTTAGGTAGAGAGATGTTTAAGACTCCTGGTTTGGCTTTCACCCTTAATAGTCATGGTGCTAAAATTGTACGCGGTGCTATGCTGTCATAAAGTGTCTTGCTTTAAATATAAACACAGAGTTAGATAAAATTAATACTGACCTGACAGAGCCAAGTGATCTTGATAGACTGAAGTCTATTTTGGAAAAATACAAAGATAATTTTACTAGCGGCAATTCAAAGACCATAGTTAGTACACGCATGATGCAAATTAAACTAAAAAACTCTGACAAAATTCTTCAAAGACATCCGTATATGTTGGCCCCTTCTAAACGAGTCATAATGCGATCAATTATAAGTGACTTAGAAAGAAAAGGAATAGTACGTGAGAGTTCTTCGCATTTCTCTAGCCCTGCTTTGCTCGTTAAAAAGAAAGACGGGACCGCCTTTGCGTTGATTATAGGGAGCTTAAGTAAGAAATTTTCATTATAACATATTCATTATTACATGTTCCCCGACATTCAACCAACCGCGCTGGTAACTGTGTGCTCACCCGCTTTGCTCGCACCTATAATACTATATTCCAAGAGGTGGATCTCATCTGCTGTTCTAAGAAATCTTTCAAATCACATTAATATCATCAGTAATAAAGATATTAAAAGATAGGCAACTACGCCCAATTTAATTTAATCTTATCTTAATTTCTCTTATATGTACAACCCATGTGTTTATTTGTATATTTACAAACTCACTAAGTTTGTATAATGTTCCATGTTTACATAAGAGGTTGTAATTAGTGATCTATTTGTACGCTGAATTTCCATAAATTAAGTTATTTAGGGAAACCTGTTATTGGGCATATAAAATTGTATTGTTTTTGTACCCGACTTGTTATTTTCTTAATTAAATAAATAAAATTAATTAATTAAGTAATTAATATCAGGTAGAATTGAGTTCATATGTCAAACACAACAATCTATACATATTATAATAAAATTGCAATTGACCGATGTCTGGAGATATTTAAGGAATATTGTTGTGAGGGGTCTTAACATATAAAAGCTATAGAAGATATCACAATTATATTTAGATTTTTTGTATGTCGTCTGTCTGTACATATGTTAATAGGCGCATCACGCAAAAATTACTGCACTAAATTGAATGTGGTTTATATAGTTGTATTGCTGGTCTAATTTAATATCTAGCATATGTTTCATTTTGACACGCCGCGCCGCCTAGAAGTTGAGTATTATGTGTATAAATCAGATTCTTCTTACATGTAAAGAAATAAAAATATAGATATGTACCTACTTCCAAATTCCACACAAACGAAGTCGTGGGTAAAAGCTAGTATATTATATATTATATGTTGTACTTACATGTTTGAACCTTATGTAAAAATGACCTTAAAACACAGATTTTCATCGTCAATTTTCTTTAGAATCTACAGTATAAACACAAAACCGCATAAAACCAAAATTCTCAGGCGAAAATGTTGCCGATTTACCGAAATTTTCAACCGACCTGTTCGTTTCAAATAGAAAATTCGTGTAATCCTCTTTTTGCGTAAAACGTTCTGGATGCCGAGTTTAGTTGGCGATTCGCAAAGTTAGCCCGTAACGAGTTGTTCACTCAATCTGTTTAAGCCGATGTCTTAAAATAGATTTAAGCTAACACTTTAATATACTTAAGTCAATCGGTGTGGTTAGTGAATGCTACCTAGATAATTATTTTATATACTTACTTAATTGTTGACACGAATTTCTATTTATGGTATTAAAATGTTTGATATTTATTGACGAATATTTATTTATTACTAGTCACGTAATGGTTGAATTTCGCCATATACCATTAGTAAAATCACATGAATTTATCTACCTATACAAAAATACCGATGCCATTTTTAATTGATATAACTAAAGTCTACAAGCGCTACTAAGCAAAGCGTTTGACAACAAAAAGAGAAAATTGTACTAAACTGAAATACGGTCGATATTTTTCTTTTCTTGGCTGAAAATTAAAGATTGTAACTATGCAGATGTCTTCTCATATATTCAATCCTTTGCCTAAACGTTGCAACTAACGTCAATTTAAATTCAATAAGTTTACGAAACTTTGACGTTCCTAAGTGTTACGTTAATAATTTGTTATGAATTTGTTTTTTCATTGTGAATAAATAAAATAACTTTTGGCTTATACTTTTTATTTGATTTGAGTAGTATGGAGCAACTTACTAGTAGTATCAATTCTGGTATAAGACTCAGTTATAAGCTTTTTCTTTTTTATATTTATTACTATTACTTAATATTCGTGAAAGGCAGGCGTGTCACAAATAAGTACGTTTAAAAATTCAAAATACATTATAATATTTGAAACAAATATTTATTGATAACAAACTTAATATTCTAATTAATTTTTAGTTACATAAATTTATAATGACATTTATATAGTAATCTAATATAATAATAATCATTGACATTGCGTGGCATAGACGCATAGAAAATATAAAGTAACATACATACAATGTCTGTGAGTAATTATAATAATAACTTATTAACGCTTCCAACTAAGTTGCTATGTTGCGATATACATATGTTCATGTGACACTTATTACGCCTTTAAATTACAACATATTAATAAAAGATTTCTTCTGATTATAATATCAGCCCTGTATTAAACTGTCCCATTGCTAAGCACGGGCCTGTTCGCAGTGTGACAAGGGTTAAGCCATAGTCCACCACGCCAGCCAAGTGCAGGATGGTAGACTTTACATATATTCGAGACCATTATGGGAAATCTTAGCCACGCAGGTTTTCTTAAGATTTTTTGTTCAACGTTATTCCTTTTATTATTCTTCTGATTGCTCTTTGTAAAATAGTGAACAAAATTAAACAGGCGACTATCCTATTATACAAACTCAACTACGACCTTAGCTCTAATGCAATGTGATGTCCAGATATCGGATGCAACATGGTGTTCCATTTCATCACCACTTCGGTATTATCAGCAACAACTCGGTATCGACGAAATATGTGGACCAGCATAGTTTTCAATACAATTATAGCGTAATTCATGCCTGCAAAGTGTAACAATATCATTAAATCAAATGTATATTAAGGCTGAAAGGAAAAATATTCATTAAGCAGGCTACAAATAATATCATACTGCTTTTGAAAACGCTTAGGCAATGTATTGGGACACAGTAGGTTTACCTAAAAAGTCTATCTGTCCGTTTTTTGGACTACTTCATTAAAGGGTTTGGGACAATCAACGTAAATTGTAAATAAATAAATCGTACCGAAAATCAAGAAGAATTTCGCAATAAATGTTCCATGGTGTAAAATGTTGGCCCAAACTTTCAGCATTTAGGTTTCATGGCAGCCATACAGATATCAAAAAGCAGTTGATCTCCCACAATATTAAAAAACTTACGCATTGTAGTGGTACATCACAACATTCGTAACAAACCACACTTAAATAATATTTTTTAATGATCTCTCCCGTGCTAAGAATTATTCCTGTATCGCCAAAGACTTCAGAAACATTCAAACATCGGACACAAAGGATAGCCAGACTCGATACAATTATTCGTGGACAACACAAATTTCTGTCCCGTGTGGGGATCGAACCCACAATACTCAACGCAGTGATTCTAGTGAGGCTATCGTTTAGCCACTACGCTACTAACACAGTATTTTCTTCTCACAGATTTCTTAAAAATAACATTCTGAATGTCACATATACATATATTAACTAATGGTTCAAAAACAAAAATTTCAATTTTGTTATTTGTTTACTACATTGTTGAATCGGAATAATAAAAAAAAAATATTTTATACCTATGCAGTTCCGTCTTCCTACACTGAAGCCAACAAACAGGCGGTTTGGTTGAAGATCAGGTTCCAGCCATCGCTCCGGTCTAAACTCCTCTGCATCCGCACCCCAGGCAGGAAGACGGTTGACGCCAAAAATAGAAGCAATGACTGTACTTCCACGTGGTATTGTGTAGTTTTCTGTGTAGAAAGTGTTACATAACTTTATACAGCAACAACATTTAGAAGGGCTTGCGTTGAATGACTGGCTCAAGTCGTTGATGCAATAAGCAGTATTGCTCGACACGGCACGCATTGTACGGATTCAATATATTGGTTCCTCTTTTTGAAGGCCTAATTGCCGGTAGCTTGGCTTCTGTGTTCAATAGCGGTAATTTGTAAAATGTAGTTATTATTTATTATCTACTTATTATGATATATGATACGTGGATTACGCCAGGCGTATTACGGTGTATGCGTAATAGGGATAGGATGCACAGGAAAATGAAGAAATCACCCAACAATGATGCTATTTGTATTACTTATAAAAGATATCGAAATTACTGCAACACTATTCTAATCTAAAAAAACTTAAAACTTAGTATGAGCAGGCTGAGTTAGACAAAGCTAGATCCAATCCTAAAAAAATGTGGCAGGTAATAAGGAACGTAACTCATACTAATAAAACAAATATCGACGCTATTCCACTATTAACTATCAAAAGATCGAATGAGGAGTCTATCGATGAGGTAAATAAGTTTTTTACTACAGTTGGGAAAAACATAGCTGACAAAGTTTCAAAGATAACTGACGTTAGTGCCAACGAGCACAATAATACAACTATAAAAATTTCTCGTGATTCTGTAGTTAGAAGTGGAGCAAATGATTTTAACATTGCGTGCTAATTGTGCTATAGGTATTGATGCTATATCAACTAATGTAACTAAACAGTATATGAAATTTTTTATTCGACCATTGACTTGAAGGATTTATTTAAAAAGGCTAGTTCATCCTATATATAAGACTGGGGATGCAGATCGTGTTAATAATTACATGCCAATATCTGTATTACCTTTCTTGTCCAAAGTTCTAGAGAAAATAATGAACAAACGTTAAAAAAATATTTAGATGACAATAACCTAATTTCAAACAATCAATACGGCTTCAGAAATGACAGATCCACTAATGACGCAGTTTTTGAACTTACACATCATATTGTTCAGGCTTTGGATATAAGTAAGAAGACCGTTGCAATATTTTAGACCTGGCCAAGGCATTTGACACGGTCTCCATCCCCATACTTATCGCTAAATTAGAATATATCGGTGTAAGGGAACAACAGTTAAAACTTTTTGAAACCTATCTGACAAACCGGACTCAACGCGTCAAAATTGGTGAATATGTCAGTAAAGATCTGCCTATTGAATTCGGTGTACCGCAGGGAAGTATTCTTGGACCCACGCTTTTCCTAGTTTATATAAATGAAATGTGCAAGTTGGACATAACGTATGGTAAACTGTATTATGTATGGTAAACTGCATTTGCTGATGATAAGGCACTTATTTTTACAGGAAAAACGTGGGATCAGATTTTCGATGCGGCACAAACCGGATTAAACATAGTAACAAAATGGCTAGCAGACAACACATTATCACTTATTGTTGCCAAAACTAAATACATTAAATTCTATATAAAAAAATCTAATGACTTAAATATAAATAGATCTATCACCACTCATAACCATGGAACTGGCTGTGCCCTGACATTCAGGTGCTCTATATTAATTAATGCTGCCACCACTAAATATTTGGGCGTGATTGTTAACGAGAAATTAAATTACCTGCCACATTTTGAAACACTAAGGATTCGCAAACTCATTTTTGTTTTCAATAACCTAAGATATGTTGCCGAACCAGCAATCCTTAAAATGGTGTATTTTGACTTGTGCCAATCCCTCTTAGGGTATTGTATTTTATCGTGGGGCGGGGCTTGTAAGTCAACATTAATCAATTTAGAACGCGCACAAAGGGCAGTATTGAAACTATTGAAAGTATGCACCGTTAAACCGTATCGCTTTTTTACAAAAGAGCTGTACCAATACTGCGAAGTCCTAACAGTGCGTCAACTTTTTATTCTCCAGATAGTTTTGAAGCATCATTCAAATGTTTATAAATCGGACCATGCTTCTTCATCTTCGCAAACTACAACACGTAGGTTAAAACTTCCACCAGCTGATGCTTACAGAACATCCTTCAGTGAACGATTTTACTGCTGCCTGGGATCTTTCATTTATACTAAAGTTAATAAAGTACTAAATATTGATCAGAAAACCAGATATGAGTGAAAACTATGGTAACAGAATGGCTTTTAAAAAAAACCTATGAGGACACGGAAAATCTTCTTCATCCACTAGCATAAATAGGAATGAATATAAAACAACAGAAAAATTACACAAATTTTCACCCAAATTCACACTAACGAATATACACACCACATACATATACACACTTTCACACATTTTAACTGCATACACAAACATGCTACACATAAATTCTTACACACGCAAGCATGGTTTACTAATATTAAAAATATTATTTATCTTAATTTTTTATGTTTTCAATTTAATTTTCTTTTTCTTACCTGTTATTGACATTACAGTATTCATTTTAGGTTACGCAAAATTTAAGTATAAGTACATGTTTTAGGATTAACTAATACTGGTTAGATCAGCTATCTGTGACATTGGAAGGTTGCTGGTACTTATAGCACAGGATATCCTATTTTAAGTACCAGCAAAACATTATAGAATATGATGTTCTTTTCTGTACAATAACCTGTATATTTACCATGTTACTTGTAATAAGTGTGGCAATAAAGATTTTATTATTATTATACTCTTTATTCAAATATTTTTAAATATACATATACCTATAAAAATACATTTAAAAATATATGGTATCCCACCGGCATCGGGAACAGGGTTCAAGCTGCCGTTGGTTAGGATTCCAGAGATAGGACCTCCTCACAATGCGTGCTGTATCTAATAGCACTGCCTTCTGCATCAAACCCATGATCCAAGCACGCAACGCGAGCCTCTTTAGATGATGATCGAGGCTCTTGGCTATTAGACCATTTACAGATATGACTATCGGCACAATGATTGCCGAATCTACATCCCACATGTCGACAACCTCGCGAGCCAAATCGAGATATTTAATTTGTTTATCTTTTTCAGCTTTTGAGAGATTGTCGTCATGCGGAATGGTGACATCGATAATCATAGTGCGGCGCTCTGATCGATCTATCACCACAATGTCAGGTTTGTTGGCCTCAACAGTCCTGTCTGTGATGATAGTTCGATCCCAGTACAACGTGACAGGACCATTTTCGAGAACTGATTCAGCTACATACCTATAGTACGGCACTTCAACATCTACAAGTTTGTATTTCAGAGCAAGTTGCTGGTGAATAATCCTGGCTACTTGGTTATGTCTGTGCAAGTACTCGCCGTTAGCAAGACGAGAACAACCGGAAACTATATGCCTGAGGGACTCACCAGGTAGGTGGCACGCCCGACAAATGTCAACCGTACCATCCCTCAAGACATATCTCCGGTAGTTATTCGTCTTGATAACTTCGTCCGCAATAGCACAGACAAAAACTTCGGTTTCCCCAAAGAGGTCACCGAAACGTAGCCAGTTCACGGAGGCTAACAGGTCTACATCAGCTCCATATAGAGCCTCGTAGAAACTACCGTGTAGCTCCTTGCTCTGCCATACATCCCTGCGATCGTTAGTGCTAAGTAATACAGGCTTGCGCCAGTTCTCTTTAGCCAAACTGAGCGGGGTGAGTCCTATGTCTACAGCTACTACATCCCGATGCATACCCACGTCTGCCTGGAGAAAGTATTCTCTGAGGTTGCATACCTCGCGGTTATGAAGGGCCTTGGCATTCAGAAAGCCTCGGCTTCCACATTTCCGCGACATATACAGTCTCATCACAGACGAACGTGGGTGATGCATACGGTATGCCGTCAAGAGTGTACAGACCCGCCGGTCCAGAGCATCCAGTTCAGTCTAAGTCCACTTAAGTATGCCAAAGGAGTACATGAGAACCGGCATGACCCAACCGTTACAAACGCGCACCTTGTTGCCACCTGATAAAAGACTATTTCAAACTTTTTTCAGGTGACCAAAGAAACGCTCCTGCAGCGATTGCTTCATGTCAGCCTCCTTGATACTTAACGCCTGTGACATACCCAAGTACTTGTAAATATCGGTTACAAGAAGTGATCGTAGGTTAATGGAATCCGAAAGTTGTGTTCCTTCGGATTCCACTATCCTTCCTTGCTTTACATGGATGACAGCACATTTGTCCACAACAAAATCCATGCTAATAGACTTACTAAAAGTTTCAGTTACTTTAAGTAAATCCATCAGCTGTAATTCAATGTGGGCAAACAACTTTAAGTCATACATATACAACAAGTGGGATATCACTCCACCACCTCTATGTAACCTGTAACCTAGCCCTGAACCCTCTAGTTATGTACTAAGAGGATTCAATGCTAAGCAGAACCAAAGAGGACTCAGGCTGTCATCCTGAAATATACCCCGCTCAGTTTTTATCAGTTCGCCTTTCCCAGGGATCTGTCGACATCCTGGATAGCTAAGAACCGTTTTCCATAGACCCATGCATGACTTCAAAAAGGTGCGCAGAGTTGCATTTACTTTATACAACTCTTACACCCTCAAAAGCCATGTATGCCATCATTATTATTATATTTCTCTTATCACAGGTACTTTCTAACATATTATATTAGAAAATACCTGGCCCTTTGGGAGGCTTACACGGAGACATGGGTCCAACGTAAAGAGGCCCTTCAAGAGTTTTAATCAAAAGTGTGTGAACACCTACAGCGGCACTAGCCGCAGCAGGCGTAGGACTATTGCTACGTATGGAATCTAATATATGGGCTATATGTATGAGTGTTTGGTGGACCGGTATATTGCTAACTATGGATGAAAAACGGCGTCTGCCCTGAATACTCTTTTAGCATCAATGCAATGGGCAGACGGTGACTCGCCAACTCACTAGATGGGCCCCGTGAATAGCCACTATAGGCATACAAGCCAGCAGCAGAGGGAAACACCGGTGCGAGTGGCTAGGGGTGTCGAGCGGTGCGGCGCCGGTTTCACCATCACGGGTCTCGTGACTACTGAGGTCCGGAGCGGGTTTCCCTGTAGTTATGCCCTTGAAAATGACACTTCCACCCCCAAGCATATAGCTCTAGCGGCCCCCCTCTGACCGGCCGACTAAGGCAAGCCAGAGTTGAGAGTCCTACGGGCGCTCTTGAAGTTCCACCCCAGCCAACCACTAACGGCAAGCCGGGGACGAGGCCCTAACTAACTCTCTGAGGCATTCAGGACCGCAGTGTCGCCACTCACATTTAGATCGCCACAAGCTGCCCTGCGGTTTGTGCGCTTTAATTTAACCTGGTGATACATTTTTGTTTATATCACAAGGTGATAGTTTTAAAGCTAGTGTACTGTGCCCTCCAATATCGCGTTAGTCTCATGATGAGATAACGACTATCCCAGAGGGGTTTAGTTTTAAGTTTTCCCTATTTTTATTATTATTATTACTTATATGCCAAATATGCAGTCTCTAAAAAAATCGAATTCCGGAGGTAACATCGTGAACGAACCAAACATTGAGACGAAGTTTCCAGTGTAAGAATATTAGGCCATAGTCTACCACGCTAGCTCAGTGCAGATTGGCAAACTTCACTTATCTTCGCAAAATATTATGGATAACTCTCAGACTAGCAGGTTTCCTCTAGATTTTTTCTTTACCGTTATAACGAGTGATAAGTAACTATTTAATGCGCACTAGCTTTGATAAGTCAGAAATGCGTGCCTTGAGATCGAATTTGAGATCGTGGTAGTCCAACGGTCTCCCACTAGACTACCGAATATAAAGATAATAAATCAATTAAAAATGTAGTTTATTCGGTAACTAGCGACCCGCCTCGCACGGGTAATACAAAACCTTAAAAAATTATACACGTAAACCTTTTTCCATCTATCTACGATAGCACAGGTCATGCATGCTTAACAAGTGTTGATAAAGCCTACGTTTCAAGCGGAATTAGTAGAGTACAATTTATGGAGGAAGAAGTGGCGAAGGCATTGGATAAACATGATGCATCTAAGAGCCCTGGGCCAGATGGCATTCCAACGGTATTCATTAAAATATGTAGCAAGGCTCTTTCCTTTCCCCTATGCCGAGTATATAATAAGTTTCTCAAACACGGTCTATTTCCTGAGGTTTGGAAACGGGCTAGGATCATTCCAATCTTTAAAAAAGTTTACCCTGCTGATGTCATAAGCTATCGGCCCATTTCTATTCTTTCCTGTTTTGCGAAGATCTTTGAGTATCTTCTGTGTCCTATCATTACACGTCATCTGGGTCAAATCAATAATATCTGTTCACCAACATGGTTTTAAAATTGGTCGTAGTGTACAATCTAACTTAGCTGAGTTTGTTAAAGAAATATCACGGGCTCTAGACAAGGGACATGAAGTTGATGCGGTGTACACTGACTTCAGTAGTGCATTTGACAAAGTCAATCACTTGCTAATATTGTCCAGATTGGAATCAGCTGTGTTACATGGGTCGCTTCTAAGGTGGTTTGAATCTTACTTGAACAAGAGATCTCTGGGTGCTGTGAGTGGATACGAGTCGCTGCCTTATCATGCCAGCACGGGAGTACCACAAGGATCTCATCTTGGGCCGTGTTTATTTTCACTCTTCATCAACACAATTATTGCTCAAATCATAAACAGCAGGTATTTGCTTTTTGCTGATGATCTCAAATTATACAGAACTATATCTTCTAGCGATTATGTTTCCCGTGTTCAAACAGATTTATATAACATTTGAAACTGGTGCGTTAAAAACTGCATGACTGTTAATGTTAAAAAATGTTGCCATATAAAGTTTACACGAAAAAAGCAACCTCAAGAGTCCAATTACCAACTACATGGTGTTTATCTATCGATACGTGATCTCGGGGTGATAATGGATGAGAAATTAAGCTTTAAGAAACATATTGATGAGGTTCTAAAGAAGTCGGCTCAAATGCTAGGTTTTTAAAAACATAACACAAAAATTTATTTTAATTTGTTCGCACTAAAACAATGTTATATAACGTTCTTGTGCGTAACCGCTTAGAATATGGTGATATTGTATGGAACCCGCATTACACTATTCATTCTCAACGAGTTGAAAATATCCAACGAGCATTCACTCGTCACATAGCCTACCTGTCTTCTAACATATCTCCAAGATGTCCATACCAGCTCCGGCTTAATTTTTATGGAATGAACTCCCTTCGTGACAGAAGACTGAATCACGGTTTAATATGTTATTCCCAAATTGTTGCAGAATAAAATAGATAGTAATTACTTGACCTCCAACGTAACCATAAATGTACCCAGAAGACCTTCTCGTCATGCCATTTGCAATATCCTTATCACCAACCTTGGTCAAAACACACCGTTAAGTAGAATGTGTAGGAATTTGAATTCGTTCATGAAGATTGTGCCTGATGCTGATGTGCATCACGAGAGCCAGTTCCGGGAAAAATATTAAAATCACTTAGAAAATACAATACTACACGATAATAATAAGTACTTGTCGCTTCTAAAACATTTAGTTTAAGTAGAATACATTTTTTTTTTCTTTTTTTTTTACGTGTGGGAATGCAATGACGCATATCCCTCCGCGGGGGCGGGCGGAGGGATTATGTCGGACTCGCCGGGGTAAGATAAAGATGTTAAAAGATAATGTACCTCCCGGAATACCGACTAAACCTACCACGGTGTTCCTCGGCAAAACCACTATCGACGGGGCCGCGCGAATCACTTTCGCATGCGGTCGCGACCCCGCCGTGGTTACGGCCCGCCGTGTGAAACGGCAGGCCACTACACAACAAGACCTACCCATAATAGGCAGACTTCACGCCACTAGTAAGCCCTACTGTCCCCCCTCTAAAAAGAGGGGAGACGGACTCGACACAGAGGCGCGCGTGGGAACACGCACGCCGCCTCTAGGACCTGGTGCTGAACGGATGGCGGGCAGGCCCACAAAGCCCGCCACCCCCAGGTCAAACCTCAGGGTGGCTGGAGGTCATCTCGCGCCCCCCGTCGCCCAGCTCTGCGGTTGGGGAGAGGGTTTAAACGCTCCCTCTCCCGCTCCGCCGCCTCCTTGATGGAAATCACTTCCTCGCAAAAGGAGGCGACGGCGTTTCACGACCTCTCACTCCGGACCATAGACTGAACTACGGCCGGGAGCGAGAGGGCAACCGATCCGAAATAGAATACATAAGTTAAGTGTTATATTTGTTTGTAACTTCTTTTATGTTTTGTACTGATTTTAAAAATCTTCAAACCCTGTCTAATGTTAATTTATATTTAAAGTTTACATTTTATAAAAATTGTTTGTATACTTTTAACATCATTTTGTTGTCTCATTTATGAATGCTGTGTTAGCTCGTAAGTGGTATGTATATTAGAACTCTGTAATCTAAATCTCTAAACTGTATTATACATAAATATGCTTTGAGTTAACCAAATAAATAAACCTTCCTCATGAATCATTCTGGTTATTGATGAAAACCGCATGCAAAGCCGTTCAGTAGTTTTTAGTTTATAACGAACAGACGGACACGGCGAAGGACTTCGTTTTATAATTGTAGTGATGGGGACATTCACATTGAAAGTAAAATATACTTACTCAGCTTTAAATCGCCGTCAATACCTCTTAAAATAATTGGTACAACAGGATGTAGCCTTACAATTTCTTTACACACTATCTCTAAATATTTCAATTTAGCCAGATCGTCTTTCTCCACATCTCTATCCGAATGACCAAACACTTCATCTATCCTATGAACAAAAACAAATCGATGTTATACATTAATCTCTGAACCAAACAAAATTAAGAAAAATAAAGCATGAATAAGCAATGAAGCAAACATTCTAGAACTTCAAGATCATCCTTCTTTTATAAAAGACAACTCCCGCACTGGTTAAAAATCGCGTATCGCGGGGACTTTACAAACATTCAAACAACGGAATCAAAGCGCCCAGTGTTGGAATCGAATCCATAAATACCCGACACAGTGGCATTGGTAAGATAACCACTTAAACCATAACACAAACCGTGCAGTGCAAACCTTACATTAAAAATAAATTATACTTACTCTTCATAAATTCGTTCTTGTACTTCTGGATGACGACCGATTTCCTTAAGCACTAACGTCAGCTCTGCAGCAGTTGTGTGAAAACCACCAATGATAAAAGTTTCCAAATGCTGTCTGATGTCCTCATCCGTAATACCTTCTTTGCCAGCAAAAGATTCCATAATGACATCCATAACTGTTTTGTATTTATCTTAAAATAAGTTAGCAGGTTATAGCAATTATATAACTAGAAAGGTATTATTCATTAACGAAGTAAGCATTGCATTATGCAGGTTACCGATTTAAATATATCTAATATTGAAAGAAATCAATTCGCACACAAATTTCTTATCCTAACTAATATTATAAATGCGAATGTGAGTTTGTTTGCTTATTTGTTGCGCTTTCACGCCTTAACTACTTAACCCATAACCATAAAATTTTGCATACACGTTGTCAGGGAATCAGAAAAGTACTTAGGGTACCTTTTATCCAGAAAATAGTACTGTTACTAACTTAACCTAACCTACATTCACGCGAGCTAAGCCGCGGGCAAAATGTAGCTTCTTACAAGCTTTTATTTAACTTGCAATGTATGTATGTTTGTTTGGGTAGAATCTTGCAACTCAATTTTGAAGCAGATATCTTTAACCGATTGAGCTGACATTTTGTATACACGTTCAGTTTGGATGACAATGCATGGTTAACCCTCCGTTGGTCGCGTCTACATTGTGACGCAGTTGGTCACGTGGGGTCTCTGAAAACCCCAAAGTTCTATTGTGTAAAATACATCTAATTATTTTTTTTTTCTTATGGTACTTACTTTATTATTTTATTACCAATTTGTTCGATAATAATAAAACATCAAAATGTTATTACCATACATTAATTAATTAATTTATTTATAAAATAAATTTCTAAGTAGGAACTTAAATAGACTTCTCTGACTAGTCTTGACAAAAAATAGAAACTTCTCAACTTATCGTAATTTTTTTACCTATTTGGAATCATTGGAGATCAATCAATATTATAACATTAAATTTGTAATAATGTGACGTAAAAACATACAAACTTTTACTTTTTTAAATCGGACTAATTTACGTACTGGACACAATCAGTGCATAGAGTTTTGGTATGTAAGGGATATTACCCTTGCAAAAATGACAGGTTGATTTAAATTTTTGGTCTACTTTTCAGGGACAATGTATACACCTATTTTTCATGGGTATAACGTTATCACTTTCCTCAGTTTGAGCTTCATTCTGAGGTATGAATCGCCTTATAAACTGTTTTAGTTCACGTGGCAAAGTATTTTTAGTAGTTTTTATGACTAAAACTGATCTAAAACAATATAAAAAGACCAATAAAACATTTTTTACGAATAAAATACAAATTTACTTCTATTACCAATATACTTACGTGGCTGGTCGCGTGGGGTCTCCCAAAGCCCAGGTGCAAGAAAAAGTCTGTATGTCACGGCGGCTACGCGCGAACTAAAGTTCGCTGTGAACTGCGCAAAGTAAGTTTCAACTTTTGAAAATGAATGAAAATTTTTAGTAAAAATTCATTGCAGGTAATCATTTAACTTAGCAGGGTACTTGAAATGTTGATTTGTTAGGACTGTTTTAAAAACATACATTTTGCATATTTCTAACACGTAGGCTTTAAAGGACCTCACGCGACCAACGGAGAGTTAACTGTGTGACGTCATTCTAAATCCAACATGATGGCACATCCAAGATGGCGGACTAGTTATTTTTATTGAACTCCTACAATATGGGTATCCAATGAAAGGGCTTGCTAAGAATAACTCGCTAAAAATAAAGTGACGTCACTCCAAATCCAATATGGCCGACTCTAAAGCTTGAAACTCAATTTTGAAGCAGATATCTTCAACCGATTGAGCTGAAATTTTGTATACATATTCAGTTTAGATGACAATACATGATTAGCTGTGTGACGTTATTCTTAATCTAACATGGTGGAACACCCAAGATGGCGGACTAATTATTTTTAATGCATTCCTACAATATGGGTATTAAATGAAAGGGCTTGCTGGGAATAAGTCGAAAAATAAAGTGACGTCCCTCTAAATTCAATATGGCGGACTAAGTTTTATGCTTGCCTACTATATGGGTATCGGCCTCGATGGCGTAGTGGTTAGTGTAACCAACTGCCACGCCTAAGGTCGCGGGTTCGATTCCCGCACAAGTCAAACATTTGTGTGCATGAACATGGATGTTTGTCTTGGTCTAGGTGTTTCTATGTATAATACGCATGTATTTACAAAAAAAAAAGTATATATGTATGTTTATCCATTGTCTAGTACCCATAGTACAAGCTCTGCTTAGTTTGGGTTAGATGGTGTTGTGTATATGTGGTAGAATATATTATTATATTATTATTATTATCAAATAAAAGGAACTTCTGAGAATATGAATGTGAGTTTTAAAAAAATAAGACGCTGAACATAAACTCCGTTGCTCCAATCCGTCTGGAATTTTGGTGTACTGGGGTTTTTGGAGACCTTGATTATGATATTGAGGTTGAATCGCTCGAGTTTGTAGCATCGGTTGGTTAACTTTGACTTGTGTAATTTGGTGAGATAGGCGTCAATAGCATTGATATGGAACCTGTCTAGGAGATGGATAACTCTAAAATAAATCTGTAACTGTGTTTCGTAAGGCACAAGTAAGCTTCAAGCTGAAATAAGTCTCGCATTCCTCCGAACATCCAAGTCAAGGTGAGGTCGTGCCGAGGAGTGGCATCAGGGTGTGATATGATGTCGTGAACGTACCGCCTCAGGGCACCGGGGTGAACCCTGTTATATATTAGCTCTTACCCTTTTAAACGAATTACTGGGAGGGTCGACGAATATTTCTTCGGTACTAGTGGGAAAAAAACAGAAACATCAACACAAAGGAAGAGAAGGCTGGAGAAAAATAAATTAAAATGGCAAGAAAACTTGCCACCGAAAGCAATGACGCAAAATGCCAATGACTCAGCAGAAGGTGTGATCAGGACGCTAGCGAAAGACATACTCAACGGTAGTTGAAACTTGACAAGGCTAAGCAACGCAAGCAATGGTTAAGAACAGCGGAATCACAGGAAGAACACGACGTACAAATTGCAAAAATTCGTCAACACGTGTCTGTTGAATGGTTCCATTGGACCTGGTTGCTTTGACCTGCTGCTTCATAATTGGACATATTACAGAAATCCAGAAATCATATGACACTGCTTCCGGAGAGCACAAATGTATGAAACTGACATACCATCCGTCCATATAGACTTCGGTAAAGACGGTGTTCACCTCTTTCAACCCAAGACTGTGCAATTTCCAGCAAAATATAGTCACGGCACTGCAAAACGAAGAATGCTACGAATTATATTATGTTGGGCTTGCACAGTACATAAAATGCGGGGCGTCGACCATGCCGTTGTATATTTAGGCTCGAAGCTCTTTGCTGCTAGTCAAGCATACGTAGCCTTAAGTAGGGTAAAATCATTAGAAGATCTCCTTATTGAAGAGCTAGGTTGTTCGAAATTAACCGACAAACGACCATGCGTTGAATGAGATGAACAGATTGAGAAACGTGTCCAGCAAAAAAACCTTTTATAAAACAAGCTTTTATTTAAAAGAACAAAAAGAAAAAAAGGTTACTTTTACTTTAAAACTTTTACTATCAACTTATAACGTCATTACACAATTTATATGATATAAAAGCTTGTCGCGAGTTTACTTGTGTAGATAAACAAGTAAATTACATAAATTTATGTGATTGATTTTAACTATTAAAATTTTCATACTAAGTAAATACGAGTACTTGTACAGCTTTTATATCATATAAATTGTGTAATGAAGTTATAAGTTGATAATAAAAGTTTTAAAATAAGTTTATTGCTTTAAAAGCTAGTTTTTAAAGAAGGTTTTTTACTTTTAATTTATTATAAAAGTAGTCACGCGATCAAAATACTGATAATGATTAGGGCCATGACCGGTTTGGGTCTTAACCCACACCGATCATACAGTAGTTTGCGTGCATTCAAAGGACACCGGTATGATGATTGATGCATCAAGTCTATGTACAATAAGGTGCGCATACTATCTGCGTCCGTTTAGGGTGCATACTAACTATGCAAAGACCATAGATTGCCATGTTTAGCCTTCTGTATAAATGTGACAATGATAGCTTATAAGTAAGTATCACCTAGCGATTAATCAGAAAAACTGACGTATAAACATTATTAAGTATTTGCTCCTCAACGCTATTACATTACATTATTGAATGCATGATTTTGATTGCATTGAACTGTATTTTATACACATCGATTCAGCATATACAACTTTGAATACTGGGCAATGCTATTTTAAACTAGATATTATATTACTTTCATAGTTAAAGTCGAAAATCTGGTATCTAGACTATATTGTTATTAATAACTGCAAAGTGATAACAATTTAAACTAGTAAGTAGCAATATAGATATGGAAAGAACTAAAATGTAAGAGATAGCTTCTATGATTCAAAAAGTTGCAATTTTATATGTTTTGCAAGGGATTTTCTTGAACCATTTATGTTTAGAGACCAATGGTAAAACATTCCAATTGCGATGTTTTTGAATATTTATTTTAGTGTTTTGTGTTCAATTATCTGCTAGCACTACTAACGTATCTGCTTCTTTACTGTATGAAATATCATTGATGCTAGGTATCTCAATTATAAAATACTTCGTTTCTTACCTTCCACGTTGTCGGCGTTTACATTTCCTTCAGCTTGATGTTCTGATTTTCGTTTCTGTATTATCTGATGACAAAATTGCAAATATTGAGCTATGTCAAACCATTTGATTTTTATCAACGATTATTACATGCAAATATTGTCGGTAACTTGAGGCAAGAAATTACTTATTTTGCTAGCATCTAATATCACGTAACACACTTCGTAAAAGCTTTCCACGGGTACACTCTCAAAAGGCCTTACGTGGTTTCGGAGACACATCCGTGCCGGTGCGTTGCATCCGCTGCGACTCAATAACTTGCTTTAACGTGAGTGGTTGTTCAAGGACATCAGAAAAGGTGTCTTCATACCTTGCGTAGCTTTTACAAGAACTTTTACAGAGTACAAGACCATGGCCGATTTCGCTAGTGGTACTACAGAGGCGACGATAACATGCTTTATTGAGCGTAGCGATCCGTAGTTTTCCTATTTTATAGTGCATGTTTTTACAAATGTGCACCTATGAGTACTTGGTGGTAAAATCATGCTCGCGAAAAACATTTTTTTACGCAAAGACAAATGTGACAAACATTCTTTGCGTAGACCCTTAATGATTTCTTCTTGATATGAAAATAAGATAACACATGTGACTCTTAAAAATGTACGTGTTACTTACTATACTAACGGGTGGGACGGGCAGTTACACACAATGGCTTTTTGTAGCACTATAGTTGCCCGTTTGCTGATGCGTCGAAGCACAAGTGATTTATAAATGCTAATTATTGTTATTATCGATTCAACCAGACGAATTTGAAGATACACGCACTGAATCCGAATTTTACCGAATCTATCGGTTTTGTATCGCGACTTGATTGCTCCAAAGCTTTATTGATGTCTTTGTATGTAACTGTATGTAAAGGAGACTGACCATTTATATATGGAAGTTGGTCCAAGTGCTGCCCAACATTAACACATAGTGCATAATTCTCCTTAGACTAATAATAATCTGTAACCTAAAGCACATCAAAATCTATCTGAGGAGTAATTAGAAAAAAATATTCTTTGTACGGATTTTTAACTGAGCAAAAATCATAATTAACTGCTTATGGGACGGCAAACTGACACGATCAGGGAAAGATGAGGCGCAGGACCCACTATTTAACGTGCTTTCCGAAGCACGGAGCTGAAACACCGCCAACTGCCTGATTCTTGGCTGTTATTTGGAATAAGAAAAACCTAATGACACTTTTTTGCCCGATCTGGGATTGGAACCCAAGACCTCATGACCTTACCTCGATGGAACCGAAGCCTGCGCCAGCTATTTATCAATTGTCATCATTTTCGTCGAAAATAATTCTGTAGAGAAATAAAGCAGGGCGCCTAACAACATCGTGGTGCCTACCCTAAATACCAAACTACGCACTTAACGTGGGCACAGCTGCCAGTTATTCTTCATCCATTAAAAGAAGAGGAGCAATAGTGTTTGATGCAATCTAGTCTATGATTATTCTCGTCAATTAAAATATAGCTATGGTAGATTTTAGGGGACGTCTAGTCTTTATGTGCGCTTGTACAAGTTAGACATTATTGGAAGGCAGCGAGAAATCTGACAGGTCATTAAGCTGGCTGTTATATTTTTGTATAATTAGTTACACAATAATGCGTACATGTTCGTAATAGCTTGGCACCAGTTTGATTTGGTAGGTTTCTACAGCGAATAGAGTCATCTCCTTCGGTGTTATACCAGGAAATGCAGCAACATTATCCTCCACCACTGAAACATTTTCGAAGCTGGCTCTACTTCGGTTTAGCTTACTTTGATCTACATAATCTGCCAAATGATTGGCAATGTGGAGGAACAGGGTGTGTAGTCCCTCCAACACAAAGGGAGGATCCTCCGACCAGGCTGGTTGATCGTGCCTGGCGGGCCGCGGCCCGACGGTTGATGTCGGGAGCTTGTATATATACTCAGTCGCTGTGTAAACTTCACTTGTGCGATGCAGAATAGTATGATGTCATGTGAAGTGCGATTGTATCGCCATCTGTTGAATGTAGGCTGAACTTCTTCGTCTGTGCGGAGTCGCCACAGCAACATTCAGCCGGTCCCTGGCTGTATTAATGAATTTGAGCGCATTAGGGCTGGGCAATCTATAATATCAACGTAAAATGTATTTGTCAGAGGTGCAGCGATTCTGAGGTCTGTATAAAAGTGTTTCATGGCATAATTACAGACTTGCCAGAAGAAATGCCAATTGGTTAAGAAATATGAAACAGAAAAGCGCACAGTACACAACGGTTTACATCACGAGTGATGTTAGACTGCGCGAAGTCCGATGCAAAACAGCGGCGCGTGCGCAACGGAGGTATAGACGAGCAACACGTGCGCGTGAGAGACAGACATACCTATACCCCATATGAATGCAGACATTTGTTTTCGTATGTAAATGTTTCTAAAAAACAGAAAACAATGTTATAAAAACGCAAAAATAAGACTTGTAACTTCTCAGTAACCCCGGGAGCGAATATTTTTTTGTTTATTTTTTAAGTATGTATTACTTTAAGGAAAAAAATAAAAGGTTTCCCATTTCTGGGCAACACTTGGGCCAGACCCGGTCAGTCTCCTCTCTTAAATATTAGATAGTTTTATTTACCGCATACGTTAAAGCCTTGGTTTTATCAATAATTCTATATTTCCTCTTCTTAACATCGCTTATGTTGTACAAGAACGGTATATATAGCCAAATCTTTTGTATTTTTTCAATTAAAATGTCAAGTATGTTGTCTATATCACTTGCATAATTTTTATTAACCATTTTACTGTCTTCACTTTTGAGTCCAAGTATTGTGTCTGAAAGTAAAAATTTATGTTTTTACATTTATGCAGAGAAAAACCTTCATCCAACCATCACCCAAGGTTTTGTAGTCCAGCATTGGAAGTATTTAGGCTGAGATGGTGATGATGATGATTTACGCAGAGGATAACTTTACTTCATTATTTTAGCCGCAGTAATCATAAAATAATTGTGCTTCTTTTGAACAAAATTGTAATTTCTGAATCTCTTTAGTTTTTGTTTTTAGGTATGGACATAATTGACTTATTGTTGATTCTTTGTATTTTTTACAATTTATAGCGTGTTTTTGTATTTTCTAATCTGTTTAATTTTGTACATCATTTTATCCACAAGAACAAAAAGCAATAAAAATAAATAGTTTTGTGCACAAGTACCAAAATTGGTTCCAAAAACAATAAAGGAATATTTACTATTTTAATATAGTAGTAATGGGATATTTATTTAGTATTTGGATATAGTAGTAATGGGTTGGGATGTGATGAGGATATCTCGTTATCTCTCTCAGACAGCTGCATTTAAATAGCGGTTACGTGACAGTTTGTATAGTGCATCCTTTTTATGTTATTTGACAACTACCTCTACCGCCAGATTTGAAACACTTGTATCTTATTTACATTTCAGTAGATTTTAAAAATTCTTTATATTTTAGTGTTTGTGGTAATGTCTCAATTTGAGTTAAATATTAAAAAAATGTAAGTCAAGTCAAGAACCCTATTATTTATGCAGTGACCTTCATTTTTTTTTCATTTAGTTACATTTCATAGTTATTTAGTTATGTAGAAATTATATTACAACTACTGGATGTCGAGATAAAAGAATAAATAAGTTAAAAAGTAACTAATGTCTATCTGTACTCATAAACAAAGTTGAAATAAAATGAGTCCATTAGAGTACATTAAAGTCATTTTAACTAAAACAGTCAACTTTAAAAAACAACTTAACCGAAACATAAATAGTCCCAATAGAACTTACGGTTAATAGTTTCTAATATATTGTTAAGTATATAACTATGTTGATTAAATTGTCCTTTGCCCACTTCAACAGCCATTTCTTCGACCAGTCTTCGTGACTGTGTGTTAAAAATATCTAGAAAATGGAAAACGGCTCGCGGAGTAAAAACTGGTCCGAAGACTTTACGGTGATTTTTCCAAGGTGGACCTGAAATTTAAACAAGTTATCGTACCAAATATGACATAATTTCAGCCCTGTATTAAAATCTGCCTCTCCTCAGTGTGAGAAAGGTTAGAGCTTTAGTCCACCACGCTGGTCCAATGCAGGTTGGCAGGCTTTACACATTCGAGAACATTATGGAGAACTCTCTGACATGCAGGTTTCCTCACAATGTTTTCATTCGTTGTAAAAGCGGACGCTAATTAACTACATATCTAACACGCACATAACTTTGAAATATCAGAGATACGCGCCTTGTGATCAAGCTCAAGACCTCTGTGTGGCAGTCCAACTATGTCCCAATATAACATGCTAATCTTTATATTTTAAAGTCAATTTATTTGCACAGTTACCGTCTTCAATAAGAATTCCATTGCTGATCCAATCTATACTCATCTCTTGAAGAAACGATTTGTTAAAGTATGTCGTTATCGTTTTTATAAAATCCTCCGTATCTGCTATCACTACAATAAAAATATTTATTTATTTTAGTTATGCTTAGATACTAATATAGACTTGTAAGCAGAATAAAAATACTAATTATTCTGCTTATATGTTAATGGTGAAATTTTATCAAATAATTAGTTGTTCAATTTAAGCATAATAACAAGAAACAAAATATATACAGTCAAGAAAGGAAAACATAAACATTTAAGTAAGTAATATGTAAATAAGAATGAATAAATAAATATAATTAATAAAATTAAATAAGAAGACAATCAATATGAAGTAAATATAAAAGAAATAAAATGAAAATATCCAAACATCATAATAATTATTATATAGTCGGTTAAACGAGGAGCGTATTGAAAAGTGTTGATTCTCGTTCCTAATGTAACAAGCTGGACTTTAATATTTGACTTAATTATCTAATACACGTTAGCAACTGATGTTATAAATGTGAGTTTGTTTGTTAAGCTTTCATGCCTAAACTACTCGACCTATAATCATGAATTTTCGTATACACGTTTTTTCAGGTTTAAGTAAGTTAAAGTTATTAATTTATTTATTAAGTTCAAGTTACCCGAGTCTCACGCGGTGGTGGCAAGGAATCCACATATTAGACATCTTGTTACAATTTTACATTAAGATTTCCTTGATATTAAGTTGGACTATGCCTTAACCCGTCTCAGATTGACAAGAGGCACGTGCCCAGCAGTGAAAAATAATATATACATGGCTGATATTATTATTATTAGTATTACCTTTGTAATTAATTAATATTTCGTTTTCTATATTTTAGCCAGTTTTACCCGCGGCTTCGCTCGCTTTAATGTATATTTTATCCTTACATTCCTATACTTTGGGTAAAGAATTATTCCTATGTCCTATTTTGTTCATCTGACAACGTGAATGCAAAATTTCATGACGATCGGTCGAGTAGTTAAGGCTTGATAGCGTAACAAACAAACTTACATTTATAATATTAGTAAATATTTGTACATACATATATCACATACATTTGACATATCCTACGCTTAACCAGCCTCGACGAATACTTACCATAGAAATGCTTCGGGCCCAAGTTGAATCTTGCAACTCCGCCTACTTTCATTGTAAAATAGGTCACTGACTTAAATAGTTGCCATAGTTCTGAAATAAAGTAATCATACTAAATTATTATTCTCTGTATATAAACTTCTTATTTGCGGGTAATTATGTAAAAGTCCTGATCTAATTTGACACTACCGTTGGTATGCATGACAATTGGAAGAAGGCATTGTGAACTTCTAGCAGCGTATTAATATATATATATATATATTATATATATTTGTATATATTTTATTTAGATTATATAATATGTTTATATTATATATTTAGATTATACAATATTTATATATTATGTAATATACAGGTTGTCCGGTAATTAATGGATAATCTGGAAATGTCTTATAGCGGAACTGATGACCGTTCAGAAAAAAATATGAAAAAAATCTATCCTAACTACTACCTGAGGTATGTGTTTTTTTTTAATTACCATGTATAACTTTCTTGTATACTACGACCATAAATGAATGAAATCCATCGGTATTTTGTTGTTTTATTATTAAACACCAATTATACTAATAGATATACAGTCAAAAGTATGCTATGCTATTATAGCTTGCACATTTTAAGATATTTTTTTTAGGTTTTTTTTCTGAACGGCCTTCAGTTCTACTATAAGACATTTCAAGGTTATCCATTAATTACCGAACACCCTGTATAGGTAATTACTATACTGATATTCTTTATCATATTTACATATAAGTTTCGCGTTACTGTATGCACCACCTACTTCTTTTTATCTCTCCATCACCCTAAGGTCGACTGGTAGATAATGCTCTTGGCATTATGTCCGCCATTATACTATTTTGTGTATAAAGTGTTTTAAATAAATAAATAAAATAAATAACATGATACACAAACTTTTAAGCTAAATCTAGCTTAAAACAATTTCAATTTCGTGCAGTCGTTTTTGGGTGATGCGCATACAAACATACAGAAAAATTAAAATTCGATAAATAATCGTTTTGGCTCCTATTATATAGTTCTTATAATTCTTCCTATTATATTGCATACATTTTTCTTAAATGTCTCCTATGTCCAGTTAACAAACATTGACCAGTTACAATTTAATAGATATGTGTATATATTTTATTGAAAAAGAAAGACATCCAATAAAATATCTCGGCAGCGGCACCCCTTAAAATGTCTAACCTAACAAAATATTTTATCTTTTGTATATATAAAAACTAGATGATCCGGTGAACTTCATATTACTTACATATTGTGTAAATATTTTTTTTTATTCGTCTCCCTTTAATCTTGATAAAGCACCGCTTTGAACTCTGTGTTTGTGATCAGTCTATCCTAATCAAACTTTTAACTTCAATTCAATGATATCAATAATACTGGCTGTATCTTATACGGTTTGAATTACGTTTGGTTAATAAATGAAACTTGCTTACAATTTAAATGAATTTAATTTATTTTATGTACATGAAATATTAAAAGCAGCAATAGCCTAGGGGCAAACTGCTGGACTGCCACGCAAAGTTTATGTGCGTATTAAATATTTAACTATCGTTCGTTTTACCGGTTAAAGAAAACATCGTGAAGAAACCTGCATGTCTGAGAGTTCTCCATAATGTTAGATAGAAGATATGTGATGTCTGCCAACCCGCACTGGGCCAGCGTGGTGGACTATGGCTTAACCCTTCTCACACCGAGAAGAGGCACGGGCCCAGCAGTGGGACAGTTTAATACAGGGATATCATGACCCGGTAAACTTCAAATCATTTACAATCCCAATATCTACACATGTAAAAAATTGCTTATCATGAGTCATTTTGCAGATTCATAATACGATCTGATTCTCGCCAAAGGCAAAAAAATGTGAAACATTTTTGCAGTCCCTCCGGGATGATCAAGGAAGTAAATTCCAATAGTTCTATTAGTCAGACTTTTTTCAAACTTTAAATCCCACACTATAAACAATAATGAAAAGCATTTTTTTTATTGTAATTGATACTAAATTCACTCGGTCATCTAATTTGCTAAAAAGTAAGTTCAGTTATCATGTTGTGTACCATTAATCAACCTCAACTATGCAATGGAACGAGACTGGCTGTGAAAAAGCTAATAAATAACATCGGGGCAAAGATTCACAAGCGATAATTCAAAGAAGAGGATGTTTTGATGCAGCGTATACCGATACTTTCAAAGGATTTGCCATCCAATTTTAACTTGGAATTTCACTGTTTTACGCATGAACAACGATATGTCACGTGTAGTCTTCTGGGTACACTACCAGTCGACTGTGATGCGGAGGAATTATATGACGCCTATTAAAGGATTTTAGTTTTCTTTTTTATTTCTGTTTTATAATATTTCAGGTAAAATTTAGTTTTATAGAATTGTGTTTATCTTAGTATTCAAATAAATCTCCATTTAATGGTAAAAAAAGAAACAAAAAACAGAGTAACAGAAAGCTTTACATTGATTTATTGTATTTATATTTAAGGTACATAAAATAAATTAAATTATTTTAATACCTAAACGTAAATCAAGCTGGATAAGTTATAGCTAGTATTACTGATGTGATTGAATTGAAGTTAGAAGGTTGATTAAGATAGACTCAGCAAAAGTCACAAATATAGAATTCAAATCGGTCAAGCCATTATTAAATTTTAGCGACACTAATGAAAAGCAATTTTTTATACCCATGATACCCATAGATAGTTCACCTGGTCATCTAGTATCTTATAAACGCAGAAATATTTTACCGCGGCATACATATATTGTCTTACGCGTATAACTATATGCTAAAAAAATTGGTATAAACTATGGGAATATCGGGTTATTCCCAAAGAAGTAATTAGATTTGTATTATACCTACAATAATTGCCAGCTATGGTTTTAAAACCCACGTAATAGGGGGCAAATCTATTGACATTTAGCGACATACCGGTACACTCCCTGTGCTGCTTCTTAAATAACTCGACAGAAAAACCAAGTAACAATTTACTCCAGGGAATCGGACAAGAGACCTCTGCTTTCCTCTTCAGGGATATCGTTACCATAATTATAGGTTTGGCTCTTGATCTTGTATGAATATAAAAACAATAATATTCTAACTCACCAACATAATTTACAAAAAACAAGTGCGCGTGTCCCAAGAGTGGTAAAGCTCCCGGAAACATAGGAGGCTCTTTCTCTCTTTTCTTCCGCTTCAAACTCCACCATAGTGTAAATATTAAAACACATGACACCCAAAATAGAATATACATACTGCCAACTACGTCTTATTCCCTCGATAACTACAAAACAAGTGACAAATTAGTCTTATCTGTATGGAATTCTTTCTGACTATTTATCTTATAGATTGTTGATTCTTATTTCGTGGCCAATGGATCTAATTTTACAAGGTCTACATTTTGCTTTAGTAATCTATACTAATACTACAGAGGAAAGTTTTGTAATTTTGTAAGTGTGTATTTGTGTTTGGACTAAACTGCCTCCGTAACGCAGCGGTAGTGAATGTAACTGCTGTGCATGAGGTCTCGGGTCCGAATCCCGGGTCGGCCAGCAGAAAGTTATTGGGTTTTTCTGTTAAGAAATCTCAATACGAGCTCAGAGTTAGGAAGTTGACGGTGTTAGACACTCCCGTGCCTCGGATAGCACGTAAAGCCGTTGGTCCTATGCCTGATCTCTCTTCGGTCGTGTAGGATTATCCGTCCCATCAGATCTTGAGGGTTAGGGAACAGAGAGTGCAAATGTGTTTGCGCATATATTTGTGCACTATAATATATCCTGCGCTGATAGCCAGTCTCCATTAAGATTGGCCGCTGTGACTGAAATTTGGTCTGGACGACATTATTATTCAAAGCCAAAATCAAAACAATTTATTCATATTGTTACTTTGTGACCTAATCACAAAGTAACACATATGAACGTCAAAATATATAGATTAGTGAGTTTACTAAGTTACTTATTATAATTATTTGTGTATGGACGAAATACGCTTTAAACCTACTGGACCGATTAAAAACGTGGACAGTCGAGGGCTTACCATCAGACGGAGAGGATAATAAAAGGAAAACTCAAGAACTGCTTGACCGATTTTAGTCATAAATTTACCATTTGAAAGTTACTTTTCCCAGAAGTAACATTAGGCTTTATGTATAGCCTCAAGCTACGGGCCACGGGAGCGGGGCAATAATAAATAAATAATAAGCAATTACTGGTAACGTATGATTACAGCATGACTATCTTCTATCATGAGGTGAAATTTTTTACATATATTGATTTATATATATATATATATATATGACCAAAGGTGTGGGTAGGAATGGATGTGTTACACCCACATTTCCCTGGCTTTGGTTTAGGCTCCACGCATTGGAGAGCGAGCCAATTCCCGTTTACTAAGAATTTCAGGAGAGAAAAAATTATTTCTCCATTAGAAAGCTGTATTATCACCGAGTAACAAAAGTTATATTTTAAAAAAAGGTACCATTACAAAGGTTTTTTTTTAACTTGTTTGAATTCTTTGACCCATTTCTCTGCGCGGAAAAGGAGCGGAGAGGTTACCCGGAATAAGATGGAATGTCCCGGTTACTACCAACTAATCCTACTACGGTGTGCCAACTTGAATGGTGGATGAGTCGCTGGAACTGAAACTACATCAGCGATCCACCCAGCAGTGCCTAACGCTGGCAAGAAATGCCTGCAGATGACGACTCCTGTGTGACGCCCCGGCACGAGAAACGTCACTGCGACTCAATGGCTAGCGGACGGGAGATGCCCGTTCTTCCGCTCGCGGTCCTTGTTATGGCGGCATCAGCGCGCGTGCTCCAGCCGGTCCGCCGGTGGTGGTTCGGATCCGTAAGGTTATTTTCCTTACAGATCCGCTCCGCCGCCTGATAATGTCCTCGCAGAAGGACACGGCAGCTATTCAGTTCCACTCGCTGTCAACCATGGCTTTGATCACGGCCGGCAGCATGAGGTCGACTTCCACAACGTCGACGAGTTCACGGCGCTGCCCTGCCCAGGCAGGCCATGCCTCAAGCGTGTGTTGCAGCGTGTCCTCAATATACTCGCAGTGGTGGCATATGGGACTCAGTTCCCTGCTTGCGACCGTGTGGAGGTACTTGCTAAAGCAACCGTGCCCTGACAACACCTGCATTAGTTGGAAGGAAAGAGTCCCATGCTGCCGCTCACCGCTCTAACACCGGCTGGAGGGCCCTAATGGTGCTGAATCCGGCCAAGGGCCTCTCTTAACCTGCGCCGCGCGTTCCATTTCAAAAATACGATCTGGCGGGCTCGGTTCCGTGTGTCAGTTAAAACCTCCGGGTGGGGACGAACACCCATCTCCTCCCGTACCGACGACATCACTTTAAATGCTTCGAAGCCGCGGGCAAAAGCTAGTTAAAATATAAACAATGTTCGAGGAATAATATTGTAAATGTTAATATAAAAGAATTGATAAGCTAAGCTCGAATCACACATTTCATTATTAGTAAATTAACAACAACGCTATCTAATAATAGACTTATATATATGTAGTACTATGATATAAAATCAAAATATTCAGTTGATTGTACAATGATTTGATGTCCAGTTATTTTACTATAGACATTTTTAGCACATTATAATATCAGTCCTGTATAAAACCCGTCCCACTGCTGGGCACGGACCTCTTTTCAGTGTAAGAAGTATATGTATGTAGTCTGTAGTTCATCACGCTAGTACAGTGCGGGTTGGCAGACTTTACATATCTTCGAAAGCATTATGGAGAACTCTCAGATATACAGTACAGGTTTCTTCTCAATGTTTGCCGTTAAAGCGAGTGATGTTTTTATCAGTTACTAGGTGACCCGGTGACCTTCGTACCACTTACAATTAATGACTTTTATTGTAAGTGATACGAAGTTATAGATACATACGTAAGAATAGATACATTTATCTATACACATAACGAATTATTATATATATTATTATAATTAGTCTCGCGCTGAAACTTTATTTTGGCCGGTCCGATTTGAATTCTGTGTTTGTGACTTTTGCCCATCATCTCAGTCAGACTTTTGTCTTTTATCAGTTGTAGTCTATCTTAATCAACCTTCTGACTTCAATTCAATGAATTTCTTTTCGATGTAAAATTAAATTTGCTTTCAATTTAAATGAATTTAATGTCCTTTATGTACATGAAATATAAATAAAGTAACTCAATGTAAAGCTTTCTGATCTACGAACTATGGTCTGTTATGCGGTGCGTAAATGTAATGCAATGAAATTACCAGTTAAATCCGAAAACTTCCAACGATGGCCCTTGTGATTTAATTATGGTCATCGCAAAGAAATTGTAGTCACTTGAAATCGAATGGCAAATCCGATGAAATGATCGGTATACGCGGCGTCGAAACATCCTCTCGCTAGCCTTTTCACAGCCAATCTCGTTCTATTGCATAGTCTTCGAGGTTGATTAATGTTACGCAACATGATAACTGAACTTACTTTAATAGCAAATTGTGAGGTGTTAGTCCAGGCAATTCTATTTAGACTAATTAAAATCACACTTATGTTCCTTCAGTTGCGCTTTGCTTTATAAGACCACGGGTTTCCTCCAGGATTGCTCAACAATCCGGAAGGAAACCCGGAAAGCCTTAGCAGAAACTGGTCCTTACACTAGCAGGTCCGACTCATATCCTGAGATTTACCATTACGCTTGATTTACTTGTCACTCTGTATACTACACGCGTCAATTTAAGGTGAAAGTGGCACTGGATGGAACGTGGATCCGCCATCGAGAGTTCGCGTCATAGTATGCTATTTAATTTCGCTCACATATATTTTGTTCGAAATAAGAAAAGAAAAGGAAACTGTTCACGCACTCCACTTCCAATGGCTTGCACCTAAGTATCAACGTATATACCTTTCCACTTATTGTGCGTCCTTAGTTTTATATTCTCAGTTACAAATGGGCTCGTATAATTCTTTTATGGTCCTCCAAATTTGCTCTTTTCAATGCTTTATTTCCGGGTATTTCTAGTATTATCCCGATTCATTCATTAATTCTTTGTCGTAAAATATCGGCATTGTGATTCTGACGGCGAATTGGATATTTTATCGATATTCGATAATAGAAAGTAATACATCGAAGGAATGGTGCAGCAGTAAAGTCAGTTTAGTCAATAGATGATTTTTAACATTTTTCTCGCTATGGAAAAGATATCCTGTGCGCGAGGGACTTTACAAATTTGTGTGATCCTCAAATGATTGTTCTGAGTCTGGGTGTTTTTTGAGTCCGTTGTTTGAATGTATGTAAAGTCCTCCGCAACACATGAATTAAAGCTAGGGCGATGAATAAAATTAACAGAAACAAACTTCACCCAGATAACCTCAAATTATTACAAAATATGATTGTTTAATTACAGAAATAATTGTCTCAATTACGAGGCGACCGCTTGCCCAATGTGCCAACCATGCAATGCAAATGTTAAGAACATATACACAAGTATATGTTCTTAACATTTGTTTGAAATAAAATTAAGAATAGCGATAAGCTAATTAGTAGTAGTTTGACTGCCACGCAGAAGATTTTTATACTAATAATGTACTTCAGATAAAATTTTGGTCCTGGCCGACAATCTTGACAGAGATTAGCCTAAGAGCTAATCTGGCTCAAGTTTGTGTGCAAACACAAGTGCACTTTCTATTCTCCTACTCTCATAGTCTGATGGGCTGGCAAACCGACACAACCGGAAATCAGGCGCAGGATCAACGTCGACTGTCTATATTCGGGTTGCTTAACGTAATAGACTTACCTTCCATTACGTAGGACCTAAAACTATAGCTGGAGAAACGTGGGTGTAATGCACCTCTCCTTAACCCTTGGGTATATAGGCGAGAGACTATAATATATAAATAATAATAATTATAATTTATTGTTCCAAATAGCCACAATACAATAACATAAATATGTACAATAAAAACAATTTTTGTATAGAACTGTTGCATTGCACTCTGGTACCCAAGATAAGATTAAAATTGTGTTACGGGTACCAGCGCTCTCACAAAGGATTTCCCATTTTTGTTCATCGAACGTAGCAGCATGCAATTGGGACTACTTACATAAAATAGTTATGTGCGAGTACGCGCGCGTACGTGTTTGTGTTCACATGTGTTATGGGTGTGTGTGTTTGTACGTGTATGCTTGCGTGCATGTGTGTGTGCGTGTGTGTGTATGTATGTGTGTATGTGTGTGTGTGTTTGTGTTTGTGTTTGTGTGCGTATGTGTGTGTGTGCGTCTGTATGGGTGTACGTATATGTACAATAGATGGTGATCCTTTACCTACAAGATAGATAAGGTTAATAAGTCTTCAGTCTCAGTGTAGTTTTTGGTTAGAACCCACTTGATTACAGCAGATTTACAGGAGTATTTGCATAGAAGATATATATTGCAAGCTTTGCAACTATGTATGTATATGTCGAAGCGTCAAGAAAATAATAATTGAAATGCAATTTATTTCTGTAAGTGAAATTTATTAAAGCGCCCTCTATTGATTTGTTTCGGAACGTCAAGTGTTAGCTTGAGCGAGGTCGCCACAGGGCCGAATTGTCAGTTGAAGTGGTTGAATGGTTGTTAGCGTCATATTGGCAATATATAAGCGCCGGAGACGTGTGCGCGGACGCATTCGTTACCGATTAAATTAGTGATAATCAAAGACCACCTCTATTGTTTCATTTCCTCTGTATTTGCCTGTCATTAGTATATGCACGGGGTATAATACCACGCCTATACTTTGACGCTTCATCACGTCAAAAGCGAGTTCCCTGTATTAAACTGTCTCACCACTAGGCATGGACCTCTTCACAGTGTGAGAAGGCTTAGGCTATCTATCACGCTGGCCCAGTGCGGGTTGACAGACTTCAAATGCTTTCAGGAACATTATGGTGTACTCTCGGACATGCAGGTTTCCTCGCAATGTTTTTCCTTCACCGTTAAAGCAAGCGATAACTAACTATTTAATACGCATATAATTTATTATACAATTATGTATTTATAAACATAAATAATCATAAAACTTGTAAATAGGTGTTTTCGTGCAATATATGTAGATAGATTAATAGTGGAAACAATTTTGCTTTTATAGAAGAACATCTTTGAAGATAAAATAGAAAGGAGGGCTGGGCTGTGTTAGAAGATAATATGTAAATTTCCAAGCCTGGCGCTTTCACTTACTTTGTGGCCGTAACACTATTTTTATACATTTTAGTCGAACCCGTTTCCATCAATCATATGATGTGATATTTCGTTTTAGGCACATTTAACTACGAGCTAGATGTGGCATTTATTCGAAGACAAGCGATATTCTGATGATTTTACTGTTAAGAGAGCGCTTTTATATCCGCGACTATGAGGAATAGCCTTGTCACTGTTACTGCGCCGAGTGGGCTTGATGACTTTGACTAGGACAAAAGTTTATCCTCAATTTTCATAAGACGAGACTCATTATAAAAAAACCTTTTTATATTATAATACTGGTTTGAGCAGCAGAAGTTACTGCTGGCATGGTTCTTCGGTTCAAAATTAACAGTAGCTGCACGGGGTCTACAACTATGCCCGGGAAACGGCAAAAGCCTCCTCCCCCCTTAATAAAGGGGGGGGGGAGGCTTTTGCCGTTTCCCGGGCATATATTATAATACTGGTTTGTGCAGCAGGAGTTACTGCTGGCATGGTTCTTCGGTTCGAAATTAACAGTAGCTGCACGGGGTCTACAACTATGCCCGGGAAACGGCAAAAGCCCCTCCCTTTTAATTAAGGAGGAGGCTTTTAGGAAGCTCGTAATTACAAGCATCCATAGCTACCTAACCCTTTAAGGATATAAAACTGAGGCTTTGCATGTTTATATTCTTATAAGAACTAAGCAAATTAATTCTCAATACCGTTCTTATAACAAAAACATCTGTAAATAAACAAAATCCATCTGCATTTGCAAAATAACTAGAATTCTATTGTGTCGCGCTCGACTTTTCTGCACTACAGCAAACTGGTACTAACAATAGATTTCGTTGCATTGTATCGGCACTACGTGCAGCCACGTGAAGTAACGTGCCAATAACTTATTGGATTCTAAGAAAATCATCCAATAAAATTCAAAATTGAAAATACGCAGGTGATTTTTGGTTTAAGAGTAATTTTAGATTTAGAAAATGTTTCAAATGTTCAGCTTATATTTTTTAATAGTTGCAATGCGTATTGTTGACCTATATGCGGCTTAAGTAGTCCCAGTATAGTGACCCACCCACTATTCAAGACAGCGTATTAGCACACCGTGGTAGAGTTAGTTGGTAGGACCCGGAACTTACCAAACCGTACCTTTTCTGGAACTTGTGCTAATAAAAGAACTATTTCGAGGAATAGCTTTATCCAAACACAAAATATGCTTCGACACGACTTTCAATTATATGCAAAGCATCCTTACTCAAAAAAGTATGGCAATAAACGTGGTTCGCAATGGCAGCTATTGCTAGCAATCCGTACGACTCTTATAATATTACATATGAGATTATAAAACATTTCAAATGATTTATAATCTTAAACAACTATTTGATTTGTGTGCCTACAAAAATCCAAATGAAATAAAATTTAAAATTAATCGCTGAAATTAAGGTATTGTACACGGACTTTTTATTTTCCATAAATAATGGTAAGCAGCGATGGCCTAGTGAAAAACCATTTGACTGCCAAGCAGAGGTTTCTAGTTCGATCGCAAAGTATACAACTCTGCGTTTGAAAGTTACATGCGTATAAATTAGTTAAGTATCGTAAGCATAATATACACACAAATTATTTACAAGTAATACAAACTAAAGAGAAAAATAAATCTTCAAAATTAAAAAGCGTCATAATATTCCTCCGCATCGTCGTCAATTGGCAACTTGCCCAGAAGACTGGCAGCATTGCCACATTGAATGGCAATACTTATTCTTTGTGCTAAGAAAATAACATATAGTGCCTCTGGTCACACGAAGCATCGATTAGCCACTTAGCTAAGTCTCTATAAACAGACCTAGCTCTTAGACCCAATATTGGACATAATTATTTAATTATGTCATTTCAAAATTGAATATTTAATAAGTATCGTTTACTTTAAATGAAATAAACATCGTGAGGCATTCTACATATTCAAGAGTTCGCCATTATGGTCTCGAAGATGTGTGAAGTTAAGCCATCGCATATCGGGCAAGCACGCAGCGTAGTGGGCTATGTGCTGAACATTATTATATTCAAGTCCGTGCCCGGCAGTGGAACAGTTTATATACAGGGCTGACATATGAAATTGTTAATGGTAATGCGTTTTGAATCAAAAGTTTATGAGGCTTGAAAGTATTATTTTTTTATCTTACACTATTTAAATACTGTCTTGAAAAGTTTTATGCGCAGTCCAGTGACTGCTAGCTCCAAGTTGGTCCAACCATCAATCACTTGCAGAAAACGTTAACACAGCGAGATCGCGGTTTGCCTTCATTTGCGTCATGGCAAAACAAGCCACATTAAAGTTGTTTATCTTTATAGTGAGAAGCAAACTAAGTAAAGGACATGATAGTACAGTGAATAAAATGATATTGTAGGAAGACAGGATAGCTTTTGAATATTGGTTTCGTCTGTTTATATAGAATAACTTTAAACCACTTTTAGGGATATTAGGTATACAAGCTTAAACCTTGTGCACTTTGACTTTATTTCAAGTTCATACAATTATTACTTGCATACCTTACAGACGTTATCCTCATGGTGTTAAAACTTAGAAGAAAACCGTTGAATTATAACGTAATCAAATTACATAGATTACCATGTTGGGTTTCTATAAGATAACTAAGTGATATTCAATTTAGTTGTATTATACTCTGAAAGTTGCATGTGACAACCGCTAGATGACGGGGAAATCAGTTTTTGAAAATTTCACTTATTACCAATTTTTAATTATCGTAACAATTTTTAGCTTTTAATACATAAAACTATTATCAGACAATAGTTTTTTTTTTAAAACGAAGTACTAATGTTATCGCGTACCATATTTAATTAATGTTATTTATTTACGAACGATTCGGACCTGTCACATAGATAAAGCTGTTGTCAAATTTGACATTTTATCATTCCAATAATCTCTCTTGATTATTATACTCAAGACCTTGTTTTATTTTTTACAATTCCATACTTGCCCTGATCTTGGTTTTCATTTTTAAGTGAATGTACAGGCTAGCGAATTTTATAGTTAAGTATACACATACTTAACTATAAACTTCGCTAGCCTGAAAATTCACATAATTATAATCACTACATCATTAAAATAGAGATATATATATATATATACCAACCCACGCATAGGTATGTATTTGAAAAAGTTGCTTGAACCGAACGCCAGTTAGCGCTAGTATCGCCAATGCATTGAGTGACGTCTCTATCTTCCTCTAAACAAATGTACTCTATGGTTGTCTTACCCGAACGTTGCAACGCGATGGCAGCGCCATCTACCGGATCCAATTGTAATGTCATCCAGAGACGCCGTCAATCCGACAAAAAATATCATGATCGATCCAGCCGTTTAGGAGTTCAATGATATACACACGATCTAAAGAATAATATATATAAAGGTATTACTTTTGAGAAATTACTATTTGAACCCTTTTTACCATCAATTTTCTAAACATAAATTTAGCATGTTTTCTAGCTGCACGAAAATATTTGAAATATGCCGATGATACTAAACTATTTTCTAAACTTCTAACAATTTCATATTCGAAAAATAAGTTATAATTATCCAATTTCGTCTGAAGAATGTTGGCAACATTGTAGAGGTTGAATCTTGTAGCTTTATCGGATACTTTTGTACTCGAAATGGATACATTCTTAAGAAAGAAAACTTACCTAATTATCTGACCCTAAAAGTCTTGCAAACTTTCTATTTATGATTTTTTAAATATGCATTTTATAGTATTTTTAAGTAATTACTGTATTTTACAAATAGTATTATAGTCGCGAAAAAGCGTATATATTTTTCATTATAAGATTAGTAGTTCGCTAAATCAAGCATTTCTGTAAATCAAAGAAAAGAAAAGATAATTATTGACATATTACTTTTACTTCAGGAAACAAGTGATAGTGAAGTGTGATATGCAGTGTTTCGTTGAGCTCTATGTTCAAATCGATAGAAAGGAAATAAAAACACTAGTTTAATTTTAACATATAATTATTATTACTATCACTACATATTATAAAACAAAGTGCCCTGCCGCATCTGTCTGTCTGTTTGCGATAAACTAAAACAAGTGTGAAACGGTAATAATAATAATATATTCTACCACATACATACAACACCATCTAGCCCAAACTAAGCAGAGCTTGTACTATGGGTACTAGACAATGGATAAAAATACATATATACTTTTGTTTTACAAATTCATACATATTATAGATAGAAACACCCACACAAATGTTTGACTTGTGCGGGAATCGAACCCGCGACCTCAGGCGTGGTAGTCGGTTACACTAACCACTACGCCATCGAGGCCGACGACGAATGAATTGACGTAAATCTAAGAGTTCGAAAAATTGTATCACGTGACGTGTTGAGGTCAGAGGACATAGTCATTTCGGAGTATATCGACTATGCTGAGTCGAAGGGCGTTGACCGCGAGTCTCTAGCTCTTACGGTTCTTGAGTTGAAAGTTGTATAACAGACAGACGGACAAAGCTGTTGTATAAGAGTTTTATCGAACTCTAAAACGCGACTTCTGACAATTTCACCAATAGACAGTGTGATTCATGACGAAGGTTTAAGTGTAGTATCCATGCAAAGCTGTGGCGTTTCACTGGTTCTAATAATAATAAAATAAGTGCAAGTTTGTGAAAATCAGGCACAAACCGCTGAACAAATTCGGATTAGCCTTAGCACACAGATAAACTACATTCTAGATTTATATAATCATTCATTTAAATAATTAATATTTATGTATATTATGTTTTGCTACAGATGTTTTACCGTTCTCGTTTTAATCGGCGTAGTAATTAAAACGTAAAGAGAAGATTTATTTTTATAAAGCCCATTGAAAAGTTTTACCTCGAGAAAAACCAAAATAAAATGTGTTTTCAGCAAATATACAGAGTGTTAATTCTGTGAAGTTAAAGCTCCGAAATCGGACGGGGTTGGTCTACTGATTAGGGTTGGCACGTCAAACTTCATTTTTAATTTGACACTAGATAATTAAAATGTTTAGCTACGAACTACTTACATAGTTTTTAATTATATACTTATGCTTAAACCTGTAATCTGCCTAAAGTATATACACCCACATTTTACAAGAATATGTTTTTCAACTCTCACATACTAGAGAGTCAATTGCTGTGTACTTAGAATTTCGTTACAGAAATCTCTAATAATACCGCACCGACCTGTGAATCAAACCCAAGACAGTTGCATTAACTACCAATGCACCACCGAGGCAATCGCTTCTAGAATTCAAATCTATTAAATAATAATTGTTTGTATATTTATTTAGTAACTTGCACATCTAGTAGTTACAATATTAATTATTTTTCTAGTTGTAATGATTAAATGCTTAATGCTATTAAATACTTTAATAGCATTAAGCATTTAATCACTACAGCATACACATTTTTTGGGGTTCACATCATGCACCATTACAATAATCTAAGAAGAAGAGGTAATACGTATTCGACTGAGTTGAGCTAGGTTTCAAATTACAAAATCAAAGTCGATTTAGCTACGGACAGTTATATCGTGACATATTTTCCATAGAATAATATATTGTGTCAAAAATTTACTGTTTATAGATAAAAAGATAGGTACAATAGCAGCAGCGACGCGCATCTCTGACTTTTCGAAGTTATGTACGAATTAAATAGTTAATTATCGCTCGCTTTAATTGTGACAAACCTGCACGTCTAAAAGTTTTCCTTAATGTTCTCGAACATATATGAAGTCTGCCAACCAGCATTGGGCCAGCGTGGTGAATTATGGCCTAACCCTTCTCACATTGAAAAGAGGCCCGTGCCCAACAGTTTAATACAAGGCTGATATTATATTGTAGATAAAACGATTAGTTTTTCAAATCTGGGCAAAAGACTAAATTATATTAATTAGTTAATGCCCTTTAGCATCGTTGGTTGAAATACGCGTGACACCCTTACGAGTAATCGAAATCCAACTTGGCGACGACTGGGTAGAAAGTTTTTCTTTCCAAAGGAGATAAGTTAAATTGATATTTCACTGTGGAGTTAAAGCGATTTCTTAAAAACCTCCATTCTCTTGGTGTTTGTTAATGCAATTTGTACAATTCACGATTCTAGAATCAATCTTTTAAAATTTCTTATTAAATTTGAGATTGTCTTCTGTTTACGCGAATGTTATTCATTGAAATTAAACTACTACATACGGATTTTATCGCGTTGTTTATTTAGCACTGTATTACAAAATTTTGAAAATATTACACTACTACTACTATTGATTTTATTTAACTAATTTATAAGCTAATAAAATTATTTAAACTATTAAATCTATTTATTTTTGGTTTACACTTTCCCCGACGTTTCGGTTACTTTTCAGCAGCCATGGTCACGGGGAGAGCTTATAAATTAGTAAAATAAAATCAATAGTAGTAGTAGTGTAATACATATTTTCAAAATTTTGTAATACAGTGCTAAATAAACAACGCGATAAAATCCGTATATTATAGTAGTTTAATTTCAATAAATTTGAGATGTCTGTTTAACATTGCAGTAGTTTAATTTATAATGTCAAAGTGTTGTGAATGAGACAAGCCTATAACAGAGTAGTTGATTTACATTTTTAAGTTAGATAATTTTTGAAATCTGTTCTATATTAAATAAGATACAAACGTTTCAAATCTGTAAGAAAAAGGGCGGAAGTTGTCTTTAAACAAAACAAAGATGAGTTTTGCAACCACAAATGTATGTCCGTCGAATTTTATGTATAAAAATTTCTTGTAGAGTCATTATATTGTAAATTGGATAACACTCAGAAGTCTATGTTATACACTATAATCTACATATATAAAATTTTCGAGTCACGAGGTGTTTGTGGCTGCACTCCTCCGAAATGGCTCGACCGATTTTTATGACATCTTTTATGCATTTTTGGTAGAAATGCTAGAGGTCGTAAAATATTGTATTTCATACCGCTAAGAAATAATTTATATGGTAGAACAAAGTTTACCGGGTCAGCTAATAACGGTGTAGATTAATAATACACATATTAATCCTTTGATTTTAATTATTGTATAGTAATGTATACTATAGAAGTCAAGTGCATAGCCAGGCCTATTACACCTTAAGAAGAGAATTCAAAAATTACCTTCATTTTTCCAGTTAGTTTGATTTGACAATTTCAGCGTTATAATTTTATTATGCTGTTTTCGAATAATAATAGCTTACTATATATTTTTTCCATGTATGAAACAAATAAATAGAACAATACTAACATAATTTATAAATGTATGAATAGCGCCTGGTACCTGAAAGGATGACCAACACAAAAATTTGTTAACAGATGGTCAATACTTTAAAATGGACTTATTATAAGTAAAAGATGTACCCACATTTAGCCAGCCATGATTTTAGATTCTACGTAATATGAGGCAAGGCTATCCCCATCTCCGGGCTAGTTAAAGATTTCGTTGACATTTTGGACAAAAATACCTAATAATTCTTGACCCAGGAATTAAACCCACGCTCATGCACAGCAGTCGCATTCTCTATCGTCGCTGGTTGAGACAGTAAAATTTACTCAAAAGAACGGCATTCATGTCATCAAAGGCACTTAGAATATAACCAGTTAACAATCAGAGTTCTAAAGGTCAGTCTCTCGAAACTAAATGGTAACTAACGATCATCCCTATAAAACTAAACCCTCTAACAGCCCAACTTTTTTAATCTATCCTGTTACGTCCTACACGATTTCAATTTACTAGCATTTTGACCTCTATAATTGCACGTTAAGACTCAAATTTGCCTGAGTGAATGCATTAAGTAAATTGGCAAACGAAGTTCTGAATTTCGGAATCAGCAGCCGTAATTCTCAGGATATCTGAGAAGGCATAGCGAATTTGTGGTGAAGTGAAATCGATTATAAACCATTTATTTATAGGTATGCTAATAGATTTAGTACCTTGTGCGGTTTTGATAAAGATGGACGGTAAAATGGTTTATTTTGGTCACCTCGCTCGACACTATGCCGCGACCTGTGTTCGTTGATTCCACCAAGAGACAAAAAATTATATGGGCGCAATTAGATGTTCTCACTCTGATTATTCTTTGTGTTCTCTATATGTTTAGTGCGGGCAATGTCTTAAAATAATTATGTAAATACGTCATGTTATACCGAATGACACAATCTTAATGCAAGAAATTTATTGGTACAATGAAAAGCTGAATTAATTGAGCACATGCAAGTTATTTTAATTAGCCGTACGATTTGTACAAGCTATTACCCATTCGTACACACAAAAAGGTAAACTATTCTTTCGGAGATCAAGTGATATCCTTAATAAAAGAAGTAATAATTCTTAATATATAATATCAATATCGGATAAGCGATTATACAAGGATCATGAAACTTACTCTCGCATATATAACATGCCATTGTAACTTTTTTGTATGTAGAGGTGCCAGAATCTATTTATAGACATTTTGGTAGTACAGACACAATCTTTTTCCTTTAGATAACAAGCCTACATCACGTCATCAATAAATTCTGGTAGAACGATGACTTAAATTTTCGCAGCCCAAATATACCACGTTCTTGGAATAAAAAACAATGTAAATCCAACATCAAAATTCAAACACAAGTCCAATCGTTACATTCTTTCATCACATAATCCGATTCATCTCGTGCCCCAGAATTTCCATATTTCCAAAGGTTTCCTGCAGCAATTCTTGTAAGAAATATGTGATAATCCCTCATCGGATATTAGGTGCTGAGATTGGGACGGTACGAGACAGACATGTCCTAAAATTGTGTTTCGCTTCGGAAACGACGATAATAACGAATAATGTCATTCGACATAATTTCCGACACGGCTTAAAATTTGTATGCCACTCACACCGAACATATATTTCAGCTAACATATTTTAATTAACCATGTTTTTTGTTAATACATGTTTGAATGGAATGATTCAGTGTTTAATTTTGCTTTTATTTCGTAAAGATAGGCACCACTTTCTTTCTTTGTTTAGTTTGACAAAACATGCTGGCTTTGGAATGAAATTCTTGCCTCGAGAAAACCGACATCACATCATATTTATTTAAAAGACCAATATTAAAAGGCCGGTTCCAAACACAAATTTTATTTGTTATGATAATTTAATCTCGTATTTTGCAGGGCTAATCGTGTGTTACATAATCGTAATGTTTAAATAGGCATTTAATTAAGTAACTTGTAGGAATTTAATTTATAATTAAATGCCTACAAGTTACGATCAAGCTTCTTTCTAACCTTAAATACGAATACGACTTCTCTTTCATATAACTTTCCCGAAATATTAGAAGTATCTAAGTATGCTATAGGAAATCTAAAACGATATCAAATACCCATACAAATTAATGTAAAAGTATTTGCACGTGGTTTCAATTTCGTTAACAATATATAATAATTTTACGAAATTAGCAAGTTTGGGATTAAATTTAGTCGGATTTATTGAAAATGGTATTTTTTTAATATTACCTCAAAGTTTTAAATTAATACGACTATTCTAATGATTTTATCGATAAATCTCTGAATCTCAAATCAGAGGTAAAAGTTGAAAGCCCTTTTTCCAATGCCTACATTATATGATATATGTATGAAACATGTGTACAAAATATGAATTTTATTACGCATTGACACCTCAGTCAAAAAGTCAGTTTCTCCTATGTAACATGTTGTTATCTGAATGGTTTTCGTGTTGTAGGTCAGTACCTATCAGTATAGAAGATAATCCCACTTAATATTATAGACCCAAGTTTGTTTGTTTGTTAAACTTTCGCGCTAAACTACTTGACCGATCATCATGAAAATTCACGTTGTCAGAGAAGGACATAGTGTACCTTTCATCCAGAAAAATTACGAATTAACGAATTTGCAAATAAAAATTAGTATTCAAATAAAATAAGGTGGATGTGAATTGTATGCCTGACGAGATCTACTTAGACCCGAATAATCACAAACCATTCCACGAATATAGCAGCGATAGCCTAGTGGGAAAACGTTGGACTGCTACGCAGAGGTCTCAAATTCGATCCCAAGGCGCGCATCCCTGACTTTTCGAAGTTATGTGCTTATTAAATAGTCAATTATCGCTTGCTTCACCGGTTAAAGACAACATCGTGAGGAAACATGCATGTCTTAGAATTCTCAATAATGTTCTCGAAGATATGTGCAGTCTGCCAACCCGCACTGGACCAGCATGGTGGACTATGCCTAACCCTTCTCACATTAATAAGAGGCCCTTGCCCAGCATTGGGACAGTTTAATACAGGGCTGATATTATCATATTCCACGAATTACGCGACGGTGTAACATGCTGCTTTAATCTCGATGCTCCCGTTTCAACGCAATGAAATTAGCAAATCCAATAAATCACGAATGAACGCTTGCTCCACTTTGATGTAAGTGTGATTCCTGCTTAATACAACTAATTATGACATTTTGTGCGTTTCATCGTTTAACAGGTGAATGTATTCATAAATAAAATGCTCACAAGGAGAAAATCTGTAGCTGCATTAACAATCAAAAATATATGACCAAAAAGCACACTATTGTCTAAATCACGCTAAAGGTAGACATGAAATCCTGACTAATCATAAAATTTCGCATACAGGTTATCAGGAGTACAGACAAGGTCATAGGACATTTCATCAAGAAAAACAGACTGTTCCCGAGCGAGCAAAGCCGCGGGGATAAGCTAGTAGATAATGAAATAAAATGTCAAACTTAAAATAGACTAACAAAAATAGACTAAAAAATTATCGACGTAGTCTTGTTAGCCCTGCGGTATATGTTAGCGCTCCGATGTTATCCGGTATTTCTTTTCAGAAAATTCTCAGTATCACTATGTCTGGAAATGAGCCTAGTAAAACTAAAATGTATATGGTCAAATATGGATATAAAAAAACGATAAACGACGTATAAATAAGTCACGGGGAAAACATTATATTAAACCTGTGTAACTGCCAACAAAAATTATACCTACTAATTTTATAAATGTGAAATGTTGTGTGTCGAATAGATTTGGATAAATCTAGACCATGACCTGGATTACCATATTTGATGCATAAAATATACACGCATAAAACGCACAAACTTTTTTGTTTGCTAGAAATATATGTGACAATTTAAGCAGTTCTCTTATTAAGTCAATATTACATACAAACAATTACAGTCCTGATTAAACTATCCATTTACACATGTTAGAACAAATAGGTTTATCCAAAATACGAAACCGAACATGTACCTCGCAATCAGAACGAGCAATAAGCTGGTAACGGATAATATTACAGTAATAAATGATCTATATCAGAGATTAGGTGAACCCGAAATCTGTTCCAGAGTAATTACATTACTTGGGTTCCGCGTGAAATTGGGCTGCCGCCGTCGAGAAGCCCTGAAAGAAAATGAAGAATGAATCAGCTACTTAATACACGTATATTTTACGAGCTCAATTTTGGATGGAAATGTCTTAAATAAAGGGCGTCGGGGCGTCAAAAATTATGTATAAATTTGCAAATATTTTGCTAGAGAAGTCTGTTAATCTTGACAAAATTTTATCACAGTTGACCCTATGAGTTAAGATTATTCGAATCTACCTTTAGTCTTTGTGTCTGTGAGTTGTTCTATTTTTCTTAAAATGGAATTGATAGAGTTCTTGAACACTAATTTATAGAATCGATGTTAAAGAAAATATTAATTATTTTATTTTAATCAAATGAGGTGGTAATGAGATAGATACAAATTAACATCATCAGTAGTCTATTCAAAAACGTTAATAGTAATCGAGATCAAATGTTTAAATCACAAATAAAAAATTATATAAAATAAAATAAAAATAAAAATCATTTATTACCAAAGAAACAGTACAATTGAAATTATCCTCCACACTAGGCTTGCCTGTCCTGTGGGTACCAACATATTTACGTTTAACACTTGTTTACAATGTTTGCTCGGTTGACATACATTAGATATATAAATTCCTAAGTAACTTATTTTAGAAAAACAAAGGTATTTTGGCAATAGTAATTATTTGGTATTTGGAGATTACAAAAATATTATGCATACATATAAATATATACACATATAACAATAACAATAATGTAATATAATATATAAACTAGTAAGATATCATGTATTTAGTGTTTATTTTTAGATTTATGGGTGAATTGTATGGTCAATAGGTATATTTTGGTTTGCTTAGCAAAGAATTAGGCTAGATGTACTAGGATATTTTCTGTGGACTCGTATTCTAAAGAGGTTAAGTATTTTTTGAGTATACATTGTGCTTCTTTTACAGTGCATTGTTTTATATCACAACATTTTACTACTTTGTTGTAGATGTAGCAGTCTTTATAAGGACTGAAACGCCTACCAAAGGAAGTTTTTACTTTGGGAACTGTGATTTTGTATGTGCGACGTTTTAGTAAATTAGTATATTCTTGTGAGTTGATAACTTTTTGGTGGGTTTTAAGTAGTGTTTTTAGAATAAATAGCTGGCGCACACTCAGAACTTTACTGTCTTTGTAAAGCTCCACAGTGGGGTACCTAAAGGGTTTTTAAAAGTCGTTTTTAGCACACATCGTTGGGCCCTTTCTAGTTCAATCATTGTTGTTTTGGAAGCATTTCCCCAGCAGGTTATGCAGTATGTGACCAATGATTGAGTTAGTGCGCAAAACACATTTCTCAAAATGTTTTGTGGTGCCGATTTACGAAGCAGTTTCATGATGTTCGCAGTTTTGCGTACTCGACCAGACAAGGAGTGGATGTGTGCCTTAAAGTTTAGGTTGCTGTCGATGATTATTCCTAAGTATTTGATGGTGTTAGTTTGCTTTATGTTTTCACAGGTACAGTGCTCATGATCTCTACAGGTGTGAAATTTCATACTAAAGCTTGTGCTCGGTGCTGAGGCGGATGTCTTGTGGAAACAGACGTACTGCGTTTTATTGATATTGAGTGTTAAAAGGTTTTGTTTCAGCCACGAGGACACTTTCCCTATTGTACACTCTGCGTTCGAGAAAGTCTCGTTCCAATTTCGACCATCAATAATCAATACAGTGTCATCAGCATAACATATTATCTCACCCCTGATAGTTTCGTGAATATCGTTCATATACATTATGAACAACGTTGGACGTTATATTTTAGAACATTGGGATTAATTTTGTGTTTTAAGTAAGATTTTTTACACTTTGCTTCAGTGTGATATCTATCGTGTGTATTTCTATTAGCTTTGCAGCAGAAGTAGCAAAGTCAATCCTTATTTGACGCTTTACCTACATATTTCAATAAAATTTTTGCATAGTCATTTTTATTTGCATAATCTTCTTTTTCTAATCCCGGGCTCTTTAAGCGTGGTAAAATTATATCCTAAGTATTAACCATGATTTCGTTAATGACCTTTACTATTCGTTTCCTCCGAACTGCTTAACAGGTGACAATTATTTTTGCATGCGACTATAAAAAATAATTAATAACTTAAAGGAGACGGGCGGAGTCCCTTAGTTCGTCAGGCCCCTCGCGGACTAGAGTGAAAATGTAATCAAATTACTGCTAAAAACATACAATTGATCAAATTGTAAAAAAAAGTATATTAATGGTGGTATTAAAGAGATATTTGAGTTTATATGTATAATTCTAGGATAGAATAATGACACCATTTTGTAGGTAGGTACATATTTGTTTATGGTTTATATAATTATAATAAGTAAATCATATATATTTTATAGATAAAAATATTTTTGGTATAAATAGTAATATTCATAAATACTATTTTATTGCTCTTTGATTAGTACTTAACTTGCGTGGGAAAAAATTTCTGGAAATTAGGTATAAATTTTCGTGATATTTATACCTAAACCATAGATTTTTCTGTTTACAGTAATTAAAAATCAATAAAAATAAGTTTTTTTTTCTGTATTCATTTAACTTCTGTCCGTTGTTTTTGTAAGGGCCGAAATTCGCCGATGTCCTTTACTGCAGCTAAAATTGCTCAAAGTAAGTAAAACGTAAAAATTATTTGGGGATCATAACATAAAATACTAAGTTATTGGCTTTTAGTCGATGTATGGAATCATTTCCTTATTCAACCTCTTAGAAGATGGGACGGTAAAAATATAGAGCAGACCATGGTACTTCATTGCTTTATTCATGGTGGAATAGAGAATTTTGGTGTAGAATTGTGTAAAATATAGGGATAACCGCTGTTTGTAAAGAAAACATACAACATACCGCTGGTTGTATTGGGACTATATTTTGTAATGCAATGAGATAAAACTTTGGAAAAAGTAATTGCAGCATAAGATTTAGATTATGTGGCGAATAGGATTTATCCTAGTCATATTAAAAATGACTAAGATGTCTGATATGATATACACGTATATTATAGCAATTGGCTTTTTCCATAGCACATGGGTATATAGCGAATTCAATTTAGATGCAGTTTCTAGTTATGTATTTTGATAAACTCATTGTCATTTAATTTTAACTTTTCTTATCAGTTTATTTATTATAAGGATATGTTTATTTTTAAATGAATGTATGAATAGGGTTGTAGTTTTAATAAAAACTATTTAGACTTTTTAATGGAAATATATGAATGGAAATTTTTTTATACTTTTGCCTACTTCATCGGAATATATATAACAATTGCTTATATATATATATATATATATATATATATATATATATATATATATATATATATATATATATATATATATATATATATATTATGTTTTATAATAATGATTACATAGCTAATATTGAATAAGCTCAATTCTTACGTAGTTATATGCTTCCATTGTCTAAACTACATTCTCTAAAAAAGTGAACTGTATTTTAAATATAGAATAGCTTTAAATTTTCTTTTTTTAAACCAGAGTCTTTAAATCAAACTGGACGATAGAATGCTTGTGGGGCAAAGTTTTACTGCGGTCGAGACGAAAACTTTTCTGACGATCGATACTTAAACGATAGATATATTAGTTTTATATATATATACATTCAAACTAGTTCTTATCCGCGACTGCGTCTATTAAGCGTACTATAGGCTACGCCTAATAGACGCAGACACTCTAAATAAGCATAGCCTTATTTAGAGTATCGATCTAAAATCTATATATAAAATCTAGAAAATTTTTGAAGATTTAGATATAAAATCTAGAAAATAAATATATAGCGTGTAGCAACCAGATAATATGACCGTAAAATGTTCAGAAAGTAAATGTAATTCGGAAATGAATTCTTAAAGTTAAAACTGCGGAGTAAAATAACTGTTTTTTTACTTCGCTCATTCAAAATTAATAATCTGATTGAATTTAACTGTATGAGATGACTGCGATCGCCGAGTGTGCTGATGTAATTGCCGACCTTGCACCCTTGCAAGTCGGCCATAACATGTCTAAGAAACAAGATTAAGAAGCTAAATTACTAATAATAACTTAAAACGTAATAAACTATGCTTGTAATTATACATATATTCACGGCAATATATCGAAGAAAAGAAAATATAATGCCTATCTAAAAATCCTTTTTAACACGCTGTTATTAGCTTCATACGTATGTTAGTATGTATATAACGGAAACTTTGAACATGATTTTGACCCCTTTCAAAACGTCAACGTCGAAATTTGGCATACTTATCAAGGACCGATGACAATACAATAAATTTGAAAAAATATAAAAATAAATAATAGTTTAAAAAATTTGAAAAACCCGCTTTTATAACGTAGCAACGAAAAGCGTGGGGTGCTTTCTAAGATATTTTGATAACGACCCTACGATTTTTTACATAAAAGTTATTAAATTATTTTCTACTTTTTAGTTTGCTTTTTTAATAAAGCGTGATTTTTAGTTTTTTGAAGTATTATTTATTTCACACACACAATGTTACTTATCTTCAATACTTTACGAACCTGAAATATAACCACATCTTCATGTTACTGGGCCTAAATAACATAAATACTAGGTAAAAGGTAGGTAGGTACCTATATATCTAGTTTTTTATAAGACCTTATCTTTGTTCAGCATACACTGATATCTGTATATGATGAAGCATTAAACAGTGTGATATAACAACTTCATTTCGCCAGATATATTTTAAATTCACACACAATTCTGAAATACTAACTGCTACTAAAATTTGACGTCCACACACTTCAAACCAGAAAAATGCAATATTACTTTGCTTAATCCAAAATTGAACCTACCAACGTGGCCATCACACGCGAAACTACACTATGTGTAGATTATAACTTTACAAACGAATATAAAATAGGAGCTTCGATTACCCTTTTGGTTCTCTGTCTTTTCTTTCTTCGACCCCATTCCTCATTCCCTATATCTACCTAAGATCATCAGTCATGCCATCCATGTTGCAAGTGCAGATAGGTTATGGTAACTGCTTACCATCAGTCAGAACGTGTGGGTCACATATGACGTAAACAAAGTGCTTGTTCAGCAAATATAGTATAACTAGATGTTCCCGCAGTTTTACCCACATTTATCGTTACTGCGCCGCCCCCGTGGGTCGTAGCGTGATGATATATAGCCTATAGCCTTTCTCGATAAATAGGCTATACAACACTAAAATATTTTTTTAATTCGAACCAGTAGTTACTGAGTTTAGCGCGTTCAAACAAACAAACAAACTCTTCAGCTTTATAATATTAGTATAGATAATAATATCAGCCCTCAATTAAACTGTTCCACTGTTGGGCACGGGCCTTTCTCTGTGTAAGAACGCTTAGGCCATAGTTCACCACGCTGATCCTGTGCGGGTTGGCAGACTTCACATATCTTCGAGAACATTATAGAGAACTCTCGGACATGCAGGTTTCCTCACGATGTTTTCCTTCACCGTTAAATTAACTATTTAATACGCACATAACTTCGAAAAGTCAGATATTCGCACCTTAAGATCGGACTTGAGGCCTCTGTATGACAGTTTTACGGTCTCTCAATATTGCATTCTTAATTCTCAATATTGTACTGAAATTAGTACTGAAGATTAAATCACAGATGTGCTCTTACCGTAATTAGATTCCAAGAAAAGTGTCCACATGAAAAAGAGTAAGCTAATAACTATAAAATATTTATATGATAGAGAACGATAGGCTAAGAATGATAATACTATATTTATAATTCAGATATCGTGTTGGCATAAGTACCTATAAGATGACAACTTAACGGCATGAAAATGAATTTATTTAAACATAGTAGAGCATCTTTGATATAACTCTTTGGTTAATACCAAAGCGAAAATATTCAAAGTATAGCAAAATACTTATAGCTGAATATTCGAATAAGAAATTTCCCATACGTAAAAATAAGAAGCCGTATAAAATAATAAGCATGAACGTAGCTCTACTTAAGCAAAAAATATTGAAGAAAAAGAATATCTTAGGAATAATTCTGGCGTAAAATAAGGCGGAACCCTTACACGAACGAATAATCTTATTGAAAGAAACCCATTCGGTTATTGTAATCTAGCTCATATATATAATACTGTAATTTATAGAGGCTAACGAGCTTGCCAGCCGTATTAACTGTGTTTATAATGCGAACAATTATGTTACAAATGGTACGTAGGTAACTCTGTAGCGCGATATTGTATGTGGTCGATGTGTATGAGGTCCTATATTTAGTTGCCGGATAAGGAATATGTTACAAGGTATTTCTGTCAAATGTTGCCAGTTTCAGTTTGCCTAATAAGTGGCAATAGGCTTGAATTGTATAACGTGGTATCTTTACCATAGCTGGCTAAATTTGAGCGTATTTAAGTGGTGATCTCGCCACTGCCTCTCCACGACGTGTTGTGGGTTCGGTCCCCACACGTAACAAAAAATCGTATAATCCACAAGTAGTTGTTCTGAGTCTCGGTGCCCTTTATGTCCGTTGTTTCGACGTTTGTAAAGTCCGCCCTGATACCAGAATTATTCCTAGTGCTATAGTTGTATTTTTTAAACAAAACAAAACATATACACTCCTTAGTTTTTAACGAACCTTTGAACGAACATGACGTCACTAGAGTCAGTGCAACATACGTAACGATAATAATAAAAATAATAATAGAGAATATTTTCTCCAGACCAGCTCAGGTGTGCATCGGGCTGTAGCCTCAGTGGACAATGGCCTTACCCCGCTGGTTCTGGCTAAGGAGAACTGGCGCAAACCTGTGGTACTCAGTACTGATGACCGCAGGGATGTATGGAAGGGAAAAGAGTTGCATGGACGCTTCTATCGGGCCTCACACGGGCCCGATAGAAGCAATGCAATAATGGACGAAGTTGTTATGACGAATAACTATCGGCGGCATATCCTGAAAGATGGGACGGTCGACATATGTCGGGCGTGTCACTAACCCGATGAATCTCTCAGGCATATTGTCTCTGGGTGTTCTCGTCTTACCAACGACGAATATTTGCACAGACACAACCAAGTGGCCAGGATCATCCATCAGCAACTTGCTTTAAAGTACAATCTTGTGGATTCAGAGATGCCGTACTACAGGTATGTGCCCAATCCAGTTCTCGAGAATGGTCGTGTCACTATGTACTGGGATCGATCTATCATCACTGACAAAATCGTCGTGGTTAACAAGCCAGATATAGTGGTGATAGATCGATTAGAGCGCCGTGCAATGATCATCGATGTCACCATCCCTCATGACGAGAATCTCGTGAAAGTTAAACAAATTAAATATCTGGACTTAGCTCGCGAGGTTGTCGTCATGTGGGATGTGGGCTCGGCGATCATTGTACCGATAGTCGTTTCGGTAAACGGGTTAATTGCCAAGAGCCTTGACCACCATCTTAAGAGGCTCGCGTTGAATGGTTGGGTCAAGTCCTCGATTCAGAAGGCAGTATTGCTCGACACGGCGCGCATAGTGCGGAGGTTCCTTTCTCTGGAGCCCTAACCACCGATAGCTTGGTTCCTGCAACTGATATCGGTGGGTTTCCGTGGTCATATTTTATATTTTTTATATACAGGTTGTCCGGTAATTAATGGATAACCTGGAAATGTCTTTTAGTGGAACTGATGGCCGTCCAGACAAAAAATCTATCCTAACTACTACCTGAGATATGTGGTTTTTTTTTAATTACCTTTTTTTAATTTTCTTGTATAAATAAATAAATAAAATCCATCGGTATTTTGTTGTTTTATTATTAAACACTAATTATGCTAATAGATAGACAGTCAAAAGTATGCTATGCTAATACAGCTTGCACATTTTAATGTATTTTTTATTTTTTTTCATTTTTTTGAGCGGCCTTCAGTTCTGCTATAAGACATTTCAAGGTTATCCATTAATTACCGGACACCCTGTATATAATTTAAAATACAATTACGAGAAGATATTGGAATAAATGGAAAATAATAATAAACAACGTTTATTTAATAAAATTGATACAGTCTACGTGAAGTACCTGACACCTGTGCTAGGTGATAAACGTGGTTACAGGAATCAGGACACTCTCCCTTACTTAGGTACAATAATGATCTTATGTAATAAGGTCATATAGACTTTATTATATGAGTGCGGTACAGTTCGATAAGTGGTAAGGAGTTTTCTTTAGACCACACTCCTACTATTCACTGCACAAGTTATTTGGCTGTTAGATAACGAGCTTGTTAAAGTTAAAACCAACGATAGCTTAGTGGGAGACCGTTGGAATGCCACACAGAGCTTAGTACCCATTTTTCTTAGAAAAGCCAGAGTAGCATAACGTAAGAACAAACTTGAGACTTCTGCAAGACTCAGTGCTCGAAAAATTAAGTTCTAAATTAATATATACTATTACTTCATATTATAAGGAGGTATGATTTGAATTTTTGTTTTAACTCAAAAACTATTCAACCGATTTTAAAAATTATTCCACCATTAGATAGCTATCTTATAAGCAAGTAACAGCAATAATTTTCAGTTTTTAAAAGGTGCATAACCTACCCTACTTTTACGCGAGCGAAGTCGCGAGCAAAAGCTAGTAAGTAAATAAAGGAAATGTAAATAATTAAATTGCCATCAATAACGGAAAATAACCGTAAGTTTCCAATCAATATCTTAAGTAACATACAAATCCGTTTACTAGAACTTGGATGCTTACAAACACCGGCTTACGAGATTCAAACAAGGATAATCCAACTGGGAATTGAATCTTGGACCTGGCCACTTTAATCAACTAGATTAATAAGACGTTCCCGAACGTCGATACAACTTAATGAAAGTTGTCATAGAACAGTCTAAGATTATGAAAACAGGTAGAAACTTCTTTTTTTTATACAACTAAGATGGCAAACAAGCATGCGGCCCAGCTGATGGTAAGTGGTCACCGTAGCCTATGGACGCCTGCAACACCAGAGGCATCACTTGCACATTGCCGATAGGAAAGGAAGTAGGAAGGAGAAGGAGTGGGAAGGCGGAAAGAGGGTTATAGGGCCCCCGGCACTCTCACTCACCGAACGAAACACAACAGTAGGAATACTGCTATTTCACGTCGATATTCTGTGAGAGGGTAGTCCTTCCTTGGTCGAGCCGGCCCATTCATGCTTAAATCAGCGAGGCTCTTTATAAAGATGATCACTGTCAAAAAAAAGTTATGTTTGTTTTTTTTCGTAAATATAAGACTATGCCTACATACGTACATATTCTCACGCTTCGAAAGGATTATCAGAAGTGTATTACACCCACATTTCAGCAGCTATATTTTCAGGTCACTCGTAATCGTGTCGGGCGAGCCGATTGCCGGGCTCTATTCAGAAATTTAGAGAATTTTTCGAAAAATACCTGTTTCGGCAGCTCAGGACTGTCCGACGGTATGTTGTTGTGATTTGTTCGTGTATTCGATTAGGAGTATGTGGAGGAGTTGACGTAATAAATTATTTTATTTTCACTGACGATACGTGTTATAGAATCGTGATAGAAATTACAATGGGTTTTAAATCGAATATTGTATGCGAGCAAGTGCCGGCTCGGAGTTCACGAAGCGAAGTTAGCGAATCACCGCGTCTTGTGCGAATTGTGCGAATAGGAAGGGGTCCTGTTCGCACAAGACGCGGTGAATCGCTGTCATATGTACGTAATTCATATCGGTGTCACCGCGACGTTCCGTATGTACGCAGGCGCGGTAACAATACCAAATAACAGTTCTGATGACATGGATATGTAAACCGAGACCTTCTGCGCAACAGTCTGATTCAGTCATCATCAGTCCTGCCATGTATAGGCCTATTTCGTTACTACCTACAATATCAAAAATCTTTGAAAAAGTGATAAAAGATAGGTTGATTAAACACTTAAATATAAATAAGGTACTACATCATAGACAGTTTGGGTATACAACGGGAGTCGGCACTCAAGACGCTATTGAGTTACTAGTCGGGGATGTTGTAAATAAAATGAACCTGAAAAACAAAGTAGCCGGGCTCTTCCTAGATCTAAGTGCTGCATTTGACACTATCAACCATGAACTGCTTTTGAAAAAATTGGACCATTATGGAGTTAGGGGTAATGCGGGGCAATTGTTTCAATCATATCTGCAAAATAGAAAGATGTTTGTCGAAATTGATGCAGTAGCTAATGGCAACAATTCTAATAACAAATATGATTGCAGGGAAACTTTCAAGTCAAAAATGACCCCAATTTTGACTGGCGTTCCACAAGGCTCAATACTCGGCCCAATATTCTTTATTACTTTCATTAATGATTTAATACCCTACGTTATAAATATTTCCAGGGGAGATATTGAACCGATTATGTTTGCTGACGACACTAATGCTATTATATCAGCAGAAAATATAAACAGCTTAAGTTTGAAAGTAAACGAGGCTATAAGAATATTCTATGATTGGTTTTCAGTAAATAGTCTTACATTAAATATCAATAAAACTAACATCATGCTGTTTCGGTCGACAGCCAAGAATAGTGATAGACTTGATTGTGTCATAAATGGTGAATCGGTAAATACTTATAAAACTACGAAGTTTCTTGGAGTTAATATTGACGAGTTTCTGAACTGGAAATATGAGCTCACAAGTTTGGAAGGTGCAATCAGTTCTGCATGCTACGTGCTAAGAAGTTTGAGGGATGTAGTTAGTACTCAATACTTAAAAATGGTATACTATGCTCTAATAGAGTCTAAGTTGAGATACAGCATATTACTCTGGGGAGGTAGCTATAATTACAACATTTCCCGAGCGTTCATTCTGCAGAAAAGGGCGATTAGAACGATTGTAGGCATAAAACAGGACGTGTCTTGCAAACCATATTTTGTTGAGTTAGACATTTTAACTGTGCCGAGTCTTTACATACTGGTATTACTAACAAATTTTGCAAAAAACATTCATAAATATGAAACACAGGAAGAACGCCATCAAAGAGAGTCTACGCGCAGAAAGGATTTTCAGTCTAACTGTACACCACAGCTGAATATAGTGAAGCACAGTAGTCATTACAATGCTGTCAGATTATTTAATAAGTTGCCCGTTGGCTTGAAGAGCTTGCTCTATAAAAGTAATTTTAATACCAAGCTTAAAACATTTCTACTGAAAGGTTGTTTATATTCTGTAGATGACATGCCAAAGTGTACTTTCAGTGATATGGAAGATCAATAATAAATTACAATCAATATAAATTTTAATTCATTTACATACATTATGATTGTTATTTTATATCTTATCCTATTGACATTTATTAATACCATTTTATCATTGACATTATTATTTTCAATTCTAACTTATTATTGACCACTTTTGATTGTATTGACTTAATGTTTTTTTTTTTGTTATCATTCGTTGTATTATTGTGTATTACTTATTAATTGCATTGTGACATTTCTGATTCATATTGCTTTTTTGAACTATCTATGTACTAATTCAAACACAATGTAAAAATTGTTAATGAATAAAATTTTGAATTGAATTGAATTGAAGTGTCAATAAAACTATTTAGTATAAAATTGCTCCTAGAAGTTACTTACTGTGACCGACTGGGAATTCTATTCTTCTAGAATACAAAATCAAAATCATATAAAAAATTTAAATTATGTTTCTTCGTGTAGGTCAAAAAGTAACACTTAACGTCAAGGTTACAATAACTAAATTATCCTATGAATTTACATTTACCTGTCGCAATTTTATAGCACATTCACGGTAAGTTGCATTACCCTTAACTGTAATCGTCTTTAAAGCAAAAACTGAACTAAATTTAGTACAAAATGTATTAAAACTTCATTATACCTTATTGAATTTGGGTCACCATTATTATTTAACAATGGCAGATTAAAAGCAAATTTTATTTTCTCTCAGTACAATTAACTTTAGAACTTGGCAAAGGACTGTGGGCAGATTTGCATATAGTTTGTCCCAACCCTTGTAGCAATATATGACATTTGATCGATTGTTTTACTTGTTCCCCTAATAACATATTTATATATATCATACTTTATACTTTTGCGCCATCACATCTTTTTAGCACAGCGGGTTGTGCTGGTGCTGCTGCTGCATCAGCGGAGACGCTCAAACGTCGCAAATATCAAAACCTTATTGGTGAGTACATATTTGAGCCGTTTGTTTTCGAAACGCTGGGGCCATGGGGTCCAAGTGCTAGGTCTTTTTATAGAGGCCTAGCTAAGTAGCTGATCGACTCTTCGTGACAGAGGGCTGTATTACCTTTGCACAAAAAATAAGTATTGCCATTAAACGTGGCAATGCTGCCAGTTTCCAGGGCATGTTGCCCATTCACGACGATGCGGGGGAATATTATGGCGCTAAAAATTTTGTTGCTTTACTTTTCTCTTTAGTTTATATTTCTTGTAAATAATTTGTGTATACTTTTTTGTAATGTACGTAATGTCTAAGTAAAGATTTCGATAATACAATATTCATAATAGAAAAATGAATTGAAAAAGAAGACAAGTAGAATGTCAATATAAAAATATAAAAAACAATTGGAAGTAGTTGAAAACAGTTGACTAATAAACAATTTTGAAGAGAACCGGGTGAAGAAATCGACGAGACACGAAGCAATCTGAAGTTTAAATTATGCGGCTATGTAAACTTTGACTTTTGACGTAGTTATTACACAACCACGCTCACAGAGTCTGTATATAAATATGATATACCTACTATATATGTTCTGGAACACGTGTTGGAATAACATATCAGCCAATAAGTAGCAATTGTAATATGGGAGATGAGAGAGATGATTTTATTTTAACAAAGGCCGAGTAGAAATACGGCCTACGTTTACATCCATGACGACAATCCTTAATCTTTATAAACAATTATAATATAATATTATCAGCCCTGTATTAAACTGTCCCACGGCTGGGTACGGGCCTTGTCTCAGTGTGAGAAGGGTGTGTCTATATATAGCTTTACTTTACATTATAAAGAAAGAAGATTTCTATATTTGCAATAGATGAACTCTAAAACTACTATTAAAAAGCTGCTTTATCCAGAAGTCATATAACAGCATTCTACGAGCCACTGGAGCGGATCAGTAATCATAACAACTGGGTACAGCTAGATATTTCTATGCAATATAATTATAACATTTAATTATATTATGGTTTTTATACTATTTCATCAATATTTTTTGAATGGCCTATTTTCCTATTTTTATCTTTCCACGTATATTTGCTTGTATTTAGAAAGAAGAAGAAAGAAGAAAGAAAGAAAAATATTTATTTTGGCACACAAATCAAACAATCTATGTTTGCAATAAGTGTATGTTAACATCGAAAAAGTAAGCTAAATTAGGTGTGGCATCATATAGCTTTGGAACAAAACAACTGCAAATAATAAACCTCGGAAACAATGGCGGATACTAAAAATCAGTACTTGGATGGATAATGCCGTTCTCAGTGAATACTAAGTGTTCCTTCAGATTTCGACCTCTCAGTCTTCTTCGAAGAGGTTAATGAAAACACTATGTGGTATGTCTGTCTGTTAGTGACAGTTTGTTAGTGACAGGCATAGGTCCGGAACCACTGAACCGATTGAGTTATAACTTGGTTTGCAGACACCTTGGGGTCATTTCTCGGTCGAGTTTGAAGATGGGCCTTGTGGGTCAAAAGACTCCCGAGATATAGGGGTCACAAGGTCATAAGGTCAGGGGATATCTACAAACAGAGTGATTTGGAAGTCAAAGGGAGAGGCTTTTGCCCAGTAGTGGGACATTACAACAGCTGAAAAACAAACAAAAGGTCACATGAAGATGAAGAGGTTGAATCCTAGGTTTTTACACCCATCTAGTTTATTTTCTTCAAGTGATAATCAAACAATTATGATCTCCAGACCGAATTTCGGTCACGGCAGCCGATCGTAACAGTGACTGGCGATCTGCGCAGGCGATATTATAGTGCACAAGTGTGTCTGCAAGCACAAGTGCACTCTCTGTACTCTAACTTTCATGATCTGATGGGATGGTAATCCGGCACGACTGAAGAGAGACCTGGCGCGGGACCAACGGCTTTCTGAGTCAAAATATATTACAGCGCACACTTCCTTACTTCGAGCTGCTATTAAGATTTCTTAACAGAAAAACACAATTAATTTTGTTGGTCCGACCCGGGATGCAAACCCGAGACCTCAGGCACAGAAGTCGCATTAACTACCGCTGCACCACTGAAGCAATATTTTAATTTTAAGTAATACTTGACCAATTAATTAGGTAATGATTGTTAAAAATAAAGTAATGGTCAAGAAATTGATAATAATAGGGGTTAAAGTATGAAGTTGCCGTTGTATAGTAATAGATACTAATAGATTTTAAATGTGAAAGCTTGTTATTAGCAATAGTAAATATTTATTCTTATCTATCCATATGTATATTAGTCTGTAAGCTTTCTTTAAAATTAAATAAATAAATAGATACTTTGAATTGACATTAAACCTTCATGGTGTGAGATTTTTGAGTGAATCTTTTTTACATGATTCCTATCTCCTTCTTTTAAAAAATGTCCGAAATTTGATGTTCGACTCTCAATTTTATTATTGGGAAGTCAGTGCCCTATAATATCCTGACTGGTATTGCCTTAGGGTATCGTTTAGCCTTCGGGTTGCGGAGGTCAGGTGGCAGCCGTTCCGTGTAAAAATTGATATCCAGTCAAATCCGGTTAGACGAACAGCCGACCCAAAGTGACTGGCTAGGGAGAAGAACCCCTAATATTAGCATCGAAAAATTTTATCATACCACAGTCATTAGTAAACTATAAAGAAAATAGTAAGGATATACATTCACGTTGCCTGACCTATGGCGAAGTGTAATTTTATAAACGCTTCCAAAACATTGTAATTGCTAAACTTATAATGAGCTTTGCTATGTAAGTATATGATCATGCCTATGCATGGTGATGCTTGTAGAGTGTGTTTTAAATTTAAAATTATATATATTTAATATAAGATTTTGCTTGCGGATTCGCTGGCTAGGAAATAACTGCCCATGCGTTTGCTCTCACGCATGACCTCTCCCAACTAGTGACCCAGCCCACCCGGGTCCCAGATGTTTTGGGTCAGGCCAGACCTTTTGCTGGCGAGTCATCCAACTAAGTACGCTGTATATAGATAGCAGTGCCCCGTTGGTCAATTCAGATCACTGCTTGGTTGCATGTAGAGTGTCAAATGCGCCACCTTTTACTGGAAAGGCGATCAAGCGACGTATTTGGCACTACTCGTCAGCAGATTGGGACAGTATGCGCGACTATTTTGCATCCGTCCCTTAGTTGCAACGCTGTTTTGAGGAACAAGATACATCAGCAAGTGCCGCCGCGACTGCTGACGAGATTATGTTGGCCATAGAATACCATATCCTGGCCTCTAATATCGTCACCAATCGTAGAGGCCACCCTTGGTTCAATCGTGAATGCCAGGACGCTGCCAACCATAGACAAGCTGCGTATCGCGCTTGGGTCAGGGGTCGTGCTGCAAACGATCCGAACCTTACGTCCCTCAAAACAGCTTACAACAAAGCAACCAAGACATGCAAGAGGGCTTACTTAAGAGCAGATGCTCAGCGCGTCTCACGGATTGGCCAGCAGCAGGCTACCCACCCTGCGGGTAGCCGAGCATACTGGAGCTTCGTCAAAGCCATGCAATCAAATTTTTGTCGCCCGTCGCTTGCACCCTGATTGCTTGTTACCCTGATGGAACCTTGGCCAATGACCCCGAAGAGAAAGCCAATTTATTAGTTAACCTTCTCGGGGCTAATTCGCGCATCTGTGACAATAACCTGCAGCCGCTGACAATTCCAAGTTGCGGACTCTCAATGCCTGATATCATCATCAGGCAATGTGATGTCCGCAGGGAATCGATGTCACTAGTGTGCGAAAGTCCACGGGGCCGGACGGGATACCTCCTATAGTGCTCAAAAAATGCGCGGCAGAGTTGTCTCCAGTGCTGACGAGACTATATCGCCACTCCTACCCCTCTGGTAGTGTGCCTCAATCTTGGAGAGAAGCCAACGTGCAACCTATCCCTAAAAAAGGGGACCGGTCCGGTCCATCAAACTACCGCCCTATAGCAGTCACCTCAGTGATCTGCAAGGTGATAGAGCGGATTCTTAACAACCAGCTAATCCACTACCTTGAGTGTCTCTTATCTAATGCACATCTGGGGTGAGGCTATTGATAAGCAAGGCGAAGCTTTGGCAATCGGGCTGGACATTGCTAAAGCCTTTGATCGGGTCTGGCACTGCGGTCGTCTCTCCAAGCTGCCGGCATATGGTTTTCCCAGCTAGCTAGTTCAATAGGCCTCCAGTTTTATACAGGAGCAAAAAATGCGTGTTCTGGTGGACGGATGCTCTTCACGTTTCGTAAGTGTAAATGCTGGAGTCCCACAAGGTTCCGTGCTCGCTCCCACTCTATTTCTTCTGCATATCAATGACATGCTACCTCTTGGTGGCATTCATTGCTATGCAGACGATAGCACGGTCCATGGTTGTTACTATCCACAACCACCTAGCAACCGGTAGGATACTGAGAGGAGGCGGATAAAGCTTGTCACTGACCTTAACAGGGTGTTGGATGACATATCCGCTTGGGGTTCATCTAACCTGGTTGAGTTCAGTGCTAAGAAAACTCAGGTGTGCGCATTCAGCTCAAAAAATACCCTATTCTCTCCACTTCCCACTCTTCGGGGCACCACGCTGTCACTGCGGGATAGTCTTAACATCCTAAGCATAGACATCCGCCACGACCTAAACTCTAGGGATAACATCGAGAGTATAATAACCACAACTGCACGCAAACTCGGGATTCTAAACAAGGTGCGGCGTTTTTTCCTGAACAGCGGTATCTGCTGTACAAGGCCCAAGTCCGTAGCAGCATGGAGTACTGTTCGCACCTTTGGAATGGTTCCGCTAAGTACCTACTCGATGCCTTAGATAAACTGCAGTGTCATGCCGTACGTATAATCGACAGCCAGAAGGTTACGAAGGACATCAAACCGCTACAACTACGTAGAAACATCGCGTCCCTTAGCGTATTCTATCGCCTCTATCATGGAGAATGCTGCGAAGAGTTATTTGACCTCATCCCACCTTCCCCCTTCCTTTTGAAAACCACACGTGTCGGTGTTCGCAAGCACCGATTAACGGTTAGCACAATCCCGTCTTGCACCAAAAGGTTCAGCAATTCCTTTTTATGCCATACCATACAACTTTGGAACAGTCTTCCACCTCATGTGTCCCTCCCTTCTATGACATTGGGTCCTTCAAATGTAGTGTGAAGAAGCATCTGGTCAGACCGGCTTGATACTGACGACGACTAGAATCTATCTATATCTAGACATCTATCTTCTCCTCGTCGTCACTGTCTCTGGACTGTAATTAGGCTTTCCATCAGGTCCGTAAAAATAACCTTGCCTTGTATATAAAAAAAAAACTTGGTTAAAGATGAACGGTACTCCTGACAACGTGTATGCAAAATTTCATGATGTTTGGTTAAGTTTTTACGGCGCGAAAGTTTAACAAATTCACTTGCATATATATAATTTAAAAAATTGTTAGGATTAGGATGTGTGTCATTTTCCTTCTAGAATATAAAATTAGTGATAATTAAAAATCTATTGAGGCTTGCCGTCGATGTACCGCTACGACTCAATAGATTAATTACAATAACTAAATAAATATAGAGTAAATTATGAAAATAACTCTTAACGGTTTAAACTATTTGGATATCAGTTTTGTTGAACCTTATTTACATATTTATCCACCATAAACATTTATTGTCTATTGATATGTCCAACAGAATCCGACAAAATAATAGTTATAGACAGCAATAATTACGTAGAACGTAATTATTGCTGTCTATAACTATTATTTTATTACTACAGAATTATTATTAACTAACTTCTGCCCCCATCTTTGTTTACGTAAACGTAGGTTAGGTACTTCTTTCTGGATGAAAGGTACACTATGTTCTTTTCCGTCCCCCTGCCGAGGTGTATGAGACATTTCATAATGGTCGGTCGAGTAAAACAAACAAACTAATTTCCCATTTATTCTTTAGTTAGGATTAGCTTTTGTCCGCGGCTTCGCTTACGTGGAAAGTAGTTCAGTGTACACCAGTTACACCAGTTAATTTAGACAATGTTTTCTTCCTCTAATGGCTTATGCATTATAATCAGATCGAAATAATATTTCTAGAACTTCATACAAAAAGCTAAGACTACAAAGTGTCTTTCTAAAATGCTTGAAATGTATGTTCCTAAAATTTATGGAACGATAATCCCAGACTAGAACGTTTTTGTCAATGACGCAGATTTACGAACTGGTGTACTGGCAGAGTCAAGGTAACCATTCCACAATTGTAATAACTTAAAAGAATGTCGTCCACAGCTAATCAATGTAATCTCTTAGAACTATGCCAATATTAAACATTCTCTTCAACAAAAACAATTTCTAATTGCCTTAGAAAATAACAATAAATTAAAGAACAAAGATAATTTTATTTACGACGATATCATTGCCTTCAGGCGAAATCTTAGAAACAAGGATGTAAAACAATACTTGATGAGACGAGGAATAAAATTAAACAACGATCTATTAACTTAGCAGCTTCTATTGCTGTAGATAGTAATTGGAATGTTGTTCCGGGACGTCGCACTGTGGGCTGGATTTCGGCTTTCATAGACCTCCGATCAGTAATCTCGAAAGCGGTGACTTTTATGCCTGCATATGTTCCGGAAGACCAACATACTCCAAAATTGTATCATTATATATTATTACAGAATTATAAACGATATAAATTTTCATTCAAAAATTTGTAGGATCTGACAGAATAAAAATATATATCTCCGGTCTCGCACAATAATTGGCCCTAATTGTTTTTCAGAGTCAATCTTTGAATTATTTAGAATCTTTTGATATATATTATTCAGATAGATCGCTCGATGACAAAAAATAAATAAAACGACATTTGAAAACATCGACATTTTTATATTTTATGTAATAGTATCACCAATAGGATAACTCCATAGGATATTGCTATTTTGGCGTTGAGTGAACATACCTCATAATTACTAGAGTATCTTTATTAGAGGTAAGAGTATGTAAAGGATATGAGCACAAAAAAACTATCTGTACGTAAATATAACTAATCAAGAGAAAGTTATAAGCTTTCCAGCGCTACCCTGTGCTACATCCCGGTCGTTCCTCACAAAGACCTCTCCTTTAATTAGTAATTTAATACAGCCTTCTGTTCAAATTCCCCTAGATGATGCTATCCGCTCCTAATGATAGCTCCTTTATTCGCCTTAAAGTTCTATTCTTTATCTTTTGTCCATATAAATTAAATTCAAGCGCCAATTGCTTTAGAAAAATATTGTTTGTTTGATCAAAGTTAGGTGTTGGTTCAAAGTTTTACTTTGATGGTTAATTACAAAATCCCGGTATAATTATAACAACAATATTAGTTAATTAGGAAGTTTTCGTCTTGGAGTTGGAGACGATAAATAATAAAACATACTGAAATTGGATTCAAAATTGGATTTCAAGAAATGTTACAGCCTGGAGATTCCTGTCAACTTTTAACTTATACTAAAGTAAGTATACAAAAATATATACATTTATAACACTTATACTACCAGGGTGGTATAGGATACATGTGAAAATAAACACCAAATTCCGCATAAGCATTTTTACATTGTGAACGAACCCAAATGTGAGCCATTTGAATTTCGGCACAAAATTGTATTCGCAAAAAAGCTCGTAGAACTCACATTCCTTTTATATTATCTGTTAGTCGCATTGCGTGGAGACATGAATATGTCGCCGACTCTGTTTCTAGAGAAGGCAAAGAACAATTTTAAATGCAGATGAGACAAATCATAACTTGACAGATTTTGGTTCTCTTTTTATGACAATTACGCATTTATTCCTAGTCAATATAGTCACCGATATAAAACTTTGATTTAAATAAATTTGGTATTTTCACTTAAGTGTCAATTTTTTTTGAGATTTCTCTAAAGGTTCTTCCTCTAACATGGAACTATGACTTGTTTGAATAGCAGTTCCATAACCTTTAATAAGTTCGCAACGAATAGACCTAGCCACTTACTTATACATATGTCTATAATTTTGCGGTGTCAAGGTGTAATGTAGTATTGTTTTGTGATACGTCTTCCACGACAAAATTACTATGATGGGGAAACTCCGTAATATTGACCTTAAATATATTTATTTACCATCAATAATAATGTTTATTGTAACTTTAATTATAATATATTTATATTCTGGTGCAGTACATGCATAATTTTCAAAAATGGCGGGTTTTAAAAACTCTTGAAACAAGCAGAATACGGCAAGATTGCTGTATCTTAAACTTTACAAAGTAACGAAATCTACAAAGTTTAGAAAATTATGTTCACAGCGTCCTCGGTAGCAGAAGTGAATGCGATTGCTGTGCAGGAGCCCCACGCACAGCAGATTACACATACATCTTCGATTACAAGGTCGGGCAAAGTATCATTGGGTTTTTTTTTTAGATATGTATTGTGACTACAACTGTTCATATATATGAAAATAATTGAAACAAGCCAGAGTATATTTCAACAGACCGTAATTCTAATTTAAGAGAGACTCGTTACTGAAACGATAGAAGAATTTAATCAAACCTATAAAGCCTTTTGTCATAATCAAATTAAAGTGTTACCAATTATCCCATAGGGACTGCAAGCTTTGAATAATAATACCTTATTTAAAACGCACCGTCTGTTTAATATTCTATGGCCGAGTTAGTCAGTAGGCCAATTTCCAATAACCATTGATCTGCCAACCCTGGCCAACAGATAGACGCTTTTATAGGCACCCGCGCAATGCGCAATTTCAATCCTACCATTGATTTGTCACCCAGAGTTAAAAGAATGGGAGAGATCGAGTCGACACATGCTGCGGTACTCAATCTATCAACATCGTCTTGATAGAAGATGTGCTCTTAGAGTCAGTCTCTACGGAAAAATCTTTCTTACAACGTGGATAGTAATATTGAATCAGCTATTTTTTCATAAAGATGTTCCATTGAGTAACTCTATTCATTCGAATTGAGAGAATGCCCATGTTTACTAGTGAATAGACATCGATTATTTTTCAATCAAATGTTTGGCCTGTTTTACAAGTTACCAAACAAGTAGCATGGTCTTTTGCTTTACTCTGACAGATATATTTTTACATGGATCGTCTGAATGCTAATATTTCACATACATTTTAAGATTTCGTAATCTCTATAATTATTGATATAATTTTCAAAATCACCGCCGCCATAAGCATACATTGATGGTTACTTTATTTACTCAGAGTTTCAACAGAGGTAAAATGTTTTGACAAAATACGCAAAGAACGTGTTTCTGTTATTTACCACATAAGTATGTACATATATTATACTCTAAACTAAATAATATTTATTTACATCGGTGTTTTATAAATTAATTTCGTCAGATATATTTTATGTCCCACGTAGTAGTACGCGCTTACATCTATCCAGATTACAAATTTGTAGCTTTAAGTCATTTAATTCAATTAGCGTCAGCTGAAATTCACATAACCCAATAGAAGAAGTCAAATCCTTTAAATACTTAGGAAGCCACATTAATAATGATTCAAAGTGCACTCAAGATATTAAAACCTGATTATCAAGCCTGATTATTAGCCAAAAGAGCATTCAATAACAAAAAAACATCTGCTTAAATCCAAAATTTCAAAATACATAAGAAAACAGCTTATACAATCATACATCTGGAGCATTGCTCTATACGGAAGCGAAACATGGACAATAACCCAAAAGACCGTAAAAGACTGGAAGCTTTCGAAATGTGGTTCTAGAGTCGCATGGAAAGAATCAGCTGGACAGAAAAGAAAAGCAACGTAGAAGTACTGAGCCTTGTCCAAGAAGAACGCAATTAATATGTTATCAAAAATTTTATTAAAATATATGCAAATCATCTTAGAACGCTAGAAGAAAACACCAAACGTCTCAACTAAGATTTTTGCAACTGATTTTAAATCAACAGCATCTACCACTTCTCAGCATTTGTTAGCTCTCCGAGAAATAACAACAATTCTACAACATGTTACCAACACTTGAAAGATTTTAAAATTTGCTCGGTGCGTGTCTTAGGATAGATAATAATAACACAAACAACAATGTGAATTTGGTACTCTGCCATCTATTGAAAACATCGAAAACTGGATATTTTACTTGTGTCACAAATTTCGCCTACTTATTATTTGTAGTGCCGTATCACAACTTCATGTTAAAGGTGTCTTAGACCTGTAACAGATGGCGTTGAATAAAACATGTAGTTAGGTTTATACGCTTTACAGAATATAATTATATAGACGAATACTTTAAATGTAGGTCAATCACAGTTTTATGTTTTATATGGAAACAAATTTATAAGTATAAATGTATACAGAGGCAGACTTGGCACAATATCTACCATTATTACATACTCTTTTACCATTGTAACACTATCATGTCAGGTAGCCTGACCCAGAAGTAGTGAACATGAAAACCAAGGATACGTTTTTAACACTCGGAAGGTACAAAAAAAATTTATCTGACTACTAATACCTCCATTTTGAAATATTGTTTCAATTTCAACGGTTCAAAAATCCTCTTATAAACGTATACATATGTTGTGTCTACTAATAACATACCTAGACTTAGAATATTTTCCCTGCGCTCAACTAATAACGATGTCGTTCTTCTTTGTGTGGTCTATAATAATTATTATGCTCCAACATTAGAAAGACAAATGCACACACTTTACACTTATGCCACATTTAATTCAGAAATCTTTTTAAGATACAATTGTCAAATTAATCAGAATTATATTTTAATAAGCAAATAACCCACTTAATAAAATTAATTTAATATTGTTATAAAATTATCATTATGTAGGGATATTAAAAATAATAATGTTTGACCCCATTGACTTTATCCTTATTGATTAAGGTATACAAGCCTACTTGAAGGTATAACATTAGCTAAACACTTATCAACATTTTTGCAAAATGACGCCTAATTCAATTCATAAATTCATGCTCATAATCTATACTAATATTATAAAGTTGAAAAGTTTGTTTGTTTGTTTGGTTGAACGCGCTAATCTCAGGCACTACTGGTCCGAATTGAAATATCTAAAAGAATATTTTGTGTTATATGTTGGGTAGCCTATTTATCGAGGAAGGCTATAGGCTATATAAAATCACGCTACGATCCACGGGGGTGGCGCAGTAACAATAAACGCGGGTGAAACCGCGGGCACATCTAGTTATTCCATAAAATGTTATGCTAATGATCAATCAACATTAGGTGTAAAATAAATAAATTATTATGACCTTTTGTTTTCGTCCTTGGTATTGTTTAATCACGTTCTTCACATTATAATATATATACATTATAATATAATTTTACAGTACAGCTCGGTACGTGATCACGTGCCTAAGTCAATACGTGCACATGGGGTCAGTCTATTAAGTACCAATTCTTAACTGGTTTCCAATCAAATACATTGTTGTAAGGAAATTTAGAAAAGCTGATCGTCTATTAAATATTTTATTGCGTTCGTATATAATATTACAGAATGTTGTATTAAACTAAAATGTACACTAGGTAATATCAATAAATACAGCAATCTACCATCAGGGTAGGAGAAGGAAGGGAAAGACTTGTGTCTTTCTCTACAAAGATGGCTTATCTGCCACCAGAAGCCAATAAGCCATAGTGCCTTATTGAATTAGTTCTACAACTACTACAGAATAATACATAAGTTATTATAAAATTAGTACGGTAGATAAAAAGATTCAATAGGTATAGATGAGTCTCCCCGTGACCATGGCTGCTGAAAAGCAACCGAAACGTCGGGGAAAGTGTAAACCAAAAATAAATAGATTTAATAGTTTAAATAATTTTATTGGCTTATAAATTAGTAAAATAAAATCAATAGTAGTAGTAGTGTAATATTTTCAAAATTTTGTAATACAGTGATAAATAAACAACGCGATAAAATCCGTATATAGTAGTTTAATTTCAATGAATAACATTCGCGTAAACAGAAGACAATATTAGGTATAGATGAAGCAAATATGGTTCTTATGCAATAAGAAAAATCTTTGAAATGAAGCAATTTTCTTACCTATTTTAACAGCGGTAGTGCCTGTTTACAAAGCTAGGTATGACCTTTGACACTCCAGTAAACAGAAATAAAATAAGACTATTTTAAATATGCACGTAGATTAATTATTAAAAATAATTACTTAGTATAATCTAAATTCTTAATTTTTGTAGTCTATTTATGCTTATATATAAATAATATATAAAGAAATCCTGTTATTAACTTTAAATATTATCAGTAGACGGATGAGCGGCTTAAATGAGGAAATACGACCCTTTTACAAGAAATCGGTGTTAAAATGGTACCAGTATTACCTTTAATTCACCATCCTGAGTTCCCGGGACTCACCACTGTTGTAACAAAAATTATGTATATTTTTTAACGTTGGGAGTCGTGTCATACGATACCTTTCTGAAGTGAGTGGGACTCGGGAGTAAGTGATCATGCGCGCAAGCCATTTGCAAAGGTGAGTATGATCAAATGTGAGTCCTAGGGAATCATGGTGGTGTTAAGTGTTACAAATCTAAATTATCTGTTTTTATTTCATTTTAATCTTCCATTATGGACCAGGTAGTCATCAGCCCATTTCTGCCCGAAACAACAAATAATTCAAGAAGATATGTACAGAGCAGAGATGAAGTAATTAGCAGCGGTCATTCCACAGATTTGTGCCTGACCGACACTGGGACGACAAAGACGCCGATTTACTTGTGCTTGCTCTTTTGATTCATACTTCAGTTTTTAATATAGTCGCGAAAGTAATTTATCACTATTCACCATTGATGGCACAAGGAGTGAAAACATCAGAGCTAGAAAGCAAAAATGTGTAAATGATTAGCATATTTACGGTTTAATTTTTTATTTATATTATGACATTGCTAGTTTTAGTTCTTTTTATAACCTTTTTTATAAGGTTTTCCAAGAAAATATTGTCTTTTTTAGTTTTAACACAATCATATTTGTTTTTTGAAGTAAAACGTTATACTTAATTTTCATAGACCAGACATTATAAGGTGTAAGTAAACTTAAAAAAGGTGCATTTTCATTTAAGTTTATTAAAAAAATAATGTTACTTTGTAACAAGTAGACTATTAGTAACATTAAAATATAAAAAAGATAAACAAAAATGTTACAAGTACTTATTTATTTCAAAAATCAATATATTAGCCCCTGGGACTCATGGTGATGATTAGCGTTTTTTTAATAGGGGTGGTGGATTAAGGGTTAAAGTACTGCGTTAGGTTTGGTAGTCCTCAATCTTACATAACATCTCCCATCGCGTCTTAATCATCTCATCCCAGTCAAGTCGTAGAATGACAAACATCATTAAAAACCTATTGTGTCTGGACGCAAGTGAAGCGCTGCAACTCAACAGGTTAATACCGTTTCCTAAAGCCTATATAATTGGTAACATGCGTTTAATACCCCTAGTACAGCAATTGATTTCAGGCTACTGTAATCGCTTACCATGTCACGGGCCACATTAAATTCGTATGACATATAATAAAAAATATCTAAAGCATGTTATTCTAAATTGAGGTTTCCTCAAGGCTCACAATTAGGACTAGTATATTAGACATTTGCAATTTTATCTGACTAAAATTAGACCCAGCCAATACTTAAAATCGCAGCATTGTCATTGTAAAAACGGCTAAATATAACGATATAGAAAGTTATGAGACATAAGAACGTATGAATACGGATCCTAATAGAATATTAACTTTATCTGCCATACTCGATTCGTCATTTATTCAATTTTATGGTATCGTCAAGTCACAGAAAACCTATAACTACATGTTTATGAGGTTTTTATGGCATTGCATCTACCTACTCTGTATATCCTCGTTTTTAAAACTGGTATATTTTGTAGAAATGCATAATAAAAGATTATATATTTCCAGGGAAAACAATTCACTGCTTGATTGGGTAGCCTACATCTGCACAATTTTTCATGTTAATTATATAAAAACGATTAATCAGCTTTTATACAGGGTGTCCAAGAACCTGGCGTCCAACTGGATTCCCACGATGCCCCAAGTTCTAACAGTACTCAGAAAAATATTTTAAAAAATCCACCCCATGTACTTACAGAATTATACTGATTTCAAAAAAAAAGGGGAAATGAGCACCCTGTGACATACTTTTGAATGCTGTGACTGCTAATGCTGATAATTTCGATATTTCTTGGAGGTTTTGTAATCTAGGGTATTGCTGTGTCTAAATAGAATGTAAAAATAAAGTACTTATTGTACCATTTTAAAATAAAATATTATTTTAACTAAAGGTGATATGGAAAACTATTGAATTTCGCAACTTTGACCGACTGTAGTGTAAAAAAAATGTACCAAAATAGTATGGCAAGTGACGTCAAATTTTGACGCGTTTATTCCTCTTTTTAAAAAGGTATAATACTTACACATTAATTTGAAAAAAAAAAATTTTGATAATATTTTTACTCAACAACCCAATTTTTACGATGTCTTACAGAATTCTTAGAAAGAAAAATTTACGACGAATTGAATCTAACCTCTAAAGAATTACTGTTGTATGCTCATAAAAATAACAACAGGCCTCTCAAAAAACAGGTTAGACCGTAAGGGACGGTATGTGCATGCATCTCACCATAGTGATTCGTTATTACAACAGGAGGGAGCAAGACAGAAACTATCTTTGCGATTTGCTGGTTCTTCTTTATGGTACCCCATTATTCAGGTAAGAGTGAGGGAGAAAAAGGTTAGAGGTGCGAGTGAGATAGATAGTGACGCTATCTGGGATCGTGCTATTTAGGATAACAGTACGGTCAGTACGCGTCACTGCCTCCTGCCGTTACTACGCACCTCTCTCTTATTGTTACCATTGATCACGTACTACGATTTAAAGCTTTGTTTATTGGACTCGATTACTCTTTGTGCTCTGGACTTTGAAACGAACTCTTTACGACGACCTTTGCCTGTGTTTGGACAGTTTGTGTTTTGTGTGTGCTACCATGGCGACCTACACTCCGCAAGAATACGCAAATATGCACTACATTTATGGAGAATGTAGAGGTAATGGACGAGCTGCAGCGAGACTTTACAGAGAAAGGTATCCGAGGGCTACGCGATATCCCGACCATCGAGTTTTCATTAATGTGCACAGATCACTATGTGACGGGCGGTTCCCCAATCAAGTAGCTGGTGAAGGACGACCCGTAAATGACTTCATACGCGATGAAGTTTTAGAGGCGGTGTCGGCAAATCCAAGCATCTCTGTGCGAGGAATAGAAGCTGATACGGGGATACCGAAGAGCACAGCACACAGTATTCTCCAAAAAGAAGAATATCATCCGTACCACGTACAGCGAGTGCAAAGTCTTTTACCTCGAGACTATCCGAGCCGAGTCGCGTTTTGTGAAACAATCCTGCAAAAACATCGAGAAGACGAAAACTTTATCGACAAAATTTTGTGGTCAGATGAATCTACATTTAAGAAGGATGGCTACATGAACCTACACAACTTGCACGAGTGGCATGTGGAAAATCCGCACTTGATGCGAGAAGATAGATCCCAGTACCGGTTCAAAGTGAACATGTGGACCGGTATTCTCTGTGGGAATATTATTGGTCCATTTGAGATGCCCGAGAATTTGACTGGCGAATCATATTTAAATTTTCTTCAAAATGATTTGCCAAACTTACTAGAAGAGACCCCACCAGATATGTGGTTCCAACACGACGGCTGTCCAGCACATTTTCGCGTATCCGTTAGAGAGTTTTTGGACGAGCAATACCCGAACAGGTGGATTGGGCGATCAGGAACAATCCCGTGGCCAGCCCGCTCACCTGACTTAAATCCGCTGGATTTTTTTTTCTGGGGAACTATGAAGGAGCTCGTTTATGCGAAGCCCATTAATGACATCGCTGACCTTCGTGAGAAGATAACACAAGCAGTGCAGGTGATACGTCAAAAAAGTTACTCGCGAAACATAAAGCGGTCCTTTTTAAGGAGAGTGAGAGCTTGTATTGCCGCGGGTGGTCAACATTTTGAACATTTATTGTAATAAAATATCTTTAAACTAACATTCTTTGCTTTTATTCTACTGGGAACCCATCTACCTGTGTGTATTTCCTTCTTGCTCACTCTTGGAACCGAAGTAAATAATAGTAGTAACATAACAGTTTCTAAGATAAGAAAGGGTCCGACAGTTACCGTTAGTAGGTAGGCACTTCGTAAAAATTGGGTTGTTGAGTAAAAATATTATCAAATTTTTTTTTTTCAAATTAATGTGTAAGTATTATACCTTTTTAAAAAGAGGAATAAACGCGTCAAAATTTGACGTCACTTGCCATACTATTTTGGTACATTTTTTTTACACTACAGTCGGTCAAAGTTGCGAAATTCAATAGTTTTCCATATCACCTTTAGTTAAAATAATATTTTATTTTAAAATGGTACAATAAGTACTTTATTTTTACATTCTATTTAGACACAGCAATACCCTAGATTACAAAACCTCCAAGAAATATCGAAATTATCAGCATTAGCAGTCACAGCATTCAAAAGTATGTCACAGGGTGCTCATTTCCCCTTTTTTTTTGAAATCAGTATAATTCTGTAAGTACATGGGGTGGATTTTTTAAAATATTTTTCTGAGTACTGTTAGAACTTGGGGCATCGTGGGAATCCAGTTGGACGCCAGGTTCTTGGACACCCTGTATAATAATTCGGTTATTTAAAATTAGTCTATTTGAAATAGCGATGATAGGTAGCCAATAATTCTCTCACATTGTAATATGAGAAAATTATTAATCAATTGGTTGATAATTTTACCGTTGACCGGTTTTCAAACCGGCCAATTGTCAACAAAATAATTTTACATCTTCGTAGAAAAACCATTAAAAACAATAACTAATGAGAAAACGAAACTACCACACTAAGTCAACAATTTGAATTATTTCATTAGAAACTAGATTAATAGTCACAACAAAATCAACTCTTGTACGTCGGGATTAAGCACCCATTGGGTTGGCAGTATTGAACGATATGCAAATATTTTATTAAGCATGTTTTTCCGCGCGTTCTATGTTACACTTCATTGATCAAGAGTGTCTTCATAATTAATGTAATCCATTAACAAAAGTAAACATGACGTGACTTGCTCCTTTCTAAATCTTTCAAATCTATCTACCAAAGGGCTAGACGAAGAAATTTTCCAAAATTTTCTAAAAGCTGGTGGTCATTGTTTGCCATGAAATGAAACTGCTTAGCACACACATTATGGCTGTTTTACTGTTTTACTTTATCTTGTTTTAACGAGCATGGTTTTTCTCTCAGCCTCATTGGTAGTCTTTGGTCAAGTTTCGTAAACACAAGAACAAATTTACACTGTGAGTGTTCATTTATTCTTGTATTCACGACAATCTTAAGGTTCCTGATTCGATTCCCTAATTGGAAGAAATGTTATTTGCACTTCACGCAACGTAACGGGACTCAGCAGTTAGAAGAATAAGTTACTGGTACTGCTTAGGGTTAATGCTCTAATGTAAAATATTGATACGTTTTTTTGCCCGCTTCACATAAATAATTTTTAATAAATGTTTCCAAGGCCGTGTAAAGGAAGTGCGGTATGTCAAACAGTAGCATTAATATATTCGTCTAGGCAATGTTTATTTAAATTTTAAATATATTTATAAACTAGCTGTGCCCGAATGCACGTAGTCAGGGGACTACGTGCATGCAAAGTCACACGCTGATCGCTTAAAGAAACACACACACATTTTTAATGTTAGTAAGAAGTATTAGACAAGAAATTAGGCTTAAATTCTTAGCTCTTCCTTTAATTTCATTCTTTAACGAGTATTGTTCATTTTCTTGATTTATGAGGTCATAATAATTTCTGGCCGTATTAAGGCGTTCCTCATAATGCGCATCTGTCTCATAGACCCTGATGATAGCGTGCTGATCACGATCAACTCTAAGGCGCTCCTCACGTTGTATTGCTGTTTCCAAAGTGCGACAATTGGAGCGACGCTCTCAATCAGCCATCATTCGAATCTCACGCTGTGTAATCATTTTTGAAGCTCAGGACTCTCTGTGGCGCTCTCTATCCATCATGAGCCGAGCTTCATACTGAGAAAGCATCTCAGAAGCGCGGGATTCTGTATGACGTTCTCGGTCAGCCGTCAGTAGCGTTTCATTTTGAGTAAATTTCTCCGAAGCGCGAGACTGCATGCCGCTCTCGCCAGCCGTAAGCCGCATTTCTTGTTGCGTAAATGTCTCCGAAGCCTGAGATGCTGTATGGCGATCCCGATCACCTGTTAGTCGTGCCTCGTACTGACTAAGTGTTTCAGCGGCACAGAATGAGGTCTGTGGCTCCCTGGCCATCCTCAGTCGGTTTTCGCGTAGAGTAAGAGTTTCGGTAGAACGAGATGCTGAGCCTCTTTCCCGCTCAGCAGTTAAGCGAGCCTCACGCTCATCATTGGTATCTTGGGACCTCTGTAGTCTCAGTTTTTTAGCACTTCTAAAAGTATGCGATAAATTTGTTTCTTGTTTTCGAGTAGCCATTTTAATTTTAGTTATTTATATACCTAATATTAATATTACCTTATTCTAATTAAGAATGGCCTTAGATAATATAGGTACCGATTCTTTCTAGTAAACTGAACAGTTAATAATATGGAAATAATTTATTAAACAATAATGCAACAAAGTTAGTAAGATGATGCCAAAAACTATTAGGTAAGTTCCTAGTGTGTCTATCGGCATGAAAATGAAAATCATGAAATTCCGCAGAGCAAGAGCTTTCGATAGTGATCTGTGAAGACCTCGAATTCCCTTACTCCACAACGACAGCCGACCACACAATCAACATCAACTAACAACTACAACGAAATCAAAGACAACACACGAAACCAATAATCTCAAATCAGATCGAAACAACCAAGACATCCAATCCTCCTAATTGACGCCGAGTTTGTCATAATATTTAAACTGCTCTCTGAAAATATTAACATCGACTTTTAAAAAGTGACGTCGTTTAGTGAGTGACATCTAGTGTAGCTAATATAATTCAAAGCATTTATGGACTGGTTCAAATTATTACCGCTAGATGGCAATTTTTCGCAAAGAATTTAATTATGGCAAAAATGTTTAGCTTTATTTTTCGGTTTTTTTATTACTTGATATTATAAATAGTTTTTTTATATTATCAAAATAATAAATTGTGATAAGTTAAGATAGAAATAAAGGATTTCATGAAATAAACACTAAAGGTTAACCTAAGATACAGACTATGCTTTTGTTAATATCTCATTACGATCAAATTAGTGTGATGCTTAAATTCAAGATGCTTTAATAAAAGGCACTGCTCAGCGGCCATAGGTGATAGCGTGATAATTGTTAAGTATATAAGATTATGGTCGGGTCTTCAGGCAACTTAATGGCGAAAACCGCATTTCCGGGTTTTGCGTGATAGTTTCTAGGTAACTATTACCTAATCTGTATAATAACAAATAAACAGACAGACAATAAGTACAAAAAAAGTGTTATATATCGTTAGATACCGAAGCTTTGATACAGTCCAATTGAAATTTCGCGAAAATATATAATCAATGTATAGACAAAGTGCTATTTGAATTTTATTATAGTAGATATGGAAGAGTTTGTATGCTTAGCTTAGATATATGCTTATGCTCATCAATTTAACAACTAAATGTGATGCTGGTATTCATATATATAAAGTTTAATAAATAGCACTGCTCGGCTCTTATACATCATAGCGTCATGATTGTTATCTAAGATTATGGTCGGGCCTTCAGGTAATATATTAGCGAAAACCCGATCAAAATCCGTTTATGGGTTTTTGCGTGATAGTATAACAAATAAACAGATAGACAGACAAACAGACAAAAATTCCATAAAAATATATTTTGTGTTCAATTAAAATATCGCGATAATATTCAATGTACAAACAAAGTGCTCTTTGAATATAAAAGTATAGATAGATAAAATAAATATTAGGCTGCCTATTAATATTACAGTAAATACCACTAATTCTGCATGTCATTGTGTAATTACATAATTATATTCAGACAAGCACATTCTTGTAATGTATGACATACTACATATAAATAAGAGCTCGTGTTTTAATTTATGTATATAAGAAATTCAAAGCACGTGAATTTATTTAAAAATTTTCAAATAACCTCCTCTTACTTTGGCCCTCCCATACATCTGGTTTCCTACATTCATCCTTCTTCGTCCAGTTCGTTTTACTTTGGAATGCGCTCCGTCATGAAGTCAGGATGTCCACAAACCGTTGCACTTTCAAGTTAAAAGTACGTGCTCTCTTCATTGACAGTTTATCTGTTCCATCTCATCAGTAATATGTTACGTGTGTATGTGTATAGGTATGTATGTATTTAGCCGTCTATATATTTATATGTATATATTTTATTTAAATTATATAATATTGTCGGCCACGATGGCGCAGTGGTTAGTGTAACCGACTGCCACGCCTGAGGTCGCGGATTCGATTTTCGCACAAGTCAAACATGGACATGGATGTTTGTCTTGGTCTGGGTGTTTCTATGTATAATATGTATGTATTTACGAAAAAATTATAGTATATATGTATGTTTATCCATTGTCTAGTACCCATTGTACAAGTCTTGCTTAGTTTGGGCTAGATGGTGTTGTGTGTTTGTGGTAGAATATTATTATTATATGGTATGTATGTATTATATAAATAGCTTTACTTTTGTGTTATTCTTTAGTTTAAATATATGTGTATTTATTCGTTTGCACCTACTTCTTTTTATCTCAGCATCACTCTATGATTGACTGGTAGAAAATACCCTTGGCATTAAGTCCACCTATGTTCTGTGCATGAAGTTTCTAAACAAAATAAATAGATGTTAACTTACTCTTACAATCTAATATTGTTAATCATTATGCTTAATTTTATTATACTACCTGTGAGCAATATTTATATGTATATTTATATTTGGTGTGATGGTCAATTCAACATCATCACTGCATCTTTAATGTTTTTACGCAATTACATAAATAATAATAATGTCCTCCAGACCGAATTTCGGTAACGGCGGCCAATCTTAACAGAGACTGACCATCTGCGCAGGAGATATTATAGTGCACAAGTGTATGCGCAAACACAAGTGCATTTTCTATTCCCTTACTCTCATGATCCGATGGGACGTCGTTGTAGCAACTGCCGATTGTGATCCCGATTTTTATTATTAACTCTAATAGTTACATTACCCAAACTCAAATATACAATGAATTTGCGAAAACAATCAAAAGTAAATAAGATCCAATGGATTCAAATCAATAGTAAAAGTAATTGTCTCATGACAGAATAAGGATGCACGATAGAAACAGGGACGTAACCGCTATTAACATGCTGTTGTCCGAGGGAGATAGCGACATTACCCCACTATACCCTAATTTTTATTACATCAAAATTTTAAATTATAGTTACTGTTTTGTAACCAATTTTGATATTTTTTGCACAATAAGAATTCTTTAGAACGCTATTTGTTCTTGTATAAAATGAACAAAACCAGACATAGGCAACCATATAGTACTTTTTTCAACAAATGCTTTCGGAGGTCATCTTTTCACAAGGAACAATATCTGTATCGCGGGGGACTTTACAAACATTCAAACAACTTACACAAAGAACATCTAGACTTGGAACAACTAATTGTGGATTACACAATTTTTATTTCGTATGGGATTCGAACACACAACACTCGGCTCAGTAGCAATGGCAAGGTAACCACTTACACCATTACGTCATTCGCGCAGTATACGTGCATCTACAAAAATGGTAAATTTTTCGAATGTAATAATAAATAATATAATATCAGCCCTGTATTAAACTGTTCCACTGCTGGGCACGGGCCTCTTCTCACTGTAAGAAGGGTTAAGCCCTTGTCCACCACGCTGGCCAAGTGCGGGTTGGCAGACTTCACATGTCTTCGAGAACATTATGGAGAACTCTCAGACATGCAGGTTTCCTCATGACGTTTTCCTTCACCGTTAAAACAAGCGATAATTAACTATTTAATACGCATATAACTTCGAAAAGTCAAGAGCAACGCGCCTCGGATTCGAACTATACATATGGAGAGCAATAAAGCATTGAAACTGAAATTAAATTGAAATTAAATTAAACTCGAGACCTCTGCGTGGCAGTCCAACGGTTTCCCAGTAGGCTATCGCTGCTTATTGGTTTTTCGGATACTTCATGAAAATTAACCTGAATACATAACTTCTTAAAAATTGTCTATATTTATAAGTTTTAAGAACTTGAAAGTTATGCGTATACGGAACTATAAAGTTTATATATATATATATTTTTAATTTATAAATTAAATCTACACGTCTATCTTTCAGTAAGAATTTTTGCAATATGGAATTGTAAAAGTTAGGAACGCGTTTTATTGTAGTAAGAAGGTTTTTTTCTATTGATATCATGGAAAGATCTGTAAGTCGTTTCTGGCCTTGTGTATTCCTTATATAAGTATGTATACGTTTTAGCGACAAAAAGGACCTTTCGGTTGAAGCACTGCTCGCGGGAACCGTAACAATTAATTTTTCCAAACGCAATACTTCGGAAAATACTGTATTTAAGTTATTTGAGTAAAATTTTCTATAATTGTACAAATACTAAGGCTTTTGAATTCGGCGGTTTTATAAATACATTTGAGCTCATTGATAAGGCGATCTAAGTTAAAGTTGAATGATTTATAAACATGTACGAATTGCGTTACTAATTCAACCGCAAAATTGACATTATAATTATTGAAATTTTCGCACGATAGTAATTCAAAAAACTTTATTTTTTTTAAGGTAATTATAACGTTAGATAGATATTTTGTCTACAATTTCAATGAAGATCCGCTTAAAATAAATTTTGGCGTCTACAACATTACGTTTCGGTTTTGGCGATCCTGTTATACTTTTACGCGTTCAAAAATTATTTCCAACTTAGATCTGAATGTATCCAAAAATTATTAATCTCGACAAACAGTTAAATTCAGATAAAATGTGCAGTATGATTGTACTTAAAATTAACGCGGTGCGATTGGAACTTACGTCAATATATTTAATAAAACGATCGTACACTTCTGACTCATCAAAATACCTTAAAACGACTACTAGTCGATCTTTACCGCTTACGTCTGGTGTTTCATCGACCATTGCAGCAACGAAATTAATGGCAGCGATTTGTTGTTTTATTGTTTCAATAATTACTGACGCTACGCTACTAGAGATAAGGTCATTTTGGAACTGATTTGATAAACCCGTAAATGAACTAGTACAATTTTGCAAATAATTTTCCAAAACTCCATCGTATTTCGCGAGCAAGTTGATGACCCATATTAGATGACGAAGTAGATTCGTCATGTCCTCGATAAGCGATTTCTTGGTTCCCCAAAAAGCAAACGATGTCAATTAGTCGTTGAAAAATATTTCAGTTCCGATCGACTTTTGCGGTTATGTCTATCAATATCGATTTGAATTTGAGAATTTAAACGCGTCTCAATGCGATTTTTGCAAAGGTATGTTAGTTAAGGGAAGCTTCTAAATGTTTTTCAAATTGCTCGTGTTTTTTTGCCGCAGTAAGGAAATTATGTATTTCGTTATAACCAGCTTCGTTCCAGAAGGTTTTATTGTTTGAAAATAATAAACAATGAAAACAGAACAACCGATTACTATGTATGCAACCCGTGAGCCAATTAAATGAATCATATTGTTTTATATTTTTACGATTGACTTTACCTTTAGTTTGTATTAATTGCAAATCTGGTGTACTACGGCCTTTCGCAATCACTTGCTTTTTATCACTGAAAGACAGTTTTAAAAACGCGTCGCTTATTATTTCCTGTATACACACACCATCTGAACAACTTTCACAGTGAAGAATTTTCATTTTTCACTCTATAAAAACGTTAAAATGTTAAATGACCTGCGACAACACAAGACAATCAAAACAAATAATTAATATTTACAATGGCGACTTCTTAGAACTCACATAAAATTAAATTAAATACCTACGACAAAAAATAATAGTCCTTTAGATAACGCTAATCAAATAAACCATGCTACTTTTGAAATCGGTTACATAACATTCGTCGTACAATTCGCGTGAACTTTCGTCATGTACGAAGGCCACTGAACACGTCATTATGCCTAATAAAGACTATGTCTTTTTTGCGTTTGTGTGCGTAAGTTTTAACATTGTGTGACAAATATTTATAGGAACGCACATAGATATTTTTGTGTCCGTCTCGATGCACACATGCAAAGAATTATGCAATATTAGTTCATGTCTATTCCGTCGAATTAGGCGCATTGCAGCGCAGCGCTAGTGCAGCCGGTACGCGACAGTTTGCGCTGATATACTTATAACTTACCAATGACTAATGGATCTATTGTTGCCTTTGCGGATGATACTGCTTTAATATTTAATGCACCCACATGGAGGCTTTCACTCACGCTCAAATTGGCCTTAGTGCTGTCACTGACTGGCTTTGTGATAACGTCTTAACGTTAAATACGGAGAAAACAAAATATATGACATTCTCAAAACGAGCCTGTCCCCCTAACGATCCCTGGACCATCGTGAACCATTGCTGTCCTCGCCCACGATCCGTAAACTGCTCGTGCAATTGTCCTACCTTACACAGTGTCACCAATATAATGTACCTTGGAGTTCTTATCGACCGCAAACTAATTTTCAACTGTCACATAGAATTGCTTTCTGGTCGATTGCGCAAACTTATGTACGTCTTTAAGAGCTTGCGTGGGGTTGCTGACGTTAGTACAATTAAAATGGTATACGTGACGCTTTGTCAATCATTATTAATTTATTGTGTCACGATTTGGGGAGGCACCTATAAAACCACACTTCTTAAACTGGAGCGAGCTCAACGAGCAGTTTTGAAAACATCCCTGTCTCTTCCATTTCGCTTCCCCACAGTGGAACTATATAAAAAATGCTCCTTACTTTCGATTCGACAATTATTTATATTGTACACAGTTCTTAAGTAGCATTCTTTGCTATCTTTCGATACCACAGTTTTGTCTAAGCGACGCAAATATAACGTATGTCCCTCCTCAACTTGTTCAGTTTTCTCCCACAGATCTTTTTCTTTTTTAGGCGGTTACTTGTATAATAGACTAAACAAAATCTTGAACATATATCCGCAAACAAAAGTGTGTGCTGAAGAAATAATTTCAAAGCTTTTACTTGACCTGGACTACGAGTATAGTCAAACGGAAAACCTGCTAGAGGTACAAAAATAATAACACGTACGCCATACATACACATACACGTACACACACACACACACACTCTTAACCACCCATTCACATTCATACACTCAACCACACACACACACCTAACTCACAAACAAGATAATTATCATTATCTACATGCCCATACAAATTAATTGTAACTTTGTATATGTTTATTTTAATTTTACTTACCTGTTTTGAGTTTCATTATTTTTTTTTTTTTTATGTCTACGTCTACTGTTAGATACAATTTCTCACTGTTTTAAGTACGACTTTTCCGTGGAATGGAAGCCTGGTTATCCATAACACAGGTTTTTACCTAGCTTGGAAACCAGTCTCCCAGTAACTTTTATTGATAACATTGTACCTTTGTGTTTAATTGTAATAATATGGGAGAAATAAATAAATTATTATTAATTATTACTATATTATGATATAGGTTTTAAGAAATTTTGTTTATGGAAATTAATAAAATCATTCGTCGATAAATATAAATATTGGACTTCAAAATAAAATAATATAATATAATAAATATTTATCTGAGTTAGAGAGGAGTAGAAGGAGTTAGGGTAGGCAGTGTCTTTTTGAGGCGTGGCTGGAGAGGCGGCATGGCGCCCTCACCTTCCGGCTGACACAGGTACTGACTGGCCACGGTTGTTTTGGCCAGTTCCTGTGTCGTATACGCCGGCAAGAGACGCCCGGTTGTCACCACTGCGGTGACTGCCGCGACGTTGTAGAGGACACGGCGCTGCACACTTTGGCGGTTTGCCCCGCCTGGGCATCGCAGCGCCGTGAGCTGATCGCGGCAGTCGGATCGATTGCCCTCTCGCTCCCGGCCGTAGTTCAGTCTATGGTCCGGAGTGAGAGGTCGTGGAACGCCGTCACCTCCTTTTGCGAGGAAGTAATCTCCATCAAGGAGGCGGTGGAGCGGGAGAGGGAGCGTTTGAACCCTCTCCCCAACCGCAGAGCCGGGCGCCGGAGGGCGCGCGATGACCTCCAGCCACCCTGAGGTTTGACCTGGGGGTGGCGGGCTTTGTGGGCCTGCCCGCCATCCGTTCAGCACCAGGTCCGAGAGGCGGCGTGCGTGTTCCCACGCGCGCCTCTGTGTCGAGTCCGTCTCCCCCTAGGGGGGAGACAGTAGGGAATTTTTGAGCGTGAGTCCTTTGGGTAGGTCTCTTCGGGTAGTGGCCTGCCGTTTCACACGGCGGGCCGTAACCTCGGCGAGGTCGCGACCGCATGCGAAAGTGATTCGCGCGGCCCTGTCGATAGTGGTTTTGTCGAGGAACACCGTGGTAGGTTTAGTCGGTATTCCGGGAGGTACTTTACTATTATTCCATCTTTCTTTTACCCCGGCGAGTCCGACATAATCCCTCCGCCCGCCCCCGCGGAGGGATATGCGTCATAGCATTCCCCCACGTAAAAAAAAAAAAAAAAGGCAGTGTCTTGTTTTTATTTTGAGAAGTGCCTATCTTGGGTAGGTCTTATTGTGTAGGGGCCTGCCGTTTCATACGGCGAGCCGTAACCTCGGCGGGGTCGTGACCGCATGCGAAAGCGATTCGCGCGGCCCCGCCGATAGTGGTTTTGTCAAGGAACACCGTGGTAGGTTTAGTCGGTATTCCGGGAAGTCCATTTTCATTTCAACATCTTTCTTTACTCCGGCAAGTCCTACATAATCCCTCCGCCCGCCACCGCGTAGGGATATGTGTAAATGCATACCCCCAAGAAAAAAAGAATGAAAGTCTTTTTGTTATTATGAACCGCACGCCACTGAACGCCATTGGTCCTGCGGCTGTTCTTTTTCCGGGCGTGTCGGATAGCTATCTGTGGAGTGTACCTGTTTATGCAGATATTTTGTTGTTGTTGTGCATTATACATAATATGCATAGTTTGTTCGTCTCGGGTTTAGCAATGGCCGCGGTGAAGGAAATTTAATTAAAATATGATTAAATGATATAATTAATTTATAAGAATAGATTATAGCCGCGGCGTCACTCGCTCGGGAGTAGTACTTTTCCGAAAGAAAGGTATCCTATGTCTTTGTGTACCCCTGTCAACGTTTAAGCAAATTTTATTATGATCTTTCAAGTATTTAGGACGTTAAAGCGTAACAAATAAACTAACAAGGAAACTAACTGACTTTCCCATATATAATATCAAAATATAGTAAGAATTATCTTATTTTTTATTTGTTTAACAAGTCAAAGCACGCATTAGATGTAATTCCTGTGTCGCGGGGGCTTTACAAACATTCAAACAACGGACAGAAAGAACACCCAGATTCAGAACAACTATTATTTGTGAATTACACAAATGTTTGTGCCGTGTGGGGTTCGAACCAGTAACACACGGTACGGCAGCAGTGTCGAGGTGCTCACTAAAACCGCTAAGCCATCACAGCATTCATACTGTCATTGACCTACGTGCCTTTAAAGTGTACCTAATTAGTAAAATAAACATATTTAATTAATGCTTTGAGATTCATATATCCATGACATTAATTGGACACTGTTATCATTAATTAACATGAAATAATAATTAAAGTCTTTAGACTATCGTGATTTGTACACATACTTAATATAATGCTAGATAACGGGTCTTATTCGCGATAAAGTATTTAAAAGGTAATAAATACCTATTGATTGCCCGACGTTTCGACCGACTTGCATCGATCGTGGTCACGGGTTGACCGATGTCAGCTCAGCTGCGCCTTCGTGAAGTGCGGGTTTCAGCAACTACCCTCACATTTATATTGACACTCTCGGTATTTCGTCACACAACACTAACGACGTCTACACACTGGCTACCTAAGTCACTATAGCGACGTTTACGTCGTACGTCACAACAGTCAGAGAAATTGGCACCCTGGGACACACTGTATACCGCAAACCAACACACACTAACAGGTATCTTAACGCCTACTCGCATCACCAGTTACAGCGCGCCGCGACAGCTAAAATCCGTTGTAGCATCACTGACGAACAGAGCGTATGACCTCTGTGACGCTCAACACCTAGAAAGTGAGCTCACACATGTTTAGGAGGTACTTAGGCGCAACGGATATAAGAGTAAGATACACTGCCCGAGGAGAAGGGATAGCCAACCTAGGGTCAGCAGAGTGCCGGCATACATGCCGTATATAAAAGGAGTAATCCGTTCAGGTCCGAGAGGCGGCGAGCGTGATCCCACGCGCGCCTCTGTGTCGAGTCCGTTTCCCCCTCTATGGGGGAGGGAGTAGGGTTTTTAAGCGTGTAATGCCTATAGGGTAGGCATGTTGTCTAGTGGCCTGCCGTTTCATACGGCGGGCCGAAACCTCGGCGGGGTCGCGACCGCATGTGAAAGGGATTCGCGCGGCCCCGTCGATGGCGGTTTTGTCAAGGAACACCGTGGTAGGTTTAGTCGGTATTCCGAGAGGTCCATTTTCATTTCAACATCTTTCTTTAACCCGGTGAGTCCGACATAATCCCGAGAGTAACGGACAAAGTTGGAACAGCACTGAAGAAATACTCCATAAAGACTATATATAGTCCGTTCTCCAAAGTAGTAAGCTATCTACGCACTCCAAAGGATGTTATCCCTTTTCAAACACCTGGCGTCTACAAGGTGGATTGCAGTTGTGGTAGTTCTTATATCGGATAGACCAAACGTACAATCGCTAAAAGGGTGAAGGAATATATCACAGCTGGCAAGAACTGATTAGTAAACAAGTTTGCTATAGCCGCGCATTTGCTGGAGTCTGGACCAAACCACTGGATTGAGTTACATTAACCACAGGTTTTATCCACCGGTCGTCACTATTACTCCAGGACAGTACGTGAAGAGGTTGAAATTAAAAAACATTCGCAATTTTAACCAAGAGGATGGATACCTTGCAATCCAGTCATCAGCAAATGTAAACGTCGCCGTAGTGACTTAGGTAGCCAGTGTGTAGACGTCGTTAGTGTTGTGTGTCGAAATAACGACAGTGCGAATATAAATAATAGTGACCAAGTGAGGGTAGTTGCCGAAACGCGCACTTCACGAAGGCGCCGCTGAGCATCAGTCAACGCGTGACTATCCTATATACAAATGTACTCTGTGCGCGTGACCACGATCGATGCAAGTCGGTCGAAATGTCGGGCAATGAATAGGTAATTATTACCTTTTAAATACTTTATCGCAAGTTGTCTAGAGCCGTTGTCGGCATTACATTATAGCATATATTATGTAAAGTCTGCCAACCCGCACTGGGCCAGCAGTGGAACAGTTTAATACAGGGCTGATATTATAATAATTACTAGCGGTCGCCCAGTAGTCGAAATTTGACCATAATTGATTTAAATTTTAAGTTTGATAGTTATTAAAGTTTTATTATCTATAACTATACCTTTATAGTCACAGTTTTTACACATTTAGATTTCGCCAAGGCTATATAGGTTATTTACCTATCTTTTTCAAGCAAATTATTATTTACTTAACTATACTCTTTCATTGACGATAATCTTAAACTTGCTAGTTTGTTTTATTTTTTCTGTATTACATAAAAATACGTAAATATATTATAATATAAATAGTATCAATCATTCCAATCCATCCAAAGGTTGCCTGTAAGATATCGCTGATATATTATGTAATTTTATATTGATATATGTAACCATAGTTACGAAGAATAGTACTACATCAGCCGAACAATGCCGAAATACTACGGACGCGATTCGACTGCGTGTATCAATGCATGGTTGTGTGCGTGTAGTGTTTACTCATTAATTTAATGTATTTCTAATGCATATTTTATATAAATATTAGGATTCGCCACTCCTTCTCCATATAAACTTTTACTGTGCCAAATGTTATACTCCTCCATACGCGCAATTTTCGTAAAAAGGGGTACACAGATTTTGCTTTACGTAATAGTATATAGATTACCTATTTATCAGCCCAGAGCCTCGATCACCATCAAAAGAGGCTAACGTTTCGTGCTTCAAAAGTTTGATGCAGAAGGCAGTGTTTTTAGACACAGCACGTTTTGTCCGGTTATACCTACATATATATTTTGTTTAGCTTTTTAATAGGCTTACGTTTGACCGCGATCTCACCTGTTCTTAAGTAACGAAGCAGTCGCCGATGCAGTACTTTTGCCTAGACGATTATACCTATTCGATTTGATTTACTCGCGACTTAAAGACACCCAGATTGTACTCATCATAAAAGTATATATTACACATAATAATATTGCTATTGGTGGTAAGGACTCTAGAGACAGAACCTCCTCACAATACGTGTGATGTATATATATATTTATTTAAAATGATATAATTCCACTACCATCAATAAAAACAAATGATAAGCGAAAATTTAAATATATAACATATCAATACATTTTAGATTGTGCAGTTTACTTTATATAAGTTTGACATTTTGTTGGTCAGTCTATACTCCTTATTTCTATAATTATTAATAAGCACGCAAAAGTGACCTTATGCGTGCTAATAAATAATTATAGAAATTAAATTATAAAAATTAATCATTAGCTGAAGATACCTATATCCTAATCCTAATTAATTTTATAAATGCGAATGTAAGTGTGAGTTTTGGTTTCTTGAAAATTCACATACGAAAATTCACGTTGTCAGGGGTACGGAAGAGGACTTATGGACATTTCATCCAGAAAAAAGTATTACTCCCCAGCGAGCGAAGCAGCGGGCAAAATTTAGTACAGAATAAACAAGTAGTTCAATAAGACAAATAATGGACATAAGGGTCCAAAGTATATAATTAATAACCTAAATTATAAGTCTCGATGGTACAGCGGTTATAAATTTGACAGCTTTGCTTAAAATCTTGGCTTTGATCTCCTAGTAGCAGGATAGTCTCAAAGTATACAGTCAATTGGAGCTTAAAACATATTTTATTTATAATTTTTTTTTATTGCTCGTCAAAATGACCACTCTCTACCTGATGGTAAGCAGTCATGTGGTCTAATGGAGCAGTGGCCTCCACACCGTCCTTATAGCAGCCGAGGCGATTTTGAGGTCTGTACTTTGATGGCCTGAGAAGGTGCTTTTTCACGCCCCGCTTAAAGGATCCAAGAAGCGCCCCGTTTAAAGAAAAAAGGAATCACGTGCCTTGGCAGAGAATTTCATGCATTGATCGTTCTGCAGAGGTATGAGGACCCAAACTTGTTGTTGCGCGCTCTAATCGACTGCCTATCCCTTTAAGGATATATCTATTCACATAGTATATAATAATATAAGCACTGTTTATAAACTGGTTCCACTGCTGGGCACAGGCCTCTTCTCACTGCGAGTAGGATCAGGCTACAGTCTACCACGCTGGCCTAGTGCGTTTTGATACATATTATCACACATCTTCTAAAACATTATTTAGAATCTGTCATCTCTGTCATGCATGTTCCATCACGATGTTTTCCGTCACTGTCTAAGCGCATGACAATGAACTATATCAAAGCACGGATGGCGAAGTGGATTAAGTGGTCGCCTCGCCACTACCGTTGCTCCAAATGTTTTGGGTTCGACTCCCAAACGGGACAAAAACTTTGTGGGATACAAATAATTGTTCCAAGACTGGGAGTTGTTTGTGTCCGATGTTTGAATGTTTGTGTATTCCCCCGCGACACAGCAATTACTCTTTGTTTGGGAATTTTCCTTTAAACAAGTGAGAAACGGCAATAAATTGCCGTAAATCCTAGAGTTAAAAAAAATTTTTCAAGTAATATGCAAAGGTCACGTGATACCACGTGACCTTTCGTGGTCAGAGATCAAAGGTCATATTCATTTCAGGGGTATATCGACTATGCTGAGTCGAATGGCGTTGACCGCGAGTCTCTAGCTCTTACGGTTCTTGAGTTGAAAGTTGTATAACAGACAGACGGACAAAGCTGTTGTATAAGAGATTTTTCGAACTCTAAAAACGAACATTACTTCGGAAAGTCAGAGGTACGTGCCTTAGAATTTTACTCGAGACTTTTGTGTCGGTGGGTCCCACTAGGCTTTACAGTTCTATGATAGGTAAGTTTTATGTACTGTGAAATTAAAATGGCGAATATAATTATAGCTGAAGACCTTAGATATTCAAATTCAGCACTTACATTTTAAAGTCATCTACTTAATTTTTTAAGACATTTTCGATCTTGTGAATAGGCCTAGCTTTTGAACTTAAAACGAAACCATTTCCTGTTTTAATTATCGTAATTTGTGATTTATTTATTTTAATCGTTTAATTCGCGGCGGCACGCCGGTGGCTATACACAACAGATTTTTAATTATGTCTAAGACTTGACATATTAATAAGTAGGTAAACTTTCGATAGCCGGTGTGAAGGAAACGCATGGAAGAGAGTAAGAGTACCAAAAAGCGAAAGGCCGAACTAAGAGGTGCTTGAACTTGCCGGTGCATATGCATGCGATGTAAAAGAAGACTAGATTCTTAATTGTTTAAAAGACTAAACCTACCTGTTATAATGCCTGTGTCGTGGAGCATATTATAAATATTCACATAACGGATATAAAGAACATCCATACTCGAAACAACTATTCGTGGATCACTCAATTTCTGCTCCCGTGTGGGGATCGAATTTACAACACTGGAGAACTGCATCCAGTGGTGTAAGTTCGATCCGAACGGCGAGGTGCCCACTTAAACTAGTACGTCATCCGTGCGGCCAACACATTTTTCTTCTTTACTATCTTGAGAAAATCTGCATATCTGAGAGTTCTCCATAATGTTCTCAAAGACATGTGAAGTTTGCCAACCCGCACTGAGCCAGCGTGATGGATGGAGCCATGTAATTTAATTCACTGTTTTTCCAAAACGTATGTAGTCAGTCAATGATATTTCTGCATCGTTAATTATAAAAAACACTTGACAATGAACATTAATTAAGAATAGACACTATCATTTTTTGTCGAAAACACATGTTTTATTTTAAAATGACTGTAATAGTAATGCATAACAATGCGCCCGACCAGGCAGCGCGAACGCATGGAGCTCGTACCCTCTCTACACGCTCCCCACATCCCATTTGTATGCCCAACTTTCGTCTATGTAAGTAGATCAGTAGGTTAGTGTGCCATTTCTTGCTAAACGGGATAGACGGTGACCGAAGACGAAGACACCTCGCGTCGTAGCGCAGTGAAATATTGATGTTGATGAAAAGACCGGATTTGAAAACAATTTTCTTTTTATGAAGAATAATTGCAATGGGAATCTTCTATATCATGGACTGGGTACATACTTTTCGGGAAAACAGTGAATTAGATTCCATTGTGTACACGAATCCTTCTCACACTGAGAAAACGCCCATGCCTAGCAGTAGGACAGTTTAATGCAGGACTTATATTGTATTTCACAAGTGTACCCTGTAATTTTATCCATATCGTCAAAGACGCTACGATCGCTGAAAGAAAATGTATCGTCCAAAGAAAATGCAGTCTTGACAACCGGTTCGACTTGAATGTAAATCGTGACCTGTACATCGTTCTGGTGAGTGTGACTAAGTTACCGCACTTACTACACATCCGTGACATTACAAGTTTTGTTATAAAGGCAGCGTACCGAATCTCACATTTTTATATAATCTGCTGAACAACCTAGGTGTGGAACAAGCCAGAGTGATAAAAAGTTATAGTAAAAAATACTTTAAAATTACAGCGATCCTCGAATTAAAAATAAATATTAATATAATATTTTTGTAAACAAAAATATTTTTTGATAAATATATTTTAAGAGCACTAAATTCGAATAATATTTTTATAAAAGACATTTCTTTTGATAAATAAATTATATGTAAAAATGTTGGCTGTATTTCTCGGTGTGGTGACGTGTTTCTTTTATTTCTGGTGGAAATGGGCTGCGAATTATCGTCGTTTAAAGGCAACAACTGAACTGCCCCCTATATATCCTGGTCTTTTGCCAATCCTTGGCCACGCACATTTGCTTATTGGAAATACAACGCGTAAGTAAATTTATTATTATTTTCATTATTGTTTTATTTTTAGGCTGTCTCTGTGATTCAGGGGTAGTGAATGCAACTGTTGTGCATGCGGTATCGGGTTCAATTTCGTTTGGGATTTTGACAACGTGTTCGGTAGAAAGCAATAAGCTCATTCACTTTTACGTGGTACCTACATAAAATCATAATTGGTAAAAAGTAGGTGTAAGATGGCTCTGTCTACCGCTTCGGGGATATGAGCGAGATGCAATGTATGTCAACAGTAACAAAATAACAAAAATATAGGTATATCGCTTTATAAGTAGAAGCGATTTCAGAAAAATATGTTCTTTGTGTTATTATTATTCGAGTAATTTTTTAATGAATTATGTTATGGTCTAAATTGACTCATCCTAAGGACTCAGCATCTTAGAAAACACCGAAAAAAAGATATATCTATGTAATTGCCGATTATTGCAAATGAACATGGAACTATCTGAGGGTAATTCCACTCAGATTTCTATAAGGACTAGCTGAGTCGTGCAAATTCGTCTGCTTCACATAAGAGAATTATGCCCGTTCTTGCATCATTTTTCATTGCTGCTCCGCTCCTGTTGGTCGTAGCGTGATGTTATATAGCCTATAGCCTTCTTCGATAAATGGGCTATCTAACACTTAAATAATTTTTTAATTCAAACCAGTTTATGAGATTAGCGCGTTCAAGCAAACAAACAAACTCTTCAGCTTTATAATATTAGTATAGATTTTTATGAATAAATTGAGATAATTGATATTTAAAGTCCCATTTGTGAATCACAGTGGGTAAGTCTAATTTTTGTCAACCGGGTACATTTATTCACCAGTGAAAACAGAAAAATACCAGATTCACTTTAAATACACGGATGACGCAGTGGCTTATTCCTTCGCGACTACCCGTGCGCTGAATAGTGTGGGTTCAATCACCGCACAAGACAAAAGAACGGTATTTAATGGGGACCAAGATATTGTTGTAACCCAACTATTTTGAAGGGACAGATGTTTAATCGTGAATGTTTAATTTATTGCATCATACTAATATTATAAAAAGAAAAGGTTTGTGTAAGTATTTGTATATTGAAATTAAACACTTTATACGGATTTTGTCGCGTTGTTTATTTTACTTTAAAACACTTTTATTACATTATTTTGAAATCTCTAACACTACTATTATTGAACTTTACTATGCTATTTAATTTAATTAAAACTATTTATATTTAAGTTTACACTTTGCCCCGACGTTTTGGTTGCTTTACAGCAGCCATGTTCACGGGGAGACTAATGTGTGTATGTGACATTAGTAGTGTTAGAGTTTTCGAAATTATGTACCTAATAAAAGTGTTTTAAAGTAAAATAAACAACGCGACAAAATCCGTATAAAGTGTTTAATTTCAATGTATAACATTCGCGTAAACATAAGAATTAAGTATTTGTATGTTTGTATATTAAAAAATCTTTCAACGTTAGAAAGCTACTTTGTCCAGAAGTAACAAACGCTATATTATAAAGTTATGAGCATATTTAATTTTTTTAAATTATAGTGTTTGTTTCGCACAAATCTGATCGAAAGAGTTGTGCGAAACTACATTTTAAAAAGACTTATATTTCTTTTATTGTCAATTCGCATGCATCGAAATAATTAAAGTGCATAGCTAGTGCGGAGGAGGTCGTTTCGCACTCGAATTATTTCGATGCGTGCGAATCAACAACTAAGCCAGAATTCAATATTTTTGAAAACAATTTATTTGCAGGTCTGTGGAATGTTTTAAAAGGTTTCACAAAAGCTTCCCTAGAGCAAGGCGGTGTGATATGCGGCTTTGTTGGAACTGATATTTATTATTGTAAGTATTATATTGATATTAAACGCTGTTTTATTATTTTTATTTTTACTGGGCTATGACGATTTATTTATTGAGTCGCAGCGGGACACTGGCAGCCAGACACAATATGTTTTAATAATGTTTGGTATTTTAAGACTAGATAATCTGCAAATGTTTTAAAACGTTAATTATTAGTAGTGTCGTAATAAGTACATAATTATAATAAATATATAATAATGAATATTCCTTACTCATATCGCTTGTTTACCCAATACCCAAATACCAATACTCACAAATCTTGGTATTTATATTTAGGTTCATTATTTTACACGTAAAAAAATAATGCAAGCCGTGATTTTTTGTTAACATAGGCTCCGATAGAGAAGAAAATCGTTTTATTTTTATTACTTTGATTTGCTCAAAATGACGTATTATTATAATTCAATTGTTATATCTTTTATATTGCAGTAATCTCAGATCCGGAAGACAGTGTTACCGCTGCAAATTCGTGTTTGCAAAAACATTTCGCATACGATTTCGGCAAGCCTTGGATGGGTGAAGGCTTGGTCCTCGCTTCAGGTAAATAATAAAATTCCACACACTACTATCAGAAATATATGTACATAACTACTTTTAAATTCGGAGGCTTATTCTGTAGCCTGACCGATTGCTGTACAGGTGAGCTGGAAAGCGGAGTATGCAATCCGAATTTCTTGAAGCATCAATGTCTCTCGACGTATGCCAGCGTCGTTATTGGTATCGTTTAGGCACTTCCACCCACTCCCATCAACAGTAACAAAGATCTATGTTAATTATCAAATTACATACCATGTTGTTGACAGTTGACAGTTGACTTAATTTTTTTATTATTTTAGTGAACTACTACTACATTACCCAAATACTAAAATACTAAGAATTTTTGATATTTACGCAATTACTTAATACAAGCGTTTCAAAATCTGGTAGATAGTAAGGGTAAATGTCAAATTACAGAAGAAGGATGCACAATACCAACTGTCACGTACCTGCCATTTAAGCGCTGCTGTCCAAAGGAGATAGCAAGATATCCTTACTACAGTCCCACTTTTTCTTATATCCAAATTTAACCTACTACTTTCTACCTTATTTTACAAATAATTTTTAAACGGTTTGCACAAAAAGATTTATTTTCACATCGCCGTGGGTTACATTATTACGTAATTTTAAGTTGATTCTTGTTTTTATTATGTAGTGTAGCTGTTTGATTAATTGTTAATAAAATAAAATTTTATTGCTTTTTGCTCTTGTGTGTAAAATAATAAAGAAAATCAAACATAGGCAATACCTACTGTATTAAGCGCGGTCATTTGTGATCGGGCACGGCTTTGAATATATTAAAATCGCCTACTATTCACACTGTCAAGCAGATAAATTTTTCGACTTAAGGACAAAATAGCATTTTCCTATCTCCTGCTTTTACGGTAGAGAACAATTTCATTATTTTGTTCGAATTGTTTTTGGTAGGGTAAAGGAATGTAGTCATATCTCCGAATACCTTTAAGTATAATGCGGTCTAGCCTGCCACCCAAGGCAATAAAAGTAATAGTGCTTAGCATTTAATAGCTATCTATTTCGTGTCTAGATCTAATAGACTGATTTTGCATATATGAGTTTACCAACCCGCACTAGGCCAGCGTGGTTGAATATGGCCTGAACCCTTTCCCACTGAGAAGAGGCCCGTGTCCAGCAGAAGGTAATTTATTTATATGCAGGGCTGTGATTCTAAGTTAACCAAATATTATATGTCCAACAAATATGGTCATACTGCATAATCTAAATATTTGATAGGTATAAGAATAGGTCGTATATTTCATACCGTTAGGTGATTAGGGTCCCTATCAGGAAAAGCAGTAATTCTAAGAATGGGTGAAACTGCGGGAGACTACTGGTTATCAATAAATTGATAGATTAAATCTGGTAACCACACTAAGCAGTTTCTTCTAGATCTCATTGGTTTAAAGTACAATATTGTTAACAGGACCTACATGGAGGCGCCATCGAAAACTCTTGAATCCAGCGTTCAGCCTTCAAGTACTCCATAGTTTCTTAGGAGTGTTTAATTTACAAGCCAGAAGGCAAGTCAAACATTTTGATGCTGAAGTAGGCCAAGGAGAGTTTGACCACCTCGCGACATTGAAGAATATCGCATTGGAAACTGTGTGCTGTGAGTATTAACTATTTATTTTAAATTATGTTTGTTATGTGTAACCAAAATCCATGAATAAGTTTGCTGCTTTTAGAGCTTAAGCATTTTTCAAGTACGTCTCATAGTCGTCCTGATAGTACATATTTTCTAAATTCATGTGTCATCAGTTTTTTATGTTGTGGTATTTGTATGTCAAGTCAGTATAAAAATGATTACTATTCGTTTTAACGGTTAAGAGCTCTCGGAGAACGATTACTGCTATCACTACTTAGCCTCATTATTGATTGAACACTAAACATGGTCAGTTTCAGAAATAATGAGCGTCCACATTCAGTAACAGTTAATTTAATCGAAATGTTAATGTTTTGAAGGAAACGAACTTGAAGAACTAGGCAACGCAAATATGGACAATACATGCAAATAGCTACTTTTTTTTAGATTTTTGTTAGTAATCTCATTAAATTTAAAGGTTCTAGCCAACCTTATAAAACTCTTCATTCATACTTGTTAAAGTTAAAATTCTATTAATTTTCTTTAGAGAGTTAGTCAATAGTCAGCCAATCGAAAATCATACACGCCACAAATATTCCAAGATACTAAGTTGCTAAATATTCTAAACCTGAATATATAAATACTTACGTTTCATTTTCCAGTAACGGCCTTCGGCATCACAGCTGACGAAGACAAAGACTTCAATAAACTATACATGCAATCCGTGGATCAGATTCTAAACATCATAGCTTTAAGATTCCAGAACTTCTGGCTGCAAAACGATTTCATCTATAGCTTTACAGAAATGAAAAAACGTGAGGACGAAGTTGTGAAAGTCTTGAACGCTATGTCTAATACCGTGAGTTTATATTTTTACATACATACATAATGGTCTCATGCAAAATTTATCACAACCACATTTGCCGACCTATGGATTCAGGGTCCACGTGATAGAGAACAAGCACAGGGCAGTTTGAGACTTCTTGCATTTCTTGACAGTAAAATCTAATAACAATTGGTCTGATATGTTGTATCTACTGTGGTGTGTATGTAACTTCTGTGTATGAGATCATGGATTCCATGCACAGGTCGGATGAAATAGGTTGTTCTATTAAGTTCTTAATAGCAGCACGAAGTCTTAAGCTGGGTCTGGTTGCCGGTAATAGCCTCGACATTTATCATTTTTATTAGGGTATAATACACCGCGGCCAGCAATAAAATCAATATCTATACTTAGTATTATAAAACTGAAGAGTTTGTTTGTTTGGTTGAACACGCGAATCTCAGGAATTACTGGTTCGAATTGAAAATTATTTTAGTTTTGGACAGCTCATTTATCGAGGAAGGCTGTAAGCTCTGTAAAATTACACTACGACCAATAGGAGCAGAGCATTAATGAAAAATGTTGCTAATTCAACAAACACAAAAATTCGTTTATGTGACGCAGACGAAGTTGCGCGGTTTAGCTAGTAATCAATATACATAGGTGTGAGTTGCTATGTTCCAAATATATTTAAACCTGTCACTTTAACCATATCGAGACAATAATAAAATCTTTGTATCCGAACGCCGGCTGTGGCCGTCTAGACGCATCCGGACGCCGATGGACGAATTAACACTACCAATATGGTTATCATAAGAAATTTGTTAATAACAGCCGACATCCTGCTAATAATAAACATCGGCTATTAAATAATTTAAATAATTGAGACATAATTAATGTGTATATATATATAGCTATCTATCATTTTGTTAACATACTAATCTGGTAAGCAAACAAATATCCATTAATCGGTCAATATTTTAGATGCACTTCATATTTATGTAGGTACTTATTTAGAAATTATTCAAATATTTGTATAGTGTTAAGTGCTATTAACATCTGGCTGGTTAGTCATTAAAATTGCTAATGAAGTATGAATTAAGGTGGCACAAGCATATCGCCAGTCCATTTGTTTCGATTGATAATGCTTCTACTTGACGCATAATTGTGTTTACTTATCGATTAATAATTGATAATATTTACTGACGTTTACGTGAATGTTATCTATTCAAATTAAACTATTTTATATACCACACATGTCATTAAAGTTTAATAGTAGTTATATTTTAACAGTTTCAAAATTATCTAAATGTAGTGTTTTTCAAATAAACCGTAAAATCCGTGAAAAGTAGTTAATTAATTATCAATCAATTTATTAATTTAGAAATCTGTCATAAATAGATGCTTTACGGAGTATAACGGAGGGAGCTAATCATACAGGCTATTTACGCTTGCGCATCGGTCGTTTGCGCGACGCAAATAATCAACGCACAGTTAGCCACGTTGTATACAAAAACAATTATTGTCTCTCAAAATTCCAATATTGAAAAATTTATGGTTGGTTTTGTACTTTTGATCTACAACACGAATGATTTTTTACTATCAAATAATTCGTCTCATAGACAAAAACTCATTTATAAATTATTTAAATAATTAATTTAGTTTATTTAGAATGGCTGTAGGCCAATACTACTAAATAAACATGAGGACATAATAAGATTTACAGCACAAAAGAAACAAATAGGAAAAGATGATGAGTGATCCAATAAAGTAAACAAAATAAATTCAAATAAGATATTGTATTAATTTTTTGTTACAGGTAATTAAAAGGAAGAAGGAGTTGATGAAGACTATCCCTAGGACGGAATGGGAAGAGCAAAGGAAAACTACAGGTGACTAAAATGATGTATAGCATTTATCAAATCAACACTATAGATTCGTAGGTAGACAATGGGTATTGACATTATATTTAAATACAAGGTGGTAAACGGTAGTCAGACCTCGTGTTCAATATACAAGTCAGCCAAACTGTTATTCGAGTTTTATGTATGCCTGGTATTGATAATGTCTATATACGTTATCAATGCCACGTTGTCAGGCAATATGTGCGGTCAATAGGCTTAATACGTGTGACCTAAATCGGGACAGTCGAGGTATGGCTGTGTTAAACACCTCTGTCTGTCCATTCTAAGTCTTCAGCCGTGATTCCGTTACGTCATCATTTTTCACTTAACTTATTTTTGTACTGTGTGGTAACAGTAAAACTCCTTCCATTCTGCTCTATTTGCGGTAGCATTATCTAATTTTAGTACACGCTTTCTCATTTAGTTTTACACCGTTTACCTTTTATTAATATAATGAAATTGTGGCGCTGATAGGTAATTTTTATAATCCTAGGACTAAAATTCGTGTGGTCAACAAATAGTTGATTCGAGACTTGGTGTTCTTTGGGTCCGTTGTTTGAATTTTTGTAAAGTCCCTCGGACAACAGGATTTATTTGTAGTGCGAGAAATGTCTTATTTAAGAAAAAAATAAGACATATTTGACCAAATGCCCAGCATGAAACACTGACACAACATACTGTATTCTATCTAGCAACAGCACGTCTTTACAGTGCTTTGGTGAGCTCATTGATGACATATATATTATACATATGTGATATTTAGCAATACAGAGAGAGCAAGGTGAATTTACTTATAAATAAGTAAATTATTCATCTTACCCTTGCTAAAGCTCTCAATATATTATCGGGCTTGTGTCGTTGTTAAGCCTGGCTATGCTACTGAAAACCAGAACAAACATTAATTTGATGGCGTAAATAATATAAGTCTATATTTTCGAAGTAACCAGCTAGAAGTAAGCAAGATTCTTTATTAATTATTAGTCAAAAGAAATGTGTTGGTTCCGTGACAAATGTTTCGAGATAATAATTATTTTTATTTTATATACTACTAAAGTGGCAAATAAGCATACAGCCCACGTGATGGTAAGTGGTCACCGTAGCCTACGGCGGTGGCTGGACGCCTGCAACACCAGAGCCGACTTTGCAAAAATCTTTTTACGCCCCTTTTGAAGAACACCATACTGTAGACTTGTGGGAAAATCTCAATAGGGTATTTATTTAAATAGTTATTGAACTTTAGCATTTTTGAGATTGCCTATGTAAAAGTCTCCGTGCATAAAATTACGTAGCTCAGTTGCTTCATATCTGCGTGAAACAAAAACAAACCAACAAAACACTTTCGCATTTATAATATTAGCAAATATAACCTCTGACGAAAGCAATTATTCCAATAATATGATGTTGGTTGTTTTAGGTATTAAATGCAAAGCTCTGATGGATCTTCTGATAGAACTATCAGAAGAGAATACTTTAACTGACAAGGAGATTAGGGAAGAAGTGGACACGGCTATCGTAGCGTCTTACGATACCACCTCGTGTCTTCTCGCTTATATCATGATGCTGCTTGGAACATATCCGGAGACTCAGGAAAAGATGTTTAAAGAGTGAGTTTACATATATTTATTTTCTTTATCTGTTTTCTAGAACAGATACGATATTTGCAATAATTCAAGGATTTTATATTCATTCATACAAGAGATACAAAGAACACAATTATACTCAGTACAACTATTTGTGAATCATACTCTATATTCTGTGTAAGAAATCTTATTGGTACCATCCTAATCAAATCCATAACACTCAGCATGGTAACCACTTCCAGCATTGTGTCATATTGTATGTACATTAGATATTACTTATGAATTACTAGACTTGGCCCAAGGATTCCTCGCGTTAATGTTATGTTATAATAAGGTTATGTTAATTTTCAATCCTTTGGAAACAGTATTTTTCTGGATGAAAAATATCCCATGTCCTTTTCTGTAACTCTGACAATGTGTTTGCGAAATTTTATGATAATTCGTCGAGTAGTTTTCTTATAATTTTCTTCTCCAAAATTTTTCTTGTATCTTTATCTTATACTGCATGTTTGGACCCTAAGTTTCAGACACTAAAATAAATAAATAGATTTTAACCGATAATCATGAAATTTCGCATGCACATCTTCAGGGGAACAGAAAAGAACATTTAATAAGGTACCTTTTATCCAGAAAAGAGACCTTTAACTAACCTACATATATTTCTAAGGTGTCACAACTTCAGTTAAAACTGTTTGACGTTGTGTATGCACATTAGGCGTTTTTAAATTAACTTGATTCAATATTTTTGTATATCTCACATAATGTTTACGCATGTATGTATATTTGTTTATATATTTCGGTATGTTAGTACATAAGTTCTTTTTACATACGATTTATAATTAATACTGTTTACTTACCTTAAAATCGTTTTAGCATCTTCGATTTATGTACCTTACATTTTAACTTGGTGTTACTCCAAGGTAAACTGGTAGGGAATGCTTACATTATCTGCCAATATTCCTTAAACAAATATTATGTTTTTTTTAAAACAAATGGCTATCCAAACATTCATAGATTCACGCTTGTATGATCGATATGATTCCAAAGTCGTATTACACGCTTATTTTGCCGGCTGTTTTATAGGCCACGTCATAGGCAGTAAGTCATCAAAAAATCTTCCTACATATCCCCCAACTTTGGGCTATAAACGAGAATTTCCAAACAAAAAAACAATGACACTGCCAGATCCGAGCTCTCACAATCGCACTCAAATTTAACTATGTTGTAAACAGATACTATTATTAGTATTAAAAGTTGAAAGAAAAATGATACAATTTAACATACTATCCTTGCCGGAGACGGATTCTTACCAATATAAACGATAGAAGTTTGTGACTAATGAATTTATCATTTACAGGTTGGACGAAATATTTGAAGGCACCGACAGGGACGTCACTAAGGACGATCTTCCAAAAATGGTGTACACTGATGCGGTAATCAAAGAAACGCTAAGGCTGTACCCTACAGGGCCTGTTGGTTTAAGATACGTTGACAAAGATGTCCAGCTGAGTAAGTGTAGTTCTCATCATCGTCTCAGTGGAATGACATCCACTGCTAGACATAGGCCTTCCCCAAGGTTTTCACAGACCTGTCATGGGTCGCCCACATCCAATTGCTTCCCACGACCCACTAAATCGTCAGTCCACCTAGTAGCAGGCCTACCCTTGCTGCCTTCTGCCTGCTGTCTTCCAGTGCGTGGTCGCCACTCCAAAACCTTTCTTCTCCGACGGCCATCGGTTTTGCGAGCTATGAGCCCTAACCACTGCCACTTCCGCTTGGCTAACTGGAGTGTAGTTTTACTTATGATACAATTACAAGAAAATGTTACTACATAACTCCTTACCTCTTGTAAATAGGATATGTCATCTTCCTTTAATCAGGCCTGTTTCTCTCTCACTCACTACATTAATTCGAATGATTTTTTTAAAATATGTGGCCTTCTCATAGGCCTGTTTTTTCAAAGAAGTAAACTGATGCAACCATTTTTATTTGCTACCTACGATGCCGTCATATCTGTTTCTCTCTGTTTTCCGTTTCGGATCCAATATCAGTCATATATTACCTCAGACTCACTCGGAGCTTGTAAAATTATTCTTTATCAAAAATCTCAGTTTTGTGCTGGTGTATTAAATCTAACTAGTGCTTCCTGAGCCTCACTTCCATCAACCCCATCCATTGTCCCCACACTATAAATACTTTGCAATATGTTGCATGTCTGCCTGACTATATTTTAATAGCGTGCCGTGTATAGTCGTAATTATCACAAAATGACCAATTTTCTACAAACACAATTAGTTCTAACAATCTATAATATTTCAGAGAATTACGTGATGCCTGCGGGTAGTCAATGCGCCCTACTCATTTATGGCATACACTCCCACCACAGTTGGGGCTCAGACGTGGACAAATTCAGGCCAGAGCGCTGGCTTGACCCTAACAACGTTCCTAACCCCAACATGTTTGCTGGCTTCAGCATTGGCAAAAGGGCTTGCATGGGTTTGTATTTACCGATTTACCTTTAGTAAAAGAATTTAAGTTGGATTAGCGTGGCTCATCAAGCATTCAGCAGAATTGTACTTAGATTACTTCTATCATGCTTTTTTATTGCATAACAAGACCAATTAAGAGAAAACGTCGTTGTTACGTTTCTGTTGATACTAAGTTTTGCAATTTTCTTAACAAAAAATTTATGCCTAAATGCTTCGACGTTTGTTACTCAGCCCAGCAAGAGCCACTTAATCAATTTTGACAATGTGTAGTGGGTACCTACGGTTCACTAATTCTAGAGCAAACAACAGTAGTCATTAGTGCGTCTGTTAATGGCACAGCTTCTTAAAAAGTGGAGTGGTATGTCACGTTACAGGTGTTCGGAGCCTTTCTAATCATTTGTCTTTTTCAGGACGAACATTTGCCACTCTATCGATGAAGACAACTCTCTCTCATGTAGTACGACGGTACAAGATAAAAGCAGACATCAGTAAACTTAAGCTTAAGATCGACTTCTTACTCAAACCAGTCTCAGGATCAATGATTAGTATAGAGAGAAGAAGTTAAAGTAATTATTGTATTATACTTAATAATAATATAATTATAGAATTTTCTTTTCTCTTTATTGGGTAAACTAACAACAACACAATAAAAAAAATTAAAATTGTATGGTTCTAAATATTGTAACTAATTGTGACATCCACACAGTTTACCACGAGTAAAACAAATACATAATACATTATACAAGTTGAAAGTGGTAGGTATACTTAAAACAAAAAAACTACAAAATGGTGACAATTAGATGTAGCGCTAAAATAATAAAGTCAAAGTCAAAATCATTTATTAATTTAGGTCACAAAGTAACACTTATGAACGTCAAAATATATAGGTTATTGAGTTTACTAAGTTACTGAAACCACATTTAGGTTAGTTGCTAGGTTCAGGCAAAGGGAAACCTGCAAGAATCTCATGGCGACTCTTTTAAATCGCCAATTAAATATTATTTCAATATTTTAAAACTCATATCAAGAAGATGTTGCAGCCATTATGCCATATATTACTCACTATATAAATTTGAAACTTATAATAATAATTTAAAATAAATAATTACTGAATAATATAAAGGAGATAAAATAATAAGGATTTAGTAGAATTATTTTATATTAATCTGTAATTGACAGTAGGATGGCATGAGGGCGCACACACTTACACTCTGTGACAATGCAAAGGCAGTCCGTGACTAAATGCGATTGTGCATTCATATTATGTTTAATTTTATTTTCAATAATAATTGAAATGGGAAGCACGGTACTTGAAAACATCACAAATAACCACGAGGTACCGCTACATTAGTAAATTGACTTATAAGTAATACAAAACTTTAATCCTGTATAGAATAAGCAACTAGTTCCATGAGTTTTTGTCATTCAAGTAGTCGTTGATTGAATAATAACCCTTCCGACTTAACTGTGTTTTTAGGGCACTTTTAAATTGAAGTAATGGTAAATTCATTAGAATAAAGAAATATTAAAGAAACGTACATACCAAGTCCCGCAAATGTATTGTGAACTTTATGTAATCGATGATACGGACCTACTAACTTATGCCTATTTCTAGTGTTTAAATTTTGTATATCACTATTCATTATATAAATGAATATTATGTTTAATAAACATAATGTTTTCAAATATACTTTGCGACGCAACAGTAAGTATGCCTACTTCTTTAAATCGCTCTTTCAGGGAAATTTGTGGACCTAAATTAAATGCTACGTATCGCACGTTTTTGGAGAATAAAAATCGTCTCAATGTCAACTGCCTTGCCTCACAATAATATACCGTAAGACATGAAATTGTGAAAATAACTAAAATATACTAGTTTCGCAGTATCTACATCAGTAAGCTGTCTCACTTTCTGAATTGCGTATGCGGCTGAGCTAAGTTTTCCTGCAAGACACGATATTTGAGCGGCCCACTGAACTTTATGAACTAAAGTTAATCCTAAAAAAACTGTAGATTGAACTAAAGTAACAATTTCATTAGATAAATTTATATTTACGTTAGGACTCTTTACATTTGAAAATGTAAACTTGATACATTTAGTTTTTTTTAGAGTTTAGTTTTAAATTATTCGTCATAAACCAGTCCAGGACTTGCGCGAGTGAATCGTTAACAGAACGTAAATTTGGTGCTTTTCGATCTACTTTAAAAATAAGGGATGTGTCATCCGCGAATAAAACAATGTCACACAAATCCTGTACAAAAAACGGCAAATCATTTACGTACACTAAAAACAGAAAGGGTCCTAAAATTAAGCCCTGTGGCACGCCCATTGTAACTGGTAAACCAGAAAATCTACTTTCGTTAATATCAACGTGTTGTAGTCTATCGCTTAGGTCAAGTGCAGTATCTTGGATGCCATAATGTTTGAGTTTTTGCAGCAGCGTATGATGGTTAACGCAATCAAAGGCTTTAGAGAGATCACAGAATACGCCAATGACATCTTGTGAATCTTCCCTGGCACTGAACATATGTTTTAAAATATTTTTAACAATCAGTGTGCAATATTTAAATTTAAATCGGATAGTTTTTTAATAACAAGTTTTTTGTAAGCACCCACAATATTCACGTACATATCAATGTGATTAAAGTGGCAGTTGTATGAGTCAAGTATACGACGAATAGGAGCGCGCTTGCCTGCGTTAGTACGTGATGTTGGTATGTCAAATAGGAGAGTTGTATGACATGCTCGCGTATGCAGTCTAGTGGGCACTCTATAATTACTGTTATTAATTTGATTCGAGCGATGTCCTGGGGTGATCTGATAGCAATAGCAGGGGAAGTATCAATCTTACGAGCCAGAACGGTTCCGCGTTTAAACCACACATATTTATATTCGTATTTCTTAGCGGCTTCTCGACACTGGCGAAATAACAATTTGTTGCTTAGTGTTAAATGCTCATTTACGCAGATAGCAGCAAGCTACCCAGGCACAGATAGTAAGCTGGCATTTAACCCTTTCGTTGCACGTCTGGCGGCAATCACATTGTCTCGTCGTGTCTATTTGTGAATTTTACGATAATATTCTTAGGGCGACGATCATTTTTGTCGGCGTGGCGTACACGATGAATAGCCACAATATTGGATGGCTGTATGGGATTTATATTTTTTTTTTATCGCGTCACCTACTCCTTCAGTGATACCGATGAGATTTTCGCCTCGCCTATCAGGGATATTAGTAATCTCGACATTCCACTGTCTTGCTTGCTATTCCATTGCATGTATTTTATTCTCAAGTTGTTGAATTTGTGTTACGCAATCATTACTTTTAGATATGTTCATTTCTACTTTTTTATGCGACTGTTGAAAAGATCCTGTTCTTCATGCGAGAAGCTGATTGATTTTTCCACTTCGCTCAATCGGGTATTAACTTCATTCAATGACTTGTTGAGCTTGGTAGCATCCGTGTTAAATTTTAATACAATAAAGTTAAGTTTCGTTGACGCAGATGTAATCTTCGATAGCTCGCAAGTTATGTCAATAATTAGATGCTTTGCTACAACGACGATTTGCTACTTAAACGTTTAGAGTAGTTGGGCATACTGCTACTTAGACGTATTGATCGTAAAGCCAAAAAATCTGTATGTATTTAACTGCTAAGTGATAGCTAATAATAGTTGATCAAACATAATTATAATAAAAATTAAAATATGGCATCCTTCTCGGTATCTATATACCTATAGAAAATTTGCTTAGCAGATATTGAGATCGGGTTTGTCAATAGATTGGGATATTACGAAATGCAAAGAATTAAAAGTTTTAATATAAAAATTAGCATTGACTTATTTATTTATTTATATATTCACACCCTTATCCATCTTTACAGGTAATACGACAGACAAGTTATAACACTATAACATTATGAACACAGTACAAAATTTTGTTAATGTAATCTTATGATAAAATATAATAAATGAATAACAATTAACATAATATATACATACATGTCTACCCTGTTATGCACAACTTAGAGATAACAATATGCGGCTCTTGTGAATTCACTTAGTGTACAGTTAAATATATCTATGTGTTGCGACAACATTAAGCGCCCGCAGCGCGCGCGTGAGCGGCGCCTGCTGCAGCAGGTTGGTGCGCGCGCGTGGCTCGCACAGCAGCGGCGGTCCGCGCCCGTCGCCTTACGTACCCGTCCGGAACACAGAACCCAACTATTCCCAAAACAGTAGGATTGTGTATCTTACCATGAATCACTTTGAATACGTAAGTGGCGAGAGCGACCTCCCTTCTAACTTCGAGTTTGTAATAACCTGTCATGCCTAGCACAAACAGAGAAGGATACAACAGCGGATATCCCGGGTATACTCCGTACTGTTTTAATACAAAAACCTGACAAATTTATTTTGAATACGCTCCAACATTAATTTGTATTTAAATTAAGTTAAATTATAATAAATATAATTGCGTACTTTATCGATAAGTTTGTACTTACTCAACAAAGAAATTATGTTTTTACTTTGTAGTTTTATTTTCAACATAACCATAAATTATCACGAAGAATTTGACCAGCAAATTTTTTATATTACTGAAAAAACACTGATACCTAATGTAAATTTGTACTTAAAATTAAAAACAACAAGAAATTACATCGTCAGCATTAACAGCTACATAGTTTTTTGGTCTTGTTTGGTAAGTGGATGCCATAGCACATTTAGCATAGGCAATTTACAATTATTATAACAGATATGAGTTGCACCAACTACACCTATCGGTGAGCTAAGGTGAGCTACCCGTTCCGACAATCAAGAAATCATCTCGTCGAATCGCTGTTTTTATGTTGAACACAAAAAGTCATTCAAAGCTTCCTTTCAACTATCGACGTTTCTATATTGAACATAAGTCATATCAAATAGTTCAGAGCTATCTTGTTTCTATAAAACAGTCAGTCTTGTGGTGTCGTGCTTGTGCTGTTCATCGCTACATACGTGCGGTGTCTACACTCTCTTGAACGTTGGGAAGTAGGTAATTATAAAAATATCGTATGTATAGCTTTACAACCTCGTATGTTGAACTATAAATGTTAGCATGTTATTACCTATCTTTGCACCGGTAAATAACTATTTACTTACGACAAAATTATACACTTGTTATCTTTCCAGTAACATTACTAAGTAGGTACTGGTATGTACATACATAATTATTACAAAATATAATAGGTTACTGAAATAACTTTTACGTAAATAAACATAAGATCAATAATTAACTCTAAGTAAGTAGATTTAACCTCTCAAACCCCAGACGCCCCTTAAATACGATGACTTTGCGGTACAATAGTAACATAATATAATTATGAGCATTTTATCACGGTTATGTTGTCCAACAGTATTCTATCTTCATACAAACGGTCGGAACGCGGGTTATACCTATGCGCCTCGAGGTAGATACACAACCAGTCGCGAATGCGCCGCAGTGACGAATAGACGGTGAGTTAGTTTTGACGGCAAAAAGCGTGCGATTTGTGAATATTTGAATGCATTAAGTACAAGTACTTACATAATAATTATGGCAAAGTGCAAATGCAAACAAAAGTATTATTAAATTAAACTTTTTATCCGAATGCGAGTTTTTATACTATTACATTTAACAATAAAGCTATTCGTACGTCTCAGTCGAGGCGCAAATATTTTTCAGTCTCACATATACAGGGTGTTTGGCAGAACGTTGAACATACGAAAATGGTGGATAGGTGGGGTCATCTGCTACTCACTCAGCCCTAATTTATTTGGCCCTGGCCCTCTGGATATTACTCAAAAAATTTTTTTTGCTTTCTTCTAGTTTCACCACTTTCTTAAGTTTAAAGTGTAATTTTTATTAAAAATGGGTAAAACAGGCAATACTTTGTTTTTTTTTAATCTTTAATGTTGACAGATTCTTATAAAACGATTGCTTTATTCAGATGTTAGCTAGAAAAAAGTTATGACTCCTCAAACTTACAGAAAGATGTAAAAAATACTTAAATCTTAATTTCAACTTGCATTAAAAAAAAAGGAAATTATGATTGAGGAGTTCCAATTCTAACAAAACATCCTTAGTATGTGACCTTTCTAATGGTAGGTAATTTGCTTTTATAAAAAAAAGACAGAGTTATTTCATAATTTTATCAAGTAGGAAATTTTTGACGAAACTCTACCTTTACGGAAAGTGAAATGTTTTGCGAAATGTAATACTGCAAGGTTGGTAAAAATTAAATGATCGACGGCTTGCCAGTAGCAGTGGTGCAAATTGACATTCACTATTCCCTTAGGATGGTTACACAAAGCAGGTAGAAATTTTGTTTGACTCTTGCGCAGTTATAGCGTATGTTTCTCTCTTTCACTCTCGTGGCACCGTGACGCCTCAGAACGAATTCTTTTCTTTTATTCAGTCGAGACTTAACTGCCTCTGCGATCTCACGTGCTTTTTACGCTTACGTTTGTTTTTGTTCACTTCGTTTTGTTTTATTGTTATCACTAGTTTTTTAACCTGTTAGTTAAGTTTTTTGTTATTACTGTTACCTGTAGTTATAGGTAAAGAAATGGCTGCTTTTACCAGTGTGGAATACGCGGACATGTTGATAGCGTATGGAAGCGCTAATACTAATTCGCGTGAAGCGCGAAGGATTTATCAAGTTATCCCAACTGCCGAGTACCCAGCGGACCCTACCAATTGCATTAGACAGATAGCTTCAATACTTGGCCTAAGCATATGGAAAGTGTGGTCTGTTCTCAGGGCAGATGGTAGGCATGCTTTTCACTACATTCCGGTAAGGTAGGTAAGGTAAGATTTTAACATTTTACACAATAATCTGATACGATTTTGTGGAATGTAGTAAATTATGAGACAGTTCAATTGATCGTTCCATTTTAACCTTGATTTCGTCACTTTCTTTATTAGTTGTTTTGCCTCATGTTGTTTTCAGCGCATTCAATTCTAATTTCAAATTAAATTCGAATAAACTATTCCTATTCGGCCGCATTCACGTAACAATCAGGCGGCCAGCGCTTACAGGATTCGGTTTGCGCAGGTAGTCAGCGTAGGTAAACTTGCCAGCGCTTATCGCTCCTTTTCAGAACAAAGTATGGAAAGTCACACGCCCTTTTGTGAATGTGGTCTTACGTCTTTATGGCTAAGCCCTAAGGCCAATTAGGTACTTAAAATTTGAAGATAATTTAATTTAGATAATTGTAGAGTTTGAACTCGGAGGAAGAAAATATTCAGTATTGAAATCAATTCTTAGACGTGTTTTGTTTGTTCTAGGTCTCGATGACAGTGATTTTAAAAAGTATTCTGTGGACGGACAAGTCAAAATTTGACAAAGAAGGGATTGTCAATTATCACAATCTTCACCATTGGGCACCTAACAATCAATACCCACACGTGAAGAGACAAAGGGGCTTCCAGAGGAGATTCAGTGTGAATGTTTGGGCAGGAGTGATTGGCGATAAGCTAATAGAGCCTCATTATTTGCCCGACAACATCAATGCGAACAACTACTTGGATTTTTTGATAAATGATTTACCACCATTACTGAAAGACATAAACAGGCCTATTGTCTTTCAACACGATGGCTGCCCAGCCCATTGGAGTCTGATTGTACGTGAGCATTTGGATAATTGTTTCCCAAATTCATGGATTGGCAGGGAAGGACCAATTCCCTGGCCTCCGCGATCGCCCGACCTCACTCCGCTCGATTTTCATGTGTGGGGAAGGGCAAAGGAACTAGTTTACACTACAGAAGTAGAAAGTCGAGAAGATTTGATAAATCGAATTAATACTGCTTTCGAAGTTATGCGACAGGAGATGCTGCTGCGCACAACAACTGTAGAAATCAGACGTAGATGTCGCGCCTGTATTGTAAATGAAGGGCGTCAATTCGAACATATGTAATTTATTAATTAAATAAATTATTTAAAATTATTTAATTGTTTCATTAACGCACCTAACTGGTACAGCTATTTTCTTTGTACTTAATTCAAGAACTTACATAATTTCAATCGATTTCGCAAAACATTTCACTTTCCGTAAAGGTAGAGTTTCGTCAAAAATTTCCTACTTGATAAAATTATGAAATAACTCTGTCTTTTTTTTATAAAAGCAAATTACCTACCATTAGAAAGGTCACATACTAAGGATGTTTTGCTAGAATTGGAACTCCTCAATCATGATTTAATTTTTTTTAATGCAAGTTGAAATTAATATTTAAGTATTTTTTACATCTTTCTGTAAGTTTGAGGAGTCATAACTTTTTTCTAGCTAACATCTGAATAAAGCAATCGTTTTATAAGAATCTGTCAACATTAAAGATTAAAAAAAAACAAAGTATTGCCTGTTTTACCCATTTTTAATAAAAAATACAGTTTAAACTTAAGAAAGTGGTGAAACTAGAAGAAAGCAAAAAAGTTTTTTTTTAAATATCCAGAGTGCCTAACCTAACCTATCCACCATTTTCGTATGTTCAACGTTCTGCCAAACAACCTGTATAAAGTTGTTTTTTATTAAATCTACTAATCAAAAAATATAACATGATTTTTATTGAACACTTCCTATTTAATTTTAAAAAAATGCATAATATTTACCTGCAATCACTAAACTAGACAGAAACTCAAGTTGGTAGATAAAATTAAATATCTCTCGCGTGTTTGCGTACCGCTCGCCTGTAGGTAATTATTTCAAGGACAGAGCCGAGTTACAATACTGTTACATAACATTACCGTGATTTTATCAATCAAGACAAACATCATTTTACTGTTCTATTCTAATCTATTGGCTACAAGCGGACCAAGTGAAAATAATGGTGGAAGCTTGTTGATATTATCATCATTTTATGTCAAATACAATGCATTCACATCAGGAAGGCTTGTGAAGCTGTGCTTGAAAGCTACTTATTCCTTCAAGGCCGTGATCAAAGACATATTGGTAGAAAATTTTCGATTTCACATTGAATTGTTGACATTGTTTAAGCAAACAGCTTATTTAGTACACGATGCATAATAATGCTATACGTACATAACTAAAATTTAATTATTGTTTTCTAAATAATGAGAAACAAAGAAAAGAGTGTAATCGTTTATTTGAAATTAAATTTATAAATTTCACCTATGATATATATAATATGATTTTAGAACGAGCATCTATTGTCTATGGTCAAAATGTCTGCTGACAGATACTGTCATGTCAATGACTGACGCACGTCATTGAGTCTACTTTTATCGAAATAAATCAAGAGAAAATAGCGAATAATCCTCGTATTTATATCTACATGGCGAGCTTGTTAAGACTATGATACATTCATAACACAAAGCATTCCTTTAGAGTTATTTCTGTGTTAATGGACTTTGTTTCGTGAGTTTCTAATGATGGCAAATAATCGTATCCCTTCTGGGCCTAATACGCCTGGAAGTCAGCAGACCCCTACACAGCAAGGTATAAAGATATTTATACAGAGAGACTATTCAGAGGGCACTGCGGTCAAGTTCCAGACCCGTTTCCCATCCGAGCTGGAAGATCGGGTGAGTGAAAGTCATTTGTTTATATGGTGTTAAAACCTTGTTTGATGGGTGCGTTCCCTTACCAAATTGGTTCTGATTAACTTCTAAACGATGTCAGGGACTCTCCAAACACATCTATGGGTGGCTATTGTGCCCTGTAAAAAGGTTTTGGTTGTTGATTTATATTGATTATGGGTGGTGACCAAAACAAAGTTCTAGAGGTGGAATTTTGGTACCCTATTTTCACATAAAAGTTCAAAGTCATGGTTGTTCTTGTGTGAAACTTATGCTAATTGTAAGTTTACTCAGTACACAGTGATGACTAGTCATTCTAATTAACTTATTTATATATTTATCCTTATATTCTTACTTTGATTGTGTGTAAGTACTTATATTGATCATAGCCAACACTTGGTCCCAGAGGCCCAGACAGATATGCTTTTCCATTATCTTTATTGTGTGACTAATTGATGATTTAAACAGAAAAACATCCTTGTAAATATACTTATATATTTGTAAGAATGAAGATTGAAATAATGTTAATGTATGTTTTTTGCAAGTTCTAATGAAGCTGCCATCACCTAGAATGAATATAATAATGTTTCTAGTTCCTTTTAAAGAGTTGGTATACATTCTAAAGTAATGTAATAAAAATATGTATATCTAAACCTTGCAAAATTATTGTATGTTGTGTACACATTTTTATTGGTAGAATGGTGAAAACCTATAATCATAAATGCATATAATGGCTTTATAAGCATTTGTTTCTGCTAACAAATAACAAGCAAACTTATTGTCTACAGATGGTTAGTGGTTCTGTATCCTATGGATGTTTATAATATTGGTCTTATCACTTGCACATTGCCAACTCTTTCAAATAAAATTGCTGTTCTGCCAGCTCAAGAGGAAACAATCATGTAAATGTTCTACCGACTTCTTCATCAAGTTCATTACAGCATAAATAAAAAGAAATTTATTTAACTGTAATATTCTGTAGGCTACTGAAACTCTTTTGTAAAGAGTGACATGGTTAGTATAAAGATATTAACAAAAAACATTGTAGCATTGTGGCCCAAGACCAGTCTTTGTGTGAAAACCTTGGGAGAGGCCTATGTTCAGCAGTGGATGTTTTTCAGCTGAAATAATGATGGTGATGATTCTTATCTGCAGCTTGTAACAAGTATTGAGAATATTATTCCTGTACAAAATATTTTATTACAAATGAATAAGCTATCTTATAAAAGACAAAAAATATATTTATCATTAATCTTCACTTGTTGATTCATATCATAAATACATTATAAAGTTGACTATGTAATATTTTCAATAACGATTGCTCATAGATAATATTCATCAATCATACTTTTTTATATTGATGAATGAAATGAATGATTTTAGTTTGTTATGTACGAAAACAAATAAGAGTGCAAGCACACTTTTGTATTACATTGAACTGAACAATAATATAAACAGTAAAAACATTTTGGGTTGCAATGAGTGTTTTTATATACTTACAGTGAGAATTAATGTTTACTGTATGTGTTCTTAAAGTTTCACTAATCAGTTTTTAGTGGATCAAGAGATGAAAGTCTTGAGAGTTCTATGGTAGTTAATTAAAAAATAATTGTTTATTGATTCCATTTACACTGATTATTTTGATTTTGATGTTATATCGATAATATAAATTTATGTATTAACAACAATAATATGGTCTGAAGATGCATTATTTTATCAGGAACAACATCCTGACACATCTGTCTCTATACATACTGAAGGTAGCTTTGTTTGTCCATAAAAATCCTCAATTATTTCAGTGCATATCAGTTGTTGTGAAGCGAAATAGACGCAACTATAACAGATTATGTTTACATAGAGCAAAAACAAGTCTGATGAGCAAAAGTCTGTTATGTATGGGGCCAAAAATTTATAATAGAATACCGTGTAAGTGCTATCATATTATTAATTACATTTTGAATGATAGTAATCTTAATAAATAAATAATATTGTGATTTCCTAAATTCATTTTAATGTTTACATTTTGACATATTAATTTATTTTGACTCTCACCTGATGACATTTTTAATATTTTTACCTTTTTCTTTTGGACATAATAATTTATTTATCTGAATGTTTTTTAATTAGCTAGTAATACTGTTGATATTTTAATTTAATTGGTTACATTTATTGATTTCTTAACTAAACGTGTATGTGTATGGTAAATAAGCTTGATTGCTAACTTTTTGATTGATTATCCAAGTTAGCCTATGTATTTTATTTAAAGAAAATATAAATTATAATGCAAAATACAAATTATTTGTTCTTATAAAATAGTTTCGAACATGTTAAAATTAATCTTTCGGCTCATCCATTTTTCATTAAATTCTATATTAATTAATGAGTCAATAGCTATTGACTCTTTTAAATAAAATTGAGGAAAATAATATTGGTATCAAAGACAAAGACGGTGAACAAAGAGCAATAAAGTTCAATAAAACTAATATGTTATCTTAATCTGTCAAGTCTTTGAATACCAGACATAATTCAATATCTATTGTGTCTGGCCATTGGTGTGCCGATGCGATTCAATAAGTTGATAGGTTGAAAGTTCATCTTACGAACCTGGCATTAAGGAATGGATAATTGTTGTTCTTTGTAAGCTTTTATACATTGAAGGGGCTTTATCCCGACTGCTTAAGATAAGAGTGGAGATTTTGCTAGAAACTTGTAGAGAATCCAACTGCAGACCTTATGCTTAGAAGTCACATTGACAACCGCTGTGGCACCAAAGTAATCATATCAAAAAGGTTTAAAAACCTGAAATTAATTATAATAGTATGATTGCAATATACCTAACCACCATTCAACAAATTTATAAAATAAAACGCTAATGCTAATAAATCATCCATTGTTTTGTTTAATACAAAGTTTCTTTGTATTTTCAATACAGTAACTACAAAAGTTGTTTGTTGCACCATAACATCAATTATTGGAAATATGAATTGTTTACAAATTCATGAACGAAAATTATTTTTATACTGACAATTAATGTGACTCATTGTTATGTAATAAGTTAATAACTGTACGGATGTAGTGCAGTGGGTTATGTATCATACTCATCTTTCTACTGCCACTATACTGAGGGTCGGCAGTGGCTTTAATCCACATACAGGACATACAATTGTATTATCTACAATTAATAGTAGTGTCCTGTTAATAGTAGTGTTCTGCGTCTGGATAAACTTTTTGTATATTATTTAAATGTGTGTAAGGGTAAAAATCACAACAGCAATATTACACAAATATAAGATTGCTGCCTTGGTTGTATACTGTTTGTGAATGCCAAATTGCTGTGCTTGTGGTCTCGGATTCGGTTCACAGGTCAGGCAAAGTGTTATTGAGTCTTTCTTCAAGAAATTTGATTAATTCTACTAAGAATTTCATGACAGAAATTGTAAAACCTGAGACTGTATTTATTAGACGAGAATAGGGAATTTTATTTTACGCGAATTTTATTCAATGAAAATTACGGATTTTATCACGTTGTTTATTTAACACTATTACATCATTTAGAAACTGTAACACTACTATACTACTATTAAACTTTACTAATTTTAAGTTAATTAAATTATTAAAACTATTTGTATTTAAATTTACACTTTTCCCGACGTTTCGGTTGCTTTTGCCAATTAAGCGGAGGCCAAACACCATAGCCAATGAAGTGTGGGTGTAGTAAGCAGAAGCTTTTTTTTCTAGGGTATTATCCGTAAGGCTGTTACTTAGTTCGCCCGGTTAGTAAGTAAATCCGGAGGCTCACATATTTATGTTTTCATTAATTGTACTTTAATCCGCTCCTGTCAAATCTTTGTCATAAAAATAATATAAAAACACTCATAATATAGAAATGCAACTATGTGTAAAATTTCAAATTAATCCATCGATTACTTATCGAGTTTTACGACCAGAAACGTGCTACAGTAATAAATACGCTAGATTATAACGTGTTAACCTAATAAATCGCAGCGGCACACCGGCGCGGCGGCCAGATAAAATAGGTTTTCAAGCAACTAACAGGTTAAAGTTACATAATCTCAAATATCAATCTCTACATTACAGATAGATAGACAAACCTTCGAATTCACGATGGAGCGGTTAAACGAACACTTCGAAATGGCTGAGACGGCAGACTGCAGCACTTACTGTGAAGGGTGCCTCGCCTGCCTCACGGCTTATTTCATTTATATATGTACGGAGACGCATTACGAAAAGGTAAGTTCATCACACAGAAACGAAAGTACCGGCTAATTGTTTAGCTGGTTAAGCTAAATAATTAACCAGTACTTTAATCAGTCATCTCGTCGCACACGCCTTCATTTAAGTGCTAACGAGCGCTAATTATGAATTGAGAACCTTATTACTGGATATAGCTAATCCATATAGTCAGCTAATCGTTGACGGATGACGTAAGTACCGGCTAATTGAACAGTTAGCCGGTACTTTCTTCCGACATCTTGTGCCACAACTTCTTACCTTTAGTTTGGCCCCGGATTTTCAATCTGCAAACGATATTTCGTTCGCAAATTAAGAATTGAAATTGAGGCTCTTATGAGAAGTGCAAGCCGCGCTTAGCGCAATATTCAATATTTATCAGTTTTTCAGTCTGTGGCAGTTGCTTTCAAATCTGCGTTTAACGTATTGCGATTACTGCGTTTTTTTTACGTATGAAGCAATATTTACGCTTTGATTTTCGCATTGAAACCAGCGTTCAATCGCAGCGTAAGATGCGTAGGTATATTTTCGAGCAACGCAGACGCGGTAAAAAGAGCGTGTGATGCATGCGTCTTATGCACCTAATGACGCATAAATGAACCAAGTGCTTTAGTCTAATCTGCAAAGCGATTTAAAACATTATCACTACTCGATTATTAATCTATTCGATCAAAAGTCATATGTTGTAGGCTTTAGTTCAGAAACATGACTGTATTCATTTTCAACCTCATGTATTCAGTATGATATTAATTAATAATCGAATCGAAATCAAAGGTTGATAGCTATAGATAGCTTCGCAAAACACCTAAGACACGAGAATTATATCGGATCATTCAATTAAAGATTTAAATCACGGATACGGCCCACTGTATTTAAATATGGTCACCTTTCTGGACGCTAAATTGTCATCCATTTGAAATAATGCCAACGTGATATCTGAATTATAAATATCATATAATCATGCTCATACATATTGAAAATTATATACTACTGTTTTTAATCTAATGTATGAGGTCACTCTTTTTAGTGTAGAAACTTTTTCGAGCTATCTTAGTACAGTGAAAGTTCATCTGAAAATCTTTGCGTACCTGTGATTCGTTATCTGATAGTATTTACATTACTATAATTGTCTATGTAACCCTATAACCTGCAGCCTTAAGAGGAAACACTAAGGGCAAGAGAATTGAAAAATAGGTATTAGTAAAATCTATTGCTGGCCCTTGTGTTTCCTCTTAAACGGTATTATTGAAGCGACTAATCATATGAAATACTTTTTTCAAACACCTATTAGTTTTTACTGTTATACAGTATGTTAACGAAAGGCGTTCCTTTATACCCGTTAAACTATGTAATAACTAATAGATTTAAAAATCATATCAGCTTGGAAACATAATTACAAAAAACATATTTACATCCAAAATAGTAGTAAGCGCGTAAAATACTTAAAATATTTACGTTATTAAAAGCTATGTGCACGTAAAGAGTATTTCTATAACGTATCCTTTATTATTTTATTGGATACATTTGAAGATCTAAAATATAATATAAATATTTTTATTAAGTTACCCACCATTATACATATATGAGAGCTATAGAATTTTCTGTAAAAGGTAATGCCTGTCGTAAATAACGTACTTACTGTATATTAAAATGCTGAAATGCTGACAAATTTCTTAGACATTCTATTTTCTCCTTTACAGCACTTAAGAAAAGTATCAAAATTCATAGCAACACAAAACGAACGAGTATACAATCCTAGAGGTATACACATAACGGATCCAATACTTCGAGGTCTGCGGGTGATAGAGATTACTGTGATCGACGTACCGAACTGCCAGAGTCCGACTGGCAACTCGAACTCGCAGATGAGACACACATGACCACCACACGAAAACAGGGAGTTCTTCATGTAACAAAAAAGGTTTTGGTTATTGTAGGAATTTGGTGTTTCGGTGCTTGTCATAAAGTTTATTTTACATTGAAATTATTTTAAAGGTTCTTACAGCAGTGTATTTTAAGCGGTGAACAAATTATTGGACGTCATTGACAGTTTAAACTTACGGTATAGAGACCAAAGGATGTGGCTCAATAATACTCCTTGATTGAAGACGTTTTAGCGACAAAAAGAAGATAGTAAACAATGCATCCAGTACCTATCGGTAGCAGACACAATCGGACGCATCCAGAAGCGAATGAAGATACTATCGGGTACATCCCGTGGCGATAGAAAGGACGCATTCGCGTTATTCAGAAGACAATTTCCAACTAATCTATGACCGATAATAGATACTATCAGGATACTTCTAGTGGTGATGGATGAAACTATCGGACGCATATTGCTTATTTAAAAAAGGCTATCCGATTATTTCGCTACGTAGTATATTGATATTATCGGACTAATGTGCGACGAATAGTATAATATATGAGATGTAGACTCGACTGAGCGAAGATATATTTATATGCGGCCATTGCTGATGAAAATACTATCAAATAAAATTAAAAATACTACATAGTACTATCGAACGCAAACCGATGCAAAATACTATCATAGGCATCCAGGATTGATGAAATATATAATCGGAGTCATCAGTGACGAATGGAAGATATTATCAAATTGCGGTCTTGCTAGTGTTCAATGAAGGCCAGGCATTTGTTTGGATGGTTGTGTATTTATTGAAGATATAAATATCAAACCCATCCATCAGTGTAAATCGTGATAGTAATTCGTGTCCGATAATTTGTTTGTCAGCTGTTTAAGATTTTCGTTACGTAAGTAGAAATTTTTATCGATTTATTTTGTTGATTCTTTTATTTAATTCTCTAATAAAATACATAAATAACAAATATTGTATATTGTGATCTCCGTTAAGAAATTTACTACCAGAGTAAAATATTTTTGAATGTGATTAAACAATAGTACATAATTAATAACTGTAAATAAATGTGTTGTAATGGTGACAGTTTGTAAATATCAAGAAGGTCGATGCAAGTGATATTTAAAAAAAACCAATTTTAAAAATTTTGATTTTATTTTTTATGTTTTCAAGTATTGTTTGATTTTTTAATATTTCGAAGCACGTATATGTCAAGCGCCAAATTCCTAGATTATAATCAAAACGAGTTGAATCAATGTTTTTCATTATAGACTGTCTTCTTCTAAAAATTTCCATTGAGTCGTACTTTGTAATATAAAATATGTTTAGTGCACCACTGTGTGGTTTTCTATGTGAGCGTAATTTTTATACCTAGCTGAATTAACTTCCATAATAGCATAGAAAGTAGAATTAAAATATAATGTTGAAATGAACTTGGTGATTGAAATTAAAATCCACATCATTTTTGTGTAATAAATAATTAAATACAAATAATAGCACCTAGAAGTCAAATTTGAATCACTTAGCTAGCTAATATAATGTCAGCTAATTCACATGGCCAGACTGACCTTGCGTTTTCTGTATATCGCCATAAATAAGGTCTTCTATTGTAAAATATAGAGATTCGCATATTGTTAAAAATGGATAGTTAAGAATTATGTAATATTTATTGTAACTGTGTAAACATTCGTTCACTATTGATTATTATGTACTAAAATGTATACTTTTAGGGTCAATTCATATCTGACGAAGCGGGTAGGTGAGAATAATCGTGATGTTTTTTTAATACACAACGTATTTCCATACTATTACGGTACGAGTGTGGTTGAGTCTGCCTGTTTTGATTCTTCTGAAGACCAATCTAATATTTTAGACACATGAAAATAAGGCGCTTGTCTCACCGGTGACTAATAGCGAGGAGCGAGTAGTGTAAATAACTAGTAACAAGTTGATGAGCAACGAAAAGGGACTGTTTCTTTAGATAGTTTTGGCGTTGTGCTTTGAGATTGTACGTGTTTGTCAGGTGATTGCTTGCATTAGTGTCTAAGTGGCCGATCATGTGCGCAACCGAATGTGTCTCTGCAAATACTGATTGAATTTTTAATAATACTTATTACTGCGAGAAATAAAGAAATCAGTCTCGCTAGTAGTGTAAATAGTGTAAATGAGAACTAGAAACTATTTTTACATGTATATCTTTCAGTTACGTGAAATTTTACATCATCCGTACGTTTTTAAGCGAGAAAAATGGATAGTCAGTCGCTCTTTTGTGAACAGTGAAACAAGCACCAATCATCGAGATTCGTCAGACGTGCTTCGACCCTTAAATGATGTGTAATACAAGTTGCACATAGACTTGGACCTACCTCACACGTCTCCAAAACTCGTGAGCAAATGTGAGTGCACCCTATCGCTGCGATCAACGTTTCAACATTATTTTTAATTTCACCACCTCACTAGATCGTCAATAAGTAAGTACATACATTATAATCGTCGATAAGACTTTAGTGACTCAATATTGTACTTGACTGATCTTATTTAATTTCTTTTCACATGATGGGACTCCTTTTGCCAAATTGTTCTTCCAATGTGTGTGGAAAGTGTTATTATTGATGTAAAGACTTGGTGGCTTATATAAATAGTATAGGTAATGTACTGGTATACGTATACAATGTGTGACGAGAGTTCTTTGCTGTGAAATATATGTCCCTGATTTAGTATATACTTTATTTTAATACCAACTTTTGTGGCTTGTGCATGTATTAGAAATCGAAACAGATCACCGATCTGCAATTGTTTTATTTCTTTGATGCTCTTACCTTTAGTGTTTGAGATAGAAATAAACTTTTCTCTCTGTCTCTGCAATTTATATTAGACCGAACTGTTACATATAATATGTATTACGAATTTATACAAGCTTTGGCATATGATAGATTGTTTTATTGATCAAAAACAACCTTGTACTTTTAATTGACCTGTACTTATGACTTAATGTCATTCAGTTTCCATATCACTATGTTTGCAAAGAGCGTTCTGATTTATCCAATATTAGGATCTTTCTGCCAAAACGAAGCAGTTCTTCACGTGATTGTTGTCTTCAAAACGGTCGCTGCGACTAGCGTTTGCTATGATGTGTTTTCTCTTTAAAGTTATGTTGGGATGCTTTAAGCGTTTAGCTGTTACAAGGTTTAGGTAAAGGCGATGTTGACACTCAAGGCGAAATCTACTGAGATTTCGCCTATGAAAAGTCATAGTTAGCCTAAAGAGGCTAACCTAAAATCTGAATACTGCAAAGACATCCAGATAGCCAGATCTTTATTTCTAAGCAAGTCTCTACTTCATAGTGCTTTCGTATAACTGGTTATATTTTATAGCTATCATCAAATTCATTATACAAATATTCACAGCAAGATACTCTAGTCTACTTATATCATAAGTAGGTAAAATGATGACGATATATACCTAGTAATTGGTAAGTATTTGATATTTATCTTATTGGTATCATTTTATCTAGAAGTTTATCAATGCTAGTACGTTATGTCTTAGTTCATGTATGCAAAGTATTGATAATTTCATGTTACCTGTAATTTTATGATATTTTGTAGAATACAGATATAGCCATTCCATTTTGTACTAGATAAATACCTGCCGATATTTTTACAATAACAAGTCTTAGAGATAATAAAATAAATAATTTAATTAATGTTGTTAATAAATTAAAGAAAATTTATTTTTCTGCCTAATTGCTTTGAAATTTTTGAAAGGTAAAACTTCATTTGCGCAACCAAAGGCGCATTTCATTTTCGTGCTTAGTGATGTTACAAGAGCATTCGCTCTCGTTGCATCTCACTCGCGTTTATTCAAATGATCAATTGGCTGAAATGAGATACACATACTATTATTACTTTTTCTGATTGGATTTATATTAGTTACTTTTGTATAATATATCCAAAAAAGTTGTAAAAGTCTCCAATATTAACACTCGGTTCTTGAAAATCAAATCAACATAGATATATTTTGTTATATAGACAGTTAAACGACTTTCAAATGATGTGATTGGGTGACATAATTAATAACAGGCAATAAAATTACTTATCATGGGTTTGGTTATGACACGTCGTTGATAAAAACCGGGATATGTCAAGACATCTAGTCATCGAAGGTATTTGTTTACACCAAGAAGTTTATATGCGACCAACAACCAATTACCCCATACGAAGGCATTTACCTATGGGTATAATGGTAGTGTGGTCGCTAGCGTTATTATTATTATTATTATTAATAATAGCTATAGCGATAGATGCTTAATAATCCGTTATCATTATACTAATTTAATCCAATTAAAATGTGTATCGAAATTAAATTTAAAAGCAGAAGTTAATTATTGACATTTCAAAGCAATTATGAGCAATTAGCATCTGTTATTGATACTGCCATTCAAAATAACACGGAATCGAATATTTTTATTTCTTATTTATGTGAGTTCAAATAATTTTTTGTTTGAATAAAATATAATGTCTATATATTCATTGGGTATCATAGTACGGGCATACTATTATGTCCCGCGTAATCTTATGAGTAAAGAGCGATTGAGCTCAACATCACAACACATATCCTGCGATTCCGGATCATAATCGAAGGTGTAGCAAACCTATTTAAACATTAACATCTTCCAAATATCGATGCAAGCGCTACATGAGCTAAGACACTTAATTGTGATTCATTTGTAAGGGTTGTCACAGGCCAGTGATTATAAATAAACAAAGAGGTGTTCTAGAATTTTGTAGCTTTTCGTGCCTGTGTAACCCCGTAATATATTATTTATATGTTGTATGTTATTGCTAGTTATAAATGTAATATAGTAATCAATTATCAGTAATTTATATTTACATTTAATAGTATGGTTATTAAAATGAAGATTTGTTGAGTGACATTTCAGAATGTCTTCGGATTCGTGCATATTTGGCGCTGTAGTTTATTTACATGGTCGATATAATTATTTGTGAGGCATATGAATAGTTGTAGTTTCGAGTGTGTGTTTGTTGTTCATCGTAAATGGATGTCGGTGCGTATTTATATATGTTATTGATGTCTTGAAATGTTTTTCAACAAATATTACTATGTAGGCAACATTACAGTAATTTCAAAACGCTATGGGAACTTATCTTTATTTACTAGTAGCTTGCAGAGTAAGGCAGTTAATTCAAATGTCAATAAAACGCTTCATGAATAAAGGGAGGTTCTCGAAGCTTATCCAATTTTGTATCATTATTAGGCGGTATACATACAGTAAAGGAATAACCGATTTTGCAATGCAATTCAGGTCATACTTTACCGTCTGTGTACAAACCGCCTTACAAATAATTTAAAAAATACTGAGACTAAGTGTTTTATAAGATTGTGTAGTATATTGAAAGCTCTAAAGAGCATAAGAAATAGTTTTGGATAAATTAGCTAGATGTTTTATACAACGCTAAAATTGTAGATAGTGTCTCAGCCTCTCGCACTTCATCTGTCTCTTCTTAACTAGAGAGAGCATAACAGCGGTACTTCTATATAAGTAGTTAGTAGTAGTACCTATATTACATGTATCCATACATATTGTTTGTATATTGGTTATATTGAATTGATTCTCCGCCTAATTGTAACTTGGAATGAAATACAGGCGCTTCTAAACGAACAATATTTTTCCTATGTATGGCTGTTATATAGCGCCTAGCAAAGTTGCCAATAATAAAACTCATACAGTGCGCGCACGGCGATATTTTGTCTAGCTCTAGCGAAGAAAAGAGAAGAAAGACATGTTTGACATGACCGACGCGGTCAAATGTTCTTAAAATGGCCGGACTATAGTTGAAAATATTGCAACCATTTGTGTATTATAATATTGCAGTCAAAATATTTATCGTTTTGAAGTACCTTTAGTATGATCTATATACTAGTATAACATCGTTTTGTCGCTTACAATGAATAGATTGTCATTCAAAGCAGTTATTGTAAAGTGCAAAATGGCTTTTGGATATAACATTTCTTGCAATGAAGGCGGTTATCATCATTCTATAGATATTAGCCATTGATTACATACACTACGTAAAAATAGCAAGTCGTTCATCTAGGTTATTAAACTTTGGATAAACAAGAATAATTTTAAAGTACGTTACTATTATAGCTGAAATAGGAGATCTATGACAGTCCACACGGTTAACCAACTTTACCACAGTCTTGCCTACAGATGGGTCCATTTACATAAGTCCAAGCCTCGTCATGCCTCGGAGATCATGTAAAGCTTTATTTTTGGCTGTGATGAACAGTTATGACAGTGTCGACTGTCATGTACAAATGTTCATGACAGCCGAGACAAAATTTTACGTGCTCTAATAGTGACTAAATTTATCGAGATTCAGTCATATTTACGGGTAGATTAGATCCCCTAAAATATTCTGATATCTGATCTAACTTAAGAATTGCTATCCTTTTGGGTAAAGATGGTCTGGCGACATAAGCTTTAAATAAAATTCATATATATCTAACGGGGTTTTAACTAGGATGCATGTAGAAGTCAAAAATGGATGCAAGTTCGACAAACATCCAGATAAATCGAATTGCGAATATACACTAAAATCGTGGAAATATTCTTGTTTATTGTAAAACTTAATAAATTCATTTATTACAAATATGTATTAATTGATCTATGTGTAGTTTGGCATTTATTTGATCACTTTGTAGGTAGGCTAAATGTTCACATTTATAATTTATATAGTAAAAAACCTTAAGTTTATAAAATACCTTAACATCGACGAAGAGCTCTGTTCTCATAGCGTGTACCTTTAGATTCTAAAAGCTGTGCTAACTGTACAGTGTCATCCTTCTTCTGTCTTCGTAGAGAGACTTATACCATTATGTGATCGTGGTATCGATAGATATAAAGAAACGCTTGACTTACGGCCGTTTCCAATAACCTATCTATCTCTAATTCAAGCTACTAGAGATAAACAAATCTATCCTTTTGCCTTTACTTCCTTTTCAATAACCTACTGTCGGATAGCATTTCCTACCGAAGTTGTCTATCTATCATTCGGAGGACGGATAGGTTACTAGAGATAGGAGCGCTCATACAAATCAGTCTTACTTGCATTTCAATAAGAGTTTCATGTTACTCTCCGGTAGGCGGAGCTAACTCTAGTAACATCATTTGTTTATCCGTCAACTTGGAGCGATTACGAATGCGGATAGCCGCTTGAAAATTAATTTTACTAATATTAAATACTCTTTGTATTAGTAATAAAGGAATATTATAGTAGCGATGACAGTGATATGGAATTATTTCAAATGATAAAAGATTGTGATGAAGGCAGTGACCATGATACTTCTGATATACCGTTAAACAAGGAATATAAGCCACGTGTGAATTATATGATAAAATTAAATGACTACGAGTTTGCATACAGATTTAGACTCAATAAAAGTACTGTGAATCAATTAAATACTTTGATACAACCAGATATAAGTGTGACATATAAAAGATAAGTTTAATTTTAACATAGACTCAATTGAATGGCTTTTGTTTTATGATAAATAAGACTCATTATTTTATTTTTACAGGAATCATGGTATAAATTCAAAATACAAACAAACAAAGTGTAGCGTCTACTCTCTGAGTATAACTGTTCTGGGAGCGTCTAAACGTCCTATTACCTGAACCAAATGTCAGTTCAACTACAAAACGTTTTATTTCGTGATAGATTTTGATTGAAAGCAAGTAATAGTTCGTGAAAACTGTTATAATGTTTTAATTCTTTGTTCTAAAGTAATATTTACACTAATAAACATTTCGAAATACACATATTAAAAATAACTTAATTAAAATGAAATATATTGGGTGTAATAAGAATTACGTAGTAGCAAAGAACGAAACGTTTGAAAAGGGTCGGATAGATGAGAGGACAAAGCTATCTCTTGTTCGCTAGGGATAGATAGTACTTATCCTTGATTGTGAAACGTAGACTATGGATAGATAACATCTTACTGGTAACAGAGGATAGTGATCTATCCGTAAACTTAGTTTGAATATTGGAAACGGCCGTATATTGGTTGCCGGTCCAGCCGAGGCACGTTTCAGCGGTGATTGGTGACGGAACGATCTGGCTGTATAGCCTGATACTTATTTAATTAGCCAGCCTTATTTCTGGACGCTGGCGTCTGTACGCCGATGGACGAATTAATTTTTATTAATATTTGTTTACGATTCTGGTTGTAGTATACTACAATATAAACGTACACATGCTTGTTACTTATTCGGGTTATATTAGTAAACCTAGTTATTATTTCCATTTTGAAGAAACATATCTAATGTGACAGAATATTGTCAGTCATAGCAAGCGGCGGTGGTTATTTTGTCATTTAGAAAGTTTATAATCTGATTAAATAACCAATTTGATCTTGAATTTGTAAATTCAATGCATTATATATGTATTAGATAACGGGTCTTTACCGCGTTGGTTGGTATTTAAAGGTAAAATACGTATTAATTTTCGAATGTTTCGACCGTCTTGTATCGTTCGTGACCATGGTATGACTGGCTCAACCCGGTTTCGTGAATTGCGAGTGTAATAATAATGAACAAGTGAGGGTAACTACAAAGGGGTTCCCAAAGACACGTTGTCTAACATTGTATTAAGTATGTGTACCTACAAATCGCGAAATTAAAAACGCTAAACATCAAAACTAGACGTCTATTTTTAAATCTTCAGATCTTGGCAACAGTTCTTCCCATTTATAAATGATGAGAGGTAACATGGCATCTCCGAACGAATATAATAATATTAGTGATTATGATGACTTTTTTATTACAAGGACAATCTTACGATGTTGGGTTGAACCCTAATTCTAGGATTTAGTTTAGTGTATTTTCAAAATCAATGTTGTTCCATCCCTTTTTTAAACCATTTTAAATTATAATATTTTATACGAACTGTAATATAGACTGTATGTAGGTACCCTTATCACAATTTAATATTATGCTTAGTGTAATTATAAAAGCATTTTAATTTTTATATTTATTTTGTTTAGTTTTATTACGAATGAATGTAATAAAATGTAAGTTAATTAATTTATTCAGTTTGTATTCTTGTAATATAAGGATTGGAGTCGATAGAGCCGTTAATTTTCGCAATACAATGTGCCCGTAGACAAGAAATCTACATACACATACATAACAAAGGCAAAACTGTATAAACTATATTTTTTGGCAATGGCAACGCCCGAGGTATTGCCTTGGCAAGCATCCATAGCGGTGGCAAATGACTAACAGGGGTTATATTGCTCGGTTACTATCAGGCAAACATTATGCTCCTTTGCCATCTTAACCCTAGCTATGAAAAATTAAATATATAGTTATGTTCGTCGACTGCTTCTTGTATCTGTGTGTTCTGGTATCCAATCCTTATAAATACAAACTACTTATCTGATTAATTGGGTTATGCAATCGAATGTGGACATTCATGGCGCAAACATTAGCCATGAGTACTAGAGTTGTTTTTTAAATTGTAAAAACGATACTACGTCTTTTGAATTTTCTTTTTTTATTGAAGTGCTCTAGCGAGAGAATTTATTTATAGAATAGATTGTACTTATAGCCTAATCAGAAAAGTAAACCCTTCACGAATTTTGTGCTGTCTTTGGTGTCAGTAATTTTGGTAGATTATTCTTCCAACAATAGTTCATGATTTGCCGAAAGTTAGTGCTTTTCTGCTTAGGTTATGTATATAAACTTGTTATCACATATTTGCATGTAACTAAATATATGTATAAAATGCACATATTAAAATGATATTAGAATAATGTTGCAAACAAAAAAAAACTAAATTTAAAATCCCTACGAACTAATGATTAGTAATAAGATATATATAGATTATATTATTATTGTAAAATTTACTATGACTTAATAAATAATTGGAATTATGTACGTGAATATTTTATTGATTATTTGAATTATAACTATATATCAATACAGTACATATTAAGATCCTACGGCGTGAGTCTTTGTCTGTACGCATAGATCTCCAAAACTATTGCATGTATTCAGTTCACACCAGTAGATAGTTACATATATCGACTGATTCAAGAGAAACATTTTGCTAATAATCATTTGTTTCCATTTATTTTGGATTTTCGAATGATCATTGAAATGAACAATCATCAAATAGGTGCGTAATAAATGCCCAAATGGAATACCTATTCTACAAGTATGTCTATTAAGTTAGTTAAGACTGCACGTCCCTTTGATTTAAAGAATCCATCTTCATGTCACACGGAATAAAATATTGTACCCACTAGCGAAAACGCTTATGTTTTAGTCCTCAGTCAAGAAATCAAGCATTTTATACTCAATATTCTCAACATTATACTATACTCAACATTCTCAACATTATACCGTACTCAACTTTAAAGTTTAAAGTCCCACAAATATGCAAAAGTCAGTCAGAAAATTGTGTCAGGTTCTTTGCGAAGTCTTCGCTACTTTCTAGCAATCTCTTTTCAATACTCTGCGCTTGAGCGATTTCTAGTTTCAAACCAGACTACCCACATGTCTCATTTTTTGAAACTTCAAAACGTCAGGAAACGAACGGTTGTTCCTTATTATGTTATATTAAAGTCTAGTGTAGTCAAAAGTAACATCCTAGTGATGATGATCATTTTATGGTCGATTCTCTTAATTTACCAGCTACGCTATCTGTCGATACAATTATCACGGACTAAAATACAATTGTGTCGAGATATTCAAACAAGATAGATAGTTCTAGACAAATAAATAGAGTAAAAGAGTTGATTCATGTTTATGTATCTAGTAATTTTTTTGGTTCATGATAGTCTAATAGATGGTACTCCCTTTCTTCTCCTAAAATTGTTTGTCCGAAAATCATTATCCATAACACGTTTGCTATAAACTTCAGTAATAATAATAATGTTCAAAAATTCGAAATCTTGTATTACATAATTATTTTTACTTCTAAAACTATTCTGTCAAAATATTATAGTACCCAATATTATATTGGGTACTATAATAATTTAATCTCCTAATTTTGCATGAAATAAAGTCATATGTCCTAAGTATTGTACCTATTATATAATGTGTATTATTCCGAAGGTTCATTTATAATAAAATTGTTAGTCCTAAAACATTTGCTAAAAAGTAGTTTGTAGTGACAAAAACGAATCGCTGTGAATCCGACTTCACGCAGTCTTGTCTGCTCTACCCCGAGAGTGTAATTTAGAATAGCGTAGGTGCGTAGGAGCGAGGTGGCCCGCGGGCTGAGGAACAGGAGTGGTGAGGAGATGGTGAGCGAAAGCCGTCTGCGACGATTAGCACGCGTGGGACCGCCGGAGACCCGCAGCGTCGGAGCCGTGACAAAAGCCAAGCTTTGTAATACAAATTAGTTTTAAAATCATTTTTAGGATAAATAAACATTAAATCATTTGAATTTAGAACTTACAATTTTTATTGAAAATGGTTTTAAGTCTTTTGTATATTATTGATTGTAATATTTATGACAAATAAATTTAGGGCATATTGTGTTTAGAGATTTTAATTTTATGACATGTGATATTAAGTTTGGGCAAGTTATCATTCGGACAAATAATGATTAGTACAAAAAATGTTGTGGCATTTTAGATTATGGATAAAAAAGTTAGGTAACACAATGTACCTACAAGGATTCAACCTCATTTTTTTAACCTAATTAGGAACACGTAGGTGTTTCTAATTAGGTTAAAAATATGGTTGAAACAAATAAATAAATAATATTATATTATTGTTACAAATTTTATTAATCCTTAACTGCTCGCATGGGGTTAACCTACTTTTGCGCGCCAAAAATTCTATCTTCGATCGGCCGCAACGCGCTCCCACCAGCAGTAGCTTCCTTACTGCAACTAAAAGTTGTAATTTCAGTGTTAAACAGGACATCAGAGAGTACGCATTCGTCACTGCAGTCTTAGTGCGTGACCCCGTGCGAATAATTACGTTATTTTTTTATTCTTGGTAAGTTTATATATTTTTGATATTTATTGAAATTAAACTACTATATACGGATTTTATCGCGTTGTTTATTTATCACTGTATTACAAAATTTTGAAAATATCACTCTACTACTACTATTGATTTTATTTGACTAATTTATAAGCTAATAAAATTATTTAAACTATTAAATCTATTTATTTTTGGTTTACACTTTCCCCGACGTTTCGGGTGCTTTTCAGCAGCCATGGTCACGGGGAGATTTATTGAGGTTTCGTAGTCGAGTTTATTGTATATCTATATAATATATCTATAATAATATTTGCATGATTTTTAACGTGACAAATATATTGGAACCCTTGTATATTTATACAAGGGCTTTGTTGCAGGCTTTTTACTTTTTTCGCCATTTTTCCTCTGGGTTAGGTGTCAGATAAAGAACAGCTTGTTGGAGGTCTTTCAGATCTATGTTTGGATTTCAGAATAACATGACCATGGCCTCCTATGTGTCCAAGCCAAATAAAGCCGTAGATCTACTGTCTGGCATGCATCATAAAGTTGACATTGATTCAACGTTCCGCGACAAACTAAAGCCAGAGATTATAACCTATTACTTATAATGCTAATAAAGGTGGAGATGGTGCTAATGACCAACTATGTGCAACCTACAATGTAGGCAGAAGAACCAAATGATGGCTTCAGAGTATTCTTTTATTTATTGAACGTCACATGCATAAACGCACTGTGCATCGCGTAAATACGAGCAACATTCCTACTCCCGATTTCCTACGACAACTGGGTGTACAGCTAGTCCAAGAATACCAAATGAAACGTGTCAACGTAAATCCGAATCCAAAAATAGTAAAACCACGTCTTACTGAGGCACATGACATGCAAACTCACTCCGCCTCGTCTATAGCCAAAAGACGACGCTGTAATGATTGCACTGGCAGCAATGATCGAAAAGTGCCAAGCAAATGCATGAAATGCAATTAATTTTGTGTGCAATAATCACTTCAAGGTTTATTGCCAAGGCAGTGATCACAACGCTACTGATAAGTCTGAAAGAAATAACACATAAGTACTGTTGATCTGAAAGTGTCTATTTCTTTTAATTTTTATGTGTAGATTTTGATTTTTTGTTTTTGGAAGAGTTCCTTTTAGTTTTTAAGACAATTAGATATTTAGTTTTCTAAATAAATATTGTATTTTAATAACATGTACTTTTATTATTTAATTCTCTAATAATTTCATAAGAAACCATCATTTATTTATTTACTTAATTAGAACGGCCGCAGGCCACTTATACTAATTAAGGACGCAACTATCATATTACCTTTTCACAATATTCCGTACACACTGACAGTATCTTCTTCCATTCATCCGCAAACATATCACACTGAGTGTTGTCCACAAGGAGAGCGTTGAGTGTGGCGAGAGACCGAGGTATAGGCGAATTAACACGGGCTACTGTGCGACAAGCTGGTAAGGCAGACAGTTTGTGCTTTCTGCCGCGGCGGTAATTATTAGGAACAAATATTCTCAATAGCACGTCATGAACTTCTGGTGCCTCAATTATGCGATGAAGGATTTTGCACATAGTTCCATATATATCATATAAAGTTGGGGTCAGTGGAGACCCCCTGCGAGCAATTGAGGGATTTTCTTCGTGCGAGTAATTAAGGGTTACATGATGAGTACCTGTCAACTCCTGTATATTGCTGATTTGTACTGTATAAATTCGACGTTTTAACCAGCTTGCCGATATCTCAGTCTGATACTGAATTAACTCCATAACGACATGCAGCGCAATTAAAACTACTGAACAACACATCCCGGATACGTTCCAAAACGAACGGAAAAGCTTCAGCAATTACAGAAGCAATAAAGAGAAACAATTGAGTCTTTACGACACAATGTGATCCGGGATATTCTTAGTCGTAAACATAACAGTTTATGGTATCTAATTACACGAGGTTATTACTAGTAGGCTGTAAGGAACGCGGGGGGTGGGGTAAAATACAGAAGGTAGCGTTTGTCTAAACTTAAATTCGTCAGTAGAAGTTAGATTGCCTGAACATCATATCTGTAATAACTGTCGGCTCTGCCTCCGTCTCTACGTCCTCGAAAAATCAAGATGGTCCTGTTTAAAACTGATTATCTGACAATAGAAGCCTCACTTGTTTTAAGCCATCTCACGGTATTAACTCTGACTATTATGTGGAATAGTGATGTACTCCGCATAATAGTCAGACACTTACTGTAAAATACCAGCGTGACTATTTTAAACGCTGAGTCCATATCGTATTTTTCCCTAATCCATTTCAAATCTTGTCAGGTGTTTAATAATAATAATAACCATTTATTTCGCGTGGCATAGACGCATAGATAAATACCGTATGGACTAACATACATACAATTTGTGTTAGTATTTATATAACTTATTCACTATGTTAGTAATGCTTCACTTGCACTCTAATGTTGTGCGTTCATGTGGCACTTGTCCGCGCAAGCGACGGAACACCACACCCTTCGGCCAAAAATCCTCCTTCATAAATAAGTACATGCAAAAAGCAAGTTGGGACTCGCACTCCAAACGCCTTGAAGTTGACGTTGCGACGCGGCTCCAGCAGCTGCACTCTTGGCATGTACTTAGATTTCTGGCGTACATACGCCGCGATGTCCTCCGCCTTAGTGACTTACTAAAACTTACACCTACCATTTATAGAATGTTTATTATTTTTATTCCAACCTTAGGGGCTACAATGAACTTCCATATCTTTCGATGAATCTCGACATGTTAAATTTTTGGCATGTCCTATGTTTTTCCGAAAGCGTCGCTAGTGAGTATGTAATGAACTAATCATGCAGTTAATCAAAACTTGACGAGCGTCTCGTTATCAGTTTGATGTAGAAAGATCTAAAAGATGAAAGGCATAGAATTCTTTAAAAAATGAATGCATCTCAGCTCTAGCTTTTAGTCTGTAAAAGTGTCTACCTACCTATGTTAATCAACTTATTTTTTCCCATTTTAGTTTTATTTATAAAGCATCAATTTGAATCAATTAACGCTTTTGCTTACATCTAAAACCGCATAGTTATAATATCGCGCCACCACCAGTTTGGCTTTTATTTCTCAATTATGATCTTCTAAAAGATCTTGTCGCTTCTGTCATCCGTCTTGGGACACTGGTCGATAATGTCATAAGAGAATATTGCTTGGCAGCAATAAAGCGAGCAATTTACTTGAACACTGCTAATGTTTGAATATCGTGTCGACACCACGTTTTTGAGTAATAGTTAGATATGCGGTCCCTGGAAATGTTTGGTTTGTATCCGTATCATCCAAGCTTATATAATATATTTTAATGAGTTAAAAAGGTAGCTTGGGATAATATGTTATTCTAAACACTGGAATATTAAGTATGATTTTAAAGAGGAAATAACCTCTTGTAGTAGTGTTCTATTTCAAAATAAAATCCTCATAATTTCTTATCTCACCATAGCACGCATTATAGTATATTGCTATCTCAAAGAGTTTCAATTCCATGAATTGGAAATCTGGTTTTGCTCTTTTATTGTAAATATAGATTTTACTCGGGTAAATATAGGTTAAGTTAGATTAGTAACAGTCGGGACACGGCGCAGCACACGCTGGAGGAGTGTCCGGCGTGGGCCGAGGAGCGCTGTGCCCTGGTCGCCGTGATTGGCCCCGATCTCTCGTTGCCGACCGTCGTATCCATGATGGTCGGCGATGACAGGTGCTGGGGTGCAATGAGGTCCTTCTGCGAGGCTGTCATCTCGCAGAAGGAGGCGGCGGAGCGGGGGCGTGAGGAAGATCCTTACGCCCCGGACATCCGCCGCCGGAGGAGGGGGCGCAGGAGACGCGCTTATGTCGCTCTTCTGCCCCCCACCTAAGGGTTCTGGGTGGCAAGGCCTCAGGGGACCCTGCCACCCGTGAGTAAGAACCCATAAAGGGCGCGCGCGGTGTTCCCGCGCGCCTTCTTACGTCGAAAGGGGAGAGCGGTGAAATGCTCTCCCCCGGGGACGAGAGGAGGTCGGGTCCCATTGACCCAGCCGGCACCCACACGGGGGGGCCTGCTATGGATGAATCTTTTTAGACTCCCAACAGCCCCCCCCCCCATTGGGTGAGAGAAGGAACACCCCAGGTTTTTTTAGTGGGTATACCGGCACTAGGCTGGTGAGTCCCACACGCCCCGTCGGTGCCGTCCCCTAGCCGGCGGGTAGTGCATCAAGCATTTTTTCCTGGGAATCAAAAAAAAAAAAAAAGGTTAGTAACAGTACGCGCCCTCACCTTCCGGCTGACACAGATTCTGACTGGCCACGGTTGTTTTGGCCAGTTCCTGCGTCGTATACGCCGGCAAGAGACGCCCGGTTGTCACCACTGCGGCGACTGCCGCGACGATGTTGAGGACACGGCGCTGCACACTTTGGCGGTTTGCCCCGCGTTTAAACCCTCTCCCCAACCGCAGAGCCGGGCGCCGGAGGGCGCGAGACGACGTGAGGCGGCGTGCGTGTTCCCACGCGCGCCTCTGTTTCGAGTCCGTCTCCCCTCTAGGTGGAAGACAGTAGGGAATTTTTAGAGTGAGTCCTTTGGGTAGGTCTCTTTGTGTAGTGGCCTGCCGTTTCACACTGCGGGCCGTAACCTCGGCGGGGTCGCGACCGCATGCGAAAGCGATTCGCGCGGCCCCGTCGATAGTGGTTTTGTCGAGGAACACCGTGGTAGGTTTAGTCGGTATTCCGGGAGGTACATTATCTTTTCAACATCTTCATAATCCCTCCGCCCGCCCCCGCGGAGGGATATGCGTCAATGCATTCAACCAGGTAAAAAAAAAAAAAGATTAGTAGCAGTACAGGTTTCGGTAGGTCTGGTAGTATGATTGATTTACAGCTGCCTAAGCTTATACAAAATAGTCATAAAGTTTGTGAAATCACTGGAATTTTCTTTAGGAAAAATCACGTATTTTGTTCTCCAATTATTGGTAGCAATCTATTGCGTACCTAGTACCTAATAATGTTAATCAATATAAAATCTGAATCTTGCGTTTTTATGATTAATAGAAGTTTGCGGCGAGATTACCTACCTATAGAAAGACGTCTTGCTAAAGTTTTCGGTACGCCGTCACTTACACCCAGTGTGTCATCTGCAGAAATATCAGGTTCAGATCTATAACTTATAAAAGGTTTTTAAATCATGACGTTAATAGAATTTGGTGCACCATTCATTTCGAATTTGATGGTCTTAATAAAGATTATACTATCCGGTGAATTGTGTAGCATTCAGTCGATCAATGTCCTAAAAGTCTTCTGGATAAAGTATCTAAGTATATTTTACATACGATACAGTTCTTCTAACGAAGCCTAATAATTTTAATGATTATGGCGACTCCCTTATACAATCTGACTTTCAAGCAAAATGAGCTGCTAAAACATAGCCACGTATATTTATATTGTTACGTGCTGGGTTCGACGGATAAGAATACAAAACAATATTACCGACTAAAACACGTTTTATTCCATCACACAATTAAACTTAAAACACTACAAACACTATACTACACTTTTCCACTGTAACTGCTTCAAACTCCGTAGTATTTTCGCTTCCGTTCGCTTCGATGAACACTTGATCGCTTACGATTGTAAACTGACTCGGCGGTGCGCAAAAAACGTCACACACGGCACGCCGTGTGTGACGTTTTCAGTTTTTGTTTCAGCGCGATGGTTCGAGAATGTGCCAGCGCTTTCTCCACTGAACTCGTAACGACAAATACGTAGTTCCGTAAGATGTCAATAGATGGTGCTGTAATAAATTATTATTAGAAACCGCCGACTCTTCCCCACAGTGCCGACAGAGGGCATTAGCCATAACAATATCATAACTAGACATTTCTCGCGGTTTCGCCGACGTAAATGTAGGTTAGTTTGTACTTTTTTCTGGATGAAAGGTATCCCATGTCTTTTCTGTTCTCTTGACAACGTGTACCTATGCGAAATTTAACGATGATCGGTTGAGAAGTCAAAGCGTAACAACCAAACAAGCTCACATTTGCATTTATAGTATTAGGTAGAATGCATGTGAATCCCCGAAACGTTAATACAGAGCTAAACATTTCACGAGTTATATTTAGGACCCGCTTAATAGCGAACAGGCTGCTCCGATCACTATACCAGATACCAAGCTGCTACAGAAAATGTTCGTAAAGAAAACCGCAATAGTGCTAGCTTTGGCACCCGATCTGGAAATTAAGAGCGTGACTTCACGGTCGGACGCAAACAAAAGCGTAAAGTTATGCTACTAGATCAACAAGGCTTTCTCGTATTCCTATATATACTTATATAATATATACTTTGCTAATTTGCTCACATAAATCATGGAAGCAAAGAACGCAGATTTAGATCTAGGGTTGCCATCATTAAATAAACTTACTGCACGGATGAAGTAATGGTTTAAATGATCTCCTCGCCACTGCCACTGATCCGAGTGTTGTGGGTTCAAACGTACGTCCATACGGGACAAAACTTTCTGTAATCGACAAACGGTTGTGCCGAGTCTGGGTGTTCTTTGTGTCCGTTGTTTGAATGTTTGTAAAGTCCCTCGAGACACGTTTATTTTTATTCGTAGTGCGGATTGTCTTTTTGAAACCAAATATTTATCTATTAACCTCACGTTGGATGCGGAACGAGTAAGACTTCTTACCACTACTTCGTGACGTAAAATGGGTGGATTATATCCAAAAATGGACTGCGATAAGTTGATTGATATACTGTCATGTTAGCAACAACCTCAGAAACAATAAAAAAGCGTTGTGTGTTGTGTAGATCTACTTCCCGGCAGACAAGGCCCGAGGTAGAGAAAACAGTATTTAAGAAATAAACATTTTTTTTTATTATACCTTTTTTTATTTGCTTATAATGACTAAGCTGAAAGAGTATTTATTGGACCTATTTTATACAGGTCTAATAAATATTCTTTCGACTCGGCATAAAATCCAGCAGCATGATCAGCCACAATATGCACAATGGTATGCCATGGGATCAACGTAACAGTATTGTGATTCTGAAAACTCCTAATAATAAAATCATTACACTGGGTGACGCAAAAGTACTGGCACTATAGAAATTCCTTTAATTTTTTTTTAGACCTCTGTCATTTTGATATTGAAATTTTTTTAGTAATCAAATGTAAAATTCACTAAAAATAATCATGGACCGCTTTACTCCCCAAGAACGTGGAATAATCGAGTCAATGTTTTACGGAATAATTCATCAGTGATAAAAACACAACGTGAATTTCGTCGACAGTTTCCCCACCGTCCGGCACCGGTTGTTCGCACTATTCGACGCTTTGCCACACGCCTCGAAGCAACTGGGTCAACATTGGATAGACGTAAGTCTGGCAGACCAAGAACAGGCCGTTCAGCCGAAAATATTGAGGCTGTGCGCGATAATCTGGAAGAGTGTCCAGAAACATCAACGAGGCGATGTGCCACGCAATCGGCGATCTCCAGGCGGACTCTGCAGCGTATTTTGGTCAAAGAATTGAAGATTTTTCCGTATAAAACTCAGATGACTCATCAGCTGCTGCCTACTGATCACCGAGATCGTCTAGAGTACCGCCAGCACGTCATAAACATCAACCTTGAAGAGGATAATTTTTCTTCAAAATTGATTATGTGTGACGAAGCGCATTTCCATCTCTCGGGGCATGTCAATAAGCAGAATACTCGCTTCTGAGGCACTGAAAATCCGCGCATTATTCAACAAACACCTTTACATCCACTAAAAGTTACCGTATGGTGTGGCGTCTGTGCAGAAAGAGTGATCGAACCCTATTTTTTTGAAGACGCTGCAGGCAATGCGGTAACTGTCACTGGTGAGCGCTACAGAACCATGTTACGTGAGTTCTTGATACCCAATTTGAATGAAATGGGGCTGGAGAACACCTGGTTCCAACAAGACGGCGCCATGGCCCACGCGCGCGATACTATGGACTTAACTAGTGCCAGGCCGTGTTATCTCTCGTTTTGGCAATTTGCCTTGGCCTGCTAGATCACCTGATCTCACCTGTCCAGACTTCTTTCTTTGGGGTTATTTGAAATCTCGGGTGTATGTGAACAAACCACAGACTCTCGCAGCTTTAAAAGAAAACATACACCAAGAAGTAAGAAACATATCGCAGGAAGTGTTACGGCTAGTTATGGAAAATGTCATAAATAGGGCTCAAATGTGCTTCAACTCTGGAGGTCAACATTTAATAGACATCATATTTAAATCATAATGCAACTAAATTTCATGACACAAATATATATATTTAAAAACTAATTCTAGTTTTCTAATTTAGAAACGAAGTTGTAGCTGAACCAAGAAAGGTCATTACTTTTGCGCCACTCTGTACTATATGTATATCCTAACTTCTAATATTAATAAAAATCTGAGTATATTTGTATGTTACGCTTACACGCATTAACTACTCGACCATCATCATGAAATTTATCATACACGTTATCAGGGGAATAGAAAAGGACATATTATTATGGTACCTTTCATCCAGAAAGAAGTACTATTACTAACCTAACCGAATTCTACATTTACACGAGTGAAGCCACGGGCAAAATCTATTTGAACATCATTCAGGCGACGCTTTTATAGAGCGAGATACAGTACAATATTATTTAACAACATTGTTAGCAGCCCTAGCATCGTCTATACTCAGCAACTGGAACTAATACCTTAATCAGACACATTTACATAATTTTAGCAATATCTACCTAACGCTACCAATGTATTCTTCCTCTGAGGGTATTTCGGCATTTTGTGATACGTCATTTATTACATTCCGGATTTCATTATCCTTGTAGGTATCTGTTTATATTAAGTATAATTTGGGATAAATCTGACAGAATAAATTTTCTCAGTGTGGCTACGTGTTTCAACCTCTGTCGGATGGTATATTAATATTACGCAGATATGTCACTGGTCGCAAAGGAACTTATGTTAATTTCGCCTGTCCTGTTCCCCCTATCCTCTCTGTAATTCTGCCTGTGTTGAATTATAATACCTAAGTCTATTATGTTATGTCTAGTCCAGTCTATTATCCACATGGGTAGAAAACTTATGGATATGGTAGGTAGGTATCTCAAAAGTATTAATCACTTGGGTACCACATCTATTCTACTAATTGGACCGTCATTATTTATATAACCTTAGATCAATCCAGAAAGACTGTAGCTGTGGCTGGTCTCGCCCTGTAGGTACTTCCTTTATGGTTTCTAATCTGTACAGAAGCTTTCCCTATTCATTGCACGCAGTGCTTCTGCAGTATAATAATGTCCTCCAGACCGAATTTCGGTCACGACGGCCAATCTTAACAGAGACTGGCCATCTACGCAGAAGATATTATAGAGCATAAGTATGTCATGAGCTGTGTGTGCGCACGCAAGTGCACACTCTGTTCCCTAACTCTCATAATCTGATGGGATGGCAATCCGACACTACCCGAGAAAGATCAGACGCTTAACCAACAGCTTTACGTGCTTTCTGAGGCACGGGGGTGTCTAACACCGCCGACTTCCTAACTACACCTACCATATGGCCTTAGTACTGGTGGAATGTAATTATATATAATAGGAATAACCAGCAATGAGGCTTAAATGCAATATTGTTATCACGGTAGACAGCGGCTAAGCTGTGTTAACTTCTGGCATTACCGGACTCCATGCATACAGCTTAAGCTGCAGGAAGAAGAACCTCCTAATATGACTAATTTAATTAAAATTTGGAATTAATTATGAAGATGGTTTCTGGAATTTACTGACGAAGAGACATTCTCCACAGTCAAAACTGGCAATGCTCAGTTCCCAAGTTAGCAGATACAAGTGTTGATGGCAACTCAGAGACTGCTACTATCAGCTTGTAGAAACGACTGTACGCGAGCGACCGTACCTACGTTGTCCATCAATGACGCACAGAATTCCTAACGCTATCCTATAATGTACATAGGTGGCGTGATGTTAGTACACATCAGATTCGACAGCTTCATAGACGAATCTTATTTATAGCCAAGCGTGGGCGTAACCTAATAATCATAAATATTAATCACTATGAGGTATCTATTCTTGCCTATAACTTCGTCGAATATGTTCGCCGAATTAACTGCTGCTATATTATTAAATGATTAAACTCAATATTATAAAAGTATAATATAATATTCCAGGCTTAGCTTGATGTTATTCCACACATTGTGTTGTATTGTGGCAAATGTGTCTGACTTTTAGATATTATTTGATAAGCATCTTTGTTCCTGTATATCGGTAGGTACCTAATTTGGGTACAACTGTTAATTTACCTTGTTTTCAGGCTTTGTAGTCTCGTCTTACGTTTACGCGAATGTTATACATTGAAATTACACTACCTTAAACGCTTATGTCCCTTTACTATAACAAAACATCAATGAATCCTTGGAAAACATAAGAATTTGTAATTTAAAGGCACCAAACACAAACAGTTTTTTTGTTACTAAATTGGCAACTGCATGAAACCAGCTTTATATATTCCAGACATGTAAAACGCCATAGCAAAAGCTCATATTTTAGATAAAAATATAAGTATGCGTTGAGTTCCTGCATTTTGAATTGCAACGCCGTTGTTGCAATTAGCATTTGTATGAGTAATATAAACATTTGATTTGGAGTTCTAGAACCCCAATTTTAATGTCCGATCGTCGATCCCAAAAGTAGCATTTTTTGTTTTCGGCTACAACAACTTATTCGTTTTTAAGCTATCACAAGCAAACGTTTAATATCTAAAGTTTTTTATGTGCAATAAAAATATTTCTTTAAATTTTATACTGGTAATCTTGGCTTTGTCCCGTCCTTTTAACAGGGGTCACTAGCTTGAAATTCATTTCTATGTGTGCAATACCATCTACCAAATACTATAAAGCGACTGTTTTCCCTCTAAAGCCGTAAAATCTGATAAGAAACTATTTGAAGTACCGATACAAACTACTTTTTATAACTCTTGTATTGGAGAAAATGAGACAGGAACAGTTATACACAAAATTACATTATTTAAGAGTAAAGTAATAAAATATATCAATTGAATGGATATCTGTTTATTTATATATAAACTTAGTTGAGCTATACGTTACTCTGAATTGCTTATTTTTGTAAGCAATGTTCTTTGTAAGCATTTTCGCAAAAATCGAGGCTTAAAAGCTTACATCCAAGCCTTTTGTTTGCATTTATTTGTCTTCATTCCGATGCTCTGCTTTAACTAAAGCACTGACAATAGAGATCTTTAAAACATTGCTAGAATCTGCAATCTTGTTATAATTGTAAAAAATCGGTTCACCTAGCAAATAGTCCAAGCTAACAGATATTTAAAAAAATACAGTCGGATTGATAACCTCTTACTTTTTGGAAAGACATCGTTAGAAATGGATTGCGGTTTAAGAAGTCGCCTTGTGGCAAAGCGACTACGCCGAGTTTATCCCACACTAGATAATCATTTCTGTGATTCAGCGTTGTGTTTGTTGTTTGAATAATTGTAAATTTCCCCCTAATACAGAAATAATCAGGCAGATGTTCTGAATAAATAGGATTATACTTACAAAACGATGTACCTATATGAGTACTATATTAGTATCAGGCCGCCTGAAATTGAAATACAACCCAAAAGGATTTATTTTGTTGGATAAAGTAATAAGTACATTTTGTACATAGAAAAATCGAATAGTTAAAAATAAATACGTTTTAGTCGATGGCAGTCTATTGCATAAATAAGATTTAGTTTTCTTGAAGTCTTTTAGTTTCTAGAAATTCACTCTTATAAGAACGAAATAGAATAACACAAAAATAACCCTTTTCACGTTTACCTTTGCATTTTCATTTACAAGAAAACGTTATTAAACTTATTATGAACATTTAACCGCGCTTTAATTTAAAATACTGTATTTTCCCTTGGCGACAAAACAGCCTTCTTCTTCGAGAAAACAGCATAACACAAAGAAAGGTTTTTCTGAAATTTTGTCGAAATGTCGCTTTGTTTAAGGCAATAACTTTTTAAATAAATTAAGGACGTTTTTCCACGAGGCTCACCAATTTAATCGTTTATAAAAATATTTTATTTATGATGTATTAGGTCTTCCACGGGTTAACTGCCTTAAATTTAAAGATATTATGTTACTTTGTACCAGTCTTTGTTAACGGGTACGCTTTCGGTCGCGTTAACTCATAAACGTGAGATTTCCCTAGATTTACTGCAATATTAAAATTTAAAATTACTTCATTGCGCTACTATAGTATTGCTTAATATTCAAAAATATATTTTATTTATTATTTATTTATTTATTTTAGGAAAGCTTACAGTCTAATAAGTACATTTGATCAGTTACAATTAAGAAACACATGTTGCTAATTACAAGCTTTCATATCATATAAAACAATTATTAGCATGTCAGAGAAACACTACACTGATCAAAGATGCACTCATAAATTATAGGCTTAACTGCTACAGCGACAAAGGCTCACCAAAGCAAATAACCAGAAAAGTTACATGAAAACGGAAGCGTTGCTCGTAACAATATATTACCAGGCCATAGATTACATTCGTCTATAATCATTACTTACGCTATGTAAATGTTAAGTGATGGAAGTTTATGGTATCTCGCTTCTGTAATTTAGGTTCTGATGGTACAAAAGCTTAGCTGGATGTGCAAAATGGCAGAGTCAAAAAGAGAGGAAAGATCCTAACTAATATTTCAGATGCCACTGTGAGTTTACTTGTTTGTTACGCTTTCACGCCTTAAATTCTCTCCTGAACGTGTGATTCCACGATGATCTGTCGAGTAGTTAAGGCGTGAAAGCGTAACAAATAAACAAACACACATTCGCATTTATAATATTAGTTAGATTTGGAAACAGTATGAACACCTAATTGGTGCGGGGTAAGACTGTAAAGATTTATTTTGGTTGTAAAGTAAAAAATAATATTGCTTTAATATGTTCGCTTAATAAATCTCTGTCCCCGAAAAGGAATAAATTTTTATTGTGGAAAATTGGACCCCCTAGCCGGCAATAACTGCCCGGATAAACTTTTTAGTTTTAACTTAGATATAAGTGCTTTTTACGCGTGTAATTTATATATAGTGTTCGCTATTTTATTCCCCATATTAAATATATTTTTTTGGAATTTTTGACCCAATATTTACAATTTTATAAAATTTTTCTTAATTTATTTAATAAATAATTAAAATATTGTTATAAACATAACCTGACTAGAAGGGGGATAAAATTACGAATCAAACAAGCCCAAACTCGACCCAATTTGGCTGACTGGGGCGGAGGCAAGGCCGGTTTAAAGTTTTCGGCAGCCATATTGGCCGCCATCTTGAAACTGGGAAACCGCGATTACTCTGTTGCTATTGATCGCAGAAAGTCGCGGTTTTCGAGGTTGAGATCGTCCCAGGCTGGGCCTTCGCTTTGGCAGGGTGGTGACTCTACGTAGAGACTCCAAAAATTCACCTAAGATCATCATCTTGCGGGGTAGAGTACCCCGGGGCGAACGTGACGAGCCGTCGCGCGCCGGTCGGCGTTGAGCGGTTGCCGAGATATAAGGCAACAAAGTTTGTGCCTGAAGCCTAGAATTCAGTCTAGAAAACTAGATACTTGTATATCTCGGTAACCGTTTGTCGCAGCGTGGTGTGGTTTTCGGCGTTGGGCTTCGCCCACCTGGGGCTACTCCGCAAGCTACTTTTGGGGTCTCTACGTAGAGTCACAGACATCGACTCTACCTAGGGCAAAAATATTTTTCTTTTATACATTTTATACTGTATCTGACGTGTCTAAGACATTGACTGGCGTCTTGCTATTGCAAACGCCACTATTATACTTTATTTACTTTAATTTTAAGTTTATTTTTATTTTTGTGTTTATTGTATTTTTAGTTGTAAATTGTGACTGTTGCTAACCTGACTCCCGTAACCTTTACTTGCGTAATTTATTGAGTGTAGTGTACAGTTAAGTACGTAACAACTTTGACCAGGGAGTGGACCTCCCTGAGACGTAAGCTTTTGACAGCGGGTCGTAGCCTGCATACACACAACACAACATACAGATACACACATACACCCTAGGTGACACTACAGAAACACGAACAGTAACACAAACAATCCACTACACAAATACACCACACAACATAACACACCGTCACTGGGGTTGTCGTCGGGATTTGACCGCTGGCATCGGGTCATTCAGGGTGCCTGCACGAACCGCTGTTCTCTAGAAAAATTAGGTTGCGTAAATCATACAATATTTGTTTGTTTTGTATATTATCTATAAACATTAAATTAAATTAAATCTCTTTATTATTTATTTTTTATTCTATACAACTTATACAAATTTACTTTTACTATATTATATTAATTGACAATTGACGTGCTCCATCTGCCAACTGATAAAATGCTGGGAATTAGAACCCCGGTAAAGAAACCTACGGCCTCACCAGGCAAGTCAGGGTTAACACCTCCCCTAGAGAAAAGCAGTCCTAACGTGGAGCAGCGTCCGATGAAACCGGTAAGGCGGAGCGTAGACGAGCTGGAACTACAGGAGTTCCAGCAAGCAAGGGAGGTCAGGGCAACAAGCCAAAAACCTCAAGAGGCCAACCAACTGCCACTGCCGCTCCCGGTCAGATCGATGCGCTGCTCCACGGCAATGAAAAGCTGCGAGATTATCAGGCAGCAATGCAACATCTCCCGGAATTTTAAAAAAGAATTAAAAACAGAAGTAGAACGAAGGCTGGATCTTGTCGAAAAAATTATAAAAACCTATGAGGAGGACTTAAGAAAAACCGTTAAGGGGCAGGGGCAGAGCGTGAAAGGAGCGGACGCCGGGGAGAAGGCAACAGCCTCTACCGACGAACTGCTCAGAAAGGTAGAAGAGAATGGTAGACTTTTGAAAGAAAATGGGAGAGTTATGATAGAGTTGAAGGAAAAGATAGAGAAGCAAGATGAGAGAGAGAAGGAAAGAGAAAGAAAGGAGATGGCGACCTACGCGGGTGTGGTGGCAAACCGCCCGGGTACCCAGCTCCCTGGGCGGGGGACGCTGCACTCCGTGGTGGTCGAATCTAAGAATGAGACAGAGACGGCTGACCAAGTTATGGAAAGATTGAGAAAGATAGCGAACGAAGATGAAGGATGGGTAAAGGTAGAAAGAGTAAGGAAGGCGAAGGATAGAAAGGTTATTGTAGGGTACAAGACTGAGGAAGAAAGAAAGAGGGCACAGAGTCGCCTAGTCGAAAAAGAAATAGGGCTAACAGTACAAGAGATCAAAAACAGAGATCCTCTTCTTATCATGTACGGAGTCCTCAAACAACAAGCCGATGAGGAGATTGTAAAGGCTGTAAGGTCCCGAAACCGTGAAGTGTTCCGGGACCTACAACCAGAACAGGACAGAATGTCTGTCCTGTACAGAAAGACGGCGAGGAACCCCCATGTGTGCCACGTGGTGCTCAGGGTCTCCCCGGTGGTTTGGTCTCGTGCCCTGGGCCTGGGGAAGCTGCACATCGACCTTCAGCCGGTCAGAGTGGAGGACCAATCTCCGCTCGTGCAGTGTTCACTATGCCTGGGGTATGGGCACAGCAGAAAGTTCTGCACCGGTACCGAGTCAAGATGTAGCTACTGCGGCGGGCTCCACTTGAGAGCCGAGTGCCCAGACTACGCTGTCGGTGCAGAGCCAAACTGCATCAACTGCCAGAGGGGGAAACTGGGCAACACGAGGCACAATGTTTTCGACGACTCGTGCCCGGTGAGAAAGAGATGGGATGATATAGCAAGAGCAACCACTCAGTACCAGTGCTGACGTTGTCCCGAGGTAGACCCGCCCCTATAAAGTGCTGCAGGCTAACCTACAGAGGCGACGACTGGCAACCGACGAGCTCATGCTCGAAGCCTCGAAGCGTAAAGCGGCAGTCGCTCTTATACAGGAACCCTACGTGGCGACGGTGAAGAGGATGAAGGTATACCAGGGCGTAAGGGTCTTCCAGAACACTGGGCAAGGAGGAGGGACTGTGAAGGCGGCTATCGCCGTCTTCGATCCATATCTGGATGTAATACAGTACCCGCAACTCACCACCGATAACATCGTGGTGGTGGGAATCCGGACCAGTGCCTGGACGATCACGCTGGTGTCCTTCTACTTCGAGCCGAGTGAACCTGTGGGTCCCTATATGAAGCGGCTAAAAGAGGTAAGGCGTGTGTTAGGTTCCCGGTGCGTCGTCATTGGAGGTGACGCTAATGCGAAGAGCACATGGTGGGGACATCGTTTTGAGGACGGCAGAGGCGAGGTGCTGAGAGGGGTGCTCGAGGAATTGGACCTCCATGTCCTGAACAGTGGAGGCACTCCGACTTTCGACACTGTGAGGGGTGGAAAGAGGTATTGCAGCTATGTGGACATCACGGCATGCTCGAGCGATATGCTCGCCTGGGTCGGCGCCTGGAGGGTCGACGAGAGCCTCGTGAGCTCGGACCACAACGGCATAGTGTACGACATCGCCCTTGAAAGAGCCAAAGGGATAAGTATTAGTCGTACTACCCGGCGGTACAACACCAAGAAGGCCAACTGGGCCGGCTTTAGGGAAAGCGTCGCTCAGCTGCTCCCGGAATGTGTAAATATAGGCGAAACGAGAAGTGAAAATGAGCTGGACACTCTAGTCTGCGCATATACGGGAGTAGTTGAGGAGGCGTGTAAAAGGCACATCCCAAGTAAAAAAGAGGGTGGGATACTCACTGCGCCGTGGTGGTCGGAGAAACTCACTGAGCTGAAGAGAGACGTCAACACCAAAAGGCGCCGAATCAGGAATGCAGCGCCGTGTCGTAGGGTATGGGTGGTAGCGCAATACCTGGAACAAAAGGAGAAGTATGAAACAGAGGTAAATAAGGCACAGGTCGAGAGTTGGAAGGCTTTCTGCGGAAAGCAGAACAGGGAGGGCGTATGGGAGGGCATATATAGGGTCTTAAATAGGGCCACAGTGAGAGAGGAGGATCTGCCGTTGTCCCATAACGGTACAATCCTGGACGCTAAGGATTCGGCAGATTTACTCGCCCGAACTTTTTATCCAACAGATGAACCTGCTGAGGACACCCTAGAGCACAAAGTTTTACGCGAAAAGGCTGCGAAAGTAGAAGAGAAAGAGGGTCATCATGGTGATGACCCACCTTTCACCCTGGATGAGCTCAAGGATGCCCTCAGCAGATTCAATCCAAAGAAGGCCCCCGGATCAGACGGATTCACCGCGGACGTCTGCGCCCACGCCATAGCGGCTGATCCCTCACTCTTTCAGGAACTGCTGAATCGGTGCCTGCATCACGGCTACTTTCCTAAGATATGGAAGGAGGCCGTGGTGGTGGCACTGAGGAAACCAGGCAAGGACTCGTACACCGTCCCTAAGTCGTATAGGCCGATTGGGCTATTGCCTGTCCTGGGGAAGGTGTACGAGAGGATGCTGGTTGCTCGTCTCAAGTTTTATTTGCTGCCGAAGATGAGTACTCGCCAGTACGGATTTATGCCCCAGAGAAGCACCGAGGACGCCCTCTATGACCTCATGGGTCACATAAGGGCAAAGCTCGATGATAAGAGAATAGTCCTTATGGTGTCCTTGGACATAGAGGGCGCCTTCGATAGCGCCTGGTGGCCGGCGATAAAGGTGAGACTGGCTGAGGAAGGATGTCCGGCGAACCTGAGGCGAGTAATCAGTAGCTACCTCAGCGACAGGGAGGTTAGGGTGAGGTACGCGGGCGAGGAGTGCAGACGTTCCGCCGAAAAGGGCTGTGTCCAGGGTTCGATAGGCGGTCCACTGCTGTGGAACCTTTTGCTGGATCCCCTTCTCCATAGTCTGAGCGATAGGGCGGTACACGTGCAGGCATTCGCGGATGATGTGGTGTTGGTGTTCGATGGCGAGACAGCCCTGGAGATTGAGGGACAAGCCAATGCCTCTCTCGAACATGTGCGGGAGTGGGGCATCGGAATGAAGCTGAAATTCGCACCGCACAAAACTAGTGCGATGGTAATCACGCGGAGGCGATGTAAAGTACGATGTCCCGCGCCTCAGCATGGGCGGGATAGACGTTGGAATGTCCACAGAAATCAAAATCCTGCGGCTCACCATCGACCACAAACTCACCTTCAATACACACGTCACAAATGTATGCAGGAAGGCGATCGGCATCTACCACAAGCTGGCGCGTATGGCCAAGATCAGCTGGGGGTTACACCCCGAGGTGGTCAGGGCCATCTACGTTGCAGCGGTGGAGCCGACGGTGCTGTATTGTGCCAGTAGTTGGTACGCGGCGGTAAATAAGCTTGGTGTCCGAAAACAGCTGAACGTGGTACAACGCGGATTCGCCCAAAAGCTGTGTAAGAGCTATCGCACGGTCTCCCTGCACTCAGCGTTGACCCTGGCTGGGTTGCTCCCGCTGGACCTCAGAGTTCGAGAGGTGGCCTCGTTATACGAGGCCAAGAGAGGAGTGACCCAGCCATGGATGGGAGACTGGGAGATCGAGCGAATGGCTCCAGCTATAGAGGCACCTCACCCCGCGGAGCATACGACCTTGGAGTTCGTAAATCTGGTAGACGAGGAACATCTTCAGCGCACCAATAACATCGAAGTGCGCATCTTCACGGACGGGAGCAAGATTGAGGGCCGAGTCGGTGCCGCGTTATCCATGTGGAATGACCGGACCGAAACCAAGGCCCTCAAACTTGCTCTGTCGCCTCACTGTACCGTCTACCAGGCCGAGCTCCTGGCAGTATGCAAAGCGGCCAGTGAGATCCTCAGGCGAGGCGAGTCCACGTTTGGCATCTTCAGTGACAGCAGGGCCGCTCTCTTGACGGTAATAAGCCGTAATGCCCTCCATCCCCTGGCGGTGGAGGCCAGAAAAGCCATTCGGCAAGGCATGGCCCAGGGCAAGGAAATATCCTTGTTCTGGGTCAAGGCCCACGCAGGACTGGAGGGCAACGAGCAGGCTGATGAGCTCGCCAGGGAGGCGGCCCTGCGGCTGAAGAAAGCACCGGACTACGGTCTGTACCCCGTTTCATTCGCGAAGCGGAGTCTGCGTCAGGCCACGCTTGGCGAGTGGAACAAGAGGTATAGAGAGGGCGAGACCGCCTCCGTCACCAGGCTATTTTTCCCGTGCGCGGTGGCGGCATACAGCATCGTCCGCAAGATGAAGGTCGCCGGCATCACGACCCAGCTGCTGACGGGGCACGGTGGGTTCGCCGAATACTTGACTCGTTTCAAGTGTAAGGAGGACCCATCGTGCGCCTGCGAGCCGGGCGTCGAGGAGACAGTCCTACACCTGCTAGTGGACTGCCCAATCCACGGCAGAGATAGGTTAGAATTAGAAGTGGAGACTGGAGTCAGTGTAGCAATAGTTAACTTTCCTACTTTAATCAAAGACTATTTGAAGGAATTTCTGGCATATGCACAAAAAATTGTAAATATAGTAAATAAGAGAAATAAAATTTAAGTTTAAAATAGCATCTAAGTTAGGTATTTGTTAATACCACAACTTTAGATATAAGAAATAGTAAATAAGATGTAGCTTAAGAAAATATGTATTTAATAAAGATAGTAGTAATAAGGTAGGATAAGAAAATAGATATAATAAATAAAGAAACTATACCCAAAACCCCTATAATCCCCCAAGTATGAAAGGAACAGAATGAAAGTACGAGAGGCATAAAAGCGAGAACTGGAATGGTACTAGAGGACTGGAATGAGAGCGCGAATAGGTTTTTGATGAAAATAATAGCCCTTTCAAGGCACATGTACAAATAAGATAGACAGAGTAGGACAAACAGTTGCCCCATCGATGGGACAACTGCTTCAAATTGAATAAGAATAGGCTCTGTCTACGACAGAGGAGCAAGAAACACCCTGTGATGACGGGTACAAAAAAAAAAAAAAAAACTGTCGGATGGTATATTAATATTACGCAGATATGTCACCGGTCGCAAAGGAACTTATGTTAATTTCGCCTGTCCTGTTGCCCCTATCCTCTCTGTAATTCTGCCTGTGTTGAATTAGATATAATACCTAAGCCTATTATGTTATGTCTAGTCCAGTCTATTATCCACATGGGTAGAAAACTTATGGATATGGTAGGTAGGTATCTCAAAAGTATTAATCACTTGGGTACCACATCTATTCTACTAATTGGACCGTCACTATTTATATAACCTTAGATCAATCCAGAAAGACTGTAGCTGTGGCTGGTCTCGCCCTGTAGGTACTTCCTTTATGGTTTCTAACCTGTACAGAAGCTTTCCCTATTCATTGCACGCAGTGCTTCTGCAGTATAATAATGTCCTCCAGACCGAATTTCGGTCACGACGGCCAATCTTAAAAGAGACTGGCCATCTACGCAGGAGATATTATAGAGCATAAGTATGCCATGAACTGTGTGTGCGCACGCAAGTGCACACTCTGTTACCTAACTCTCATAATCTGATGGGATGGCAATCCGACACTACCGGAGAAAGATCAGACGCTTAACCAACAGCTTTACGTGCTTTCTGAGGCACGGGGTGTCTAACACCGCCGACTTCCTAACTACACCTACCATATGGCCTTAGTACTGGTGGAATGTAATTATATAGGTATAATAGGAATAACCAGCAATGAGGCTTAAATGCAATATTGTTATCACGGTAGGCAGCGGCTAAGCTGTGTTTACTTCTGACATTACCGGACTCCATGCATACAGCTTAAGCTGCAGGAAGAAGAACCTTCCTAATATGACTAATTCCTTGGAATTAATTATGAAGATGGTTTCTGGAATTTACTGACGAAGCGACATTCTCCACAATCAAAACTGGCAATGCTCAGTTCCTAAGTTAACAGATACAAGTGTTAATGGCAACTGAGAGACTGCCAGTATCAGCTTGTAGAAACGACTGTACGCGAGCGACCGTACCTACGTTGTCCATCAATGACGCACAGAATTCCTAACGCTACCCTATAATGTATATAGGTGGCGTGATGTTAGTACACAACAGATTCGACAGCTTCATAGACGAATCTTATTTATAGCCAAGCGTGGGCGTAACCTAATAATCATAAATATTAATCACTATGAGGTATCTATTCTTGCCTATAACTTCGTCGAATATGTTCGCCGAATTAACTGCTGCTATATTATTGAATGATTAAACTCAATATTATAAAAGTATAATATAATATTCCAGGCTAAGCTTGATGTTATTCCACACATTGTGTTTTGTTGTGGCAAATGTGTCTGACTTTTAGATATTATTTGATAAGCATCTTTGTTCCGGTATATCGGTAGGTACCTAATTTGGGTACAACTGTTAATTTATCTTGTTTTCAGGCTTTGTAGTCTCATCTTACGTTTACGCAAATGTTATACATTGAAATTACACTACCTTAAACGCTTATGTCCCTTTACTATAAACAAAACATCAATGAATCCTTGGAAAACATAAGAATTTGTAATTTAAAGGCACCAAACACAAACAGTTTTTTTGTTACTAAATTGGCAACTGCATGAAACCAGCTTCATATATTCCAGACATGCAAATCGAACGCCATAGCAAAAGCTCATATTTTAGATAAGAATATAAGTATGCGTTGAGTTCCTGCATTTTGAATTGCAACGCCGTTGTTGCAATTAGCATTTGTATGAGTAATATAAACATTTGATTTGGAGTTCTAGAACCCCAACTTTAATGTCCGATCGTCAATCCCAAAAGTAGCATTTTTTGTTTTCGGCTAGAACAACTTATTCGTTTTTAAGCTATCACAAGCAAACGTTTAATATCTAAAGTTTTTTATGTGCAATAAAAAGATTTCTTTAAATTTTGTACTGGTAATCTTGGCTTTGTTCCCGTCCTTTTAACAGGGGTCACTAGCTTGAAATTCATTTCTATGTGTGCAATACCATCTACCAAATACTATAAAGCGACTGTTTTCCCTCTAAAGCCGTAAAATCTGATAAGAAACTATTTGAAGTACCGATACAAACTACTTTTTATAACTCTTGTATTGGAGAAAATGAGACAGGAACAGTTATACACAAAATTACATTATTTAAGAGTAAAGTAATAAAATATATCAATTGAATGGATATCTGTTTATTTATATATAAACTTAGTTGAGCTATACGTTACTCTGAATTGCTTATTTTTGTAAGCAATGTTCTTTGTAAGCATTTTCGCAAAAATCGAGGCTTAAAAGCTTACATCCAAGCCTTTTGTTTGCATTTATTTGTCTTCATTCCGATGCTCTGCTTTAACTAAAGCACTGACAATAGAGATCTTTAAAACATTGCTAGAATCTGCAATCTTGTTATAATTGTAAAAAATCGGTTCACCTAGCAAATAGTCCAAGCTAACAGATATTTAAAAAAATACAGTCGGATTGATAACCTCTTACTTTTTGGAAAGACGTCGTTAGAAATGGATTGCGGTTTAAAAAGTCGCCTTGTGGCAAAGCGACTACGCAGAGTTTATCCCACACAAGATAATCATTTCTGTGATTCAGCGTTGTGTTTGTTGTTTGAATAATTGTAAATTTCCCCCTAATACAGAAATAATCAGGCAGATGTTCTGAATAAATAGGATTATACTTACAAAACGATGTACCTATACTATATTAGTATCAGGCCGCCTGAAATTGAAATACAACCCAAAAGGATTTATTTCGTTGGATAAAGTAATAAGTACATTTTGTACATAGAAAAATCGAACAGTTAAAAATAAATACGTTTTAGTCGATGGCAGTCTATTGTATAAATAAGATTTAGTTTTCTTGAAGTCTTTTAGTTTCTAGAAATTCACTCTTATAAGAACGATATAGAATAACACAAAAAATAACCCTTTTCACGTTTACCTTTGCATTTTCATTTACAAGAAAACGTTTTTAAACTTATTATGAACATTTAACCGCGCTTTAATTTAAAATACTGTATTTTCCCTTGGCGACAAAACAGCCTTCTTCTTCGAGAAAACAGCATAACACAAAGAAAGGTTTTCCTGAAATTTTGTCGAAATGTCGCTTTGTTTAAGGCAATAACTTTTTAAATAAATTAAGGACGTTTTTCCACGAGGCTCACCAATTTAATCGTTTATAAAAATATTTTATTTTTGATGTATTAGGTCTTCCACGGGTTAACTGCCTTAATTTTAAAGATATTATGTTACTCTGTACCAGTCTTTGTTAACGCTTTCGGTCGCGTTAATTCATAAACTCGAGATTTCTCTAGATTTACAGCAATATTAAAATTAAAAATTACTTAATTGCGCTACCACTTAGTATTGCATAATATTCAAAAATATATAAAACAATCATTAGCATGTCAGAGAAACACTACACTGATCAAAGATGCACACATAAATTATAGGCTTAACTGCTACAGCGACAAAGGCTCACCAAAGCAAATAACCAGAAAAGTTACATGAAAACGGAAACGTTGCTCGTAACAATATATTACCAGGCCATAGATTACATTCGTCTATAATCATTACTTACGCTATGTAAATCTTAAGTGATGGAAGTTTATGGTATCTCGCTTATGTAATTTAGGTTCTGATGGCACAAAAGCTTAGCTGGATGTGCAATATGGCAGAGTCAAAAAGAGAGGAAAGATCCTAACAAATATTTCACATGCCACTGTGAGTTTACTTGTTTGTTACGCTTTCACGCCTTAAATTCTCTAACGAGCAACACAAAATTTCGCATGCTCGACTCACGGGTATAGTATCCTATGTTTTTTGCCAATCTTCTGAACGTGTATGCGAGATTCCACGATGATCTGTCAAGTAGTTAAGGCGTGAAAGCGTAACAAATAAACAAACACTCATTCGCATTTATACTATTAGTTAGATTTGGAAACAGTATGAACACCTAATTGGTGCGGGGTAAGACTGTAAAGATTTATTTTGGTTGTAAAGTAAAAAATAATATTGCTTAAATATTTTCATCAAAGTAATGGATGCACAGATAGCGTAGTACTTTAAGTTGCATTACGACTGCGTCTGGTTGTTGTGGGTTCGTTCGCTAAACAGGACAAAGATTTGTGTGACCCATAAATAGTTGTTCCTAGCCTGGACGTTCTTTGTGTCTATTGTAAAATTAACGTTATTGTTTGTAAAATCTTTACAGGATACAGGATTTATTCCTAGAACGGAAGATTTCTTTAAAGAAAGAAGATGCATTATCGACTTAATATTTAAAATGGTTTGTGAATCGTACCGAGACAAAATTAATATAATTTATACACCAAATAAAAGAAGTAAGGTGATGGTAAAACTAGTTATGAGTTTTGTTAATATTTATTATGTTGAATTTTACCTTTTGCATTTTAATCCAAAGATGTGATGAAAAACTCAGACAATACCAAAGAGATTGCATATTTAATACCCGAATAATATTATTATATACATGACAATCTATATATTAATACGTGAAGCAAAAACTGAAAATTGTGCAGATGGAGGAGTATGAAATTTGGCACAGTTAAAGTTTATATGGAGAAGGAGGATATACATTAAATTAATAAAAAAAACACTACACGCACACAAACAAGCATTTGACACAAGCAGTCGAATCGCGTTCGTAGTATTTCGGCATTGTTCGGTTCACGTCGTAGAATTCTTCGTAACTATGGTTACATAATATACGTATGTATTTGGAGTAGGTGACTAAATGAAATGTATATAGTTATAGTGATAGTTAATAACTATCAAACTTAAAATTTAAATCAATGATGGTCGAATTTAGACCACTTGATACTTGAAACCAGAAATGTATAAGATGGACAGCCACTGTTGATTCGCAATTGTTTTATGTCTCACAGTTGGTTGTTTTACACATTGAGATGAGCTGATCTGCCTATGTCAATGATTCTACTATTGGGCCAAAGTGTGCATACATGTTCACAACTAATGCACGGCCTTGCGCGACTGCCTTGCAATGTAAATGTTCTATTGGTGGAGACACGCCTCAGGATTGTTCGGCCAAGACAGCGTGTTTTTGAATAGCTTTGAGGCACGTCCATACTACCGAATATTTGTCTCGCAAGGCTGCCGTATTTACTGTGACGCAGATAATCCGATTCTGAAGATTGTGATATCGTGTATTTCCTTATTTGCTCGATCGCATTTTACTGCTTTTCATTGTTATTCTACGTTGCCAGACTGAAAGCTGGTCTAAGTTGTCTAGAGTATGTTATTCTATCTGAGCGACATGTACACGACCATACTGTCATCAAATTTGAAATTGGGTTGGCAGTCGCAATAAGTCTTCATTTTATATTTGTATCATGAGTCCATTAATCTTCATATTTGAAAATTGTCACGCCTTTATTACTCCAAATATCAATTCAACCGACCAGTACAAACGGAGAATACCCAAATCTCATCCAGAAGTAAATAAATGTGGGCAGATTAATTTAACCGATAGTGTCAAAAGAAGGGAATTAGGGAAACATAAACTTCATTAGATGTTTAAATCCCACGCGGTACGAACGTAGGTGGACTCTCCAGTTTACTTAAGCTGATAATCTTTTCAAAAGTTTATCCTAAGGAATAAAATTTTAATGAGTTTCATCAGAAATTCTGAACCATACGCCGAGGCATTTATTGCTTAAGCTCTTATACAAGTTAACGTACTTGTGAGTACACACAGGCTCCAGTGAAAGATCAGTGCATGGTGCTTAGGACCAGGTGCTGAACTGTAGTTCTGATTGCTGCAGCTCTCAGAAACATGTGTCTCAATATGTTTATTGGTTATTTTCTGTTACTCTTTTTTTTGATTCTTATTTTTCCTTATACACATTACAGCTGTACACTTTATAACTGTAGCAATAAACATTTCTTTCTTTCTTTTCTTTGTACATTTTAAGATACTCTACTGCTTTATAGCAGAGAAATCCAAAGGAATGGAGACAGGCTATTGGCCGTAAAGGCAAATGTAAGTCACAGGACATTTACTAAATTATTCCCTCAAATCCATCTTTTCATCATTCTCATTCTAATTCTAAACTCTAAACACAACAATTAAACGTTTATAATTTGCTATGCAAAACGAGGGTCCACTCTGAATAATTCGTCATTGTTTGCTTATCCCTTTGTTCTGTGAATGTTCAGTGCTGTGTTTAGCGTTCCCGCACTGTTAATAGTTGGACGTTTCTCAAGTGCTTTGATGTACTGATACAACATGTTATTGGATTAAAGTAAAACTTCAAATACGTTATCATTCTAATATATACAGCGTACGTTGATGTTAGGGCTGTGTCTTTGTGGTGAAATAATTGATATTGCCCATTATTGTTCAATTCTTTTAACATAGTATAGTGGTGCTAAAAATTTACTGCGCGGCGTAGTGGTTTAAGTGGTTGTCTCGCCACTACAACTACGCCGAGTGTTGTGGGTTCGAATCCCACACGGAACAAAACTTTGTTTGATTCACAAATGGTTGTTCCGAGTCAGGGTGTTCTTTGCGTTTGTTGTTTGAATGTTTATAATGTTTTTTTAATTGTTTATAAAGTCACCTGCGACAAAGGAGATACATCAGCCCGTAAGTAGCGTTTTTCAAAAAAAAAGATAATATATATCTAATATAATTATATACGGAGTAAGTATGTTGATGTTAGGGCTGTGTTTTTGTGATAAAAATAATTGAATTAATTTTTGAAATTAAACACTTTATACGGATTTTGTCGCGTTGTTTATTTTACTTTATAACACTGTTATTACATAATTTTGAAAACTCTAACACTACTATTATTGAACTTTACTACTATTTAAGCTATATATTTTTAATTAAAACTATTTATATTTGAGTTTTGAGTTTACACTTTACCCCGACGTTTCGGTTGCTTTACAGCAGCCATGTTCACGGGGAGACTAAGATGGTAGTTGTCCCAACGTTCTCAAGTGTACCTAGTTATTTCAAAGTACCCGAAAATAATTTATTCTTTGGTGTTCCTATTTACGCAGAATGAGCTCAAAGTATCATGAAGTCTAGCTGTGTTTTGCTTCTTCTTGGGTTTGACTATATGAATTACTGGATCCCAAGCTGGTGGTACATTCCAACCTTCCTCTCTTTTGAAATTAGGATGTTTTTTAATTTCAATAGCCTTTCGAAGCATCCTTGGTAGAAATCGGTGTTCTTTTGCAAGTATATGTGGTTTGTCAAATCGTAGGTAGTGGTTGGTACCCTGTTGCACATGTTCACACACAGCAGACTTCAACGAGCGTTGGTGTTTAACGTCAGCTTTATGTTCTTTTATGCGAGTGCCTATGCTTCTCTTGGTTTGACCAATGTATGAGAGTCCACAGTCACAATCTATTTTATAGACCCCTGCATCTTGTAAAGGTAATTGGCACTTGACGGATGGTAAAAATTGGCTTATCTTCGTTGGCGGCTTGAAGTATGTGTTGATTGAAGCTCGCTTCAAGATGTAGCCAATCTTGTCAGTGACACCCTTTACATATGGTAGTATGGCAGGCTGACGCTCGACTGTGGCTGGCTTTTCTCGGGATCTGTGACGGCGGCGCGGCTGTTGGAGCTTGTTGTCTTGCAGTACTTGCTTGACATGTTGAAGAAGAAAGCTTTCTTAGATGTTCTTGTCATCAGGAATCCTGATCATACTTCAAATATAAATAGTTTTAATTAAAAATATACAGCTTAAATAGTAGTAAAGTTCAACAATAGTAGTGTTAGAGTTTTTCAAAATTATGTAATAACAGTGTTATAAAGTAAAATAAACAACGCGACAAAATCCGTATAAAGTGTTTAATTTCAATGTATAACATTCGCGTAAACATAAGACAATATTATGTGAATTCATTTTTTTTATAGCTCTTGTCGCAAGAGTCAATTTATTTTTACGATCGATACGCGTTTTAACCTGTCATTTGTTGGAATGTCAGATATAATTAAAAGCCTATTGTGGCTGACCGTTGTCGTGCCACTGCCACTTAAGCAGTAAAGATCAAAATTTGTTTTTATTCTTGGCGCGAGTAACACCAAATTTTAGGCACTTGTGCTTCCATGCATGGTTTAAATGATAATTGCAATATAAGTGCATGCACGTAGACCGTATGATTTGCACGCGCATAGCCCACACAATAAGCTCTCACCTGTTATCCGCACCGGTTACATGGGTGCTGTCTGTCATTAGATCTGTCTGCGTCAATTGAATGTACCTAATAATTTGAATCACGTTGAACATTTCGGGATTTGAAATATATTAAAGTAAACATACGACAGTTTTACTGAATTGTAAATATTTCAGTATGAAATTGCCATACCTTATGTTTGGAAATTTCATACTGAAATATTTAAGCCAAATCTAATCTATTATTGTACAACTGAGCACATAAGCAAGTCAATGCGCTAGTGCTAGTGCTGAAATAACAACCTATAGATATTTAGCACCTATGAATGCACAAAGCCGCTCCAGGTCGGGGGTTGTTATAAATACATACCTTTGAACTTCAGTAATGCGTTATGTGCATCAGAAATAACCTTGAATGCGTTAGTGAATTAATGCTTTGCTATTTTCTCTGATCTGCGTTTAGACAGTACTCGCAAGGCTTTGCACACAATAATAGGGCAAAATCCAATCAAGCGGACTGCTTGCTATCGCGATAACATATATAACAATCTTCTATTGAAATTAAACCTCTGACTTTTCATAGTTATCTGTGTATTAAATATGTAATTATCGCTCGCATTTACGGTTAAGGAAACCATTGCGCGGAAACTTATGTACATGTCTGAGAGTTTTCCATAATGTTTTCGAATATATCTAACGTCTACCAAATCGCACTGGATCAGCGTGATCGCGTGATGCGCGTTGACCAGTGACGAAAGAATTAGCTCTTTTCACATTGAGAAGAGGCTCGTACCCAGCAGAGAGACAGTTTATATACTGGGCTGATATTATATTATATTATTACATTTAACTACTACTATAAACTGGGCTGATATTATATTATATTATTACATTTAACTACTACTATAAACCTATTTAAATTAGAGAAATATTAAAATTTACACTATATTCGACGTTTCGACTGCTTTTTAGCAGCCTTGGTCATGGGGAGGCCCAGACTCAGCTCAGAGTCTCCTCAGTGATAAAATCCGTATAATGTAGTTTAATTTTAATGTATAACATTCGCGTTAACATAAGACAACCTTCTTGGATGAACACCTTTGACCAGATCGTCTCCAATCTGATCAAGAAACCTTCGCCTAGGTCTTCTAGTATTCCTCTTGCGACTGTTCCATTTCCTATCCTTATAATCTTTCTTAGTCATTCTTTTCGCGTCCATTCTTTCTACATGGCCAAACCCGCTTAACATACCCTTTTTTTACTGTCGTCTCTATATCCACTTTCATGCCGCATCTCTCTCTAATCACACTATTCCTTATTCTATCTTTCAGACTCACACCACACCACTGTTTCTCAGCGCTCTCATTTCTACTGCATTTATTCTGATCTCATGCTTCTTTTGCCATACCCAGCTTTCACTTCCATGCATAAGTGTAGGCACTAATCTCTATGAACAGCCAAAAATGCCTTTTCGGATACATTTCGACAGTTAATTGTCTTAATACCTACCTCTAAAAATATTATTATGTAACACAAGTTTTCACTATTTTTATGTAACACTAGCTTTTGCTCGCGGCTTTCTCGTAGTAGGTTAGTTTATGTTAGTAGCAGTATTTGTTATAATATAGCCTATATTACTCTAGATAATATTGATCAAAGTGTGGTTGTGAAAAATATTTTAAATGGTTTGGTTTAAATCTTTATAAACAAACAAACAAAACAACAAGTCTTTTCTATTGTAATATTAGTATAGAAGTGGTGATCAAAGAGTAATCTAGAAAACCGTTGAACTCATAGTTATTTTTTGGGATTATTCGACTAGTTTCCAACTCAATCGAAGAATTCCGTGCCGTGCTTCTTGCTTTAAATTAGCAGTTAACTAACTGTAAGTTAAAAGACTTACAGCTAGTTAACAGTTTAGATGAGATACTATAATTAAGCTATGGCCAATTACAAGTCTTCACATCTAACAATTGTACATAAATAATTTAATGACAGTAATATGACTACTTAGTTCACCATAAAAATAAGTAACAATGTAAGATAACAAACTATAATGTATGCATACATGCGACAGTAATATAAAGAAAAAAACACACACATCCATTCGCCACTCCTCAAATAAATTGATTACCCATGATTAAGAACTCCTATTAGGTTCGAAACTAATCGCCCAAACCTGAATAAAAACACGAGATTAACCGAATCAGTCAAGAATTCGTAAATAATTTAAATTATCACCAACATTTTGTGAACATACGACATTATGATATTGTTCTACCGAATGTAGCTCGCAAACTGCACTTCTATTAGCTTAGCAGCTGTTGCACCAACTTCGATACTTGAAGTTTGTTCATCTTTTGGCACTTGGCAAACAAAGGTTTTCTTATGCGACAGAAGCTGTTACCAAGGCGCCTGAGAGAAAAATGTTAACAATATTCGAACAACGCCGTATTCCCAAATAGTCTTTTTTATAATTATTATCTGCCATATCGACTCTATGTTGCCTAAAGGTTAGCTTTATATTATGGAGCTAAAGCTCCTTAAAGCGGGTTTTCAAGGTCCTTAACGTGGTGCCTTGCTGTCAGCGGAGGATTTCCTCGCTTACCCGGACAAATCAATAACGTCGTTTTTATGGTTTTCTAATTCACAAGTACCTAGTATTGAACGCATCGACAGGCTACGAGAACTGCGTGCCATCAGATAATATTGTAATATTCTATCATGTACACACAATACCATCAAGCCCAATCGAAGCAGAGCTATGGCCTGTATGTTTGTTTGTTTATTTACCAGATTGGTAGTATAAGATAAATTCAAATTCAAATTCAAAACATTTATTTGCTCGAAACATGGTACATTATAGCTGTTACACATTAGAAAAGGATCATATGTTCTGCTCCTTAAAGCGTGCAAATATAAATACATTAAAAAGTTGTGATTAATATACATTACTTTTACTTAAGTATACATATATAGCTTTCATTTATCTTCTAGATATTCTTTTGTACTATAGTAACATTTTTCTAAAAGTAAATTAACCAATTTATTTTTAAATTGATGTAATGGCAACTGTTTAATGGTTTGGATACGCATTTCTTTTAAATATTTACGTATTTAAAAATTGTGAATTCTTTTTTCAAAATATGTATATGTATTTCGTGAATGTATAAACAGGGCAAGGGAAGTACTTTATGTTTAATAAATAGTGCCCTACAAATGTCCAGGAACCTGGCCCTAAATATTGCTCTAATGCACTTCGTCTATGCTACGAAAACTCTGTCTACGTCTACTGAATTTCCCCACACAATTATACCATACCTAATTATAGACGAGACATATGCATGGTAGGTAATTAACTCAGTATGTAGATACCATAAATACATATATGTTACCTTTTCTCGCCTGAAACATAGATTCGCTTAGTTTAGGTAATGACGTAACATAAAGAAAATTTTGCATTAGTTATTTTATTTTGTCAAGAGTTAATAAGTAATTTGATTTGATATAGACAGACACGAATGTTTTGTGTACTCATCATAACTTTCCATTCAGAATGATCGAAAGCTTCTCAGTTAGAAATACGCTCTCTATATCCGATTTTAAAACAGGCAAACTGTTACTGTTTTAATCAACATTTCTCAAGGATTATGGACGTTCTGTTCCAAACTAGACTGAAGTGCTGGCCTCAAGAGTAACTAAGTTATATCGTTAGTAGTTTGAATACTAAACACCTTTAGTTCAAGCGTGTTATCGTAAGCCAATAGATGTCACGGCATAGTATAAGCGTTGTTGTTTTAGTTCTCTAGTTTTAGAAATTATGTGGGTGTTATGAACTTTGTTATAGCATGAAATATGTACATAGGTAGCAGACCTATACCAGCGTCTTTAGTAATAATATTATACTTACTTACTCCGTTGCCTCAACGACCCAAAATGTCTCTTGGACTCCGATACTAGAGAACGCCACTTTTCCCGATCTTTAGCTACTTCTCGCCAATCACCAGCTTGAAGCTTCCTCAGGTCCATCTCCACAGCATCTTTCCAGCGGTATCTGGAGCGACCGACAGGGCGACGTCCTGTTGGTCGATCCAAATACGTTCGCTTTACACCACAGTCTTCTATTATATTGCAGTGGTCGATGTCTTGAAATTATAACTAATATTATAAATGTGATTGTGAGTTTGTTTGTTTGTAACGCTTTCACGCCTTAAGTACTCGACCAATCATGATGAAATTTCGAATACACTAAGTCAAAGATACATACATTAAAGGACATAGAGTCTCTTTGTTCAGAAAAACTGATAAGGATAGAAAGGATAGAAATTTAATGACAAAATGCAAATTAATGCGAGCATAGCTGTGGCAGAATCTAGTGTGTAATAATGTTGTTATACATTTTAAAACATAGTCACAAATACCACCGAGACAAACTCTTTAGTTTACCCGTGGCCGTGGCTACTGAAATGCAATTGAAATTTTAGTAAAACATTTTTTTTTTAAATAAACAATTAAGCAATACAATTGCATGACAAATTTGCTGAAAATATTTCAAATTTGGCAGTTCTTTTGAAGTGATATCATAAATGATGTAAACAATAATTTGTTTATGTTTATATGCAAGCAAAAGCCTTCGAGTTTCATTTAATGTTAAAAAGTTTTGTTTTAGGCCGTCTTCTCATTTTTTCGTCCAAGTGAGGCTTCACAAGAGTCTCACAGCGCTTCTTATCACATCACTGCATCATTATCGTACCATGTATTAGTGCTATATCAACACTTAATAGATTACTTTGAATTATTTTCTGCATCAGTTTTCTGGATAAGTTATAACTGATGTGTTGACCATGCTATTTGCAGACTTGTCGAACCTCTGAAAACTTCTAAAGAATTTCAAATGTCACAAGAACCTCTTGACTTGTAAGCTTTTATACCTTTAAAACTATTATACAGAATTTAAGTGAACCCAATAACTATGGCCCTCGCTTTATCGACAAACCATTCAGTTTGTGCGAAACTTTAGTAGAGGACCCTACTCAAGTGACGTGAGATTTGGAAGTAATCTTGAAGTTTGCTTGAGCGCCCTTCATATGGTGTACAATGGGATTCCATAAATCTCTGTCAGACGCGTTAATACAACGCGATTATACTATTTGCCTAAGCACCTTGAATTGACCTCTATATAAATGCTCGAGTAGAAGAGCTAAGAATAAGAAAAATAATTAACGTTACTTGATAATTGTTGAAATAAATGCACACTTATTTTTTGAATTCTGTCATCAGTCGATTTATACATATTTTTACCATACCTGTCCATACTTTAATAAAATCGTATAAAATTGACTACACAGATGAGCTAGCTAATTTGTGTAATACTACATCGGTCAATTATTTCTATGATCTACAAATTGTTGTTTTGAGTATGGGTGTTCTTTGTAGTCGTTATTTACACAGTGTGACTGGTTAAACATTGTACGTCCTTAAGGACATGATAATTTATGGTCAGACGTAACGTATAAAAAAATAAATAAAATAAAATCTGTGTAACCTGCACAGAAAACCTTTATGAAAATTTGTATGAAATATCCATAAAATGTGGACACTGCGCGGGTCGCACACAGTCGAGTGCGCCTCGCTACCGAGGCTAATGACCTTTGATAAGAAAAGGACGGGTGAGGGTGCAAATTCGGGAGAGTGCGGGGTGCGGTAGCGGGGCGAAGGTTTTGGTATATGCGCAAGAGTGTCCGCACATTAAGTTTTTATTGGATAACTAGGTAAATTTTAAGCACCTATTATTTTTTTTTTTATTTGGGTACAGAATCGAGTACTGAATACCCTCCGCCAATATAACCAGTCTTTTACCAATCAACCCGTATATTTTTAAAGTCCGATACAATACGCGATACAAGGCTTTATAACCAGTTCGGAATATGTATTTCTAAAAGAAGAAATAAAGTTTGTGTGTTTTTGCATTCTAATCTCTATAAAGCCTAAACCAGTTTGAATGTGGTTTTCAGTGATACATTCAAAGTATGCTTGGATAAAAATTTGTTTTCATTTGCCCTGAAAAATCCGCACTTGCCCATCATTCGGTGATTCATATAAGCAACCGGCCTAAAAGATATTTGAGACATTATGATGTACAAAATCACAAAAAACATAAACCAAAATATAGCACGCAAAATGGCCAGCAATCAGCATAATGGCCACCGGTCAGCATAATGCTATAGAACAATGCAAAAGTGAAGTAAATGCAACTCTCGTAGCTAAATAATCCAATTCTAAAACTACACTGATCTCTGGTAAACAAACAAATGTGTAAACAAAGCCAAAATGCTTCAAATAACACTGAAACCTTCTAAATCATATAATTCTAAAGCATTAGCTGCCACTATTCACGCCACGCTCAGTGTCCAGTGATTAATAGCCAGGGCTCGCAAACAGTCCTCTGTTGTCATTGCATTGTGTTTTGGTTCCTCTTGACTTCCGTCGTGTTGTAGCTTTAATTTAACTCCATTGTCGAAGGTCTATTTTGCAATCTGTAGGTATCTATTAAGCTAAAAATATCATGATATATAAAAAAATATCAATATTCCTACTTTTATTAGTATGAAAAGTATTCATTCTAGCAAGAAGAAATTTGTATATCTCTTGGAAAATGTTTTCAGCTTATATTCTAAGTATTTTTCTTGAGAATCAATGGCATTGATATTTTTTATTTTCAATATATACTAGCTGTGACTTTCAAAGCTCGAAAGTTATATCTGAAGATAATACTATGCCAAATTCGGTGTATCAGTCATTTTAGACTAGCTTGTACTACGTTACGACGTCTTAGGAGTACCTGCAGCAAATTTTTGAAAATCGAAATTATCCTCGATATCATACTAAATTTGGCACGTGTTTACGATTGGATACTTTTAATCCCGGAAAATTATAAAATTTTCCTTAAATATCCTCAAAATTGGCAAAAATATATTTGATGGCGATGTTTCGCTTTTCGATTTACTAGAGGAAAACAAGAAAACAAGGAAGTTGTACAAGACAGAAGTCTTAAAATTCCCAGGACTAATATTTTATGCAGTATTATGATTAATTTTAGCTACTTATTATTAAGGTAAACAAATAAACATGATTATGTGAATGTATATATGTGGGACAGTTTAATACAGAGCTGATATTATGTCAGCTCTGTATTAAATTGTCCCGCTGCTGGGCACGAGCCTCTTCTCAGTGTCAGAAGAGTCAAGCCATAGTCTACCACGCTGACCCACTGCGGGTTGGCAGACTTTACAAAATATCTTCGAAAACATTATGAATAACGCTCAGATATGTAGGATTCCTCACAATGTTTGCCTTCACCGTTAAAGCGAACGAAAATAATTAACTTTTTAATACGCACATAACTTTGAAAAGTCGGCGGTACGAGCTTTGGGATCAAACTCGAGACCTCTGCGTGGCAGTCCAGCGATCTCCCAATAGGCTGACGCTGCTGTATGCTATTAGAATGTAATGAAATAAATGAAGATTATGAAATAATTGTCGGGATCGTCAAGCAAGTAAAAATCTCTGCCTCCAAATAGACGTGAATCTGTGTAACCATGTATGCTACTAACCTTGGCAGCTTGGTCTACCACGAGCATGAATATCAATCCAATACCTACATGATAATAGGTAAACATAGTTTATAATTCAATTTACCTTAAAACAACGCTATTATATTAACATTGAATACCACATTTGACGTAACCACAGGGCGTGGTAGTTGCGTCAAATATTATGACGTTGATGACTCCTGCTTTTAGTCGTTTCACTGACAGCTTATTAGGTAGGCGTATGCTATAAACCTTGACTGTAAAAACAAATAAATGTTAAGCCAATAGATCAAAATATGTCGTAACTAATATTATAATTGTGAAAGTGAGTTTGTTTGTTACGTTCTTACGCCTAAACTGCTCGACCGATCATCATGAAATTTCGCATACATATTGTCAGGATACAGAATAGGACATAGGATACCTTCCATCCAGCAAAAGTACTGTTACAAAACTTTTTTTTAACCTCACCTACTTTTACTTAAGCAAAGCCGTGGGCATAATCTAGTATATTTTATATACACAGTCTCATGCCTATATTACTGAAGTGGTAGAACGTGATGTATTGTAACCCGCCAGTTATGGTTTTTACTCCCACGTAATTGGAACAAGCGTTTGCCGTATACCTGGCATTGTAAGATCGCTCGTAAGATCAAAGCCTCGGTTCTCGGCTCTGGTAATGTGTTATTTGATGTGTCAGTACGGAGCCAACAGCGAAAGGTTCGTCCCCTATTACTTAAATCCTCAAAATATAACTGATGATATATTTTTGTAATACTCTTCAGGTAACTTATTAAAAGACACGCCAGCATAAGTCTATTCAGCACATCATGTATGTTTACATTTTTATTTTATTAACTGGCTACAACATTTTACACTTATTTTGTAAATAAATATAAACTATAAAAAGTATCAAAACTTATTTTCTGTTCTAAAGGTAGAAATAACATCACAAAATAAATCGAACAACGTTAAAAGAAAATCACCATGAAAAACTTGGAAGTTGCAAATACCGTTTCACCCACATTCAGTAATCGATGGTGATAATCCCGGTGATTTAAAGTTTTCAACAAAAAACTTGGCGAGTCGTTAGGACGTGAATTGCAGTTTGTCGATAAGCGACTTCAGGAAGTTGAGATGTCTGCCAGTTTACGTTACGAGGCGCTGAATACTTTAGTTAGCAAAGTATAAACGTGCATATCTAATAGCAACAAATGATCGTGTTATTTTAGGTGAGGGTCAAGTCTTTTGCTTATCATAGTTGTTATTCCCATTCCTTTCATTCCATACTTAAAACCTTTTTTCGAGTGAGCAATAGCCCTGGTATTGTAAGAGGTCAAAGACTACGGGGACCGTTTACCGTAAACGGTTTATACAGCTTTTGAAGTATCAAAGGCTACGATAATCACTTACGGTTCGTAGCATACGCTACGCGTACATTCACAACGCAAACGCTACGCATACGCGGCTCAGGCGTTCACTACGAGTCATCAGGCGTACCTCTCACCTTATGGCTCGTAGTATACACCTCGGTGTATGCTGGTTTGCCACGTTGGCAAAGTTGCTATCTACTCTAGTGGTAACGTGAAAGCAAATCTGCGAAAGTTTCAAGCTAGTGGCTGGCGAGAGAAAAGTTTAAAGAAAATGGCATTCTTTCGTCTCTGCGGCCAAGACACACTTTAGATCTAGGAATAAGTAATGATATTAGCAGGATTAGGATTTGTAAACTAATTACAATAAAGTACTAAAATACCCGCCGTAATATGCTAACAAGAAATTAGTAATGAAAATAAACATTTAACTACTTGTTATATATTTGCCACTGCACCGATTTGTAATAGTTTAAGTGGTCGCTTCAACACTGCCACTTCGCCATACGAGACTAAAAATTTGTGCCGGGTTTGACTATTCTTTGTGTCTATTGTATGTTTGCAAAGCCCTCGCCCCTCCCCTCAGCGATACACGAATCATTTCTGATTGCGAAATCGTCTTTAAAATGATCTTCCAAAAGCTGCTGAGAACCGATCGAGAGCTCGTTTAGCATAAACTATGTGATTATCGAATCTTAGATCTGTCTCTCTCTCTCGAATCTGGAACTATAGAACAAATTTAACAGCTGCTATAGTACATTAAAACATCGTTCATAGTTCTATAGGCAATTTGAGACACGGTACAATAAAAAGAAAAACTTAATACTAAACAGTACTGAAAAGAAGAATCCATTATCAGGCACTACGACAGTAGTATGAAAAAGTCAATTGTTTTAACAAATTCTTTGAAGCCAGTATAAAAGCTGAGTGATAAATTATTTCCTACAGCTAGAGTATAAAGAAACTTGGCTGCTAAGATTTAGTGAAATGATAAATGGAATCTTTGTTTCATGGATGTAGGTATTGTGAATTTTTCAAGAAGGGAAAATTAAGCAGTGAAGATTAGTAACAATTCGGCGATCGGATAATACCTATATTAATATAATAAAACGGAAGAGTTTGTTGATATTTTTGTTTGAATGTACTAATCTCTGGAACTACCGGTTTGATTATAAAAATATTTTTGCTCTTAAGGTTGTAGGCTGTAAAACATTACGCTACGAGTCACGAGAGTAGCGCAGTAATCATAAACATGGGTAAAACCGCGGGGAATAGCTAGCAATTTATTATATACAGCCTGTCCAATATAAGTAGATGTGACTATATTCTACGGTTATAACATTAACCACGTTATAACTGTAAAATATAGGTATAGAAAACATTTGTTTTAAAATCAGCAGTTTTACCTGAAGAACAGCATTAAATCCAAAAATACAGATTAACCTTATATATATTAATCGCCTCGGTGGCATAGCGAAACAGGTTCATGAAACTGATGTGCGTGAGGACTTGCTTTCGATTTCCGGATTGGGCAAAATGTTATTGGATTTATATGGCAAGAAATTCTACGTAGAGCACGAAGTCTGACTCTGCGTTCTGTAGACTTGTCCACTTTTACGCGGGAACTAAATTATCTGAGGTATAATTTGGGTATGATACATCTCTGCCTTTCTCCACTTCTTCAGAAATATCCCTGAAGGGTAGGAAGGGGTTATAATAATATTATTCAGAAATTGATTATCAATTAATCAATTGTAATATTCAAAATATGCTTTCATATGTCGACCCTTTGAGGATGAAATGTAGCAAAAGCTAAAATACTCTAAGAGAGCCAATAACAAAAAACTCGGTTCTACTTTTCTCTGTACTTTTTTTGTATTTTTTTTTTTGGTGAAAAGGTTTTAGTTCATTATGTTCTATAATTATGAAATTATATATTTTATAGCGTCTATGGCGAGAAAAATATTATTTACACCATTATTTTCAAAATAAAAGTATCCTGCTGCGGTATTCTCTGATTGGCAAAGCCATTTTTTTTGCGAATATCTTCATTGGTTTTGATGCAGCTCGAAAAACTGAATAAGATTACATCAATAACAAAATTTCGTCAAAAAGGCTTTTACAACCTGTCATTCTCGAAGTTTCGATGTAAGTGTGGTAATGGATTTGATTTTGCATTCAAATGTGTCGATCCAGTAAGCTTAAGTTCAAACAAGGGTGAGCTATGTAACTCTAGTTTAAGTGTCCTCTCGAACGTAGTATAACTCAATGATAGCCAGAGTAAAATAAATAAAGGACAAAGAATCTTTCTATTGTGAAACGTAACATTTGCCTGCAGTTTTGTTCCCATAGTTAAGAAAAACGTCTATCTGGCAGATATCATGCATTCTGCTAAGATTCTATGATACTAGTCAATAAACAACCTTTATACGTAAAATCATATCCATCCATCTCTGCATAAAAGAAGGACAAACCTCAAAACACATATTCCCATTACTCAAGGCCTTTACAAAATTAATGGGAATCAGATATATCATATATACAAAATAAAAAAGAAATCAGCTCGTTTCGATCATTCGATATTACGTTTCAATTAAACGAATAAAACGAATTCAAATATAGAATTCCAGAAATGACAAATTGGCAATTTGTATGACGGCAGGTACAACAAACGATAAGCAATATATCATTCCGTGACTTCCAAGTTTTATGTAGAATCATATAGCTATATTGAATTACTTCCGATATTAAAGCAAATTGCCACTAAAACATAAAATTACGGCTATCAAGTAAAACAAATGTAGCATTATCTTTTCTTTGATAGAACAAAACGTTCACTGGAGTGTTGCCAAGTGCAAAATTTACATACACACTTGTAATCTATGATCGGATTGCTTGTCTTTTATTTTTTATATATTTTCTTCTTTGGTTGATTTTGGCGTTTAAAAATCGATACGTATCTAATGCAGAAGAGACTAATGCCATCCATACATCAGCTATTACAACATTTTTGCAACTAGATTCGACACAGTTAAACTTGAAGGAGTGGAATAATCCACCATTATCAATTATCATGTGACCATTTGTATTACAGGTAAACGGCAAATTACTAAGCTCGATTAGGAAGTCTTCCGAACATCTTTTCCATTCCTTAGCTAAGCTAAGTGGTAGCACTCAACTTGGCTATCACCATAATGTATGATTATGATCAGATTCCCTATGGTTGGCAATACGTGAGTGACGCACTCTATCTAGTGTTGTTGAAATTGCTCGTAGACTACGGAAGTTGCTTTCCATAAGACTGATCGTAACCGATATCGACCTATATTACTGGTAAAACCTAGTCCTTAAGTCCAACATAATCGCACAGTCTACCTGGCTTATTTCCAGACTCCGTGATGCTACCAACATTATTTTACTTACAAAAATGTCCAATAAAAGTTCTGCCATCCCGGCAACCTTAATCGCGATTTCAGTGTCGCTCGCAGTTCGTAGCAGTGAAGAAGATACATTTACATGTTACGTTGTAAAATATATTTTTCCATAATCATTAAGGAGTAGAATCCTAATCTTAACTAATATTATAAATGCGAACGTTAATTTGTTTGTTTGTAATGCTTTCACGCCTCAACTAGTTGACCGAACATCATGTTATTTCGCATACACGTTTTCAGGGGTACAGAAAAGGACACAGGGTACCTATTATCTAAAAAAAAGAAACTGTTCCCGAGATAGTAAATTACTTACTTGCAAAATCTACATTAACGCAAGCGTTAGAAGTTACAGGCAAAACCTAGTCTGTTATGTTTGTAATTGTGTATTTGTTGCTACCCGAAACTAGTTTTCGCTTTTAGCAGTGTAGGTAGCATCAAATTAAATATCATATCGAATTACATTAAAATCCGTTCAACAGTTTTGTTGTAAAATGGTACAAACACATATACATTGTTACGTCTGCACATGATAGAATGAATATTGGTCATTACAAACAGGGTAAAATTTCAACCATAAAGCTGAATGCGACCCTGTGACCTCAGTAATCCGCATCATCACTTCGCCAATTATGGGATACGTGGCGCTATGAAGCGTTCATAAAGTAGAGGGCTTAGAAAGGTAAAGGGAGAATAATTAATAACACCGAGCCAAACGATGGCGCCGATACGGATTATGGAGCTTTCAGGTTCTAATCTTATTTAGTGGTTGTAATTATACCCTTTTTATAATTAACGGCGATTGCAGATTAAATATCTTTCTATTCAGAGAAAACATGTTTAAATTGAATTTTTATATTACAAAAGAACATCTCCTGAATGAGGTTTAAATCCTGTGTCACCGGGATTTAAACGAATATTCAAATAAAGGACTAAAAGAAGATCCAAACACACACAATTTATATAAATAGATTCAAACTCAAACTTCTAAGCTTTATGTAGGCCATAGCTGATCAGAGGCAGGACCTCTACCAAAAATAACTGTTGATGCGCCTACTGGGAGACTGTTAAGATACCACGCTGACATCTCGAGTTTAATTCTAAGGCATGCACCTCAGTCATTGTGAAGTAATTTGCATATTAAATAACACTGGGAACCAAAAAAAGTATATTTTCTGCGGCATTAATTTTGCTACTGGTTTTAATAAACACCTTCATCAGTCATACCCGAAATGTTTTGTATTTACTTTGCATGGATTGACTCTGGTTCTTGAGATATTCATTATAAAGAATGGTTCCATTAGGACATTAGAACAATGAAAGGAAGATACCAAGGCTGATGGGACAGCCATATGATGGCAGACTATAGCTTGAGTTTAATAAGGGATTGTCCTAAACATTATCACGATAGAAAAGCTTACAGATAAAGTTTTTCTAATAGTATTTTTATGATTTTTTGTTAATAGTATATGTATTAAGATGTCTTGTCATTAATATATAGCCGCTTCTAAAATATGTAATTGTATTTTTATTTCGATCTTCTTTCAATTAAATAGTTATAAAGTCTTATCTCATAAATTAGAGTCAATTTAACAAATCTGATATTTTTCTCGTAATCAGCATACTGAACTTACAAAAAAAATTGACTTAAACTTACCATGCTGCAAAATGACTGTTTCCCAGTGTAATAAATTATGCCTCGTTTTAACGTTGAAGGAAAACATCTTGAGGAAACCTGCATATCTAAGAGTTCTTCATAATGTTCTTTAAAATCTGCCAACCTGCACTGGACATTGTAGACTATGGCTTAACCATTCCCACACTGAGAAGAGGCTTCGTGTTCTCGTATCCGTATTGCTGGGTGCATACCCAGCCGGCAAACACTTTATATGGTCTGATATCCTAATATCATATGTTTTTTACACTTTCACACCTTAACTACTAGACCGATCGTTATGAAATTTCGCAAACTCTTTGACAAGGGATCTAAAACGGACATACCTTTACCCAGAAAAAAGTAAAGTTATAACCCAGCCTACATTTACGCAATAGAAGCCGTGGACAAAATCTAGTTAAATTATACTAGCTTACCTGCGCAAGTTCGTATGCTATGCATAAGAGAATTTGGCCCGTTATTGCAAAATTTAAACATTAAGGAAAAGACCTGATCTGTACATCCCATACCCTTTCGAAATCCTGTTTGTGCATCCCATATTTTCTCGTCGGTTACTTTCACAATCCTTTCAATTAACACTTTCGCATCCAATTTACCGGCGACGCTGAGCAAGCTAATGCCTCTATAGCTTTTGCAATCTTGCTGTGAGCCTTTTCCTTTGTATAAAGGTACTATGACGGCCTTGCACCAATCACTAGGTACACAGCCGGTATTCCAGCACAAGTTAAAAAGGCGGTACACTGATTTACTATGAGACCCTGTCCAGCTGTCAGCATTTCGACTGTAATCCTATCATAACCACCAGCCTTTCCTAATTTTATGCTTTTCAATGCTTTCATTATTTCATCTATACTAATAGGGCTTTCATCATTCCTATCATTATCATTCATTTCGAAACTTTGCCTTTGCCATTCCTCTTTTTCAAATAAACTTTCAAAATATTCCTTCCATCGATTCAGTACGCGTTTTTCTTCATTCAGTAAACTTCCATTCTTATCTCTGTTCGATTTCAGCTCTGTGGTTAGGGTTTTACCTCGAACCGAGCGAATGGATTTCCAGAAAAACTTTGCGTTGGTCCAGAAATCTTCAGATAATCTTCTATCAAGCTCGTCTTTCATTTCCTCTTTTTTCCTTTTAATCACATCTTTCACTATCTTCTTCATTCTTATAAACTTATTCCTAGCTTTATTTACATCCTCATTCGTTGCTTCTTGTATTCTTTCATTGGCTCTGACAGATAGCCAGTCCAACCATGCGTGCTTCTTCTCAAGTACTACCCCTTGCACATCTTTATCCCACCACGCATTCTTCGATTTTATCATTTTCCTCTTTTTGCTCACACCGCATACTTCTGACGCTACAACAACCACTTCATACTTAAACGACTGCCATAATTCTTCTATATCATCAATGTCACAAAATCTTTCAAATCTTTCCCTCAATTTATTTTTATACTCGTCTTTCAATACTTCATCCTGCAAATTTTCTACTTTTATTCGTTCTTGGGCACTTGTTCGGATAGGTATATGGTGTCGACATCCTTTGAAGAGGCCCCGTATACGGCTCATAACCAAAAAATGGTCGGTATGGACACCAATACCTCTATATACCCGAGTGTCTAAGACATTCTTTCTCAATCTTTCATCCACTACAACAAAGTCAATCATACTACTTCTTACATTCTTTGCTTCCCTTGTATACTGGTGGATTCTTTTGTGGGCAAACATAGTGTTTGTCACACAAAGACTCCACTCCAAACACAGCTCAAGCAACCTTTTTCCATTCTCATTCACACTTTCGTCTCCATATTTGCCTAAAACCCTTCCGTATTCTTCACGACCACCATTGAAACCATTGAAATCCCCTAACATTATCAACCTCTCGTGTTCCTTGCATTTCCTCAGGACATCTCTTAAACTCACCCAAAATTCTTCTCTTTCTTCCCGTGCACTCTGAGATATACCCGTTGCCATGTTTACGGGTGCATAGACCCCTACCATGAGCACACTAGTAATCCCCATTTTCATTCTCATCCATAGTAACCTAGCCTTCACATATTCAAATTCTCTTACACACTCATTCATTCTAGCAGACAAAATAACATCAACTCCCCGACAGGCTCTGGTATTGGTAGGCACGCCGGACCCATACGCCGTGTAGGGTCTATGCCTAGTGGTGTTACAGCCTTTGCTTTTCGTCTCATTCACGCACAGGACATCAATCATTCTCTCATTCATCATCTGACATACTTCATTCAATTTTCCATCTATCCCTCCTCCGACATTCAATGTAGCAAAACGGCTTTCCGTAGGCTACTTTTCGCCCTCGCGAGAAACGAGACGTGACGGGTGGCGGACCGCGTCGCCGCCATGCGGATAGTTATTATCAGTTATTATCAGTAAGATCCATAGGCGTTCCCACGATTGATAGGGAAAATATTGTCCACCTCCGCAGAGCCCTTTACGGAGGTAAGGTGGATCCATACTGTGCCCTGTGACCACCAACACAGGCACCCTCCGTTCAAGACCAGCTTTCCCTCTGACCACGAATCCATCAGCACGGGTCGGTTAATACCTTGGATCGGTGTTTATTCTCGGGTCTGCTCACTGAAATTTGGTTTGACTTCAGAGTTTTCCATCTCCTAGACAGGTTGCAAGCCAATGCTAACGAGGCCCATCTCCCCGGGTGTGATTTTGGAGTTTTCCTTCTTCTAGACAGGTTACAAACCAATGCTAACGAGGCCCATCTCCCCGAATCAAATCAAAATCCGTTGAGTAGTTTTTACGTGAAAGAGTAACAAACATCCATCTATCCTCACAAACTTTCACATTTATAATATTAGTAGGAAGTAGGATTTAATATGCATGTCTGAATGCTACGCGTTTTATTTGTCAATGAAATATATTCCAATCCAAAGCATAGACTTGTCTAAGTTTATTCCATTAATAGTAGCCATCACGGTTTACTTGTAGTAAACTAGACCGTCAAACTGAGAAGACGTTAAGTTTAAAACAACATGTCTGAATCATAGTGGTACCTTTTATTTTACGAGGGGATTGGAGTTCTCATTTTATTGATATTGCGGGATGCAGGTAAATAATATATGAGAAACAAGTAAGGTCGTGGCGCAGTCAAATTTGAGTCAAACATTTGTGTGTATGAACATGGATGTTTGTCTTGGTCTGGATGTTTCTATGTATAATATGAAAGTATTTACAAAAAAAATGTATTAATATATGTATGTTTATCCATTGTCTAGTATCCATAGCACAAGCTCTGCTTAGTTTGGGCTAGATTGTGTTGTGTGGATGTGATAGAATATTAAAATTTATTTTTAAGTGTATGAAAATAGCAGACTACACCTCTATTTTATATGTTTTACAGTAGAAATATTTCATAAAATCTAGAACTAAAATACTAACCAATATACTAGTTTTAAAAGAGTGGACGAACATGGGTAAAAATATTGAGAACACTGTATTAATCTAGCGAGTTAGCAAGTTGGAGCAAAGCCCTCTTTAGAGCCGAAACGGTCATCCAGGAGTCGTCGTTCGCAGACGTAAAGCCTGCTTTGGGAACAGCTGGGTACGTCGCTGAAGTCGTTCTAGCTCAAGCAACTCACCCACCATACAAGACAGCGTGTTGGTATACCATCGTAAGTTTAGTCGGTAGGACTTTCCATCTTTAGCGGGTTGAGCCCGTCATACCATGACCGCTCCCCTTTTCTCGAGAAGGATGCTAAATATAAATTTCATAGAAATTCGTAGCCTCTACCGATAATACTGGGAAACAGGCATGCATACTAGATATATAATATAGTGATACAAACCAAGATTTAACGAAGCGAATGTCTAGTTTAGAAACTGTTACACTACTATACTACTATTAATCTTTAGTAATTTTAAGCTAATTAAATTATTAAAACTAATTGTATTTAAGTTTACCCTTTCTCGACATTTCGGTTGCTCTTCAGCAGCCATGTTCACGGGAAGACTAAGATGGTAGTTGTCTCAATGTTCCAGTATAGTATAGTTATACTGTTATATATACTGTTGTATGTTTTCATACGGACATAAAGAATCTAATATGTTTGAAAGGTTAACATGAATTTATTTTATATCCTGCTCATCTTATAACTTTCTTTTCTCCATCAATACGTCTATCCAGTTTTCTCTTCGGTTTGAAAAGGGTTAAATCGTATTTTGCCCTGTTGGGCAACTTCGTATTGACTTTAGCTAAATTTCATATCGTTGAACCCTTATGTATATTTCAACACTTTTTATAATCCTAACTAATATTATGAATGCGAATATGAATTTGTTTGTTTGTTACGCTTTTACGCCTTAACTACTCGACTGATCATCATGAAATTTCGCATACACATTGTTTAAGGTACACAAAAGGACATAGGGTACTTTTTATCTAGAAAATAGTATTATATAATTAATCAATAAATTTATATCTCCCGGATCCTCATTCCTGAGGGCAAAATATGGATTACCTACCGCGAGCGGAGCTACATGCAAAATCTAGTGAATATTAAGTTACAATACATAATTATTATAATACAATGAAGCAACGGCAACAAATACGACGGCTGTGCATGAGGATCTGTGATTAAATTACTAAATTAGACAAAGTGTGACAGGGAGTTTCTGTAAAAAGAAATTATTAACATTAGTGGCGTGTAGATGGCAATGGGTTCGCTCCCTATGGCGCCCGAAAGGTAGTTTTATTCTGTAGTGGCCTGCCGTTTTATACGGCGGCCCGAAACCTCGGTGGAGTCGCGATTGAAAGCAATAAAGAAAGAAAACATATTTTTTATTTCTAAAGCGATTCGCGCGGCCCCGCCTTCTATGGTTATGTAGAGGTAGTTTTAGTCGGTATTACCGGGGTACCTTTCCCTCTGTAAGCCCAACATAACCTCTCCGTCGCCCTGCGGAGAGGCACCTAAGAGTCAAAGCATTCGTCCAAGTAAAAAAAAATTAGTAAAAGTACCTTTATTAAAAATAATATAATATAGCGTATACTAATCGTTGATAATATAGCTTTCTAATGGTAAAATAAGTTTATATTCGGTTGACTAGTTTTTGAGTTAAGTTTCTTACAAACAAACAATCAAACAAAAATCAAATATTTTCTCTTTATAACTATATAGTATAGTTAAATCATATTCATGTCTGAAACTATTGGTTTTATTACAGCCTTATAATGTCAGAAATATTCTGTTAACGAGATTAAGTTGCGAAGTTGCGCGTTAATTAAACCTGTCTGCCTTCTGGTTACCATCCGCCATCTCGGATGCTTCGCAAGACGCCAGCCACTAACGCTTCGGCAATTTATTTTTAGTGAAGAAGATAATGGTATTGATTTCAAGAATTTTAGTATACGAACGGCTTGTCTCCGCATTTGTATGGCCTGAAGTTATAGTAGGATATCCGTTCTGAACTCATAGTTATCTTAATTTTGCCTGTGGCTTCGGTCGCGTAAATATAGGTTAGCTTGTATTATTTTACCTTACTATATTAACCTCTGAGTCTTCTTCGAAGAGGTTAATCAAAGGTCTCAAATGATTCCCACGCACATTCTACTTTTCGTAGTTATATGCGTTTTAATTAAATTAATAATTATTTGTTAACGTTAAAGGAAACATATTGAAGGAATCTGTGTGTCTAAGGGTTCGCTATAACTTTGTCAAAAATATATTAAGTCTGCCAACCTGAACTGGGCCAGCGTGTAGAACTATGGCCTAACCTTTACCATGCTAAGAATCATACTGAGAAAAGGCGCATGCCTAGCAGTGAGACAGGTTATGAATCTTCATAAATAGGCTAGGCTAGGATATAATTTTCAATCATAACATTCTATAGCGATAATTGATATCGGTAGAGACCCACTTCTCTCCCTCGAGATAGGCTATGTCCAAATATATTGCGCGAAGTCCAATAGTTTTTATTAGCTTCACAAAAGCTCTACTGACGTGTTAACTCGAGCGGCGGTCCCTCGGGAACATACCGCTGAAACTGAGATTATAACTACTTTGAAAAAGTTGGGACAACAACTTTTGTATTACTGGATTATTTATCCTCCCTTGTGGCGAGCCACCTAACTGAAATGAGATTGCAAGTATAACAGCGCGGGCGTAATAGCTATTTAAATTAAATTGTGTTTTAAAGCAGGCAAATAAAGGCTTTTGAGAGTTCAAAATATTGTCAAATGCCGCATAGAATAAAAGGTACACCTAAGTCTGGACGCTACTTCTCATAAATATAACGAGATGGGTTTAAAAACCCAGCATTCAACCTCATTGTCTTCATGAAACTTTTTTCTTTTTCGTCAGGTTTTTGTAATGTCCCACTGCTGGACAAAAACCTCTCCCTTGGACTTCCAAATCACTCTGTTGGTGGATATCCCTGACCTTATGACCTTGTGACCCCTATATCTCGGAATTATTTTGACCCACAGGGCCCATATTCAAACTCGACCGAGGGATGACCTCAAGGTGTCTGTATACCAAGATACAAGTCAATCGGTCTAGTGGTTCCGGAGCTATGCCTGTCACTAACAGATAGACACACAGACTCACATAGTGTTTTCATTAACCTCTTCGAAGAAGACTCAGAGGTTAATAATTAGGCGAAAAGTCAATAGTACACCACTGTTTTTCACTGGAAAATACATTAAGAGCCGATTTTTTATTTGGGAAATTTCTTGAGCGATCATAATTTAGGTTGAGCTTGAGCGTTCTGATAGCTTTTTTATTGAAATTATGTCTAACCACTATATTTATTTCTCAGATAATAAGTTACATGACGATAGTAAAATCAGACCTGAATTAAAAAAAAATATATATATAATTTATATCACTGTCATATACCTATGTTTTCTTTTTCTTCATAATTTGATTTATTTATTTATTATAAGCATTAAGAATGTTATAAATAACAATATTCGCTCAGCTATATTATTGTTTTCAGACATTTAAAAAACTAAACTAACTAATTAAACTCATAAAATTAATTAAGAAATACAGACGTCCAAAGTCCTTCTTTTATTGATTACGAAAAAATATGTATTTATATTCGGTCTAGTTTTGAAAGAAGAAGTAGGGGAATAGAAAGAAAGAAAGAAAGAAAAATGTTTTATTTGAATCTCCATACATATATAATTTAAAAAAGCAATAATAAATATAATTTAACAGAAGGCGGTACATGAAGATCAAATTAGGCACTGCGTCAGCTATTGTTGCAGTATAGACTACAACGCTGGTATTCTCGCAGGCCTACTAAACAATAATTTATTATAAACCAAGACATAAGAAAATAAAACATACAAAAAATTGAATAAAAATAATCAATATAACCTTATAACAATATATTATTATATTCATATATGTAATATATTTATATATAAACGTAAATAGTCTAAATTAATTAGCGTAATATAATACAAGTACAAGATGACTATTTCAAAAGTATAATCAGTTTAAGCAGTAGATATGTGTTTTATACATAAATATTACTATTGGTGCCGGCGCGATAGCATAGATCTGCTAGAAACCTTTTATTAAAACGTTTTAATGTTCGCATTTCCTGGTAAGCCTAAGAGTAATCTGACAATTGCTGAAATGACAGACGTGTCTTTTTTCTTCGCTCAAAAAAGACAACTCTTGCACTAGGAATAATTCCTATAACGCGGAGGCCTTTGTAGACATTTAAACAACGGACACAAAGAACACTCAGGCTTGGAACAACTATTTGTGGATTACCCAAATTTTTGTTCTGCGTGGAGATCGAACCCACGACACTCGACGCGGTGGCAGTGACGAGGCGGCCACTTGAACCACTGCACCATACGTGCAGTCAAAATTGTATACCAATTGTATCTAGCCGTCGCCAAACCGCTGCAGCTTAAGATATTATTTTATTTTAATGAGTAATAGACCGTGATGGTTTTAGCATAATTGCCCATTTGGCTCAACAAGAGGCAGTACTATATATCTCAAAGATATAAAGAAAGGTAGCAAAGTAAGTACTTTTACTATTTCCCGGTGAGAGAGGCCCAATCCCCATGTATAGGCAGCGTAGTACCGTTACATCTTACACCAAAGGCTCCTTTTCCAATTAAAAAGAAATCTAACCGTTCCGAATGAAGCAATTGCGCTGTGGACTGCCATGCAGAGCACATGCGCCTCTTACTATTAGGTTATTATACGTATTAAATAGTTAATTACCGTTCGCTTTAACCGTGAAGACAAACATAGTGAACCTGTAAGCCTGACACTCGCACTATAAATAAATCCTGTGTCGCGGGGACTTTACAAACATTCAAACAACAGACACAGAGTACCCTGAATCTAAACAATCATAAATGGATCACACAAATTTTTATCCTGTGTGGGATTCGAACCCAACAACAACAACATTTAGCGTCGAGTCAGTGCTAAGGCGACCACTTAAACAACTACATCATCCATGCAGTCAGTTCTCCATAATGTCCTTGAAGATGTGCTAACCGGCACTGGGTCAGTATAGCGGACTATGGCCTAACTCTATAAACGTGAAGCCTATTTCCTGCAGTGGAATAGACCATAGACAGAGCTGATATTTTTAAAACTGTCTCATGAGTTAAAAAAAGACCACATACCTAAAAGAAACACCTTGATCCACATAATATTGTCTATGTTTACGCGAATGTTATACATTGCAATTAAACTACTTTAAAAGGATTTTGTCGCGTTTTTTTTATTTTAGAACACTTTTATAACATAATTTTGAACTTTAACACTAAGTACTATTATTGAACTTTTCTACAATTTAAGCTATTTAAATGAAATAAAACTATTTATATTTAAGTTTACACGTTTCCCCAACGTTTCGGTTGCTTTACAGCAGCCATGTTCACGGGGAATAAACGATTTATCATAGTCTATCCCAACCCTCATGTTTGTATCTACTAGAATAACTAGGTATTATGTTTGTAGCTGCTAGAACAATTAGGTACCTATCTACAACACGATATGTTTCATTAGCAATATTTGCCTACACGAAGCGACTGTGGCTAGCGACCCAATTATTGGAGTTATTGATAAGCGATATGTAGACCACTCACTGGAGGGTTGCCCACAGAATTTGATTAAGTTTGCTAAGCATTGACTGTAAATTGTTATTGACGTACATCTTGTTTTGCAAGCGACTATATACAACAACATTTTGCCCGCGGCTTCGCTCGTGTAAATGTAGGTTGGGTTGTCTGTGATCCGGAGTGAGAGATCGTGGAATGCCGTCGTCTTCTTTTGTGAGGAAGTAATTTCCATCAAGGAGACGGCGGCGCAGAAGAGGGAGCGCTTGAACCCTCTCCCCAACCGCAGAACCGGGCGCTGGAGGCCGCGAGATGACCTTCAGCCATCCTAAGGTTTGACCTGGGGGTGGTGGGCTGTGTGGGCCTGCTCGCCACCCGATCAGCACCAGGTCCGAGAGGCGGCGTGCGTGTTCCCACGCGTGCCTCTGAGTCGTGTTTTTGTCCCCCCACAAGAGGACAGTAGAGGAAGTGTCTTATATAGTGGCCTGCCGTTTCACACGGCGGACTGAAACCTCTGAACTATCGCGACCCCGCCGTCTATGGTTATGTCGAGGAACACCGTGGTAGGTTTAGTCGGTATCACCAGGGTATCTTTCCTCCGGTGAGCCCGACATAACCTCTCCGTCGCCCCGCGGAGTGTAATCTGTCAATGCATTCCCCAAGTAAAAAAATAAAAATTTTGAAACAGTACTTTTTACTGGATGAAAGGTGTCCTGTTCTTTTCTGTTACCAAGAAAACGTGTATGCGGAATTACATGATTATCGGTTGAGTAGTTACGGCGTGATAGCATAACAAACAAACTGAAATTCGCATTTATAATACATATTAGTTAGGATTTATCTTACGCCTAAATGAGCTCATAAACAACATGTAAATGAAATTGAATAGTAAGCAGGGTTCACGTTAGATTTTACTTCATTTACTGTTAATATCATATACCGGGCTTTCTATTCTGAAATGGCACGCTACTGATCAAGTTAATACTCAGTTGCGTGCCTAGTACTCTCATATAATTGAATAATTATGTTTTACCATATAAATAGAAAACATAAAATGTTAGAAAGTGATTGCTTATTAAATAAATTTGTTGTTATTATATTTACATTTACGACTGTTTTGCATAGCGTGAGTGTGTGCTACAGATGTTTATGAGGTTTCGGATTTAAATAAATAAATAAAATCTTTACTTATCACTGGCGAAAATTATTGGATAGAAGAACAGATATAAACATAATAAGGTACTGTAAACCGATTCCCAAACTAAGCGAGAGCTTGTATTTTGGGTGACAGCGTTCAGTTGTGTAAAATGACATAAACAGTCGTTTCTTTCTATAATTCTTAGGTCGTTATTAGTAATTTTACTAGAAATTCTCGGTAGCAGCATGGAGTCTGAAACTGTGGCTGATCAACGGCAGTAAGCTCGCTTACTAATATGTGGCACCTAAAAATCTTAGTTGGCAAAAGGCTTCAACATCTCTTAGACCACACGACTGCTTACCATCAGGAGGAGTGTGATCATATTGAAGAGCAAAAAAAAAATACCTTTAGAGATATAGGCGTGTGAATATATATGAATAAATACATCTATACTAATATTATAAAGATATAAAATTTAATATTTTGGTTAATTGTAAGGATAAATTCAAAAACTTACCAACAGATTTTAAAAATTCATTCACTTATGAACGACGATTTAAAGGTATATAAAACCATAAAACATAACAATGACTGTCTGCTACTGCAAAGTGACTTAGATCGACTTTCACACTACTGCACAGAGAATAAGCTGTTCTTAAGCTTACCAAAGTGTAACTTTATTAGCTTCACTAAAAATAAAAAGGTGTATGACTACATCTACTCATTAAACGATACTCCTTTAAACAAAGTGTTCTCACTGCGTGATCTAGGAGTCACTTTGGATTCCAAGCTTCATTTTGATTTCCATGTCGAAAATATTATTAAGTCTGCCTTTCGAATGTACGGTTTTGTGATGCGTAATAGTAAAGATTTTCAGCTTGCTACTACTTATAGGTATTTGTATATATCATTAGTGAGGCCATGTCTGGAGTTTGCTACAATGATTTGGAATCCATTTTATATGAAATACATTAATCATGTTGAAACAGTTCAGCGTAAATTTTTACGCGGTTTACATTACAGATGCTACCGTAGTTATCACCCATATGAACATCTACTGCATAAATATAATTTGTTATCACTAGAGGCCAGGAGACAGCTCCTAGGCATGATGTTCTTGCATGGTATTATTCATAATAAGTATGACTGCCTTGAATTAACGAATGAATTATGCTATATAGTTCCTAGGACATCAACCTGGAGACAAGTTCGTTCGCAGCGGTTATTAGCCACAACCACTAGTCGAAGCCGTAGAACTAATGCAGGTACACGAACACCTTTATGCCAACTTATAGATTTGTATAACAATAAGTTTGTTTCTCTTGATATATTTAACCTTACAACGAATAATTTAAAAAATGTTTAGTTGATATTTTAAGAAACCAATAAGAAGTATATATTATATATATATATATATATATATATATATATATATATATATATATATATATATATAATATTACATATACATATATGTTATAGTCATGTTTACATTTATGTTTACTTTTTATCTCTTATCGCATGTAGCAGTTACTTCTTATTAGTAATAGGTGGATAACGATGTTGGTAGTGTAATAAGTACATTTTTCTGTATAAACAATTGTTAGTCATAAGATTATGCTACTGTTTGTAATCCCGAAAATAAAATAAAATAAAAAAAAAAAATTAAAAAGAAAGCTACATATATTATCACCGAGTAACATAGGCTATATTTTATTTTTAAAAAGTACTGTTTCTAAGATTACCTAACCTAACCAACGTACTTTTACGCGAGTGAATTCGCGGGCAGAAGCTAGTATAATTATAATTTAGCAGACAGAGGTTTTTTATTAGATCTACAGTTCACCAGTTGTTTTAAGTCTTACACACGTAATACCGAACCTATTGTCGTCTTCAAGCAAATTAGGTTCCGGCATTTAAAGTAAGAATGTACTTACATGTAATAACATTATTGTCGATACGGGATTCGAACCTAGGACTCGTAAATAAAACTGCAAACGTACGCTACGGGAACATTGAGCCTTAAATAATAAAAATTATAGTCATAAATAATAATAACTTTTACGTTAGCGTTACCATACTGAGTCGCAGCGGCACACCAGTAGCCAGAAGGATTAGGATTTCCATAATGTCTGGCATTCTAATAATTTACAGGTTAATAAGGTAATTTAGAATAAAATCAAATCCATTTATTGGCTAGGTAGAAAAAGGTTTACATATAAAAACATAAGTTCCAGCATGTCCTGCGGTTACGCAAACACCTATTACAAATGAACAATAAGAAATAAAAATCAAAGCCAAAATACAAAGAAATGAAGAAACCATGCTCATTTTATATAGCTAACAAATTGTATAATTAATGTCATTTAGAAAATCTTGAATCTTGTAATACGCCTTGACAATCAACCTGTCCTGTAATTTGTTTTTAAATATTTTTAATTCTCGAATGTGCTTAATATGAATCGGAGTCAGTTTAAATAGCCACAAAATTCATTAAACACTTGAGAATCGTACCCGGAAGCTTATGATGGATCGTAAGTATAAGTGCACACTAATGCCGCTACACATACGAGGTAGTCTTATTTTATGAGGCTGTGTTTAATGGATAGGTTGACATAATACAGACTTTAAGGCACCAGCTTGTAGAAATGAAGTCCGAAACAATATCGCAAGATGGCGGCTCACTCGAAAGAATATAATATAAAATCAGCCGTCAGGAATATAATAATCTTTATTGTCATAAAGTACTTCCTACCGAACAATCCTTTATAATATAAACTTTCCCGTTACTGAGCATGGGCCTCTTCTCAGTGTGAGAATGTTCAAGCCACAATCTTACATGCTGACCTAGTGCGGGTTGTCAGACTTCACATATCTCCGAGAACATTATCAAGAGTTTTCTATGATGTTCTAGAATACGTGTGTGGACTGCCAACTCTCACTTGTCCAGTGTGAGGGGCTTATGACCTAAGTTTTCACCCTGAGACTGACCGACCCTGACCGTGCTTAGCAGTGAACCAGTATATACATACACAGAGCTGATTAATATATATTTTGATTTTGATATACATATATAAAAAGTAAATTTCTTTAAAATAGTAGTTGATTTTTATAATATGGCACTGTTAGTTGGATGTGTATTATTAGCACTTAGGCCCAAAATTTTTTTTTATTTTTTTATTTTTCTCGTCAATATGACCACATTCCGCCTGATGGTAAGCAGTCGTGTGGTCTAAGAGCAGTGGCCTTCAAATCGTCCTCATAGCAGCCGAGGCGATTTTGAGGTCTCTACTTTGACGGCCTGAGATAGTGCTTTTTCACGCCCCGCTTGAAGGAAGAAGGAAGCACTTGCCTTGGCAGAGAATTCCATGCCTTGATCGTTCGGCAGAGGTATGAGGACCCGAATTTGTTGGTACGCACCCTAGTCGACGCCACCGTGTAAGGATGGCATCTGAGCCCAGCACGCGTTGTACTGGATAAGAAAGGGGAGGGCGGGTTAAGGTGGAATAACTCTTCAGAGCACTCCCCGTGGTATAGTCTGTAGAAACATGCCAATCAGGCAATTGAGCCATAGTGCGTAAGTGACCGACGCGAAAAGTTGTTTGGTTACAAATACCACCTCAGCTCCGTTCAGAAAGATTGTAGGGTACCAATATTGCGCTGCACTTCCTTCATCGTTTCTGGACTGTTTAGTAGCTTCGCCTGTTGGTTGCTCACGTTTTTACAATGTAAGAGCTCGTAAGCCGGTGTCTCCTTGGTCTCTATGCAGTCTCTACATAGGGGCTGTTAATGATGCCGATGTTGAAAGATATTTATATAAATTAGAATTTCACAGTATGTATGCAACCATAAAAATGTAACTGTTACATAAGACATTTATATTTTAGTATTTTGTAATTTCGACACGTATTAACTTTTAGTTGAGAATTCGTAGTATAGCAAATTAAGAACTAGATTTTGAATCAAGGACATATTATATCTGTGTACCGAGTTTCAGGACCAAAAATCTTCACAACTTTAATATTTAAACTACACTAGACTTTGTGCGTGGCCTCATTCGCGTAAATGTAGGTAATGTTAGTACTATTTTCTGGACGAAAGGTACACTATGTCCTTTTCTAAAATAATTTTAGACTGATCGGTTGAGTAGTTAAGGCGTGAAAGCGTAACAAACAACAAACTCACATTCTATTTTATTTTTTATTCATTCATTAATTCATTATTATTATTATGTTTCTCTTAACACAGGTACTTTCTAACATATTATATTAGAAAATACCTGGCCCTTTGGGAGGCTTACACGGAGACATGGAAGACGTGAAGAGGCCCTTCGAGAGTTTTAATCAAAGGTGTGAGGAACACCTACAGCGGCACTAGCCGCAGCAGGCATAGGACTATTACTACGTATGGATTCTTATATATGGGCTATAGGTATGGGTGTTTGGTGGACCGGTATATTGCTAACTATGGATGAAAAACGGCGTCTGCCCTGAATACTCTAATAGCATCAATGCAATGGGCAGACGGTGACTCGCCAACTCACTAGATGGGCCCTCTGATAAGCCACTATAGGCATACAAGCCAGCAGCAGAGGGCAACACCGGTGCGAGTGGCTAGGGGTGTCGAGCGGTGCGGCGCCGGTTTCACCATCACGGGTCTCGTGACAACGGAGACACGGAGCGGGTTTCCCCGTAGTTATACCCTTGAAAATGACACTTTCACCCCCAAGCTTATAGCTCTAGCGACCCCCCCTCTGACCGGCCGACCAAGGCAAGCCAGAGTTGAGAGTCCTACGAGCGCTCTTGAAGTTCCACCCCAGCCAACCAGTAACGGCAAGCCGGGGACGAGGCCCTAACCAACTTTTTGAGGCATTCAGGACCGCAGTGTCGCCACTCACATTCAGCCCGCCACAAGCTGCCCTGCGGTTTTATTATTATTATTATTCACTTTTTTTTTATGCCTTTAGATTTTGCCCGCGGCGTCGCTCTCGTAAATGTAGGTTAGGTTAGATTAGTAACAGAACTTTTTCCTAGATAAAAGGTACCTATGTCCTCTTTTGTACCCTTGTCTACGTGTATGCAAAATTTCATGATGATCGGTCGAGTAGTTAAGGCGTGAAAACGTAACAAATAAACTCACATTCACATTTATAATATTAGTTAGGATCTTACCAGGATTGAGAGAGAATATCGAACTACATTTAACGTTGGGGATATTTTAATTGTATTGGTATTTCATAATTCCATAAAGTGGTTATGTGGGTGTAGCAAATAGCACTACAGAAATACTTTTAAGGTTATTTCTTGAAAATAACTACATAAAGCTAATTGTTTCATGAATGAAACATTCTTTTGAGTCTGATCAGAAACAGTGGGAGTTAGTCGGCGTCAAAGATTAGGTAGACGCAGACAGGCAAGTTAATAAGTAGGGCTATTTTATCCTAACTATATCTATGATATCTATACTAATATGACATAGGTACTAGATTTGCCCGCGGTTTCACTCGAGAAAGTAGGCTAGGAAAGGTTAGGTTAGTAACAGTACTACAGTACAGTCTTTCTCTGTTCCCCTGACAATATGTATGCGAAATATTATGATGATTGGTCGAGTAATTAAGTCCTGAAAGCGTATCAAACAAACAAATTCACATTCGCATTTATAATATTAGATAGGATTAAATGCGAAAGTAGCTGTTTCCGTCTGTCTGCCACACTTTTACGGTTAAACCATTGAACCCATTTTGATCAAATTTGGCAATAAGATTTATGACATTGCCAAATCTGATCAAAATGGGTTATATAATCTATTATATCTTTTTAATCTTAAAACTAATAATATTTAGATGCGAATGTGAGTTTGTAGTGCTTACATCATTGATCATCATGAAATATTGCATACGTTATTAGGTGTAAACGGAAAAGGTCACGGGGTTCATTCCATAAACCTTTTATCCAGGAAAAATATACTGTTCACGAGGGATAGCTAGAGTGCTATACTTCCAACGGTTATTCACTGTGCCTGCTCTGCCTAAGGTCCCGAGTTGGATCCACAGTTCAGACAAAGAATTAAAGAGGACTCTCTTAAAAAAAATTCACTAGCTACACGGAGTCTAGACTATCTAGAATAGTGCCCAGTAGATGACGATAGGCTCGTTCCCTATTATGTGGGACCCAAAAATGATGACCCATAAAATGAGGCATAATACACTTCTGTCTACCCTAGTGGCAAGATACTATGTTTGTATGTAACATTTATATATTTACTTTATATAAATATAAAAATTAAATGTTTGTCTTTGTTAGTTTGTAAATATATTAGACTAATAAATCTTCTGTGCGTGTGTTTGTAATTAAACTCCTCCTAAATGGCTGGACCGGTATTAATGAAATTTTTTGTGTGTGTTCTAGTGGATTCGAAAAAGGTTTAGATTTGATTTTTCTTTCGTATGTGCAAGACAACTTCTGTCAGGTCCGCTAGTATATTATAAATGTCTCTTAGTAATATATATATATATATATATATATATATATATATATATATATTTATTATTATACGTATATATAGTTATTTTTAGAAATACACGAAACAATCTGCAGCCTTTCAGCTGTCATATAAATTTTAACGATCGACAATCTAATATTAAATCGTTCCTTAGTCATAACTAAGTTAAGTTACTAGAATTTGCCCGCGGCTTTGCTCGCGTAAATATAGTTAGGTTAGCTTTGTAACAATACATTTTTCTGGATGAAATGTACCCTATGTCCGTTTTTGTTCCCTCGACAACGTGTATGCGAAATTGCATAATGATCGGTCAAGTATTTAAGGCGTGAAAGCGTAACAAACGAACTCACATTCACATTTATAATATTAGTTAGGAAATCTTGGCAGTTTCTTTATAGGAATTCTCTTTAACTTCATAAATTTAAAACTGAGACAGGGTAGACATACATTAACTATATATTGAGTTCACTAAGCTAATGTCCTGTAATTGGCATATACTATTACAAACCTTTTCTTAAGCCTTCCGGGAAAATACAGACGTAAGCCTGCATATATATGTACATATTCTACTGCCATTTTATCAACTACACATTAAATAATATTATTTCTTAACAATTTTAGTCCTTACCAACATTTATTACTTCATTTGAGTTACATTACTATGTCAAGTCAAGCAACGAAAATACAGTTACGTAACTTTGTTTCTTGCTTAGTTCTGAATATGGGGCTGAACAGCGTTTAATCTAGCACAAGAAAGCGTAGTCCTTAATCAAGCATATTTACTAATATTAACGAATCTATCTACTAATAAGTAAAACATAATGAAATATAGGATTGTAAACAAAAACGAATCGTAAAGAGAAATGGCTGGTTTAGACAGCGTTGTAAAATTCGTCAGCATTGCTGTCGACCGGGAAAGTGCTCAGAAGACTGGCAGCATTGTCACGTTGAATTGCAATGCTGATTCTTTGAGCCAAGAAAAGTCCAGCAAGCAGATTAATTAATAAATTACTGTAATAAACCTGCATATCTGAGAGTTCTCCATAATGTTCTCGAAGATATGTGAAGTCTGCCAACCCGCACTAGGCCAGCGTGGTGGACTATGGCCTAACCCTTCTCACAGTGAGAAGAGGCCCGTGCCCAGCAGTGGGACAGTTTAATACAGGGCTGATATTATTATTATGTTTCTCTTATCACAGGTACTTTCTAACATATTATATTAGAAAATACCTGGCCCTTTGGGAGGCTTACACGGAGACATGGGTCCAACGTGAAGAGGCCCTTCGAGAGTTTTAATCAAAGATGGGATGGAACACCAACAGCGGCACTAGCCGCAGCAGGCGTAGGACTATTGCTACGTATGGATTCTAATATATGGGCTATGGGTATGGGTGTTTGATGGACCGGTATATATTGCTAACTATGGATGAAAAACGGCGTCTGCCCTGAATACTCTAATAGCATCATTACAATGGGCAGAAATTTATTATTATTATTATTATGTAATAATGCGGGTTCTACCATGCGAAATAGAAAAAAGAGGAGACGGTATGAATAAGTTATCACCCTCTTACAAAAATCTAGCTTAAGAGTGACAATAATTCTGCATTTATGGCTCACACGCCACACCTTAAAGTCAAGGAACAATTGTTTTTTCTTTACATCCCATTTTTTTTTACTTGACCTATGCTACCAGCTCTGTTATAGCAAGCGGTCATAAGCTATAGGGACTGCTTACCATGGAAGGCCGTATGCTAGATTAACAGATAGTAGATCCTAACTCCTAATTGATATTATCAATGTGAATGTGAGTTTATTAGTTTGTTACACTTTCACGACTTAACTACTTCATCGATTATGACGAAATTTCGCATACACGTTTTCAGGGAGAACAGAAAAGGACATGGGTACTGTTTACCTAAAAAATTACTAACGTAAAAAAAGTTACCTATTCAATCGGTCCACAATCCAATAGAACAAACAACTTGTACGCAAGATCAATGTTCTGAATAGCTGTTAAAGAGGTGCTAATATAAAGGTGCTAACGAAAAATTTGCGCGAAATCGTATTAGTAAGTATTGTCTTACGTATACGTGGATTTTGCATGTTTGCTACTTGTGATGGCAATTTACACTTTCACCGACAGTTGCTTGTCAGTAGTCGCAGTAACGGGGACACTCACGTCGGTATGTACTATAGAGCTTTAATTAGTTAATTAAGGTAGTAATTCGGACAATAATCAACCATGCTCGTAGAAGTAGTGAAAAGGTCTACTATTGCCTATTATTTGTTGTTGTTGTTATACAGTTCTGGCCTTGAGTTTATTACAGGTATCTTCTCATAGGCAACCTTTTGCCTGAATCTAGCAATTAACATAAATGTAAATTCAGTAAATTGAATAAACTCACTTTAAAACCTCTTTGACGTTCATATGTGTTAAATGAATATAAGATTTTTGTCTTTAACTCGACATTGACAGCCGTCGTAATTGGTAACACAGTAACTGCGTTAAGTCGTAAGAAAGAGTACTGGCGGTTTACATACCTATCTTTCCTATGATTTTCTTCCATATACTCCACCTTTACTTAACCTTACGGTCAGCAAGGTGCGAGTCATGCTTTTGATATTGTTTATAATGATTGATGATAATCAGTTACCATCGAATAGTTCATAATGTCTGCCGTCTTGAAGTTATAAAAAAACTTCATGGTTTTGATTAAATAACTATGTATTTCTACTACTTGCAATACATGGCATTCTATAGTTCCACGATGGCTGGGCCTCCGGCTCTCTCACTCACCGATATGAAACGCAACAGTACGGGTACCGTTACTTCACGACAGTATTCTGTGAGAGGGTAGTACTACCCTGGTCGATCCGGCCCATTCATACTGAAACCAGCGAGGATCTACTGCCACTTATGTTCACCAATACTCTTAAATCCTGTCAAAGGCATCTCTAATAAAAATAATTTGCTGTGTAATACTATGGAAGCTGGTCATAGGAACTGAATAGGCCAGCCAGAAGTGGATGACTTCGGCAAAAGTCTCATCGGTCTCATCGGTTGTTCACGCTAGAATATCGTGATGATAAGTCAGCTCAATGGGGACTACCGTTTTTGTGCTCACCAGGCGGCTCCACTAGCGAGTAAAGTTCTATCAATCGTAGCTGCTGACAAAAACCATATCTGGCGGTAATGATTGTCTATTTCTATGGTTACTGTTGAAGTGACTGTAGAAGTATATGACGATTAAACTTTACTATTCATTAGCACTTCTAGCAGTCAATTCAAGAGCGATAGCCATTATTCTGCACACGTTTCCAAACGAATAGTATACAATATCTAATTATAAGTCAATGTTATAATGAATAGTACAGTTATAGGTATTGTAAGTACCTATATTCCATGCGTATTGTTTACTTTTTTATTATACCATATTTGGTAATGCAGTGTTTTTCCTTCCTCAAGTAATGTGGTATCGATTGACGTTATTACACAATAATAAACAATTTAGGGTAAATCCAATGTATATGCTGCAAATTTATTTAGATTACGTCGGTAGCTACAGAGATTATGACAGCTTTAGGTAAGGTCACGAGTTCGATTCCCGAGCAGAGTTATAGGTATCTACTATGTTTTTTTAAATCAGCATGTTTTAAGGACTTTGTTTAGTAGACTTTAATAAGTTTGCACTCTAATCTAAAACCTTAGTTGCCGCAGCCTTGGTGTAATATACCCCTGTATGCGTATTTCGGGATATGAACGAGAAACTATGTATGCCTGTTTTGTTTTGGTACTGGAACTCGAATATTGAGGAAAGTTCTGTACCTTCTCTCTTCTTCTTTTATGAATACAATTACTCAGATTGTAAATTTAAATACTGTATTAAGATTTTAAGCTGACCACCAAGGTTTTCAGCACTTATCTCATCTACATTATCTAGTCTATGCGCTGTCGTATAGACGCGTGCCTGGGCGGGCGGGGTGCAAGGGGAGCGGGGCTCTATTGGCCCAGCTTACCTCGGCGAGCCTTCAGTCAGACGCGGGACGCGGCATCGAGCGCACGTCGCGCGTCCAATCACCTCACACGACCAAACCGCGTGTTGAAAATACAGATTGCTAAATTAAATTGCTAGTGTAAACCCATTTTGTGGGTAATGTTTTGTTCCCAGCCCTGTGACGTAACACACTCGTGGACTCAAGTTCGGAACGTCGATAACGTCTCGATGTTCGAGGGCTAAACAGTATATTTTCAGTGAATGTAAGTAGACGGATCGTAGATGTTATTATATGATTGGTACTGCTTACCGACTGTTGCTTGTAGATTGATCCTTAGATAAGCAAAGGCATGTTTTCTCAACAGGACAAGTGAAACATTAAACAGTTATCGTATCTTCGAAACGGCGGAGGTGTCGGGCAAATATTGATTTGTTGTTTATTTACTGCTGGGTATTATGGTTCTTATTATATAGCGTTATATTATCTACTGTTATATCATCTTTCATTCAGTATCTTTGATCACTTTGAAGCTCAGTAAGTGTTTAATTACACAAAGGCCAAGGCTAAGTCGGCGCGCAGGAGAGCTCCAGCAAGTCTTTGACAAATATAATAATGCTATTATTTTGATTGTTATTACTTTGATCTTGAAGGATACTTAGAGTATAAAATTTATAGTTCCGATTGAAGTGATAAAGCTGTAACGATTTCAAATAAAATTGTAAGAATATAACGCCATTGTATACTTGGGAAACGTTTAAATAAATAGATATTCTGAGCGATAATCCGTTTTCTTCACACTTATGAGATAATCTTTAATGAAATCAATATATATGTTATGCAACGCCTCATCAGTATCAGAAGTTATGATAACATTTCTTACAGTATACAGGTTGTCGCAGAAGATGTGAATCAAATTGTAACGTGAGATTCCTTAAGTAAAGACCTTTCAAATGTGCTAAATAAAAAGAAATATGTTGTGTTGTTGGTCAAACGTACAAGATTTTCTTTGGTGCAAAAAAATACACAAAAATAATGCCGCGATTTCAAAACAAAGACAGTTTAAAAATATAAATAATATAAAAAAAACAATAGTTTGTAGTTTGACTAATCAATCCTTCACGAATAACAATAGTGAAAAAAATGAAAATTAGCCATAGACGAAGCACCTGTAGTTAAAAGTCTGAAAAAGTCGTACTTTTTTAAAAACTTCGTTATTTTAATTTTAACCGAAGGTAATAATTATTAAAAAAAATATTTAGCTTATTTGAATAGTCCTTACCTAAGGAATCTCCCGTTACAATTTGATTCACATCTTCTGGGACACCCTGTATATTTAAAGGTGACACGGGCTTCCATGTGATGGTTGCCAGGTTCACACCTACGACACTGACTTGTGACTCTACGAAGTGGTGTGATTAGAGTGTTATCGATAAAGGAAATTATTCTGAGGCAACCGATATGCTCAGGCTAGGTACCGGATGCGATATGGAATTATTTTTATATTTTCGACAATCCTTAGCATGTTTCTGCGTGACCTAAACCGTCTCACTTTAAGCCTGTTGTCATTCAACTTAAAAGTAACTTTCAACTATTAAACTAAAGAACAGGTAGATTGAATTGTTTTGCACATCAGCCATCCATAAAGCCCTTTTAATCAAGCATATTAATTTCTTTGTCAATAAAATGTTTGTATCACCAGATATTATCTATTGGTTCTTTCTACACATCTTTGCCACTGCCTGCCTTTGCAATAAAACGGACAACGACTAAGAACAAGGCTAAGAACAGTTGTTTATTTGGGGAAACTGACTCATATTGACAGTCAACAATGTCCATGACAATCGGAACTGAGGTCTCTACGTGTCAAGGCACTGGACCCTTTGCATAACAAAGCATTATTAGCCATCCACGTTTTGCCAGCTATATTTAGTTCATTCTCACGATAATGCTCGTAACAATATTGTCCTTATTGGACATTGTTTCAAATTCCCACCTACTATTAGGGTTTCTTTGAAAAGGTAAACCCAATAACAGATAAGCTTACACGGAAAATTCGCTGAGACATTACAATTGGCAGGTGTAATGGGTTTTGGTTATTCCTCTGGTCTAGATAGATAAACCAAGCAGTTTTATGGGGTTATGGTTATTTCATTGAACCTGTGAGATAGTACAGTCATGTGAATTAAAAAATAAATGTCACTTCTTTAAAACTCAACTCTGGTATCGTCTCTGCTGTGAAGCCATCCATGCTCTACTATTCTATTAAGGCTCTTAAAAATCATCGTAAGTTCTAAAGGTAATACTTTTCCTTTTAATTAAGATCACAGCTGCAGCCGATGAACCATCTAAATCGATCGCAATTAGAATATTCTTGAAGCGTTGAATTTCGACGACATCTTCGTAAAAGGTGCCAGCGTTTTGATAAAGTGGATCCAAGTAATTACTATTATAGATATTACTAGGATCAAATACTTGGCTCATATTTCTCATTCGTTAGCTCTATCTGCGTACTTAATCTAATTAAGTACATATTAGTATGCCATTCTTGGTTCAGGGTAGCCAAAACATTAAAGAGCTTGGTTCTAGAAGCTACCGAGCCCAGTCATACTTCAGCATTCATTAATTAAACTCATGTCTGATGCTCAATAAGTAACAGAAGCGGCTTTCCCCTTGGTATGATCCAGATTTATAATTTGATCCATTCACTCGGGATGCTTTACGCCCATAATAGCAATCATAACTTAAGCCATTAAATAAGCGACGCAATTTAAACTCTCGTCATGGTTTAAGTATAAATGATAAAATAATTTTTAATTTGCTATTAAAGTTTTACGTCTCCATAAAGTGTTTGTTAATATTTAATGGAAGTCAATATCTTGAAGTGATACCTGTCAATGTTTGGAATGCTCAACTTAATTGATAACGTATTGTTTCTGACCGCCGGTATGCCGCTGCGACTCCAAAGGTTAACCAGATCTGTCTTCGCATTAAATATAGACTAAAACTTAACAGTCCACTGAACGTTTACTTAGAGATAGGCACATATATTTTATACGTATTTAGTCCTTTCATGTTTCGGTGTACTTGAATAGAGATACGTATGTAACCATATTTGCGACGTAGTTTCAGAATTTGTAAAGTCACTAAAATTTTCGTGTCAGTGGAACCTAGTTACTCGCACACTACGTTACATACACTTGGATAAAGCAGCAAACATAACACTTCATATTATAAAAAATAATCCCCCGCCGCGTCTGCCTGTCTGTTCGTGATAAACTCAAAAACTACTAAACGGATTTTCATGTGGTTTCCCCAATAGACAGAGTGATTCACGAGGAAGGTTTAGGTGTATAATATTTTGTTAAGGTTTTGAACTACACGTGCAGAGCCGGGGTGGGTCGCTAGTTAATAATATAATAATGGCGGTTATGCTTCAAAGTGTTTAAAGTTATAGAATTTTCCTCTTATATTTCATTGCTGTTGGATTAGTTGAATAATATCGAAGTGCGATAAAACATAAGAGGCAGAACATGAGAAGATAAGTAATCAAGATTTTGAAACACTATCAGCACTTTACTAAATAAAGAATACTTGAAACCTTATATGTATTGAGCTATATTATGATGTTATACTTTGAGTGTTTGATTTAATTTCGTTTTGATGGCTTAAATAAGTCATCCAAATAAAACGAAATTAAATGTTAGCAATAAATCATTGAAAGGGCTTCTAATTGGGCAATATTTTACTGTTGTGCATGTTTTAAAAAGTTTGTGTAACCCACAAATGATTATTCTGAGTCTGGACGTTCTTTGTGTCCATTGTTTGAATGTTTGTCAAATCCCTCGCAATACAGTAACTAATCTAAAAGACGGAGACAAACTTTAAAGAAAAAATATTATGTTTGATACTTCTTAGAAAATTAATAGTGCTTATATTATGTTCTTAAAGATCAATTTTAGAGCTTAAGCCGTATCGCAAGTACGCGACTTATTAGCCAGACTGAAAAGCCGTTGAAAAGCTGAGTACTTTGTATTCATTTGCTGATTAAATTAATTTAATTAATTGTTGAATAATATTGTTCTTAAAATCTTTTTTGGATCACAGAAATGATTTTCCCGTGTGTATTTACACCCACAACACAACAGCGGTAACGCCAAGGCTACTAGACTACTTACCTGGCCTGGCCATCCATACATACAATTATAAAAGTAATTAAAAGACATAAATGAAACAGTTAAAAATTATTTCAGTTATATTTATGATAGTTCTATAATATTAACTTAATTTTATAGCAATTTAAGTGATAGCCCAAGCACAGTGTTGAGTACATCCCCGGACAGTAAGCAGTCGTATTTTCGCAAGATGATTCTCAGCATTGAAGTTTTCTTTAAAATATAATCAGTAACATGTGCTCTGAATGAAAAGGTTTCCGTTGCTGAATGGCTCGTTGGTCTAATAGCTAAAGAGTAAGTAGGTAGATAATATGCATGAGCGATCTTGAGAACGAGTTTTGGGTTGACTCTAGTCTTTTTGGTTTATAAGAAACCCTTTTGGTTTATGTATTTGGTGTTTATATAGTAGCTACTAGTTTTCGCTAGCGCTAAAATAGGTTAAGTTAGCTGTAACAGTACTTTAAAACAAATATGTATCTCCTGTTACTCGGTGATAATATAGCTTTCTAATGGTGAAAAATTTAAAATCGGTTAAGTTGTTTTTATATTGAATAATTAAAAACAAACTTAAAAATCAAATCTTTTCTCTCCATAATATTAGTATAGATTATATTAATATAAATTTTGCCCACAGCTTTGCTCGCGTTAAGATAGATTTTGTGAATAAATGTATATCCCTCGGAAGCAGTACTGTTTTCTGGATGAAAAGTACCTTATGTCCTTTTCTGTGTTCTTGACGACATGTAAGCGAAATTTTGTAACGATCAGTCGAGTAGTTAAAGCGTGAGAGCGTAACAAACAAACGAATTCACATTCGCCTTTAAAAAAATAGTTAGGACTAGCTTTTGCACGAGGCTTCGCTCGCCTAAAAGTAGGTAGGTAGTAAAAGTACTTAATTTTTAAAATAAAGCCTACTTACTTTGCTTGGTGATAATACAGCTTTCTAATGGTGAAAAAATTTTAAAATCGGTTGAGTAGTTTTTGAATTGAGCCGTATAAACAAACAAAAAGTCAAATTTTCCTTCTTTATACTATAAGTAGGTATAGATATGGATTAATCCGATAGGATACAATAGATTCATCTACTCATTACTACGTTTTACTTAAACATGCCAAATGTAACTATGATAGGAGTACCTATATACTTCAACTTGTACGTTTTAAGTAACCCTTATTAATATTATAAATACGTATATGATTTTGTTTGTTTGTTTGTTACACTATCAGGCCTTAACCACTCAACCTATCATCAAAAAAATTTCTTAGATGTTATCAGGGGTACAGAAAAGAACATAGGGTTTTCATCTTTCATCCAAGAAAACAGTACTGTACTAGAAGAATAAAAAAAATATTGACAAAAGATTTAGATTAACGCCAGTGAAGGCGCGGACAAACTCTAGTAAAACGATAAAGATAAGAGATACTTTTATCATTAACTATCGATTCGCCCCGACTTCGCACGGGTTAGTAAACCTTAACAAATTATACACTTAAAACTTCCCCATGAATCACTCTAACTCTACTCGGTGAAAACCGCATGAAAATCTATACAGTAGTTTTTGAGTTTATCGCAAACAGACAGACAGACGTGATGGGGAATTTGTTTCATGATATATAGTGAAGTGCGTCTAAGTAATATAATATTCTATCACATACACGCAACACCATCTAGCCCAAACTAAGCAGAGCTTGTACTACGGGTACTAGACAATGGACAAACATATATACTTTTTTTTGTAAATATTTACTTATTATACATAGAAACATATAGACCAAGACAAACATACATGTTCATGCACACAAATGTTTGACTTGTGCGGAAATCCAACCCGCGACCTCAGGCGTGGCAGTTGGTTACACTAATCACTACGCCATCGAGGCCGTCAAATCAGTAAGAATTATAATACTAATTTAGCAGTGTTAATTTACGTCTATTATAGAGTACACTCGACCCAACTTACCGGTTCAATACCCATACTTACCACAGACATTAACCCTTGAAAAGTTATTCGTTGGAGAAGTTAATACAATAGGTATTGATACCCTTTATATTAACTTCTTGAATAAATAGTAAATTATTAGATACCTACATTGCGAGTAAACTTAATTAAATAATATGCACGGATGGCGTAGAGGTTTTGTGTTCATAGTGGGTTCGATCTCTATACTAGCACGAAAATTTGTGTAGTCCAGAAATGATTATTTAATTTAAATGTTTGTAAAGTCTCCCGCGACTAGCAGCGATAGCTCAGTGGGGAGACCAGCAGACTGCAATGTACAGGGTCTCAGGTTCGATCCCACGTCGCGCACCTCTGACTTTCGGAAGCTATATGACTTTTCGAAATTATGTGCGTATTGATTGACAATTATCGTCTGCTCCGTGCCTCGGAAAGCACGTTAAGCCGTCGGTCCCGGCTGCCATGAACATGTATGGCAGTCGTTATTGGGAAGTCAGTGCCCTATAATATCCTGACACTGGTCTAGCCTAAGGGTATCGTTAGCCTTCGGGTTGCGGAGGTCAGGTGGATCAGGTGGCTCCATGTAAAAACTGATATCCAGTCAAATCCGGTTAGACTAGAAAAGCCGACCCCAAGTGACTTGGGAATAATAAAGGCTAGGGAGAAGAAGAAGTATTCTCCGCTTTTGCCACATTTTTCATTTATGCTCTGCGTCTATTGGTCATAGCGTGATGTTATATATAGCCTATAGCCTTCCTTGATAAATGGGCTATCCAACACTGAAAGAATTTTTTAATTCGAACCAGTAGTTCCTGAGATTAGCGCGTTCAACCAAACAAACAAACAAACCCTTGAGCTTTATAATATTAGTATACTTAGATTATCTTGCCTTATAACTATGATACCAAGTTTAATTTAATAACGCGACATAGGGAGTTATTGATCTTGCCTCTTTTATAAGAAAATAATAAAAAATCTAAGATGCACGTTATTTATTTAAAAGCACAACTACATCATACATATTAACACAATATAACAATTTTGTTAAAAAGTATTTTGTGTGATATGTATGACACTTACGGTGTACATAAGATTGGCTGGTTATATAGAAGTTAGGTGTTTACATTTTTATATAATTATTATCACTTAATTTTATTTGAGAACTATATTTTGCTCGCGTAAATGTAGGTTATGTTAGGTTAGATTAGTAACAGTTATTTTTCCTGGATGAAAGATACCCTATGTCCTTTTCTGTTCCCCTGACAACGTGTATGCGAAATTTCATGACGATCGGTATAGTAGTTAAGGCGTGAAACCGTAACAAACAAACTGTCAAACAAAAAAAAAATGTCGGCCTCGATGGCGTAGTGGTCAGTGTAACCGACTGCCACGCCTGAGGTCGCGGGTTCGATTCCCGCACAAGTCAAACGTTTGTGTGCATGAACATGGATCTTTGTCTCGGTTTGGGTGTTTCTATGTAAAATATGTATGTATTTACAAAAAAAGTATATATGTATGTATATCCATTGTTTAGTACCCATAACACAAGCTCTGCTTAGTTTGGGCTAGATGGTGTTGTGTGTATGTGGTAGAATATTATTATTATATTATAATTAGCATTTATAATATTAGTAAGGATGGTTATACAATACCTGAGTTACTGCAAAACAGTTTCAGCAATGTTAAAATAAACTTGTGGAAGATAAATGGTAGTACAATTATCAGAAGATCCTTGTTTAATAGTCATGAAACGGGCTGTAAACGATATTGAATTAATGTCTTGCCTACCTTTAATTACTCGGGAAACCCGTCCACTCAGAATACCTTAATATGTCTTGTTAACCGACTTACGTGGAAACGTTAAAGGGTCTAACATGACTTAGCAATAAAACCCGCCTCACAAATACAGCGGAGCGGAAGCGGAGCGGTAGCGGATACGTTTTTATTGTATTGTTCGAATTAGTATAAAAATTACATATACGATCGCTCTATAGTCGCTAAATATTTTTCCGAGATTGGGTGTTCTTTGTGTCCGTTGTTTGAATGTTTGTAAAGTCCCCCGCGACACAGGAATTACTCATAGAGCGGGAGTTGTTTTATACAGGCTGATTGGTAAAAGACTGGACATATGGAAGAAGGGTATTCAGTACTCGATTCTGAACCCGAATATTATAGATAGTTATCCAATAAAAACTTAATGTGCGGACACTCTTGCGCATATACCAATAAACAAAACTTCCGCCCCTGTCTGTCCCCCACTACCGCACGCCGCACTTTCCCGAATTTGCACCCCCGCCCGTCCTTTTCTTATCAAAGGTTATTAGCCTCGTTAGCAGCTGTGTGCAACGCGCGCAGAGTCCCTATTTTATGGCTATTTCATACAAATATTCATAAAAGTTTTCTTTGAAGGTTACACAGATATTATTTTTTTATTTTTTTTATACGTTACTTAAATTATCATGTCTTTAAGTATGTACAATGTTTAACCAGTCACACTGTATAGAAAGTTATAAAGTATGAAATATTACACACGATCGCTACAGGTCGTGTGTTATGTTTCATACTACTTCGAATTTCACCACCGGTACCGCGACGCCTCCGCTGTCTATCTGTTGTTGGCTTAAAGGACGAATAAATCAATCATGAGAAAAGCGAACTAATCAAGACTGTTAAATGATACTACGTATAAAATCTATTAACAATAACACTGCACCGATTGTTGTGGGTTCGATCCCGGGCAAAAAATTTGTGTGATCCATAAATATTTGTTCCGAGTTTGGGCGTCTAAGTAATAATAAAAAATATGACTTTACTAGCTTTTGCCCGCGAATTCACTCGCGTAAGAGAAGGACATCGGAAACTTTCTTTAAAATAAAAATTTGCTTATTATACTCGGTGATAATACAGCTTTCTAGTGATGGAAGAATTTTTAAAATCGACTGTTTTAAATGCTTATAAACAAAAACCATATCTTTTCTCTTTATAATATAAGTATAGATATGACTTTATAAGCAGTTGTTTAAAATTACATTCATACATAACTAGACTCATGCCTTTAACAGTAAGAGGCAGAAATACTACATTTCTCGTTTTCGTACTATTAAGAATATTCTATCAGAGATCTGGGTAAGCAGTAGTGTTACATTTGCGGCTATTGAAAATACACATAATATAATATTGTCTTATATTTACGCGAATGTTATACATTGAAATTAAACACTTTAGCGGTCTCCCCGTGCACATGGCTGTAAAGCAATCGAAACGTCGGGGAAAAGTGTAAACTTAAATATAAATAGGTAGTTTTAATTAAATTAAACAGTTTAAATAGTAGTAAAGTTCAATAATAGTGGTGTTAGTTTTCAAAATGATGTAATAAAAGTGTTTTAAAGTAAAATCAACAACGCGACAAAATTTGTATAAAGTGTTTAATTTCAAAATAGACATAATACTTGTGCAGAAATTGAATCTCACTAGTGTTCAAGCACTGCATCCTACCCTGTATGTTTGTAAAGTATACCATCATTTTTAGATTACACAAATAACTTTCCCATGTGGGATTCGAGCCCCATGGAAATGAACCTCATTTGAACTCGAGTTTAAATGGGGTTCGTGTAATTGAAATTAATTTGCAATATAATTTTAATTTAATATCATAAATGCGAATATGAGTTTGTTTGTTACGCTTTCACGCCTTAACTAATCGACAGATCATCATAAAATTTCGCGTACGCGTTGTCAGGGGTACAAAAAAGGATACTTTTCATCCAGGAAAAAAGAACTGTTCCTGATGGATAGAAATGTATTGTCAAAATCTACATTAAAGCGAATAAAATCTAGTCTATACTTATATTATAAAGAAGAAAGATTTGCTTTTGTGTTTGTTTGTAAGGATTAAACTATTCAACCGATTAGTTAAACTATTCAACCGATTTAAAAAAATTCTTTACTCATTGGAAAGCTACATTATCACCGAGTAAAATAGGCTATATTTTATTAAAAAAACTACTGTTAATAACATAACCTAACCTACTTTTACACGAACGAAGCCGCGGGCAAATCGAGTAAATTATATTCAAATGACAACTCTATTTTGACGAAAAACAATACCGTACTTGTGCCCTTTATATCATAATACATTATAATAATATAAGGGCAACTCTATTGTTGACAATTGAATCAATCAAACGGGCCTATAAGTGGAATATTTGGGGCTGTTTAGGCTCATTCGATTTATCAATTTGGGCCCAACTTAGAGGTCATAATAAATGTTTGGGTACGGCTGTTATAGCCAGCATATTTGCTGAGATAAAATCTGGTATTTATTAGACTATGGATAGATTTTTCTATCAGCTATTTTGTGTATATGTGTAGTTAAGACTATTTTAGTGGCGTGGTGGTAATAAGGTCAGTATAATTATTAAATATCCAGTCTCCATAAATTAGTAAAAATATAGACAGCTAAGTTTGGACTGTTATATAGAAAAAGATCTCATTATAAATTGTTGTTGTTTGTAATTTACATTATGTATAATATATATTCCCTTCTCAAAGTGAGAAGAGGCCCGTGCCCAGCAGTAGGCCAGTTTAATAGAGGGCTGATATTATTATATTAATAATATATCTATCCCATACACCCAACACCATCTAACCCAAACTAAGAGCTTGTACTATGGGTACTAGATAATAGATAAACATACATACATACTTTTTTTTTGTAAATACAACTAATTATATATAGAAACACCCAGATCAAGACAATTATCCATGTTCATGCACACAAATGTTTGACTTGTGCGGGAATCGATCCCGTGATCTCAGTAGTGATAGTCGGTTACACTAACCATTACGCCATCGAGGCCGAACAAATTTATTATCATTATTATTATAATACATATACATAATATTTAATTATCGTTGATTTTATGTTTTTTGTGTATTTTAATTTGTGTGTTTAGTATAGATATAAGTGATTTGGTTGTAAATACTGTAAGCTTATATTTCATAAATTATTTGATTGTGATTATAATTATTACCGCCACGCCACCGAGACCCGAGACCCAAGATCCGAGACGCCATGCACTGACTGCAGTGCATAGGGTTTCAGGTTTAATTCCCGAGTCGGGCAATATTTAATAGAGATTTTTGGTCGATAAACTCTTAAAAGCAATCTGGAAAAGTGCTTGGTAGGCTTGCCACCTATTACGTGGGATTTTGCAATATAATTGACAAAATATGGATGCAGAATAATTCTGCCCACCTCTTTGGGCTACAGCAGCGATGGCCTAGTGGGAAACCGCTGGACTGCCACGCAGAGGTCTCAAGTTCGATCCCAAGGTGCGCATCTCTGTCTTTTCAAAGTAATGTGCGTATTAAATAATAAATAATTGATTATCGCTCGCTTTAACGGTGAAGGAAAACATCGTAAGAAAACCTGCATGTCTGAGAGTTCTCCATAATGTTCTTGAAGTTATGTGAAGTCTGCTAATCCGCACCAGGCCAGCGTACTTTTTATGTTAATCTGACAACGTGTGTGCGAAATTTCATGATGATTCGTCGCGTAGTTAAGACGTGATAGCATAACGAACAAACAAATTCTCATTCGCTTTATAATATTAATAAGCATTCTAGTCTAAACTTTTTCTTTTGTCTTTTTTATTGTAAGGAATTTTTATACAAAAACTGTCTGAACTTAAAGCCATATTAATTCAGAAATGTTATTATACTCTTATTGATTTTTTACTTGATAAACATAAATTATTGTGATATGATTGTGTTAACTAATGTAATTGTTTTAAATTTAACATCACCGGTATTGATAATATTGATATATTTTTGTATTCTATTCATTAATGAACCTTGACTGTGTTATAAACTACTCTATGCGTTTTTCAGTTTCATTTGATGTGGTAACAGTTTGCTGAATTATTCTTTTAATATATTTGTATGCCGTTCACGGCAAAACATGTCGAACAAAATAATAAAAATAAAAATCCATTCATATGCTTGACATTAAATGTACTATTAAAACGTCAACGTCATGTTTATGCAAATAAAAAATATTATTATTATTATAGTCAAGAGGTTTTCAGTTAATACATCAACTACGCTTACCCGCTTGTTTGTCGTGGAACCTCAAATCATATATATTTTTTTTTTATTCTACCACATACACACAACATCATCTAGCCCAAACTAAGCAGAGCTTGTACTATGGGTACTAGACAATGAATAAACATACAAATATACTTTTTTTTTGTAAATACATACATATTATACATAGAAACACTCAAACCAAGACAAACATCCATGTTCATGCACACAAATATTTGTCTTGTGCGGGAATCGAACCCGCGACCTCAGGCGTGGCAGTCGGTTACACTAACCACTACGCCATCGAGGCCGACATATCTAGCAAAATGTCGCTTACTACACCTCTGCCGTTTCCCTTAGGGATGACTATATTAATATGATTAAGGATCAGAGTTAGATATAAATTCAAGACAAACAGCTGAGCCACTATAATAATTTTATGCTTACTAGTTATGAAAATAAACGATATACAGGCGAAAGGTCAGTGACCAGTACCAGCGTTCCTAATAGGGCCATTAACGCGATTGTTAAAGTTTACTATTAGCTTGTTCAAATTGACACGAACTATTATAGTTTCTTTTTATACATGTTACGGGTAATGCTAGAAGAATAAGGAAACTTAGGTTTACCCGGGTTTACTTAGTATTACCCAAGCTCTTTGGATTAAGTTTGAAAGTTCAAACTCAATTTGTATTCGGCGTTTACCTGTTCACACCTAGGTCTACCCAACACTGGCTGGGTAATATTAGGAATAATAAGAGGAAAAAAACAAGTGCAATAATACTTTTCATTTAATATTAAACAAACAAGAAATAAAATATCGTTTAAATATTTTTGGCATTTATGAATTATATACATCTAGTCTCTGATCATAGTTTCACCCGCGTATATACTAGGGGAAAGCATACCGGGTTAAAAAGATACTTGCTAACCCGGTCTGCGTTTCCATGCATATGTAGAGTCTCTCATGGTCTCCCACTAGGCTATCGCAAGATAGACTTTCTTTTTATATACATCTAGTTTATGATCATATTTTCACCTGCGTAGATAGGTACGGGAACGCATACTGGGTTAAAAAAGTACCGATATGCTGTAAAATCTTCCACGATCACGCACTGAGCTATCGCAAGATAGACTTTACTTTTTTTTTTATTTTGTTCGTCAAAATGACCACACTCCGCCTGATGGTAAGCAGTCGTGTGTTCTAAGAGGAGTGGCCTCCACATCGTCCTCATAGCAGCCGAGGCGATGTTGAGGTCTCTACTTTGACGGCCTGAGAAGATGTTTTTTCTATACATCTAGTTTTTGGTCATACTTTCATCCGGGTAGATACTACGATAACGCATACCGGGTTAAAAAGTATCCTACATGCATATGTAGAATCTCCCACGGTCTTCCAATAGGCTATCTTGTAAAAGCCTTGTAGAAGATCGTTAGACTGCAACGCATTGGTCTTATATCCTAAGGCACGCCACCTCTGACTTTTCGGAGTTATTTATTTATGATCAACTGCTTACTTCACTTACAGTGTTAACCAAAGCAAGCAGCAAGCCATTTATACACATATAAACTACTTATATGTTATGTGCGCATATATGTATAGAAAAACATCATAAGAAAATCTTCATGTTCCAGAGCACTATACAGGTTGTCCGTCAATTAATGGTTAACCTGGAAATGTCTTATAGTAGAACAGAAGGCCGTTTAAAAGAATGAAAAAAAGAATTTTTGAAAAGGAAAAATATATATATATATATATATATTAAAAAGTGCAAGCTATTATAGCATAACATACTTCTGACTGTCTATCTATTAGCATAATCAGTGTTTAATAATAAAACAACAAAAAACCGATGGATTTCATTCATTTATGGTCGTAGTATACAAGAAAGTTATACATTGTAATTTAAAAAAAAAATATATCTCAGGTAGTAGTTAGGATAGATTTTCTTTCATATTTTTTTCTGAACGGCCGTCAGTTCCACTATAAGACATTTCCAGGTTATCCATTAATTACCGGACACCCTGTATAATGCTTTTCAAGATATGTAAAGTCTGCCAACTCGCATTTAATCGACGTTATAGACAACCTTGCTCGCACTGAGAAGAGGCCCATGCCCAGCAGTGGGACCGTTTGTACACATTGCTGATATTCTATATTACTAGATTTTGCCCGCGGCGTCACTCGCTTAAATATAGGTTAGATTAGTAACAGTACATTTTTCTGGATAGGATGTAACCTACGTCCTTTTTTGTTCCCCCGATAACGTGTAGGTATACGAAATTTCATTATGATTGGTAGAGTATTTAAGGCGTGAAAGCATAACAAACAAACAAACAAGTGAGATCTTGTTTGTTTGTTTGTTATGCTTTACTTTTGCATTTATAATATTAGTTAGGATTTTGTACGACTAGTTTTCGGTCACTCTTCGCCGATGCATCCTATTTGGTAATCCAGAATATGATCTATCTACGTGCGAAGTTTCATGCAAAACGATAAACACTTGATTGAATAACAAACATCCAAATCTCTTAACAAACTTTTACATCTATACATATCTAAACAGAAGCCTTGGTTTACTCATTGACTGACTTATTAATGTTCAGCCCAAACCCTTGACCTCAGAAGGCTTGCCGAGGAAAAGTTTTAGTTTATAATGTATACACGGGTTTTTGGCAATTCCCACGGGGTAGGAAATATATAGATTTTACGCTTTAAAGCTGCTTTGGTAACCTCCGAGTCTTCTTCGAAGAGGTTAATGAAAACACTATGTGAGTCTGTGTAACTGTCTGTTAGTAACAGTTTGTTAGTGACAGGCAAAGCTCTGGAACCACTGGACCGATTAACTTGTAACTTGGTGTGCAGACATCTTGGAGTCATCCCTCGGTCGAGTTTGACATACACATATACTTTTTTTTTGTAAATGCATGTATATCATACATAGAAGCACCCAGACCAAGACAAACATCCATGTTAATGCACAGAAATGTTTCACTTGTGCGGGAATCTAACCTGTGACCTCAAGCGTGGCAGTCGGTTACATTAACCATTACGCCATTGAGGCCGCCATCGGTGATGGTGATCGGTCGAGTAGTTAAAGCCTGAAAGCGTAACAAACAAACGAACACACATTCGCAATTATAATATTCTTGTAGTATTGGCAGTAGGAAGCTGACATCTTCCCCGTATATCAGTTTACCTTCTGTACTATCAAATACAATATTAATTATAATAATAATAATTAAAAACAAGAATTATATTTCAAATATGCTAATTAATAATTGTAATCAGTAATAACAGTCATTAATTTGCATATTTGACAGATAATTAATAATAATAATTACATACATACATACATAAATTCACGCCTGTTTCCCAGAGGGGTAGGCAGAGACTACGGATTTCCATTTGCTACGATCCTGACACACTTCTCTGGCTTCATTCACTTTCATTCACTTTCATAACATTCCTCATACACGCTCGCCGGTTTAAGGTGCTCTTAACCTGGCCTTTATCCAGAACGTCTCCGATCTGATCAGGAAATGTTCGCCTAGGTCTTCCCCTTGCGACTGTTCCATTCACACCAGCCTTATAAACTTTCCTAGTCAGTCTGTTCTCGTCCATTCTTTCTACATGCCCAAACCAACTTAACATACCCTTTTCTATTCTCGTCACTATATCCACTTTTATGCCGCATCTCTCTCTAATCACACTATTCCTTATTCTATCTTTCAGAGTCACACCACATATATTTCTCAGCGCTCTCATTTCTACAGCATTTATTCTGCTCTCATGCTTCTTTTGCCATACCCAACTTTCACTATTATTGTTATTAAATACTGTTAACTAAAGTACCTGATAAACAGTGAATTAATTGTTCGATGACAAATCAATAACATTATAGACATTTTGCAGACACATTTGAACGCAAATTGTTTAAAGATCAGACTATATTTTAATAAATATATTAGAGGTATCAATTAAACAGCAAGAAGAAAAAAAGAGATACAATTATAATAGGCAAGTCTCGCTCTAATAGGTATTTGTTTATTTAAGTTTAGGTTTACCAACTAAAAAATATACAGAACATTAACTTAAAAAAACACAAAATACATAATATCATCGTATGCTTTTAAAATAAATGTAAGCACAACATTGTAATTGACAGTGAGTTTTACAATGTTCACTTTATAAAACTTCTAACACACTTTCATAAATCCAGTTCAAATAACTGAATTGATACTAAGAGCTTTTCTTCTATCTTCATTTGCTAAGTCCCTTCTTATATACTTACAGTCCACCTTTGTAAGATATTATGGAACAGAACCCTTCTTAACCCTGAAGAAGAACCTTTCTTTAGAAGAAGTGGTAATTCCACCCAGCAGAAGATGCCATCTCATGCAATATATTGATCATGCCCTCTTCAAATAAATATAAATAAATATTCTACCACATACACACAACACCATTTAGCCCAAACTAAGCAGAGCTTGTACTATGGGTACTAGACAATGGATAAACATACATACATATATATATATATATATATATATTATTGTAAATACATACATATTATACATAGAAACACCCAGACCAAGACAAACATTCATGTTCATGCACACAAATGTTTGACTTGTGCGGGAATCGAACCCGCGACCTCAGGCGTAGCAGTCGGTTACACTAACCACTACGCCATCGAGGCCGACTAAAACGACAAACCGTAGCTCCATATTCAATACTTCCTGTATCGCTGGGGACTTTACAAACATTCAAACAACGGACACAAAGAACATCGAGACTCGGAACAATAACTTGTAGATTACACAAATTGTTGTCCCGTGTGTGATTCAAACCCACAACACTCAGCACCGTGGCAGTGTCGAGGCGACCACGTAAACTACTACGTCATGCAGTCATAGTTTGGTTAAAGCAGCTCTTCTTTATGCAATGCATTCCTTGGAATTAATTCTCACAGTTGTTACACTAACAGCTCAATTCATTAAGGACAATGGCATGGGAAAATGCTTGAATGTAACTATGTTTTGTAACAAGGATGTGTTCATAGATGTATATACAGCTTTTAATTAAAGTAATATAAAATGATATTGAATTGATTAGCGTTTCAGCTATATTACTTTCTAGATCTGCTTTATTTTTATTATATTCCTAGATTTTGGCCGCGGTTTCACCCGCGTAAGTCCCGTTGCATTGGGAATATCGGAATAAAAAGGCCTATGTGTGAATTCAGGTCTCCAGCTATCTACATACCAAGTATCATCGCAATCGGTTCAGTAGATTTTACGTGAAAGAGTAACAAACATCTATATATCCATACATCCTCACAAACTTTCTACATACATACGTACATAAATTCACGCCTGTTTCCCAGAGGGATAGGCAGAGACTACGGATTTCCATTTGTTACGATCCTGACACACTTCTCTGGCTTCATTCACTTTCATAACATTCCTCATACACGCTCGCCGGTTTAAGGTGCTCTTAACCTGGCCTTTATCCAGAACGTCTCTGATCTGATCAGGAAACGTTCACAAACTTTCTAATTTTTAATATTAGTATAGATTATTATTATATTGCTTTACGTTTACGCGAATGTTATACATCGAAATTACTTTATACGGATAACATTACTTTATACGGATTTTATCGCGTTGTTTATTACCAGTTTCGTAAATGTAGGTAAGATTAAGTTAGATTAGTAACAGTATTTTTTTCTGGATGAAAGGTACACTATGTCCTTTTCTGTTCCCCGACAATGCTTATCCAAAATGCCATGATGATTGGTCGCGTAGTTAAGATATGATAGCATAACAAAAATTAACTCACATTCGCATTTATCATATGAGTTAGGATTTTTGTTTCACAGTGAAAATATGTGTTATATTCTAAGTCTTGTATGTGAAGTTCGCAAATTTTCAGTTACAATGACAAATTGCGGTAAACCTCGTGTCTCACCTAACCGCTATAATTCTAAGAGTCCGTATACAATAGTGGGTTATCAGTAGTGACTGCATGACACGCAATGTATTGTGTGTAGATGACGTCATCATAAAACATAAATGCGTACATAAGGAAGTATCGTGTGAACTTATGTTTTACGTTCACTCATTATTTATCCTGGTATATTTCTTTTTCCTGCCGTTTTGGCACGGGTAATTGGAAATCAGCCGTGTTATTCAGTAAACTTGAATAACATGCCTATATACGTATATATTCGTTTACCATATGTTTTTTAAGCTGAATTTTATACTATGTAACATAAACGAAATTGCAAACCTAAACAGCAGCGATATCCTAGTGGGAGACCGTTGGACTCTCACGTAGTCTGGAGATCGATCCCAAGGCGCGCATTTCTGACTTTTCTAAGTATTTGTGTATGAAATAGTTAATTATCGCTTGCTTTAGCTGTGACGGAAAAACATCGTGAGGAAACCTGCATGTCTGAGAACTCTCCATAATTTTCTCAAAGATATGTCAAGTCTGCTCTCCGCTCTGGACCGGCGTGGTGGACTATGGCTTTACCCTTCTTACACTGAGAAGTGGCCCGTGCCCAGCAGTGGAACGGTTTAATACAGGGCTGATATTATAATAATTGAAATTGAAATAATGACACCTGTTGTATCGGTAGTGATGCGATGACCATGAGCTACCAGGGCAGTCAAAGTCAAAAATTTCAAGAGGTCAACAGAACTGCAACACTGATTAGGTAAAGAAATAGGAACAAATAATTGTAGTCGGTTGTTAGACGATACTTATTATTGAGTAACTAACGAGTAACATCAGTTGATAAATGTCGCATGCAGGAGGAAAACCATTGAACAGCAATTTCCTCATCATGTATTACGTAACACATGCTATCACACTAAATTAAATATTTTATTTTTATTTTCTTGCTTTTTTTGTTGAGAATTTGCTTCGAGATTTATTGACTCGCACACGAAGGTATGCTTACCATCGTACTCAATATAATAGTATATTTTTTATTATTGGTTGTTATAGCGGCAGTAGAAACACGTACTCTCAATTATAAAATTATAACTCTTACCTATCAGTAATAGGTTTATGAAATGCAGCCCGCTGTCAGATAAATAGACGAATAGACAGCGAAGTTTAGTAATGGGATCCCGTTGGCAGCTTTCGAGTATGTAACTCTAACAATTGAGACAGGCAAACCCAATACAAGCTAATTGACCTGGGAATCAGATCTTTCGATAGTTGTTAAAACAATCACGCACTCATGGGAACCTTACTTTTCTTCTTCTAGTGCACTCCTAGTGGAGTAGTCTTGGTCATGAATCGCCAAATAGGTTGGTTGTGTCTGTTGCTAGACCTCTTCATCTTTCTCTATTTATAGCACTCATTTACACAGGGCCTAAGACATAGACTGCACGGATGGCGTTGTGGTTTAAGTGGTCGGCTCGCCGCTGCCACTGCGCAGAGTATTGTAGGTTCGAATCCCACACAGGACAAAAATTTGTGTGATCGACAAATGGTTGTTCCGAGTCTGGATGTTCTTTGTGTCCGTTGTTTGAATGTTTGAAAAGTCCTCCGCGACAAAGGAATTACTTCCAGAGCGGCCGTTTAAAAAAAAAACTGGCAAGAAGTGGGCGTAATGTACCTTAAACGTATATGTACTTCTATACATACGTACATAGTCTAAGGCCTATATCACCGAAGCGAAAAAATAAATTATATCTTCATTTGAAATTTTCCGTTTCGAAATTGTTAAGAGAATCAGAAATTGAATATTTCAATTAGAACAAATTCCAAGCTTAAATGAAATAAGCCTATACCAAAGGAAGGAAAGAAAAATAAATGATGAATGACAATTGTTCCAGTTCAAGGTGGGAGGAAAACTGCGTTACGTTTGCGTAATACCGGACGCGCGAGATACATGTCTTGACAAAAAAATCGAAGAAGATCAAATGATTTATCTTAGCAGATTATGACGCGGCTGCTTGATATTAAAGACAATAGAACTGTATGTTGAGAACATAATATTATTTTATCAAGACACACGGCAGTGTCGCCACCAAGTTCGCTATAAATTTTAGACGCAAATTTAAAAGTCAATGTTTTTTTTGGAGTGGTGCCTCGCCACTGCCTTTGCGCCGAGTGTTGTGGGTTCGACTCCCATACGGGAAAAAATCTTTGTGTGATCCACAAATGGTTACTGCGAGCCCGCGTGTTCTTTGTGACCGTTGTTTGTATGTTTGTAAAGTCCCCCACGCCACAAGAATTATTCCAAGTGCTGAAGATATCTTATAAGATATATAAAAAGAATATATGATTCAAATTTTACGCTAACCCGTGGTGGACACAATAGAAAATTGATTGTTTTGAATCACATGTGAATTATCGAACAGGACACCTGCTAAAGGAGTCTGCTCACTACCGCGACTCATACCATGACCGTGCTAGGAATGTGTCAGGCAGAAAAATATTCTTTGTAAGGAAATGTATAAGACTATGCCCGCTAGACCGTTTCATCCCCGACCAGCAGTTTCTATAGCAGGGCGTATCGTGTTGCTTTTCGTGTCTGATACGTTCCTAGCACGGTCATGGTATGAGACGGTGTAGTGGGCAGACTCCTTTAGTTAGTTAGTTAGTTGGACGTGTGTTATCCGCACTTAGCCACACAATTGGGCCATTGTGCGTAAGTGACCGACGCGAAAAGTTGTTCGGTTACTCATACCACCTCAGCTCCGTCCAGAAAGACAATAGGGGACCGGTGTTGCACAGTACTTCCTTCATCGTTTCTGGACTGTTTAGTAGTTTTGCCCGTTGGTTGCTCACGCTTTTGCAATGCAGCAGCACGTGAGCCAGTGTCTCCTCGGTCTCCATGCAGCCTCTACATAAAGGGCTGTCAGTGATGCCGATGTTAAATAGGTGTTTGTTGAGTGAGCAGTGACCTGTTATTATACCCACTAGATGACGCAGGTTTTTCCTTGAAGAACGTAGCAGTTTGTGTGACAAATGTATGTCTAAGTATGGAAGGGCTTCCTTTGTCTGTCTACATTCCTTTGTTTCTGCCCATTGTTTTTCATGTAGTTTCGTGGTTCTGTCACATAACCATGTTTTGAGTTGGCAGAAGGGTATCGAGACAATTGGTTCGGGTCCTACCATTTTAATGCTCGATCCTCTCTTTGCCAGTTGGTCTGCAGCGTCATTGCCAGAAGAGTTGCTGTGGCCGCGTGTCCATTGCAACGTTACCCGATTTTTTGTTGCAATTCTTTGCAGCTCACGGTGACACTCCAGGATGAGTCCACTGTTAAAGCAGTTGCTTTTCAGAGCTTGTAATACAGACTCCTTTATTCCTAAGTAAAAAGACAACATTTCGTATATCGAGCACATTGCCAGATTCCATGCATAAATAACTTGGAACCGAGCCCTCGGCCTCACGTTTATAAGCGTAAGAGCAAACCTTAGCCACGGGACCAACATCAACATTCATTTACATTATTTTTATGAGATGTATAATATTAATAATAATAGCAGCCCTGTATTAAACTATCCCATTGCTTGGTACGAGCCTCTTCTTAGTGTGAGAAGGGTTACAACATAGTCCACCATGCTGGCCGAGTGTGGGTTTACAGACATCACATATCTTTGAGAACATTATGTAGAACACTCAGACATATAGGTTTCCTCACGATGTTTTCCTTCGCCGTTAAAGGGAGCCATGATTAACTATTTAATACGTGTATATAACTTCGAAAATTCAGAGATGCGCAACGGTCTCCTACTGGGCTATCGCTGCTTATTCATTATTTCGTGATTTTAATGTTGTAACAGATTTAATGTAATAATTTTATTTTAAATTAAATTATAACAAGAGAGATGGAACTAAGACAAAGAACGTTACCGTTATGTCGGCAAGTTTCTGAAGTTACTATTATTTCCAGCGAAATAGGGTCAGTATCCACTAAAACGGAGATGAGCGAAGATGACAGGCAAGGCAGCGTATCGGGTACTATATTTAAACCAAAGAGAAGAGGGATTATGTATTTACTAGAGCGTCTATGTTGTGTGCACCTGTGAATATTTCATGCGCTTGCATTTATTTTCTGTTGCCGCAGTCCTTCGTTTATATCATGTCATCTGAGTCCGGTTTAAGAAACATAAAGCATAGAACACTTTGTTTGAACTGTGTCCACTGAAGCTAAGATAAGAGGATGAGTTAGAAAAGTGATATAATACTACTGGTAATTGTGAGTATAAGGGTGACCCGTCGTTGTCAATTATCTGGTACTAACTATGCCTTGGGTACAGTATTTTTTATCTGGATGAAAGGCACCCTAAGTACTTTTCATCCTATCACCCTTTATCCCCTATAAAATGAGCATCTTAAACCGGCGAGCGTGTATGAGGAAAGTTATGAAAGTGAATAAAGCCAGAGAAGTGTGTCACGATCGTAGCAAATGGAAATCCGTAGTCTCTGCCTACCGCTCTGGGAAATAGGCGTGAATTTATGTATGTATGTATGTAACTCGAATAAAGCTTCTTATGGCCTACGTGATGGTAAGTAATTACTCTTACCATCAAATGGGCCATGCCCTGGTTTGCCATTATATTAGTACAAAAATGCATGTCAGTACTACGTCACATCTCTCTTCGCTCATCTTTGACTTAGTGAATACCGGACCTAACAATTATGAACTCACAAATTGCATCGCCGTCGTGCAATTTAGTTGCAGCAGTCTTCATAACAGATGAAAGTATAAATTGCTTTTGTAGAACATTAACTGTGTAAAGAACAAAGTTTGAATAAGCCCTGAGATAGTCTTCTAGTTGTGTACAAAGCTTCACGTTTTTTTTTCTTTTTTGTTCTCATCTGAAATCATAAGCGACATGATGTGGTTTATGACGTGTTGTATCGAGTCTTAGGGTCAGTCACCTAAATGCAGGGCAAACGGTAGGTGGTGACGGTCGCGACCTTCAGTCCACGCCGACAAAATCGAGATATTGGTTTAAATCTTAAAGACAATATTGAGTGCATTGGTCGACTGTGAAACTTTTTATGTTGCCCGCGGCTTCGCTCGTGTAAATGTAGGTTAGGTTAGATTAGATTATTAACATTAGTTTTTTTCTGGATGGCGGGTACTCTATGTCTTTTTCTGTACCCCTGACAAAATGTATACGAAATTTCATGATGATCATCTGAGTAGATAAGGTGTGAATGCGTAACAAACAAACAAACTTACCTTCGCATTTATAATATTGGATAGGATTAACCTGTTCAGTTTTTGTGATACACGGAAGCTTGGAGGTTACATAAAATAGCTTTCTTAGCCATCGTTTGGATGCCAGGGCTCATAATTATGTAATGGTTTTTTTTTTCATTGTGTCTGCTTTCTGATTTATTTATGAACTATCGGCATTCGGCATTTGCATAATTTCCTATATAATATCTGTATTATACCTACAATACGTCAATAGGGTAGAGTACTTGCTTAAAAAAGCAATCAAAAGAAATCATTTTGCGCAAACAGTATCAAAATTGGTTGCAAAATAAGGGAGTAATTATCATTTTAAATTTCGATATAAATGTAAGGTAAAAGTGGGGTGGGGCCGTGTGGCTCAACCCCACTTTCCATTTTAAATCCCCAGATATCGCTGCCTCCCTCTGACAGCAGCGTTTAAATACTGGTAAAATCACAGTTTGTATCGCGCATCCTTTTTCTGTCATTTGGCAATCACCTGAGGATGATAAGATACAAGCATTTAAAGTCAGGTAGTAAGCTATCTGACTTCAAACGCTTCTATCTTATTTATTACAAGTAAAAAAAAAAACTTTGTATTTGAGAGTTTGAGTTATGGAACTATTTGACATAAATAATAAAAATACTCTAATATGTCTTTATCCTACATTATAGTTAACGAGTCTTTCGTCTACTAGATCTCGTACCAAGCTCTGTGTTGCTGTGTTGTATTAGGAGCTGCATGCAAGTGAACGAGAGATAATTCTCCTAGATCAGTCTTAGTCTAAAAGACGCTTACAATCTTGGCATAGTAGATTTATAGAACAGTATAAAATATGTATTGGGCCACAGTCCTAATAAATTATTTAAGAATAACAGGGTACGCAGCGATAGCCTAGTGAGAGACAGTTGGATTGCCACGTAAAGGTGTCGGGTTTAATCCCTAGACGCGCATCTCTGAGTTTTCGAAGTTATTTGCGTATTAAATAGTTAATTATTGCGGGCTTTAACGGCAAAGGAAAACATTAATAATAATATTATAATATAATGTTCTCGAAAATATGTAAAGTCTGCCAACCCGTACTGGGTTAGCGTGGTGGATCATAACATAACACTACTCACTCGGAAAACACGGCCGTGCCCAGCAATGAGGCAGTTAAATACATAAAGGGCTGATATTATTATATTATAAGACACAAGGACAATGGTTCTACTGTGTGACATAGCGGACTGAAAAATAACAAATACACATACATCTACATACATTTATACAAGGCTCTTCTCTTTGTCTGCTATATCCCATGTGGAGGCACAGCGATTCCTTTCATTCAGGATTAGCAATAATATTGAAATCGTCAACGCTAGCAGTACTGTCCGTGTAAGTATGTGTAGTAAAGTGCAAATTTTGCTTTGCATTAAAACATTTTTACCTGAAATTAATCCAATTTTGATCACCATTATCCATCTAAATATTGTCTGATGCATCGTTGCTTAACGTTTCGCATACATCGGTTTGCGTCACCACCACTATTTCTTTGACCTATAGCATCAACGCAGGCTGTAATTGAAAAAGAAAACATCAGGTTCAACCTCGCTACAAATAATATTGGACCCAGTTTGTGTAGACCCCGATAAATGGCGTCCCTAAGGGCTTGAGACAGTCACCCCTGTCCCAGGGATGTTAAATTGTTTAACTTTTTTCATTCAGCTGTCCCAAGTACTTTATCTTTTGCGTTGTCGAGCACTTCCTCAATAATAAGTTTAATTTTATACAAACATTTTGAAGAAGCTTGTTTATATTTGGGAAATGGAAAATCGAAAACAGCAATGTCTTTTTGTCTTATTTTGGATGGGGAAAATTCTCTTAATGATTTTTTCTTTTTTATGTGACGCAGATGAAGTTGCTCGGGTCAGCTAGTATAAAATACATACAAAAACATCAGAATTACTTATTCTATTATTAGTGCAAACATAAGCATAGATTATTTACAATTATTAACTTTGTTACAATAAAATTCTACTAGAAATATCATAATAAATTGCAAACCAATCCGATCATTCGTTCTAATTATTCTATAGTACACTGACGGACTCATAAACTGAATCAATGTTCAAGACGCCTTTGAAATAAACATTTTGATCAAGTATTCAAACTTTTTATACAAATTTAAATTGAAACCTATAGTTTGGTTCATAACTTCATAACAGCGTAGTAACATATCCTTAACTGTATAAATGTAATAAATATTGGTTTTAGTTGGTGAATGGAAAAATTTATTTTTACAATTAAAAAAAATGTTGAAGATTGATTTTTTCTTTTAATCAGTATTATATATATATATATATATATATATATATATATATATATATATATATATATATATATATATATATATATATATATATATATATCTCCGTGCCCTTTTTACAGATTCCAATTGGTTCCGCTTAGATCTGATTAGGGCTATTAAACGGTCTTGCGGGATATTGTTCCATTCTTGTGAAATCGCTGTTCTTAGTGCTGCCACTGTTGTGGCCAAAAGATTTCTCGCATATAAAGCTTTTTTTAAATTGTCCCAAACATACTCAGTGGTATTAAGATCCGGGCTGCGTGCTGGCCAATTCATGGTACATATCCGAACCTCTTCACAATATTGTTGAAATTGTACAGCGGCGTGAGGTCGGCCATTATCTTGCATTAGAGTAAAATTTTTGCCTATTAATCCCATGTAAGGTACCACGTGAGCTTCTAAAACCTTTGTTATACGTTGTGCCGTCAAACTACCTCTTCTACCGTTTCGACGAACCATGTCGATGAACACAAGTTCCGTTCGCCCGATCATCGAAATGCCACCCCACACCATACACGAACCGCCTCCAAAAGGAACACGCTCCTCAATGCAATTTCAAGCATATCTCTCCCCACGTCGATGGTAAACTCTTCTGCGACCGTCTGCACCATTTAAACATGTCCTACACTCATCGGTGAACAATATGGAGGCCCATTGCTCTTCAGTCCAATTAAGATGTTCACGCGCAAATCTTAAACGATCTTGTCTGTGATCTGCAGACAGCTTTGGACTATTTGCTGGTCTAAAAGGGGTGATTGCCGCTTCTTTAAGCCTCCTTCTTATTGTTCGTGCACTCACGTTTACTCCACGCACTTCATTCAGCTCCGTTTTTATGTTTACTGACGTGAGGAAATGATTTCGTAGGGAAGTTGAAACAATAAATCGGTTGTCACGACGGCTAGTTGCTCGGGTTCTGTCGGTATCGGGTCTCCTTTTGTAAGAACCTGTCTTTACAAACCTTCGGTATACTCTAGAAACCGTAGACTGGTTTAAATTTAAATTTCTAGCAATCCCCGAAAATTCCCGCACCAATGCCACAATTTGAGTGGTTTGTTCAGACGAAGTATCCATATTTATGGTTACGAAACTTTTGTTGAATTTAAAAGACTAATAATCAATACTATTGGTAGTAGTTTGTTTCAATTGAAAATGAAAAAAATAATAATAATTAATTTCAAACTTTACTCAAATAACACATGAATTTGAGACTATGCATAAATTTTATTTTCCCGGCTATAATTTTATGGTATATTGCAGTTCTATTTTGAAAATGTTTTTTTTTTTAAGTTTAATGAACAGTCTCGACATTTTCATTTAGTTTAATCTAAAAAGTTCGCATACTTATCAAAATTTATATATTACTTTATTACATTAAGTAATATTAAGTATATGTCTTGCAGAAACACATTGTAAATCTTTGTAGTATCCATCACATCTTAAGACTTATCAAAGTAATATAGATTTACAGAAACCCAGAATTGTACGTTATGCGCTTTGGTCGATGTCTAACTAATAACTAACTAAAGTAATTAACTATAAAAGGTTTTACTTTTATGGATAATTATTTTAAGAAATGGAAAGGAAAATTTCCTTACAAAATTTTCATCATTCAGTAGAGCTAGATGTTATACGTTTAAACGGTAATCAGTTTGTTGTTCGCCTCTCCATTAAGACCTTTATTCTTGATAATGGCTAAAGATATCAAGTAAAATAATATTTGAATCTGAATTCTGCTTTTAGTATGACCTTATGCAAAGAGCCTCCTAAATTTATAGATTGAGAGAAATTGGCGCTAAATTAATTTATGAACAATAGCTACCAAGTTATGCTCTATTAGTTATAAACATACTTACGAGTTACTGTCGACGCTCACAGGGATAACTTTGTTGAACTTCATAAACTAATATTGTCATAGTCAACGTTATTATATATTATAATGTTAGTAGATGTTCCAGTCCGTGACTGAGGCATAAACGTGATAATGTATATTGATGTCGATGTTATATAAATGTCTACTTATTGAAGCTCAATGTTAATTTGACGACTTCGTGTTTTGTAAACAGTCTGTTGGGTTTTTCTTAGTCACCTGAAATTATTCAACTCAGCAGTAGCGCCAGCTCATAAAAGATAACATGCAGTTAGGAGATTTTGTAATCCGTGACTGAAGAATAAACATATAGATAGACTAGAGTAAGTAGACCTGTCGATGTAATATAAATGTCTGCTTATGAAAGCTCAAAGTCAATTTTAGGACTGTGTGTTCCTATTCTTAAAATACAGTCAACCTGCAGCAACAATGCTTCAGTTGTACTTCCAGCCTTTTAAAGCGTTGGCTACCGCTCGGAAATTGTACTTTTTACAGGATATAGTGTACCTTATGTCCTTTTCTGTACCCCTGACAACGTGTATGCAAAATAAATAAATATTCTACCACATACACACAACACCATCTAGCCCAAACTAAACAGAGCTTGTACTATGGGTACTAGACAACGGATAAACATACATATATACATTTTTTTTGTAAATACATACATATTATACATATAAACACCCAGATCAAGTCAAACATCCATGTTCATGCACACAAAATGTTTGACTTGTGCGGGAATCGAACCCGCGACCTCAGGCGTAGCAGTCGGTTACACTAACCACTACGCCATCGATCATCTGATTAATGAAGATCGCTCGATTAGTTAAGGCATGAAAGCGTAACAAACAAACTCACATTCACATTTCTAGTATTAGTTAGGATGCTCTTTTGTTAGCAAGCACGATAGTGTTCTATACATCTTGCGCTGACAGCCCAGTTTTGAAATGTTGGTAGCGTTCTAGTAAAACCCATGATCTACTTCGGGAGATGCGAGTGTTTTGAAGTTTGCTTCAAAATATGTTTTCGATGTTTTGATTGGCCAGTCGTATGACGAATTTGTTTGACATATCTCCTCATCATGAGGCGAATAATAACGAATTGTGTATTTTAAAATAGTAAGCAGTTATTGGGTATACGTACAACTTTGATAACAGTGCAAATGTATAGTTGTAATCTGGGTTTTTCGCTAAGCTGACATCTCATGACCAAGATAAAGAAGACGCAAAGTTTGAAAAAGGCAAACTATAATAATGATTATATATATTATACAATAAAGTATTACATGTTTGGAATTCTTCATTCACAGAAAGCCAAAGAACCAAACAGAAACAATAGATAGCAAATTTACTTATCAAGATAAAGATCTTTTATCAAATAGATAAGCAATGATAAGATGCTTACACTAAAGACAAACATAAATGAAGATGGACAAATATATGTATATATTTATAATACAATGTTTTGCGGTTATACAACTAACCCATGGTATTAATAATGTAGATCTGAATCTCCGTAATATTTGATTAAGGTAAACAATAGCGAGTAATTTTGCTACGGTAATATTAAATCAAGTTTCTGTACAAATAAAGAAGATATTAATTATGTATTTCTAGGAAACAGAAGCTAATGGAAGCAGCTAACTAGGTAAGGATAAGTAAAGTTAAACATCTAGAATAAATATTTATTTGGTTTATCTTCCAAGTATTTCTACATATATCGATGATAATGTAAGTGACATATTTTGTTTATTGTTTAGCAAGTTAGACCAAATTTGATATATTTACCAAAAACAGAATCACAATATTAGCTTTCATCTTTATAAAAGATAACTCTCGCACTAGGAATAATGCTCTGGTGCGTCGCAAGAGACTTTACAAACATTCAAATAACAGACACAAAGAACACCCATACTAGGAAAACTATTAGCGAAACACAAATTTTTATCTATTTTAGGATCTTACCATTAGCGAAGTCACTATTTAAATCATTACGCTATTACTGCAGAGAAAAATATTATTTTAAGTAATCAACATAAAAGTTAACTTTATGTTGCACGATATCTTTCAGTATAGTTATATATCGACGTAGCAAAACATTGTTTGGTCGAAACGTATTAATGCTATCACGACCGTCATTGTGCCAATTCCATCTATCAGAACTCGCAATCAAATATATTTATTTTTAAATTCTGATACTGGTGCTGAACGTTTGTTCACCAATATTTGTGCAAAAATTAGGTCGCGTGGACGCGCCCTGATCGGATGGGAGTGGAGCTTTTCCCGAGAATACAGGCAGGTTTAGTAAATTGGCGTAACAGAATACAGCAGTGGTGATTGTCAACGCTTATGCTATGCGACATGAAGCACTCTTGTGAGCTTGCAATGCGCCCATTCCGTCAGATAATTCGATTTTGGTCACCGCGTTAAAATATATTCCGTTATTTTAGGTCGTTACTCATGAATGAATCGAAAGATTAATGTTATACAAATAAAATCGTTACCTGAATAACACTGACTACTAGAAATGCAGAATTTATATAAAATCCGTAATAAAAACATTAAAAAAATCTTCATAAGATGCAGAGACTCAGGAAAGTTGCAGTTACTGCGGTCCTATCAATTGTTCTTGTCATTGTGCATTTGAATATTGTATCGTAGATAATCAGTAACATACATAAATCATTAATTGCAATCTCCTACAATATGCGGCAAAAAAAATTTTTCATTTAAAATCTGATCGCGATTTTTTGGCCTTGGAAGGAATGTAAACACATCATCCTACGTTTAAACAGTAGCAGACAGAATCAAAATCACTTAAAGTCTTCTTTACCAGCTACAAGGAAGCCCATTAAGCATACGGAAAAGGAAAAATAATACATTGTTACTTAGTTTTTCAGATTTAGATGATGAATGAGTGCGATTAAAACTGTCAAGAAATTCGTAGATAAAGCACAGTTAATAGCCGACTAACTGCAACCAAGTTGGACGACGCACCCGTTCTCACTAAAATGAGAACATATTACATACTTCTGCAATAAGTAGGTTATTGTCGACGTGAATTGTTACTTACTTCCTTATTCTTGAGAGTCAATTTTGTGAAATGTAATGTAATAATTCGTTTAGAAAACACTTAAACTTTTTTCTCCTTTTTTTTTAGGGACTTCGTCAATTTTAACGATGACGCCCCTATAAGAAAACACTTTATATAGCTTAAAAAGGTCCCAGGCCGACTGGAAATCTGAGACTATAATTTAAAATTTCCAGTATAATAATATAAAAATAGTCAGATATTTACATTTTGAACGCTGTAAAATTTTCTTCCTCGATAAATCGTATGAAATTTAAAATAAAAACATACTCGTCGGCCTCGATGTCGTAGTGGTTAGTGTAACCGACTGCTACGCCTGAGGTCGCGGGTTCGATTCCCGCACAAGTCAAACATTTGTGTGCATGAACATGGATGTTTGTCTTGGTCTGGGCGTTTCTATGTATGATATGCTTGTATGTATTTACAAAAAAAAATGTATACATGTATGTTTATCCATTGTCTAGTACGCTGCTTAGTTTGGGCTAGATGGTGTTGTGTGTATGTGGTAGAATATTTATATTTATATTATATTTATTTATATTATGCTTATTACTTGATATTGCTCGCGGCTTCGTTCGCGTTAATAAAGATCTTGTCAATTAATTTATGTCCCTCGGAAATAATACTTTTTCTGATTAGTCCTTTTTGTAACCCCTAACAAACTCTCCCAACAATGTGTTTGTAAAATTTAGAGATGGTTGGATGTTACGTAATTTAGGTGTGAAAGTATAACACACAAATAAACAGACAAAGGCACATTCGCATTTATAATATTAGTTACGATTGCAATGACAAAACGCAAAAGATAATAAGAAATTCAAAAGCTAAGACAACATGATCCGCTGGATTACTGTTGTCTTCTAACTAGGTAAGCCTGTATATAGGAAACTATAAATCATAATCAAAATCAGCAGGTCGATTGAAACACGGAAACCTGTCATCCATAGCCATATCAAGTCAATCATACAAACTATCGTACAATAATGTAAGGCTTATCTAATCGTTGAAGTGTTTCACAACGTAAACACTTAAGATAGACTGTCTCCATTCGAAGTTTTCCATAGGAAGACGATAGAATACTAAGCATAGATTATTTTAGTGGATTTCCATAGAAAAGCTATTGCTTTATCATATGTCTGTGGTAGATTGTATAAATATATTTAAGAGAAAATCAGGGTAGCATTTAGTCCAAACAAACGTATTCCCTTGTTTACTCCTTAAATTATGACAAGAAGAAAACAAATTTAAGAAGGTCCCGGCTGCCATGAATATCTTTGGCAGTCGTTGTTGGAAAGTCAGTGCCCTATAATATCCTGACACTAGTCTAGCCTTAGGGTATCGTTAGCCTTCGGGTTGCGGAGGTTAGGTGGCAGCCGCTCCGTGTAAAAACTGATATCCAGTCAAATCCGGTTAGACTAGAAGGCCGACCCCAAGTGACTTGGGAATAATAAAGGCTAGGGAGGGAGATCTACCACTGCCATATCTGCATCTAATCTTAACTATAATTATTAATGCGAAACTTCACATACACTTTGTCAGGCGTACAGAGAAGGACAGAAATTTATTGACATAACCTACAATAATAAGAGCGGGAAAAATCTTGTTTTATATATTTGTATTATTCCCAGTCATCAAACCAAATTGTTTATGAATAAGTAATTAAAATCGGATTAGTTTTGGAGAAGGAAACAGGAGAATACAAGAGAATGATTTCAGAGGTATAATCAGTCCGAGCCGTTGTTATCTTGTTCGCAAATTGATATTTTGTTCGGGCCCAGTGCGACATCAATAGATCTGTTATAAAACATTTTCTTTATTAATTTACTAAATTTAGCATGCGGCTTCGCTTGCGTGAATGTAGGATACGTTAGTTACTTTTTAGATTTAGAAAAATCTCTTATGCAACATCTTTGTCCGTCCGTCTATCTGTTATACAACTTTTAACTCAAGAACCGTAAAAGCTAGAGATTCGCGGTCAACGCCATTTGACTTAGCATAGTCGATATACCCTCGAAATGACTATGACCTTTGTCCTCTGACCACGTGGTCTCGTGGTCACACTCTGGTCATGTGGTATCACGTGAACTTTGCATATTACTTGAACCATTTTTTCGAACTAAGATTTACGGCAATTCATTACCATTTCTCAGTTGTGTCTTGATGGAATACCTTCCATCCAAGGTACCTTATTTCCTTTTCTGTTCACCCGACATCGTGTATGCGAAATTTCATGATGATCGGTTAAGTTGTTAAGGCGTGAAACAAACTCACATTCGCATTTATAATATTAGTTAGGATATCATTACTTAGATTTCGTTTTTTTTCATTCGCACATATAGACACTTATATCTGTTTCCGAGCCTACGGAATGTCCACTTCCTACGATAACGCTTTCCAGTTTACTATACTCTTAATTTGGCCTTTCTACAAAATGTCTCCAACCTAAAAAAGTTCGACTTTGTTTTTTTGCTCCATGCTGTCTCCATGTTCACAAGGAAAGTTCACCAATATTTTAATAAAATCTTTCCTCAACACACTTCAGTATTATCAGAAACCACGAATGCCACTCCAGTTGAATTAAGAACAACCAAAGGCCGTTTTACTAAAGCCCGTTGTTTGAAAATGGGTCATACATTGCTCCTAGAAAACAGACACGAACACTTATCACAGCTTCTCCACAGTGCAACCCTTTTACTTATTTACATTCAACTCAAACAGTAACACCTCGTCTGTTTAGAACTGCTTTGTTTTCAAGAGTAACACACCTGAGAGTTGTTTGTCTTCAGTCAACGTTATTAACATGATGGAGATTAACATATACTTGTGTATACACGATATACTTTCTTGTACTATTACAGTAGCAAAGAACTTCGTGGTCCGTCTGATGGTAAGCGGCTGCCGTTTACTATGAGCGCTTGACATATTAGAGGTATCATTCGCATTTATATATTTATTTATTTGGACTTTATTTCTACATAACTAAATAAATTTGACAATTAAATTTTTTTAAATAATTTTATTTATTGTTGATAGTGATGTTGACGAATATTACGACGCCTAAACCAGGTTTGCAAAATATTTAATATTAAACATTACATTAATACAATACGTAACGTAGAAAGAGCGTTCTTATACCTATGCTAGGTGTCCATGAGACAGTGATACCCATACTAGTGCCATTTGGTGGCTTTTCAATGGTAAGCGCTTCTTATAGCCTCTGAATGGCTGTAACATTAGGGATGGTAAACATTCGTACGCGGCTAAATGATTAGCGCCAGTGACAAACATCACAATATTTCGGCTAAAAGCACTATAATGCTTGTCTACAGAATTATGAAGCAATATCAAAATCATCGCACGGCAAATGTATCTTCTTTAACTATAATTTCCATATACCTACATAGATTTATAGCGAAACAGAAAAATCGGACGTCTCAAAGAACTAGAGCAATAAAATCAAACCCATTTATTTGGTATATGGTCCGGGGGCGATCTTAAATTCTACGGAGCAACAACAAAGCCCTCGATCCGTTGAACACTGAAAGGTTCCCAAGTTAAATGGCGATATTTTGTTGAGGTTAAGATGGCGGCGTTTTTATTTTATACTACTAAGAAGGCAAGCAAGCAGACGCTTAGGAAACCAGATGTATCACTTAAGCATGTACAAACGAGTTATTAGGTTGTCAATGTTAGGAGGAAACTTCACACTATTGACAGAGAGGGTAATTAGGAACCCTGGATCTGGTAATTCGGCCCTTTTTTAACGTATAAGCAAACTCTCCGGGATCTTTGCTTACTGTGCGGGAAAAGGGGGGCAGAGAGGGTATGCCGGACTCACTCGTGGTAAGATGAATAGTTCCAGGTCCTACCGAAAAAAACCTACCAAGGTGTGCTTACTCGTTGCCTTTAATGAAAGATGTATCACTGAAACTAAAAGTACTTCAGGAACTAAGCATAGAACACGCAAAACGCTAAAATTTTGCACAAGTTTTTTTAGTTGCGGGATTCTATATGGCAAAGGAGCAGCCTGTACGCGTAGCTTGACTACTCTTACGCCGCTCTAAGTCAGCTCGTATCTTTCAAAAAGTTTAACTTATTTTAATCTTACACGAGATCAATGAGCAATGGACCAGTTAAATCACATAATACTTCTGCTAGGTGCAAACTCTTTGGTCGTTCCGGCTCAAACTTTTAAGGGGCGTATCCTTGACATACGCGAAGGAGTTAAGCAAAAAAAATTACCCTATTCAAACCTATTATTTTATGTATTGCTCTGCCGATTTACTGCCCCTTATATGTATATACATACATGTCGGAGAGTAGGACGGCAACTCACCTTTGACATGACGAAGCAACAAAATATAGGCGTGGTATTATACTTCGTACGTATACTAATGCTAGGCAAATACAAGAGAAATAAAACAATAAAGATTGACTGTGATTATCTCTGATTTGATCCGTAACGCGGCGAGTTCGTCACCCGAATGTGTCCGCGCACGAGTCTCCGGCGGTTATATAACACTATGACACTGACAGTTCTAACTGTCACTCTAACTGACACATTGGCTCTATGGCGACCTCACTCAAGTTTACGCTTGACGTTCCGAAACAAACCAATAGACGGCGCTTTATTCAACTCCAATTACAGAAATAAATTACATTCCAAAGATTATTTTCTTGACGCTCCGACATACATTTATGAAGTATTATATAATGGAAGGCTAGCCATTTGCAATTACTAGTGGCATAATTTCTATAAAATACTTACTTATTGATCCAGTGGTTAAATTTTACGCTTGTGTTTATAGAACTGCTCTTGAGGCCTCGATTTCAAAGATTACTAAAATTATTTTTGATCCTAAAGAAATATACTATCCTTAGGCAATATATGTTCATAATATACGTTTAGGTACTTCTGATACTATAAGAACTACTAGCAATATAGATCCGTCTATTCAGCAACAAAAACGAACGAAGATAGGCCAAAGTGCGACGTAAAGAATGTCTGGTGCTTTTGTATTGGAAAACTCGACCGGAATAATGATTAGGTACATTAAATAGAAATGTCTGCTACTACCAACGTTTCCAATTCTTTCGTATTAATTTTAACATTAAGAAAATTGGCTCTACTGTTGGAAAATCAATTTCTAAAGAAAAAACATGTCATTTATGTGTATCAACGAATTCAGATCTACTTTTTACTTTATATTTTTATTCTTTTGGTTAAATGTAAAGCGAGGAATATAAAGTAAATATTCGAATCAAGTATTTGTGGAAATTTCAGAATAAATTTGCAACATTTATTAAGAATCAAATATTCGTAAACGACCTTAGAAACCGTTTTATTTTTACCTAGTGAAAAAAGAGTAGGATTCGTAAGTCGATGCGTATATATATAAAATTATATATATTATTTTTAACCGACTACGGTGAAGCCAAAAGGAAGGGTAATGATTTTGGTAGTCTGGTTATGTATGTTTGTATGTTCCACTGTAGCGCCTAAACTACTGAACCGATTTCAATGAATGAGGTGTCAATAGATAGGTGACATAAGCTATATAAATTTTAAATTTGTCCTTTTTCGACCCCTCTGTACGTAGTCGGGTAAACTTTTTTCTTGTTCTTATATGCGACCGCGTATAACTTTCTGTAGTCAAGTTCGATTTTGATGACAATTTTTTATTAGTACTGCTATGTATACTTTTCATAAAATGGACAAATTGGCGTCTCAGATCATGAGGTTGTTTTTTATTTAATGGCATTTTCAGTACTCGATTTCTCAAACTGTGCCCAAAACAGAGTGATAAAATTTGTAATATGAGATATAGGACACATAGGAATCACCACTTAGAACCCGCAATTTTGCGCGATAGGTAAAATTTGGGCAAAACCTAATTTGCATCAGCATTTAAATTGCAATCGAATTCGAGAACACGTCACATTCATTACACTATAAGCATGAACACACTCTTAACACAAGTATTTTAGCTTAGCTGAAGCGGCTAAAAAGCATGCTAATAATTTGCAACCAATACTGCTAGCAATCTTTAAAAACCAATAAAATTTGCAAATATCACGATAGTATCCAAAACAATGCCAAGTGCAATTGCACATAAATAAAAGTGTGAGGTAATAAAACTGGATTCGAGCCCGCTTGCCTTAAGAAAAGGTCCTGTTAAGGTTGCATTATTTTACATAAATGACTTTGTCCAGATTCATCGATATTGATCGAGAGAAAGACAAATTGGTATGTACATGGTAATACGTTTTGGAGTTCTGTGCAAAACTGGTTATGCCACAGAACAAAGTCTGCTTGTGATTGGTTTGTCATCTATACTATAATATCATATGAAGAATTTGTTTGTCTTTTCGTTCGAACACGCTTTGAAACTAACCGTCCGATTTGAAAAACTTTTGCATTTGATAGCCCATTTTTTAAAGAAGGTTATCGGCTTTATAACTTAACGCTACAAAGACCGGAGCAGTAATCACAACCGCGGGTGAAACTATGCAGGCGGTACAATTATTACACTTATATTCTCAAACTGACGGTTCTGAATACTCGGCGCGAATATTATTATTACTTTCATCTCTGCTACAAACGTGGTGCACAGTATTTCGAGCTTTAGAAGTCAGACAATTAAGTACATTATGCAAAATCTATTTCGGGGTATGCAAGATAAAATAAAATACTAGGGATTTCACTGAAACTGCAGCAGCCTAACCGGGGACGTATTTACGTTATTTAAAAGATCGTAGATAAACAAACTTGTATCTTTTGTGTTTTTGCAGTTCACTGTAAGACCTTAAGGGTTTTAGGCTTAATGAGGCATTTCTACTTTTTATTGACCAGTATTCACAAGAAAGAGCTAGTATTATGTTTAGGTCTATTCAATAGCTGAATAGTGGCTTCTTTTGTGAAGGGTTGGCAACCCACGAGTGCGGTGTTGCAAGCGCCCAAAATCACTTACCATCTAGCGAGCCATACCGTGTAGTTAAAAACGTAACGCACATTTGTTATGCCCATGCTATATTAACTGCATCGATAGAAGTATTGCCGGATGTAGTCCGAAGTTAGTAAATTAAATAATAAATACATTACAAGTCTATGAAATTCACGTGTAAATACCCAATAAGGGTGTTATAATAAAGGGTTTATGTCAAATAAATATCGTCACACTCTTACGCAAAATATTATGCGCGGTCAGCTGCATACTATTAATATATTATATAACAGATTGTGTATAACAGAATTAACAAAATATGTAGCCAAGCCAATTTGTCCATGCACGAAGTTAAATGTACATAAACATTTACTTACCTGGACTTATGATGATACGAGAAAAGAGTTTAATTATATAATTATAACATTATTGATATTCAAATTAGTAAGTATAATACAATTTCTTGCTCTAAATATATAATTTAATTGTTGATTTTTCTTTATTTAATTTACTATAAATTTGAAATACGATCTTGTTAATTATTGTTAACATTTTATATGATATATTTATTTACGTCGAGTTTATTATTATTTATGGTAAATGTGAATATAAAGAGTACATACAGGATAGCCTACTGTAGAAAGTCTTTGACAAAACAATACAGTCTATACCTTAGTTATATTATTAATTAACATCTTAGAATGTGTATTTCTTTATTTGGTGAATATAATTTTTTTATATGGCAAGTATACTTTACCTTGGCCAGACATAATGACTGTCATGACAGATAAAGCATTAGTATTTTAATGTGTCGTTTAATCATCTTGGTACCCACCACTTGTATCATTTCTATTACCTACAGTAATGGGACACACCAATCTAAAGCATAATTATTTATATATAAATACAGTCATTTCTTTTTAATATAATCATTCAATCAATTTAGGATCCTTATTCTTGTTGGTGGAGCCTCTTCCATGTCTCTCTATTCTCCAACATTACTTTGAATTCTTGGTCCGACATAACTTTCACTTTTTCTTTCACCTGATTTATGTAACTTCTCCTCGGTTTACCCCTCCTATTCTTCCTTATATTAGCTCTTCTAAGATGGTATTTATAATGTTGTGATGTCGTATCAAAGTCCCAATATTTTTCCTCTTCTATTCTTGAACACCTTTTCTTTTATTTGTTTAAAAAATTCCTAATTTTGCGTGTACCACAGGTATAATTTTCATGATTGGTGGGTCTTCAAACCAAAATTGGTTTTTAACCTGATTCAGCTAAGTGGAACCAGCGATACAAAAATAAAAATGGCGGGTAAACTATACTCGCGAGCAAAATTGCGAGCAGTGTCTACTGTCTATACTAGTATTATAAAGAGGAAATATTTGATTATTTGTTTGTTCGTAAGGATTTAATTTAAAAAATTCTAAACCGGTTTTTAAAATTATTTCACTCTTTGGCTTCGGATATATTTTATTAATAAGTACTGTTGCATATCTAGCCTACCTTTACGCGTGCGAAGCCGCGAGCAAAAGCTAGTACTGTATATTCTCACAATATTTTTATTTGCATTCATACGACCGGTTTGTGCACATCAGCACTAATACGCAAATGAATTGAAGCTACACGACTATAGCGTCAATTCTACGAATTCGTATCGATGAATATAAAAATGAACTCGTGAAAGCGTTACACAAATTGCAAATACTAGTTACGCGATTTCCACTAACAAAAACGCATTGTAACCTTAACTTATGCATGAAAAACGTGGTGTGCGTGGACTAAAGCGTATGTATTTCGAATAATTTCGAACATATTTTCTTTATATCACTAGGTGCTACTCTATTTAGTAGACCGTTGAACTGCCACGAAGAGGTCTTGAGTTCGATCCCAAGGCAATCCTCTGACTTTTGGAAGTTATGTGCGTATAAATAGGTAGTTCATTATCTCTCGCATTAACGGCGAAAGAAACCTCCATGTCTGAGAATTCTCTATAATGTTCTCGAAGATGTTATAAGTCTGCAGTGGAACTGCACTGGGCTAGCGCGGTGAACTATGGCGGCACCCTTCTCGCCGAGAAGAGGCTCATATCCAAGACTGAGATTATTATTATATACTAAGTACTACTAAGGGATCAAATGTTACATAGTAAGTGATTACCGAAGTCTACGGATGCTAATTACACTAATATCAATCTCTAATGGTCAACCCTGCAAAAACAGCTTATAGTGCCAACTCAAAAAAAAACCACATATTCGGCTGTTGATCTACGGTGCTTTTCTAAGATATTTTGAAAACCCTGCGTATGCTGCTACGCGTGATTAAGTAACTGGCATCCAAATATCCAAACACCTTCACAAATTTTCACATCTATACATATAGTATAATTGTAAACGGCAGATACATAGAATATATTTAAGAATAAATATGTGACTGGTCTTCATAAGATCTATAAAAGACACGAAAGCAAGTTTTATTTAAAATTTCTTCGTTTTTCTGTAGGTTTGTATGCAATAAGAACTGCACGAAATTGAAATCTTTTTAACAATTGTATTGGTGAAGGTCTAACTTAAAATCTGGCTCATATTTAATTATGATAGCCTAGCCTAGCAGTCAAGAATTTTTTGACACGCCGACCTAGAAACCGTGACGACAAGAAATAGTTGGTGGGTCGAAAAAGGAGGCATTAGCTATTTTAACGTTATTTCTTCTTTCGATAAGTACCTATTTCTAAATATGCGCGTATGGAATCGCAGGAGCAAAATCTAGCCTATATAAAAGAGGAAAGTTTTGATTTTATGTTTGTTTGGTTGTTACAATTTAACTCAAAAACTACTCAACCGATTTAAACAATTCTTTCACCATTAAAAATCTACATATATTATCACAGGGCTTAGCTAACATAGGCCAAATCTTATTTTTTTAAATTACTGCTACTAACATAACCTAACCTTACCTACTTTTACGCGAGCGAAGCCGCGGGCAAAGGCTATTGCATAATATTAGTAGGATTAGTAGGATTAGTAGAATAGTCTGAACCGCGTAAATGTCGTTGCGTTATTGACACAATGGATGAACGTAATCCACGGAGAAAGCGTGGATATAATCTAGTTTATAACGTTATAACGGTTTATTATACATACTAGATTTTGGCCATGGCTTTGCTCGCGTAAATGTAGGTTAGGCTGCTTAGTAACAATACTTTTTTCTGGATGAATGGTACCGTATGTCCTATTCTGTTCCCCCGACAACGTGTATGCAAAATTTCGTGTTGAATTGATGTCGTTTGGACGCGATCTCAGCTGATATTAAGTGACGATGCAGTCGATGATGGAGCACGATACCTATTCACTCGCGATTTGAAGACACCCAGATTGCACTCATCGGGAAACACAGACTTAGGTAGTTCCTTAACTATTCTACCGATCAACACGAAATTATGGCGTGAAAGCATAACAAACAAACAAACACATTCGCGTTTCTAATATTAGTAAAGTGTGACTACGTAGTGTATCAGTTGTCTTTGACCTATGCCTAACAGGTTTTGTCCTGATTGTGGTTTTGCAATTAATACTAAACCTAACGACCTTTGTGTGGGTCACGCCCATTAAATACGAGTACACTAACATTTACCTTACACTATAAATTATCAGGTACTTTTACTCTGTAGATTTCCAGCTAGATTTAGTATATTGGTACAAAAATATCGGAAGCGAAAGGATGCAGACGGCCCAAGAACGGTCTCTGTGGAAAACCTTTATGCAGTCCTTTGTCGAGCAGTGAACGTCTTTCGCCTGAGAAGATAATGACCAAAATAAATAATACGAGCTTTTAACCGTGGCTTCGCTCGCTCAGCAATAGAAGTTTTTTTCTGAATGAAAGGTCCTACGTCTTTTTCTGTTCCCCTGATAACATATATTTGAAAATGTATGATGATCGGTCGAGTAGTTAAAGCGTGAAAGCGTAACAAACAAAGAAATTCACAATCGCATTTATAATATTATTTAGGATTTGAATTAGGCGATACTTCATTACAATTCACTGTGAATAATAATTATTGACAGCCAATTTCTTCAAATCGGAAACAGAAGGATTGCAATAGGAAATGGTTGACACTAAATAGTCACTAAATGTTTGAAATGGCTCACAAAAGGAAACACAAATCAATGCAACAACCAAGCATGCTCGTTGTCTAACATCAAAGCAAAAATTACATTAAACAAAAAAAATAATAATTCATTCTATCATTCATAGTCATCGAATTATTATTCGAATATTCGAACACATTATTCTAATAGTAATTATTTGCAAAACGAATAAATCGATCAAAAATCTCTTATAATAACCATTAGAAACATTTTTATACAAGCAGATACAATAATTATCAAATAATTTGATTTTATTCTAGACATAAGTCAAATTTTCTTGAATATAACCTGAACACTCGCAATATTCTCGTATGGTTGTTAAAAACCTGAGCTAAACGAACTGTCCTATTCGCACAATAAAAGTCTTCTTTTTTTATCCTGTTCTCCTATCATTGGTCGTACAGCTTGTTACCTGACATTTTCCATTTAGGTCTAGATTCGAGCGGATTAGTAACTCCATTCTATTTATTACTTTCGCTAAGTAAATTTGCGTTCCAACTAGAGGTAGAATAGTCGTTATTTTTCTGTCCCTTTACTTAAATAAATGTCTTTATAGTTATCTTGTCGACGATAATCTGCACCATCAGTTCTTTTCTACTGTTTCTGTCACTAAGAGCAATAGAAATGTAATAGAAATGATGACTACAAAAAGTATTTAGTATTTTAGATTAGCAAAAAATATTGTCCCACAAACGAATAACAACGAAGATAGAACGCGATTAAATTTTGTGTTGCGTCACTTGTCGATACAAATTTAATAACACAGTGACGTCACAAGCCCCCTTCTCCCGAACCTTTGCGTTATATCTTAGTATTTTTTTTTATTTTGTTTAAACAAATAATAAATTACTCCGTGATACAGGAGTTTTTTCTAGCACGGAAGTAGTCTTCTAATAAAATTAAAAAAAAAAAATCCTGTAGGCTTACCATGAAATGAAAATGCCCAAGTTTTCTATTAGTCATTTTATTCACACCAAGTGTAGGTCGAAATACATCCTAAATCACATAAGTATCGTCGTTATGATCATCTTTAGTTTCACCATGAGTTCAAGGTATTAGGTACACATATATGGACTTTACTCTGTTGTTCGGATCAACTGATCCGAACAACAGAATAATGTCACTTTAAAAGAAAAATCAAACAAATCTTTATGGTAGGTATATTATTAGTATTTCATTCAGTCCGGAGTTTCGAATAGACATTTTCATGACGACGACGTGTCGAAACCAAACTCATGTCAAGTGATTTGATTGACTGTTAACCAATTGTTGCTAGCCAATCACAGCAGTTGATATGCGTTTGACCGTCTGCTAAGAAACCAGGGAATACATCCTTTAAATTTTTCTCTTCCTGGTTTTAAGTATCGCACGTTGTGTATTTTTTTAAGGCAACTCCCGCACAAGTTTTATATCCTGTATCGCAAAGGATTTTAAAAACATTCAAATAACGGACACAAAGAATATCCATATTCGACATAATACTTCTCAATAATTTACACTCAAATAAACAGTGATTCCGCAACATAAACACACATTCAAGATACTTTATCTCAACAACTATGTAAGGACAACTGATAACAGATAACCATACGTCTATTACAGATATACTTACAGTATCTATTGATAACGAGATCTCATCTCGAGAGTATCGTGTGCCAAATACGTCAAACTCTAATAACCCTGCCTTTTTTTTTTAAAACGCGGCTATATTTTTTTTAAATAGCTCTTTAAAAATTCCGGCATACATATTTATAAGGAGTCTCTTCGTTACTATAGTTTGTAATAAGCAACTGAAATGTTAGGAAATGAGTTAATATCAGTACTGCAAATAAACAAACATAATAAATCGAGATAAAATCCAATTGCAGTAGTTTGATTTTAAAGTGTAGCCGAAACGTAAAACAATTAGTAATTGCATTAGGAATGATTACTGCATCACTAGAGAATTTACGAACATTCAAATAACGGGAACAAAGAATAACACAGAACAACATTTTTTTTGTCTCAGCGGAGCATAGTTCCATAGTTGTAGTTAATAATCAAGTTGCATAACTATAGGTCGAATTTGCCAAAAATACAAAATTCGTATAGAGGTAAACATTGGTACGAATATTCGGAACATCATTATAAAAGAAATGTGAAAAGTATTTATCGATCCTGCACCTGTAAAAAAATATGCAAGGTCAAATATCAGTTATTCATCAAATATAGGTACTTTGCGTTTTCCAGCTCAAAATGAGTTATCCTTAACTCATTTTGAGTTGTCAAAACAAATAATCAACCAAGATAATGACTCTAGTTTTATATGAAAATAAGCTAAACCGAAAAATATAAACGTGCCAAGTGTCATCTTCAGCGATAAACAATAACATTCTAAAAATACACTACGGTTTAAAGCATATCGATACTGCTAAGACGATAAATAAACATACGCACTGTATTGATAAAATATTTCTACAATATAATAAAACAGACCTATTTTAATCTATACTAATATTATAAAGCTGAAGAGTTTGTTTGTTTGTTTGAACGCGCTAATCTCAGGAACTACTGGTCCGAATTGCAAAATTCTTTTAGTGTTGGCTAGCCTATTTATCGAGGAAGGTTATAGGCTATATAACATCACGCTATAACCCATGGGAGCGGCGCAGTAATCATAAACATAAAGAAAACTGTTGGACCTAGATCGTAAACGGCATGTATGCAAATCAGGAAGGTGTCGGGTTCTTAATAGGAGAACATAAGGATTTACATACAAGGAGCCACTGAGCACATATGGTTGCAACCTTGATTAGTGCGACCACCTTAACGACATGTATCATACTATAAACTATTATTGACTGTAGGTACAGATGGTTCAATGCTTTAAATTGGTTTTAAAATTAAGTGGCTTTATTAAATTAATTAAGTGGCTCCGCCTAGCCACTGCCATCGCGGAGTGTTGTGGGTTTGATCCCCGTACGGGACAAAAATTTGTGTGATCCATAAATTGTTGTTCCGAGTCTGGGTGTTCTTTGTGTTCGTTGTTTGAATGTTTGTAGATTTGCCCGTGATACAGGCACTATTCCTAGTGCGGGAGATGTATTTTTTTTTACTGGAATTATCACTAGTAATCCACAGATAGTTGCTACGAGACTCGGTGTTTTTGTGTCTAAAATAATAATAATAATATAATATGTTAGACAATACCTGTGATAAAAGAAACATAATAATAATAGATTTATTAGGCACCAAATAAATCACAAATTAAAGTGAGCTCTGCCTCCTGGACTAGGTTGTAGCCTGTGTCCCAGGAAACAGTGCCTTCCCTACTACTTAAGTGTAATACATATATATGGTCATTACATAAAGCAAGTTGTGATACAAAATTAATAAAAAGTGCATTATTAAAAGCCGGGTCGTAATCGGACTAGTATTAAAATAGATAAGATATTATATCCAAAGTCGGATATGAACCGCGAATTTTGAAAAATGACACTTTTATTTGTCTCTTGATTCAATATTTGCAAAGTCGTTTGAGGATTATCCCGAATACGATGGACTTTACAAACATTTAAAGTGAATTCTCAATAACATTATTATTGTGAATATGAGTTTGTTTGTTACGCTTTCGCACCGTAACTACTCAATCGATCATCATTAAATTACATACACGTTATCAAAGGTACCGAAAAGGATACATAGTACTTTTTATTACCAGAAACGCACACCCGATGGTTTTGTACGAAATATAGCAAAAAGCCAAAGAAGAATATAAAAATGATTTTATTTACCGACGTTCATTATAATAAAGATTGTGTTCATTAAACAAGATAACTTTATCCATGAGTGCAGAGCTAAAATAAAAAGAATTTTCAGAGCCCGAATGAACGGTGCATTTTATTGAACTATTTGTTTTTGTGCCTGATATTATATAACCGTTACTGCAATATTTTTTTATTGAGTTTTCTCTTTTATTTGTATATAAGTTAAGGATAGTTATAAATTTAATGAATAATGACTTGGTCAACCCATTTGACGACTTGATGGCGTAGTGGTTAGTGTAACCGACTGCCACGCCTGAGGTTGCGGTTTTGATTTCCGCACAAGTCATACATTTTGTGTGCACAAACATGGGTGTTTATCTTGGTCTGGGTATTTCTATGTATAATATGTAAGTATTTACAAAAAAAAGTATATATTATGTATGTTTATCCATTGTCTAGTGCCCATAGTACAAGCTCTGCTTAGTTTGGGCTAGATGGTGTTGTGTGTATATGATAGAATATTATTAATATAATTATTGACATATTGAGGAAACAGTATATTACGTTTTTTATTGTGTGAAATATAAAGGAATATTTATTATATTAAATATAATATAAATATGAATTAAAGAATTTGATTGAAAGTGACTGAATGCAATGCAATGCAGTGCATTGGTCACTGGTTTGATGCTTGGGAATCGAACCGTGAACTTATGTTAACGGTTTTGTCAGGAAATTCTGAGTAGCAGTATAGAAAACTGGAACTGAAAAATGGGTGTGTAGTGTGAATATCTCGCTACCTCCCTCGGACAGCTGTATTTAAATAGCAGCTACGTCATAGTTAGTATCGTGCATTCTCTTTCTGTCGTTTGACAATTAATAACTATATTTTTTTAGCAGAATAATAAATTCTTTGTATTTTGGAATTTGGGTAATGTAACTGGATGACCTAAATACAGTTGCATGTGGTAATCCCACATGCCTATCACTGTAGATACAATTTATTTTAGCAAATTTTGTAGCTTGGCCTAAGGTTATAACGTGTACGTGTCACCACTATTGTGCTCGACATGTTATAGTTCAAATATGATTTTATCACTTTGATTTGTAATTTGTAAAAAAGAATGAACTGTATTCAACAGGTCATCCTTTAAAAAAATTCTGGCTTATAGGGTGTCTGTGTGCATTACTCTGTAATACGACAAATTCGATAACCCGACACCGCCATGCAAAACGTTTGTCGGATTACCGTGAATCCACTGTAATAAAAAAAATGTGTGTCTACTACCTACCCTATTATAAAAGAACAAATAGAAGTCACATCACAATAAACGTTTCGTGTTACGCGTCCAGGAGCAGCCTACAATACCACAGAAGCCAGCTAAATGGCGTTCGATACAGACTTTAATGAGATTTTACACTGATTAAACAAGCCTACCCCAGCTCTATAGTACTATTGGATAAAATGACGTCAAATTTCATGTTCTTTTATACTTAAAATTAAACTAATTTATATAGATTTTAACACAGTTTATTATTCAAAAAAGCACTACATTGAAGTATTATTTTAATTATTGTATACTATCAAGTATTCTTAATTATTTTAGATTAAGATACCTATATATGTCCTTTTCTGTTCCTCTGACAACGAGTATGCGAAGTTTCATGACGATCGATCGAGTAGTTAAGGCGTGAAAGTGTTACAAACAAAGAAACAAACTCACATTCGCATTTAAAATATTATAGGAAGGATTATAAATTCTACGAAAATTTGGTTGCTTATTATCATCGATGATAACGAGGAGATTAAGCTGTTGGTCGTTCCAAAAACATATTTTTATAATTTATTGAGTTTCTCGCTTTTACCTCTTCGCTACCGTGGCTTGTAGCGTAATGTTATATATATTATAACCTTTCTAAAAAATTGAGCTATCAAACGCAAAAATATTATTCAAATCAGACTCCGAATAGTTGCAGATACTACCATATACAACAAACTATTCAGCTTTATTAAATTGTTTGCTAAATTGTGTTACGGAGACTTTAACGAACACAAGAAACACCCATGTTTGGAACAACTATTTGTGGATAACACAATTTTTTATCCTGTGTGAGAATTAAATACTTGCTTAAGCAATGGCAAGGCGACTACTATTGTGTGACAATGTGGTTTACAATACTTCTGAGAATTCAATTCAAATCAAATAAATGTAGTTATCTTATTAAAATAAATAGCTACGCAGTGCTGTTTAGAACAAAGAAGATAAAACATCACAACACCTTTAAAGTCTTAAGTGATCTGTTATTCAGTCATTTATTTTTATTTTCATACTCGGTTTAAATTAATATATTTTAAATTATACGAATACTCTAGATCCTTAGTTCCCAAAGTGGTCAAGGTGGACCCCCAGGGGTCAATCAAACTCAATGGGCGGCTACGTAGGCGTGACAAAAATAATTCGTAAGCAGGGTCCACGAAAATTTATTTGCTTTCGATAGTGAAGAATAATATCTGAGGAAAAACACTCGCTGAAAAAAAAAGTCAGCCCGTAGATTTGATTAAAACTTTTTGGTACGAATATACCGATTTTACTTGGTGGATTAAATTTCTAGCTGCAGGGGGTCCACCGAAACCAGCTAAATTTTGAAAGTTGTCTATAAGAAAAAAGTCTGGGAACCTCTGGTCTAGACATATTTTGTTTTAATTTTATTGAGCCGATGGTCATTTCGGTTGTCATTTCACCCTGCAAGTCTGTATTTACGTGTCAGATACACTCCTAGATATAGTCACTTTTAACTATAAGTAGGTACCCAAATAGCATCAACGGTCTATCATCTATAATAAAACTAGCTTTTGCCCGCGTCTTCCCTCAAGAACAGTACTTTTTTTAAAGAAATAATGAGAATAATTTATTTTCCATAATCAATAGTTACAAATATTATGTAAAGGTAAACATATTAAAATTATAAGTACAAAATGATTAAACTAGTAGTTATATAAATAATGTCGGGCACGCCACGATCGTGGCGGTAAGTCCCGTGTTTGAGGAGTGGCTGGAGAGGCGGCATGGCGCCCTCACCTTCCGGCTGACACAGGTTCTGACTGGCCACGGTTGTTTTGGCCAGTTCCTGTGTCATATACGCCGGCAAGAGACGCCCGGTTGTCACCACTGCGGCGACTGCCGCGACGTTGTTGAGGACACGGCGCTGCACACTTTGGCGGTTTGCCCCGCCTGGGCATCGCAGCGCCGTGAGTTGATCGCGGCAGTCGGATCGGTTACCCTCTCGCTCCCGGCCGTAGTTCAGTCTATGATCCGGAGTGAGAGGTCGTGGAACGCCGTCGCCTCCTTCTGCAAGGAAGTGATTTCCATCAAGGAGGTGGCGGAGCGGGAGAGGGAACGTTTAAACCCTCTCCCCAACCGCAGAGCCGGGCGCCGGAGGGCGCGCGATGACTTCCAGCCACCCTGAGGGTTGACCTGGGGGTGGCGGGCTTTGTGGGCCTGCCCACCATCCGTTCAGCACCAGGTCCGAGAGGCGGCGTGCGTGTTCCCACGCGCGCCTCTGTGTCGAGTCCGTCTCCTCTCTAGGGGGGAAACAGTAGGATTTACTAGTGGCGTAAAGAAGTGGGTAGGTCTTGTTGTGTAGTGGCCTGCCGTTTCGTATGGCGGGCCCAAACCTCAGTGGGGTTGCGACCGCATGCGAAAGCGATTCGCGCGGCCCCGCCGATAGTGGTTTTGTCGAGGAACACCGTGGTAGGTTTAGTCGGTATTCCGGGAGGTACTTTACTATTATTCCATCTTTCTTTTACCCCGGCGAGTCCGACATAATCCCTCCGCCCGCCCCCGCGGAGGGATATGCGTCATTGCATTCCCCCACGTAAAAAATTAAAAAATAATGTACCCTATGTCGTCTTCTAAACCCCTGACAACGGGTATTCGAAATTTTATGATGATCGGGTAAGGTTAAATACTTTTGTTTGTGCCTGTGCTGACAAGTAAGAACATAATTAATGGATTAACTTTGTGTTTTTGTTTCAGGTAAGTGTGCAACTTCTGTATAAATTGGAGTCCGTAAAATGGTGACGTATTATTTTAAATATTTGTTATGATGGCAAATTACACATAAATATAGGTAAAAATATCTTGTACAGCAAAAAAGTCTTAAGTATATGTTTTAAGATACATTCATGAACATTTAATAGGTAAATGTTCAAAAGGCCTGCCATGGTATGCAGCAGTCAAGAACAAACCTCCATGTAATAAAGAAACAAACGAACCGTGTGAAAAGTATTGCATAGAATATAAGGAGTGTTTAGAAAACAACTACATGATAAGATATATTGACTAAAAATTTAATATAACTTCAATTAACTTAAGAAAACACATGGTACGTGATATCAGTTTACACAATAACGCGAGTTTTTAAGTAATAAAATAAGTAAAACTCAAAAAAGCACGCCAATGCTTTACGTTTAATAACAAACAATCATAATTTCACTTTCATACTTTACTGTGATCGTATTGAAGAACACCATAAACAAATAAGGTTCTAATTAATTTTTCCAGAGTGTAATTATACGCGTGTGCCTGGAAGCCACCTTGAAACTCGTGTTTGTAAAACTCTAATGAAGTTTCAATTATTAAACATTTATTTAGACGAGATAAGTGTAACATAATATTAAACCTATACATCTTTGGGGCTTAAGTATAGTTGTTGGCTATTATATAGAAATCGGTCGGATTGGTTGCTCTCTCGCTCCTGGCAGTGGTTCAGTTCATAGTCCGAAGCGAGAGATCGTGGAACTCCGTCGCCTCCTTCTGTGAGGAAGTAATTTACATCAAGGAGGCGGCAGAGCGGGAAAGGGAACGCTTAAACACTCTCCTCAACCGCAGAACCGGGCGCTGGAGGGTGCAAGATGACCTCCAGCTACCCTGAGGTTTGACCTGGGGGTGGTGAGCTTTGTGGGCCTGCTCACTATCCGATCAGCACCAGGTCCAGAGGCGGCGTGCGTGTTCCCACGCGCGCCTCTGTGTTGGGTCCGTCTCCCTCCAGGGGGAGGACAGTAGAGTTTAAAGTGAGAAGTGACCACAGGATAGGTCTCTTCTTATAGTGGCCTGCCGTTTTATACGGCGGGCCGAAACCTCAGCGGGGTCGCCCGCATGTTCAAGTGATTTGCGCGGCACCACCGATTGCGGTTATGTCGAGGAAGATCGTGATAGCTTTAGTCGGTATTACCGGGATGTGGCTAGTCACCTGATGTGTCTGGCAGATGATGCATACGCTCGAATTTTACAATTAGTGGCCTAAAATATAGTTAGATATATGGGATGTTATGGTTCTCTGCCTACACCCAAAACGTTATTAAGAATACATATTCTTAAAACCTTTTCGGTGTAGGCAGAGATTTTGTATAGATAGTCCATTTATGAAGAAGTATTGTTTAGATTTCAAAATACCGTTATACAAATGGTAGAAAGCATTGATTGTGAAACAATGATAGTTTTGAAAACTAAATTTTATTTATCCAAAAGAACAACAAACAAAACGTTTCAGTAGTTAAATTATACTTGCATTTGACAAATCTGGTTCAACCGTTCTGGATTACACCCAAGATTTGCTGGCAAGGGAACCAAGAAAGTGCCTATTCAAGCGATTTACTATCGTAACTTTTTCTTGTGGTACTGATTGGCTAATGGGTAGCTAGACTTCTAATTAAGTAATCTTGATTTTACCCTACGGCACAGTCCTTTTATAAGCTAATTTTGTTCATTAGTAAATAATTATTAAAGTAATTTTTAATTAAATTTTAAGGATTTTTTTTATGGAATGGAGGGTCCCGCCACGCACTCTTGGAATGCCCACCCCAACTATTGCAAAAGTTTGACAATACGGAGCTCCTCGGGAGGGGGGCAGCTAAGTCATGGTACCCGGGCGTACTCGAACTTGCAGTATTCCGCTTCGAACACAAAATATGCGTCGCTACGTATATTGCCTCAGCGCGGCATCTTCCAAACCATTTGGCAAAAAGCAAATCTTTTAAAAAAAGTTTATTTTTGTTTTACCTTATCGAACTTGATAGTTTGTAACCCAAGAGTGACGAAGTATTGACAATTTTTCTACCTAGCTTCTGCAGTAAAAGTTTTTAGACTATCGCGATTTGTACACATACTTAATATAATGTTAGACAACGGGTCTTACTGGCGATAAAGTATTTAAAAGGTAATAAATACCTATTAATTGCCCGACGTTTCGACCAACTTGCATCGATCGTGGTCACGGGTTGACTAATGTGAGCTCAGCGGCGCCTTCGTGAAGTGTGGGTTTCGGCAACTACCCTCACTTGGTCACTATTATTTATATTCACACTGTCGGTATTTCTACACACAACACTAACAAGGAAAATTTAATCCAAAAAAGGACTATTAGTAACTAAGGTACCCCTTTAATCCAAAAAAGGACTGTTAGTAACCTAACATTTACGCGAGCGAAGCCGCAGGCAAAATTTTGTATACAAAATTTGTGAAACAAAATAATAATAACACATACAGCGTACCATATCTGTCGCAATAAATTATATAATTATTATTATAAAACAATTTAGAAAATAAAGTATAATCGGTTTATTCATTTCAATTGAAAACATATTTACTGCACACAAGTTCTATTCAAACATTTCAATTTTCAATAAATTACATAATTATTATTGGAAAACATTCATAGCATAACGTATACTTCGACTACCTGAGTCAGGCGGTTTCCAAACGCTGAATTGGTGTTTCTTGGAAGATTTAAACGCCCATCGTGAGACCTGGTTGGGTTCTCTTAAAAAAGGACACGCGGGATATACTGCCCATGCGTTCGCTCTCATGCATGACCTATCTCAACTGGTACTCCAGCCCACCCGGATAGTGGATATTGTAAGTCAGGCTCTCTGCTCGATCTGCTGCTGACGAGTATCCCGAACCGGTACAGTGTGGCGATTCTTGCTCTTCTGAGCACCTCGGACCATTGTCTGATTTGTGCCACAGCTGATGTTGTTACGCCCCTACGACCGGAGGAGATAAGACGATGACTGTAGCACTACTTGTCGGCAGACTGGGATGGAATGAGGGAGTACTTCGCATCCATCCCTTGGGCTTAACCCTGCTTTGATAACAGGGATCCATTAGAGAGCGCTACTCCTGTCGCTGGTGAAATCATCCATAGTCATGGTATAGAATATTATATTCCATACAGTGATGTCAGTGGCGCCTGGCAAAAACCTAGCAATCCAGCTTCTGCCAGACCTCGCTGCCCTCTCTGAGATATCCGAATGGATCACTGGCTCATCGGGCGCAAATTAAAGTACTTCAATGATCGCCAATACGGCTTTCAGGCAACAGGTGATCTTCTAGCGATCGTCATGCACCTCTGGGGTGAAGCTATGAACAAGCACGGCGAGTCTTTGGCTATCAGCTTTGACATAGCCAAATCTTTCGATAGAGTCTAGCACAGATCTCTTCTTTCCAAGCTTCCGGCCTATGACTTGCCCCCGCAACTATGCATGTGGGTTGCAAGTTTTCTGCAGAAGCGTTATATTTGAATGCTTTGTGACGGTCGCGCTTCCAAATGTATGCAGGTCAATGCAGGAGTGCCTCAGGGGTCCGTATTATCCTCTACGCTCTTACTTCTGCATATCAATGATTTGTTGAATCTCGGCAACATACATTGTTATGCGGACGACCATGCTTGGGCGATATCTCGGACATGCTTCGGCCGAACGGGCTGAGGTTGAGGGAAAAAGGCAAGATCTTGTCGTTGAACTTGACCAGACCTTGGACCGCATCTCTGAATGGGGTGCCAATGAACTTGGTCTAGTTCAACGCCAAGACGACCCAGACATGCCCATTTTCAACAAAAAGGTCTCCTTTCCTTTGCCTCCCTTCTCTAAAGAACACTCCACTGGTGATACGTTATAGCCTCTTTATCTTAGGGATGGATCTTTGCTGCACCCGTAATCCCAAAATCTACACCGAGAGCGTCATTAAGCAAACTTCGCGAAAACTCGGAGTTCTGAACAGGGTGAGGCGGTTCTTCGCGCCTAGGCAGCTGTTGTGCCTATTGTATAAGGCGCAAGTGCGCCCTTGCGTGGAGTACTGTTCTCATCTTTGGGATGGCTTTGCGCAGTACTTGCTGGACGCTTTCGACAGGATACAGAGGCGGGCTGTCTGTATCATCGGAGATTCAGAGGTCACGAGTTCACTGGAACCTCTGCAACTTCGTAGGGACATTGCTTCATTGGCATGTTTCTACAGAATATACCATGGAGAGTGCTCTGAAGGTTTATTTCAGTTTATCCCACCACCCTTTCCTATCCAGAACAACGCATGCTGGGCTCAGATTGGCATCTGAGTCGTGAGCACTTTACTGTGTAAGAATGGCACGGTAGAGTCGATTAGAGCGCGCACCAACAAGTTTGGGTCCTCATACCTCTACTGAACAATCAAGGCATGGAATTCTATGCCAAGGCACGTGTTTCCTTCTTCCTTCAATCCTGGATTCTTTAAGCGGGGCGTGAAAAGCAACTTCTCAGGCCGTCAAAATAAGGACCTCAACATCGCCTCAGCTGCTATAGGGACGGTGTGGAGGCTACTGCTCTTAGACCACATGGCTTACTTTCAGGCGGCAGCAACATAAAAAAGAGGGTGTTGGATCCAGATTTCGCCAGTTATTAAAGAATCGTAACGTGTAAATAATTATCAGACGCAGCAATAGCCTAGGGGACGGAGCGTTGGACTGCCACGCAAAGATCTTGAATACGACCTCACTTTGCGCTGTTTCAATGATTATTCACCGATTGTATTGGCGATGAAGAAAACCATTGCATTTCTGAGAGTTATTGAAAGGCCGTGTAATTTGCCCACAAAAAGGTAGTCTATTTAACCCTTCTTATACTAAAGGGCAAATTTCCGAACAGGAGTGATATTATATTATAATGGGCAGGTGATAAATAGTTACGACTTTATAAAAAGATTTAAAATTTTGAATATATTTGAGTATATGTTATGTTTATAGTAAGATACATCATAATAACAATTATGTATATTTAGACATATATATACAGTATCAACAAAGAGAAAGTCCATATTAAAATAAATATTTTTTTCCTGGGCAAAATCTCTAAATTTGCATTTGATTTACACAATATATCTCATGCATAAATTTTATTATACCTCAAAATATAATCAGAACTTAATATATCATGTTGTATATATTTATGTAACATGATTTCTATATAAGCATCTAAAATATGCTTCTATAACTACCTATCATGAATACTAACAAACTTATAATTATAGAAATAAAATTTGTGCCTGAAAATAAAAAGGCGTTCTTGACCTTTAACGTTCAGAAAACTACATTAATTGGATCTTGTTAACATGGATGTTAGGTTGCTGCTCGTTTGCTTTGCTTACGTAATGATGCGTGGGCTTCTGTGTAGGGTCAACGATTCAAATAGCTAATTATATTAGGCGAGGGTTAACATTGGCGATCCACAGATTGCAGTTTTAAGAATGGGTGTCTTTTAGTTTTCAAAGTTTGAATGCTTATAAAGCTTGTCGTGATACTGACAATTTTAAACTGCGCCTTGCGTAAGACTAGAAAATTTACGTAATTTTGTAGGCGAAAATATTAATTGTTTTAAGTTTTTTACACGGAGTAATTGTAAACAACAAATTGTAAGTAATTGTAATCAATTGTAAACACATTCACAAAAAGTGTTGATTTTATCAACTTAACTGCCTGTTTTGGCACATTTCGTTCGGCGTAGTCTTACCGACGGTTCTCTTTTTGAACATAACGTTATTTTCAACATTTTTAAGTCGCGTTAAGCATTGTCTGCTCGGAATACACATCTAGTTGTCACGAGTTTGGGTATTCTTTGTGTCCGTTGTTTGTAAAGCCTTCCGCGACACAGAATTTAAAGCTTCTGCGGCAGATGTCTTTAAATAAAAATGTGCACTTCTGCATCGTTCGAATTAAATTCGAATGCACTGCATAATTTTTATTTATGAATATGTTTTATTCAGACCCTTAGTTTCTTAACAGTAGAATAAAGATGTAATATTAGAAACAGCCTGAAGCACAGGTCTCTGACCTAGTCCAGGTAATACAATGTAAAAACAGACTTCATAAACAAGTCGCTTGTGTCCAATATTTAAATTGTAAATGTTTTCCTTTAGATTAAATATAGTTTTAATGTGAATTCAATACAATAAGTAGCCTTTAATATGTATATAATTTTGTAAAGACTTTTATTTATTGAATAAAATTTATTTTTCACCTAATATTGCCTTCTGTTTACGCGAATGTTATTCATTGAAATTAAACTACTATATACGGATTTTATCGCGTTGTTACAACAACTTTAAGACTTTATTTGTTCTCAACAAATAAAACATATAACATACAGATAGGGCCCTATGTATTGTCTTTAGCAACCATATCATATTTTATTACTAAATAAGACAAGTATGAAACATTTATTTTGCATGCACATTGTCAGGGGAATAGAAAAAGACATAGAGTATCTTTCATCTAGCAAAAAGTACTATTACTAATCTAACCTGACCTACATATACGCGAGCGAAGCCGCGGGAAAATCTATTAGACTATAAGCACTGCGTGTATTATGTAAAAGTAAATATAGCATTGTAGTGGACAATAGTATTTGAACATCATCATTTAGTACAGAACAGTACCGTTACGTGGATCGTAAGGTTCGTAGACTGTAACCCACCACCTATTACGTGAGCCATAAAATATATCTTATAATATATTATAAATATATAATCAGGTTATATAAAGGCGTTGGTAGGCGCCTGAATTCAATGTGAAATACACGGAAAATACTTTATTATTTATTTCTATTTCCTAATATTACGTAATAATAGAACATTATATGTATAAGCTTTTATTGATCAATTAGGAAAAATATGAAACCGCTAGCTTCTGCCCGTGGCTTCGGTCGATCGCGAATAGTACTTTTTGCCGGATGAAAGCTACCTTATATACTTATCTGCACCAGTGATCGATCGAGAAGCTAAGGAGTGAAAGCGTAACAAACAAACTCACATTTGCTTTTATAATATTAATAAGGATAAAGAGCGTATCTAAATATACATGTGTCGGAAAGTAGGACGGCAACTTTGCCATGATGAAGCAACAAAATATAGGCATGGTATTATACTTCGTACGTATACTAATGATAGGCAAATACAAGAGAAATAAAACAATAAAGGTTGATTGTGATTATCTCTGATTTGATCCGTAACGCAGCGAGATCGTCAACCAAATGTGTCCGCGCATGAGTCTCCGGCGCTTATATAACGTCAATATGTCACTGACAGTTATAACTGTCATTCCAACTGACACATTGGTTCTGTGGCGACCGCACTCAAGCTTACGCTTGACGTTCCCAAACGAACCAATATATGGCCTTTATTTAACTCTAATTACAGAAATAAATTACATTTCTATGATCATTTTCTTCACGCTCCGACATAAATATACCTGTTGGCTAAAAACGAAGCCTGAAGACTAGCAATTTTTAATAATTGCTAAGTTATATTACAATAAAATCTAATATATTTTTAATTCATGCGTCACAAATTTTTGTTTCCATTGTAAATAATTAAATAAACATAATTAAAACCAGACATTTTGTAAGTGGCATCATATTATTTGTGTAATATAATTTAAACATGGTTTTTGTAATTTATTGCAGGTAATTAAAGCCACAATTCAATTATAACAGTAGTATCGACAACCGAAATACTTAATTAACCACACGGCCATTACTCAGCTTCATTAACAATACCAATTATAAATATCAATATCTATGTATAATATGTAAGTATTTACAAAAAAAAGTATATATGTATGTTTATCCATTGTCTAGTACCCATAGTACAAGCTCTGATAAGTTTGGGCTAGATAGTGTTGTGTGTATGTGGTAGAATATTATTATTATTATTAATTATAAAATACGAACTCGATTCATCCCAATATCACTATTGCTACATCACTATCACTATCGCTAAATATTATAATACAAAGTCTCCCGCCGCGTCTGTCTGTTCGCAATAAACTTAAAAACTACTAAACAGATTTTTATGCGGTTTTCATCAATAGACAGAGTGATTCATGGAAGATTGTTTGATTTGTACTTCCTGTGCAAAGTCGAAGCTGGTCGCTTATTATAAATACGAATGTGAGTTTATTTTTATTAAATTTTTATTTGAAATGACAACTCCCTCTCTATAAATAAATCCTGTGTTGCGGGGGACTTTACAAACATTCAAACAACGGATACAAAGAACACAGAAACTCAGAACAAACATTAGTGGATCACATCACATGATTTTGTCCCGTGTGGGATTCGAACTCACAACACTCGGCACAGTGGCAGTGGCCAGGCGACCACTTAAACCTCTACGTCATCCGTGCAGTCATTTGTTTGAGTCATGAGTTTGTTTGTTTCTTACGCTTACACGCCTTAACTACTCGACCGAGCATCATAAAATTTTGCATACATGTTGTCAGGGGTATGAAAAAAACATACGATATATGTATATCTCGTCCAGAAAAAAAGTACTGTTCCAAAGCGAAGCCGCGAGCAAAAGCTAGTGATTTTATATATTCACTAGCTTATACTTGTCTGCCTGGCTTCGATTCACAGGTCCTGCAATGTATCTTTGTGTTATATGATGAACTTGTGATCGTCCATTAGTCTAAAGTCAACCGTAAAACATTAGGTTTAAGCTTTCTCCTCCTTATTCGTTCAATCTTGACACTTGACAGAGTGGCTGTGGTTGATGACGCTAAAACAGCCCCTGCGATGTGCTTCCACTTGTTGCGGTCTTCAGCGTCTCTGGAAATTTTTAAGCTTTCTGCACTCCTCCATATATAACTTTAAGGTTCCCTACTCATTTTCATACAATTTTAACATATGGATAATATAACATGGCATACTTTTGTTTGCATACTTTAAGCACAGTCATAAAGTTGAATTGTATATTATCACAACTGGCCATTAGGTGAGGCGATAGGGGTATGTCGTGCTCTCCCGAGACTTCGGGCCTACCGACTAAAACCACCACGGTTTGCCACCTCACTGCTTTGTAAGGTGGGTGGATCGCTGGAACCAGAACTACATTAGCAGACCACTCAACAGGGCCCAATACAGAAAAGGTCTGCGGGCGACGACTCCTGGGCGAAGCCCTGGCACAACAGAGAGCGTCGTTCGACTCAATGGCTGCTGGACAAGAGATCCCTGTTCCTCCACCCACGGCCCTCAATACGGCGGCATAAAGCGCACATACGCGCGTCTGCGCCGCCCGGTACGCAGGCGACGGCACGGACCCGCCAAGATACTTTCCTCACGAATCCGCTCCACCTCTTTCTGCGAGGACATCATCTCGCAGAAAGAGGCGACCGCTACCCACTTCTCGCTGTCGACCATGCCTTTGATCACGGCCGGCAGCGAGAGATTTCACCCACAACGTCCTGGAAATCACGGCGCTGCAGCGCCCAAGCAGGACATTACTCGAGCGTGTGCTGTGCCGTGTCCTCCTCACACGCACAGTGGTGGCAGATAGAACTAGGGTCCCTTCTAGCGACCTTATGCAGGTATTTGCCAAAGCAGCCATGCCCTGACAACACCTGCACCAGCCGGATGGAAAGGATGCCATGCTGTCGCCCTGGGGCAACCTGAACCTATTTTTCAGGTTGTCACTATGATAATTATGTCAACATAATCCAAAGTATGGAAAAGACAATAATGGCAAAGTATTATTATGCCAAAAAATATGCCAAAGTAAATTAGGGAAAACATTATGCGAAAAGAAGGGATCTCAAACTTTAACTATGCTTATAAAGGAGTACAAAGCACTTTACGTATTCATGTATACATTAATTTCACAGTTAACTTAAATATGATTAAAATCACAGCATACTTTGGTTTACGTTGACATAAGTCGACGTAAACCAAAGTATGCCAAAGACAATAATGGCAAAGTATTATTATGCCAAAAAATATACCAAAGTATATTAGGAAAAAACATTATGCGAAAAGAAGGGATCTTAAACTTTAACTATGCTTATAAAGGAGTACGTATTCATGTATACATATATTTCACAATTAACTTAAATCTGGTTAAAATCACACACCGTACAATCAGCTATCAAGGAAAATAAATTATTTATTATTCACGCGACTGTGTACAAACGTAAGTCCACCAATTAAGCAGGAGTGTTTCCCTTTATATGTAGATTCAATTTTAATTAATATATACTAATTAATATAACATATTATATGATTCGTTTACTTATTTTTGGACAACCAAATCTTTTCGTTTATAATTTATCTATCTTATCTTATCTTGTGTGAGGGGCCAGTCAGTACAGACCGGCGACACTTCGACCTAGTGGGAGCTTTTGATCTTTTAATTTATCTATACTATAATATTATAAAGAAGAAATCAATGATATTTTGTTTGTTTGTAACGATTTAACTGCAAAACTACACAAACGATTTAAAAAATATTTCACCATTAGAAAGCTATATTATCACCGAGTGGCATAGGCTATATTTTATTTTAAAAGGTACTGTTACTAACATAACCTTACCTAAACCTACTTTTATGGAAGCAAAACCTTTTTATTATCGCTAAATAATAAAGAATTCGAAAATTATTATTGACAATATCGAAATCATAGATGCCACTTTTTCATTATATACAAGCACTTTTACAAGCGCTTTTCTACGCGAAATCAATACAAACTTAACTTGTAAACAAGGGACGTCTGGCAAAGAAAGATTGATAGCAACTAACTATGTAGGTATGGCTGATATCTTTATAAGGGTGTGTCCAGATTTGGCGAAATCGCCACGAATGCGCCGCTCGCGACTCGCTCGCGACCTGCTTGCGTGCGGCATGCGTGCAGTTACTACAACTGTGCCTCTTTGGCGCAACTGACGCAAGGCTTGCACAGAAGGCGGTACATGCAGTTCCGTTCGCTTTCATACTGTATATATCAGTTGTAGCGTGAAGGGCGCACGCACGCGGCTCTTGCGCCATTCTCGCACGGTGCGTAGCTGGCGCGCGCTCGATCTGGACACGCCCTAAGAAATATCTGGGTATATTAATTAAAGGCTACTGTTGGGAATTAAGATGAAGGGGATTATTTCAGAGAATTTGCAATTAATATTTCGCTATAAATGAAATAAGGGTCGGAATAAATAATAACCAGTAGGTCTACCAAGAGAATGTATATCCGAAAATTCGGTACGGTCTGAACGGAAAAACTTACAACGAAGTTTCTTTCTTTTAAAATGATAATACTCCTTTATGCAGACTACTCTATGAAAAGGTTTAGGAAAACCAAGAGGTCACGTACCGAAAGTTAGGACGTATTTCGGCATAAATGTGTTTACGGTACGAACAGTCGGCATGAAATTTCGATATTTACGTCACTGGCATTTTCATGGTCGGCCTGTTTTTGACCTGATTTGAGATTTAGAAATGCAGGGCTCCAGTACTTTAATGAGTTTTACTATGACAAGCAACTGAAATTAAATTTAAAAAGGAACAATATAGATTTCATCAGTTCTGATTGTAACCTTAAGTAAAATTGGTAAAACCAGAAAGAAAATGTGTTGTGTACTGTGAAAATTAAAGACCAATTTGTTGCAGTTGACTTCTCAATTTGTATTGTACCACCTACAGCGCAAGCGTGTGTATCGGTCGACAAATGACGCGTCGTTTAAAACGCATTAGCTCCAAGTATACACCGGTTATTTATTGGATATAAAAAGCTTATAATATTCACTAAGATGGAGATTACGCGATTTTCAATAGAGTAAACGGTTTCTGAAGACCATGAACTTGCGTATCATTACTTTGATATAGACTATACATAGAGTTAACTATACAACCACATCTTTAAGCATATTACATATTGCAAAATCCAGAGAACCGGCAAAAACATTGATAGAATCACGCCTGTTGTCGCATGTCTGCAGGGGTGTTTCTACCCCTATACTTAGCTAGTTATGTCTTAGATCCTACGTAATGGAGGCTGACTCTATTGCTCCACGGGGCACATTGCCAGTATCAAATATATTACCTGAAGATCTTAATATCATTTTGTTCAATCCAGGGATCGATTGCAAACACAAGCAGTTAATACTCGGGACTAAAAACTGAGAGATAAATAAATTTTGAGTAGTGCCTTAAAGCAGGAACGTCTAGTACGCTAGACGTTCTAGTCAGTAGATACACTGTCGAATGTCAACTAGCTTCGAGCTCTGATTCAAGCAGCTTAATATTAAGCGCTATTGCCATTTGTAATTACTAGGTTTATCCCTGTATTACGATGCATTTAGAAACACAAGAGACGATTTTCGCACGAATTGTTTGACACTATTTAAAAACAATATATTTTTAAGGCCAATTCGCACACGTCTACACTATTTGAGTGCGAATCGACCCCTAAAAATAGATTCATGCAAAATGATCAATAAGCCAACAGAACATAATATAGACTTTTATTTAATATCTAATGTCTGAGTATCACACAAATGTTTGACTCTTTTTTTCACTTCATTCAAGTTAGAGACACTGGCTACGGCAACCAGTTAGGCCGTCATAATGTGCAATAAAAGCCTTTGTTTAGCGTTGAGTTAATATTATGTACTACGCATAGAGACAAGTCATCTAGATTTTAGTAACACGCGTTAGAGTGTATGATCTCTAACTTTCTTACGCCCAAATTCTTCTTAGGCAACACAAACATTTGTTAAAAGTTTTGACACTAATTTAATTAGCCTTTCAGTATCGGGTATTTTAATGGTTTCCTTAGCCATACGCTCACTGCAACGACGAGCTTAAATATCAAAATGTTAACATTCAAAATATGCCTTCATCGTATATTTGCCACTAGCTTTTCCCCGCAGCCGTTTATGTTAGTAACAGTACTTTGTTTTTTTAAATAAAATATAGCCTATGTTTCTCGGCCATAATATAGCTTTCTGACGGTGAAAGAATTTTTAAAATCTGTTAAGTAATAGAAATTCAAAAGATATATATGTTTCAATGTTAATCTTCAACAACTTCTACAACTGCTTCTAGATGCTAGCTGACTGGTAACTATGTATTACAAATGAATGATTTATATAGATATTAGACTAAATAATTTGCGTATAACTTAGGAACCGGAAAGTGATATTGGCAATTTTTATCTCGAGCTAATGCATGCATTTTTTAGGAACGTTTGTTTTCTGATATACACAGGCGCCGTGAGTTACGAGAGATAGATTTTTGGAATCAAAAAAGTGAAGACGACGGTAAAAAGTAATTCTATATAAAAACAAAAATAAGCAACTTCGTCAGCTTATTACGTTTTCACAGCTAAACCACTCAACTCATTGAATTGAATTTGATATGAAAATAGCTTGCAAAATGAAAAAGAATAAATACTAATTAATGGGCTATTTTTAGAGTCTACAGAAGAGGCTATTTCCATTTCGAAGTCGTCTATTCTAGTTTTTCATAATTTTCATAAAAAATACCTTACATTAATTCATTTGCTAGTCTATAAGTCAATTTTACAGTGTCTATGCTTGTAATGTAATTAATATAAATTCAATACTGAAGATTAAAGGAGCGGCGTTGATAGCTTAAAAACAGAAAAAGTGATTTTTCTTCATCAACACAAATTAGAGCTAGATAAATTGATTTTGTTAATTATTCACCAGTTTTACATCAAAGAAATTTACGGAGATTGGTAATTAAATATAATTTTGCTAAGCCTAGTTTTAGTGACTTAATTTTTATTATGTAATGGACGAATTGTGGCGCCGGACTATATTTTACTTGGGGGAATGCATTGACGCCTGGAGATACCTCTCCGCATGGCGACGCAGAGGTTAGGTCGGACTCACCGGGAGAAAGATATCCTGGTAATAACGACTAAACCTGCCACGGTGTTCCTCGACATAACCATAGTCGGTAGGGCGACGCAAATCGCTTTCACATGCATTTGCGACCCCGCCGAATATTTTCGGCCAAGTTGACCTAAGGCTTTTTAAAGTTCCATATTATTGATTGCCACATCGATGACTATTTATTAATTGATATTAAAAATAATAATATAGATGTGCAACTTTGATGGATTTACAAATAACTATTCAGAGAGTAGGTAGTAACAAAGGGTTTAAATTTTGCCATGAAATAAATTATTTTCAAACGACTGAACAAATTTTCTCCAAGCACATCCAATAATTATCTTGATTAAAGTAGCTTTATAATTAAAACGTTCATTAGTTGGCGAGGTGCAATACTACAGGCAGTTTCGTTAGCAATTATTATTCGAATGACGATATATGCGTTATAGATTTTATAGATATTTTCTTTCTTTCTGTAATGGCTCTTTCTAACTGCCTTAGTGGCGCAGCCGGCGTTTATGTGACTAATACATATGATGTATGAGGTCAAGAATTAGTCATGAGATCAATTTATGGGTCGGAAATATGTTATTGAGTATTTCTGATACGCCTGATTTTGTATATAACGGTACATGATACGTGAATTTGCGACTTGAGACAATTCCCGGCGCCTGGCTGGTTTGTGTCGTGTAAGCTAACAATGTGACCGCAAGCACATGGTTAACACCTATACGATTTATTCGCGCATATAGTCGCCCTCATGTATGTAGTTTGTAAATAAGGATATCTTGCACATGTATACCTACCGCCAGCTGCTTACCTCGTTTACAAACATCATGATGATCACAAGTGCGTGACGTGACTAGGGCCTAGGTGTCTTTTTATTAGCTTACTAGATCTTGCCCGTGACTTCGCATGCGTAAATTTAGATTTTCTGAATGAAAGGTGCCTTAGGTTTTTTCCTCTGATAACATGTGCGTAATTTCATGATGATCGTAATTTCATGTTGAATAGTTTAGGCGTGAAAGCGTAACAAACAAACAAACTCACATTCGCATTTATAATATTAGTTAGGTTTATGATATTAGTTAGACTTTTCGGTACTGGATCGGACAGACCATGTGTCTGTCATACCGTCTCTGTATCATCTATCGATATGTTTGTCATTTGTCTACGATTCTGAAGAATACAAAGCACTTCTCCCGAATATTATACAGATTTTACATTTTAACACTGGCAACCATGGTTGTTTCATTAGGATTTCTTTAAAATCAAATCAAATCAAATTAAATTTATTCAAGTTAGGTTAAAAGGTAACACTTATGAATGTCAAAGTTACACGTAATTTTTTTTCTGTGTATTTACATTTACTGCCACGTTCAGCAAAGCAGAGGTTTAGGGCTCATGAGAAGAACGGGTAAGAAACTCATAGCCACTCTATTTAATCGCCAAGTGTACAATAATATTTCGTTTACAAATCATAACTGTAAGGTGCTGCAACCATTTCTCCATGAACTACTACTCAACATACTCAAGCATTTGATACAATTTTATGGTAACCTCTAAAGCAGCAGTATGGTAAATAGGAGCATCCACTTACATGTACTTAAATAATCTTTCTTTTTTCTTGACATAAGTAGTAACTATAGACATACATACATAGATTCACACCTGTTTCCCAGAAGGGTAAGCAGAGACCAAGGATTTCCATTTGCTACGATCCTGACACACTTCTTTGGCTTCATTTACTTTCATTTCATTTCTTATACACACTCGTCGGTTTAAAGTCCTCTTAACCTGGCCATTGCCCAGAACGCACCCGATCTGATCGAGAAACGTTCGCCTAGGTCTTCCTGTCGTCCTCTTGCGACTGTTCCATTCACACTAGCCTTATAAACTTTCTTAGTCAGTCTTTTCTCGTCCAATCTTTCTACATGCTTAAACCAGCCTAACATACCCTTTTCTATTCTTGTCACTATATACTTTCATGCCGCATTTCTCTCTAATCACATTATTCCTTACTCTATCTTTCAGAGCCACACCACATATATTTCTCAGCGCTCTCATTTCTACAGCATTTATTCTGCTCTCATGCTTCTTTTGCCATACCCAACTTTCACTACCATGCATAAGTGTAGGTACTAATACCTCTATGAACAGCCAAACGTGCCTTTTCGGATACATTTCGACTGTTCATAAAAGCGCGTAGAGCGCCATTCACTTCATTGCCAGCAATCGTTCTTCTTTCAATATCGCCCTCATGTGTACCATCCCTTGTAAACAAAGTACCTAGATATACAAACTCTTTAACTTGCTCCACTTTTTCTCCATCAATCATAATAATACACATCGTCATGCACTCCTCCTTTACAAATACCATTACTTTCGTCTTGCTTACATTCATTTTCATTCCTTTACTCTCAAAAGCACCATAGCCTTCAACTCTTCCGCTGATGACGCAAGTATTACTTGGTCCTCGGCATAAAGAAGACATTTAACAAGTAACTCATTCATTCCTAAGTAGTAACTGTGTAATATTTCCGATAGTGAGTAATATTATACCTTCTAGGATTATCCTCGTGCATTACAACTCGACATTTAAGAGGCTCTCCCGGGTTGTTTCACTTGGTGACACATACTTGTTAAGGCAAAAATTATGCCTATTGTATAAATTTGATTGTTTCTGACAAATAGAATTTTTATAAAATATTTGGACGATTCTTCCAAAAATTATATCGTGCTTCGTATTTCACTTTCCTCTATATATTTTCTTAATTAATCTTTTGTTACCTATCCCTTCTACATACTCAAACAATTTTAGAATAACTTTTGCATTTCTTGACACTGCAACTTTCTTCACGCCATGATGGTATCTTATCACACTGTCCTATTATATTCCTTAACTAGCGACCCGCCTCAACTTCGCACGAGTAGTACAAAATCTTAACACATTATAACCTAGACCATTCTCATGAATCACTCTGTCTATTTATAAAAATCGCATGCAAACCCATTCTGAATTTTTTGAGTTTGTCGCGAGCAGACAGACATACAGACGGGGTGTGGGACTTTGTTTTATAATATGCAGTGAGGGCATACCATACATGATTCTTTTTTCGAACAACAATCAATATTATTCATTAATAAATTTGAATCACTTAACCGTTGTAAATGAAATGTTTAGTCAATAATGAAATATCACTAGTACACAGATAGATCGACAGATACCGCAAACTTGTTAAGTCCCTATTTATACATCAATTGAAGCAAACTAATAACAAACTATAATATTTTCCAGTTCTTCTAGACACTCACAGCGCCACTACCGGCAACTGCAGTGAACTAAATTTCCAGTATAAATAATTAATTTACGGCAAGAAAAGGAAACTTTTAAAGCATTCGTGAACTTTCCAAACTCGTCCCCTTACATAGCATACCTATATATGTAGCCTAAGGTGTATATTTATTACATACTTATGCTTCATTATGAACGTGAATATTTCTTCGCAAATGTTCGTAATAAATAAATGAAGATTAAAATGGCTGCCTCCTTGATCTCGTAACATTAATTTGCGTTAACGCTTACATCTGGTTCTTTGGTCCCAGAATAGAATCTCCAGTCATGCATAATGTTATTATTTGCTTTTTCTGGTATAAAATTTTAGTAGCAACACTGATTCTGGCAATCAATTAAGTGGAACCTAAACATGGCCAGCAAATTATAGGTATAATAGACAAGTCGGCTATTCCTAACCGACTTTAAAAAAAGGCGGACGTTCTCAATTTGACTGTTTTTTTGTATGTTTGTTACGCGTTACTCAGCCAATTATGAATTGATTTTGATGATTCTTTCCTTTTTGTTTGGTAGGTCATACTACAGAGGTAGTCCCATATACTTTTCTTTAGACTAAAACATTAAAAATAAAAAATAAGTACTGTGATAGCGGTTTTGTGGTTGCCTTCAACAACAGTTTTGTATGTTCTACTTTTTAGTTTTAGTTTGTACATGTACCTAGGTATAGTCTCGAAGGCGGTTTGGTTACTTTTTTCGAAAATGTACTTTATATGAGTTTTTACTGAAAGATATATTGCGATTTGTGCATTTGCTATAGAAGAAATACATATTTAAAAATAAAATTATTTTAACTGCTGGTAACTGAGTTAAGGTTATAGATCACACTAGCAAATATAATGATATGTGTGTGTAATGTGTTATACAGTCATACGCTTACAACGCAGAAGGGCTAGGCTGAGGAGTATAACATCTATATTTTGCCAGCTAGGTCCCATGTAATATAGGACTACCCTATTGCCCTCTACCGAATATATTTCCAAACCGAGAATGTCTCATCTGAAAAAACAAATAACACATTTTTCGAACCAAGAATCGAACTCCAGAGACCTTATGCACAGCGGTCGCTTACATTGTAAGCGCCACCGTGGCTCATAGATTTTTGTATATGTGTATCCTATCAACACTTAATAATAAATGTACTCTAAAATTATTTTATTACAGTCGTCGGCCTTACGCATGCGTATAAGTTAGTATGGCCTGACACCCAAACCCGTAAGTCGATATTACGCAACCACGAGTTCTTGTTACAGACTGTATATATTATTATCGGATACCAAAATAATAACGTCATCCATCCAAAATTAAATAATGTAAAAATAATTTAATAACTTCTGATCCCTCTGTTATTTATCACATTACTTGTCCTAACATAGAATATATTTCATCCGAAAATAATACACAAGCGAAGCGAAGGCCAACATAACAACAAAAACTATCTTCGGATCTGATTTTTCTTTCCGAAAGATAAATCATTTTTGCCTTAAGCCACGTCAGTTCTTGTCACGTAATCGTTGCGTTGACGTCACGTTTTCTTCGGCACCAAACCCCAAAGGTATAGAATAAAAGATATACCTACTCGTAACTCATCTTACTGGTACCATATTGTGAGGTCCTCAGTAAAAGACAGACCTTGTCGTAAATTATACGATTTGTAGGATAATTGGCTCGCTCTTCTTTCGAGATAAGTAAAATCGATTTCGAGCTTAGTACGCACAGTCAGCCAAGATAGTGGTAGATATACCAGTTTTGACAAAAGTTTCTGTGAGGTTTAATTATCGCTAAGGTTGACTTTTCTAACTTGACACATGGCATGACGTAAATATAATACATGATAAAGAGATCAATGGTCACTGTCATGATATTATTGCATGAGGAAATCGACCTTGTTGTTTCATGACGTTCAAATGAACCTCGACCGTAGATCACATTTTTGGCCGACTGTACATACCAATCTAAAAGCAGTGTATTGATTGAAAATTCGAATTATTGAGTCAAACGAATAGAATCATTCGAAACATGGGTATTATTCGTAGACATTAGTTTTTAATCGATTATATTGATCAGTCAGCAGTAGTCAAATCTATTCAGTTCACTAAATTACGGCGTAAAGCTGCCTGTCCGTTAAAGCGGAGCGAGGCTGCGGAGCGAAGAAACGGAGAAATATGAACCAATAAGATTGCATAAAATCTCCGTTCTGCTCCAGTTTGCAATCCTATTGATTAATATTTCTCCGTTTCTTCAATTCGCAGCCTCGCTCCGCTTCAATGGACAGGCAGCCTAAGGAAGCTAAAAAGGTAACCATATAGTTGACGATGGCATAAAGACATATAAATATTATAACTAGCTATCCCCGCGGTTTCACTTACGTTTATGATTACTGCTCCGTTGTCGTGAATCGTACCGCCTATGTTACTTCAGGTTAAAGTGGGTTACTAATGGTGAAAGAATATTTAAAATCGGTCTCCTGGATTAGGAGTTAATTATTATATGTTAAAAAAAATAAAAATATTTAAAAATGCACGGTTGGCGCAGTAGTTTAAGTTGTCGCCTCGCTTCTGCCACTGTCCCGAGTGTTGTGGGTTCGAATCCCACACGGGACCAAAATTTGTGTAAACCACAAATGGTTGTTCCGAGTCTGGATGTTATTTGTGTTTGTGCGATACAGGAATTGTTCCTAGTGCGCGAGCTATCTTTCTAAAAAGAAAGGAAAGAAGAAAACTACTAATCTTTCCTTTTTATAATATTAATAAATATAGTTAAATATTAAAAGTCAAGATCCTTAGTCGTCATAAGTTATTTCTCTATAAGCATAACGTGGGTTTATCTTGTGAATCCATTAATAAAAACACGAATGCGTAAACTGTTATCTGAAGGCGATATGTTCATACCTTGCTAATTAAGAAATAATTATTAGGTAGCGCTGTGTTAAGAAATTGTAAAAGCATCTAAATGTAATAAGAATGGCAGAAATGAAAGATTTTTTTCATATTTGGTTAATAGTTTGAGGCATTTATTACCTCATAAGAATATCAATATTCATTTAGTTTTCTGAGTACATCGATACCTATTTTATAACTTAACTAACTGACCTTTTAATTATTATTTTATATTGTATCAACCAATTTCATATGCACACTATGTTTGTTATTTATAAGTATACCTATTACAATGGTTATATTTATTATTTGACACTTTTAATGCATTTATTGATGATTTTAGACAATTATGATTTTGATGTTGCATTTATCTTAATATATAATATTTGCACACTTCTTTTGAGGTTATAATGCAGCATGCTCTATATTATATACCTACTACTATGTACCAACTCTATGTACCTGAGTTATGCAAATAAATGTTTGATTTGATTTGATTTGATTTGACCATGCAAACGTTGTTCTGCCATATAAATTAATTCGATAGGTAATATACTATACGACCTATTCTCATACATACCAAAAACAAAATTTAAAAATTGGTGGAGCCGTTTCGGCGAAGTGCGAACACAAACACCGAGATTTATATATATATATATGTATATATATTAAACATTAATTAAGTACTGCAGCTGCTTATTTATTGAGTAACATTATATTATATAAAATAAACTATTATTTTGAATCGACTTTGGCGTTACCTGGCAGAAATCCATTGTAATAAAATACCTAATTGAGAAGCGAAGAACCCGTCACGTACCCTCAGATTGCCCACTCGAACCATTGCAATAGATAAAGGATGATATTACATACACCACTTACACGTACCACACGCACATGCGCAACACACACACACTTCACACACACCACAAACACACACTTCACACACACCACACACCAATTCACACTTGCATATCACACAATAACACGCACTACACACCTCCACTCTCACTAAGATTTAAGCACCTATAGTATCTGTATATATGTATGTAATCTGTAAAGAGTCGCGAATAACTGACAGTAGTTTTAAATTATGTTTGGTTACCCACGATTTAATAGACAAAATTGTATAAGGTACCTACTTAGATTACTGAATTATTATAGTAATATTGTATCAATTGTTGTTTGGATAAAAGCTACACTCGCATTAAATCATTTAGCAATAAGGGGCCTGGAGATTTATAAAACAGGCCACGAGCCTAGTACTCCAGCTCTCATTAAGGCACAGAACAATTGTAAAGTTTTTATCATTATATAACATTGTTAAATTTACTCCTCGGTATTTTGTGAAACTTTGTAATAAAACAACTGTATGTACCATGTGAGAAAAATAAATAAATTGAAATTGAAATTTATCTCATCTGGATAGAAATCTATTGCTAGCAAGTCGAAGCGACGACACCGACGGGTAGACACTATAGCTTTCAATTATATCTGGCATTCCAAAAACTGACAGGTGAATGGGTAACGACGAAACAAAACCAGCAGCGGGCCGCAAGCGGTGGTCGTTTAAACTATTTTAAGTCGTAAACAAATCAAAAATATTGATAAACAATAATAATGTCATCTAGACCGAATTTTGAAACAATAGCGTTGCGTGCTTTCGTGGTACGGGGATGTATAATACCGCCAACTGCCTAACTCTGGGTTGGTATTGACATTTCTTAACAGAAACACAAGATAATTTTTTGTGGGCCGACCAAGGATTTGAACTCGAGACCTCATGTACAGCAGTCGCATGCACTACCTATAAAAATACTGAAGAAAGCTATACTTTACTAAAAGTTTGAATATAAAAACACAAATAACTACCTTTACTGATACTCTACATCACAATCCTTTCCAAGCTGTTTATTTCATACGTATGGTATACTACCTTCTGGTTTAGATTATTACGTAACGAAAAAATCGCGTCAGGTTTCAACCCCCGAATACAGATATAAATAAAAAATCGACTGAAAGGCAAGCGAGGCAGCCCTAGGGACTTACCGTCCGTACTTCATAAATTTACGATCGGAAATTATTTGTAGCCCATCCCTACGTGACGGTAAAGGTCGGGTATTTATAGGATACTGGCATCGCCGCCGGTTCCACCCGGATGTGTCTGATTGGGTTCCTGTGAAGCCTTCACGGTACTACGTAGGTCTTTGATTTAGTTAAAGTGGGTTAACGTTTATTTCTGATGTAGTAGACTTAATAAACGAAGTCAAAGCCGTGGAATAAAAAATGTTGGTTAGACTTTTACAGTCGATAAGTAGTGTAGTGTAGTGCGCCGAGTATAATGATTTCGATCCCTAGACTGGACATGCATTTGTGTGATCTATAAATAGTTATTGCGAGCCTAAGTAGTTTTTGTGTCCGTTGTTTGAATGTTTATAAAGTACCCCGAGCCACAGGATTCCTTGTGCAAAAGACGTCTTTTCAAGACATTAATTCTTGATAGTTTCAAGTTAGTGTCCAATAACGTTATGCCTGTCTCGTTAAAAATGTTTTAAATCGAGAGATTTCAATTTCTACGTCATGAGGATTAAAACATATTAAACTTGACGTGAAGACAATGTAAACACTCTTTGGTACTAAGCTGAATATGACGAGACCTTAGTTGAGAATTCTGTAAAAGATATTAATAAGAATGATGTAGAGGCATTTCTATTTCTAAAATTAAAAGCGTAACTCTTGTCAGTGGAGTAATCGCCATGTACCTAAAGAGTTTAAATCGAAAACAAGACATGCTCTCCTTTACTTGTTAGATAAAGGTACCTATGTCTATTTTTTCTATTTCTCCAACCATAAATTTGCCTGCATAATTGTTTAAAAAAATAGTCGTGTCGTATTAAGTGTTCAATTAATATGAATTAGGTAAATGCTCATACGCGACTGTTAATCAAAATTCAGAAATGAGAACTATAAGTTAATCTTTTTTGCTTTTAATGCAGCTGTTGAATTCACTTATATATAAACAATAATAACTGCCCGGCGTCAGGAAGGTTGTTAGACACCACAGGGCCTCGGAAAGCAAATAAAGCCATTTGACCTGCGCCTGATCTTTCTCCATTCGTATCAGATTGCTGTCTCATCGGATTATAAGAGTTAAGGAATAGAGAGTGTACTTGTGTTCGCACACGCACTTGTGCACTACAATATCTCCTGCACAGATGGCCAGTCTCTTTTCAGATAGCCCGGCGTGACCGAAAATTCAGTCTAAATTACTAATATTTACGGCACTGGATAATGTCAACAATTAATTTTAATTGGAAAGAATTTTCACAGGCTTGTATAAAATGTTTAATGATTAATTTATTATGTAAGTATAAATATTTACAATGTGTGTTTAATAGGTATATAGTCGCAAAAAACTACACGTGAGTCTTGATGAGTGTCAGTTAAAATATAAAAAACGTTTGATACATTAAAACTGGATCTTATTATATCTACATCAAATTTATTTAATTAAATACTTCGTTCGAGCCTTCTTACTTAAATAAATCGAAGAAGACTTTAACGAGTTGAGTAATTAATTACAATTGAACTTCATCTTTCGCGTTAATTATTCTTTTGTTATGTTTGTATTAAACCTGGTTTTATGAATATCGTATTATGACTACAGGGATGGTGCATTCGCTAATATAGTCACATTGCCAATATGCCATCCTGTGATATCCTAATCTTAACTAATATTATAAATGCGATGTGAGGTGTTTGTTTGTTTGTTACGCTTTCACGCCTTTACTACTCGACCGATCATCATGAGATTTCAGTGTCAGTTTCAGCACACACGTTATCAGTAATACAAAAATCACACATGGTACCTTTTATGCAGGAAAAAGTACTGTTTCCGTACGAAGCCGCGGGCAAAAGCTAGTACTGTTTAGATTTTGTAGGTCATTTTCATGAAAACCTATTCAATGTACCTACAGACTTTAAAATAATATAAATCTTCTGTAGGTATTTATGCCGCTCTATAACTCAAATAAACTCGATAAGAAAAATTAATTCCAGGAGATTGTACGCTGAAAAGTTCTCATAATAAAAGCGAATGAAGTCGGAACTCAGTGGTATGTAATTGGCACTCGTTTGCGGAACAAATTATGACGCTAGATCGATAATGGCGGCGCATTCCGTAAAAGAAAGAGCACAAGGGAAGAGAAGATTAAAAAGGGTGATTCAAAGCAAACTGAATAAATTTCGGAATAACCCAATGTTTTTGTTGGACGAGTTCTTAAAATAATATCCTTTGGAATATCTATAGGGTATTTATAACATTGTTCTACGTTTACATCCTCGAAAGGTTAGGCAGAGATGTACAGAAAACTTATTTAGCCAAATAGGGTATAAAGTCCCTCGTAATAGGAAGCGACCTTATTGACGTCTTCTAGGTACACACAGCGACACATCAACCTGGACTGTTTGGACTTTGAACTATTAGAAGTTGAACGCTGCGAATCGTGCGAGAGAGTGCGTTATATTTTTGTTACGCTTTATCCCTACCATTATATCGACACCACTATGCACTGTCCCTTTCCTACAATTTTCTATTTTGTGTGTAGCGTAGTTATGCGTATATAGGGTGTCTAACTTGATGTGTAGCCGTGTGTACAGCTCCATATACTGTGTTGCTACTGATAATTTTTTGAGAGCAATTGCCAAAATTTGTTTCAAACGAAGGATAATCCAACTCACGCTCTTTCGCGTTTATAATATTAGTATAGATGGATAACAAGAATATACTCAACGATAAGATGCACTACAATTAGGATCAGCCGCAAAAAAGCAAAAATAAATTGAGCAGTATTACGTGTAACATTATTTATTACCTAAATGTATTTTTCGGGTTGTCACTAAAATAATTATGTGAACATAAACTGTATGCCAAAAATAATCATGGCAAAGTATTATTATACCAAAAAATATGCCATAGTATCTTAGGAAAAACACATTATGCGAAAAAAATGGGATCCCGATCCAGTATTACAAACAAAAGTGCCTCATTGGAGTAGCGGTAATGAGTGCAATTGCTGCGCATGAGCACTCGGGCTCGATTCCCGACTGAGACGGAGTTTCTGGAATTCTCAGCCAAAAAATTCTCATGAGCAGCACGGAATCTGAAACTGTCCTCGGTATGGCAATAGATTCGCCTCCTATTACATAAGATCAAAAATAATAGGTAGCAAAACTTTAGTATAACACGTTTCTTTTTACGTTTTGTGGACAAAGGCTTTAAAGCTATGTATGTATATGTACAACAAAACAGATAGATCCTACTGCACTAAACATTGAAATGCTTGAGGCAAACATAACACAGTCCGCATTCAATAGACGGCGACGATAAATCTATCCCTCCTAAAGTCGTTTCTCTCGTTACTGAGGATCGTAATTCCTTGGTAAAATACTCTTTGTAATGATACGACGCCATCTGTGTCTGTCTTTAGAATCTGCCTTCGTTAGTCTCTAAAGACTCGAGATAAAAAGAAATTAAAATTTAAAAGGTGATGCAGAATTGTAGAAAAGTAAACAAATTCCGCAAAAAACAACAAACGTGTTCATAAGGATTCACAAATCAAACGTTCAAAAAGCCTTTGTTCATAATTGCCTTTTTGTAGTTCGCTTTTAAAATAGTCATATTTCAAACCGCTGCGTACAAAGAGACTTTGATATAACATAAACAACGTCCATTTTTAACGATAAATGGTCTATAAAACGGAATATTGATGGAAATGGATGGAAACGTAGTAGCTATTCCTATCATGCCATCGATTTTAAAGGACACATTTCATGTTTATCTTTAGAGTATATAATATTCATGTCGTATAAAAAAGGTTGTTACAATCGACATGCGTTCTATAAGCTTTTTACAACTATATTTAGGCAAAACTTTTGAGAGTATACTCTTATATTAGTGTTTTAAAATAAATCCGTAACAAGTAGTTTTGATTTCAATATGGCCTAATCCTTCTCTTACTCTCATAAGGCTATGGACTAGCCCTTGTCTTACTCTCATAAGGCTATGGCCTAGCCCTTCTCTTACTGAGAAGTCGTCCAGCCCAAGCAGTGGGCTAGTATATACAGTACAGTTATATACAGGGTTCATATTATTATTACGTAATTTCTTTATTTGTAAGGTTATGAACCATGAAGAAACAACTTTGTGACCCGAAGCTAATAATATAATATATAGAAATGTCTAATAGAGTAATTGTACTTTTATAAATGGTTCGCAATTATAATTATTGTTCATCATCTCAGCCGAAAGACGTCTACTACTGGAACTCCTAAAAAACCTCCATAAGCCTCCCCTATAGTTTTCCACACATATCTGTCTTGGGCCACCTGCCACCATTGTCGCCGTGGTCATAATTTGAGGCGAGTCAGAGGTAAAGACTAATGTATGCATATTTTAGAGAGCACGTAAAGAGCCTCACAGTAATTTTATAGTTTATAAAATACTCATAGAATTGCAAATATCATTAAAGTTCATTATATTTATGTCCTCGAAGTGTCCTTAAAATCATTTATTATGTCCTTTATATAAGCGTGTATCTGAAAAATTATCCAGAACTGAAAATCCGTAATCTCTGCCTACCCCTCTGGGAAACAGGCGTGAATCTATGTATGTATCTAATAGGTACAACATCGATGGGACTTATTGACTATAGTGCCACAGCTTACCTCAAATATCATCATTTATAATAGGTATCTAACTATAAACTATTTAAACGAATACAATTTAGAAGATTTTCTCTTCTCTCTATTTATTTAGAAAACATCTTTCATTCAAAACAACTAATATTTGTCTAGGAAGATGTAATATATTTTGTATATTCTCCCACTTGTACGGAGTTGGTGAAAGATCCCTTGATTCTAATCTCATGTTATGTGAGCTACGTGAACAACCGTCAGTTGCAGTACCGACGTTAATTTTCTGATAAAAGAGACGTTGAATTATTTATGCTCTAAGAAAAATGTTACATATTGAATTGAACTGCTAATGTACGTTAAATTTGTCACTATCACTATATACCTAATATAAAATAAATTCCCTCGCCACGTCTCTCTGTCTGTTTGCGATAAAGCTCAAAAGCCACTGAAAGGATCTTCATGCGGTTGTCACCAATTGACACAGTGATTGATGAAGAAGGTTGAGGTATATAATTTGTTAAGGTTTTGTGCTACTCATGCGGAGCAGTTTAGGTAAGGAAAATGTTCCATCTCCAATTCGGTCGAAGGTAAAGTCACTTTAAGAGTAGAAATGCTCTAAATATTAGTTCTTCAGTAAAACATCATCGCTCGATAATGTCTGCTGTGTGTTGAATATTCGGGTACTTAGAAATAACAACACTTCAAGACATTGTGACAACCTCTATATTAATATTTCCGTGAACATGGCTGCTGCAAAGAAACCGAAACGTCGGGGAAGTGTAAACTTATATCTAGATAGTTTAATTATTTAAATAGCTTAAATAGTATTCAAGTTTAACAGTAGTTAAATAGTTTCAAAAATACGTAATAATAGTGTTTTAAAATAAACAACGCGATAAAATCCGTATATAGTTGTTGAATTTCAATGTAAAACATTATTGCGTAAACATAAGACAATTTATATCGTTACACGGCTAACACTTCTGTGGCAACGAAAGGCATTTACAGAAATATTATTTGCTAGATTTTGCCCGTGACATCGCTCATGTAAATGTAGTTTAGGTTAGTTACAGTATTTTTTCTTAATGCAATACGTTCAATCATGCATGCCTACTGAAAAGGACTTAGAGTGCCCCTCACGTCCCTTTCTCTTCCCTAACAAAGTGAATGCAAAATTTCATGATGATCGATCGAGTAGTTAAAGCGTGAAAGCGTAATGTCCTCCAGACCGAATTTCGGTCACGGTGGTAAATCTTAACGGAGACTGGCCATCTGCGCAGGAGATATTATAGTGCACAAGCGTGTGCGCAAACACAAGTGCACTCTCTGTTCCCTAATTCTCATGATCCGATGGGACGGTAATCCGACACGACCGGAGAGAGATCAGGCGCAGGACCAACGGCTTTACGTGCTTTCCGAGGCACAGGGGTGTCTAACACCGCCAACTTCCTAACTCCGGGCTGCTATTGACATTTCTTAACAGAAAAACCCAATAACTTTATGTAAGCCCGACCCGGGATTCGAACCCGAGAACTCATGCACAGCAGTCGCATTCACTACCGCCACGGAGGCATTTAGTGAAAGCGTAACAAATAAACAAACCCACATTCGCGTTTATAATAATAGGACATAGCACTTCACATCTCAAAAACACCCTAATTTAAGTCCAGTAGCAAAGGCCAATAGGACACCGGCATGTCCAGGACCATATAAACATAATTTGTATTAAAACTTCATATAAAAAATGGGGAATTATTAACCTTGCGAATAAATAATATATGGATGACTGTTAATGAATTACTTTAATAATAACCCGAGCGACGTTAAATTATGTTTGCGAAACATTTACTTAACTGGCGATAATCATTAATGACTAAAAATTCGTAAAATGAGCTACTAGTAGTAAATCTAAGCTAGCAACTAAATTTCCAAGTGACTAAATTAAATATTAAATTGGGCGAAAAAAATACTGTGAGGAGTGGAGTGGAGTGGAGGCTATGAGCGTGCCACCACGGCTGAGACAAGCTTGAGCAAGCCAAAGCTGCGGTGGCGAACGAAAGCCGTCTGCGACGATTAGCACGCGTGGGACTGCCGTTGACACGCAGCGCCGGAGCCGTGACAAAAGCCATATTGCTTTTACACCATACAGTTATTTTGTAAGTTAGTTTAAGGTTATTTTGTGAGTCTTTGGTGCAGTGCTCAACATGATATATGAAACACCTCGATTAGGATATAACGCAGCACTCTTGGAATAAAGTATATGCCAGATGTTGAATATAATGTAAGCTGCAAAATAGTTACTGAAATAGAAATTTGTTCGCATAAGAATTATTATACTAATCGTTCTGAATAACTCGTACCTCAAACCTCGTACCTCTCTGTCGCCGTTTTTAGCATGGGTGTTCGCCTTCAGTCTTTCGCCTACTTAGTATTTCAGTACGCCATAATCAATGATTTTGACACCCATAGTTTGAATTTATATTCACTCGTTTAAATACTATCCTATAAAAATCTCATTTATTTTCACTTCTATAAAACGTTATTTCTACAAAACCTACCGTTTTTCTCAAGAATATATTTACGGTTGTAGTATGGTGATTGCACTACGTCGCCGACGCTCGACGCGGGGCTTGAATAAAATTAACTTTTGTAACAAGTACTGACTTATTGCTTTCGCCAACGAATGCAGTAAAACATTCTTAGTTTTCCTACACAATTTAATAAATGTAAGGATTAAATATAAAAGTGAAAGATATTTTACTTTTTGTTTTAGATATTAGCTAATTTAATTTACCGACACAAAGTACTTACTTAAGTACCTACTTCTAAACTACTAGTCTGTAGATTACAAAATGCTTTGTACTGAGATTGGATCTTTATTCAAAGCTAATAAGCGACAAATGCTACCGATGCGAATTTTTGCCAAGATGAATTGTTTGTATTTTTTTGTTTTTTATTCGGCCTCGATAGCGTAGTGGTTAGTGTAACCGACTGTCACGCCTGAGGTCGCGGGTTCAATTCCCGCACAAGTTAAAAATTTGTGTGTAATGTTTGTCTTGGTCTGGGTGTTTCTATAATATGTAAGTATTTACAAAAAAACAGTACATATGTATGTTTATCCATTGTTTAGTACCCATAGTACAAAATCTGCTTAGTTTGGGCTAGATGGTGTTGTGTGTATGTGGTAGAATATTATTATTATTATTTAAATTCTAACTAAAACAAAGAATACCTAGCATCTCATTAAAGTATTTTTCTAAAGACAACTGCGCACTGACTATAATGCCTATGTCGCAAGGAACTTTATAAACATTCATCAAAGAACACAATGAACTACAGGACTTGTAACAACTATTAGTACACACACAAATGTTTATACCATGTAGAGATTGAATTCACAGCACTCGAACAGAAGCAGAGATAAGTCTTAAATCACTATGCCATCCAAGTAGAAACCATACGTGTAATATACATTATATTGTTAATGGCGATATTATTCCATAAGTCGTTGTTCAACATTAATGTCAAAACATAATACCTAAATACGATAAATCCACGCTTGAAGTTTCCGAAGAACACTTATGTACTGCGAGACGATTATGTTTAATGCCTGTCAGAACTCTTCAAAGTTTAAGTGACTCACGTCAGTTCATCCGGACAGTTTTCGTTTAGTGTTTGTGGCAGTTGAGTGCCATTTTTTCTTTTCGTATATCAATATGTAAAATGCACTGAAGAGGTATCATAAAATTTGTTTTAATGTCAACCGCAAAATTTATGACACGTCGTTCCAAATTTTTATTTAAAAAACTAATTTGCTTGAAATATTATAACTATAATTTGGAAATGCTGAAGTCAAAAGAAAAAGTACCTAATTATTTCGTCGGAATAATAGAACAATATCAACTAATCTACTAATTCAATTAAGTAAACGACACTTAAAAGTCTCTAGCAGATTCTGTACCCATTTGACCACCAGTCGTGACCACATTTTCTTTATTGAGTAGGTATAGTGGCAACTTTTGCTCTATCTAATTTTAGCGTCTCGGGAGACTTTATAAACTGCTTACAGGCATTCATGAAAGAACGACTATTAAAGCACGTGACATGTAAAACTTGTTCTGATAAATTACATGCCTGAATATCGGGACATAGCACATCATAAATATAGGTGTATAAATATAATTTTGATACAGTGAAGCGATTCCGATCATGGACAATGCACAACTATTGAACCTAAACAATCGGTACACTTGCTGAAGTACGAATACTACTCAAATCATTATGCCATTCGTGCAATCAAAGAATTGATACTTTATTAACAATGAAATAAATAAAGAAACGGTCTTAAGATAATTTTATCACTACCTTACAAAACATTCAATAGCAAATCCATCAGAGCTAGAATGTTGAAGCTGTCCACAAAATTAATGAATGAATATAACAATATATCATATATATGATAAAACAAAGTCCTCCGCCATATCTGACTGTCTGTTCGATAACCTTAAAAACTACTCAATGGATTTTCATGCGGTTTTTGCCTATAGACAGAGTGATTCATGAGGAAAGTTGAGGTGTATAATTTGTTAAGATTTTGTACTACCCGTACAAAGCTGGGAAGGTCGCTAGTAAAATGTATACGAATAGCCTGACATTACTTTGATCTAAACCAATATTGAAATGAACTGCTAAAATAGACAAATAGGTTATATTTATGTCAAAGCTGATAGGTAATTGTGTCAACATCCTTTATAAGTAAAGCCTTTGAATGCTTTGTGGCTGTTAATGAGAGCGAGAACAGAAACTGGTGTCTAATTAACGAGGTTGAGATTCAGCTTGAGGTGTTTATTTGTGGAATGTCACATCTGCAGTTTTGTAATTAAATCTGTCAAAGTAGCTTTAGAAAAGGTTAAGTCGTATACAAGGGCTCTTCTTAACGTTTTTTTTTTAACGTTTCGATGGCAATCGTTTCTCAATATTATATAGTTGCGGCTCAGAATGCAGCCACCTTGATTGCATCGTCTGAAGCAATCATCAAATCCACATGCGTGCAGTTGTTGGGGCACTCAGGGCACAATACAAGGGGCGACATCGTTAGGGTAGCATCACATAAACAGTCCAGATTGGGATCGTCTAGGGCTCTAATTAACTGCAAGTTTGCGAATTTACATCTAAACATAAAGATGATGGATGTGTAGTTAAGCCATGACCATCTCACACTGAGAAGAAGCCCGTGCCGAGCAGTTGGATAGTTTATATACAAGGCTGATATTATTATTACCACACATCTACCTTAATGAATAAACTCTGAAACTACTTAACCGATTTAAATAATTCTGTCATCGTTAGATAGCAATTATATTCAAAAGTAACACAGGCTAATTATAACATCACTCTTCGAGCCACGGCAATGAAATGAATTGGTTTGTTGAGTTCTTGTGCCTATGATACATGATTTCGTTTTGAGTATTTCATTAATGCTGAACAAAAATAACAAACAGAACGCTTTGAAAAATGCCGTGGATAAATCAAAGTTTTGCATATACAGGGTGTCCGGTAATTAATGGATAACCTTGAAATGTCTTATAGTAGAACTGAAGGCCGTTCAGAAAAAAAAGAATTATATATATAAAAAGGTGCAAGCTATTATAGCATATCATACTTTTGACTGTCTATCCATTAGCATAATTAGTGTTTAATAATAAAACAACAAAAAACCGATGGATTTCATTCATTTATGGTCGTAGTATACAAGAAAGTTATACATGGTAATTAAAAAAGAACACATATTTCAGGTAGTAGTTAGGATAGATATCTTTCATATTTTTTTCTAAACGGCCATCAGTTCCACTATAAGATATTTCCAGGTTATCCATTAATTACCGGACAACCTGTATAATGAAGGATAAGGCCGATACTATGCACAGCAATTGCATACACCACCGCTATGCCACTATAGCCGTATTTTTATGCTACAATGCTAATACAATTCAATTAATAAAGTATTCTATATTTTGAAACAATGTACTGCAAACAATAACATGTCAATTGAATAGCAACATTGATCGATTATTGGACACTTAATGTAAGTTTCCGTTCTCAACTAATAACAATATGTTCCTCAGCAAATTGCCAATGCATGTTGTTACTTTCCTTAATGGTGTTACAAGAAGAGTGATAAAAATATAATCCCTGTATTAAAATGTCCCACTGCGGGGCACAGGCCTCTTCTCAGTGTGAGAAGGGTTAGGCTTTGTCCACCACGCTAGCCCAGTGCGGGTTGGCAGACTTCACATACCTTCGGGACATTATGGAGAACTTTTCAAACAAGCAAGTTTGTTCAAGACTCATATAATTTCGTAGTTAGAGATACGCGCCTTGGGATCGAACTCGAGACCTCTGCGTCGCAGTCCACTGGTCTCCCATTAGGCTATCGCTGCTTCTATAAGAAGGGTAATGGTAATAAAATTTATATTAACACTCGTAAATTACGAGTAGTATGCTACGCCGGTCGATAGTTAAGTCATGTAAGAGAGATTAACAAAGATTTATCTTGTGAATGTGATGTATGGCGTATTGGATGTTCGGAATTCGGAATGCGTGAATGGATTTTAGCTGTTGGCGAAAATGTTCGTGTCGGCACTTAAGACTTTGTATTAGCCATTGTGTTTATACGAAAGGTAGTGCTTCTTGTTTGGAGATAAAGATAAAGGTTTTGGTATTGTATTGTGCTGGAAGGTAGTAATGATTTTATAGAATAAGTTACAATGTCACTGAAAATGATTAATCATAATGTATGATACTAGATTTGGCTGCGGCTTCGCTGGCGCAAAAGTAGGTTAGGTATTTTAAATAAAATATAGTCTATGTTACGCGGTGATAATATAGCTTTATAACGGTGAAAGAATCATTAAAATTGATCGAGTCGTTTTTAGTTACATCGTTACAAACAAACAAAGAAACAAACAAACAAAAAATAAAATCTTTCCTGTTTATAATATTGGTATAGATTAGCCCTGTATATAAACTGTTGAGCTCGAGTCTTTTCTCATTCATATGTCTTCGAGAACATTACGTAAAACTCTTAGATATTCAGGTTTCCTTTGTCGTTTAAACGGGCGATAATAAACTATTTGATACGCACATGACTTCGAAAAGTTAGAGGTGCGTGCCTTGGGATCAAAATGAGACTACTCCTTGGCCATCCAGTAGTTTCCCACAAGGGTCACTGATCTTTTAATGTAAAATCACACATTTCATGCATGTCATAGTAGTTGAAGTGCTCGCCTGCCAGTGCTCCACGTGATGTGGGGTCAATTTTCACTTAAGACGAAAAGTGTGACATCTACAAATTATTTTACGTTTTTAAAAAATATTTTTAAATGCCATACACCGTAAGATTTTTTTATTTTACCATGTGAAGTTGACATAAGGATGTTTTTTTTTTATTTATGAAAGTTTGATACTTCACTGTTATTTCTTTTTGAATTGTTTGTATGAAATTATGATTAAATCTGAATAAGGTAAGACTACACTAACAAATGACATCATATTTTTAACATTTCAGCGGTTATTAAAAAAATAATTAACGTTTTTATAGAAAAAAATGGAGATTTTCAAAAAAAATAGAAAATAATTATTGCTCATTAAACTTAAGGCAAAATGTTATTTAAGTAGGCGCAACACGTAGCCAACACCATCATCTATCGACCATTTTCCTATGGCTACTCACCCTCCAAACACCCTGTATATCTAACGTATATCTTTACGGTAGACTTGATTACGGTTTTCGTAGCATGCAAAAGGCAGAACCCATGATAAATTTAAATTTCAAAACATTCCTTTTCGTTTCTTAATTCAAATCCGTTTAACCCAACATGTCTTTTTAAAACCGAAACCATTTTCTGATTTGTAAACGGTACTACATTTATAGCAACACACAAAGTTACAAAAACAACCAAATTCGTTATGTAAATTACAGTAATTGAAATCCCTTAGCTTTCATTGGAGGTACGGTCTGAAAATAAATACAGCCATCATGTCAAAGCTGATTACTGAGTCCCTAACGAGCAGATGTTTAACAGCTTCAAAGAGTCTGAATGACAACGTTTGTGGAACGTGTCAAGTGCAGAGTGTATATGGCCTGCTAACTAAACGGTGAACTTTTAGCTCTTGCGATGTATTAACCCAGGTTAGTAGAATGCCTATACTTGTGAGAAAGGTAAGACAGGGGTGACAGTGCTGACATATAATTGTTTTATTTCATAACTAGCTTTTACCTGCGGTTTCGCTTACATGAATGTAAATTAGTAACACTATTTTTTTCTGGACGAAAAGTGATGTCCTTTTCCGTTACCCTGACAACGTGTATGCGATTTTTCATAATGATCGATAAAGTAGGTAAGGCGTGAAACCTTAACAAATAAATGAACAAACTATCAATTGCATTTGTAATATTAGTGTGGATATTGTCTTAACCCGTTACGCGACATGCGCCCAGACGCTGGCCGCAGAAAATTTTGGCGTCAAATGCCTCCCAATGGCCGGTTCGATCAAATGACGACACTTGACTTGATTTTTGTTTTTTTAAGGCAATCGCGTGACGGGTTAAGTTTACTCGAATTTTATACATTAAAATTAAAATGTTATATACGGATTTTACGTTCAACGTGCAACTAAATACTACTAGAGACTAGACAGACCACAGGTACTTGCAAAACTGCATCGATTCCTACTAAGGATGCTCTGCGAGCGAGAAAAAAAACCTATTAATTTGTGAATGGAGAAGATAATACGAATGCACCACTAGTTATTTATTTAAACTCAAAAAAGCAAAATATGTTATTAATTATGTTCGGCTACTGTTAAAATAGGAAAGAATGGCGCACTTTAATGTCGCAGGCCAAAATCCACTTTGGATCGCTGAGCCAGCGAAGTAAGTAAGTAAGTAAAAATAACTAGGTATATTTCAAGACAACGCTCACTTTCATCTTATTCGCCTTGTCTATGGATATCTATATCTTTACTAATATTACACTGAGGAACGATATGATTTTTTGATTGTTTGGAAAGATTTCAAGTCAAACATTTGTGTGCATGAACATGGATGTTTGTCTTGGTCTGGGTGTTTCTATGTATAATATGTATGTATTTACAAAAAAAAAAGTATTTATGTATGTTTATCCATTGTCTAGTACCCATAGTACAAGCTCTGCTTAGTTTGGGCTAGATGGTGTTGTGTGTATGTGGTAGAATATTATTATTATTATTATATAACTCAAAAACGACACAAACGATATTCACCATAAGAAAGCTTTATTATCTCTGAGTAATAAAGCTTATTATTTATTTTTAATCGTGCTGTCACTAACATAATCTAAGCTACCTTTACGCGAGTGAAGCCGCGAGCAAAATTTAACAGTATAATAAAGAATATATTATAAAATCGAAGGCAAACCTTTAGCTAAAGCCCAGAAACCATGCTCCTATTAAAAATCCTAACAAAACTCCAATAGCACTTTAGCCGATCCGGAACAAACTTTTAGCAGTAACTTAAATCACTCCATCATTGAAATAACCGTATTTAACTGAGAGCTGCCGAAATTAAAACTGGTACTTTTAATATTGACTATCTGCTACCCTCGACATCGTCGCGTCTGCATTTAGCAAGAAGTGTCTATTATGTCTTATTGTCTGTAGCTGTAATTCTGTTTTTTTACTTTTTACTCTATAATTTATTATAGAGTACTTCTTGATAAATGCATTATATGTATTTATAAGCTGTAATATCAATAAAATCAGCCGTGTGTATAATCTGTGCCACTGCTGGCTGCTATTTTCAGTTTGAAAAAGGATTTAGGTTATAAGTCAATCGAGCTGGCTCAGTGAGAATTGGCAAAATTAACTCATCTTAGAGAACATTATGGAGAACTCTTAGACACCTTTACCTGCCATAATTTTAAATGAAGTTTATAGCCAACAGTATTACAAACAAGAATACAGAATATACCAACCGCAATGTAAACCTATAATCTCATTTTGAACTAAATTTATTACTAGTATTATTTATTTTAATCAGTTTAATATGCTAGACTGACTGAGAAGATGAACTATTTTACATCTATTGAAAGTAACTTACAATTAAGCTAAAGAACCAGAAAAATCCTTCAAATACCAAATTCGAACAAAATGTTTGCTCCAAAAAATAAATATAAAGATTCAAATAAAACAAAAGAGAAAAATCTGAAGGCCACCTGTTGTAGACGACGCAAAACAAAACCAAGTGGATGTTTAATGAAACATGCTCCAACACTCGCTTTGTACCAAAGTCGGGGTTTTGGAAGAAGCACCTCTTCACGTTTACGTTTGGGACTGGCGGGAAATGCGCACTGGTAAAGACCTACACAGTTTTAAAAATATTCTTCTTTGTGACATTAACCTTTTAAAAATAGAATTGGTTTCAAGGTTTGAATTTTCTATAATGTTTTATGCGTAAATGTAAGTAAAGTTAGGTTAGTAACAATACTTTTTCTGAATGAAAAATACCCGTAGTCCTTTTCTGTATCTCTGATAACGCGTATGCGAAACTTTATAATGATCAGTCGAGTAGTTAACGCGTGATAGCGTAACAAACAAACAAACTCATATTCTTGTTTATAATATTAGTTAGGATTTAACATATTATTTTGCATAACATGGATGGCGGGACATCGCTCGACGTGCGGCAAATGACGTCAGTGCGCTGCAACCCTGTCCATCAATGATAGCCAACGACCACTCTGACACGAGTGCCCGACTAAGAAAAAGAAGTTGCATAACAGTATTTAGGCTTAAAGCAGAGATAATAAATTTGCTTACTATTAAATATATATATTGTTAAATACCGTGTACTTTAGATAAACATTCAGTTAAATCTGTACTTAACACTAAAGGTAACCAATTTTAAACCTACTTATAAAAACATCCATTGTAGTAAAATATTCTTAGTTGCAATATTTCGTTATAATTTGCTAGAAGCTATACATTTTCCAGAATGGTTTTTATTTTAATACGTAAATAGCATATTCTGCAGCATAATAGTATTATGCTTGTAACAAAATAAATTATACTTACGACATTTCATATAATAATAATAATATTTATTGTAGCTCAAATACATACAACGGTTTTGTGTTTCGAGTCACATTTTAACCTCTCAAAATCCGCCATTGAAAACATAAACCATAAACAATCGAGTGTGCTCGACGCCCTATCGCGTCACCGGGGTTTGACGAGTACAAATCTGAAGACGTCGATCGGCGTCAACGGTAATTGTAATTGTAATTGGACTCCCTTTTCACGCTTTTTTTCTTTTTATTTCATTTATGCGTGAGGCGTCAACGGTATTTGAGAGGTAGCAATAAATGCTTGACTTAGGGGACTACGCTCTTTGGTAGTATCACATACAAAAACAACATAAGAAATATTATGTGCGTGTGCATGTGTCATGTTTGTTGTTAAATAACGCCTACATCTGGTTTATATTTTCAAATAACTGCACTATAGGGAACAAATTTAACCTGTTAAATCTTATAAAATCATACCTAATTTAAGAAACATAATTGTATCGGGCCGCCGGTGTGCCGTAGCTACTCAATAGGTTAATGATAAACATATTTATCTTGCGTTTGGCTGGCATTTATTTCCGTATTTAGAATAAACAATGCGACTAATAATACTAGTAAATACATATGTACCTATTATTACCGTGTAATCATTACCCCGAACACACTACAAATATTATACTATGTATACTAATATTATAAGATGAGAAATGATCAAATATAGGATAGATTTGATTTTGTGTTAATTGTTTGTTTGTAAGGATTAAACTCAAAAACAACAAAACCGATTTTAAAAATTCTTCGACTTTGTAATGATTGAACCAGCTACGCGAATAGTACGATTTTGATATCATAGTATGATCTGTCTTTTCTTATGATATTATAAATGTATTATCTCTTTGTCTTGGATCGAACTAAAAATGTTAAAATGTTTCTTTGTCACTAAATTCCCAATAGCTGTCTGAATTTGATGTTGTTTTGCATTTCGTTTCGGAAGAAACGTAAAACGTTAGTCCTGTGCCTCTGTGTCCTCTCTTCGATCGTGTTAGATTGCCATTCCATTGTAGTTGTGTTTACTTACACATTTGTGCACTATAATATTTTCTGCGTAGATGGTGAGAAACTAGATAGACCACCATGACTAAAATTTGGACTACAAGACTTATCTCTACAATTATAAAAATCCACAGATAAAGAAATGTTCATTCTTTTTTTCTTCATTATAAAGAACATCTCCTTGTATAAAATCTTTCAGCATTCACCAAAAAGTCAAAGTTTTTCTCATTTCATTCGGTATTTCTTAAAATATCAGAGGTGAAGCGGTTATATTGGCACCGAAGTACGGGGAATCGTAATACGTATTGATTTTATCACAATGAGCTGAATCTTACGTTCCACGAATATCCGATGGTCGGATATTGTTGAGATATTGAAACGATTTAATTTTACTCCCAGCTATTTAAACGATAAAATATATTTTCGGATGAAAATTATCGTTTTTCATTTGGTTAGTGATTGACCTTGTTTTTGATTTCTATAGGGTATTTGGTTACCCTCTATATAAGCTGTGGTGACGCAAATACTGAATGCGGCTGCTGTTGATGACGATAAGATGATCACTGATCAGTTATCTGGCAAAAAATAACGAATAGCTGCCCAGAGCTATGAAGTTGCCAGAATTGCACATAGCGATACCTTGGATAGCATATAAAGCTGTTCGACCTGTATCTATTAATCGTAAGCGGCCGTAGCTCAATGAATAAGGCATTGGACTTGCGATCAAGAGGTCGCGGGTTCGAATCCCGCCCATTGCACGATTGACGTGAACCTACTCCTAACACAAGCATTCTAGCTTAGCTGAAGGGGTTAACAAGAATACTGGTAATCTGGAACCCAAATCGCTTGTAATCTTTAAAAAAAAAGGAATTGAGATATCACATCTGATGGAACGGCAATGTAACCCGACTGGAGAGATCCGGTCGTGTAACATTGCCGTCCCAATGGATTGTAAGAATAAGGGAACAGAGAGTGCACTTATATCAGCGCACACACTTGTGCATTAAGATGGCTACTCCCTTTTAAGACTAGCCGCCATGAACGCTTCGGTTTAAGGACACTTTATGATCATACTCTTAGACGTACATACATAGGTGCGACGATACCGCAACCACTTTAAAGTTATGTAGATTAATAATTCTCTATATATCTTTATAAAGGTTGTAGCATTTTGTTTTTATGTTTAAGAGCCGGATATGATTCTCGCTCGGGCCAAATATCTTTCTGACAATTCTCAGCTATAATACGAAGTCTGGGATTGTGGCCGGTTGACGGTCATAGTCTCGCCCTGTATAGAACTTATAAGTATAGCTGACATATTGGGAGTGTAATCTCTCCCTGCCCGTGTCTAGCTATTTGCAAATTTATGGATATTGCTGATGTTGACTTCGATGCCTGGTGGCGTACAAAGTCTATTAGTCGTTTTAATGTAAACATTCTGAGTAATAGCACTCTATCCAGGACAATCTAGACGATGATGAGATAACTCTATATTACGTGGTCTTCTATTATAGTACGCGAACATGTGGCAACCTCAGTCCAAATCTTCTGTGATCCTGATGTACGATCATACCGTATGTGACGAAATACAAATTGACGGAAAAATATATAACATGATCGTTGTAAATTTCTGCCTATCACTTTACGAAGATACAAACTTGAAGGTATCAAATTGCAATAAACTATGTTAATAATACTAAAGGAGTACTAAATGTACCCACAAGTGCAAGCTACTACATAGTAAAGGAAGCGGCGTTGATGGATCTAAAGGGATATACTACGCACAACGGTGCGCGCGCGCAACGACGTGCCGACATGTAACTGACACATTATTCTTGTTGACAATCCACGTCCGTTCGTATCTTGACCAGGGCTGCCAGTCACGTATCCTTTTACTATACTGAAGTTCTTTTCTTTAAAAAAGAGTAAATATAATGTCTGCTACCGATCTTTAAACCAACATGCTTACATAGTCTCACGCTATGTTCCAAATCATATTAATCCTATATTTTATTACATAAATCTGTATGAAGGCAAACTAACAAACACATTGAAATTAAACTACTATATACGGATTTTATCGCGTTGTTTATTTATCACTGTATTACAAAATTTTGAAAATATTACACTACTACTACTATTGATTTTATTTTACTAATTTATAAGCTAATAAAATTATTTAAACTATTAAATCTATTTATTTTTGGTTTACACTTTCCCCGACGTTTCGGTTGCTTTTCAGCAGCCATGGTCACGGGGAGTATAACAAACACATTTTCGCAGTTGCGAATGTTAGGTATACATAAAATAAATGCATCCTTTTTCTGTCTTTTGACAAAATTCTATCTACTAGATTTGAAACGCTTATATCTTATTTGTGTTTGGGTAGTGTCACTATTTGACATAAATATACTCGTAATAAAAATGGTGAATTAACTAAGATAGTTGACTCACAATTTTATTATTTATGTCATCAATATATATTATCAGCAATTTTTAAGATTTTTGATTTCGATTTTACTTTGCCGTAGACTAGATATTATATATTAGACTAGATGGCGAACTAGATTTTCCATTGTGTTTGCAACGTGGTAAAGTATGAATTACGAAATGTAACGTTTTTCTAATAAAAAGAGAGGATCCTCGGGCCAATGTCTTGTCTAGTGAGGCATGTCCTTAGGCTTTAATTTCATTGAAATAATAATCTTATTATATAACATTTTGTAAAGAAATATACTTACAAGAAAATTATTAAAACCTAAATGAAATTAACGGAAACTTTATTATCTTTAATTCACTGTTTTTAGAATATGTTTTCTTTTTCATTAAAATATTATTACATTTAAAAGAATTCTGTAAATTGTTTTGAAATTTGAAATAGTGTAGTAATTATGAATTTCGACATATAATTTTATGTTTTAGCAAACGATTTTAGGTATCGTAACATTAAAAATAAGAGATAGAATGGGATCACAATTTCTGAATAAATTAATAGAATTAAAAATATAAATAGATTTAATGGTTCAATTCTTATGTTAAACCTAAATGAAAATTTTATTTTTTTATTGGGTTTCTTGCATGTATAATTATGAAACAAAATACTTAATGAAACATACTTAGGTAATTTTAAATGATTAACTATGTACATATAAGCACAATTCTTTAAAACTAACTTATACCTAAAATATTATAAAACAGAAATAAAAAAGAAAAAGAAAACTAAAACCCTCTAATAGGCGTCATAGAATTCCTCCACATCACATTCGACTAGTAGTATGCCCAGAAGACTGGCAGCATTGCCACGTTGAATGGCAATGCTTATTGTTTCCACGAAATAAAGGCCAGCCTTCTGGTCACGAGAAGCGTCGATTAACTTTTTTCTATGTCTCTATAGAGAGCACGAGCACTGGGACCTCAGCATTTCGACCCCAAACGGCTCAAAACATAATCTCCTGCTAGGTTTTTGTATTTGCGCCGTTTGAGAGTCTCCGCGGATGCAGCAGCAGCGCCAGCATAACCCGTCGCGCTGGGAAGATGTGATGGTGCAAGGGTGTCGACACACGTTGCGTCCCACACCAAGGGCCTACCCATCTTCCAAGGAATCAATGGCATACCGTCCGGTCTCTTCCCATCGTCACGTGCCAAAATCTTAATTGAAAAAATAGTAAAATAGGTATATGTATCTGGGTGGCAAGTCGAGAAGACAACAAGAGACTCATAATTATAGGTAGAGTCTAAAACTTATATATTTTGCTAACAGAATAAAATTTGTGTTCAAAATCAAAAGTTATAAATAAACACTGATAAACGTCAAAGTTATATTAAGCTTTACAATGAACTTACATTTACATATATTTTTATTTTCCAGGTAAGTTTGAAACTACGTTTGAAACCTGCAAATACCAGTTGGAAGGCCTTTCACGGTAAAGTGAACTTACTTTAGAAATTTCTTGGATTTTCAAGAAATCCTGCTTTTCCACACTACCTGTTTCTAGGGCAGCTACACTATTAATAGGAAACGCCTTAACAAAACCTATAACCTTATTTTAAGGCATAGATTTGAATACTTTTTGGTAACGCAGAAGGGACGCGCAGTATGTCGGTCATTTGTTATTCATAGAATTATCTATGAGAGTGTTATTTGTCAACGTTGTTTCAATATTTATAAAGTCCTACTTATCGAGTATTTATATAAATAATACTATAACAGAAGTTCTTTTAATCAATCAAAATGTTGACTGCAAAGATGGCGTAATAATTTAAATGGTTATCTCGCCACCACTACGCTGTAAGTTTTGTGTAAAATTAACACAAGATACATGAGACAGACTCGGGACAACGATTTCGGCTGTGACTGTTTGAGATTTTTAATTGCATTCAGACAAATTTTACAGAGGTCGCAAAAAATCTAATTATATCAACGGTTTCAATGTTTGTCTACAAATGGCATCGAAACATAATTTTGTGAAGAAATATTAGGTCTCACACGGTCATGGACGATTTGTTAATCAATTTTTTTTGTTGCGAACTGTAATACAACCAGCAATACGCAGCAAAGAGGCAGTAGCTAGCTGAACTCTTAAACCACTACACAATCTAATCTGTATGTAACACATATTATTATTCTGTAAAGAGCCAACCCTACGCGCAAGCAAACAGTCTTGACCTACAAACGGGTCGCACACAAAACCGCGCTCGATGACGTAAATAACCCTTTGATCGCTACGTTATTGCACTCAAATAATTTAAATGCAATTCCATATTATTGTTTAGAGAAGAGATAATAATAATATTTTGTTATTATAATATCGTTGAAAGCAATCGAGTATTTTCGGCCATTGGTGATGTATTTATGGACTTTAAAGTTTATTTTTCAGTCGTCGATTCGCGCAGTCTCTTTAATAGTCATGCTGCCATTTTGTTTTTAATTGATATACAAATTGTACAGTGTGTCTCTTAATGTCAAATAATAATTAGCAAATATAATATGCTTTGTTGGGACGCTGCAACTTAATCTGTCATAACTTAGAATGCCAGACATATTTAAAAAACAATTGTGTCTAGCCTCCGGTGTGTCGCTGCAGCTCATGGGTTAAAACATAGTTTACATTTATATTTACTTATTGCCAGGTTCGGCAAAGCAAGGGCGTAGAACCAATGAGAAGAACGGACAAGAAACTCACAGCCACTCTTTTTAATCGCCAATTTATAATGCAGTTTATTTAAAAAAATATATTTTTAAAGAGCTTCAACCATTATACCAGAAATGCTAGGCTTGCAGTTTTACAGACATGTTTACGTACATTTTACACATGATTATAAGTTTACGTAATTTAATTAAAATCCTCGTTAAACCGTTGGTCCTGGGCTTGATCTCTTTCCGGTCATGTCAGATTGCCGTAACTGCTATACTAATATTATAAAGCTGAAGTGAAGTTTATTTGTTTGGTTGAACGCGCTAATCTCTAGAACTACTGGTTCGTACAAAAATATTTATTTTTGTGTTGGATAGCCCATTTATCGAGGAAGGCTATAAGCTATATAACATCACGCAACGACCAATAGGAGCGGAGCATCAATGAAAATTGTTGCCAAAACGGGGAAAATTCTGTTATTTGACGCAGACGAATTTGCGCGGCGGTGCTTTGATTATAAAATTTAGGGAATACAGAGTGCACTTATGTTTGCGCACACACTTGTACACTATAACATCGCCTATGCAGATGGCTAGTCTCCTTTTAGATCAGTCGCCGTGACCAAAATTCGACCTGGAGGACCTTAATCTGATCTTTTTTACCCCTTGCAGATAATGATGAAATTATCTTTATCTTTTGAACATTTTAATTTCCGGACGGTTTCTTATACACGATGCCGGGCGTAGCACACGTGGCTGTAAAACGCACGCAATCGCGTCAAGAATCGCAGTATGCACATAGCCTAAACATATTTACTGTATATATATATAATATCAGCCCTGTCCCACTGCTGGGCTCGGGCCTTTTTACAGCGTGAGAAGGGTTACGTCATAGTCCACCACGCAGTCCCTTAGCAGACTTCACATATCTTTGAGAACATTATGAAAATTCTCAGACATGCAGGTTTCCTCACGATGTTTTCCTTCACCGTTAAAGTAAGCGATAATTAACTATTTTAATACGCACATTACTTCAAAAAGTCAGAGATGCATTGCCATGCCTTGGTATCAAATTTAAAACCTCTGCATGGCAGGCCAACGATCTGCCACTGGGATATATACTGTAGTACTAGGCAATTATGAGATATCTAGAAGTTTATCGATTTAATTACAGTGCGATGCATATTCGCTTAAATTAACCGACGCATATAGATCCATATGGCTTAAATGGGTTCCCTGATTTAGTTACCCCTGCATTTTAAGAGGTTCTGGTAGTTAGGTCAGCGTTAGTGCTAATGAAAAAGGTAATTAAGCGAATGAGCGGATATGGCTGGATTTTAAAAGCCATCTAACGAAATGTTTAGTACTAAAACTTAAACATATTTACATTTAGAATTATTTTAAATTAGTTTAAATCTGGTTTAATTTGTTGAGAATGACTGTGATTTTGATTTACATAGGGTATGCCTTTTTATTTATACTTCTGTACTAATATTATAAGGAGGAAATATTAGATATTTGATTGTTTGTAAGGATTTAACTCAAAAACTACTTAACCGATTTAAAATATTCATTAATCATTAGAAAGCTACAATATTACTGAGTAACATCCTTACTAGTATTATAAATACGATTGTGCGTTTGTTTGTTACGCTTCCACGCCGTAACTACTCGACCGATCAACATGAAATTTTCTATACACTATATCGGGGGGTACAGAAAAAGACATGCACCTTTCATCCTGGAAAAAAATTATGTTACAAAGCTAACCTAACCTACATTTACACGAGCGAAGCCGCGGGCAAAATCTAGTAGGCTATATTTTATTTAAAAAAGTAGCATTACTAACATCACCTAACCTACTTTTAAGCGAAAAGCAAAAGCTAGTTCTGATAAAAATTGGATATATTTTCTTATTTCTATACTTATACTTATGTAAGCTATACGTTAATACTACGAGGCATACTCAATACAACAATATAAGATGTAAAATAAAAATCATTTGATTAGAATATCATTATTAACATTACATATTATAAAACAACTCTTAAAGAGCAATTTCTATATTACTAAGTGTTAGTCCCCAAACCCATAGCAATATAATTTTATGGCATGAGTTTGGCAACTTGAGTTGTAAGGAATTATAGGACTGTAATATTTCATATCACACACCAACTTCGTCTGCGTCACATGAAAGAATTTGTCCCCGTTATTGTAACATTTTTCATTGATGTTTCGCTCCTATTGGTTGCAGCGTGATGTTATATAGCTTATAGCCTTCCCCGATAAATGAGCTATTCAACACTAAAATAATTTTCAGTTCGATCCAGTAGTTCCTGAGATTAGCGCGTTTAGTCAAACAAACAAACTCTTCAGCTTTATAATATTAGTATAGATTTAGTTTGATTAAATTAATCATTTTCAAAAATATATAGCAGTGATAGCCTAGTGGGAGACCGGTGGACTGCCACGCAGAAGTCTCGAGTTCGATACCAAGGCGCGCACCTCTGACTTTTCGAATGTAAGTGTGTATTAAATAGTTAATAATTATAGCTCGCTTTAGCGGTGAAGAAAAATATGTTACGGAATACCTACATATTTGAGAGTTCTCTATAATGTCCTCGAAGATATTACGTGAAATCTGCCAACCCCAGCTTACATTTGTTTAATCCACAATACTGAGATGCGTCTCTCTATTATTAAACAAGTGAATATGCATTCGAAAATGTAAGAAATAATTGTATACAGTTTCAGTGGTTACAACAATTTTCATTCAAATTTTGCCCTTGAACAATATTTGCGAATTTAGGTGCACGAACCAAACTTCATCAAAGAGCAGTCCATAAAGTGCTCGGTAAACGTTTGACAACGGCCTTACACGTGCGGTCACGAACCGCAATCATAACCGCTGTTGCACTGCGTTATCGCAAGCGATGCGATATTAATTTAATAAACGAAGCGAGTAATGAAAAACACGTTTATGAAAATAATCACAAGAGTGACATTAATGCGATAATATAATTATGATTAACGCCTGCCTACGCAAAAGCAGACGGAGATGTAATATTCTTAAAATAAAATAATAGACATGCTCCGTACTTAGATCGCATGAAAAAGTGACCACACTAAGATGAGTGACACTCGCACATTCGATAGAGAACGATAGTATACAATGTTCAATTAAGTGAGCGTGATAATATTATATTTATAAATCAGATATCATGTTAGCATTGTATGTCAGACGACAACTTAACGTCCTGAAGGCTAACACTGATCAAGATAGAACAATGAAAGAAATATACTAAGGCCGATGGGACAGCCATATCATGATGGCAGACTATTGCTTGAGTTTAATAAGAGATTGTCATGAACATAAACACAATATAAAAGCTTACAGATAAATATTTTACTAATAATTTTTTTATGATTTTTTGTTAATAGCATATATATTAAGTATTCTTGTCATTATTATATAGCCGCTTCTAAAATATATAATATGTAATTGTATTTTTATTTCGACCTACTTTCAGTCATATAGTTATAAAATCTCATCTCATAAACTAGAGTCAATATAACAAATCTTAAATGTTCCCGTAGTCAGCATACTGAACTTACACTAAATTGACTTCAACTTACCATGCCGCAAAAAAAAACCGTTCCCCAGTGTAACATTTAAATATTGTAGGGCGCCATCTACGACTTGAATCTGTGGTGACAGCCACATTAATTTTTCAGTTTTGACTTAAATACTACGCAAGGGTGAGACCATTGCTATGTACTTGGCACATCGCATCTCTGATTTCAATCTTTCGACTGCACGAATGGCGTAGTCATCTGCCACTACGCCGACTGTTATGAGTTCAAATCACACACGGAACAAAACTTTGTGTGATCCACAAATGATTGTTCCGAGTCTAGGTGTTATTTGTGTCCGTTGTTTGAATGTTTGTAAAGCTCTCTTGCGACACAGGATTCAGGCCTAGTGCCGGAGTTGTCTTTTTTAAAACAAAAAATTATATCTTTGGTTACACGCACATTTATTTAGCTATGCATGTAGTTCCCACAAAGAGGCGAGTCTATTGCTATATAGGTACCCCGTAGAGGCACATAAATAAAACTACGTAAGAAATAATGATAGAAATAATAAATATTTCCATTGCACACAGTCTGACGCACGCCCCGCCAATAAAACGTATAAAACTTCCTGTTGACCCAAAATCTTGAAAGTTGCAATGAAAGTAGGTTTTATGGCGAACTCTGACGCAAACCCTGAATAATGTATTTGAGCTCCAATCTTGATTGGAAGAAAAACTCCTCTGGGAAACCTCTCGGACCGAAATGGAGACAATTTAAGAAAAAGCTAATTAAAAGTACTTGAAGCTGTGGACGTAAAAATGTTTGTTGAATTCAAGCCAAGTGGAAAGCTGGAGATACTGTCCACCCGTAATGAAAACAGCCAATAAGTTTATTATTGTACTAAAATTTACCCGCGGCTTCGCTCGAACAAATGTAGGGTAGGTAAGGTTAGTATCAGTACATTTTCTGGATAAACTGTACCCTATGTCCTACTCAATATCCCTGATAGCGGTTATGCTAAATTTCATAACTATCGGTCAAGTAATTAAGTCGTGAAAACATACATACAAAGATTCACGCCTGTTTCCTAGAGGGGAGGAGGGAAACTACGGATTTCCATTTGCAACGATCCTGACACACTTATCTGGCTTCATTCACTTTCATAACATTCCTCATACACGCTCGCCGGTTTGAGATGCTCTTAACCTGGCCTTTATCCAGAACGCCTCCGATCTGATCAAGAAACGTTCGCCTATGTCTTTCCCTTGTGACTGTTCCATTCACACTAGCCTTATAATCTTTCTTAGTCAGTATTTTCTCGTCCATTCTTTCTACATGCCCAAACCAGCTTAACATACTCTTTTCTATTCTCGTCACTATATCATCTTTCAAGTCGTGAAAACGTAACAAACAAACACACATTCGCATATAAATTATTAGTTAGGACGTATCAAAATTGCTTTTTAATTTAATAAAGACAATACATAAGTTTGTGAAGACATTTGGCGGTTTGGGTGTTTCTTATTTAATCATTCGTAAACTTGTTGAAGGGATTCGGATGAAATTTAGCACATAGATAGAACATGTCCTGGATTATTATGTTGACTCAAGCTTGTAAATCCTTGAAAGTGTAGACAGATGTGGAAGAGAGATTACAGCTACTATGTTTTAGGTTCTTTTTTTTAATTTATCTAATGCCAGACAAGCTACCAGCCCGCCTCATAGTAAATCCACCGCTTAAGGATTTCGACGACGTCATAAGTACGCACAGCCAAACCATAATACGAGCCTACCGTCCAGTGTGACCATGGTCTCCGTGCAGTTACTAAGAATTTATCAGAAATACAGACAGATCAATACCAGTTTTCTAGTATTGGAAATTGAACGCAAAATTTCATGACTACGCAACTTTATGCCGTGGTACCAAATTCTATAGAACGGTTAAAATTGTGGCTTTTGTGAGTAATCTAGACGTAGTTCCCGCAACTCAACAAGTCATGTATGACGCACTAACCGCAAGGAATACAGGAAAATATGGCCACAATGAGCGCGGAGTACGTCGCTTATCTGAAATTATACTGTGTATATTATAATATTTTGTTTTACAAACGATCCTATATACTTTAGCATCCTAATCCTAACTTAATATTATAAATGCGAATGTGAGTTTGTTTATTTGTTACGCTTTCACGCCTTAACTACTGGACCGTTTATTATAAAATTTTGCATATACAGTATCAGGGGTATAGAATGCTGGTGTTTCAGAAGTCATTGTGTTCCTACGGTGAGTTGCGAAAGTCATAATATTTTTTAAATAATAATGTTTGCCGTATGTTACTACACAAAATATTCTAAATTAAATTAAAAAGATATAAGAATGCTTTTTAAAATTGTAAATTTATAAAGACAATAAACATGCGTTCAAACAAAAACATGATTTATGTTAATAAACAAATATAGCTAAACATACATCAAAATGCATAAAAATTAATTTATATTTTCTGAATACGTCAATAAAATCATATTCTAGGAAATAAAGATTGTGTATTAAAAAAGGTGATTGGTGGAGTAGAGCTCTCATGATAGGAATCAGGCAAGAAACTCACGGTCCTTCTTTTAATTCACCAATTGTTTACAACACGTATCTTATCAATACATTCTTAATTTTCTTATTTGAGCTCATGTGAGTGGTTTATAAGTGACTTACACTTTACTTACTTAAAGAAGAATTAGAATGTGAATTTGTAGAATAATTTGGAATCCTATTGCAACAGTATCATGTAACAGTCACAGCAACTTAATGATGTTGCTAATTAACATTATAAAAAGCCTGTGGGTGAAAATAGTTTAATCCCTAACATTTTTATTGCCTTAATAGCTGTATGAATAATACCATTTTAAAAACATAATTTTCTTTTAATTACTTCCTTTAAATAAAGTTAGCTTTGAATGTTCCTTGGGTGTTTACTATAGAAGCGCACGCATTGACCTTTAAATTCTTTATAAATTATTTTTGAAGTGGAAAATCGGTGCTGTTTGTTTATTCTTATTTCTAGTGTTGACATTATGTGTGACATAACATAGCCTTTAGAATTGCTGTGGAAAACCACAGGTGGAAGAAACTACTCGGCAATAAAATAATGTCTTATGTCATACGTGTTAAAGAAAATAATTTACAAACTACTTCAGAAAAAGCAGTCGTCTGCAATTTCTATGTTCTATGAGGCAAATAATTTATAAACTTAGTTGAAATTTATGTATACGGAAAAGCAGTTAGGTACATAGATGCAATTATGCTTTGTTTTAACAACATTATTATTTGTATTACATTTCTGAATGATGATACATTAACCTCTTTGTTTCAGCTTTCAATGAATGAATAACATTCAATATTATGAATATACGTATTAAACGAATGGGATATTGGTGCCAATTCTGTTGTGACAAAATTCTCTTATCTTAGCTAAAATCTCTAAAATTTATTTTAGTCCTGTCACTTTTAGCGATTTCAGAATACAAAATGTCGTTTGACAGGACTAATCTAAATTTTAGAGATTTTTAGCTAAGCTTAGAGAATTTTGTGACAACAGAATTGGCACCATTATTTACGTTATAGAAATTCAGCTATGTTATTCGTAATAATTATGTTAGGTGATAGGAATGTGTCGTTCATTTTCTTACTTGTCTTATTATAAACTTTTTTAGTATAAACAACAAGCTCATTATAAAATCACTAGATTTTACCCGCGGCTGTACTCGCGTTAACCTAGATTTTGTTAATAAACTTTCCTCGGCAACAGCTTTTTTCTGGATGGAATCTACCCTATGTTCCTTTCTGTACCTTTGACAATGTATATGCAAAATTTAATAATTATCGGTCAAGCAGGTGTGAAAGCGTAACAAACAAATAAACTCACATTCATAATTTTAGTTATGATTAGAACTCATTTACTTCTTTCAGGTTTCATTTATTTTCTGAATAATAGAAATTACAAAAAATAGAAAGACTATACACAGAGATGGGTCTCTGTTTTGTCTTTAGCTACCAGTACGCCATATTCATTGTTTACTGGATATGATAATTAATACAATACATCATATTATATTGAATAGGACTTATACTATTCATATATGATTTGCAGTATGACTATGAACAAGTATTCATAAAACTTCCGATATACTTATATTTTAAATGTCTTTGTAGCGCAGTGGTATTTGATGTATTTGCTGTGTATGAAGTCTCGGTCTGATTGGGACGGAGTAAGTTGTTTTGTATTTTCTGTCAAAAAATTCTAAATAGCAGCTCTGAATTCGAGGCTGTGCTGAGCCAATAAAAGACATGAATGCCACCTATTTTAGAGGATCAAAACCACAAAATTTGGAAGAATAACTTACCCTTTGGAGATACAGGCGTTAGACTATGCATTCATATTAACTTGTTGTAAACCAGCCGAGGCAATCGTCACCAAGTTTAAGCGATTCGTTCAAAACAACCATGAGCTATTAATTTCCAATACTTTCGTCTTTTTCAACGTCAATTCTCGCTTTGCCGAGCTCAAATAAATAGTTTTTATAGCTGAATAGGCGCTCTGAACGTCCGCCTGTAGTTGTTATCTCTAGGATTTTAATTAAAGTTTAATTCCAGACATAAAAGTTCATAGTAATGGCTCTAACGGACATTTTAAAATGATTTTATCGTTTGCCGGACGATAATACTGGTGTAGTATTAAGTGAAATCTTGCTAATAATGTGAATGAAGAATTTCTTGTATATATTTGAATGTTTGTTACGCCATTCAAACCTCTACTAGCCTCTCAAAGTCTTGGTTTAATATATAACATTTTATCCTAGTTTGCGCTCCTGGATGTGGGGGTACAGTCAACCATACTGTACTACTTTGACTGTACGGACTATGATACTCTGATGATTACTACACACATGGATGACGTAGTGGTTTGAATGGTCCCCTCGCTACTTCCGCCGCGCCGAGTGTTGTGGGTTCGACACACGGGACAAAAATTTGTGTGATCCACAAATGGATGTTCCCATTCTGGGTATTCTTTGTGTCCATTGTTTGAATGTTTGTAAAGTCCCTCGTGACACAGGAATTATTCCTACAGCGGGATTTGTCTTTTTAACCCGCCGGTACTCGCGTCTACTTTTAGGTGATGAACAGTCGCGCGAGGGTCGATAAGACCCAGATTTTGAATGTATTGTTTTTAATAACTTAATGAAATTTCGGGATTATTTGTAAAGTAATTAGGAAGAGGATAGTAAAACATACTTAAAAATAACAAATGTTTATTATTTAGAGAAAAAGTGACATAAATCACAAAATTCAAGAGATCACTGTTAAATCTTTCTTTTTACCATATAGGAACTAGAAAATCACTTTAACTCTTTTTATATAATCTAAAAACACTAAAATTCTTTTTATTATAAAAAATAATCAACAGTCTTCTAAATAGTGCAACAATATCAAACATTATACGTAACATATTTTTATAATCAGTCTTCAAATTACACATACCAATCTACTATAAAATAGTTTTAATTTTTTTCCATGTTAGTGTTATAACAATCTTATCTTAGTTTTTTATTGCAATTGATACATATAAATTTAGTATAATCTCTACAAATATAGGTACAGCAAAATTGGCATTGCGTTTTGGTTTTTCTGTCCTTTTTCGTCCGCGCACATTATACCTATGTTACAACCAGTTCTTATAAACTGTCAGGAAACATAAAACACCAGCAGTCGGAAGGCGTAAGTGCATCTTTTGCTTCATTGATTGACCCTGGTACTTGGCTTATGATATTATGAGTACGGGTACGAACATTTCTTGGAGGCTCTTCAGTATTCCAATGGGCGCCATTCCTATCCAGGTCAATATAATATTCAAGTCGGGTCTTCTTTGCAGTAAACTGAGAGATACATTGCGGGAACGAAAATTTTCAGGCTCAGGAAGTTCATCTTCGCCACTCTGACAGGAATCTGAATCATAGTTGTCAATCTCCAAATGGTCTTCAATTTCTGAAGAAACTTCACCTTCAATGTCTTCCTCTTCTAAAATGTTTGCTATTTTTTAGTCATTCAAACGATTTCGCGACATATCTATAAAGAAATAAAATCAAAATAACATATCTAAATCGAAAAATACACTTACACATTATGTCACAACTGGGTCAAAACGACCCAAACTCACTTGACATGTCCGTACTGTCCAAAAGCCGCGCGGGAACTGGCTGATGCCGGGTGTTCGGATAGCCTATACAGCTATTTACAGGTACTTAGCGCGACGACACGACTGAACCTATACGAAAACAGTTTTGGCACAAAAACTAGAGTACTGGGTCTTTTCGACCCAGGCGCGACTAGCCGCGGGTTAATATACATAAATAAATAATGTTGATTACGCAGATGACACAGGAGAATATGTGGTTGCTTCGTCATGTATATATTCGCATTATATGTATTTATGCAGATGGACGGCTCAACACAACACGAAATATCAAGTGCAGTCGCTTATAGAAGCATGAGGTAACGAGGGAAATACCAGACCTTGCATCTGAAATCGCTGCTTAATATCGGCTGCAAGCCACCGGTAGTTCTACAAGCAAGTATTAGATCTCACTTTTAATACAACTAGAAGATGCAAGAAAAATGTGAGTAGTAAAAATATATGTCGATGATGAATGCCAAAGCCCAGTTCTAATCTACGGCAGTCAGTCCTGTGCCGTCACACAACGGCATGTCCATGACATTCAGGTTGCCGAAATGAAAATGTTAAGATGGATGTGCAGTGTAACCAGGCTGGGTAAGATCTGGAACGACTATGTGCATGGAAGCTTGGGAGTCTGCGACATAGCAGAGAAGCTGCAGGAGAGCAGAATGAGATAGTATGGACATGTAAAAAGTAGACCACCAGATTACGTAGGCAACCAGGTAGGTACTGGAACTATCCGAATCCGGAACTAGAACAAAAGGGGAAACCCAAGACCACGTGGACAGATGTGTTGCGTAGAGACATGCACTGTTTCTGAAGAATTTTTATATTGCTGTTTGGTTCAAAGTCATGTCGAGTATGCCTCTCAGGTGTGGAATCCGAACTATGATATATATGTAAGTCGACTTGAAAGAATACAAAAGAAATTTCTGAGGTGAATTCAACATCGGCCAAATTTAATATTTCTAATTATTTTAACCGCTGCAAAAAATTTCATCTTCTTCCTCTCTATGAGCGAAGAAAAATTGCAGATGTTTCTTTTCTATGGAAAGTGATGAACGGATCCGTTGACATACCTGAGTTGGTGAGCAAAATCGGCCTACGAGTACCATCTGCATTCCTATGCAGATTACATCTGCTGTACACTTCCTTGGTAAGAACAACATACAGGCAAAACTCATTTTTAATTAGAGCATGTCGATCGTACAATGTAGCGAGCCAGGATGTTGATATCGATATTTTTAATACTAGCATTTCTAAATTGAAAAAGATATTGTGCAATTGGTACTTTGGAGTTAGTACCTAAAGATGTACTTACTATTAAGTGTAAATTTTATGTTAATGTGTCTAGTATATAAATTGTTTTTTTTTATTATGTGAGTTAGTTTAATGTTTACCAATGTATTTTTAGTCATATAAGTATCTATAAGTGAAAACTTGTAATTGGCCTTCCTTTTTATATTGTTCTACATATTACTTTAAGAGCTGCAAGTTTTCCTAAAAAGAAAAAGAAATTTAAAATAGAAGATTACGTCAAGGACAGGGCTAATTGGAAGAAGAAAATTAAGAAGACTGACACCACCACCATTTAGGATACATAACCGGGAAGAGAGAGAGATGAACTATGGCTTATGTAACGTGATGTGGCAACTTAAATAGACAAGTATTGTACAGAATCTAAATTTAGTGAAGATACATACATAAACATCCTAACTAATATTATAAATGCGAATGTGAGTTTGTTTGCTACGCTTTCACGCCTTAACTACTCGACCGATGGTTATGAAATTTAGCATACACGCTATCAGGAGTACTGAGTAGAACATAGGGTACATTTTATCGAGAAAAAGTAGGTTAACTTAGGTTAGTCTCCTCTACATTTATTCTAGCGAAGCCGCCGGCAAAATCTAATACAATACTAAACTTATTACCCGTTTTCATTATGAGTGGACAGAAACTCTAGCTTTCCACTTGGCTTGAATTTAACAAAAATTTTTACGATGATTATCATGAAAGCATACACGTTGTCAGGGGAACAGAAAATGACATATGGTACCTTTCATCCAGAAAAAAGTACTGATACTAATCAAACCTGGTAAGAGATTATGTTTTTGAGCCTTTGGGGTCAAAAACATCAGGGTCATGAAGTCCGTCTTTAGAGAAATAGCAAAAAGGGTAATCGATGCTTCCCGTGACCAGAGGGCGAGACTTTATTTCTCGGAAAGAATAAGCATTGCCAATCAACGTGGCAATGCTGCCAGTCTTCTGGGCACACTACCAGTAAAGCAATAAAGATTTATTTCTTTCTTCTTCAGTCGTCTGTGATGCGGATTAATTCTATGACGCCTGGTAGAGGGTTTTAGTTTTTCTTTTTTATTTCTGTTTTGTAATATTTTAAACAAAACTAACTTATTTTGTTTATTGGTTATAATTTAACCTAACCTACATTTATGCGAGTAGTTAGAAAATCTAGTACGTCTATACATCCTTTCAGTGGTTGGCAAAGTTGTATAACATCCATGTCTCACAAGCTATGGATTAGATTTGTTATTAACTAGCTCGCTACACCGTACACTTGAATTACGGCTTCCAATTTACGAGACCGCTACTGAATGAAATGGGACAAAACGTGGCTAAGATCTAAGTTGAATACCAAACTATTAAGCTGTGGCAATCACATTAAAATACATTTAGAGGTATCTAAATAATGTCCGGATAAACAGACTGTAAAATTTTGTAAAAACCGTTGTCTTTTCATTTGACCGTCTAAAATCCGGACATTATTTGAATACAAAATAATAACATTTAATAAATTGTTTGAATACGTTGGTTAAGAAAGTTGTTTAAAAACGTTTTTAAATAAAAATAGTGTTGGTAAAAATGTTATTTAACAACCTAGTTGGTCCCACGACCATTTTGTTTTTGAATCTACTATATAAATAAATCAAATTGAAGTGTCTGCTTGTAATGTCAAAATAACAGCTTTTTACTAAATGCATATGAAAGTATATACGGCACTTATATCAAAAAATCAATTTTTGATTTTTTTGTCTCTCTGTTTGTTTGTTCTGACTTATCTCTGAAACGGCTGGACCGATTTTGATGGGACTCACTTCACTGGCAGACAGCTGATGTTATAAGGAGTAGGTAACTTTTATTTTAGAAAAATCTTTGCGACTTAAACAAACACTTTCTGTTAAATTCCACGCGGACGATGTCGCAGGTAACAGTTTTTATATAAAAATTCAATTCACGAACATAATTTACATGAGATACGTGTTTACTGCCGCACCGTTTTCATTATAAAGTTTAATCCTATCAATCACTGAGCTCATTATTCATTTGATTTGAAACAACGAAACATTATTGAATTAAATAAAATATGAGTTTCAATCTGTCGGCCTCGATGGCGTAGTGGTTAGTGTAACCGACTGCTACGCCTGAGGTCGCGGGTTCGATTCCCGCACAAGTCAAACATTTGTGTGCATGAACATGGATGTTTGTCTTGGTCTGGGTGTTTCTATGTATAATATGTATGTATTTACAAAAAAAAAAAGGTATATATGTATGTTTATCCATTGTCTAGTACCCATAGTACAAGCTCTGCTTAGTTTGGGCTAGATGGTGTTGTGTGTATGTGGTAAAATATTAAAAAAAAAAAAATATTATTATTATAATACTTTCATTTACACTTCACGTAAATTGTGATTGATCAATCGGTAGCGAATGTATTCAATTATGAAGTAAATTAATCGTGTAATGAGCTATATGTGTTTACACTTGATTGAGCGGATGATGTTGTGGTTTGAAGGATGACCTCGCCACTGGTAATACGCTGAGTGCTGCGAGTTTAATTCTCGTGCGATTCCGAGTGTCTAGATATTCTTTGTGTCCGTTGTTTGAATGTTTGCAAAGTCCTCCGCCACACAGGAATTATTAGTGTAGTAGTACTAGAACGGGAGTTGTCTTTAGTCTTTTAATAATGAATGAATTAATACAAACGATACAAATACGACCAATATGACTTTCAACACTTCGAGAAAAGAGCGTACTCCTTTTTAAAAGGGCGGCAACGCACTTGTAACTCCTCTGGTGTTGCGGGTGTCCATGGGTGGCGGTAATCACTTACCATCAGGCGATCCGTCAGCTCGTTTACCCTAAATCCATAAAAAAAATAAAAAATTGTTGTTCTGAAACTTGGTGGTTTTTGTATCAGGGCCCATGTAATAGAATAGAATTCGTTCATTTGTCAAACATAGGTGATTACGATTTATGGTCTTAAGAAAGATAGCATAAACCTTATAAGTTGTGTTATAGTCACAAACACATTCCTAGATACAACACTAGAGACTAGTTTTAGACAACCCCGTGCCTCGGAAAGTGCGTATAGACATTGGTCCTGCGCCTGATCTCTCTCCGGTCGTGTCGGTTTGCCGCCCCATCGGATGATGAGAGTCAGGGAACAGAGGGCGCACTTGTGTTTGCGCACACACTTGTACACTTTAAAATCTTCTGCTTAGAAAGCCCATGTCCGTTAAGATTGGCCGCGGTGATCAGAATTCGGTCTGCTTCTGTAAATTGCCTAAAAGAAAATCCAATAACACTTTGCTCGAAACCGAGGTCTCATGCAGTACTCACATTAATACTGCCAAACCACCGAGGCAGGCATAGTTAATTACAAGGGTGGAAATTCCGAAATTCTTATGTACTTAAAACCGTTTATTAATACGAATATTAATCAACATTCTATGTGTTCTTCGCGCAAAGTAGAGCTAAGTTAAATTGCCTTACTCACACAAGCAGACAATTTTAAACAAGTACAGTCAACAACAGCTGACAATTAAGTAGGTACTTGTTAATTTATTTTTCACTTCTATTATCTCATATTTACCATAATTTATTATTATTAATTACACGACTGGCGTAGTAGTTTAAATGGTCGCCTCGCCACTGCCACTGCGTCGGATGTTGTAGGTTCGAATCCCACACGGGAAAAAACTTTGTGTGATTCACAAATGGTTGTACTGCGTCTGGATGTTCTATGTGACCGTAGTTTGAATATTTAAAAAAAATTGAATTCTTTTATTGTTTTGCTAAATGTTTTATGATATAAACATTTTTCTATTTTCAACGCAATCATAGAAAAAATTGAAAGAATCTGTATTTATTATTTATTTACTTGTTTCTTCTATTTTTACTTAAATACTGGAAATGCTATAAAAATATAATATACTTAGCTTTACCCAGAATCGTAACATATCCGCTACGTCCGCTTACCTGAGCGTCCTACAAAAAGCTATTTGTAGGACGCTCAGGTGATACTGAGAAAGATAGAGATATATTTATTTTATAAAACATAAGGAAAGCAACGCTGTAGTTATATGATGCATGATGTTGAAGCAACACAATAAGCAGCTATATGTTTTGGCTTTCATGACATAAAATGTTGCCAGGCATCAAATTTTTTTTAACATATTGTAGTTGTATTGTATGTATGTAAAGGACATTGTTCCGCTGCCATACATTATTAGCCTAAGAACCAACAGCCATAAAAGAAATGATAAATATGTAGTTAAGAATTGAATGTGGTCACACATTCAATTAAAAATTAATATAAGTCACGGAAACTTCCGAATATTGTATACTAACTGAAATACTGTAACAAATAAACAAGCACTTCTTCACTGAAATACTTATGTACCGTTTTTGAGGTTATTATTTTATTTGATTAGTGTGTTGAAATAAGGATATAATATGGGCCATTATGGGCTAGGTAGAGGCCTTAAGACCTACAACTGCAATCAGTCAACCAATCAACTAAACAAGTGGGTTGTTCTTGTAATGTTTTATGATTAATGTCTAGTTAACCTGGTTATAGGTATATTGGAAGTAGTAGTATTCAACTGGAAGAATATAAATCCACAAACGTCATAAATTCTAGCTTTGTAGTTTTCAAAAATAATTTAGTATAATCTACTAAAATGTAAACAAAATATACTTATATATATAATACGTAACGGGTAATACCCGTTACATCTTATATATAAAATTCTCGTGTCACAATGTTCGTTCCCGTACTCCTCCGAAACGGCTTGACCGATTCTCATAAAATTTTGTGAGCATATTGAGTAGGTCTGAGAATCGGCCATCATCTATTTTTCATACCCCTTAGTGATAAGGGTTGTCCAACCCTAAAATTATTTTAAATCTTTTGGTTAAAACATTTTTTATGGCACAACAACGTTTGCCGGGACAGCTAGTATTATATATATAAGTATATTTTGTTTACATTACATTAGATATTATATATATATCAAGCAACGCAAAGGTTCAACATATACTTTTTGACTTGTATGCCAAGTTGTTGTGCCAATAGATACTTAAATCACAGCCGGAGGTCGATATTTCGAGAAGAACCAAAGTCATATGTGCAAGCGAAGTCGTAAATAAAATCGTTTGACATAAAATTTCGCAAAATAAGATATAGATACTCAAAGTACACGCGCAATAAGTACAATGACATTCAATCGATGTTTGAAAAGCAACTGAAAATACAGATAAAATAAAACAAGGAAACATATGTAATATATCGGTAACCACTTACCTATAGGTCCTCCTGATGGATTCCTTCTTCCTTCAATCCTGGGTCCTTTAAGCGGGGCGTGAAAAAGCACCTTCTCAGGCCGTCAAAGTGTAGACCTCAACATCGCCTGTTCTTAGACCACACGACTGCTTACCATCAGGTGGAGTGTGTTCATTTTGACGCGAAAATGAAAAAAAAAAAACATCTTCTTTATACTTAAGAGCTTAAGAGCTCTTGTCGGTGAAGTATACGCCATCTTTCACGATTTTCGGCCAATACCTTGACCTCCTTATCAGACATGACCTTCGCCTTTTCTTTTAATTGATCTGTGAATGCCTTTCTGGGTCTGCCTGTTCGTCTCTTTCCTTCCACTTTTCCCTATATGATGTTTTTTATAAAGTCGTTATGTCTTATAAGGTGGCCAAACATCTTTAACCATCTATGTTACACAAAAAACATTACTGAAACTTCTTCCTCACCAATAAAGGAAACATATGTCCGTACTGTATCGGTAACCACTTACCAAAAGGTCAGGAAACGTTTACCAATATAGTACGCTGTGTAATTGTTTGCCACCTATATTGCACAGAAACACCACCATCGACAGGAGTACCCAATAAAGGCAACATCGTTCATAACTGTACGAAGTTTATATTATTTATAGCACAAACAATTTGCGGCCCGTCTCATAAACTTTTGTTGTCAACTACACTTAACGTTATGAAATTCAATACACGTAGTGAATATTATAGTGTAATGCTAGACGTTTGATTAAAAGCGTCGCGTTATGAAATTCTAGCGCAGCTCTTAAAATGCAGTAAATTTTATACATCGTTTGGAATAAGGGCAAGAAAATAAGGGGAGAGTGCAGTGTTATATGAGGAGGAACTGTACGTAATTGCGTATCTATTGAAGATACAGCGTTGGTTTTAATTATAGTAAGCAGAGGTATATTAGAGCTCTATTAGGCTAGCAATGTTTAATGTCTTGCGTAATAAGGGCAAGCTTGTTGAAGAATTTATATATTTTAGCTGTTACTTACTGGTTACTGAAAGATTAACTACGTGTCAAATCAAACTCATGTCAGGGGATTGGCTGTTGCTAACACTGACAGCTAATCCCAGCGGACTTAGTGGTCGTTTCGCATGCAACTGTTCGAACGAATTGTGCGAAACGAAATTGTGCCAAAAACTATTTTAAAAAAGTGTTTTATAAAATAGTTTTTAGGTGTTGATTCGCACACATTCTTTTATAAACCGGGTCGTTTCGCACTTAAATTATATCGATGTTCGCGAATCAACACTTCCAAAAAAATTATTTGTCAAAATTGTCATTTGCACAATTTGTGCGAATAGTTTCCTGTGAAACGACCACTAAGCACATCACATGAAACTGCTACACGAAATAGATAGAAAGGAAAATATAGATAGAGGTACTTACTACCAAACTAAAAGATATATAAAACAGTCGAACTCGATTTCGTTATCAAGCAGAGCAGCTTTGCAAAAGGCAAAATAAATGACTTTTAAAGAGGCTACTAGCCGTTTGGTTTACAACTAGTAGGTATTCTTGTTGACCTCACCAGGTAACCTAATATGCTTGAATTAGAAGTGGGTTTACGTCGTTAGTCTTTCTTATCCGTTGGACTACCGTCTCTTGATTATTATCATAAATTATTCCTCTTGGGTATTCATTAGTTGATCTAAGCGTCAGCTATTTTACTAGCGCCAGAGCTAGCTGAGAGAAACTTTATTATTTTAAGTATTAGCCAATTTTTCCTGCACGGATAGCGTGTTTTAAGTTGTCACCACGTCTGTACCAACATGCCGAGTGTTATGGGTTCTAAGACACGCAGGACACAAATGTTTTTTCCGAATCTGGTATTGTTTTTATATTCGTTCTTTGGGGGTTTGTAAAATTCGCCGAGAGACTGAAATTATAAAATGACCGGGTTGTCGCTTTAAATAAAAAACTGATATAAATCTTTAAATGAGAGTGACCGCTATATCAATAGTTGGTATTTATGTTTGTATTATACACAAGATTTTAACCACGGCTTCACTCGTGTAAATTTACGTTTGTTTAGGTTAAACTAGTCTCAGTACTTTTTTCCGGATGCAATGTCCTTTTCTGTAATGATGAGATGAACAAACAAACTCATATTCGCATTTATAATATTAGTAAAGTTTAGTATATAGACACATAGATACTAAATTATTGCCAGCGGCTTCACCCGCGTCTGAGAAGATTTAGTCAACTATCCCTCAAGAACAGTATTTGATGAAATGGATGGTATGACGTTTATATACCCCTGACAACGTGTATGTAAAATCGCATGATGATCGGTAATATTAGTTAGGAAGATAAGATGTGCATACACTTACAAAACACAACCCTTTTTCTCACGCAGACGGATAAAAGAACAATAACGTTGAAAAATATAGTGATTAATCCATGTATCGTTTAATCCCTTCGACATTGTATCCTCTAGCGCGTAAAGCGATTGCACAAGTTCCTGCTACAATTCTAACCAATTTAAAGCAATTAGAAGTTAGTTAGCTAAGCAGAAGACACGCAATCTCTGTGGCGTTAATGACCGATGCAGTTTCCTTGTCAACTGCGAGATTACTTCCTTTGATCGTTAGATGTTATAATTGATGATAAATTGAACTTGTTTCTTTTTGACAGAAATCCATAATATGTATCTATTACATATTATGGATTTCTGTCGATAGGCAGAGGTTTAGCACCACGACGAGCTTAATCGAGAAGCAACCTAACCGGCTGAACAAATTGGTTTAAAAAGATATGAGTAAATGGGACAGTTTGATACAGGGCTGATTGTTATAGATTTATAATAATATCAGCCCTGTATTAAACTGTCCCTCTGCTAGGCCTGGGCCTTTCTCAGTGTGAAAAGGGTTAGGCCATCGTCCACCACGCTGGCCCAGTGCAGGTTGGCAGACTTCATATATCTTTGAGAACATTACAGTGAACTCTAAGATATGCAGGTTTCCTCACCATGTTTTCACCGTTAAAGCGAGCGATAATTAAATATTTAATACGCACGTAACTTCGAAAATTCAGAGATGCGCGACTTGAGATCGATCTCGAGACCTCTGCGTGACAGTCCTACAGTTTACCACTAGGCTGTCGTTGTCCTAAACTAATCTAGATGTAACCAAATATCAGATGTACTTATTTATAAAAATAAAATCTCCAACATTGGGAACCAAACAATATATCTTGGGGGACTTATACATGTAAGGAACACAAAGTATGTATACCCAGATTTGAGCTCACCAATAACTGTTCCATGTGAGTTTCGAAACACGGTGAGTCGACTGCTTTCTCGCTAAACTAGCCGTGCAATCTAGCAATTAGCCCTTATATATAAGAAACTCTATATCAATATGTCACCTTCCATAATTAATTGCGATCAAAAACAGGCAACACACCAAAAGAAAGACAACTTTTTTTAACAAAAATAAACAAGCTTTCTTAGATTATTTTCACAAACATTTTTCGGACAAAAGCATCTATCACATTTTCCTGTGCTAATGGGGATATCACCTGATTTAAGTGACGTCATTTCCCGTCAGTGTCTCGCCCTTTCCGTCTATATCCTGTTTTTGTTTGTGCCTGAGTAAACAAAGGATTGCTGTTACATTTTTGCTTGTGTCCGCGATAATGTCGCTTTTGTATTTTGAATAGAAGTTGCTTCAAAGGGAATTTTTCGCAGTTGTCGTTTTGAAATATATTTTTTGTGAATTTGTTTTTATTTAGACGGGGTATGTATTGTTTTTTATGATGTAGATATCACTTCAAGAGATTTTTCAGGTGGGTTATCAACCCGGGTTTTCATTAAACAGAATTGCGAAAGTATATGATCGGGACATTATATCGATATGATTATAATATATCAATGGTGTAACGACGGTGAATGCGATTGCTGTGAATGAGGTCTCTGTTTCGATTATCTCAAAACAACTTCTTCTATAAATATAAAGCTTCCACATAAGGAATAAATCCTGCATCATTGTAAGCTTTCAAACAACGACCCCGAAGACCACCCAGCGTCGGAATAACAATTAGTCGATTACACAAAATGTTTGTCATGTCTAGGATTCAATTCCACAACACACGGTGCAGTGGTGAGGTGACCGCTTATTCAACTACCCCATTAATGCAGCACTCCGGTCACTAGGATCCCACGACGCCGCTCTCATGGTAACCACAATGTCGACTATCTGTCAGACTATCGGTGAATCCTATTTTTTATCAGTATTGGATTCGACTTACTGTGAACAGTTAGTGTACGGATGGCGTAGTGGTTCAATGGTCGCCTCGGCACTGCCATTACTCCGAGAGTTGTGGCTTCTATTCCCCAACTGGATAACACTTTTTGTAATCCACAAATGGTTGTTCCGAGACTGGGTGTTCTTTGTTTCCGTTGTTTGAATGTTTGTAAGGTCCCCCGCGAAACAGCAATAATCAATAGAGCGCGGGTAGTCCTTAAAAAAATTGCCTTATACTTTAATTTTCTTTCTCTCCTGCTCTTGTTCTTCTACTTCATTCTATCCCTGACATCGTCTTCAGATAGCTCAAGCTCCCTCATATCTTTTTGCACTGCAGCCTTGTACCTAATAATTCAACTAAGTTATAACAAAAAGTTAGTCTTTTCAGATCATTCGATGACTATAAGTTATATATACCAGCCATACAAATAAAAGCTATTTCTCATAAAACTCAACTGTATTTTCAATTGAATCCAAGCTCACAAAACGTTGCCAAAAACGATCTAACACTGAAAGATTTATGTGCCAACTGCAAAAAATACATTAATGAATTGCTCACTAAAACTAAGCTGGGGTTGACCTGCTTTCTTTTCCATTTAGGAGCACACATACTCACCTAATTGCTGTATAAACTGTAGGTAAGTAATTGCGGATAATGACGAAAAGGTTAGTGGTAGATTGATGTAGATTTTGGATCTTACATTCAAAGCCTCACGCCATGTCCCCGAAGAGTTAAGCAGAGTTGTAACATTCTAATTCCATCAGGTATGATTTTAGGCAACACGTCATGGAGCGCACGCTTTCGCCGCCACACCTATTGCGGGCGCAATTTTCATCTCCATGCTTGTACTAAGAATTTCTGGAAAGATAAATAATATTTAGGCCGAAGCGTGAACCGCCTGAATGCTAATGCTATTGCTTAATAAATAGTCATAGACTAGTGTTAGAACTATTATTTTGACATGACAAATTTTATCAGTTACTTAACTAGGAATAAACAGGTGGGCATGTACCCACGTCTATATTACCAAGTAGCCAGTAGGTCAGTCAGGTGTATTCGTCTACTGACGTCTACCGGCAATATTGCCTGTACTCCGTGATGGTAATGGAAATAACAGATAATGTAATAGCACTTTTCCTAACTTAAACCATTGAACCTATGACCTTACCATCAGACTCTTGAAGTATTAAAATTGTGAATACACTAGCATAATCGTGCATCAAAAAACTTGGATATACAAATGCTTTTTAACAAATAAAATACAATGCTATACTTTTTAAACGCCATTAACAGAACAATGGATGATGCTATTAAGAAAACAAAAGAGCCTTAAATCTTTAAACATTAATGTTTAATATCGCATCGGATACCAACGTTTAAAATGTAAAATACGATTAAATTCACGGCTTTTATCTCTACTCCATAAAGGAGTATTAGCAATAAATATCTCCAATTATTGGGTATTCATGTTTCAAAATATTCACTTTACAAAGTAACCCTACTCCGCTTCCAGGGGTTAAGGGGTAGTGCCATTTTTATTGCGTAATTTCGCATTAATATACCATACCGGTCGACTTCCGAGCGGTTATGGTTTCTGGGAAATATCGATGTTTTAATGTGATCGGCACGTGCAAAATGATAGCGTTTTAAGATTGGACTAGTAATGAAAAGTGCGGTGTTTTAACGAATTTTGTTTTAACAAATTCCCTGATGGATCACATATGATACATAATAATAAATTTTCCATTGCGTTTATTACGGGTCAGTTTTCACTGACCCGTGATAACCCTTTCGGGTTAAAGCATAAATAGTAGCAGACTGTCGCTTTAGTTCCGTGTCTTTTGTTTGCGGTTATATTTACATGCGAGCGTGTGGTCGTAAGTTCGAATCCCGAGTCAGGCCAAATGTTATTGGGTATTTCGGATAGGAAATTTTCAGTGGCAACGGTGTCTGACAATGTGCTCGGTAGACGACAATAGGCTTACACTGCTACCTACTTCTTCGATGCCTATCTTGGTGGCGCAGCGGTAGTGCATGAGACTACTGTTCATGAGGTCTCGGGTACGTAACCCCGGTCGGATCAACAAAAAATCAACGTAGTTTTCGGAGAAGCAATTCTCAGCATAACAGCCCGGAGTTAAAAGTTGGCGGTATTGCACCTCCCTGTGCCTCGGAAAGGACGTCGAGCTGTTGATCGTGTGCCTGATATCTCTCCTATTCGAGAGTGTCAGATTGCCGTCCCATCGGATTATGAGAGTTAGGGAATAGTGAGTGCACTTGTGTTTGCGCACGCACTTGTGTATTATAATATCTCCGTGACCAAAATTTGGCCTAGAGGACATGATTACTGCTTCTTAGATGGATAAGATATAGAATCATGAGAACGCGTAAATAGCAGTAAGAACTTTACTAAGATTATTTTTGAATATTTTATTATTTATTTAAATTACACAATTTTATAATTGGTAGCGGCTTCCGCACTAAGCTCGAGACTTGTATCGCGGTAACCACACGTTATACATTAGTCGCTTAACCATAAGTGCATACTTATGGTTAAGCGACATGGGTTTGAAAACAATTAATTAATTAATTATATATATTAGATCAATTAATCGTGACTTCGAGACTTAGCCTTTTGGGAGGTTGTGAGGAATGCAATAGTCAAAGGCTCTAAAGAATTTTGATGTAAAATGGCATGACAGACTGTTAGACATAGTAAAGAATCAAGTTGACAGTATATTATGTTGCATGACCATGATTAAAAGATCCCATAGCAGCCGTGGTCAGTTTCCTATACCAGTGACATCTGGTTAAAGCGTCATGCGTTACAAAAAGCTACATACACCTAGCATGATTCCTCAATTCCTATAACATAAATATAGCCATCGACTAGCCTTGATGGCGTAGTAGTTAGTGTAACCGACTGCCACGCCTGAGCTCGCGGGTTCGATTCCCGCACAAGTCAAACATGCATGTTAGTCTTGGTCTGGGTGTTTCTATGTATCATTCACACATGTTGTTTGCATTTACAAAAAAGTAATATATTTGTATGTTTAACCATTGTCTAGTACCCATAGTACAAGCTCTGCTTAGTTTGTTTGCTACGCTTTCCCGCCTGAACAACTCCACCGATCATGATGCAATTTCGCATACACGTTGTCGGGGAAACGGAAAAGGACCTAGGGTATCTTTTATCCAGAAAAAACACTGTTACTAATCTAACCTTTTTTTTTACGTAGGGGAATGCCTTGATGCATACCTTTCCGCGAGGCGACGCAGAGGTTATGTCGGACTAACCGGGCAAAAGATATCCCGGTAATACTGACTAAACCTACCATGGTTTTCCTCGACATAACCGGAGTCGACTGGGCCTCGCTAATCACTTTCACATGCAATCGCGACCCTGCCAAGGTTTCAACGCGTCGTATAGAACGGCAGGCCACTACACAAATATGTAGGGAGCCCTTTGTTTCGACAATTTTTTTTGTCCTAATTTATTTTTTGTCATTATAATAATACTTTGACATAATTGTTTTGGGTATACTATTTCAGTAGACATAAATATCATTTAGGTTGCTTTTTGTCCTAATTTTGATTAGCATAAAGTTATAAGGCATATATAATTTGGGTACCATAGTATAACAATAGGTTAGGGTTAGGCGGCAGGTGTGGCCCTTGAGCCACCTCTCAGCCGCAAACATGTTTATTTTATATACGAAAAGTATTTTATTAATTGCAAACACAAAACTTCAAAGGAGAATGGGCAAATTTGTATGGAGCCTGGGCCATGCGCGGCCAAACATAAGTTTGTTGTTTTTTGATGTAATTTAGTCCTATAATTACTGTGTAGAAGTTTCACTGCCGCGGTGTACTCTTATGACAAATAAAACACATTATTGTTTATGAGCACTTTCAATAGTTTTACTAGATATTCTGGCGTATATTTGGAGTAAAAATAAAAAATAAAGTGAAACAACAAATCTGGACGGTACCATTTATTAATTATGAAGCATTTTATAATATTACATTAATAATAATAAGTACCGACAATTATTATACAATCATTTTTTTTTTAGTGGTCATGGTCAATGATGACACTTAATTCCGCTGCTGGTAATCTAATGTCTTCAGGTTGATTTCTTGCCCATCCTAGGTACTATACTACGCACATAACATGAGCGCAACATCCTATCGTGCGTTTTCCACTCAGACATGAACAATAGTAATGAGCAACAGCTTCTCTTCCTTGTCTTTGTCGGTCAGTTACAACATAGGAATAATAAATCCTGGACCTTACATGTCTGGACTGTATTCGAACACGTAGCAAGCAAACATCTTGTTCTTCTATATATTCATAAAGACCACTTATTTGTGGCTCACGATACACTTCAATATTATATAAGCCCTGTCTTAAATGCTCAGCATAATAACTACGAGCTAACTTGATATGGTACGTACCCAGAGCGAAAAGGATAATATCATCTTCTGACAAATTAGGAAAATCGTCGAAAATAGTCTGATCACCGGTGATGCTTTGAAATGTTGCTCTTTGCCTATTTATATTGTTACGGACAACAAAGTCCGCTAGTTGATTAGGTCGATTCATGCGATCATTTATAATGTCCACAAATGTGGCTGCATGCACATTATCGTGGAATGGCTCCTGGAAAGCGTTAATAAGTGAAGCAGCTATTTTGAAGTCATGAAACATGTGACTTAGAGACCGATTAAAATAATCTTGTCGGAACAACTTGAAGTCACGTTTGAATCGACCATTTATAACTTCTACAACCCAGCGGCATAGGGTGACCATTCTAGATCTGTTCGCTTGTTCGGTTGTGAGCTGATCTGCACCACGGTCTTTAGTTTCAGGCATATATGCTGAGTAATCCCATTGTGCCAAATCCGGCAGGGCGTCTCTAAACCCACGATCTAAAATGAAAATATCGCCAGGACTAAAGAACCAATGAAACGTGCTTTCTTCGTCATATATCATCCTTTGTAGAATTGTAGCATCCGAGTCGGTAGCTGCATATGGACCACAGACGTCTAATATATAACCATCGCAGCTTACAATAATGAATGGTTTTAAAAGATTTGAATACTTATGCAAACTATATGTCTCTCTTTGGAAAGAATAATTGGAACTCTTCTGTATATAAATATATGTTCCGTCCATTATTACTATGGCTTTTCTCTCGTCTAATGCTGAGTTAGGGTTTCCAAACAAAGCGTTCGGTATATAAAGGTTACGTTCAGCGACCATTCTTCTATTTATGTGGTTGAAACCCAGATGTCTAGGCACGAACTCAGCAAATAAACAATCTCTTGCTCTTTTTAGGTGCCTCTCTAGTGATCTTCTACTCATTTTAAAGAGCGATGCTAACCTTTCGTTGCTTTCACCATTTCGCAACTTCATTAAATAAATAGCTAGTGCTGTTCTTGAATTGGAGCCTGCCAAGGAAGGCGTCTGTGTCAGGATCTCTGAGAATTGTTCTCGGTTAAAACCCAATCGAATATGTATTTCATCATTGTCCATATCTTCAATATTTTCAAAATTCAAAATACAGCCCCTTGACACAGCTGCTTTCATTAAACTCATCATTTCTAAGAAATGAGCACTATTAAAATCATGTCTTAGATTCGGGCTATCAATAATTTCATCTCAGTCATTGTTTCTTAAATGTGTTTCACACACTCTAGCTTCTTGTGGTATAAATACATTGGAATCCATCAAAAGTGACAGTCGTATATTTTCAGGAATCCGTTGACGAGTAATTCTTCTACATTGTTCAAACATGCAGCTCGCTGCGCTGTTAGCTACTCTAGAATACTCTTCAATCTGCAGTGTGCATTCGTGAGGGACAGGATTTATATTACGTTGTACAGCACGTTGAGCCCGCTGCCAGCACGGTCGACAAAGATATTCCAGACCGTTGTATTCAAACTAGAACAAACATAATGACATTTTAGTGAACTAAATACAGTAGGGAGATTACATTGGTTATTATTTAGGGAGCTTACAGCCGCCAATAACAAGCTGCCACAGTTATACAGAAAACATTATTATGAGTATAATCGCAACTACCTATGTATATCATATATAGATCTTTATCAACGATTTCTACATACTACGTACTAGATAGGGCGCTCCGAACAACAAATATGTTACGTCAAATGCACTGCAATGTAATGAATATATCTTATTAAGTCACTCATTGCTCAAGCATCAGTGTGACTGAATAAGAACATCCTATTAAACTCCCTTTGCTGGCCACAGGCCTCCACCATTAATAGAGGGAAGTTAGCCGACTGTAACTATATATATCAAACATTATATTATTATAAAAGTACTTACTTGCTGTGGAGCAAAAGCATCAATAATATATTGACCGATTCCGACATTTGCCTCGAACAAACCATGCGTTATTTCGAATCTTCTTCTATTAACCACTGGTCGATTGCACAAAACACAAACTGGTCGATTTTCTGCCATAGTCAACAAAATCCCAATCGCAAATAAACTCAAAAGTCCAAAAACGAAAGCCAAGTTATCAGGATAAGAGTAAACAAAGTCCGAAATGCAAAATAAAGGTCAAAAGGCTTAAAGTAATCAATACAAATCGCACAGTACACAACGACACGAGAGTAACCGAAGAACTGCGCGGACGCAACGTACGAAGCAAGCGCCGCCGGTATTTCACGCGTATGAGGTGCTCGTAGCTGATTGGTCCGTCCCGAGCGCAGGTAAACCAACCGTTGCGAAGCGGTTTTGTGTTGATCATTGTAATCCTTATCAAAAGATGTTGTGGAGTTTTACGAAAACGCATTACATAAACGAAATAATTGTTATGATGCTCTATACGTTTACATGTAAATATTTTTTTCCCTAAATGGATTACAGTGAAACGTTCATAGTAAAAGTTGTTCCTAGTTATCACTACTTTCATTTGAGACTACTTTCATTAATGGCCGCGATAGCCCAGAAGTGCCCATTCTCCTTTATGCTTTAGAATAGTATGCTTACCAATTATTAGGCTAAATAGTAATTATGCTAAAAAAATTGTGCCTAAAGTTATGCCAAATGAATATTGTACGTGAATATTATTAGGATAAGTAATAGTATGCCATGTTAAATTATGACATATATAATATTGTCTTATGTTCACGCGAATGTTATACATTGAAATTAAACACTTTATACGGATTTTATCGCGTTGTTTATTTTACTTTAAAACACTTATTACATAATTTTGAAAACTTTAACACTACTATTATTGAACTTTACTACTATTTAAGCTATATATTTTTAATTAAAACTATTTATATTTAAGTTTACACTTTGCCCCGACGTTTCGGTTGCTTTACAGCAGCCATGTTCACGGGGAGACAAAATCCGTATAAAGTGTTTAATTTCAATATTATGACATATAATTTTATGCAAATAAATAAGGAACCATAAATAAATATACATATAATAATATTTAAAAAAAGAATAATCTAACCTAACCTATATTTACGCGAATTACGGGCAAAAGCAAGCAGCGATAGTCTAGTGGGAGACCGTTGGATTGCCACGCAGAGGTCTCGAGTTCTATACGTATCTGTCTTTTCGAAATGATGTGCATATTAAATATTTAATTATCGCTTGGTTTAACGGTTAAGAAAAACATCGTGAGGAAACCTGCATGTCTGAGAGTTCTTCATAATGTTCTCGAAGATTTGTGAAGTCTGCTAACCCGCACTGGGCCAGCGTGGTGGACTATGGCCTAACCCTTTTCACACTGAGAAGAGGCCCGTGCCCAGCAGTGAAACAGTTTTATACAGGGCTGATATTATTATACGGGCAAAAGCTAGTATTAAATATATTAGACAAATTATAATTCAGCAGCATCACATAATTAAATTGCCATGATTTCATGTACCCTCACATTTGAGTCCATTCTCCGCACGGAAAGGCAATGAGATCTCAAGCCTTTTGTGTTCAAGCTCTCCTTATACAATTGTTTGGGTGCCGTTAGTCATTTTATAATTGTAAAGGAAATATGGCGACTGACAGACTGATAATACTGGGTTGTATTTTCCATTTGACTCGTCCATCGATGTATGGACGGTTAGGTCAGGATCATCACGTCTTACTAAATAACTTTTTTGTAACGTATTAGCTTACTCATAGTTTAGTCAACAAGTACAAAAAAAAATTTAGACGCCCTTGTATGTAAGAACACTTCTGAACAAACATTACGTTATGAGCAAAATTCGTAACTTTCTGCTGGGATTGATTGAAAATAATATATATCTATGTTTTCTATAGAATAAAACAACAGTAATTTATTATACAACTATTTTTTTTTGTTATAAATCCCTTACTCGCTTTTGGCAAAACCCCTGTGTTGCGGCGAATTTAAAAAATGTTACAACCTCTACACAGACTAAGAAGTTACGACGTTCGACAAGAGATGGCGCTATACAATTCGGAATCGCGCAAGCAAAGTTTACACAGCAAGTTAATATATTATATACAAGTTCCTGACCTCAGTCGTCGGGCTGCGGCCCATCAGTCACAATGCACAATGCAACAGGCTAGTCGGAAAATCCTCCCTTGGATTTGGAGGGACATCGCTCCACAATCCTCCACACAAACATTCAAATAAAGAACACCCAAACTTGGAATATTTAGAACACACAAATATTTGTCTCGTGTGGGGATTGAACCTACAACTCTCGGCACAGTAGCAATGGTAAGTGGCATAAAAAGAGCAGGTTTAATATTATTACACTCAGGGTAGTTGTCCGATCGCCAAATGAAAGCGATTATAACTGAACAATCATGTTCACTCTCTTGCGTGACCGAACGTTTATTCGTTCAGAACTCTCCGGAAAACTAAATGAAAACGCGGCTTTAAAACACATTTTGTTGGTTGGGAATTACCAGTAGTTTTGTTCACCTTCCAGCTAATATAAATGTTTGTGGCAAGAGTAGATTTACGTTGGTAGTTGTATTAAATGGGATCAAAACCGACCGACCACAGTATCGTGTATAGTTAGTAAACATTTATAATATTTAGTAATTGAATGTTGTTATAAATAATGTAATTATCCGTGCTTCTTTTTAATCTTAATATCAAAAATAAATCTGGTTTAGTTTTTAACATAAGTAAGATTATTTACTTAACCACCCCAAAAAGCACTGCAAAGCATAAAATAAATATATATATTTAATTGTAACTAAGGACTCAGTCAAATTTAAATAATATAAACTCCACTCTTAGATTAATATGATAGATAAGTAACTAGCCACTATGACATAGTAGTATATACGAATGTTTTACAAAAATCATAGCCATATTCAAAATACATAACCGCCCTACATAAATCTAGAATCAATATAAATTAAATGCAAAACATACGCGTTTCATAAGGGATTGTACATAATTAAATACGCATTTTAACATTATTGCCACAGTTAGTATGTTAAATACAAAATAATTTGAGAATAATATTGATATTTCTATGCCGTTTCTCAATCAGCGCTATTATATACACGTACCGCTTTGAAAATAAACTATCACAGAGAACGTGCCGTCCCATGGCTGCTAAAAAACAGTCGAAACGTTAGGAAGAGTGTAAATATAAATACAGTTAAAATAGTGAGAACCATAATTTAAATGAACCGCAATAATATCTCAGTAAAAAGTTTATTTTAAATTAGCATTATATTAACATTTATATTTATAAATGAAAATATGTTCAAAGTTCAACTAATTAGAAAATTTATTGACCAAAACATTTGAATATTATTACATATATTAAAAATACCTATTTTGACAAGCGCTAAAAGTGTGTGAGAAGTGTTTTATTCTTAAGAACAGAAACACTTCTGTGGTCTTCACACTAGGCAAATTTATTACGTGATGTCGTGATACGTGGTGTCCAATTTCTTGTCAATACTAAAACTAAAATCCAGACGTAATGAGCAGGCTTACAATTTCTATTATTGGAGCAGTAACACAGACTATTCGATTTTTAAATAGCCTTTAAATTATTGCTTTGTCGGCCTCGATGGCGTAGTGGTTAGTGTAACCGACTGCCACGCCTGAGGTCGCGGGTTCGATTCCCGCACAAGACAAATATTTGTGTGCATGAACATGGATGTTTGTCTTGGTCTGGGTGTTTCTATGTATAATATGTATGTATTTACAAAAAAAAAAGTATATATGTATGTTTATCCATTGTCTAGTACCCATAGTACAAGCTCTGCTTAGTTTGGGCTAGATGGTGTTGTGTGTATGTGGTAGAATATTATATTATTATTATATATTATAGTATGCATTAAAATACCTATTTGAAAAACAACTGTACTCTTGAATACTATTCAAACAAATCATGCCACTACACGATAGATCCCTAGTTAACGCAGTTTAGTATTCTGCAGCGCTCGATGCGAACACCTCAGCAAACGAGCGCGGCAGTCACGTACGCACCGAGTTGTGATTCAACAATCGTCACACTGCAGGTGTAATAACCCTTTTGTGACAGCTGATTGTGTATAATTATGTTAGTTGGGTTCAAAAGTTTACCAACGAGTAATAATAATATTATATGAACTCGCCCTCTGCTGGATACTAAAGAACATAAAGAGATTTCAGCATAGAGAAAAGTTAAAAAGGCTAAAGTACATTAAGTACAATAAAATTTACAGCTCCTACTTTTTTCTTCTTGTTCCATTCAAAGCACAATTTCACTCGTTCATATTTTTCTGGGAATCCCACACACCCCGCCGGTGCCGTCCCCTAGCCGGCGGACAATGCATAAAGCATTTTTCCTGGGAAACAAAAAAAAAGGCTTGTAGTTCATTACACTGGCCCAGTGCAATAGATTTCACATATTTTCAAAAATATTATGTAGAGCTCTTAGATATACGAGTTTCCTTACGATACTGTCGTACACTGTTAAACGCGCGATATTTAATTATTTAATGACCCACATGACTTCAAAAAGACGAAAATTCGTGATCATGGGATTGGACTTGAGCCTCCTGGGTCCAGTAATTAGACAGTTAGACAATTGCCACAGTATACAAATCTGGTCAATGTCTGGTCAAAAAAAACAAATCAATGTGCTGTGCTTATTGCTGCTTAATATTGACAAGTAATCGCTCATCTAATTATCTTTGATTCGCTAGAATATGGATAAAATGTTCTCGTTGTAACAGATTCCAACATCACATAACATACTTTCCGTCGTGATTTTCCAACTGGATTAGAATCCTTTCCAGTCTAACCTAATTCGGCAAGCTAGCGGTATTCGAAGCGACTGCTGTATTATTTAGGTAACTCAAAATCTAGGGTTGAACCAAGCTACCAGCTACTAGTTGTGGACAAGATTGAAGATAATATTTTTATTAAATGTAAACGAATAAGTGTTTTGAATGAATTAAGAAGAAAAATATAGGCGATGGAAATTTACCAAGGTTTTCTTTAGGATAGCTCCATTATTTTCATGGAATAAAAAAGTAAGTCGATGACTTTTTATAGTTATATGCAAACATAAGCAGACAACAAGGAAACATTTTTGTTGCTTTGGGCATTGCGGGCGCTTATCCGATGACAGAAGAAAAACTATTTGCATTTAATCCAGGGTTCCAAACAAATAAGTTTGAAAATGACACGTATTAAAATCAATGACTGCAAGAATGGCGCCACTACACTTGCAGTGGTCGCCTCGCTATAAGTGGTCGCCTCACTATAAGTGGTCGCCTTGCTATTGGTCGCCACGTCGAGTGTTTGATCCTTATACGAGACAAACAATTGTGTAATTCGTAAATAGTTGTATCGAGTCTGGGTGTTAGGACAAAAAATTGTGTGATCTGTAAATAGTTGTTCAGAGTCTGGTAGTTGTTGCATTGTGTCCATTGTTTGAATATTTGTAAGTGTAAGTCCTCCGCGACACAGAAATTTTTCGTAGACCGGATGAAGTCATTTAAAAAGGAGGAACGAATTCAAATTTAACAAGGATAGTCTGTCATTACCTAAAAAGTATCTTAGGAAAAAATAATGTTAACAAATTATCTTTAAATATTATCCCAACAACAGAACATACACCAGTTTAATAGCCGAAAAACCAATAAATATCAAATCAAAGATCCTAATAAGTTATATTTTTCTATACAAAATATCATCATCACTATTCGCCAATTGATTGTCCTGCTATTGGGTTAACTAGTCGATGAATACAAGGGCATTATCCATAATGTGAGCCAAGCGCTTATTTCCTGACCTCGCATACCTTCTAGAAAAAATATTCGATAGCTGTAAGATATTGAAAATTGTTTCTAATATCAACGTATTCAGTTTAAAATAACATTTACTTATCATTATAGAGTAAATAATATGTTATATAATTGTATTTCTGTAACAGGTTACTCAGTAATTAATAATCTTGGGCAATAACTTTTCTCACCTGCATATCTTCCTAGTTATTGTTTACTCCAGAATATTATTTTGTACGCAAACGACTTGAGTAGCGAGTAATGCACTTCTAAATGGAAAAAAAATGAAAGTTCTAATTTATCAATGAAAATGCAAGTTTTATTTTTAACGGTGTAGATTTCACAATCAAAATTATGAACTACTATTTTCTAGGCTTATCTAGCTATATCTCTTTCTTTGTTTTTATTTAGTCCCAAAATTACAGAAAAACTTATAATATATCATTCAGAAGGACCATGACAAACAATCGGACGAGAGGTTTTACTACAGATGTTATAGGATAGTCTGAACCTGCTCAAGAGTACCTAAAACCGATGACCATGTATGAATCATATCATAAGACTCGAGGAATAATATAAATATGCTAGGATCGCGGCAAGTGGATATCCTTATAAAACCTCTCTAATCTAACATACCGAGAAATTAGTTCGTATGTATGCAGAAATAAAAATGGCAAACGAGAACGTTATATTTTCGGTGTCTTTATATTTTACTGAATCCATATAGATTCAATAATACCGAACTATAATGTAAAAAATACAACAGTGTGACATGTTGCGGGCTAGTGGTCGGATCACTTTCCCCATTAGACTCCAGAGATTGCGTAACGATCCCACAATTGCTTTATTGCCTTGTGTTGCTTACGCATTGTACACACGGGTCATGAGGGCTGACCAACTTGTTGTGGGAGTTGGTTGTACAATCCTAATTAATATTATCAATGCAATGTAAGTTTATATATTTGTTACACTTTCACGCCGTAACTACTCAACCGATCATCATAAAATTTTGCATAGGTGTTGTCAGAGAAACACAAAAAAGACATAGGGTACCTTTTATCCAGAAAAAAAAGTACTATTACTAATCTAACCTACATTTACGCGAGCAAAGCCGCGATAATGAATATCTTAATAAATTTCTTGTCATGTGAAATTAGTAATGATCAGGCTAAATGTTGTATTACCTGGGGTTGAGCAGACATGTGGTCCAAGAGCAGTGGACTCTAAACCACCCTCATAGCAGCTGATGCAATGTTAATATCCCTACTTCGACGGCCTGAGAAAATGCTTTTTCACGCCCCGCTTACCCAGGATTGAATGAACCATGATTATTTCCAAAATCTTTGATAAAATCGACTGTAGACGACAAAAAGATACGAGCAAAGCAATGCAATTTAATATATGCAGCAACTTTTTTCAAAGTCTGTAATAGAAGTATATTTGTGCCTAAAATGTAAAATATATGTTGAGGAAATGTAATAAACTTTTTATTACATTTTTTATTTAAAATAGAAAATTTTCTTTGAGACTTTCGCATTGGAACTTCTTTCATTTTATTCTAAAGAACTTGGCACAATTGAAATACATAACAATCGACTATTATCTCGATCAAGACACACGTTATTGTTTTCCTATTTGATACTACATTTAAATACATATATTCATAATCACATACGGTACACATTGTAACCGACCTCTATAAATTCCACTTTGATTGAATGTCTTGATTTACTTGTTTATGACTTTACTGTGTTTTATAGAACCTTTATCATATCTTTTTACTTAGATTGACGTTGCCGTCGACTCTATTATATAATACTAGCGTTTACCCGCGGCTTCGCTTGCGTAACAGTAAGTTATGTTGCTAACAGTACTTCATTTAAAAACAAAACATACTTTACCTAGTAACATACTCGGTGCTATTGGAAAGCTATATGCTTTCTAATAGCGAAACAATTTTTTAAAACGGTTGGTTATTTTATGATTTAAATCTTTACAAACAAACAATTAAATTAATTTTCTCTTTGTAATATTAGTAAAGAAATAGATATTAAGCACATAAGAATATAACTACATTTACTGCTAATAGTCGTCTAATATGCAATTACGTATGTATAGAGGGAAGCCTATATAGATATGTGACTTTGTTCCTTTACGTCATTAAGTTTGAAGTTTCGACAACGCCAATCGGCGCGTTTTGCCGTAAGATACTCATAGTTTAGTAAGCTTTGTTTCCATATTTCTTTTATCTCATAACTTTTTAGTCGGCGCATCTGATCGTATGTACTCATCTCAACTTCTATACTAAATATATAAAGAGAAAAATTTGATTTTTGTTTGTTTGTAAGGGTTTAACTAAAAAACGACTTAACCAATTTTATAATTCTTTCACCATTAGAAAGCTATATTATGACGAAGTAATTTAGGCTACATATTACTTTAAAAAGTTCTGTTATTAACTTAACCTAACATATTTTTACGCGAGCGAAGCCGCGGGTAAAAGCTAGTTTATCATAAACTTGTTAACTTACGCTTTTTTTATTGAGGGAAGTCATAAAAAGATTACAATGTCAAACATTTCGATGGAGTTTGACTACTACTCTTAATATAACTATATTACAAATTGTAGCCAAGTATATTGTGTGAAACATAATTAAAAAAATATACGGATATGGCAATTTAAAATTAGTGAACATGAGTTTCTTACTCATATATTTTCCAGCGCGAATATCGAATATAAAACACGAATTGCGACCTAGCAGAAAAAATACCTATGAGTATTTAAGTGCATTTGATAATTAATTAATTACATATATACTAGCTGACCGGCGCACTTCGTGTGCGTCACGTAAAGAATTTTCCCCGTCTTTGCAACATTTTTCAATGATTTTCCGCTCCTATTGGTCGTAGCGTTATGTTATATAGCTTATTCCCTTCCTCTATAAATAGGCTGTCTAACACTAAAATAATTTTTCAATTCGAACCAAACAAACTCTTTAGCTTTATAATATTAATATAGATGACTAAACTAATTTGGAATTTTTATAATACACCAAATAATATTATGTTATTGGCACCTATTTCGAACGATCACTAATTAATGATCAGTTTGATGTCTGACATTTATTAGGGTCGTCTTTATGGCTGGTGTTACGACTGTCGATATGACATGAGTAAGGTTCTCGTAGTTATTAATTATTGCTTTTTGGGTTATAGAGATTAGTAATTATGAATTGGTGTAGTGTACTGAAAATTAGTCTGGATTATTTTTTCTTTAGCGTGGTTATAAAAAATGGGTTGTAACTAATAAATATATATGAGAAGGAGAGCGCTGACAGCCATCATACAGTTTTATATTAACTGTATGATGGCGGTTTAGTTATTACATCATATATACAGTCTATATAAGTATGAATACTAGTAGGTACTTAAAGACGATAGTCTCATTTTAAGGACATTCTTAAAAATAATACTGCCTTAACCATTTAACTCTGGCGGTCTCCTCTTAACTCCCTCTCTGAAAAGCTAGGTGGGAAGCCCTGGGGGCTCTCTTGGAGTTTAACTCCAGCCAGTCGACTTAACTGACTATCTAATGCATTTATGCTCGCAGTGTCAACACTCAGACTTAACTACAAGTTGCTTTATGCTTTGTGCGCTTTGTAGTATACCTAAGATTGTTCTTTATATCACAATGTATGGGTAATATGTAAAAAGCTTATGTATTGTGCCCTCCGAGACTTCGTTACAAATACAGCAAGAAATTAAAAATATTTCATTTCGTTACCAAATACGTATTTAACAATGTTCGTGATTGGAGCTTCCTTTAAAGCAGATAATGCCTGTATTAAAAGACTCCGCTCTTCCATAGCGTGCTTGTTACATAGTTGGCACACGATGTTATTCAATTCTTTTAGGAACTTAAATAATAAAATTTATAAAAAATGTTACGGAGACAATATAAAACTTTACTTATGTTTCGGATAGATCGTAAAAATGTGTTTAACTCTTTGATTAGTTGCTGTTTACTTCTATTTAAATTATGAAACTATTTAAATTTAATTTTACACTTTTCCGACGTTTTCAGCAGCCATGTTCACGGGGAGATTTTTCTCCGCGAAAATGTAGTGAGGTTTTCAGCAGCCATGTTCACGGGGAGATTTTTCTCCGCGAAAATTTATAATTTAAATAGAAGTAAACAGTAAATAATAGAAGCGTTTAAAATAGTACTTCAAAGTTTCAAAATTATGTATTAATAGTGTTTTATAAAAAATAAACAACGCGATAAATTCCGTACAAATTAGTTTAATTTCTACATTAAACTACTTCTGTTAAATAATATTGTCTTCTGTTTACGCGAATGTTATTCATTGAAATTAAACTACTATATACGGACCATGACCATGGCTGCTGAAAAGCAACCGAAACGTCGGTGAAAGTGTAAACTTAAAAACAAATAGATTTGATAGTTTTAATAATTTAATTAGCTTAAAATTAGTAAAGTTTAATAGTATAGTATAGTAGTGTAACAGTTTCTAAATTATGTAAAAGAGTGTAAATAAACAACGCGATAAAATCCGTATATAGTAGTTTAATTTCAATACTTCTGTTAAAGTTTACTTCTATTTAGTATTTACCAAGTATATTATTCTTAGAGATGTTATCGTATTGAGCCGTCTGTGTGTCCCAATGGAACAATACACGATCGATAGCCGACTAGAATATTTTAACGTGCCCCGCCACCAACCATCTGTCACCTGCTTAACTTCGAATGCGTTTTACTTTTAACAAAATATGAAACATTTTATAAGAGAATTGGTGTGTGTATTAGGTATATATTTTTATTTCATACAAGATCTTGCTCGCTTCTCGCGTAAATGTAGGTTAGGTTAGGTAATGACAGTAACAGTATTTTTCTGGATGAAAGATACCCTATATCATTTTCTGTTCACCTGACAACTTGTCTGCAAAATTGCATGATGATCAGTCGAGTAGTTAAGGCGTGAAAGCATAACAAATAATCTCACATTCGCATTTATAATATTAGTTAGAATAAGGATACACTCAAAATAGGTCGATTGACCATAGGAACAACACTTGTAAAAAAAATTTGATCAGAATATATTTTGAGTCTAGTCTCAATTATAATTACAAATATAACAAAATATATTCTCCTAAATTACAATAAACATCAAATGTGATCTTAAAGTTTTTGAGTATCATTATTTATCAGTATCATTTGAGTTCATATTTGACATTTATTAGACGAAACATTAGATAAGATACTTGAAGCTTGTTGTGTATAAAATAAATAAATATATTAACAATTTATAAAAGTGTGCATCGTGGATATAACTTCAATTCAATAACTCTTTTTAAGCCAATGTAAACAAATAAAACAATTTAACTATTATATATGACCACCGCTACGAACACCAAGTTTAAAAATATGCATTTCGTTTCAATATTTATTAAATTTTTCGCTTCAACGAGCCTATAATTTGTTGATGCGCAAATTTAAATTGAGAATCCATTTTTATGTATGTTAATAAATGGATTTAAAAAAAAAAATTGTTGAATAGCATTTATATATGAGACAAATGGCAAGAGTTAAGAGTTTAATAATGAAAGGGTTTCTTTGCTGTTTTCTAATTTGACTGCAAAGGTCATCATACGGCACTATTTAGTACTAGGATCCTAGGTATGGCTCCAAGGATATATGATAAAATAACTGAATCTATCCGAAACATAAATAATACGGAACAATTTAAAAAGTGGTTGTGGTTTTCAAATGTTATAACTCCATTGCAGATTTTATAACAAAGGAAATTAAATAGGAAACTACATTATTATATCCGACTGAGCACTCAATAGTTACAGTAACCTGACTTTACGCAATTGTTAAGCATTGGCAATTAACATTAACTGTAACTTAAAAACAATTATACATAGAGATCAATATTGTATTCCTGCCATCTTACTATGAACCTATGTTTTACAAAATAAATAATGATAACGGTGGGTCAGCGGAAACGTAGGCGACTGCTGTTGAGGTGAGGTTTTCGGTTCCATTGCCAGATCGGGCAAAGTGTTAGTGAGTAAATATGACAAATAAATATTTTTAATAGCAGCACGGAGTCTAGAACTGGAGACAGTAACCGGCAATAGGCTCAACCTATGACGTAGGACGTAAAAACCTAGTTGACTAAATGAGTGTGTAGTACCGGTGTAGTCGGCCAAGAAAGCGGTCTACAAGTTTTGACAAATTTTTCTGCGAGATCTAATTACAGCTAAGTTTGACTTTTTTAATGGAAGTGAGTAAAGGAGGTGAGTTGTAGTTCGCTCTGATAATTCAAACTCGACACATGACATGACATAAATATAATACATGGTAAATAGAGCAATGATCACTGTCATGATATTATTGCACTAAGAAATCGATCTTGTTGTTTCATGACGGTTAAATGAACCTTAACCGTAGGGTGGTACCCATTCGGGGATATAAGCGTGAGACTGTGGTATATATTTTATAGTTAATGACATTACACATAGCTTCACAAAAGCCCAGGCAGATATGTGATTCCACATAAAAGAGGTTGTAAGTATCCACATTTGATGAAATGTGCTTACCTTTAATATCTGCCTAGCCCTTCAGGGTATAAGCATGACAATGTATGTATATGGTATAATAGTTGCAGCTCCTTACAAACATTATTAGTAAAATAAGCAGGATTGTGAAACTAGGGATTTTAAAAAATGCCCGTGGGTTACTTGCCCGTTCTTCTCATTGATTCTACGACCTTGCTTTGCTAAACGTGGCTCCAGGTAAATGTAAATTTATTTTTATATTTTTGTTTAATTAGTGCAATCCTGACGATCATAAGTCTTACTCTGTGACCTAAATGACTAAATATATTTTGATTTTATTTTAGGAATAACAATCCTTACATTGGGTTATGATAAAGGAAGACGCAGATAAATCTAGAAGGAAAGATACTGGTGTCAATAGCTAAATTGCCCGAGTAATTTATATAAAGTTGTCGCTAGTCGCCGGTCCATCTTAACTATATAGTTCAATTCAACTGACTCACTTATAAGTACAAATAGACTTAGCTTATCTATAGGTATAACATGCCATAGTTCTTATAATAATAGTAGCCCTGTATTAAACTGTCCCACGGCTGGGCACGGACTTCTTCTCAGTGTGAGAAGGATTAAGCCATAATTCACCACGCTGGCCCAGTGCGGGTTGGCAGACTACACATATCTTCGAAAACATTATGGAGAACTCTCAGACATGCAGGTTTCCCCACGATGTGTTCCTTCGCCGTTAAAACGAGCGATAAATAACTATTTTATACGCACATAACTTCGAAAAGTCAGATATGTGCGCCTTGGGATCGAACTCGTGACCTCTGTGTGGCAGTCTAACGGTCTCCCAATAGACTAATCAAATATTTGGTATCTGTTCGAATGGTATAACGCCAAGCTTTCGTCTCGCAACATCCCTCACGATAGTCACGATACAATTATTTATATAGTTCACAAACAATTATTCAACGTCTAGATATACCTTCTATTCTTAATTAATATAATTTCATGCCTGTAAAGTCCCTACGAAACAGGGCTTCATCGCTAGTACTGACATTCCCTTTAAAAGAACTGGTAATATTGCAGCAAGCGCTAAGCTGTAACTGTCTTGCATGAGAGGTGTTGTACAGTCAGAAATTCGCTGTAGCAACACAGAGTTCAGATTCTATTCTGCTATGACGAACCTCTGCCATTCTAACCAATTGCCGTCTATCAAAAACATTTCCAAAAATGCTCTAGGCAAACCACAATAGATTGGCCACCAATACGTTAGATTAAAAAACCTATCAACCGAAATATGATGCCTCTGTTTGTCCCTTCAGTTATTTATACACGCTTAGGGCTATTAATGTATTAACAACTAACTTTGCTCACGTAAAAAGGTTAAGTTAAGTGTAACAGTACATTTTTTAAATTAAAATTTAGCCTATGTTATTTGGTGATAATATAGCCTTCTAATCGTGAAAGAATTTTTTAAATTCGGTTGAGGAGAAACCGACGAACAGACAAATAAAAAATCAAATCTTTACTCTTTATAATAATATTAGTATTTATTATATCTACGTATTACTAATTCCCTATAGCTATAGTTAATAGTCATAAGTCACTTATCTAAAATCGCAGAGTAATACCAAACACCGATTTTGATCACGATTCCCTCTGGAGTTATTGCCATTCCAATTCTATCGCGCGCATTTTTAGTGTCGTCATAATATATGGATTTCGTTATGACTGTCGGCATTTTCCTACGATCACTTTGGGTTAGTGTTTGGCATATTTTTATAGAACGTGACGAGATATCGTATTACATATTGTTTGTATGGAGACTGATCGACGCCATTTCATGAACCTAATATGCCTGTTAGTGCAGCTATAACATATTAGTGTAGTGCGATTACTTATTCAATTTTAACAATTCGTTTTCTGAATTCGATTTAACATTCTTAGTATTTGGTTGTTCAAGTAAATCGAATGACTAATATATCGAATGTATTCGAATGATATTGATAGAATAGAACTAACTTTTTGCAAATTGTATTGTAGATCAATGAATACAGTTCAAATAAGTACAGTATTGATCTTCATACATTTTTTGTTGTTGTTGATACGTGTTAGCGTTAACTGAACTAATGTATGTAACATACGACTGGTAAATCGCGATAAGCTTAAAACTTTGCCTAGTATTATACAAATAAGGATTGGATAATCAGATTGCCATTGAAATAATAATCAGAGACAATGCAGAAAATGTATGCAAATGCATTTCAAACTTATTTAAACGACAATTGCGTATTGTTACGCCACAAATATTTTACTTGTCATTACTTTAATATATAAATATAAATTATATACATAATTTATTTCTATGATATTATATATATACATTTTCTATTCAAGCAAAAAAGTCTTGAAAATGTCCACGAGGTATATCAGAAAACTAAAAGCAATATGTGAAATCTGACAACCGGCTTATCCAATACTACACAATGCGTAATACGTCTACATCTAAAGAAAGGTTATACACAACCCAATCCACTGGCCCAGCTTAAAGCAGAAATGATAAATTTTTACTTCAATGGCAGTTTAGTTTCATCTCATTTACTGTAATAATAATGTCCTCCAGACCGAATTTCGGTCACGGCGGCTAATCTTAACAAAGACAGGCCATCTGCGCAGGAGATATTATTATTATTAGTGCACAAATGTGTACGCAAACACAAGTGCACTCTCTGTTCCCAACTCTCATGATACGAAGGGGAGAGATTAGGCATAGTATCAACGGCTTAACGTATCATCCTAGGCATCGGCATCGTGTAACATCGCCAACTTTCTAACTCCGTCTGCTATTGAGATTTCTTAGCAAAAAAAACCCAATAATCCAGGATTCGAACCTGTGACCTCTTTCACATTAGTTGCATTCATTATCGTTGCCTCACGTAGGCACTATACCTTGTACATGGACATTTTTTAACTAAAGCAAACAAGCTCTTATTTTCATTTATATCCTTACTAATATTATAAACGCGAAAGTTTGTTTGGATGTATGGAGACCTGAATTCATACATAGGCTCCTTTTTATCCCGATATTCCCACGGGAACGGGACATACGCGGGTAAAAAACAGCGGGGGAAAACTAGTAATTAATTATTATAATTAATACCTATTTATAAATGAATGTGAGCTTGTTTGTTTGTAACGCTTTCACGTCATAACTACTCGACCAATCATTATGAAATTTCGTATACACGTTGTCAGAAGTACAGAAAAGGACATAGGGTACCATTCATCCAGATAAATCACTGTTACTAATCTAACCATTTTTTTAACATAAGGTTTGTTTTCACGCGTACACACGGCTACACATCAAGTTAGACATCCTATATACGCATAACTACGCTACATACAAAATAGAGAATTGTTGTAATGGGCATAGTGGTGTCGATGTAATGGTAAGGATAGAGCGTAACAAAAATGTAACGCACTCTCTCGCACGATTCGCAGCGTTTAACTTCTAATAGTTCAAAGTCCAAACAGTTTAGGTTGATGTGTCGCTGTGTGTACCTATCCGCGGAAAAGAGGAATGGAGAGATTATGTCGGACTTACCCGAGAAAAGTTGAACCTACATTTATGCAAGCGGAGCCCCTAGAAAAATCTAGAATACGTATATTCGGTGGCATTATATTGTGGCACGTTTTATAGCTATGTTTCATATCGACCACTGTTTATATCACCCCTCTGTCCGCATGAGAATGGGACATCATTACACGAAAATGTTTATTATGGGTTGGGCAGCGAGTGACCAAGCGTTAGCACTATAATAAGCTACTAATAAACTGTATTGGTGGTCTTTGACTGTAAGTGCATTAGTACTGACGATGTATGGCTTATTACTTAAAATGTATTTTATAGCTTTTGCCCGCGGCTTCACTCACGTAAAAGTAGGTTAGGTTATGTTAATAAAAGTACTAAAAAAAATGTATAGCCCATATTACTCGGTGATAATAAAGCTTTCCAATAGTGAAAGGATTTTTAAAATCTGTTAAGATTTTTTTTTATTAAATCTCTACAAACAAACATCTCCCAAGCCTTTAGTATTCCCAAATCACTTGGAGTCGGCTTTTCTAGTCTAGCCGGATTTGACTGGATATCAGTTTTTCACGGAGCCGCTGCCAGCTGACCTCCGCAACCCAAAGGCTGCAAATCTCTACAAATAAACAAAAAATCAAATCTCTTTAAAATAATTGTAAAGATTAGTGCAGTGCTCTATTTTTTAGGACATAAACCAGTCTAGGTTTAGTAGGATTTATAACTAGCCCGGTAGATGTCTTAAAAAAATATATTCCGTGTTTCTTGACAAAATATATTCAAACAACTGACAAAAAGAACTCTTAGATTATGTATGCCACTTGTGTCACTTGTGTGAACTAATCCACGGCACTCGGCGTATTGCAGTGAAAATATTTTGCTCTTCAATCGGTTTACTGTTTTGAGGTCAATCCAAGCGTTGTTACTGAAATACAGTTACGAGACAGCTGTTGACTTTTACACCGTTCTTAAAGTTTGCTTTTAATTAAATTTAATTATGTATGTTCTGCACAAACGGATCTAGTTAATACGTTGTTTGAACAAAAGCGCAAAGTTAAATAGTTTGCGTAGCAAATATAAGCAAGTTTACATGTTGACAGCAGTCTCTTCGTAGGAGAAATATTTACCTAACTTACAAGCATAACTTCTTGCCTTTTGGCATTTTTACTAGTTAAGAATCTGATCTTTCTGTGTTGTGTTAATAATTATCATTACATCCTTACTGATCCTTCCTAATATTATAAATACGAATGTGAGTTTCTTTGTTTGTCTGTTACGCTTTTACTACTCTATCGATTAACATGAAGTTTCGCATACACGTTGTCAAGGGAACAGAAAAGGATATAGAGTATTTATCATCCAGAAATAAATACTATTACTAAGTTAGGTTATTTAGGCGAGCAAAGGCGTGGGCAAAATGTATTGATTTATTAATTCAGCTTAGGGTAATTTTAAGCGGACTTTTTCACAATGTCTTTGATCGGGCCAAATCATGTTTGCTAACGTCTTCTTAGATATTTGACAAGTGCAATGTGCAAAATAGCTACACAGCAGCGATAGCCTAGTGGAAAATCGTTGGACTGCCACGCAGAGGTCTCGAATTCGAACCCAAAGCGCGTATCTCTGACTTTTCGAAGTTATATGCATATTAAATAGTTAATTATCGCTTGCTTTAACGGTGAAGGAAAACATCGTGAGGGAACCTGCATACCTGAGAGTTCTCCATAATGTTCTCGAAGATATGTGAAGTCTGCCAACTCACACTAGGCCAGCGTGGTGGACTATGGCCTAACCCTACTCATAGCGAGAAGAGGCCCGTGCCCAGCAGTGGGATAGTTTAATACAGTGCTGATATTATTTATTATTTATAATGTAAGCTCATTGGCATTCCAACTGTCTCCTATTAGGCTACAACTGCTTTTTGTATAATTATTGACCTCTGATTCTTCGTCGAAGAGGTTAATAAAAACGCTATGTGGGTCTGTGTGTCTGTCTGTTAGTGACCGTTTGTTAGTGACAGGCATAGCTCTGGAACCACTGGACCGATTGACTTGTAACTTGGTGTGCAGACATCTTGGGGTCAACTCTCGTTCTAGTAATATGGGTCCTGTGGGTCAAAAGACCTACGAGATATAGGTCAACAGGGTCATAAAGTCAGGGATTGAACAGAATGATTTGAAAGTCCAACGGGGACGCTTTTGCACAGCAGTGGGACATAAAAAAGGGTCACATGAAGACGAAGAGGTTGAATCCTGGGTTATTCCACCCATCTCGTTTTTTATCTATTATTATTATTCCTTCTATATGTATATATGACAAATTTACTAGTCATATCTACTGGCGGCCTCGATGGCGTAGGTAGAGGTTTTTTTTTTTACTTGTAGGAATGCATTGACGCATTCCCCTCCGCGGGGGCGGGCGGAGGGATTATGTCGGACTCACCGGGGTAAAAGAAAGATGTTGGAAAGATAATGTAGTACCTCCCGGAATACCGACTAAACCTACCACGGTGTTCCTCGACAAAACCGTTATCGACGGGACCGCGCGAATCATAAATTACAAATCCTTGATTATTTTATTAATCGGTGTCTACTTATTTATTTTATAATTCCTGTCCCTGCGATAGCTAGAAAATGATGTTAGGAAATGCAATGAAAATTACCTATAGTTCATATAATGTCTTTTCGGCCTCGATGGCGTAGTGGTTAGCGTAAGCGACTGCCACGCCTGAGTTCGCGGGTACGATTCCCGCACAAGTCAAACATTGTGTGCATGGACATGGGTGTTTGTCTTGGTCTGGGTGTTTCTATGTATAATATGTAAGCATTTACAAAAAAAATAAGTATATATTTTATATTATTTTTTTGTTTTGTTTATCCATTGTCTAGTACCCATAGTACAAGCTCTGCTTAGTTTGGCCTTGATGGTATTATGTGTATGTGATAGAATATTATTATTATTACTGTCAAATAGACAAGTTGAAGAATTTACTGACGTTAATCCAGATAAAATTTGTATCCTTGTTGGAACTTTTAGATGCAAACGTCCATCTAAAAGATCCAACTACAACAGTTGATTGACCTTAGAATGGGGTTGTTAATTCTTATTCTTACTGGTAATATTATAAATGCGTTTATTTGTTTGTTTTTTACGCTTTCATGCATTAACTACTTGACCGATCATTAACTTTCGCATATACATAATATATACGTTGTTAGAATTACAGAAAAGGACATAGGCCCTTATCTAGCACACAGAAAAATAGTCCTGTTTCCGAGGGAAATAAATTTAATGCCAAAATCTATATTAACACGAGCGAAGCTGCAGGCCAAATCTAATGCGGGTATAAAAAATATAAGAATGCTTATCATTCTCATAATTTTTATATCCGCATTAGATTCTCCAAGAATCACTTGACATGGCCTTCAACAATTTTATCCTATAATTTCTAAAAAGCATGGCGTTATTACTTGGGCGGGACAATACCCCGCCACTTTCGTGCACTCTACGTTTTGTATTAAAGGAAATTATTCTGTGTTTGTTTTAAACTGCCGTCATTATTTTTAATTTAATGCCATCTACCATTGTTTCGAAATTTAGGCAGTCAATGTAAATTTTATTAATGGATTTTGTTTTGATAAATTTGTAATTGTTTTGTGAAATATTTTTCGCGCGACTTTGTTCAGTAACAGTCCATTTTTTTGGATGAATGATGCTCTATGTATTTTACTGTACCTCTGACAATGTATTAATTCTATGATGATAGGTCAAGTAGTGGTCGTGAAGCGTAACAATTAAACAAACTTATACTTAATATAATCGTAGATAGGTCTTACTCGCAATGGGTCATGGGACCACAATCGATTCAACTCTGTCGAAACCTCTGGCAATCAATACGTATTTATGAACTTTTAAATACTTAATCGCGAGTAAGACCCGTTATCTGGTATTATATTAAGTATGTGTACCAATCGAGAAATTCTAAAAACGTTTATAACATATTTTTATTAATAATTAAATAAGGACTTGGAATTGCGTATCATATCAGGATTAGAATATCCTATGCGGTAATTTAGGCCAGGGTTTATATGTGTTCTTTTATTTATATCCATTTAACGCGTTACCCGGTATCTTTTTGCTTATTTTTCATTTAAAAGGCAACATCCGCACTATGAATGGCGTTAGTGTAACCGACTGCTACGCCTGAGGTCGCGGGTTCGATTCCCGTACAAGACAAATGTTTGTGTGCATGAACATGGATGTTTGTCTTGGTCTGGGTGTTTCTATGTATAATCTGTATGTATTTACAAAAAAAAAGTATATATGTATGTTTATCCATTGTCTAGTACCCATAGTACAAGCTCTGCTTAGTTTGGGCTAGATAGTGTTGTGTGTATGTGGTAGAATAATATTATAATATTATAGTTTCTAACTAGTACAGGAGACAGGTGATCTTTTACACAAATTTTCAGAATATTAAGTTTTATTCGTGCAACTATATATAAAGTTAAAATATTTGTAACTGTATTTTTGTTCAATTAATTATTATTACTATTATTTATGAATAATTTCTTCGACGCGGGACACTTTACAAACATCCAAACAACGGACACAAAGAACTCCCAGACTTGGAACAACTATTTTTGGATCTCATTAATTTTTCTCTCGTCTGGGGATCGAACCTACAACACTCGGCACGGCGGCAGTGGCGAGGCGACCACTTAAACCACTAATCTATCCGTGCAGAAACGAACAACGGAACCTCTAAACGTTAGCACATTTTTCCACGCACTTTTTCCAACTAGCGGTCACTACAAGGTCAGACTGAATAATCGATGGCAGTCGACGCTATAATGTAAATGAAATTAATTTCTGCATTTATAGAACCGCATAATGCCGCCGCACCAAATGATCGATCACCTAGAGAGGCGTCCCATTTAGTGCTATTAAAACATCATCAGTGTTCGTCCCGAGATGAACATCAAGTAGGCTTTTACTACTATCGCAAATTACTGTTATTTGGACCAAAGTTTTCCTTGGAAGCTGACGACAGTTTGGTAGGGGTTGGAAACGTGTTATCATCTAAGTACAGTGGAGGCAAGCTAAGCCCCTAATGGCGTATAACTCATTTGCATATGGTAGTAGTAAAGTTTCTTTCGATTTTAATGCCCAATTATTTTTTTATTTACTAGCTATTTGTGTTAATATCTAATCTTTTTACTCAAACCACATAATATACATCAGAATTAAAAGTATTTTAAAATGTAAGACCTATTAGGCTTTAGTAACATTAAGTAAAATTGACTATTTTATTAATTCTATCTACTACTCAATAAATTTTGCTATATTTCCTAATTTGAATACTTCGTAATGAATTTATAACGAATAAACTTTGAAACGAATTTGACCTAATTCTAAATGTAATTTACTATATTGTTATATATCTTTGAGAGTATTGATTTGAAACTTTACGTAAGTAATTCTAATGTTGAAATAATAACGTGGGACCATCAAACTGATTTCATAACAGTGCCAAAATAGCCAACAAAGCCAATTAATTACTTGTTTAGGCTCAATACGTTGAACTTGATAGTTCCAATCTATTTCATACTGTAATTCAAGTCTGGTAAAGGCAGAGTGAATATTTAAATTAAAACATAACTGTTTATAGTTTTTAGTGAATCAATTAATGGTTATTAGTACATTGACTGACTTTAGGCAAATTAAAATTGTATTGCAGATTTTAAACTGCAGCCATTCCAATTTCATAAGTGTTCATAATATTCCAAAAAAAGCTTTAGCGGCCATTTTGGTAAGTACTTTTAAAGTCATGAGATTAAGAGCCTTTAAAATATCATCAGCATCCAAATGAGTATCTGGTAGTGTCCAAATATCATTCCAAATGACTGTTATTTACATCATAACGTTGTTCATGTTCGTTCTTGTTGAGTGTCGTTTGTGATAAGTCATTTGCTAAATTGGTAGTTTTACCAGTAGATTAATCTTTAGGGACTGGGACGTTTTATGATGATGATCTAGTTATGTTTGACAATTGTCAGTTGAACTTGTTACTAATTGATGCGTATTGCTTGTGGCCTTGAGAGCTGTCTGCTGAGATGCGGTTTTTTATGAACTGTGAAATACACCAGCAGGATTAGTTAGATTGAATAGTTAGATGATAGATAGAATTTAACAAATCGATCGAATAATTTTGATAGGATTACAAAATTTAGGAATGAGTTTTGATTAACCAGTCACAAGTTATTCGTTAAGTTAAATGGTTAGAGTCATTTTGATTGTAAAACGTTGAAGGACAAATTTGTTATTAATCATTTCAAACCATGAAATGTGCTTCGAAATATCATCGAGATTATTTTATTGGTTTTGTGGTATACTTTTGTGCTCACGTTTACGACTGATCTTGCGGTCCTATATTTGATCCTTGGATCACATTATTTGGTTTTTCATAAAAGGTAGAAAATACTAAGTATCAGTTGTAGTTTGGAAATTGATTTGTCTTAACCCTGTCATATGTTACCTAGTTAAAATGTCTACAAGTGGGTTTAATACACCTCTGCCTGTTCTTTTGGGATACATGCGTATTCATGAGACTATGATAACTACCTTCTATACTACTCTATAATCCAAAACACGTTATGGATTCAGCCACACCTCCTATGATAAAATCGATTTTAACAAATCACAAACGCCTTTTTCCTGTTCCATTTATCGCTGGGGAAAAACACACAGCAGCTTTAACCAGGGAGACAGAAAACCGTACAATAATATCTACTATCGATCAGTCTGCCAACCCTCCGTAGTGATTATAGCAATCTTTCGTCGACCCGACCGTTGTAGCGAGCAGGCCTATAATCAGTAGGGATCGCTCGGGTTCACATGAAAATGAACGGCTAATAATCATGTCTACCCTTATCCAATATTATGCTTCCAAATTTTGTCATATACGTGTCAACCTCTATTTTAAGTTATGAACAGCGCGTATGTGCGGAAATTAAAAACAATTTTCCCGGGTTAGAGCGCAATCTGAATACCATAAATTTTACTCAGAGTTTTGGTGTGGTTAATGTTTACATTTGTATTTTTTATCTTGTTTGATTCAGTATGGACATGGTGCTAAGTAACTTTTGTACGGATATACTTCCGATTTTAGATTACTAACAACATTTTTCAACAAATTGCATTAGGGGCTTAAAACTCAGTACAAAAGTTTCTACATCAACGTTCATTACTAATGAACAGCTATCAAAGTTGTACAAACAACTTGAAACAATACCGTGTATTTGTTTAGCCTAGTTAAATTTAACCCTCATTTGTCTGTTGTCTGCAGGTAATCGAAAACTGAGAAATGTGGAACATTGGAGTTCAAAACCAAGTGGAAGTGTCCAGGAATTAAATTGCAATGACATCCGAAGAGCCTATCGATGTGGTCGCCAAAAAAGACGCGAAAAAGACTGATGAGTGCTCTAATTTCGAAATACAAGACAACAAAAAAGAAAAAGCTATTGAAGACCAGAAGCTTAAACGTTCTCAGGAACTTATGAGACTAGTGTATGAACTTCCTGACGATATAAAGACGCCAGAGATAATAGAAAACAACAACATGCTTAAAGAAAACCCGCCGATCACGATCGTTGAGATCACCGAACAGAATGGTTGTGCTGAACTGAGTTCTACTCAATGTGATAATGATTACTTTAAAGAAGACGGAAGTCCAGAAGACTTAGGCAATAAGGTGGTATACGATGTTCTGGCGACAAATGAACTGATCATGCAATGTACTGAAGAGTTCAAAGAAGTTATAGATAGGTCGTCTCCTGATGACTATGATGTGAGTGACGAGGAATTGTTTGAACTAAAGAAATTGTTAGACGGGAAGCCAAAGATTTTGGAGAGGTATATTCGTGAGTGTGCAAGTACTGATGAAATGACGAGGCTGCATAGTTTGACGTCATCGGGCCCTTTATCTCCGAGGCCTCATCATGAGGCTCGGAGTACTTCGGTGACATCAGACCTGTTCCAGCTTTGGCTTTCCTCCTCACCCGTTAAGGTAGGTGATAATTACATTATGATGAAATATTTCATATCATTACGATATGATTGTTTAATTTATATGATTTGTGTTTATGGTTTTGTAACTGACATTGTAGCTAACTGAAGTATAAAATTTTACTAAATCGATAATAGGGCATATATCAAAATATTTTAATATTGAATTTAAATATGAACGTAAATAAATCTTATATAATTTATTGAAATTAAACTACTATATACGGATTTTATCGTATATATTATAAACAAATATATTACAAAATTTTGAAAATATTACACTACTACTACTATTGATTTTATTTTACTAATTTATAAGCTAATAAAATTATTTAAACTATTAAATCTATTTATTTTTGGTTTACACTTTCCCCGACGTTTCGGTTGCTTTTCAGCAGCCATGGTCACGGGGATCCGTATATAGTAGTTTAATTTCAATGAATAACATTCGCGTAAACAGAAGACAATATTATGTAAATCTTATATAAATTTATGTGACCGTATTAGAAGTTCGAAATTCTCTTTTAAGTTAAAGAAATATCTTATTATAACGATGCATATTTCTTCACATTCTTAGTCTTTAGTGTGATAAATGAATTACATTTTGTTAGTATGATACCATTAGTTATTAAATACGGAAATGTGTAATTAATATTGATTTTAACAAACAGTAATTCTTTCTTTCTATATTGATTTGTCATTTTACAAAAACATTAATTTGATCTATTGCAGGTACATGTACACTTACACTAGACCTCTTTCATAAATATATAAATCTATTAATTTAACCTAACCTTCAATTGCATGTAAAATGTCCATAAAAATATAGATGTACCAAAGAAATACTACGGGAATAATTAACATAGCAGCACTATTTTATAAAAATAAGAGCTCTGTGCGTTCTGAGCAGCAGACTTTGTTTTTCTTTAATTTGTTGAGGACGAGGAGTCTTCATTCATTTCAGAATAAGTAGAAACTTGTTTAACAAGATTTATAATATATTTATCTTTATACTAATAATACATTTTAAGCATATCTGACTTTGGATAAACTAAACTTATTTTAACAGAATTTTCAATAGTTCACTGCTTGAACCACTTTAAATATGAATGAAAATTTAATGTAGCTACTTCAGCTGTTCAAAGACGTATTTAATTAAAGAACAATATCACAGTATTTCCTTTTCAAAGCTTTGTCTCAATAAGCCGTTCTCAGTTCCTTTATAACAGCGGTCTCAAGTAAATTTTCAGTTTAATTATTATAATTACTTACTTTATGTAATGTATGTCTTACCTTTTTAAGGATTATAAATTTAATATAATTTACTTTCTACTGTAATAACATATTATTTTATATAATATTAGTATTTATTAAAATAATAAATAAAAATAAACCAACCTACAAGCAAGCATCGCCCACCGGTAGATTATTTGATTATGAAACAATTTTGGGAATAATTATTTAATGTAAATATTTTTAATATCATGTTGGAATAAGTACTGTTGTGGGAGGTGGATGGAAAGCTTTTTGAAGTTTATATATATATATTGATGTATGATTCTTGAAACGTATTTTTGCAGAGGTAAGCTCCACCTTATTTACTATCATAAAATGCGAAAGTCTGTTTGATATTTTGTCCTTCTTTAACGTAGCAAAGAATAAACGGATCGATGTAGATTTTTTATAAACACAATTTATCGGTTGCTTTTTTAAAGACAACTCCCACAGTAGGATTAATTCCTGTATCGCGGGGGATTTTACAAACATTCAAACAACGGACACAAAGAATATCGAGACGCGGAACAACCATTTGTCTGTGTGGAATTCGAACCCACGACGCTCGGCACAGTAGCAGTGGCGAAGCGACCACTTAAACCTAGTGGTCTAAGAGCTCACTTCGCCTCTACAAACCTCTAAAGACTACACCGGTCAAGTATTTTTTTTATTAATATTAGAGCTCTGGTTATAACATTTAGGGTAGTGTGAACCAAGGACTACAACAGCAACAATATTTATGTTGCATCAATAAAATAATTGTCAAAGTGAAAATCCAAAACAATATTTTGTTCTTCAAGCAACGTTCAACTGTAACTATAACGCTAACTGACCCAAATTGAGCGGTTAAAGTTATTGTTATTTGTAGAGGCATTTTGACCATAGTTAAAATTGTGTATCTTAACTGGTAATTTGACAGCTCGAATGTCATTGGTTATCATTATAGTTAGTTTGTGTCATTTAATCATCATCAAATAACTTAAATATTCTTGAACTAAAATGAGAGCACTCTATATTTACACACGCAACAACCTTCCCCTCTCCCCTCCCTCCCTCTACAAATTCTAAAACACTTAGAAAGTTCTTCTCTAATACCTAAATAAAGTAATATGTGAATATCAATCTTATATTTAAACTATTACACTGCTGAACAAGTGCCTCTTCCGAGTGTAAGAATGGTTAGGTTGGCTTAGTGCAGGTTGGCAGACTTTCCCACGTGCGCCTCTGTCATCTTTGTCTCCTCCAGGGGGACGGTGGAGAAAGTATTTTTGTGTGGCCTGCCGTTTCACACGACGGGCCGAAACCAAGGCGGGATCGCGATTGCATGTGAAAGCGATTCGCGCGGCATCGCCGTCTATGGTTACGCCGAGGAACACCAACAAAAAAAGTTTTGGCAGACTTCACAAGTCTTGGAGAACAATATGTAGAGCTCTCAGACATGCAGGTTGCCTCACGATATCTTTCTTCACCATTATAGCTAACCAAAATTAATTATTTAATACACACATTACATCAAAAAGTCATAGGATTAGACTCGAGGACCTCTGCGTAGCATTCCAACTATGTCTCACTAGGCTATCGCTTCAATTATTATCTTCTATGTTTGTCATCAGGGTATCAATTATGAGTTTACAATCTTAAAGTAATTTTCAGTGGTAATACACCGCTCCCTGAAGTTTATTTTTATTACTAAACAATGCCTACTATAAATATTATGCAACGGATTTAAAGAATCACAAATTACATGTCAATAAAACTTCATTTACTCTATTACCATAATAATTCTGCAGCTTTTTCTTAAGTCAATCCGATCATTGTTTACATAATCAGTCAGAACCATTCAGGATGCATTTAATTTTATTTTATTTATCATCGGTATATGTACTGTGTGGTATTAAAAAACCTATTGCAAAACGACTATAATTAATTATAATTCATTTAATATTATTTACTATAATTATATTGAATGACAACTGTAATTTTCGTTTGGTAAATTACTTTACGAAAGCAAAGCTCGTAATTGGCACACAGTACAAACATAGTTAAACCAATATAAATGATTATACAATGCAACAACAACTTCAACAACAACTATACCTAGAATGTTTATTAAAGACTTACTTAATAATGTAATTCCTTTGTACAAGAGTAGATAATGTATCTAATTACGTCTACCCAAAAGTTCTTAATAAAAGAAACTCAATTACAACGGTCTGATACCACTTTTATTAATCTCCTTGTTAAAGGCTACGTCTGTGGACGGCTTTTATTTCTATTTTATTCGGTTTATCCTTAAGTTTCGGTTGCTTAGCGACCGTGATGTAAAACTATACTTACAAATACTAGCGAACCCGCTAGGCTGTGTTCTGCCCGAACGTTAACTTGCAACTAAACCGCAGTGTCACCTACCGCGTCAATTTTGAGTCAAAACCGTTTATCTATATATTAATACGTAAAGCAAAAGCTTTGTACCCCTTTTTACGAAAATTGCGCGGACGGAGGAGTATGAAATTTGGCACAGTTAATGTTTATATGGAGATGGAGGGGCGAATCTTAATACTTTTATAAAATATGCTTGTGTATTAAATTAATGCAAAAACACTACACGCACACAACCATGCATTTGACATACGCAGTCGAATCGCGTTCATAGTGTTTCGACATTGTTCGTCTGACGTCGCACAATTCTTTGTAACTATGGTGACCTATACCTTATTTATATGTAATAGAGAAAAACAGAAAACAAGCAAAGGTTAATTTTGGTCGAATTTTGACCACTAAGCGACTGCTAGTTTATTTAAAGGTATACACCATAGACACGTCGCTATACAATTATAATTTAAAACGGTTAGGGAATGCTATAAAGTGAAATGCCTTTACAGGTGTGTACAACATTTACGATTACAAACAAATACATGATAAAACAGTAAAACGAGTAAAAATTTTTGTTATAAACTATATTACTAATCATCTTTTTGTTGAATATAATATTAGTAATCAAAAACCATACAGTATGTTCCTAAAACACAGTACAAAAGTTAAGATCAGAGTACCTGAATTCAGAACCGTTCAGGCCAAACTTGAATACACACAAACAGTTTAATAATATAACAAAAAATATTTAATTTTTTGTTTGTAATCGATGAACTCTGAAAATACTAAACTGATTTTAATCATTCTCTCATCGTTAGTAAGCTTCTTTCACTTTAAAAGTAATATGCACAGCTACTTATCATAAACGAATAAAATAAATAATTAATATCAACCATGTATTAAATTGTCCCACTGCTGGGTACGGCCCTTTTCTCAGTATGAAGAGTGTGAAACCGCGAAGAATAGATAATCTTATTAGTATCAAGTTAGCAGTAATCCATGGAGTCTATAACAACTGACAACGCTTGTTGGTACACAGCGGAAACAACTGACAAATCTAGTGGTTAGCCGGTACCTGCCTTGCCTGTCTTGTCCCGCAATCTTTTATCGCTCAACCATTTTAGTGTCAAATCTTCTTGACAGAAATACCCTATAACACACGATGCTAACCTGAGATTGGAAGCCGAGGCGAGATGAGAGATGATGGTTGAAAATCCAGAACAGAGTTACATAACCTTTCGCTGCGCCACCAAGGCAGTTATTAGAATAACTTTTTCTGGATCGCACAATTCTTTGGTATTGTATAAGAATCAAACTTGCAACAGAGGACGTGCTAGCGGTAGCAGACCGCTTAAACGAGTATGCTATCCGTGCAATTTTTTAGCTAAACTGCGTCTTTATTAAACTTCGTAAAATACTGCATTAAAACAGCCGCGATTTTCCCATCGCTCCTAAAAAGCATTCGACGGATCAAACTGTAGGTAAATACAAATACTGTAGCGGCTCCATGCAAGCGAAGAAATCACAGCACACGAGTAGAGATGGCGCAGTACATAATTACACACTACGCCACACAATCTTTCACAAGCGAAGTTAAATGTGCAAATTAACGATCGAATATGGTACGGCCGTACCATGAACGCGATCCGCTATCAGACGGTATTCGATCATGTGGCGCACAGTCCGCCGAACATTATCGTTTATTCCTCTTCCATAGGTATTTACCTAGTACATTAGGGAAATACCCGGCCTTTTGGGAAGCTTACACGGGCCCAACGTGCAGAGGCCCTTCGAGAGCTTTAATCTAGAGTGGGATGAGACATCAAGGGACACTAATCGCAGCAGATGTAGGAGACTATTTCTACATATGGAACCTGATGATGAGCTGATATAATTACTACCGGTACGGAAGTTCGACATCGAACTTGGTGTGATACCAAAAATATGTGACGATCCGACGTAGTGTGAAGAGCGCACCGTAGCACCGTACTGAGCGATGGCCGAACCATGTTCGATCGTCTATTAGCACTTTTACTTCACGAGTATACAAGTATTAAGTATACTATTCATACAAGTTCCCGATATCAACCGTCAGGCCGCGGCCCGGTAGGCGATCGTGCCTGTCGGGCTAACCTATCCTAGTCAGAGAGTCCTTTGCGCTGGAGGAACATCACATCACGTTCCTCAACAATAGTTTTACTCGTTCGAAAGCAGTGTTCAAAAATAAACTGCGAGAGAGTCTGTATAAATGATTTTAATTTCAATTTATATTATCTTTTTCCCTCAGGCACATTTAGAATTGTAATTTAGTAAAATACATAAAATAATAAATTCTAAATGTGTTAGAGTATTTAATATTTAGTATTAAGCAAACGCGTTACCTAATTAGTACGTTTGGTTTTAATTATTTTCTGGCAATTATTTAATTTGAATGAAACATTTCACTATAAAACTACGTACATAGCCTACGTAGACAGCTCTTATTCAAACTAAGATGGTAATTTAAATCGAAAAATAGCAATTTGGCATACAAATCTATCTATACTATTAAGTACAATAAAGCTCAAGAGTTTGTTTGTTAACCTCTGAGTTATCTTCGAAGAGGTTAATGAAAACACTATGTTGGTCTGTGTGTCGGTCTGTTAGTGTCAGGCATTGCTCCGGAACCACTGGACCGATTGACTTGTAACTTGGTGTGCAGATACCTTGGGATCATCCCTCAGTCGAGTTTGAATATGGGCCCTGTGGGTCAAATGACCTCCGAGATATAGGGGTCACAAAGTCATAAGGTCAGGGGATATCCACCAACAGAGTGATTTGAAAGTCCAAGGGAGAAGCTATTGCCCAGCAGTGGGACATTACAAAAAGCTGATGAAAGTTGAATCCTGGGTTTTTACACCCATCTCGGTTTTGTTTGAATACGTCTTTGGAACTACTAGACGGATTAAAAATAATCTGATAGCCCAATTTTTGAGGTAGGTTATACAGACCATATTACATTATGGTACGGCTTACAGGAGCGGAGCAAAACAACAAACATAAAGGTGGGTAAAGCCGCGAATGAAAGCTGTTACTAATATTCTTGTTGACCCCTCCAGCTAAACTACAAGGCTTGAGTTAGAAGTGAGTTCACAATGCGGCGAGATTGGAATATACGATTAAAAATCTTTTCATTTATTAACCTCATAAGCGGCAGCGGCTTGATAGCAGCAAGACAGAATTGTTTTTCAATTATATCTGGCATTGAATCGACAGGAACGTATACATATATTTAGAATACAAATAATTCTATACGTTAAGAACGTATTTTGGTAACCAATTTTGTGTACTAAAATCGTTTATAACATCACCTATTACTTCAAGTAAGCGTGCATTGAAAACCTTTTAGTATTTCAGGCACCAACATTCCGTGACGGCTGACGGATTCACATTGGATTTAAAGCTTAACGTGCTCTCAGAGGTTTGGCTATATCGAGTCGATGTGTAAACACCTATGGCGCTATACGAGTTTACTGGGGGAATAAAATTGGTTGTCACACGTACGCGGATCGATCACGCAATGGAGTGGCTATATAGACACGATGGAACCGTCATACCGCCAATAATATTGATGTTAAATATTATTTGTGTGCTTGAGTAGCCAGTAATAAATTGTTCAAATACAACGGCAGTTTCTACTAATATATACTTTCTGCATTTGCGATATGAGAAGCACTGCTATACGATGATATGACATCATATTTCACAGTTTATACTAGCTTGACTGCATTGTGCTCGTAGTGGTTTAATTGGCAGTGCCAATGTGCCGAGTTTTGTGGGTTTGATCCCCATATGGGACAAAAGTTCCGCGAATTCGCTCGCGTAAATGCAGGTTAAGTTAGTAACAGAACTTTTTTTAGGTGAAAGTTTAATGAAACGCTTGTTGGCAGTTTGTTTTACACAGAGAGAGTAAGATTTATTTAAATGCATAGCTGATAATCATAGACAATAGACATGGTCATAAAGTACATATAATAGACAATAATAAGGCAGTCCATAGACAGTGGTAACAAACGTACAAATAGATGTCGCCACTATGTACTAAAAGTATGATTTCGTTATAAATTTAACACACTCCCTTAACGAAATAATACCAAAAAAAAAATTAAAACATATTGATGTTACATAACATCAAACAAATTCAACTTACAATTCAGTGATGCCAAATTGCTTAATAAATTTATAATGCTTCTGAGAACTTAAACTCTTTGTCAAAATGTCCGCAGGCATATCATTAGTGTTTAAATAATCTATCTTTACAATATTATTTTCAACAGCGGTTCTAACAAAGTGAAACCTCACATCAATATGTTTACTTCTCTTATGGAAAACACAATTCTTACATAGTTAATTTTTGATTATCATTTAATAAACATACAGGTGACTCATTCCTACACTTTAACTCTGATAACAAATTTTTCAAATATATGGCTTCCTTAGTTGCCTCACAAATTGCCATATATTCTGCCTCTGTGCTAGACAAGGCTATTGTCAATTGTTTCTTACATTCAAAAGAGATTACACTGCCGGACATCTTAAACATAAATCCAGTATATGATTTTCTATCTAAACTATCTGATGCCCAGTCAGCATCTACAAATCCTATTAAATCTAAATCATCTTTTACATATTTCAAGGCAAAATGTTTAGTTTTCTTTAGATACTTCAATATTCGTTTTACATGTTTCCAATGAGTTTCACTGAAACAATTATTAAATTGACTCAGGTAACACACTGCATAAGATATATCTGGACGGGTGAGTATAGACAAATAAAGCAAACTTCCTATTAATTGCTGATAAGGATACTGATTCAAACAAACATTTTCCTTCTTAAGCTTCAAATTAACCTCCATAGGTGTACTTGCTGGGTTACAATTATCCATATTAAATTTCTTTAACAGTTGTTCAACAAACTGTTCTTGATCTACAATTAATATATTATTTTCTTTTCTAACCCTCATACCTAAACATTGTCGAATTTCTCCTAAGTCTTTCAACTTAAATTTTGAACTTAACTCAGTCTTTAGGCATTCTGTTTCATTTTTACAGTCAGAAAAAATAAAAAAGTCATCGACAAATAGTGCAACAAATATTTTAACTTTATCATTCTGCTTGATAAACAAACAAGGCTCATACAGTGACTTTGTAAACCCTAAGCTCTGTAAACAATCATCTACCCGCTTGTACCAAGCCCGAGCAGATTGCTTCAAGCCATAAATTGCTCTATTTAATTTTAGAACTTTATTTCCTCTATCATGACATACAAAATTTTCAGGTAGGTTCATATAAACAGTTTCATCTAAATGACCGTTTAAGAAGGCTGTGGTAACATCAAGATGAGTTATATCTAGGTTATGCTTAACACTTAACGCAAACAAAAGTCTGAGAGTTGAGTAACGGAGCACTGGAGAAAAAGTTTCTTTGTAGTCTATACCTGCTTTCTGGGTGAAGCCCTTAGCCACCAGACGAGCGCGATATCTCACTTTTTCACACTTGTCTAGTTTCTTTTTAAATACCCATTTGCACTTAACCACTGTAGCTTTATCAGGCATATCCACTACTTCCCACACTTTATTTTCTTCAAAGGATCCCAGCTCCTCCTCCATAGCTTTACTCCATTCTTGTGATTCTGGACCATTTACAGCCTCTTCATATGTCATCTGGTCTGCATATAGATTAAAATCTTCCACAAACATATTGCTGTAACCAAACCTTTCTGGCTTCTTTCTTTTTCTCGTTTCTGTTGGTAGTTCAGACATCTCAGTAATATTCTTCAACTCCTTCAATGGTACAGCATCAAGAAACTCTTCTGAAGAACTGCTAGCATCTGCTTCTTCGTCTACATAGGTAATATCATGTTTTGATATTACTGTACTAGTAGATTGATCTAAGTCCGAGCTATCTAAGTCTCCATCTTGCTCTGTAGGACTCACTGGAGTTTCCGGATAGTCACAAACTACTGATTGCATCATTCCAGAGTTATCATTAGACTCCATGATGGTAACATCTCTGCTTATAATCACCTTGTTGGTTACAGGGTTGTACAGCCTATAACCCTTCACATTATCAGCATATCCAACTAGATAATGTTTTTCAGCCTTTTTGTCCCATTTCAAACGTTTTTCCTTAGGGACATGTGCCATTACTGCACTCCCGAATACCCGTAAGTGACTGACATTGGGCTTTCTACCAGTCCATAGTTCAAAAGGTGTTTTCTGATTCAACCCCGAGGCCAGCGATCTATTCTTTAGATATACAGCTGTGTGAACTGCCTCTGCCCAGAACTTTTTTTCTAGTTTAGCATCGTACAGCAGACATCTTGCTTTCTCAACTATAGTTCGGTTGAACCGTTCACACACGCCATTCTGTTCCGGACTATAAGTGTTCGTTCTCTGATGAACTATGCCACATTGTTTCAAATAATTCTTCATTTCATTTGAATAAAATTCTGTGCCATTATCAGTCCTTAAAGTCTTAATACTGGAACTCATCTGCTTCTCAACCATATTCTTGAACTCTTTGAAACAAGTAAACACTTCACTTTTATTTTTCAAAAAATGGACAAATGACATCCTACTATAATCATCTACGAATAACAAGAAGTATCTGGATGAACCAATAGACCTGTTCTCCATAGGGCCACACACATCTGCATGTACAATCACAAGAGCCCTAGTACTTCTGTGACTGCTCCCTGGAAAAGGTAGTCGACTCTGCTTACCTTCGCAGCACACTGTGCAATTGTATTTGCTGATATCGGCTTTGTTGTCATACACTAAACCTTCTACAGCACCATTCTTCATTGCATTCATATCTGTACTGTTAATGTGGCCTAGTCTTCTGTGCCACATCATATCTGAGGTTGTTCTAGCTGAAGCGGCTAACATACACACTGACCTGGTGTTAAGTCTGTACACTCCATTCACCAACTCTGCTATGCCGATCAACTCATTCTGCCGATTTCTGATGTAACAATGTTCTTTTTGGAAACTCACTTTGTTACCGTGCTTTATCAGCTGGCTGACAGACAAAAGGTTAGTTGTAAGATCTGGTATACATAACACATCCTTTATCACAATATCGTGTTCTAAATCCTGAACAACAGTCGTAATCTGTGTATCTCCTGAGCACAACACAGGCATAGTTGTTTGATTTGCAACTATAATCTCCTTTGTTGTTAGGTTACGCGATGTATTTATTACGTTTTCCTGGCGTATCATCATGTGATTGCTGGCTCCCGAGTCAATATACCACTCGTCTTTACTGAAACTGCCGTTAAGCAAGACTACACTAAACGCATTAACTTGCTTTTCCTTTAATTGTGGGCACTGATTTTTATAGTGGCCGGTTTGTTTACATCTATAGCACTTAATTACTTTGACAGTAACAGATCGATTTGACGTATCTACAGATTTGCCAACCTTGCTAAACTTTTTCCGCTGCCCACCTTTTGATAAAAATGCGCTTTCCGTTTCAGTACTGCCAACATTGTCACTCATATCCATTAGCTTTGTTTTTATTACGTCACTGGAAATGGCGATACCGGAGTGCTCGATAGCCATTATCATTGGCGAAAACTTGTCGGGTAGTCCCGCCAACAATAATGATCCTACCCACTCTTCGTTAATGTCGAAGCCGGTTCCTCTCAATTTATGCGCCGTGTCTATGAGCTGAGTTATGTACGCCGTCATTGAATCACAATTATCCAGCCTAATCGAAATAAGACGCCGCAACAAACTGATTCTGCGTGTGAACCCGGAATCATCAAATAGCGATTTTAGCCTCGTCCAAACACCATGCACCGTTTTTTCACACTTGATATGCACGTACAAGGATGAATCGATGGTCATTACTAACTTCGCTTTTGCCTTCTGGTCTTCGACGCTAGTTGCTGCATTGTCGTCATCTTTCTTGTTGATATCGACACCTTCCAAAATCAAGAAATTTTCTACGGCGAACGCCCATTCGTCGTAATTCTCACGCCCCTTGAGCTTGGGAACATTTACGATGTAACTACTCGCCATTTCACAGCACAAAAACTAATTCTTTTTATAAAATTTGCGGGACTGGGCCCATAACCTAATGAAACGCTTGTTGGCAGTTTGTTTTACACAGAGAGAGTAAGATTTATTTAAATGCATAGCTGATAATCATAGACAATAGACATGATCATAAAGTACATATAATAGACAATAATAAGGCAGTCCATAGACAGTGGTAACAAACGTACAAATAGATGTCGCCACTATGTACTAAAAGTATGATTTCGTTATAAATTTAACAAAGTTTAAGACAAAAGGTGTTCTATTCTATAACCCTGACAACGTTTATGCGAAATTTCATTACAATTGAGTAGTATAGCGTGAAAGCGTAACAAACAAACAAACTCACATTCGCATTTATAATATTAATTAGGATGTGTCCCACAATATTCTACCTCTTTGTGATATATGCAATTTACATATATCACATAATATTAGATCCGCCTGTTGTATATACCCTACATTAAAAGTATATCCTCACAATTTCAGAGTTCCTATCATAATTTTCCTAACAGGAAAACTCGACGGGAATTACAAAACTTTTATTACTTTTCCATTTATAATAAAGTACTCATTAATTACCAACATTAGCATACAATTTAAATATTAAATCCCAACAATTTTTAGCACTGAATTCCGAACCAGACAGCTTAAATGATCAGAACAAAGAGTGATTGACGAGAACAATAGCTTCCTTTGACCATATGTGTACACAATGATATAACTATAAACTCACTGTTATGTTAGCTTGTATGTTTGTGTGTGTTTGTTAGTAGATACGAGCCGATGTTTGTGTAACTGATCATTGAATAATGATTTAGTACAGTCTGACATAACGTTCATACCGATTGTAAAGGCGAAAGTTTGTTTGTGTTTGCTATCATGATATGGCTAAACTGCTGATCTGATTTTGATACAGTTGTGTTACAAACAACAAGTTACAAAGTGGGAGAAGTGTATAAAAATATGTATCCGTAACGTTATCCATATGATATATTATGTAAGTATACGTATAATAATTTCGAATTGATATAATAATGTCTTGGTGGCGCCGTGATATATAATAATAATAATAATAAAGATATTTATTTCCTCTTTCACAAAGGTAAGTACTTATTATCTAATACAATAATGTTGAAAAATTCTCATTCCTTTGTGAGAGGTAGGTCTATAGTAGATAAAAACCTGTGTCTTAATGCAGCTGATGTGCTTGAGGTTTCGGATTCGATTTCCGGGCAAAGTTTTGCGGTAGCCCAATGGATAAGGTATTGGACTTGCGATTGAGAGGTCGCGGGTTCGAATTCCACCCATTGCACTACTGATGTGAACCCATTCCTAATACAAGTATTCTAGCTTAGCTGCAGAGGTTAACAAAAATAAGTCATTTGAAACCAAAATTTCTAGTAATCTTAAAAAGAAAAGAAATGTGCTGTTGCGTTTTTATGTCAAGTAATTGCTTATAGAATATTGAAGTACGGAGTCTGGAACAGTGGCTTGCTCCCCTATTACGTGTGCTATAATCCTGGTTGGCGAAATATGAATGTAATATATGCTTGCCTAACCCCTTCGAAGATAAAAACGTGAGTTATGAACGATACTTTTAATTCTGGGAGACATAATGGTACATAGTTAATTAGTAAGTTGGACGTGTGTTACCCGCACTTAATCCCACAATTGGGCCATTGTGCGTAAGTGACCGACGCGAGAAGTTGTTTGATTACTCATACCACCTCAGCTCCGTCCAGAAGGATAGTAGAGGACCGGTGTTGCGCACTACCTCCTTTATCGTTTCTGGACTGCTTAGTAGTTTCGCCCGATGGTTGCTCACGCTTTTACAATCTAGGAGCACGTGAGCCGGTGTTTCCTCGCTTTCCATGCAGCCGCTTCATAAGGGGCTGTCAGTGACGCCGATGTTGAATAGGTGTTCGTTGAGTGAGCAGTGGCTTGTTATTATACCCACTAGGTGGCGTAGGATATTTTTCAATGCTTATTAGAAGAATAATTATGCGAATTAATATTATAAATATGAATGTGAGTTTGTTTGTTCCGCTGTCACGCCTTAACTAATTTCATTATGATCGGAATTTAGTTAAGGTAAATTTCATTATGATCGGTCGAGACCAATTTATTATTATGATAAAATTTCGCATACACATTGTCAGGGAAGTAGACAAGGACATAGGGTACCTTTCATCCAGAAAAAATTACTCTTACTAACCTAACCTATATATATTGTATCATTCAGTACTAAGCCTGCAATGAATTTGGTTGGCAGTGGAGGCGTGCTATCTTTCCTCTGGCCCGATCTAGCAACAAAATGTGAATGTACTTTGGCCGCGATACATAGATCTAAATAAAAACAAGAGAAAAATTACTAACCTCAAACTTATACTGATTTATAGGTTATACTGACCTTAAAGGTATGTTCTTCAATCGCCGCCTGTGGATCAAGGGGTTAGCACATTGAACAATAATCGGATCCGAGTCCAACCCCACCATTAGAACAGCAATACTTCACAGGCGGGCGGCGTCAGCAAGCCTGGACACGTCAACACGTTTTCACAATTCACGATTCGCGATCATAAATTCTTCAATAAATGTTTATAGCACAATATTCCAAGTTTACGTACGTCTAGTGACTACAAAAGTTCAACTTATTTTATAGTTTTCCAAAGGCGAGGAATATCATCAGCTCGCGAACAAAAGTCGTTCACACAATCGACGCGACAATATTACTCGCATGGTGATTATCATCAAAGTACATCAATATTTAAAGATTTAAACAAATGGAGGCATAACTATTATATAATTATCCAAAATGACCTCGAGATACCAACAATATTTCCAAATTAACTTTTTTTAAGCGTCAAGACAAAGATACAAAAGTTGACTTCAAAATACAAGTGACCAAAGACAAGTGACATTTTACACTTGTGATTTCCGCGTCATAGACCACTGGAAATGAGCCAAAGTTGCCAGTAGCAAAATCATATCTGGAGGGAACATTATATTTTAATGGTTGCAGTGAGTCATTAATCTATTTTAACATATTGTATTGAAATAAAAAATATATTCTATATATTCTACCACATACACACAACACCTGCTAGCCCAAACTAAGCAAAGCTTGTACTATGGGTACTAGACAATGGATAAACATACATATATACATTATTTTTTTGTAAATACATACATATTATACATAGAAACACTCAGACCAAGACAAACATCCATGTTCATGCACACAAATGTTTGACATTTACGGGCAAAATGTAGTTATTTATAAAATGTGGTTCCGTGGTTTGGTTTTTGTTAGTTCAGTACCTAAAGAGTAGTAAGTAAACCTATTTACAACTGCCTTCTCTATTCGATTCTTACGTAAAGTAGACATCGAGACTGTTTAGAAACAGTCGTATTATGAACAATTCCTAATACAGAACAATTGACTACTATACATATATGATAAGCTTACACTGCCTCCGTGGCGCAGCGGTAGTGAATGTGACTGCTGTGCATGAGGTCTCAGGTGCGAATCCCGGGTCGGGCCAACAAAAAGTTATTGGGTTTCTCTGTTAAGAAATCTCAATACGAGCCCGGAGTTAGGAAGTTGGCGGTGTTAGTCACCCCCGTGCCTCGGAAAGCATGTAAAGCCGTTGGTCCTGCGCCTGATCTCTCCGGTCGTGTCGGATTATTCGTCCCATCGGATCATGAGAGTTAGGGAATAGAGAGTGCACTTGTGTTTGCGCACACACTTGTGCACTATAATATCTCCTGCGCCGATGGCCAGTCTCCGTTAAGATTGGTCGCTGTGACCGAAATTCGGTCAGGAGGACATTATTATTATTACATAATATGACCTAATCGTATATGGCAAAATGTAGAAGTAAACGCGGCTGTTTAGATCCTTGTTGTCACCGAAAGACGTCCACTGCTGGATATAGGCCTCCCCGAAAGTTTTCCACACAAACCGGTCTTGGTCCACCCGCATCCAACCAGTTCACGCGATCCTTACGAAGTCGTCGTAAACAAACGCTTACACCTGCTGCGTCTTCCAGTGCGTGGCTGTCACTCCAGAACCTTTCTGCCCCAACGGCCATCGGTTCTGCGCGCTATGTCAAATCCACATAAGTTATAAAAATACGCCGAATTCGAGTATGACCTCGCTGTTACATGTCCTAAAACATAGATATAACGAAATCTGAGTATATCATTGGCTTTTAAGAACCTTAAAAATAATCTTTTATGTAAATGGACGGTCAGGCAGTGACGGACAGATATCAATATCACACCACAGATAATGTTGAAAGCATGTCGAGTGTTCTATCAGCTTAGCGTGCGGTGTGTGACGGAGATGAGAAATAATTGATGCGGTTTGTACAAAGCCGTATATTATACGTGCCTATGCATTTTCCCCTTTCAGGAATATAGTCTCAGGCCTATATTCCTGAAATGGTAAGCAAAGGTGTATTACCAGGTATGATTTTACGTTTACGTAATAGGAGCCTATTATCTGTACTAATATTATAAAGCTGAAGAGTTTGTTTGTTTGGTTGAACGTGCTAATCTCAGGAACTACCGATCCAAATTGAAAAAGTCTTTTATTGTTAGTTTGCCCAATTATCGAGGAAGGTTATAAATAAATAAATAATAAATAAATACTCTACCACATACACACAACACCATCTAGCCCAAACTAAGCAGAGCTTGTACTATGGGTACTAGACAATGGATAAACATACATATATACTTTTTTTTTTTTTGTAAATACATACATATTATACATACAAACAATATAAGCTATATAACATCACGCTACGAACAATAGGAGCGGCGCATCAATGAAAAATGTTGCAAAAACGGAGCAAATTTATCTGAAGCAGACGAAGTTACGCGGATCGGCTAGTAATTAATAAAAGACCATTCCCGCACTAGGATTAATTCCTGTATCACGGAGGACTTTACAAACAACGGACACAAAGAACACTCAGACTCTGATCAATTATTTGTGAATCACACAAATTTTTGTCATGTGTGAGGATCGAACCCACAACACTCGGCACGGCGGCAATGGCGAGGCGAACACTTCAACCTCTACGCCATCCGTGTAGTTAATTCTAGTCTAGTCTGTTACCTTTTATATCTCCATACAGTTAAAGTGTTGATATTGCGGTCGAAATGTCGCCTGAATAGCGAGTTAACAAATGAAGAATAATGACTAAAACAACTCTACACTGCGTTCTTTAGACAAACCATGGTAGAATAATGACTGCACCACATAAGGTGTTACTTGGCGACAGTCTCTTGTAAAATGATAATTTAGAAGAATCACGCACTAATCCAAGCTTCGGTAGTTGGTTGGGAACCAACTGAATGTAGCAGCGATAGCCTAATGAGAGACAGTTGAACTGCCACGTAGAGGTCTCGAGTTCGATGCCAAGGCGCGCATATCTGACTTTTCTAAGTTATGTGCGTATCAAATAGTTAATTATTTATTGCTTCAACGATATTTCTCAAGAGAGCTCTCGCTCTCCATAATGTTCTTGAAGATATGTCAAGTCTTGAATCAAAGTAAGCGTTACTTGGCGGAAGTCCATTATAATAAAATTATTTGAGAAGGCAAATAAATTAAGCAATGGTGACGTATTAAAGTTGGTTTGTTCCTTCAGCAATGTATTCTTGTTCCGTTTTTTAATTTCTAATTCTTCCAATTCACTCATTTTGAAGCCTTTCAGGATAGAAAGTAAAATTTAAAAAAAAATGTCGGGAATATATACAGGGCTACGCATCACTCATTCGTTGCCGAACGGTCCTAAGGATGCCTCGCGCTGAGGCGAAACACTTGTGGACGCATATTTTGTGTTCGAAGCGCAATACTGCAAGTTGGAGTACGCCCGTCGGAGCTGTCACTATCCAGAGGAGTTCGGAATAGAAAAAGGTTGACAACAGTCAATAGTTGAGAATGGGAGGGGGACAATCCAAGCGTGCGTGGTAGGTTCTTCTCTTCCCAATAATTTTATATGTGAAAACTGCTAACCCGCACTTGGCCAGCGTGATGGACTATGGCCTAACCCTTCTCATACTGAGAAGAGGCCCGTGCCCAGCAGTGGGATAGTTTAGTACAGAAGTGATATTATTATTTTTATTGGACACCAAGTAATGAAACAGTTGATAATACCAAAATCTTCTATCTACTTACAGTAGCCTGTTAAAAAGCAAATAAAAAATCGACACGGTTTGGGTTCCCATCTTACAATTAATATCTTAGCATGTTCGTACCGTGATAGGAAATTCTCCTGAAAGACCGCACCGTTAATGAGATTTTACTAGCAGCAAAACCTAATAATACCTTGCTAGTTCCCGTTTGTAAGTTGCACAAGTGTACACATTCACGCCACTCGTGATTTTAATATACCATATCCAATTTCGGTGACTATTACCATCTTCAGAGGAGTGCACATAAAACAATATTATCAGTACAGATAAGATAGTTACACCAAATTGAATCGAATCCCTACTTTATCCCACGTATGATTGACATGATAGCATTATCAGTGAACTAAGTAATTGTTTTAAACGAACTTCTAGCAATGGAAAATGTTTTTTATTTGCTACAAATATTTTACATAATATTGTCTTCTGTTTGCGCGAATGTTATTCATTGAAATTAAACTACTATATACGGATTTTATCGCGTTGTTTATTTAACACTCTATTACATAATTTAGAAACTATTACACTACTATTCTACTATCAAACGTTTTTCAGCAGCCATGGTGATCACCCGTGACCATGGCTGCTGAAAAGCAACCGAAACGTCGGGGAAAGTGTAAACTTAAATACAAATAGTTTTGCTAGTTTTAATAATTGAATAAGCTTAAAATTAGTAACGTTTAATAGTAGTATAGTAGTGTAATAGTTTCTAAATTATGTAATAGAGTGTTAAATAAACAACGCGATAAAATCCGTATATAGTAGTTTAATTTGAATACAAATATTTTGTATAAAGTTAAGTAAGTCTAGAAAATGTACAATGATGATGACGATGCCGTAGTGGTTTAAGTGGTTGCCGCCGCGCCGAATGTTGTGGGTTCGATCCCCACACGAGACTAATATTTGTGTAATCCACAAACAGTTCTCCAATTCTGGGTGCTTTTTGTGTCCGTTGTTTGAATGTTTGTCTTTACAAACATTCAAACACATAAGACCAATGACTTGGACTCGTATTTATGCATGACCCACTGTCTGTATATGCACATATGGCGTAGTAGTTTAAATGGTGGCCTCGCCACTGACACTGTGCCGAGTGTTGTGGGTTCGAATCCCACACGGGATAAAAATTATTTTGATGGTTGTTCCGAGACAAATAGTTGTTCCGAGACTGGATGTTCTTTCTGCCCGTTGTTCGATTGTTTGTAAAGTCCCACACGATAAAGGAATTATAACAAGTGAGTGCCTCTTTAAAAAAAAATGTTTCTTTAAAAATTTGTTTCTGGTACTATTATTATCAAGCATAAGTCAGACCTTTGCATAAATTGAAAACACCACCAAAAAAGCACAACCATGAGTTCTGTATACATAATAAGCACTATCCAAAAATTAAAAGCGCATTGCATAGATAAAAATGTTATCCAAAATCTTTAAATAAATCAAAAGCAACAACCAAATATTACAACCAAGAGACTTGCACAAGCACGACCAAGACCTCTGCAAAATAAGCAAGGACCGCCCAAAGAGCACAAACAGGAGACATAAATGAATAGAAAGCATCACCCAAAAAGCATAACCTATACCGATGTATAAACAGAGAGATCTCCACAACAAAAGCACAAATAATTACTTTGCAAAAATGGAAAGATAAAACGCAAAAAGTACAACCAATCACTTTGCAAAAATGGAGAAGACTAACTATAAATCTCAACCAAATACTTTGCAAAAATAGAGAAGTACCACCCAAAAATCACAGCCAATTCTTTTGCAAAAATGGAGTAGTACACGCAAAAATCACAATAATGTCCTTTACAAAATTAAAAAACACCACCTACAAATCACAACCAATTACCTGTATAAATTAGAAAGCACTATTTAAAAAACAAAACCAATTCCTTTGCAAATTTACGTAAAAAGCACCACCCAGAAATTACAACTAATTACTTTGCAACACCAGAAAAACTAAAACCAATAACTTTGCAAAAATAGTGTAGTACCACGTAAAAGTCACAACTCTTTCTAAATTAGAAAGCATCACCCAAAAATCACTGCCAATTACTTTACAAAATTAGAAAGCACCACCCAAAATCACAACCAATTACCTTTCCAAAATAAAGAGTACCATCCATAATTTACTTTGCAATAATACAGATCACCACCCAAAAATCACAACCAATTCCTTAGCAAAATTAGAAAGCACCACCCAAAAAGCGCAACCAAGAGCTTAACACAAATACGCGTATAGTTTTCTAGTCTAAACTTGTACCTAACTAAGCAAAGTAGTATGAAGCGAGCACATTAAAGTCAGCACGTCCGAGCTAACACAAGCTTAGAGTTAAACAAAGTTTGCTGAGTGCACAGTTAAGTTTGTTTATAGTGTTGTTTAAACTTCACTAGACATTGGATGGAAGCCTCAAATGTATTTAATTAATAGAGATAGGAATATGATGATGCGTAAGCGATTCTAATGCAGTTTATTTAAAGTGAGGTACAGGGTGTCCCGTGAACATATCTGCTGAAAAACAACCGAAACGTCAATAAATGTATCAATATAAATAACTAAATTTCGCTCTAAATCTCGAGTTCGATCTCAAGGCGTACAACGTCTGACTTTTCGACGTTATGTGCGTATTAAAATAATACTATTATTTGCTTTAACGGTGAAGGAAAGCATCGTAAGGAAAATTTCATGTCTGAGAGTTCACCATAATGTTCTCCAAGATATGTTAAGTCTGCCAACCCGCATTGGACCAGCGTGGTAGACAATGACCTCAACCATTTTACACTAAGAAAAGGCCCGTTCCAGCAGTAAGACACTACTTTTCATACAGAAAAATGCACTGTTTCCGAAAAAACTAAATTAATTGTCAAATTTTTATATTAACATGAGCGAAGCCGCGGGCTAAATCTAGTATTATAAAGTTTTCGTTTCAAAATTATCTGTTTGTACATTTGTGTAGTTATTTACTTTTAATAGTCACGCAAAGCTAACGGTAAGCGGCACCAATCGCTCATAAACAAAAAATTGTTGTGTTTTCTGTTATCACAGAAGCAATTCCAGAGATTTAAAACCAAAACGCTGTACAACGTAAACCATGCCTGCCTGATGCGAAGCACTTACCCTAGCCTATATGCACTTTGTACACCATCAGCATCGTTCCACGTTTCCACCTAACATGAAGGAGGCGGGGAGATGGGTAGAGGGAGGAGTGAGTTGGGAACAGAGGGAGGGACGTCCGGGCCACCAGATTGGCTAACCTCATTTAAAAAACTCATTCCCAAAGCAGAGATTCTAGGTGACACATACGTTCATAAATAACCTGTACGACCTTATCTTCTTTATGAAAACCTTGATAATATGTAAATAAACGAACAATATGAAGCTATACCAGAACGGTAAATAAATGCTAAACACATAATTTCTATGAAAATAAGCCGAGTATTTCGAAGTAAGTAACTGAAGCGTTCGTCCTAATGTATTTAAATTTAACCTTCAAATGTAAATGGGGTGTTTAGCGCTGTCGATACTGGCTACGCTGAGTGATAGCAGACTTAAATTATTAGCGAATATTATAAATGTAGGCTGCGACTAGTGTGCATGCGGTCTCGAGTTTAAATAAGGGGTCAGACAAAGTGCTACCGAATTTTCTATTAGACATTATCCATAGCAGCACGATGTCTGTATCTGGCTGATAGACAGTAATAAACTCGCCTTCTGGTAGATGAGATCGAAACCATAGCTGGCGAAATGTCTATGATACACCTTTAGGCTATAGGCTTGAGATTGTATAAACAGTGTGTATAATAAACCCTATCTGAACCATTAAGCGCTTGTTTCTCACTTAAAAAACATGCTAAGAAAAATAATTTAAAAAATCTATATCACCGTAAAACTTCTTCATAATATTTTTAAGTACAGTATTGATCAGCATTTTATCCTTAAATTAGCGAAATTTCGCACAGTCTAGCAACACTCCACTAAACTTGACAAGGACGCGGAGCATGGCATACTTTTGGCGGCATTTTTCTAAGGCGTAGGTAGGTAGGCGCGGCGTAGCGCGATACCTAGGTATTATGATTAATAAGTTTTCTGTGTTGCTATGGATAATCTTTTAACATATTATTTTAAATAAATTAAATTTACTGGGGTAATATTTTAATCGATTTTTTAAAAGGTCACTTACGTATTCATAATAAGCTACTGTATAACACCTTTAAGGATCGGACAGGGTTTATTATACACACTGTATATACAACGTGTAACACGTTCACTGCACTTCGTGAAAGTACTTTGTTTAGAATCGGCTACTTAATCCATTTCTGACATTTTAATATAGGTATTTTATTGTCCTAAAATATTTAAAACAGCGTAAATTATAGTCATCCTTTTCTTTGAACAGTCGAAATAAACGAAAATGTATCATAATTCAAGGCAATAAGATTTTTTATGCAATAAAGGCAATAATGTTAGATTTATTGTAATATACCCATACTATCCGCGCACAATAAGGAGAACTAAATCATTAAATTAAAATATTTAAGTACATAAAAGTAACATTTAATGATTATATTATTATTACGATTTAATAACGCACAACCTCAAACACCCCAATTGGATTCAATTGGGGTGTTTGAGGTTGTGCGTTATATCTATGACACGTTATATGTATACTTTTATAATAAAGAGAAAAGAAAGAATTAGATTTTTTAATTGTTTGTAAAGTTTTAACCTCAAAACCACCCAACCCATTTTGAAAATTCGTTCACCATTAGAAAGCTATATTATCGCCGAGTAACATAGGCTATATTTGAATCTAACTTACTTTTACGCGAACGAAACCGCGGGCAAAAGTTAGTGTATGATAAATATAAAAGTATGTATGTACTATCTTTACGTTAAAAGAGATCATAGCAAGCTTGTCTTGAAAAGAAGCGCACACCGTGGCCAATTAAAAATCTTACACATGAGCCGGCTCGCCTAGGCAAGTTTCCCTCTTCCAGGAATCCGCTTAAAGAGTAGAAGCACTATTACTGCCTTCCACCCAATAAGCAAGTATTCCGCAGTCTTTACTTACTTCATTTCTACCTGCCTTTTCGTTCCAAAGTTTATTATTTTTCCTTAGGTCGTCAACACGCGAGTATTTTTAGATCTTCGCGATTTGTGATATTTTGTTTGTTTGTAACGATTTAACTCAAAAATTACTCAACCAATTTTAAAAATTCTTTCACCCTTACAAAGCTATATTATCACCAAATAACATAGGCTATATATTTTTTAAAGTACTGGTACTAACATAACCTACTTTTACGCGAGTAAAGCCGCGGGCAAAAGCTAGTATTTAATATAATACAAAGTAATGGGTCTTACTCGCGTTGAAGTTTTTAAATACTAAATACTATATATATAAAATTCTCGAGTGTTACCTTAAGCGATTTAACACCATCTTACTGTCGGGCAGGCCGCAAGCTTGTTTGACATAATTATTTATTGTATGTCTACTAGCTTTTGCCTACGGCTTCGCTCGCGTAAAAGCAGGTAAGGTTATGTTAGTAAAAGTACTTTTAATAAATTTAATATGGTCTATGTTACTCGGTGATAATATACCTATCTAATGTTAAAAGATTTGTTAAATTGGTTGGTTACATAGATAATATTGTCTTGTGTTTATGCGAATGTTATACATTGAAATTAAACAAACTTTATACGGATTTTATCGCGCTGCTAATTTTTTATAAAACTCTATTATTACATAATTTTGAAACTTTAAACTACTATTGTTATACACTTTTACTAGATACTGTTTTTGAGTTGAACTCTTATAAACAAACAAACAAATAATATTTTTTTCTTTTTATAATATTTGTATAGATTAGCTTTTGACCGCGGTCGCTTCAGAGTAGAAATTTTCTGGATGAGATGGAAAGAGATGGAAGGATTCAGGGAAGGACATAGGATGGATCTCTCTCTGAACCTCTGACAAAGTGTATTCATATTAATAATGATTGATCGAATGGTGAAGGCGTGAAAGCGTAACAAAGAAACTCACATCCAAATTTATAAATATATAATATTGATTAGGATTATGGTTAAACAAGATAATTGGTACAGAATAATACAAAGCTATTTTATTAGCAATATATTATTAGTATTTTACTTATATAACACGAGCACATACAGCTAGAGTGGATGGGGTATGTGTGGATGGCCCTTAGGGGTCTGGAACACTACAAGAAATTCATTGCAAACAGAGCCACGGGCTTCACCCGGAAGTTCTGCGGGTATAACAAGGACCAAATACGCCTGCTACAGGAGCGTTTACTGGCCATTTTGGCACCAACGACTTCCTGTGCCTATTAAGATTGGCACACAATTTGATCTGCAGAGCTTGTGGTAAATAGGAGGAGCCCATATCACACCTACTATGTGAATGTGACGCGTTGGCTGGACTAAGGATGGGTCTGATGGGATTAGCATATCCAAACCCTGACGACTTCAGGCTTCTCCCTCTGAAGTGTACGCTGCGACTGATGCAGTACATTCATAGGGAGATAGCTCAGGGATAAATCTCGGAGCCGACACAAAAGATCCCACTGGGTCGAAGTGCCGCCGGTCTATACTGACTGGCCCCGTATAAGATAAGATAAGATATATAACACTTGATTTTACCCGCGGCTTCGGTCGCGTAAATGTAGGTTAGATTAAACTAGTAACAGTACTTTTTTCTCGATAAAAGGTTCCCTATGTCTTTTTTGTTTCCCTTACAACGTGTATACGTAATTTCATGATGATGGATCGAGTAGTTAAAATGTGAAAGCGTTACAAACAAACTCACATTCACATTTACAATATTAGTTAGGATTATAGTGATTAATGACGAAAGTTCCATATCATTATGCTTATTTTCTAGACAGCATTTGGACGCCGGCTTTCAGACACAATGTATTTTCACTATGAAAAGAGTGTGGAATATGACTGGTTATATTGACTTAATTAAATAATTTAAATTCATTTTAATTTTCTTGGTTTAAATGCTCCTAATTTGTTGATTGTGGATACTATATAATATATAATGTATTGATTCGTAATCAGTCTTACAGCGCAGAGGAGTCGAACTCAACTCCTCTGCATGGCAGTCTTACCGGGACTAAATAAATATCATTGAATTGGTTTGGTAGCTACTAATTTTTATTTATAATATTTTCTAATTTTCATATGATCTGACCTTTCTGTTATCATACCAATTAAACGGATTTAAAAGCGTGCAAATAAACTTTAGAAAAACACCCATTGACCCATATCTCTAACTTTGTTTATAAATAAACTTTGAAATACATCAACTCCAGAATTCGGAAAATTTACATTTTATAAAGCCTGGAACTCTCCCCTTTATACGTGAGTCTTTATGCTCGAGGTAATCTACAAAATGGTTTCCGAGCAACTTCCAAGATTTGATGGAAAATTTCGACATTTTAATATTATTGGCATCAGCAGTCGAGAAAGATGGCGGTGCTTATATAAAATAAAAAAAGTAATTTTGACAGCTCATAAAGGCGGGAAGCGTTGGAAGATTTAGAAGGTAGGTTATAGTTTAATTATTTTGGTGCGTTGAATTTGAGTTTTCGTTGGCAAACCGCAACGTTCCTTATTATTTTATTAGTATGATGATTTGATATTATTAATTTCAAGAATTTGCCTTAGAATTTTAATTAGGATGGGTATAAAAATAATTAAAAAGGTAGTTAGGTAGTTATCTGGTTAATGGCAATCAAAAAGTCTCCGCGTCGTTACTTGTATTAGTTTAGGTATGTGATTAAATCGCTGAATTTGTTGGGAAAATATCAGTGTATAAAGCATTTATTTTAAGATTTATTGTATTTTTGCACAATTTACAATACTTTTTATGTTTTTCATAAAAAGTAATTTGATGTCTAGTTGTTTGATAGATTTGATGTTGATGATTTGCGCTTCCATGCTGCAGTTAATATAAACTCCTAATGGTTACTAGTCTAAAGGAATGTTGGCAACCTGTAAATTTTTATGGAAAGTTGAACTTAATTGAAAACCTTTTGTGTCCGGACGCCGAACGTTTGTTGACTGTTTTCGTTATATAAAGTCCCGGCTAATCAAGTGATTAACCGGTACGTTTTCCACTAAGTGCGGTTGTGAGCAGACGAAACATTTTTTCATTCTCATAACATAGCCAAACTATGTTATAAGAATGAAAAAATGTTTTATAACACAGTCGCGCAATTGATAAATTATAAATAAAAATTGATTACAATGATAAAGCAATTATATGTATATATTAATGTAATAAGAATGTCAGTTGTCAAATTATAATGCCGATATAAATCAATTTGTCGCTGACATTTGGTGATCCATTTCATCGTTATGAAAGACGTCAGAAAAGTTAATAGGCGAACGATACATTTCCATTTTCACTGAATTTATATTTATTGTAGGGACTGAAGATCTTCTTTCTTTGTACGTGTACGCACTGTGATCGACACTTACTGTGTAGGTTGAGTCTAAAAAGGTGGCGGAGTGTCAAGGAATATAAAGAACTGTTATAAATAATGAAATATAACGATGAAAGATTTTAATTATTGAAATTGACGGCCTTCGGGCGTTATTTTATTGCAATATGCGGGCGCAATATACCGGCAAGAACATTCATATTATAGAATCTTCATCCTAGCGAATATTAATCCCAACTTATGCCAGGGTCCGCTTATTTCTGGACTAACGAGATTTTAGCTGAATATCAGTTTTTACACAGAGCGATTGCCATCCGACCTCAGTGTGACCCAGAAGGATAACATCATTCTATGGTTAGACCAGTCGTTAGGATATTTGAGGGCGCTGACTTCCCAATAACGACTGCCATAGATGTTCATGACAGCCGGAGCCCACTGTTTAACGTGCTTGCCGACGCACGGGGGTGAAACACCGCCAACTTCCTAACTCCGGGCTAATTATTAAGAACTTCTTGACAGAAATTCTTAATAAATTGCTACTAAGAAATTTTTGACGGAAAATCTTACCAACGTTTTCCAAGCCCGACCCGGGAATCGAACCCGAGACCTCATGATCCGCAGTCATATACACTACCACTGAACCAACGAGGCAGTTACATAGGTACATTTAAATATTAAATTGTTTATCCAAAGAGTTTGGAATGGAATGCATTTAATTATTTTTGAGCTGGCTGGAATATAGTTGTGCAAACTTATTTTTATTAGCGATTTAATGGCAGATTTTGCTACAAATAATATTGTTGTCGTAACCTTTTTTTCTCTTTAGGGAGATAATCACCGCGAATGCGCTAGCGGTGACCTCTGAAATCTTCCTTGGTACAAACAAACCATCAGATTCTAACTCTTAAGGGATATACATATATGGAATATAAATGAATATAAATGATATATGGAATATTCAAAACAGCCTTTATATTACACAACAGTAAAATAAAGCTATCTTCACAACATAAAACAGAAAGAGCCGATAATTTGTTTACGAGTATATTCGCCACTTTTCAAACACCTTTCACGGTAAATCACTTTTTCTTACCTAAAAGCTTTTTTCCTTGCGTCGATAATCATTTTCTTCGAAAGCGTTTGGCACATAATTTACTTAAGTGAGTTACTTTTCATGCTTGCAATTTATTAAACAGATTTAGATATAAGGAGGAATATTAAAGATTCAATTTATGTGACAATGTCCATACCGTAGTGGTTGAAGTGGCCGGCTTGCTGTCATTGCGCTGTTTTGTGGCTCTATAGAAAGAAACAAACATTTGTTGATCCATAATCAATTCTTCCGAGTCTAGCTGTTCTTAGTTGCGGTTTTTTCTAACAGATGTTTGTAAAATCCCTCTTAAAACAGGAATTATAGCTACGACTGGTACTAGCGCATTAAAAAAATAAGAAGTCGAAATAAATTGTTTATTAAGATTAAATCGTAATAATACCTACTTATTTCAGTCCGCACAAAATCCACAGGAATGTATACCGGGATAAAAAGTATCATATCTATACTAATATTATAAAGCTGAAGAGTTTGTTTGTTTGTTTAGTTGAACGTTAATCTCAGGAACTACTGATTCGAATTGAAAAATTATTTTAATGTTGGATAGCCTATTTATCCAAGAAGGCTATAGGCTATATAACATCACGCTATGACCCACGGTGGCGGCGCAGTAACGATAAACGCGGGTGAAACCGCGGGCATATCTAGTGTGTTAATATAAACCATGATTTTCTGATTGCCCAGTTCAATTCAAATCGGTTTACGCTTGCTTGAATAACGAGCATACAAACATTCACATCTATACTAATATTATAAAACTGAAGAGTTTGTTTGTTTATTCGTTTGTTTAGTTCAACGCGCTAATCTCAAGAACTACTAGTTCGAATAAAAAAAATGTATCAGTGTTGGATAGCACATTTATCGAGGAAGGCTATAGGCTATATAACATCACGCTACGATCAATAGGAGCTGAGCATCAATGAATAATGTTGCAAAAATGGGAAAAAAGCTTGCCTCAGTATTAAATAAGTATACAAATCTTTGAAAGTATTACAAAGAATTATCAGACAAGCAAGGTTCTTTGCAATGATGGTTCAAGGGCGTAGAGTGCTAGTTTTAATATCCAAACAGCAGAAAAAGTGCAATTCTGAATTTATCTGTACAACACCTGTGTAACCACCTATATACATTAAATAATAAATTTGATTTAATTTGAACTGGGTTTTATCTGTACCTTTTGTTTGAGAGCATAGTTTGATCACTTTTAAATATCCTTTTTTTACGCCTTATTCCATTATTCTCTTCCACGGGTATTTTTAGTTTGTTAGAAAAATACTCGAGCCTTTGAGAGGCTTACACGGGGTCGAGGGTCCCAAAGGCCCTTCAAGAGTTTTAATCTAGAGTAGTATCGTGTACCTACTGAGACATGAACCGCGGCTGATGTAGTGATATATTGCTACATATAGAACCTATCTTTGGTCTTTGAGGATGGATGTTTGATGGGCTGGTATAATAAATACTATCGTGTAAAGGCGTCTGCCGGATAAACTGTATCAGTACAAAGTCGGAATGGCAGATTGTGACTGCGCCATCTAATTAGACGGATCCTCTGAAAAACCGCCATAGGCATGTATGCCTAAGAGGCAGCTGAGGGCAACGCTCTATTATTATTCTTATATTGATGAGCGCAGCATAGCAACTTAGTAAAGTAACGCGTGGGTCTTTAGATTGGAAGAATTTCTCGAGTCTATTCTTTAAGCAGTTGATGATGACGATGCCTTTATCAGACTTTTAAGGAATCCGTCCCACGCTGTGTATGCGTTGTGTATTATTAGACCCCTTCAGAAATATTAATTTCCTTTTAAAATCACAATAGCTCCTCGTACAATAACTGGAGATAAAACTCCAATCAATAGCCATTCAGGCATAAACTTCGTTACATCACAAAAGCTGCCTCTATTACCTGATCGGCAGCTTTCCGAGTCGCCTTTTTAGCTCCCAATCGTGTCATTCGTTCGTCCGTTCTTCATTCAATCTTTTTCTTTCACTGAGTTATTACGTAGTCGTTGTAAGAACGTGTTTGTGAAGGATGAGTTTTCAGTTATAAAATACTGATGCTGAATAATTTGTATTTATAACTAGCTTTTGCCCGCGGCTTGGCTCGCGTAAAATTTAGTTAGGTTAGGTTATATTAGTAACGGTACTTATTATATAAAATATTTTAGTAGTAATATTTATTCAGGAATAACATTATAGCTTACAAATTATGAAAAAAAAATAATATCTTTTGGGTAGTTTTTGAGTGAAATCCTTACAAACAAACAAATAAAAATCAGATCTTTCCTCTTTATAATATTAGTTTGGATAAATCTACATTGTCCGCGCGGTTTCACCCACGTTTATGTATACTGAACCGCAACCATGGCTCGTAGCGAGATGTATTATTCCTAGATAAAGTAACTTTCTAATGCTTATACAATTTTTATAATCATTATAGTAGTTTTTGAGTTCATTCACAACAAACAGAAATACGAATCTTTTCTCTTAATAATATTTCTGTAGATGCAGACTAGCTAAACCCCGCCACGCTGCGCTGCGGCTTTGTCTGATATTTCAATTTCCTGTTGCTGTGGGACCTTCGGAATAATATGTATATAAAATACTTTTATATAGAAATGCTAGTGTGTAAAAAATGCAATTCAAGACGTAGACCACTATTCAAGTTTTATGGACAAACACAATTATGAAAGCCAAATTTTATGTATGATATTGTATTTATTTTAATTACTTCAAACAGCTCACATTTTGTCTATATGATTACCAAAATATATAATTATATATAATCGAACCGATACCCTAGTTGGAGACCGATGTGACACGCAGAGAACTCGAGACGACCTCGATCCCAAGTTCAACCTCCGACTATATGAAGTTAATGTGTGTATTATTATAGTTAATTATTATCGCTTGCTTTAGCGATGATGGAAAAATCGTGAAAATCTTGCTTGTCTGAGAGTTCTTCATAATATTCTCGAGGATATAAGAAGTCTGCCAACCCGTACCAGGCCATTATGGTAGACCATAGTCTACCAAGCTGCCTTTTCTCAGTGTGAGAAGGTTTAGGCCATAGCATAACCCTTCTTACACTGAGAATAGGCCCGTGCCCAGCAGTGGGACAGACTTCACATTTTTTATAAATTTTATACATATAATACATTTATACTCACGCCAGGGTAGGATTTATCTTAGACAGCACTTATTCAAACTCAGTGACGAATTAATTATTAATGTATTTAAGTGCCATCGCAGACTTGTGCAATGAACTATTTTCATTTAGAGATGTAGCAAGAGTCGAGAGTAAGCTGGTTGAGTGGGGATTCAACTTCAACTAAGCCTGCAATTTAACATCAAGATTATATCAAATTGTCGCAGATTTTGGAATGTGTTTATAAAAAGATTTTGCAGTAGACAATTTGAGACTGACAGACAGACAGCACGTATGGCGCAGTGGTTTAAGTGGTCATCTCGCCACCCGCGACAGAAATTTGTGTGTACCACAAATGGTTGTGCCGAGTCTGAGTGTTATTTTTGTCCGTTGTTTGAATGTTTGTAAATTCCACCGTGACACAGGCGTTATTCTTAGTGCGAGAGCTGTTCTTTTTAAAACAAAATCCCACTCTTCCACGATTATGATTTCTGCACTGTTCCCGTGACTTGTAGCGTGATGGTATATAGCTTAATAGCTCCCTTAAGAATAGTGCTGTCAAATGCAAAAATAATGTTTCAAATCTGACTGGTGACTCTAGACGTTAGCGCGTTCAAACAAAAAAAAAAACAAGCAAACTTTCCAGATTTACTACATTAGACAGACATTGACATCTATATTCACGCCTGTCGGGATACTGTTCCATCGGATCATGAGAGTTAGAAACAGAGAGTGCACTTGTGTTTACGCACACACTGGTGCACTATAATATATCCTGCGCAGATGGCCAGCCTTCGTTAAAATTGGCCGTCGTGACCGAAATTCGGTCTGGAGGACATTATATTATTATTAGCCTCCGTGCTCCCACTGAGAATTTTCTAAGATAATAACCCAATAATGCTTTGTATAACCCTGGTGTCGAATTCAGGGATATAGACGTACGTCTATATTTGTATTTACATCTTCTTCTCCCTAGCTTTTATTATTCCAAAGTCACTTGGGGTCGGCTTTTCTGGTCTAACCGGATTGGACTGGATATCAGTTTTTACATGGAGCGGCTGCCACCTGACACCCGCAACCCGAAGGCTAACGATACCCTAAGGCTAGACCAGTGTCAGGATATTATAGAGCACTGACTTGCCAATAACGACTGCCATAGATGTTCATGGCAGCCGGGACCGACGGCTTAACGTGCTCTCCGAGGCACGGAGCAGGCGATAATTGTCAATCAATACGCACATAATTTTGCAAAGTCATATAACTTCCGAAAGTCAGACGTGCGCGACGTGGGTTCGAACCCGAGACCCTCTGCATTCCAGTCTGTTGGTCTCCCCACATCGCTCTTATTTGTATGTAAATATGTATATATTTTAGTCATGGAAGTAATTGACGGCATTACTGTTTTAATAAGATTGAGGTGCCATGCCTACATTTTGTCACTAATAACGTATTCTTTAAATAGTGTTGGGAAAGCAAAATCATATAATATCGATATCGATATAATTATATTTTAGACTAACTTTTGCTCGAAGCTTCGCTCGCGTAGAAATAGGTTAGGTTATGTTGGTTACAGTACCTTTTTTTAAAGAAATATATCCCATATTATTTCGTGATAATATAGATTTGTAATGGTGAAATAATTTTAAAATCGGTTGTTTTTGAGTTAAATCCTTACAAACAAACAAACAAAAAATCAAATCTTTCCTGTTTATAATGTTAATATAAACAAATAATATCTTCTTTTTCCAAAATCTATATTACAAAAGCCTGACTTTGATTAACAACGCTGGTTAACAACTTTGAAATTATTAATTAAGCTGCTAACCAAGATTCATAGAAAATAATTATATTGTGTATTTAAACTTAAAATCCTCACAATAATTACTTTATCAGGAAACTTTCTGTTTACCTACCATCAAAATAAATATTTAACTTAGTCAACTGTCCAAATTATCAAACTATTTGCTTGGGTTTCAGCTACATAAGACAAGTAGTTCGAGAGGTCTCACTGCCAACTTACTATAATAAATGCACCAACCGTGCTCTCAAAGTTTGGCTTAGCTTCCCAAAGTTTACCGGTCATACCAGTTAATAACTACCAATAATTTAATCTATCAATTTACCGATACTATATAACTAAGCAAAAGTAAACTGCTTTTCAATTTATCGACAAAGATTTAAAAAGGAAGAAAGGTGTATCGATATGTTTTACCCCATCACTATAATTCAGCGGCTTACTCGTTTCAAATTTATTTGAGATTTCCCTCGGGAACCGCGAGAACAATAAGATGCTGCTAACAATATGTGGCTGCTATAATTCTTCGCCCCCTTCTTCACGAGTCCCCTCTGGGCTAGATCGGATCGAAATGTATTCTTCGTGTGCGTTACATAAAAAGCCGCGGTTAGTGCTGGGACATGTTTTCTGAATATTATATGTATTAAATCCGAATATTAGAAACATCGGTCGAAATATACCAAAAAGAATTATCAAGGACCTAGACATAATTGAAGACCTGTTCTGTCTACCCTAAAATAATAGTTAGAAATATTGCACGGCCTTGTCTAAAAATAGGAAACCATGTATAGAAAGTCAATAGTTGTAAGTCGAGATTTTCTATTTGATTTATTGGCATTCAGAGAACACGCTTGTAACTTGACAACACAGCAGGGGTCATCTTACCTACCTGAAAACGTTTTTATCTAGGATGAAGTATGTTTTTAGAAATCATTTCTCCCACGTATGTGCAGTGGGGAGACCAACAGACTGCAATGCAGAGGTTCTCGGGTTCGAACCCACGTCGCGCACCATTCACTTTAGGAAGTTATATGACTTTTTAAAATTATGTGCGTATTGATTGACAATTATCACCTGCTCCGTGCTTAGGAGAGCACGTTAAGCTCCCGGCTGCCATGAACATCTATGGCAGTCGTTATTAGGTAGTCAGTGCCCTATAATATCTTGACACTGGTCTTAGGGTATCGTTAGCCTTCGGAATGCGCAGGTCAGGTGGCAGCCGCTCCGTGTAAAAACTGATATCCTGTCAAATACGCTTAGACCAGAAAAGCCGACCGCAAGTGACTTGGGCATAATAAAGGCTAGGGAGAAGAAGATGTACAGTCTCTGGAATGAACTATCTTTATCTTTAAAAAGACAACTCCCGGACCTAAATAATTCCTGAATCGCAGGGGACTTTACAAACATTTAAACAACGGACACAAAGAACAGCTAGACTCGAAACAACCGATTGTGGATCACACAAAGTCTTGTCCCTAGTGGGATTCGAACCCATAACATTCGGCGTAGTAGCAGTGACGAGGTGATCATGTAAACCTCAACGTCATTCGCGCAGTCAATCTGTTCCTTTACCTTACTGCACTAATTTGTCCTTCTTCAAACGCAGTTAAAAGACACCATTACTATCACGATAGGTAGCAGCCTGACTATGTTTAGCCCTGACATTGCTTAAACCCATAACCGAGTTACCACTTACCATTAGTTCGGAGGCAAGTTAGCTCGTCTGCCAGAGCCAATATTAATGCATGAGCAAACTACAAGCATTCGCTAGTTCAATAGAACTAACTAATATAACTATGTACTAATACTATCAAACTATTACGTTCATTAAGAGCACAGTAACAAGCTTAATACTCGGCTTTAGAAGGCTTAGTGCACAGTTAAGGCTTGTATTGCACGGTATTAATCGTATGTACACGAGGGAGAATGATTTGCGGTGAATTTTCTTTCAATTTTACCCTGTGTTTATCGTCGTCACTTTAAATTATGATTCTGCTGTAGCTTCAAAAGAAATTGTAGACTTGGTGGATAGGAGAAAGTTTAATTATATTTGTCTTTATAAAAATAATATTAGCCCGTCCCATTGGTAAGCAAGAGTAGGGGCCCCTGCTTAGCAGAAGGACGGGCTGAGAAGGATCTCAGTATGAGTTAATCAAGAATATGATCCATCTATGTGCCAAGTCTCATGCAAATCCGGGTAACCGTTTAAATGTAAAGCAGTAATATATCAAAACGAGTCACATTTTCATATCCTAATCCTAATTCTAACTAATATTATAAATGTGAATTTGATTATGTTTATTTTTTTATTTGTTATGCTTTTACACGTTATCTACACGACCAATCATCGTAAAATTTTGCAAACACCTTGGCAGGAAAACAGGAGAGGACATAGGGTACCTTCCATTCAGCAAAAGGATAGTTTCTTACATAACTAAACTTAACCTAAACTACATTTACGCGAGCGAAGCCGCGGGCAAAATTATCGTAAAGAATTCACTTTTCGTCACATGTCACAATTCGATTCAACAAGGTAACACAAGTTTCAACAAGCATTTCTTTCTGCAGATTAGTCAAATCATGAGGCATCCATTTTTCATATTTTTATCTTATTGATTTGATGCAAATGAGCTAATATTGTAGGTAGGGTAACGTTAAACCATGCCGCTAATTCCTGAGTTGTTTAACTCGGATCGGCTTCCACCATCTTCAATTCAGCGTTATTCACCAGTATGGGCGGTCTTCCACGTAGTTCGTTCTTCAAGACGAAGTTTCCATTACGAAAACGTTTAAACCAAAAACGCACGGTGCGTTCATTAGCAGTCTCCTCTCCAAACGCAGCGTTGATATTACAAGCCGTTTCTGCCGCGTTAGTTCCGCGTCGGAACTCGTATTCAAAAATGACTCGGATTTTCTAAGTATCTTTCCCGCCTAAGCTGTATAAAAAACAATTGAAAGACGAAAATCGAATGCTGCACATTTTAAAAGAAGAATCTTATAGATAACATGTGAAAAAGTTTCACTCGAAAATCTCACACCATGAAGGTTTTATGTCAATTCAAAGTATCTATTACTATACAACGGCAACTTCATACTTTAACCCCTATTAATAATAATTTAAAAGCAGCGTAATGTGTAGTTTGCTTGTAGGCTTAGAAGCTTCACATCTATAGCGTGGGACGAAAACAAAGCCGGCAAAATGTGGGCGTATAACGTATACACGTACGGGACGTATAACAAGCCGTTTGGATATACTTACAGATCTAGAATAACTTCTAGCAAACACCAACACAACCACATGAAAAGTGAAACTTCTTTACCTTTTCTTTAACTTGAGAACGGAATGCATTTATGCATACCTCATCGCGGGAAAAAAGGAGAGCGGAGAAGTTATATCGAGCTTACCCGGGGAAAGATAGAACGTCCCGGGTACTACAGAGTAAACCTAAATTTTTTTTACCTATCAACGGACTAGAAAACTCGGTGGCACAATGAAAGTCACAATCGTTATGAAATATCGCATAAATGTTATCCCTATAGGGTATCTTTCATCCAGAAAAAGTACTGTTACTAATCTTATCTAATCTACATTTAAGCGAGCGAAGGTGCGGCCAAAATATAGTATACACATATACATACGCGTGCTTTGCCCTCGCAGAGTATAACATTTAAATTAAATAAATTTTCATTTCCATTTATTTATTCAATAACAATATTTACATTGTATTGGAATTTAGCACTACCAATTTAAAGTACCCATAACTGTCCGGATAGCCAAGCTGAAGTGGCAGTAAGCAGGACACATAGCGTGCAAAACCGATGGCCGTTAGGGCAGAAAAGTTCTGGAGTGGTGGCCACGTACCGGAAGACACAGCAGGGGTAAGTAGGTCCCTACAAAGTGGACCGACGACCTGGTAAAGGTCGCGCCCAGCGGTTGGATGCGGGTGGCCTAAGACTGGACTGTGTGGAGGACCTTGGGGGAGACCTTTGTCCAGCAGTGGATGTCTTTCGGCTGAGATGATAATAACATGATAACTGTCTCGTGTTAGCAAAGTTACTTAGAAGTAAATCACGGTGATAAATCTGTACTAACACAATTATAACGACACTCCGTTTACATGTGTTGATCGTGCCTATGGAATAATTTCGATTACGTTTGGTCTGCGCTTGTTATCAATATATCAAGACATCTTTACGTTATTACGTTCAATACCTTTGGTTGGTGTTATCGGTGAAATTGAGTAGTTTCATAATTACGACACTAAATATAATCAGGTATTAACATTATATATTAATTATTGAAGTTAAAAATACACTACAGCTAAAAAATAATAAAGTTCAGCAAATTAAAAAAGTATTAATTGTTCATTAATTTCGTATTTAATGTTGATGCTGTTTTGACAAAAGGTTTATTTTAAATTCTTTTGCATATAAAATAACGTACAAAGAACCATTGTTGTGATGAGTGGGTTTTCTAGAGATAGTTCAATAAATAATTTTAGCTGCTGTATCTATTGACAGCATAGTGTTGTTGCCTTATGTGGGCACTAACTCCTTCCTTTGTAGAATTAACAAAGCAAACGAAGAGAGGTTTCAGAAGCACAGGTCTACGCTAGCGACGCATGGCCAAACCCCATCTGTAGAATACAATCAATATTCGTTTAATTTCTATAATATTTCTGTATTTTGCCCACGGCTTCGCTCACGCTCACAAATGTAGGATAGGTTGGGTTAGATTGGATGAAAGGTATGCTATGTCCTTATCTGTTGCCCTGACAAAGTGTGTGCAAAATTTAATGATGATCGATCGAGTAGTTTAGCCGTGATAGCGTAACAAACAAACAAAGGACTTTCATTCACATTTATAATATTAGTTTGAATATTCCGTATCGATTTCTATCTAACATGAAATGTGTAATAATTATAAAAAGCCAACGCGAAAAGGCTTAAAATCAAGAGTAGACGAAAGATTTTCGTCATTTATCTCTCAACTCTCTCCCTACGTAACTACTTAATTACATGGCCACTGTTTATGTTAGGAATGCCAGTTGCTGTATTTAGCTACCGTATAACACTCTGATCTTAATGCTAATGCAAATAACTCGGTCTAGCTAAAGCAATCAATCCTACGAAAGATCGCAGAGAAGATAAGCAAGGAAATTACGGTCTAAAACGCCGGCTTTTTTACGCAACAAAAGTGGCTAACTGGCATATAATTTACCTGATGGTAGTGTATGATCACTTAGTACTCGCGTGATAATCCAACTACATATTATAAAATAAAGTTCTCCGCCGCTTTTGTCTGTCTGTTCGCGATAAACTCAAAAAGTACTTAACAGATTTTATGCGGTTTTCACCAATAGTCAGAGTGATTCATGAGGAAGGTATAATTGTGAATTTAGTGAAGATTTTTACTACCTGTTCGAAGCCGGGGTGGGTCTCTAGTTAACAATAAGCAGGATTTAAAGATGGAAAGAAAGTTAGTGAATAGGTTTCATGTCTGCTAATTGTAAGTATGTTAAGTCCCCTACACGACATAATCCTTAAGTCGGGAGTATTCAAGAAATAAACATATGTGCGTCTACAGAATCCTTACTTACCGGTCGAATTCTGATAGTAGTATTACTAATCTTGCGAGAAAATACTTCTTGAGCGAGTCGGCTTATTCATTTCGTTCTTCTAGGCTATACCAAAAGTACCTTATATACATATTCTTTGGCTCATAATTAGTCATTATAGATTAAGTTCTAGATCTGCTGCGGTCTTAACTTAAAACGCCTGCAGAAAATATCACCGCAACACTTTACAAAGTACTAATTGTGCCCGACCACTCGCCGGTACTACACTTAGCTGAACAACACGCCAAATAGAACTACTAGTATTGAATTAGTACTGCAGGGTATGAGCAACGGCTGCTGTGAAGTGGAATGTACCTATTAAGTGTGTTTACATGTATTGTTCGAATTGGTGAGGGATGTTACTAACAAAATTGTATTAATTAAGCTATTGAGCAGCTCTGAAATGGACAGCTATTTAATAAACGAACGATAAATAATATAAATGGGAAACGGAAAGTTCGTAAATATATTTGGATGTTTATCATTTATTATGTTACGTGTAAGCCTTTGCACGGATTGTGATGCAATTTGACTTGTAGGTAGACTATGTCTTGAATGATCACATAGGATACCTTTTTTATTTTTTTATTGCATAGGACGGCAAACTAGCACACGGATCGTCTGATGGTAAGCGATTACCGCTGCCCATGGAAATTCGCATCCCCAAAGGAGATACAAGTGCGTTGCCAGCCCTTTAAAAAGGAATGAAGGAGGGAAAGGACAAAGGAAAGGATAGGAAAAGGATCGGGGAAACTGGGCCTCCGGCTCTCTCACTCACCGATACGAAACGCAACAGTACGGATACCGTTACTTCACGCCGGTATTCCGTGAGAGGGTAGTACTACCCCGGTCGATCCGGCCCATTCATGCTGAAATCAGCGAGGATCTACTACTTTAGAAAATACCTACCCATAACCATAACCTACTTTCACCATGGTATACCATGTCATGGTAAAAAGTAATCACACGTGAGCTTTACGCGGCGCTGCATATAAAACCTAGTAGTTTAAATAGTCCACTTCGTCATAACTTATGCGTCAAGTATTCTAAGCTCAAAAATATTACATTATTCGGGTTGTAAGTGTGATTTGTGTCTTCTGTTTTTGTTTTTAATACTCCCGCTTTACATAACGTTATCATCAATAATGTAAGTAGTACCTACCTTATAAGGAGCTTTTGATAATTAATTGATGTAAGCTAGACTAACTTATAACTATCTTATAAATATCATTAGGCACTGTCATATCTTACTGACTGCAGACTCTCTAAAACACAGATTGATACGATCCAATTATCTTAGTTCTAGTAAAAGTAGACAGAAAAACTAACAATAAATTTAGAACCTACTTAAATAGCTCTTGAATGGTTACAGTAATGCTACGGCTACCCTCTCATAATAACATATAATATCAGTCCTGTATTAAACTGTCCCACTGCTGGGCACAGGCCTTTTCTCAATGTCAGAAGGGTTAGGCCATAGTCAACCACGCTACTCAGTGCGGGTTGGTAGAATTCACATATCTTCGAGAAGATTATGGAAAACTATCAGACATGCAAATTTCTTCACGATTTTTTGTCTACACAGGTAAAATGAGCGATAATTAACTATGTAATACGCATATAATATAAAAAGTTAGAAGTGCGTGGCTTAGGATCGAACTCAAAACCTCTGTGTCCGTGGCAGTCCAACGTTCTCCCATTAACCTATCGCTGCTATATAACCCTCTCATGATACGCTTATATTTACAGATATATACTTATATACAAAGCATCTCCTAGTTCCAAATCCTTGCAACCGCAACAAGCGACGCGCGACAATAATCGCTTGCCGCGTGACAATCGATACATCACACGAACACGACAGGTGCTCTGACGGATTTGTCGCAGGAGAGTAATTCGTGCTGCATTCCATACAAATGCATGTTTCACGCGGATTTTGGTTTGCTGGTAGTTGAGCAAATCGTTTCGTTAGCTCCGTTCATACCTTGATTACAACTGTACCTACATATAATAGCATCTCCATTGAATATTAAACAGACTGCAAATTGGACTAACGTAAAATAACGATAAAACATGTGAAAGAAGTGCTCAACTAGAATATACCTTATCACATGTTTGCCTCTTAAGGTCCGGCGTAACCTGGACCAGCTTCCAGGTGAACAACTAATCAATTGTACACCTGACCTTAAGAGGCACTCCTTCCAGGTGCCCAACTGCCACAGGCCTAAGTAATGGGCAGGGGCTTATCCCAGAATTGTCTGGTGCCCGAGCCAGACGGTTAGGTTTTAAGTCAAATTCTAGGGTATTAGTAAACTGTCGTGGATTTAGGCTTTTTTGGATGGTGAGCTTTACAAACCATAACTCCTTCATTTCGTACATAGGTGTCAATGTGTAACATGTATAGCCAAGTTCAGCACTTACCTATATGTCTAAAATGAATAGTTTAGGTAAGATTAGAACATTACATACTAAAATACGGGTACGCACACACAAGTGGATATGAGACTTTCCAAATTGGATCAACTTGATTACACAACTGACCGTTGTTACCTTCGATTACTCAACGTGTCAATAGAACCTGTCGACAAGAAAGGCAACCACTACACAATGAAATACGGAGGGTATCTTGTCTTCGTAAAGGACGTCGCGTTTGAACGAATCTTTTATTGTCTACAATTTAATGCGCTCTAGGACCCCTTATTTTTTTTTTCTAATTATCACTATTAGATAGTCTTACTGTTGTGATAGTAAATTACTTATTACGTGAACTCTTATTTCCTAACTAATATTATAAATGCGAATCATTCAGAATCATGTAATTATTTGTTAAACATAGGTAAATACAATTATTGAAGGCCTTAATTAAATAAACAGTGATAATGTGTATGTTTGTTTGTTACGCTTTTACGCCCTAACTACTTAACCGATCATCATGAAATTTGCATACACGTTGACAGGAGTACAGAATGGATATAGGGTACCTTTCATCCAGGAAAAAGTATTGTTAATAATGTAACCAAACCTAACCGTGAGCGAAGCCGCAGGCAAAATCTAGTACAAAATAAGATCTAGGGCGCATTAAAATATAGTCTCTATTTATTTATTAGTTACTGCGCCGGCCCCGTGGTCCGTAGCGTGATGTTATATAGTCTATAGCCTTCCCCGATAAATAGGCTATCCAACAATATAATAATTTTTCAATTCGAACCTGTAGTTCCTGAGATCAGCGCGTTCAACCAAACAAACTAATAAACTCTTCAGCTTTATAATATTAGTATAAACTACATATCTCCCGCGTCTATGATTACTGCTCCTCTTCCGTGGCTCGTAGCTAGATGTTACATAAACTATACTCATAGATAAAGTAGCTTTTTGATGGTGTTAAAACCAATTGGAATCAGTTAAGTAGTTTCAGAGTATATTGATTATTAACAAAACAAATACTTTTTCTTTATAATATTAGTATAGATGAATAAAAGTTTAAACACAGTTTATGTATACGATGTATTTTAAATATTATAACATAAAATTGACATTTTCCACCATGGGAGAGCCACGCTTCGGCACGAATGTGCCGGCTCGACCGGAGTGATACCACGGCCTCACAGAAAACCGGCGTGAAATAGTGCTTGCGTTGTGTTTCGTTGAGTGAGCGAGGGTACCGGAGGCCTAACCCCCTCTCCCTCTTAAGGGGAGGGGACAAATTTAAAAAGTTGGCAACGCGCTTGTGACTCCTCAGGTGTTGCGGGTGTCCGGCGGTAATCGCTTACCATCAGGCGAGCTGTCTAGCCGTTTGCCTCCTATACAATAAAAAAAGACATTCATAGTCTTACTCATAGTTTCACGCTTATATCCTCGAAAAGGTCGTCAGATTTATATCACCCACATTTCATCAGCTGTGGTTTTTAGGGCTCACGTAATAGAGTGAGTCAATAGCCAATGCCATCGCCAAGGCAATAGCCTTTTAACGGACAAAATGACCAAACTCCATGCTTCTTCTAGTAATTTGCAGAAAATTTTTCTAATACTTAACCCATTCTGGGCATCGGCTCTCATTCACATCAGTACCACCGCTGCATCACCGAGACAGTCAGAGTACATTTACCAGTTACGGGCTTATCAATATTCGTAGTATAAAATTACTCATCCAACATGAATCAATTATTGAAATTAAACTACTATATAATTAATCGCGTTGTTTATTTATCACTGAATTTCAGAATTTTGAAACTATTACACTACTACTACTACGATTGAATTTTACTAATTTATAAGCTAATAAAATTATTGAAACTATTAAATCTATTTATATTTAGGTTTACACTATCCCCGACGTTTCGGTTGCTTTTCAGCAGCCATGGTCACGAGTGTAATAGTTTCAAAATTATGTAATACAGTGATAAATAAACTACGTGATAAAATCCATATATAGTAGTTTAATTTAAATAATTGATTCATGTTGGATGAGTAATTTTATTGGCATGGCTATTAAAATTCAAAAATACTGTATACGTGCTATGTTTCAAATTCCGAGTACAGAATGTTGTAAGCCTTTATTTATTAAGCACAAAATATTAACGCTACCGTCATTGTACATCTTTGAAGTTGCTGTGTTTGTAAAAAGCAACCCGCACTTGTTTTACAAATTGTCAGACACAGTAAAACGTAATAGGCGTGATAATTCTAAAATACGCATACACAGCTCTAGGACCGCGCTTATGCATAAAAGCATTATATGTATGGGACCAATTATTTACAATAAATTTCCCAAGGAATGGAAGCAGAAAAAATTACTATTGTTTAAAAAACAAATTAGGGGTTGCCTAGCTAACAAGGCTTATTATACTGTAACAGAATTTTTGAATGACCAATTTTATTGTTATTTATATAATTGTTCTTCTTTTTACCATATTATTATGCCTATTGTTATTGCATTCATTGATTTGATTTGAAATTTTGGTATTACCGCATGACATTTTATTACTGTATTATTTGACATAATTATGTACTTTTATTATTTTTATTTTAAACTTTATAACAATTTTTATTTTGATTGCAATGAAATATTGGATATGAATAACTAAATTATTGGTATTAATTAAATTTCATGTGTAATACTTTTTACTTAATATAAACCAATATTTGTATGCCTTAAAGGCAAAACATGATGAACGTGTATTTCTTTTAAAACCATGCATTGTATGCTATATTACTCATGTTTGTGATAAATAAACAGATCTTTATCTTTATCTTTAAGATTTGATTTTTCTTTATTTGTTTGTAAAGGTTTAACTTATTAAATTATTTCGCTATTAGAAAGCTGTATTATCAACGGGTAGTATAGGCTTATATTATTACATAACCTAACCTACTATTACGCGAACGAAGACGCGAGCAAACGCTAGAATAAAATATATATTCGAATCTTGTAAACTGCTCACGAAGTAAGAGGCATCAGTGTTCAGTTTTACATTCTGCCCGAATCATTGCCCTTAGCCCATAAGCGTCATAGAAAATACTTCCTGTGTCGCGGGGGACAATAAAAACATTTAAACAATAGACACAAAATACTCTCAGGCTCGGAACAAATATTTGTGATACACAATTTTTTGTCTCGTGTGGGATTCGAACCTGCAACATCCGAACACAACCCTCTTTGGCTTGATTCCATTTAATTAACTATAAAAACGTGTTGATAATTAGATAAACCTTTCTAAAAATACCTAAACTGGAATGAAAAAGACAACAGCTACAAACTATCGCACCCTCCTTACAGTCTGAAATAAAATAATACAAAGATCTCAATAGTGGAACTACTTGAGCAGCTGATAGTGTTAGCGTCCCCAAAGTAATAAAAAAGTCAGGTCAAGTGCGATTTCTACTCGCGCACCGAAAGTTCCGTACCGTAGAAAAATGTATAAAGCTACATAAATAACCCTACGTCTATATACGCCTTTTGTGTCTTTTTCACATAACGTAAATATATTTAGGTTTTATTTCCAATAAAGTGAGATTCATTGATAGTTGCTGAGATAAGCAACTATGCAGATAGATGGATGACCGGACGAACAGACAGACAAAATCATACAACGAGGATTTTATTTTTACTATTTTATTAAGGAACCCTACAAAATCGCAATCTTAGGATTGAAGCAGCTTGGAGCTTTTTATTAGCGTATTGATTAAAAGACGTACAGCTGAAACGTACTCAAAGTGGCGAATGTTGGGTAATACGTATTTTTATTTTTTGTCTAGCTATTTTTGGAGGAAATTGTCACTAATATAGGTTTCATCAGATCCCAAAAAAAAAACCTAACAGAATAACTTTACCAACTGTCACAGTAAAGCTATAGTTTTACTGCGTTTGGTTATTAATAGAATACATAAACAAATAACTGTGTTTCTTGATCAGATCAGAGACCTTCTTCCTTCTTCTTCTTTAACCGGCGAGCCTGTATGAGGAATGTTATGACAGTGAATGAAGCCAGAGAAGTGTGTCAGGATCATAGCAAATGGAAATCCGTAGTCTCTACCTACCCCTCTGGGAAACAGGCGTGAATCTATGTATGTACAAATAACTGTAATTAATGCTATTGAGTCGCAGTGGCACACCGTTGACCAGACACAATTACTTTTTAATCATGTCTGGTATTCTCAGACTTGACAGATTAAATAGAAACTAACAGAAAACTTACGTAAAATTGCCAATTGTAAATTCTTGTTAATTTCACAACATTTATTTATCTCGTGGCCCCCTGTCTCCGGACAGAATGTTTGTCTCCAAAAGCAGACAGACGACAGGGTTGGAGATAGAATCTGACTGTAGGAATTACCCATGTAAGTAACTCTATAACCGGATCAATATTTAGCCGTGTAACCAACCTTTTAAAAGAAGGTCACTTAGAAATCGAACTAATTTATGATCAATAAACTTACGAGACCACTTAACTCGTTCAATCACTTAAATGGTACAATTTTTCCTGCATGTATTAAAACCATTACATCGTACACTGCTGAAGACCCTTGCTTGCCCAAGTTAGGGGAGAGTCGACGGTCAATCCCGGCCGGCCGTAGTATTATGCGGTAATAATATGTTGAACATGATAAGTTGTAGCATTTTATACAACTAATGTGATAAGCAAGTATACCTGATGGTAAGTGGTCACTGTAGCTTATGGACGCCTGCGACACCAAAAGCATCACTTGCGCGTTGGCGACCCTTTAAGAAGAAGAGAAAAAGGAAGATGGAGCGGGAAGGGGGAAAGAGGGTGATTGGGCCTCCGGCACTCATATTAACCGAACGAAACACAACGTTAGGAATACTGCTATTTCACGTCTATGTTCTGTGAGAGGGTAGTCCTTCCTCGGTCCATGATATAAATACTATTGATATTGCTCTACAATAAAAATTTGGTCGCTTTGACTTGTCGTTTGCCAATTTGTGGTGGACAGAACTGTTAGATGCAATAGGAACAAAATATATTTTCTTTTTAACACGCTTTTATTAGCTTGGTATGTATATATATATGTAACGGAATCTTTAAACCTGATTTTCAATCCTTTCAAACTGACGGATTAATTTGAAACTTTGCACACTTATCGAGGACCGATAACAAATAACAATAATTTGAAAAATAATAAAATATATTTTAATTTTCTAAGATATTTTGATAAGCCCCACCCCACGCTTTTTTACATTGAAATTTGATTTTTAATAAAGCAGTATTTTAGTTTTTTTTAACTATTATTTACGAAATACTTTGTTTACGGCCGTCGCTCAGAGGAGGATATAAATGAATGATGGACAGTTAAGCCGTTCGCTATTGGTGGTCCACTGATAACATAATTATATTCATACAATGACAAAATCACGAAACTTAATCTATAACAGTTTGTTGGCGTTATCATTTACGTGGTTCACACTCTGCACCATATCTACAGTTCTACTAATAAAACAGCGACGTACATATATTTTAAAACGATCTCTATATTGTGCAAACCATTTTGAAATTTGTTAAGCCTTTGAATATTTGACCATTGTGGAAAACAGACAAAAAGAATTGACAAATGGCATTGCTTTGAGTTGAGATTCGGCTAAATACGCGATCGTAACTTGCGTTTTTAAAATGTTTCTTCCATGTATCGTCTTTACAAAGAAGGCATTACTAAAAAACAGCCTTATCATTTTCTTGATTGCAAGTATAGATTTAAGTCTAAATTGTTTCTCAAATTTAGTTTGCAAAACGAGTAAAGGAGATCCTTGCAACAAATGCTCTTGTTGTTCTCGTCTTGTTGTAATTGGTTCCTCAATGGTAGAAGTGTTACATTGTTGTAATGACAAATTGATAACTGGATAAATATATAGCTTCTTGTACCACCAGGTATTTTTGAACTAACCAGTAGTTTCCGTACCAACCATTAAAAAGAAGACCAACACGAAATCAAATAAATTTATAGGCAATAAACTTTAGAGAAGGTCTCATTCAATCACTTAAAAGGTACAATTTTCCCTGCATGTGTTAGAACCATTACATTACACACTGCTGAGCACGCTGGACCATTAAAATCATTCAACAAATGCACTACGTACGGAATAAAAAACGTAGCAGCTCTATCCACCCGCTATAAAATAAAACTTATGCCACCTTTGCTATCTGCAATATAAAAAACGTTCCACCAATTTCCTCGGCAGTTTACACCCGACACGGCAACAGTAGGTAACGTAAAGTAACGTTATGACGCGGACTCTAAGGCGATATAAATTTTATGGCTTCGGTTCCCTTATTGAATGCCGTCCACGGTAGCTCGGGGATCTCAGTTTCGATTACGTGTATTGTTTCCCCTAGGATCTTAGGGTGGATACATTTTGGTAAGCTGTTTTGTTTAGAGAAAGAATTGAATATAAGCAATTTTGCCAAAATTGGTTGGATTTTATTCCTTCTTGTTTTACTGTGGTAAGTTCAATATACTATTTAAATTTAGATAGAATATGGATAAAACACATCGTATGTACTGTCATTAGTCAAATTAGAGGGACAACTAAAATAACATAACTGCTTGTTTGGAGATCGGCACCAGATTGATTGGGATTATTGCCCTAAAATCACTTGCATTCCATCATAGCTTAGAAACGATAACATGTGTACATATATACGCAGCATATTGCACCTGAGCCTTCCTTAAACTTGCTTTTTTATTTGAATCTTTTAGTATGAGATCGTGCTTATAGAAGAGTCAGGATCATTTTATCGCTTCGTATTAAGCAGACTTTACTATACCCATAAATTCTAAGAATATGGTTATAGCAGGAAGTCTTCTCATTATACATATATTATGATGCATCGATATTGTAGCCAAAATGATTCGGTTACAGCTTTTTGCTTAAGCCTTATTATAAAATACCCTTTCTATTATTACATGCCTTAGAACTTCAATTTTCAAAGGTGGAAATAGTAATGAAATGGAGCAGGCTACAAACGATAACACAGTTAGTATTAATTCAGTTACAGAGTAACTAAGTACATTATTCAATTGGTTATTTCATTTATGCTTTCTTATCACAATATGAATACATATTTTGTCTACAATAATAGTGCTTTACCAATCATCCCATTTCAGAGATTCGACCGTGTATTCAAGTTTTAAATTAGTTTAGTTTAAGTTGAATCTTCTCCTATTTTAATTGTCTGCTTACTTGGAAACGAGCTGTTTCCTATGTTTGTGTTCATGTGTCTACGTCATACATACCTATTCAAAATTCATCAAAACTGACACGCAAAACTTAGTTTCCTAATTTGTCACTGAAATTAATTAATTTATGCAAAACCCATTCTCTGCTATTTGCAAGTCTTAAATAATTCGAAAACTATTACGATAACGAATGGGCTCCTCATTGTTCAGTAATTGGAATGAAAAATTTATTTTATTTTTGAATCATTATGCAACATAGAATATTTTCTAAGTGCCTAGCACAAATACCTTTCCAATAGTATTAATACGAGACATTATGTGCTGTGTCTATCCCACATCGATATTCAAATAATAAAAAAAATCGCAACATTTTAAAGCGCAACTTAATTACGATATACACTTGAGAGCAATAAAATCGCACACGTTGACTTTTTGTTGTTAAAGCAGTTTTTTTCATAAATGTGAATACATATTAAAATAAAACTTACACTATTTGAATGTTTACTTCAGTACCTTTCTAATGATATCAAATACAGTGTAAAAAAAGTACCCATAGGGAGTTTTAGGGCACAAAACCCAACATACGGATAAAATTACCCAATTTAGCTTAACAAAGAATAAAAATAAAACTCAAAATGCTTGATCAAATTGTTTTTTAATAAGGTGTATTCCCTCCCCTAGCCTTGATTACAGCTCTTAATCGGTTTTTCATGGACCGTATTAATTTCACCATGAAATCTTGTGGTATGGCGTTCCACTCCTCTTCAATGGCAAGTTGAAGCTCTTGGAGGCGCGTAGGAGCAGGGCTTCTTGCTCGAACTCTTCTTTTTAGCTCATCCCAGACATGCTCAATCGGATTGAGATCAGGACTACGAGCTGGCCACTCCATCGCGGTGATTCCAACATCTTCCATGTAGTCGCAAACTGTTCTAGCGACATGCGGTCTGGCGTTGTCGTGCATTAAGAGAAAATCTTCTCCCATAAGCCACGCAAGCGGCCTCACATGTTCTTCGAGCACTTCTTCGACGTATCGTGCAGCCGTCAAACTTCTCGATCTCGGGCCGGTATTCGCCGTAGTGATGAATACAATGTCAGTTTTAGTGTCCAACATTATGCCACCCCAAAACATACACGATCCACCTCCAAAAGCCACACGTTCGCTTATGCAGCATTGTGAAAATCGCTCTGATGACCTTCTGTAGACCCTAGAGCGTCCATCATGACCATGTAAAGTCATTCTGCACTCATCAGAGAACATAACAGCCCGCCATTGGTCATACGTCCAATTTAAATGTTCCCTAGCAAATTGTAGCCGGGCTTGTCGGTGAGCTGTGGTCAATTTGGGACCATTTGCTGGGCGATGTGAAGTCATTCCTGCTTCACCTAGTCTTCTTCGAACTGTCCACCGACTTATACTGACATTGTGAACTTCTCGAAGCTGTTGTCCCAGTTGAACCGCGTTCAGTTGCCGATTTCTCAAAGACCTTGTCACAAGAAAGCGGTCATCACGCTCTGATGTTGTGCGTCGCCGGCCAGATCCTGGTCGCCGAATGTAGCCACCGGTCTCTTGGAACCTCTGGTATACACGACGAACAGAGTAGCGGCTCAAATTTAGCCGTCGAGCAACTTCACTTTGGTTATGGCCTGCTTCGAGCAAGGCAATAACTTGAGCGGCTTCTGCGGGCGTGGTATCCATATTTTTCCAGTAAATCCGTATGCTTCCAGTAGAGATGTTATCACGTTGACCTTCGGTATGCAACTGAATAAAAATTCCAATAAACTGACCTTTTTATACCTGCGGCTAAGGGTGCAAGTAGTGACAACGCAAACGCGTGAATTTGGGGAATTCGGTGTACGGTCGGTTTTTGTAAGTTACGTGAAGGTCAATGATTTTAATTTTATGTTTTTGTAAAGCTAAGCTTGTATGCTTTAATTTTGTCTAATGATTTTTACTCAATATCTTTCGATTTTAGAAAACAATCAGTAATAAACCAAATTACAAGGGGTGTGCGATTTTATTGCTCTCAAGTGTATTTGGTGTGGATCGTGCAAAAAATATTGACACATCACAAAATTCCTGGCAAATATTACATATACTTGATTGAATATCTTCCAGCAATTTCGTAATATAGAAAACTATACAGCCAATGAAGCTCTAGCGAGAGTCACAAAGTTTTCCACCCACGTTCTTCTTAGCATATATAGTACGAAATATTCATACCAACGCGACTCGACGGCTAAATTAGTCTTACAGATTGAATTACATTTTTCCATGAATTTTCTGGTCCTACGTGATCGTAATCACAGATGAACTGTAATTAGGATGGCAGATTTAGAATATGAAATTTTAATGGAATTGACGTCGAATTGGAAAGTATCGTTATTGTAGTACTCTAAGAATTAATTTCTCATTTAACAATATATCGAGTACTACTATCTGAAGGTCAATAACGGAAATCACTGCGAAGAAAGATCTGATATTCAGGTATACCTGAACGGAATACAAATTGAACGAACCCAAGTGCGAGTAGTAAAACTTTGAGACCAAAACCTTGTGATGGACACAAATACCTTACGCATATAGGTTTCGTCTCTATTTTTTCTTTAATCGTTAAAGCGAGCTTAGAATTTGCTCAAACTTAAAATGATTTTACCATTAAGTTATATTGCCAATTTTGTTTTTTACATTTAGTACAAAATAAACTAGATTCAAATACATTAGAAATTCTATTTGTTCAATAAAAAGCCTAAAAGCCTAGTAAGACTTAAAACTTTAGCATCTAAAGTTTCGTCAAACTGGACAGTGTCTAATTTAATATTCAACAAACAACTTACGGGTCTTAGGAGCCTACGCTTCGAAAAGCCCTAGATCAGCGGGCTTTCTTTGAAACATTTAGTCGCCTTCAACCTGCGAGCCTATTTTATGCTGCCATTATCTACTTAGATTACCAAATAGTGCTTTGATTTCACGTACAATATTAAAACCAAGCAGCCAAGCGCTTGTAACAATTTAATATCAATCTCGAATATATCTATTATATTAATTTATTTCATCAATCAATTTGTTCTACTGTGCTTTATAAGACAGTAGTATTATACTAGTAAACTGTGATTGACTTTAGTAGTACTACATTATGAAGTATTAGTAAATTTAAATTTTTGGTATTGCATAGTTCTAATATATTTCTGTTTAAAATCTCTAATATAAAAGAAAGGGTCTTCCCTAGAAATTATGATGAAATTATGAGTTGATGAATAGTTTATGCGATTATTAAGACACTGATGCAAAATTTATTTTCAACAAAAAAGTAACTTGTTAATAATAAATTGCTCATGAAGTTATGACTTATGACTCCCTTAGAAACAGATATTCATGTAACTTAAATTGGACACTATATTAAAATATACGGCATAATAATAACAATTTTATATATGTACATACTAAACAAGCGGCCATATTAATCAATATGACATCGATTTACTACAATTGCAATTATTATGTGCACTCGCTGCGATTGATCTCAAAAGGCTAAATTGGTTTCATGATTGCGATGTGCGTTGAAATAGCCTACGTATTTATTAATACACTTGATTTTATTTTTTGTTCAATTTAATTTGATATTTTCATGTTGGAAATAAAAATCTTAAAGGACCGTAGTCTATATACAAAATAAAATTGAAGTGTCTATTGAAAATAAACTCATTTATACGGATTTTATTAAAGTGCATGTTTGTGAAATCGAAACAACAGCTTTTTACTAAATGTAGTATATTACAGAAATGAAGTATGTTACAGTACTAGTTTATATATAAAAACAAATTTTAAAATTGTTGTCTGTCTGTTTGTTTCGGCTAATCTCAGAAACGGCTGGACCGATTTTGACAAGACTTTCACTGGCAGATGGCTGATGTTATACGGAGGAATTTAGGCTATTTTTATTTTAGTTTCTTTTTGTTACATCCCACGCGAGCGATGTCGCAGGTAACAGCCAATAATCATAAAAGTTTCGAACGTAATCATTAAAAACTGCTTTATTTGTAATACTAAATCTAAACAGATTTTATAATTTAAATAGCTCAAATAGAAATGAACAATAACTAGTAAAAGTGTTTAACAATAGTAGGTTAAAGTTTAAAAATGATGTATTAATAGTGTTTTATAAAAAAACAAACAACGCGGTAAAATCCATATAAAGTTTAATTTCAATGCTTTGTTTGCCATTGGCTGGTGAAACAACTTTTTCTTTCGAGCTCAAGGGGTATCTTATGACTTCATGGCTAGGATGCCCGAGTAGACTAAGAGTTAGCTAATGTAACCTTGAATATATCTAAAGAATGTAAATTGTGATACTGTGACTCAGATCATCTTCTTTTTTTTCAGTAGCCAGCCTTTTATTCAGTATTCTCATAGAATATAATGGCCATGGATTTATACATTCGATAAAGTTAATGTAACTTGATATTTATACAAGGAAACAACTACATCTACTCTAAGCCAGATTGTATTCATGGCTAATAGATAAATGTTTCTAAAACATTCATGAATAATTGGGCAATACCCATGAAAAATAGATTAATGATAATTATAGGCTTATCGGTTTAGTCTTGTTAGTGTAATAAGTTATATTATGATATTTAAATCTAGAATACCAGAGTTTTTAATATAAGTACATTATTAATATTCACATGCCTAGAAAGGGTGAAATGTGCTGTGAACAATTTATTTACTACAACATCCATGTAACCATATATTTTGTTTTTATACAACTTAGTTGGCTAACTAGCATACGTCACACCTGGTGGTATGTGGTCACCGTAGCCTATGGACGCCTGCAACACCAGAAACATCACTTGCACGTTGCCGACCCTTTAGGAAAGGAAGTGGGAAGGAGAAGGAGCAGGAAGGGGGAAAAAGGGTGATTGGGCCTCCGGCACTCTCACTCACCGAACGAAACATAACAGTAGAAAAACTGCTATTTCACGTCTTTATTCTGTAAGAGGGTAGTCCTTCCCCGGTCGAGCCGGCCCATTCAGCTCGACTACTCACGATTTCTTGCAAAAATTTTTTTTTCTTAATTGGCAGTGCTTGTGATGTTATTTGTATAAGACCGTTTCTGTTACACTGTAACGAAATGATAGGTGCGGTTCTTACCAGCGACTATAAATCGATAAATTCGGAAACAAGCTTCTCTATCATATGTTTCATACGGTAAAATAGTGTTACGTATTAATTCACGTTATAAATCGGACACCAAAAATAAAAATAACTTCAAAGCCGAATGTATCACACGCACAATTTTTAAATTTTTAATTTTTTTTTTTTGTAATTTTTTTTGTTAATATAATTGAGTACCTACACGTATGACGTGGCTTAGCGCTAAGGTATGAGATTTTGAATCTCACACGTTGAATTCGCATTTATGCGATCTATAAACTATTAGATTTTAACCGCGGCTTCGCTCGCGTAAATGTAAGTTAGGTTAGATTAGTAACCGTACTTTTTTCTGGATGAAAGATACCCTATGTTCTTTTCTGTTGTCCTAACAACGTGTACACAAAATTTTCATGATAATCAGTCGAGTAGTTACGCCGTGAAAGCGTAACAAACATACAACCTCACATTCGCATTTATAATATTAGTTAGGATAAATCATGATCGTGTGAATTTCCAAATCCCATTTTAAGCTTAAAAGCAATATGATAAGGGAACTTTTTCTCATCGTTTAGCTCTTGGCTTTAGGTGTCGTGATTGTTGTTTTTAAAGTTTGATATGGGATTTGGAAATTTATTCTATCACGCTTTACATATTTTTAAATTTGTTTTTGATGTTATGTTCCTAATTTACTTTGCTTGTCTTTTGAATCATTACTACTGCTGTCACGATCAATGGACGAGTTGTGACGTATAACTTGATCTTATTTTTATTATAAGTTAGACCTACACAGCTCGTGCTATGGGTCTGATAGCGAAACTATTATTATAATTTTGACTGCACGGATAGCGTAAAGCTTTAAGTGGTCGATTCGCATCTGCTACTACGCCGAGTGTTGTGGGTTCGAATCCCAAACGGGATAAAAAGTTGTGTGTTCCACAAATAGTTGTGCCGAGCCTGGATGTTCTTTATGTCCGTTGTTTGAATGTTTGTTAAGCCTCCCGCGACACATGGCTTTTCAGGACCCAGTGTGGGAGTTGTCTTTTTTAATCACACATTCACACAAAATTTTAATTGTTGGTTTTTTCGACAAATGAGAATGAATTATATTTAAATATTCCACGTCAATCAGCCTATCAGTCTGTGTAATCTGACAGATTACCAACGTAATTTTCGAGGCAGAACATTAAAATACATCTAATAATATATATGTTGTCACTGTTGGATGAAATATGACAGGCGAATTCTATCTCACATGTATCCGGATGACCATACAGTGTTTGTAAATCAATTTTATGTTCGAAATAAATCATTTCTGTTATACTCATAAAATACTATAGACTTCATAGCAATGATCGCTTATGGATAGAGTACATTTTATTTAGGAAAACGTGGCACGTAATTATTAAATATCTTTTTTCATTTAGGTCACAGAGTAACACTTATGAACGTCAAGGTGACACTTTCTAAGCTTTACTATGAATTTACATTTACGTGTTACCACGTTCAGCAAGGCAAGGACGTAGAACCAATGAGAAACACGGGCATGAAACTTCATTGCATTACTCAACATTACCAACTTTCTTAATTTACGTTTTCTAAATCAAGAAAAATGTATTCATTAGCAATCTAATTTACCTACACATATTTTGAATCAAGAAATATTAATTCGAGCCAACTTTAATGAAAGCTGTCAAAAAGAGCCTTAAAACTGATGCCCGTAAATCCTAACTTTGATATAAGACAAAAGTTTTAAGTTCACAACGGGGCCCTACAATTTCTCCTCACAAACGATAAGCAGGGGTACTTTTGCCGCGATATTATCAACTTCACTAATGGTTGCCGCCTTAATCTTTTTTCATCGCTAAACTTCTCGAAGGAAATAAATTTTCATTTAAAATAACACCTCACATTCCAGTCTGTATATTTGAAGCATCGATTACTTGGAAAAGGAGTTTTATTCTTAGGTTATTTAAATCTGTTTTCGCTTGACTGGAAAGTGTTCTACGGCTCCTTTGTCGTCTCATCTATTTAATCCGAGGAAATAATCAAAGGAAAGCTTTTAGTCAATGCGATCTCTCAGTATTTAGACATGAAGGACTTAATGTAATATTGATGTTTCTGGATAGTTGGCTTCATATTTTCATTGGCGTCTTAAAACATTGCATAATGAGATAGCTTTATATGTGCTAGTATGAAATGCAATAATAATCAATAATTATGCCCGTGGCTTCACTCACGTTAATAATAATAATAATATTCTATCACACAACACCATCTAGGCCAAACTAAGCAGAGCTTGTACTATGGGTACTAGACAATTTATAAACATACATATATACTTTTTGTTGTAAATACATACATATTATACATAGATACACCCAGACTAAGACAAACATCCATGTTTATTCACACAAATGTTTGACTTGTGCGCGAATCGAACCTGCGACCTCAGGTGTGGCAGTCGGTTACACTAACCACTACGCCATCGAGGCATCAATGTATGGTAATGTAAGTTACGTAAATAAATTTCCATCCCTCGTTAACAGTAGTTTTTTTTTAGATTAAATGTACCTTATGTCGATTTTCTATTTCCCTGAAAACGTGTATGCAAAATTTCATGATGATCGGTCAAATAGTTAAGGCGTGAAAGCGTAACAAACAAACACGCATTCACATGTACATATAGTGTTATAGTTAGGATTTTATTATACTATACGAGTTTTGCAATAACTTTGTATTCTACAGAGGTCTGCAAAGTTATCTGTAGAAAACTGAAGGAAACTTTAATTTTGCAGACCCCTGTAAAATAGCATGTCAGCGATGCTAACAAAAATAAAACATTGGCTTTTCAACTAGTATAACACATCAGCTCTATTATTACGTCGGTATATCTCTGGAAGACTTATCGTATATCCATTTTGCCAGCAACAAATGTTCCTTTTCATATTGCTTTGGTCTACTGGACACATTGTCTTTAAGCCTTGTCTGGCTTAAAGCTTATAAACTCTTTGCACGGATCAAATTTCGGATGCAGGCACTCACTATAGTATTTAGACAAGTAACATTCACTCTCAAGTCATAAATCTATTCATAAATCTATGATGTCTGTTCATAGTTAAGTGTAACGATTCCCACAGCAGATCTCTCAGGCAATCATTATCTTATATTTTATTGTACTGGTCACCTCGCTAATGGTTCTCGATAATAATATAATAATATAATAATATTCTACAACATACACACAGCACCATCTAGCCCAAACTAAGCAGAGCTTGTACTATGGGTACTAGATATATACATATATACTTTTTTTTGTAAATACATACATATTATACATAAAAACACCCAGACCAAGACAAACATCCATGTTCATGGACACAATTGTTTGACTTGTGCGGGAATCGAACCCGCGACCTTAGGCGTAGCAGTCGGTTACACTAACCATTATGCCATCGACCGATCATCATTAGATGTAAGAAACTTAATGTGTTCAGGCTAAGCTAAGAAACCAGAGTAGACACCTCGTGAATGTCGACCACCTGAGGTAGACGCGCCGTGCTGGTTACCAGGTAATCCCACCAAAATATAACTGTTTACAAGCTTATGCATTTTAAACATTAAGTTAGTCTTAAATTACTTTACTAACAGAATAGTTGTATACTTCAAATAATTTTTAATCGCGTCTCTTTCAAAAACTCGTCTCGGCACCCGCAAAGTTTGACTACATAGGAAATATTAAAATGGTTCTTTACAATAATTTATAGAAGAATAAATAATTCAAGTTTGAATTTTTGTCTGTCTGTATGTTTGTACTATTACTACATGCTCTTTATATTTGAGTTATAAGGTTCATTTTTGGTGAAATAAAGAATTTGAATTTGAATTACTGCACCAAATTGAATGCAGTTTTCACAGTTGTATTGCAGAAAGTATATATTAAAATCTGGTGCATGTTTCGTCTTGATACATCACTTAGAAGTCAGGTAATAAAAAGGAAAATACAGGTTGTCCGGTAATTAATTGATAACCTTGAAATGTCTTAAACTAGAACTGATGGCATTCTGTATAGATAGGTACCTACTTATACAAATTCCACGCGTAAACATTCAGAGGCAAAATTTTGTGAAAGATAAATCAATAAATTATTTGGGAGGCTTTTGATGCTCATTGACTATGTGAAACATAAACACCGCTTGAAACGTTTCTAACAGGCACTGCAAATATGCATTCAATTCACATTTACTGCATACAGACAATGCAAATAAGCATTTGCAGCGTATTTACATTGCCGTACTGGTCGACCAATAACGAGGCTACTAATTTTGTGTATTGTACTTTAGTAATAATTATGACCTTATCAGAAGCAACTCAATGCTTGTTAATATACATAGTGACAAAATTATTGGCAACTAGCTTTTGTCCGCGGCTTCGCTCACGTGAAAGTAGTTACTCGGTAATAATACAGCTTTCTACTATGAAATAATTTTTACAATCGGTGGGTTAGTTATTGAGATAAAGCCTTACAAACAAAGAAACAAATAATTTAATCTTTCTTTTTTATAACATTATTATAATAGTATAGATAGTATACATATAGATTAGTAAAGATAAGCTTGTCCTCTACTACGCATGATTAAAAGATTCCTATCGGATCGCAGGTACACATGCTTAATCTCATGACTCTCGAATGAACACACGAGTTTCCGAGAAATGTTTGGCCGTTGCCTATACGTCAAAACTTGCCTCAGGATTAACTCTGTCTATTAGTGAAACCGCATGAAAATCCGTTCAGTACCTAGCTTTTTAGTTTATCGTGAACAGAAGTGGGGGGTATTTTGTTTTATAATATGTAGAGATTCACCGCTTTCATAATACTACGATATAAATTAGGTGGTATGTTTTATTTAATTTAGTGTCATTACGGCAAGCACGGCAAAGCTTAATATGATAATACACTAATTGATTATTTTAATATAGGCTAAAATTACGTATTGCAGTACATAACTTCTCTTTATGGCTATACAAGTACATACATACATAGATTCACGCCTGTTTCCCAGAGGGGTAGGCAGAGGCCATACAAGTACCTACATTTTATCACAAATTCGTTAATTATTTAATGTTAGATGTTGTCCACGTTTTCGCTTGCGTGAATGTAGGTTTGGTTACATTAATAACATTACTTTTTCTGGGTGAAAGGTACTCAATGTCCTTTTCTGTACCCCTGACAACGCGTTACCAAAATTTCATGATGATCGGTCAAGTAGTTAACGCGTGAAAGCGTAACACTCATTCAAACTCATATTCGCATTTATAATATCAGTTAGGATGCTACACTAGTTTTTTTTTTAATAATAAAATTCTATCACATATACACAACACCATCTAGTCCAAACTAAGTAGAGCTTGTACTATGGGTACTAGACAATGGATAAACATACATATATACCTTTTTTTTTTGTAAACACATACATTTTATACATAGAAACGCCCAGACCAAGACAAACATCCATGTTCATGCCCACAAATATTTGACTTGTGCGGGAATTGGACCCGCGTCCTCAGGCGTGGCAGTTGGTTACACTAACCACTACGTCATCGAGGCTGACTCTAGTAGCCTCCTGACAATAAAATACAAAGCTTGCAAATTTATAAAAGCACCAGATTCCAAAATTACTGTTTGACAAAGCAAAAAGTTCAGCATTGTTCCTACTGTGTAAACAATATCAGCCTTTCTATAAGGTACACAAATTGTTTCCAAAACACCCTCCGGCATTTCGACTAACAACTGCTTTAAATTTTACGATCAACAATTTTTTAAGGACTGGTACTGATCTTTTAGATAATGCTAACTGGTTCAGACAGAAAAAATATTAGACATTTGTATATATGTACGTTGAAGAACTTCAGCATTTTGTGAGTCACATGAAGACTCATCTCTTAAGGATTTTTTTTAATGTATTCACGCAGCACATTATTACATACCTACGAACGAAACTAAATATAGTGCAAATTATTTGGCTCGCCCGGAAAAGTATTATCCTTTTAAAGGCACCCGGTTTGAGTCCTTTTTCCTTGGATCAATAAATAATATTTCTAGTATTTGAAACAATCTTTAGGCTACGGTAACTGATTATTATTACCAGCAGGTGAGCCGTATATTGCATGCCTCCTTTGTAGTGTAATAAAAACACGAAAAACAGGATGATCATTACCGAAACATTTCAGAGTATACAGGCATATTCTTATCTATCATTCATATAGATCAAACATATAATCTACTATGAAAGTACTCGTATATTAATTTGAATAAAGAAATCTGCTATGTACTGTAAGAATGTTTATTACTTTTCAAAACAAACAGAATACAGAAATAGAAAGGCCCACACTGCAGCCCCGCAATAAATTCCCTTACAACGTTCATAATACAAGAAATAGAAAATTTTCATTTCTATTCATGTTATTTGTTCGCCATCTTGATTATTTAAATGTAAACCGTTCAAAACGGTTTTTGCTTGCTTTTAGGATTCCTTTGTACTATAAAAGGGACCTACGAAAATGTTACTACAAATTTTTATTTACTTTTTATATTTTATCAACCTTATACTATCTTTACAAGATAAAAACCTAAAGCATACAGCCAAATTTTTATGAAATTTTCAACCAGTTCCTACCAATCAATAGAGAAGAAATGTTGGCCTGATCCCTAATCCAGTTCCTCTAAAACTGTTTAGTAGAAATTTTACACAGTCTATTAATTGTGTTCCTTGTCACATCACGGATAATAAATTAACAGTAAATAAAATAGAAATAATATGCTATCAATGTTTAAACTATCTTTGTTCAACACATTGAAGCATAAATAGCATAAATGACCGCATACACGTCCATTGCACACGATACGTTTTCTATGTGTTTTCTTCATAACAATCAATGTGTTAAGCGTTGTCAACACGTCAATGTTTCTGATAATAAAATCAGAATCTTCGAAGGCGTAAATAGTGGTAGAGATGAATTATACCTATGTCTTCAGGGCAAATGTATTGTCGTCGTATTGCCAGCTGCCGCGTCACTATTGAAGTTTTTCGAACTGAGAAACCGTACCACTAAGCCCATTCTTAAGAACTGATCCTTCATAATAGAAAAAGAACAAAGTATTTACAGTTACGGCACAAAGAAAACTATTTCTATATATGTATATATAACACTTTGAACTCACAGATGCCAATCTCTGTATCGCAGCGTCTGTGGCAATCGTAAAGTAGCCCTTTAATATTCACCCTCCGATGCGCCTCTTAGAGGTTGAATACTGTTTACTGAGGTTTTATTTAACATCGCGAACTAGTGAGAATGTTTTATTGTTTCCAGTTTTGTTTTAGGAATTTCTTTATTGTATTTTAGGAAACTTTTTGTGAACTGACATTGAATCAAAGGACACCCGTTATAAAGAGAGAATGGAACCTATCTATAAATGTATGTAACACATGTATGTGTAGCCTCACGCCTTTAACTTTAGGCAAGGCACGGCAGAGGTGTAATAGCATATTTCGCTAGTTGTGGTTTAGAGAGCGAGCCTGTTAACGTCAACCGCACATTTCCAAACAATGACTGACTGATTATTTGTAGACAAAAAATCCCCAATAACACTTTTCCCAGGCCAGGAATCGAAGTCGCGACCTCCTCATGCTCTGATAGGGATGAGGACTTCTCGACTTCGATCCTCGGGATGGGATTGTTATCCCATTCACTATCAATGCGCCACCGTTGTTGCAATATCAAATTAAATTTATTCTATCTTGTTGCAGAGATCTCGTTCTCCAAGCGGGTCTGCACAGAAGCAGCTAGATGAAGCGGACTTGTTCATGGACTTGATCAAAGATGTAGCTAATGAATTGGATATCGACGTACTGTGTCACAAAGTGAGTATCTCTTGTGCTTGTTTTTATTGCTTTGACCGGCCGCTTACGTTTGCTAGCCTTGCGTCCGACTGAGGATTTGTAAGTAATTGGGTTTTCTATAAAATCTGAGCCATATAAAGCATAAAATTTTTATCAATAGAATTTTAAAATACTTACCTTTGTCGAAGGATCTAAACATTGACTGAACGAATGGCGTAATGGATTAGGTAGGCGCCTCACCACTACCATTGCGGCGAGTGTTGTGGGTTTGAATCCTACATGGGACAAAACTTTGTGTGATCCACAGATAGTTAATCCAAGTCTGGAATTGCTTTGTGTCCATTGTTTAAAGTTTGTAAAGTTCCCCGCGAGATAGGAATTACTTCTAGTGCGGATGTAGTCTTTTTAAAGAAAAATTAGTTACCAAAACCAGCCTAGCCATGCAAGTACACTTCAACTTCAATTCCGGTACAATAGATTATTAATTGACAAGCGATCCGCCCCGGCTTCGCACGGGTAGTTCAAAACCTTAATAAATTATATACCATAACCTTCCTCATGAATCACTCTATCTATTGATAAAAACCGCATGAGAATCTATTCAGTAGTTATTGAGTTTATCGCGAACAGACAGACAGACAGACAGACGCGGCGGGGAATTTGTTTTATAATGTGTAGTGATATGCATACAACTGGGCCTTGTTATTTGCTATCGAGGGGATTTTTGTTAAGACAGGGATTATTCCCGTTTAAGTCAAGACAAAGACAAGTCATCTTTCGCTTATGCCTTTTCGAAAGATGTAGTAGTGACATTGGTTTGCATTCGTGCGTAGTATTGACCGTAAGGTTCTGAATTAGAAGGCTTTGTTCGCAAAATGGATTAAAAAATTTTTGAACACGTAGTTTCGAACTATTTTGAATAGACGTCAATTCCTATATATGTATATATATATACTAGCAAATCGCCCCGGCTTCACACCTAAACCTTCCTCATCACTTCCACTGACTTTACATCTTTCTGTCTATTAGTAAAAACCGCATTAAAATCCGTTCAATAGTTTTTGAGTCTACTGCGAACAGTCAGACAGATGCGGGTGACTTTGTCTTATAATATGTAGTGACATGGATCGCAGAGCTTATAAATAGCTAGCAAATTGCAATACGCATCTGGTTCACCCCTTGCATTCGTATACTATGTTATTTAGTAAGTTTTGTTTGTAATTTCCGGCTCAAAAATGTAGCGAAAACACTTTGCTGCCAGCTTTTCCGCGTAGGCTTAATATACAAGTGGCCGTACTCCAACTAACGTGGCAAAGGTTGCGCCATTATTCTGTAATTTCCAGCCTTTAAATATTCCGTAAAGCCTTTCTCCGGTAAGTTATGAGGCGATTGTTCACGCCACGCAAATTTTAAAAACGCCGTAAAAGCTGAAAGTTTATTACTCTTTTATATTTAAATGCCAGGGTTAAAAATGGTTAGTTTTAAATAGAAGAAGGTAGATATACCTATTTGTTGTGGACACGGCGCTGCACACTTTGGTGATTGCCCCGCCTGGGCATCGCAGTGCCGTGAGTTGATCGCGGCAATCGGACTGGTTATCCTCTCACTCCCGGCCGTGGTTCAGTCTATGGTCCGGAGTGAGAGATCGTAAAACGCCGTCGCCTCCTTCTGTGAGGCAACCAAGAGCTCCCCAACCGTTGGAGGGTGCGACATGACCTCCAGCCACCCTGAGGTTTGACCTGGGGTGGTGGGCCGCGTGGGCTGGACGTGTTCGCCACCCGATCAGCACCAGGTCCGAGAGGCGGCGTGCGTGTTCCGACGTGCACCTCTGTGTCGTGTCTTTGTCCCCTCCCCCCTAAGGGGATGGTGGAGGAAATATTTTTGAGTAGTGGCCTGCAGTTTCACACGGCGGGGTCGCGATTGCATGTGAAAGCGATTCGCGTGGCCTCGCCGTCCATGGTTATGTCGAGGAACACTATAGTAGGTTAGTTATTTGCCACGACAATACTTATTTATATTATGTAGCTTTTATATACCTAGGGTGCATAATAGTGGGGGCCTGCTATGGATGAATCTTGTTAGACTCCCAACTGGCTCCCCCTATTGGGTGAGAGAGGGAACACCCCAGGTTTTTTAGTGGGTATACCAGCGCTGGGCTGGTGAGTCCCACACGCCCCGCCGGTGCCGTCCCCTAGCCGGCGGGTAGTGCATAAAGCATTTTTCCCGGGTATCAAAAAAAAAAAAAGGGTGCATAATAGTACCAAATATTTGAGTGGTTGTACAAAACACAGGGAACTGGTTATAAACTATATATTAATATTTTTAAACGATAACTAGGATAATTCTTGTGTCGCGGTGGACTTCACAAACACTTAAACAATGGATACAAAAAACATTTAGACTTGGCACAACTATTTATATATCACATTCTTTTTTCCTGTATGGGAATTGCCTATCTACAGGACCCGAGTAGATAGGGTTTCGGGGGGAGAACTACTCTCCCCCTTTGGACCAGGGTACTGCGGGATCAGGAAACCCACTGCGCCTCGAAAGTGCGCGGTGCCTGACATTGGTGTTGGACTCGCAGGGGTATGTGGTTAGCCGCTGAGGACAACATGTTCGTTGCTCGGCAAGCACGTGGCGTTCGAGCGTCGGACTCATGCGTGGCTAGTGCAAACCAGTCGGTCGCGCGAGAATCGGAGTTGTCTTTAGCGAAGTGGCAGTGTAGTTTCACTGCCACAACGCATCTCGAGCGCTCGCCTGCTCAGCAAGTAAGAGTCATAGCTGGAGTAACTCGGGCCACACCCGGCTTGTAGGCCTATTTGGGTAGGCGTATACAGCTCCGGTACCATACTGAAGATATGGGAGGCGGCTCCTCCGTCGGCTTCAGCGAGGTTTTCGTTAGCAACTCCCAGAGTTGCGAGTGGTGAGCGGCTTTATTGCTCCGGTACCTATCTGGAGAATAGGTAGTGTTACTTGAGCACGAGGTGGAGAGTCGAGATTTGGGGACAAGACCTGTCTATAACTGGTCCCGGAAGGTGCTCTCGGGTACTGGAAGGTACAGCGGCTCCCACTATTATAACCTAACAATTGGTGTAGGGTAACGCTATGTCATAAACTGGACTATTCGTACAGAGAGGGGATGTATGGGAACGAACTCACTGCACTCAGCGCAATGGCAATAGTGACACGACAACTTAAGCCACTATATCATACGTGCAGTACATGTGTGAATTAATCATGCAAAATTTTCTAACAGAAAAACCAAATAAGAGTTCGGTACTTGAATATGAACCGCAAACAACGCAAACTTTTAATAGCGACGAGCTCTTTTAAATAATAACTCTAGCATTAAGAATTACATTTTTGTCATCAAAAATCTTTGTAAACATTTAAACAACAAAAAGAAAGCATCCTCAATACTCAATCCTAACTAATATGATAAATGCGAATGTGAGTTTACTTGTTTGTATTACTTTCACGCCTTACCTACCGAAACGATCATCCTGAAATTTCTCATACCCGGTGTCAGGGTTACAGAAAAGGATATACGGTGCCTTTTATCCAGAAAAAGTACTGTTCCCTAAGGATAGAAAATTGTTATAATCTACATAACGCAAGTTTAGCCGCGAAAACATAGATGAAAGTTACCTGGTGAAATATGTTCTTTTCTGTACACCTAACAACGTGTATGCGAAATTTCATTATAATCAGTGGATCAGTTAAGGCATAAAAGGGTAACAAACAAACTCATATTAAAATTTATAATAGTAAGTTATCATTGTAAAAGAAATAAATAAATTTTAAACGTCAGTTGCTAATGGCTCTTTGCAATCAGCAGTCGTAGTCACTGAAAGCTAAGAGCTCCCAGCACAGTATGCCACAGGTGGCTCGCTATAATAAAGCCACGTGTGGCTCGTCTTGGCTATCGATCGCAGCAATTAGTAGTCCAATGTGTAGTCCACTTATTGGTGATTTTATGTTTTTGGCGCGTGAAACCGTGGCCACAACACTGGGCGTATTACCCCGTAAGAATATTTACTATTAAAACAAGAAGTGAGAAGTTGTGCGGGTAAATATTGTGTGCCTTTAGTCTGGCTGGCTTCCGGGGAATAACCGCTTGTGGTTATGTTTTAGTTTTCACTGACCACAAGTCAAACATAAGAAAACATGTACTGTTTATAGGAATATTACAAATATTATATGCAATGTTTTAAACAACTTATATTTGCGTTTATAGTATTAATTATCATATATTGAATATTTACAAATTTTCTTCACTAAGTGTGACTGGCTGCCACCATATTTGAGGGTGTGTCTATTGTTACTTGTCACCCGAATAAATAACTTTTTGAACTTGAACCCATATAATTTATAATTTATTTATTAGCAAGAATTTCCGCACAGAAAATGGTTTTCCCAGGTCAGAGGCCACGCATTTTGACATGAGCGGCCGCATTTACATTGAAGCAAGGGAGAAAGATTCATTAATCATAATTCAATTGACACTTTCTGCTCTTTACGTTCAGTGCGACAAAGGGTAGGTCCTCGAACCTTCATTCATTTATTGTAATAATATTAAATTGTATAATTCGTGAACATTTTCCTAAAAGGTTCCAAACGGTTATTAAATAAATTTTACCGAAATAAAATATATTTATATAATAATTACTCGTCTTGCCAGTTTCAGTTATTGACTTTTATATTTACGACCGGTAATTTAAATTGATTTAAGCTGATTGTTAAACATATCTAATTATTATCTTTGAAAATAATTACTTCTGTCGAATTCGGTATTTTTTTAGTATAGTTAGATTTCTGCACTCCTTCTCCATATAAACTTTAACTATGCTAATGCATGCTAATATATACTTAAAAACGGGTATTTTTTTCTATGCAGGTATACATTGAATATACTTTTATAGGTACGCTGATTTTATAATAATGTAATGTTATTAAAATGTAAAGGTTTTAACATAAAAAAGGCTATTACTTTTTGTTAATACTAAAAATAGTTCTTCAGAAGATAAAACGAGCACAAATGATCTATGAATAAGATAATAAAACGTCTGGTATTATCCAAAACATGATTATGTAAGATAAGACGCGAGATTATTGTTTAAATTACACTATTTTCTACAAAATATATTTTAATATAAAAATATCTGTGACATATTGATGAATCTTTTATATATATAATTCTTCTGTACGTGTGTTGACAGTGAATTCCTCCTAAACGGCTGGACCGATTTGAATGATATTTTTTGTGTGTGTTCAAGTGGATTCTCAAAGGCGAAAAAAAAAACCAAATCTAAACCATCCGTTTAGATCTGGTTTTTTTTTTCGCCTTTACAGGACAACGTCCATCGGGACAAATCCTAACTAATATTATAAATGCGAATGTGAGTTTGTTTATTTGTTACGCTTTCACGACCTAACTACTTGACCGATTATAATGAAATTTCGCATGCACGTTGTCAGGGGTACAGAAAAGAACATAGGATACCATTTATCCAGAAAAAATAATGTTACCCTTATTTTTTCGTGAGGGAATGTATTGACGCATGCCTCTCCGCGGGACGACGGAGAGGTTATGTCGGTATTACCGGGGAAAAGATATCCCGGCAATACCGACTAAACCTACCACGGTGTTCGTTGACATAACCATCGATGACGAGGCTGCGCGAATACTTCCTCCACCGTCCCCCTGGGGGGGAACGTGGGAACACGCACGCCGCCTCTTGGAACCGGTGCTGATCGGGTGGCGAGCAGGCCCACGCAGCCCACCACCCCCAAGTCAAACCTCAGGGTGGCTGGAGGTCATCTCGCGCCCTCCGGCGCCCAGTTCTGCGGTTGGGAAAAGAATTTAAGCGCTCCCTCTCTTGCTCCGCCGCCTTCTTGATGGAAATTACTTCCTTACAAAAGGAGGCGAGGGCGTTCGACGACGACGACGACGATCTCTCACTTCGAATCATCGACTGAACCACGGCTGGGAGTGAGAGGGCAGCCAGTCCGGCTGCCGGCTCGATCAACTCACGGCGCTGCGATGTTCAGGCGGGGCATTCCGCCAAAGTGTGCAGCGCCGTGTCCACAACAACATCGTGGCAGTGTGATGACATCCGAGCGTCTCCTGCCGGCCTATGCGACACAGGAACTGGCCAAAACAACCATTGCTATTTATACGAGCGGTAATGAATGCGACTTCTGTGCTCGCTCGATTCCCAGACCGAAGAAAGTATTTTTAGGTTTTGCTGTTTATTTATTTATTAATCTCCGAGTCTTCTTCGAAGAGGTTAATGATAACACTATGTGGGTCTGTGTGTCTGTCTGTTAGTGACAGTTTATTAGTGACAGGCATAGCTCCGAAACCACTAGACCGATTGACTTGTAACTTGGTATACAGACACCTTGGGGTCATCCCTCGGTCGAATTTGAATATGGGCCCTGTGGGTCAAAAGACCCTCGAGGTCAATTAAGGTCAGGAGATATCCACCAACAGAGTGATTTTAAAGTCCAAGGGAGAGGCTTTTGCTCAGCAGTGAGACATTACAAAAATCAGATGAAAAAAAAATTAAGGTCATATGAAGACGACGAGGTTGAATCCTGGGTTTTTACACCCATCTCATTTATTTATAATAAGGATTTCCAAAATCCTCAAAATTTAATTGTTGAATAATTCTCAGTAGCAATACGCAATCTGTACCTATACCAGGTAGATGGCTATGCTAATAGGCCTCTATATAGGCCAATCGGACCTTATTGAACCTACAACATAGTTGGCGAGAATTGGCTGTCTTACATGCCTATGTCAGAGTGGTCTGTATTAATAAAGGATTGTACTAAGATATGCTTTTAATAAAAATTGCCAATTCAATTTTATGGTTGACAAGTACACTTATCGGGTACTAGCTTTTGCCCGCCGTCTCACTCGCATAAAAGAAGATTAGGTTACTTATTTTTTCTAAATAAAACATGCCTATAGATAATATTACTTTCCACTGGTGAAACAATTCTTAAAATCATTTTTGAGTTACAAGAAACAAACAAAAAATCTAATCTTTCCTCTTTATGTTGCATTTACCTTTAATTATTTGTTACATTTATAATATCTTACTTTTCTATCTACAATACATGTAACGGTGTATACGAATGTTGGCATCACAAATAAACAAATCAATAATCATAGTATAGATATATTTCACATTAGGTATTCTAACAAGCTGTCGACTACTGCCAATCGAAAGTATCAACCGTGTAATTTGCCTGCAAGAAGCCCTTAAATTATTCAACACCAATCCTTGCAATCCATTAATCCTACGTAACATAACAAAGTTGGAATAGCTGTTGTTGAACAAAATCTTGTATGTGAATGAACATTAAACAATAGGGCAGGGGAGGAGGCGTTAATTTAAACTTTAGTTTATAGCTCTCGTTATACCCTTTGTGTACTTCTGAGTAAGAAAAACAAGAAGTCTATTTGTGTATTAATATTTTAGAGGGAAACTGTGCCTGTCCAATGAAATTGGCTTTGTGGAGTCTGTAATAAGCTTTTCTTTTGTCTCTTTGGTCGCAACCATTTTTTTTTTTTTTTTTTTTTTTTTTTTTTTTTTTTTACGTGGGGGAATGCTATGACGCATATCCCTCCGCGGGGGCGGGCGGAGGGATCATGTCGGACTCGCCGGGGTAAAAGAAAGATGGAATAATAGTAAAGTACCTCCCGGAATACCGACTAAACCTACCACGGTGTTCCTCGACAAAACCACTATCGACGGGGCCGCGCGAATCACTTTCGCATGCGGTCGCGACCCCGCCGAGGTTACGGCCCGCCGTGTGAAACGGCAGGCCACTACCCGAAGAGACCTACCCAAAGGACTCACGCTCAAAAATTCCCTACTGTCTCCCCCCTAGGGGGGAGACGGACTCGACACAGAGGCGCGCGTGGGAACACGCACGCCGCCTCTCGGACCTGGTGCTGAACGGATGGCGGGCAGGCCCACAAAGCCCGCCACCCCCAGGTCAAACCTCAGGGTGGCTGGAGGTCATCGCGCGCCCTCCGGCGCCCGGCTCTGCGGTTGGGGAGAGGGTTTAAACGCTCCCTCTCCCGCTCCGCCGCCTCCTTGATGGAAATCACTTCCTCGCAGAAGGAGGCGACGGCGTTCCACGACCTCTCACTCCGGACCATAGACTGAACTACGGCCGGGAGCGAGAGGGCAACCGATCCGACTGCCGCGGTCAAATCACGGCGCTGCGATGCCCAGGCGGGGCAAACCGCCAAAGTGTGCAGCGCCGTGTCCTCTACAACGTCGCGGCAGTCGCCGCAGTGGTGACAACCGGGCGTCTCTTGCCGGCGTATACGACACAGGAACCGGCCAAAACAACCGTGGCCAGTCAAAACCTGTGTCAGCCGGAAGGTGAGGGCGCCATGCCGCCTCTCCAGCCACTCCTCAAACACGGGACTTACCGCCACGATCGTGGCGTGCCCAACCATGCTCGTTTACAATGCAAGCAAACTCATCTTTATGTTGGAATATTCTTCAAAGCATGGTTATAGCACTATATATATATATTTTTTTTTTATTTTTTTTTTAAATTGTAATTTTTCTAATATGTTTATCTATTAACTACAACTTGTTTTAATATTTACTAATTTGACTATTTTGATGTATTTAATTGATTACTTGTGAGTTATTCTAAGACTATTTTATTTAAATTAAATTCCTAATAATTACATTTGTACACCAGTTTTGGTTAAACATGTTGATACAAACTATTATTTACCACCTGTATTATATATAACAATAATGTTTAATAATATTTACACATGTTTTAGCAAATAAATGTATCTTTATCTTTATAGTATATACTAATATTATAAAAAGGAGAGATTTGATTTTTTGTTTCTTTGTTTGTACGGAGTTAACTCAAAAACTATTCAACCGATTTTAAATTTCTTTCACCATTAGAAAGCTACATTATCACCAAGTAACATAGGCTCTATTTTATTTAAAAAAATATGTTACTAATATCACCTAACTTAACCTACTTTGCGAAGCGAAGCCGCGAGCAAAAGCTAGTGTAATATTGTCTTCAGTTTACGCGAATGTTATTCATTGAAATTAAACTACTATATACGGATTTCATAATTTTGAAAACTGTTACATTACTAATACTACTAATGAATTTTACTAATTTATAAGCTAATAAAATTATTAAACCTATTAAACTATTTATATTTAGGTTTACACTTTCCCCGACGTTTCAGTTGCTTTTCAGCAGCCATGGTCACGGGGAGACTAAGACGGTATACTGTATTTTAGAGGAAAACTCTGTCTGACCGATAAAATTTTCTTTTAATAGATATAGTTAATGTATTTAATAATTATTTTATTGACAAAATCAAACCAATAATTGTCGCAGGGCATGAAGTCACATCACAAATCGGTAATAAAGTAAATTCATGTTTTATGGCTCCATGTCTGCCATGTGATGTACTTAGAATCATAAATAATTTAAAACACAAATAGTGTAGGCTACGATACAATATCCACAAAAGTTATAAAATCAGTTGTTGGAGAAATTTGTTCACAATTAAGCCATATTATTAATCTTAACATTAACACAGGTATTTTCCCCAAAGCACTTAAAATGTCCATAGTTCAACCGTTATTTAAAAAAGAAGTCAAAGAACGCTTGCTATTCTATTATAAGTATATTCTCAAAGGTATTTGAGAAATACATATATAAAGAATTATACACATACATTGAAAATAATAAAATACTTGTAAATGAACAGATAGGATTTAGAAATAATAAAACAATAAATATATAAAGTAATAACAAATATTGATAAAAATAACCCTGTTAGCACAATTTTCCGTGATATGACACAGGCATTCTATTACGTACGTCATGACCATTTTAATTAAAATAACTAGAGGCATATGGTATTAGAGGTAACGTCGCAAATCTAATCCAGTCATATATTAGTACGAGGAAATAATACACGGAAACAGCAACAATAGATACTAAAACGAAACGTAAAGAAATACATAGATCATCAAAACGAATTGTAAAATATGGAGTACCTCAGGTAAGTGTCTTAGACCCTCTCCTTTTTATTTTATACATCAATAACCTTCCTAAAAACATCGATCAATTAATAACACTATTTTCTGATGATAGCACCATTACAATACCATGCACAAATAGAGATAGTTACAGTAATGACATAAACCATTCCCTAATTTCGATGGTACAGTGGTTGGAAAATAATAACTTAAAGATGAACCTGTAAAAATCCACATTATGCAATTTAGCCAACGAGATTCTAAAATTGACAATTTAATAATACAGTATAAAATCACCAAAATTGATACAGTTACCACCACTAAATATCTGGGTATAATTGTTGATAAAAGATTTGATTGGAAAGCACAAATAAAAGCCTAAACAAAAAAAGTAAGCAAATCTATTTACGCAATGTATAGATTAACCTCAGTACTAAATATTAATGCACTACTCACAGTGTACCATGGTCTAGTATCTTCCAACCTCAGGTATGGTATTATTTTCTGGGGTAATTCTACCAATAAGGAATTGGCATTCAAGGCTCAAAAAAGATGCATAAGAACTATGGCTACATGTTACTGACAGTTGTAAGCCATACTTTAAGAAATATAAAATTTTTACTCTTACCTGTTTATATACAGGGTGATTTTGAAATCGTGTAATTCCTTTTAACCACGCATTCTACTGGTGATAAAGAATAACCCTGACCATATTTTTATTTAATTAGAATTATTTTTTTTGAAAAATTATTGTCCCATTTTTTTCGTGATATGGTGTCAGATAGTCATATGTTAACCAACCGAAGCAATTTTATTTTTTTTCTAATTAAAATAAAAAAACATATTAATAATTAATGTCGTAAATAATAACGGGCGGTCCTTTTTATTGCCCCTTATTATTTACGACATCAGTTATTGTTATGTTAATATTTTTAAATTAGTAAAATATTAAGATTGTGTCAGGTGGTTAAAATATGACTATTTGAAATCATGTCATGAAAAAAATCTGTACTCTAATTTTGCCGAAACCATTATTCTAATTAAGAAAAAATATGGTCAGGGTTATTCTATATCACCAGTAGAATGCGTGGTTAAAAGGAATTACACGATTTCAAAATCATCCTGTATATTGGAAATTACAATATTTGTAAAAATTAACTCTGATCTATTTGTACAATTATCTAATAGAGTCGATCGTAGTAGACGGGACAATATTATAGTAGACTTTGTCTTCACAATGCAAGGACCACGCTCATGCGCAAAAGTGTATTTTGTATGACTCCGATAATTTACAATAAGATATCCAAATATTGGAAGGAGCAAAATATAAAGGTCTAAAAATAAATTATTTAACTTTTTGGCTGAAAAAGCTTACTATGATATCCAGGTTCATAAATAAAAAGTTACAATACATTAAACGTATTTTACTTTAAGAATTATACGGGTTATACCTGTTTCGTGTTCAAGAGCCATTTGCTACGAATCTGAAATCCGAATATAGCTCATTGTAAATCATCAGACAATTCAACTGCATTAACTGTAATGTGCGGCAGTGCGTTAAATCAGGCATTGCGACATTTACACCGAGCTGATTGAGAATTGAATTGCTCATGTGTGAAATGAGCTACATGTATATTATATGCATAATTATAGGTACTTACATTGATACTTACTAGTGCAAGACCGTTGGACTGCCAAGCAGAGGTAATGAATTCAATACCAAGGCATCTATGACATTTTGAAGTTATGTGTGTATTAAAATACTGTTTGTTTCTGTTTAAACGACAACCCCCGCTCTAGGAATAATTTCTGTGTCAAATTCAAACAACGGACCGGAACGGTTCGCTTACTTTATCGGTCATGGAAACATCGTAAGGAAACTTGCATGTCTGAGAGTACTCCATAATGTTCTCGAAGATATGTAAAGTCTGCCAACCCGCACTGGGCCAGCATGGTGGACTATGGCCTAACCCTTTCCACGCTGACAAGAGGCCCGTGACCAGCAGTGGGACAGTTTAATTCAGGGCTGATATTAAATACATAGATTTATGTCTATATTTAACAAGTTTTTTCCTAAGGTTTCACCCGCGTAAGTTCCGTTTCCGTGGGAATATCGGAATAAAAAGTAGCCTATGTGTGAATCCAGATCTCTAGCTATCTACATGCTAAGTTTTATCGCAATCAATCCAGTAGTTTTTGCGTGAAAAAGTAACAAACATCCATACAAACTTTCGCGTTTATAATATTAGTAAGGATATTGACTGATCTTACGATTGTTGGGCACTGTATAACCCTACGGTGCTAAGTCAATCACCGTTATGTTTTTTTTATGTTTTAAGTATATACCGCCCGTTATAGAAATAATTCCTGTGTCTGGTGACTTTACAAACATTCGAACAACGGACACAAAGAACACCCAGGCTCAGAACAAACATTTGTGGATCACACAAATTTTTGACCCGCATGGGGATCGAACCAACAACACTCGGCGCGGCTTCAGTGATGAGGCGTCTAGCACTATATAATAACTAGATATTATCCGCGGCTTCGCTTGCGTTAATATAGATTTTTTAACTATGCTATCCATTCAACAGGATCTGAAGAGTTAGTCTGAAGAGTTATTCCACCTTATCCCGTCCTCCCCTTTCCTATCCAGAACAATTTATGCTGGGCTCAGATGCCATCCTTATACGGTAGAGTCAACTAGAGTGCGTACCAACAAGTTTGGGTCCTCATACCTCTGCCGAACGATCAAATCATGGAATACTGCCAAGGCACGTGTTTCCTTCTTCCTTCAATCCTGGGTCCTTTAAGCGGGGCGTGAAAAAGCACCTTCTCAGTCCGTGCGTCCGTCGTAGAGACCTCAACATTGCCTTGGCTGCTATGAGGACAGTGTGAAGGCCACTGCTCTTAGACTACATGACTGCTTACCATCAGGCGGAGAGTGGTCATTTTGACGAGCAAAATAAAAAAAACTTAATTTTTTTGGGATGAAAGGTGACAAAGACAACGTGTTTGCATATTTGATGATTGCTCAAGTAGTTAAGGCGTAGAAGCATAACAAACAAACAGACTTATGGCTAGTCCTACAACTAACAATTAAAGGTTATCCGAAAGATAAATCGCATGCTGTCTCACTCTTATTAGGTTAAAGAAAAGAGACGGCGAGACTTTTAACTTACAGATAAATGCTATTTGGAGGTGGTGGAAGAAGCTCTTACTTTCGCATTTATAATAAAATAGTTAGGATTGTTTTTAAGTCGTAATTTACCAATCTTAGTAGAACTTGTTGGTTCGCACAAAACATCAAAACTAGGTCGGGTCTGAGCAACGACTGAAGAAAGCGGTATTACTGAACTTTCTTAACCCATTAAGATAGACAATCTGGGAAAGCGACCTGGATTCCTCATTTCTAAAGCGAAATGAGTCGCTTTAGAAATTTAGTCTAACGCGAGCAAATTAGTAAAATATATATTTTCACCCATCCTAACTAATATTATAAATGTGAATGTGATATTGTCTTACATTTACGCGAATGTTTACCGCAATTTCAACCTGCTTTATACGGATTGTGTCGCGTTGTTTATTTTAAAACATTTTTATTACATAATTTTGACCTATGACACTACTATTATTGAACTTTACTACAATTTAAGCTATTTAAATTAATTTAAACTTCTTCTCTCTTTCTCCCTTTATTATTCCCAATTCACTTGTGTCCGGCTTTTCTGGTCTAACCGTATTTGACTGAATATCAGTTTTTACACAGAGCGGCTGCCACCTGACCTCCGCAACCCAAAGGCTAACGATACCCTAAGGCTAGACCAGTGTCAGGATATTATAGGGCACTGACTTCCCGATAACATAACAATATTGCCAGTTCATGGCAGCCGGGACTGACGGCTTAACATGTTCTCCGAGGCACGGAGCAGGCGATAATAGTCAATCAATACGCACATTATTTCCAAAAGCCATATAACTTCCGAAAGTCAGAGATGCGCGACGTGGGTTCGAACACGAGACCCTCTGCATTGCAGGCTGTTGGTTTTCCCACTGAGCTATCGCTGCTGTTTTTTTACATTATATATATTTATATATATAAATTAATTTATAGTAATAATAATATTCTACACACACACACAACACCATCTAGCCCAAACTAAGCAGAGCTTGTACTATGGGTACTAGACAATGGATAAACATACATATATATTATTTTTTTGTAAATACGTACACATTATACATTGAAACACCCAGACCAAGTCAAACATCCATGTTCATGCACACAAATATTTGAATTGTGTGATCGAACCCGCGACCGCAGGCGTGGCAGTCAGTTACACTAACCACTACGCCAACGAGGCCGATTATTAAAAAGAACTATTTATGTTTAAATTACACTTATCCCTGCTTTTCGGTTGCTTTACAGCAGTCATGTTCACGAGGAGATGGGCTGAAAAGCAACTGAAATGTCGGGAAAAGTGTTAACTTAAATATAAATAGTGTTGCTTATAGTCACTGGCTTCCAATCGCTGTAGAAGGTTTTATAAGCTGAGTCTTTTATACTTATTTACTTACTGTCAAGAAAGTAGTTTTTACCAGCAAGAACAAAATTTTGTTCCATAAAAACTCTTCTTAAAAACTTTCTCTTCTAGTTTTACCAAATGGGGGTTTCAGTAATTGTCAAATTTGCGTCACTGCGTAAAAAGAGAAAAATGTTTGAACTATGGTGTGAGATCAGTTTTTTATAAAAGTTTATAAAAGTGTTGTATCTGTACAGTAAGAGCGCAGTCATAATATTAAATCATTAATATATAAAATAATTGACTTAAAAAGATACTTCTAACAACGTCTGGCTGTGCAAAGCTGCCGTTTGAAGTAGAAAAAGGTCTGATCTGCAGGCATCGTAATTATTATGTAATTTACATTATAAAACCTTTTCACTTAAAAACAAGGATATTTAAAAAGTGAATATTAGAAGAACAAAACAATATAAAAATTATATTAAGAGTTGCATAAAATATGCGAGTGTGAGATGCAAGAGATCCAGTGCGTGTTGGCAAACTTCACACATCTTTAAAAAATATTATGGAGAACTTTCTAGTTCTCCATAACGTGTTTAAAGGACGCAGATTTTCTCTAGTCGTTGATGTTATGATTTTCTTTATTGTTAAAGATTATTGACTATTCCATAGGCACATAATTTTGAAACGTCTGCTGTGTGGTGAGGTCAGGGGACTATTGCTGCTATAAATATAAACACACATAAATACATAGAGATAGGAATAAAATATAAACTAACGAAAACCAGACATAATTAAAACCTTATTGTGTCTGGCCGCCGGTGTGCCGCTTCGATTAAATATGTTAAAAAACTTTGTACTATCATAAGCTTAGTCATTGCTTAACATGCTATGCCTACAGGGTTAAGCTATAACTAAGTTAATGTCGATAATTTCATCAAGTTCACAAGCAAAGCCATATAGTGTCGGTAGCGTAACGTGGGAATTAAACAGCTCAGTAAGTTTATTGCCGGCTATAAAAACGCAGTTTAAATTACAAAAACATCATCTTGTTTGTCTGTTCCTCATGTTTATTGCCTTTTTATGTTCAGGTTCAACTTAAATTACTGATTAAGTTTGCAGCTATTTTTACTGCAGATACCCACAATATATAGGAAGGTAGAATGAAAAATAATACTTTTACTGACGCTGAAAAATATCAAGAACTTACTTAAGCTACTTTTCTGCCAATGCAAACCACGGATGGAACAACAGTCAACAGCATATCTTGAGATCAACTGGGGATAGTCTGTCAAGATGTTTTAAGATTTAAAATGTGCCAACCAACTAGGCAATTACGTTTTAACCGGAGAATTGATTTAGATGAAACTTGACACACAGATTGAATTCTGGATGAACACATAGGATATTTTCATTTCAGCATGCGTTCAGGGATCAAGTGCTTAATCGAGGGCAAAAACTAGTTTGTAAAATAAAGATAGTAAGTAGATAACAAGAGAGGTAACGCACAGCGGGTTCATTGCTTAAAACTGGAATATTCTTGAATTATTTTACTCGGACATTTCTGTACATATTTGGACATAAATTAGCACCAAGCATTATTAAAATTCGTTCAAATTAGCTTTTATGTCTGACGAGAAATTCGCAGTATCGTCATTTTTTCAGCATTAGTCGCAAGATACATTAAGCATGAAACATAATTTTGAACAATACTGTAGGTCTTTAAAACTTAACCTTACAAACTTTATGACACAAAACTTGGGTAACAGATTTCTAAGTATATTAATCGAATGACTTTGGTTGCCTTATCCTTTATAGGTACAAGAATAGTGCCTTGAGGAAGCCCTTTCTATACTAAATCTGTTAGTATAACACGTTATATATTTCCTTGGTAAGTAAACAAATGGGGGAAAATAACTTTGGCGGATTCCGCGGGTGTAAAAGGATGCATGGAACATGTTGATGTACGGAATTTTAATAGCAAGAAAGAAATTGTTGAAGAGACGGTGAGAGAGTATGAAAGTATTCTTTACTGTTTCCAAAAATGTGCCGCATTGAAATTAATATGTTAAATAATAACACATGAACGATGTTTTTGCTTACACGGTAAGATATTTATTTTATACCCATATTTGGCTGAATATAATAGATAGCATATTTAAGCAATCTATTAAAAGTAAGCAAGTTAAAAGAGAGCTGACAGCAGCACTCATTTTTAACTGGGTCTTTCCAAACTGGAACAACTTGACTAAAAAAATAACCTAGAAAAGATCACAGCTAAACAATTTTGGGATGCGTTCCTATGAGTTTCTATCTCAGAATTAGGTCTATAGTCTGCTATGTTGTGCTATACTAAGCTAGCAAATGCTAAATCTGAACTTTGTGCGGTGGTAGTCTATTAATATGCTACATTTCATTATGAACAAACTTGTTTTTTTATAAGACTTGTATACAAAAATTTAATGTTATATACATTCTGAGATATAGCTCACAGGATGAGGATAAATTGTTATAAGAAGGGTCCAGCCAGGAGGTGATCATGCTTTGGTTGTATTTAATGAGCTTGACCGCATAACACGGCTTGGGCCAAGTCTTTACGGTTCTCCTAATCAACAATGGCTTAAATCTACAGGTGCAGCCCGTCCTTTGTCAGCGGACTTAATCTTTTAATCTGACTGTAACCGCAAACTTTTAATTAAAATATAAGCTTAATTTTGCACCTAGGAATAAGGATTTACCTCTAAAAGTTAGTTAAAATAAAATAATTCTGCAAATTCCCTTACATAAGTACATATTAGTCACACCAGTAGAAAATCTTCCAATTTATCCTTTTTCATAATAATATATATATACTGATGCCTGGTTTTTCGCCCACGTTGCCTGATTCTGTGCTGCTACGGAGAGAATTTCCTAGCTGTTCTTTGCCCAACCGGGATCTAAGCAGTCGTGATCTCATGCAAATTTGTGCCATGGGGCCAACAAAGCAGATTTTCTATTACTTTGACATAAAGATTGAAATTAAATATGTAGTTAATTCGCTCGCTATAACAGTGAAGAAAAAATGGTGATGAATGAGGAAACCTGCATGTCTTCTCACTTTATCATCAAGAAAGAGGGTCTGTCTGAGGCAGACTCTCGTTCTTGAAGATAGAGTGTCAACCTGCACTAGATCAGTGTTTGACCAGTGTGGTATACTAAGGCCTAACGCTTTTCACAGTGAGAAGAAGCACAGGCTTCTTCTCACTGTGAAAAGCGTTAGGCCTTCATTGGGTATTTGATGACATAAATAATATCAGCCCTGTAAATAGACAGTCTCACTGCTGGGTCTGTACCCAGCAGTGAGACTGTCTTATGATATTACTGTATTTACAGGGCTTATATTATTTATGTCATCAAATACCCAATGAAGTAAAAAACTATATATATGAAAAATAAACTAATCAATTTGTTATACACATACATATTGTCTTGAAACGGGCTGTCCCTTGTCAACGTCCGTTTAAAGAAAAGATAGAAAGAAAACGTAGTTGCGTGTCATCCCCACAATTGTACTTGTCTGTCGATCCGGTGACATCTTAGACATGGCTCGACATACTACCTGTTAGTGTTCGTAATAAGTTGCGTGAATTGGTCTTTCTGTTACTTGAGTTATTCAAATTTCTTCAATAACTCATCCAAGTAACATAAATATAACGTAAGCAAGCTTAGTTTAAAGCACTAAATAACTTTGACTAATGATTGTAGGCTGGTAGAAGCAAAATAACTGACGACCATATTTTTTATACGACAAGGATGGCAAAGAAGCTTATGGCTAGCTTTATGGTGAGCAGTTACCGTATGCTATAGTCACTTACAATATCAGGGTTATGACTTGCAATATACGGAAAATTAAATTAGATAACGATAGTATAAAAAGCCTTTCTTTTGTTTCATTAAAGAGATAGGAATGTGAGTCACCGAAAACATTCTACTTTTTTATTTTTAAATTAAGAACTTATTTAAAAATGTTATAACATAACATTGAAACTAATCTTTCAAACGAATTAACAAAAACAATGTAATAATAAAAATATTAATAATTAAAATAATATTTACATAATAGGTATTTACAAAAACGGTTTGGGCGTTGGCGAATTCATCAGCATCGCTGTCAACATTGTCAACATTCTATTACATACAATCTTCTTCGAAAGCCCAAAAAAGGGTACAGATATATGTATTATGTAACATACTCCGTGAGCTATATTTTTAAATCCCACACCATTGACAGCGACCCTATTGCGTCTACTATGCAGATTTCTACACACAGCTAATAAATATATCAGCAAAAACAAAACCACGTAGAAAATATGTAATTATTAATTTTCACATAGCGATGCATTCATTGAACGTTTTCCAGCGTTCAACTAAATGACGGTTGCGTGCTCACTCGTTGTAATTTAGCTGGACTTCATTTCAATTTTGTTGAAGATGATATAGATCAATTTATGATAACTGTTTCAATCAACATGAAAGTCTGAGCTACTGTTATATTGATTAATGCAGCTACATATTTTATCTTTATTTTTATAAGTAACAAAGTTGAAGTGTGTAGGCGTGCCATCTCCGTTACAAGACGAAAGTTAGGGCTTACTTGTTCTTTTGAATGTTTTACGAAGCAACAAAGAAACTATTTTAGGAATATTAGGCATAGGAACATTTTCTTACTCCTTGACAGACCGATGTATACCGGGCAATAAAAGATTTTAATCCAATCTAAACTAAGTAAGTGAGATTGTTTATTAACTCCTTTTTCTACTTGATCATCATAAAATTTCGTATACACGTGGTCAGAGATACAGAAAAGGATAGAGATAGAAAATTGACAAAATGTAGTAAATGATAATGATTTAAACAGAGTCATGATTGCATACGATTTTTATTGTCCAATAAAATCACAAAGAGCTAAAATTTGTAGGTAGGTTGTAGGAGATTATCTTAGGTACTCTGGATCTAATGGAAGTGGAGCTACGAGCGTAAGCTAGGCCAGATTAAAATCTGTGCTTTATAAAAGTTTTCATTTAAATCCTTTAAGACAAATGCTGTTGTCTAACCGCATTTAAGTTCAGCACAAACACAAGTATAGCAAATATCTTTTGAGAAATAACTTCCCCAAGTTATCATTAAGTTAGCTCTCTTACGTCGACGACGCAACGATAAACCATTTGAAATTTAAATTTCAATCCCCGTTCTACGTCTTGAAAGTTTTAATTTTATTCTGGAAGAATTGATGGGTTTTGTATCTTGCCAAAGTTAACTAAACTGTTCGTTTCGTGGCCGTCATCACTGCCAACTATTATAAGTCCGATCTCCACATGGAAGAACATTGCGAATGATTCTTCTAGTTGTTCCGACTTCTGAGTATTTTGTATATTCTTTAGTCCAATGTGTGCCTTACAATCATACATATAACTTTAAACGATAACGCAAATATAATATTACAAGTAACTTAATAACAACTTCGTCTTATAGTCTTATTTGCCTAAGTCTACACCAGATATTTGTTATTATTGGATAAAAAACATGAAGTCACCAGCTTCACAAAGAGCATGATTCTAAATAATATTATAAATGCGAATGTACAGTTTCGGTATCCAAAAACTATGGGTCTTAGAGAAGGCTATCTGTATCGAATAATTTGAACATCTAAACATATTTACTACACCGAAAAATAGGGAATAAAGTAAGTATATAATGTATAGTAGGTTATATAAGTGCTTTTCGCTGGAATAGAAAATATACTTTAAGTTATATTTAGTGACCTAAATAATAAACATTATTTGTTGAGGGTACCTAACTGAGTTCCTAATGTATATTATACTAGATTATTCCCGCGGCTTCGCTCGCATTAATAGGTTATGTTCGTTTGTTATGTCAATAAATTTCTATCCCTCGAGAATAGTACTTTTTCTCTGGATGGCAAGTACCCTATGTCCTTTTCTGTACCACTGACAATGTGTATGCAATGTTTCATGACGATCGGTCAAGTAGTTAAGTCGTGAAAGCATATCAAATAAACTCACATTCACATTAACCTATAATATTAGTTAGGATTACTCTATATATAGATACTTCTAACTCATCTTAAATAAATCACACTAATTTCACAACACTTTTCCTTTATTAGAAACTCGCACGTGAAAATGTTGAAACATAAACATTTAATCTCATTCAATCCCGCTCTTCACGTTATGGACTTTTCTAAATAAAACGCTGGGAACTTTGCAACAATGTAATGAACCTTGTTTCATGCAACTCTGTTTTTATTGTGTACTGTTGAATCACAAGTTTTCGCACATATCTAATAATAAAATATATGTAGAACAAAAGCGAAAATAATTTGATCATTGTGTAATTTTTTGATATATGTTTTCATAGGCTTCGAAATTTTCGTCGGTATAAATTTCCGCAATGTATCTCTGCGTTGGTTGTCAGTTTCCTGGTTGGATTTTTATACGAAAAATAATACTTGTCTCAATAATATTTCACGTAAACACATAACCTCATACTATCTTTTTTTTTTACGTGGGGGAATCCAATGACGCATATCCCTCCGCAGGGGCGGGCGGAGGGATTATGTCGAACTCGCCGGGGTAAAAGAAAGATGGAATAATAGTAGTAAAGTACCTCCCGGAATACCGACTAAACCTACCACGGTGTTCCTCGACAAAACCACTATCGACGAGGCCGCGCGAATCGCTTTCGCATGCGGTCGCGACCCCGCCGAGGTTACGGCCCGCCGTATGAAACGGCAGGCCCCTACACAATAAGACCTACTCAAGATAGGCACTTCTCAAAATAAAAGCCCTACTGTCACCCCCTAAAGGGGGAGACGGACACGACACAGAGGCGCACGTGGGAACACGCACGCCGCCTCTCGGACCTGGTGCTGAACGGATGGCGGGCAGGCCCACAAAGCCCGCTACCCCCAGGTCAAACCTCAGGGTGGCTGGAGGTCATCTCGCGCCCTCCGGCGCCCGGCTCTGCGGTTGGGGAGAGGGTTTAAGCGCTCCCTCTCCCGCCCCGCCGTCTCCTTGATGGAAATGACTTCCTCGCAGAAGGAGGCGACGGCGTTCCACGACCTCTCACTCCGGACCATAGACTGAACTACGGCCGGGAGCGAGAGGGCAACCGATCCGACTGCCGCGATCAAATCACGGCGCTGCGATGCCCAGGCGGGGCAAACCGCCAAAGTGTGCAGCGCCGTGTCCAACCGGGCGTCTCTTGCCGGCGTATACGACACAGGAACTGGCCAAAACAACCGTGGCCAGTCGGAACCTGTGTCAGCCGGAAGGTGAGGGTGCCATGCCGCCTCTCCAGCCACTCCTCAAACACGGGACTTACCGCCACGATCGTGGCGTGCCCGAACCTCATACTATCTACACCAAGGATCCGGAAGGAATGTGCACTTTAGGAAATAAGAAATCGATTATATTATCATCGAATTTTATTAATTTATTTATCTGTTTTATTTCTCAAATTCATTTAAGGTATTATTTGAATTAAAATGTTTGTTACATGTTGTAGGTGCATAATGTAACAGTGGGTACATATGTATCTATTTAGTTACGTAAAAGAGCAACGTCTGTGAAGAAATGCCTAAATTCTTTGTCTTTACTACCACGTATCTTAAACTTAATTAAATCAGAAGTTCTGTCGTGGATCGAATGTAGCTATCCCTTAACTAAGTTACATTCTCAACCGCAAGTTGAAAGGACATAGATACGAGCTTAGTAAACACGGTATATATAGAGCAAAACATCTTTACCGCCATCTATCGCCCAATGTATCAATGACTTCATCCGTGAAATTTAATTCAACAATCTTCCACGAGATGGCGCTGTAAACGAAAGTTAGCGGTCGTAAAGGCCCCTTAATTCCCGGCTATAACTCAAGCTCGGCTATTTTTATTCCACATAATGCGAGTACCCTTACAAAAACGTGAAATACGACGGGCCTTTTGTTTGCGAAACGTACTATGTACTGGAATGATTTAGATTAGAGACCTGCTACAGTTTATACGCTTATCTTTCATTAAAGTTTGGGGACATTTTTGTTTAAATAAAGCAGTTAAAAACATGTTTGTTACCCTTAAGCCCCAAAAAAATTTTTTCACATTATGCGGCATTTTTATTTAGATAAATTAAGCTACCTAGCACAAACACCGATGAAGTAACTATTAGAGAAAGAGATAATTTTTAAAATCTATCATACATAAAAGTCCTACACCCCGAAATTGAATACTATACCTATATTTCGCCAGCTGTGATTATACATAGGTTCTATTAAATAGAGAGCGTAGTCTCGCTCCCTATTTCATGCTATGTACCACTAACATTGCTACTGAGAAAATTTTGACACCAAAACTCATAAACATTCATAACACACACAACATTTCGCCTAGCCCACGAATCGAGCACTATTCCTCAAGGATAAGACGCATTCACTATCGCTGCGTGACCGACTAACACCCAGACTCGGCACAACCATTTGTGGATCACACAAATTTTTGTCCCGTGTGGGGAACCCATGTGTATACATACATACATACATAAATTCACGCCTGTTTCCCAGAGGGGTAGGCAGAGACTACGGATTTCCATTTGCTACGATCCTGACACACTTCTCTGGCTTCATTCACTTTCATAACATTCCTCATACACGCTCGCCGGTTTAAGGTGCTCTTAACCTGGCCTTTATCCAGAACGTCTCCGATCTGATCAAGAAACAATTTATAAATACAATTTCTTGTTATTATTTGTTTATATGTACCCATGTGTATGTTTGTTTGTAAGGGTTAAAATCAAAAACTACTCAACCAATTTTAAACATTGTTTCACTATTATAAAGCTGTATTGTCACCGGGTAACATAGGCTATATTTTATTTAAAAAAACAAGTACTGTTACTAACATAATCTAATGTTCTTATACGCGAGCGAAGCCGCGGGCAAAAGCTAGTATTACATAATTTTGAAAATGTTAAACTACTACTGTTAAACTTTACTACTTTACACTTTCCCTACGTTTGAGTTTATCATGATCCGGGGAAGACTAAGATGATGGTTATCTTAATTTTCTAATTTGTAGTTATTTTTAAGTACCCGAACATAATTTAATTATTGATGTTTCTATTTACGCAGAATGAGCTCAAAGTATCAGGAAGTCTAACTAGCTGTATTTTGCTTCTTAGGTTTGACTATCTGAATGTTTCTCAATTTAGTAAATGATAAAATAATAGCTTTTTTAAAATAAATAACGCGATAAAATCGCTTTCAAAAGCAGAAACATATTTTGAACAGTAAATGAAGCGAAATCCATCATGTTATCTCTTTATTCTTCAATTTGACTTGCATGTCGCGGATAAACTCACAAGCAGACTGAAAGCAATCTTGTACCAGATTGAATAACTTAAACTAACATATATTATGGATCAAAAGAATGAAATGCAAGAATTTATATGAAGATACAGCCACTGTATTAGTCTGACGACACTTTCAATTTAGCATTTCTTTGGTTTTCGGAAATCGACCAGAGAACTAACTATAATATTTTTCCTTACTTTTCAGATTTTGGTAAATGTATGCCTGTTGACATCGGCGGACCGAGGCAGCTTATTCCTGGCGAAAGGAATACCACCACACAGATATCTTCAGGCAAAATTGTTTGACGTCACCAGAGACACAGGTACTGATTCAGCATCTGATATTTTACTCAACATTTTTTGTACGTTGGGTATTCCATTTATGCATACCTTTCCGCGGGGTGACGGGGAGGTTATGTCGGACTTACCCGAGGAAAGATTTCGACATCCCAAAGAGAGATTGCATGTGAAAGTGATTCGCGCGGCCACGCCGAGGTACTTTAAATCTAAAATTTTATTTAAAATCTAAGCCATATTAATTGTCATAAATCATCTTTAGTCGTTTGAGGACGACGTTATCTCTGTTTAGTCAATTTTATTGCACATTTTTTACACTATTTGACAATACAGGTATCACGATTATTTCTCTTGTTCCTGTTTTAAAAAATACATCTGCACTAGGATTAAACCCGGTATCTCGCGGAACTTTACAAAATTTAAACAATGGACACAAAGAACATCCAGACTGAGATTTTGTTTTTGTCCCTTGTGGCGATCGAAGACATATTACATACACTTGGCGCAGTGTATTTAAATGGCTACGTTACCACCTAATCCAATATGCTATCCCTTCAGTCATAAAAAATTTATTGGCTGATTGTAATTAATCTATACCTTTTTGACAACCTTAAACATTGTGGCATGCTATAAATTGAATTTCATTATATATTATCAATGTTATATTCAGAAGCTTATCTTAACTGTAACATCTCCGGTTACAATACAGTTGGCTTGTAAACCTGGCTATGTGAGCTTTGTTCAATCTGTTTGCAGCGTCTAATTGATTACGTAGACGCTACAAAAAGGATTCCTATACAAAACAGCTAAAATACAAACTGTTCTCAGAATCTGATAATTAGAAATATGGTATATTTAAAAATTGGCAATTAAAGAGGTTTTCTCGGAAACATTACCATTACATCTTTCCTATAATTTACTAAAGTCATGACCTTTAGAGAGAGGGAGAGAGATGTTGTTACAACAGCGAAGAAGTTTCAATAAGTGGTAAATCATTTTCTTATCGCCGCTGTTTCGTCTTTTATAAGTATATGCATATTAATACAACATAGTGGACTGCACGTATGGTGTAGTGGTATCTATGGTGGTCGCCTCGTCACTGCCATCGCGCCGGCCGAGTGTTGTGGGTTTTATCCCCACACAGGATAAAAAATTGTGTAATCCACAAATGGTTATACCGAGTCTGGAGTCTGGGTATTCTTCGTGTCCGTTGTTGAATGTTTGTAAGCTTTACAGCGGCACGGGAATTATCATACACCTCTGTCTTTTTAAAAGAATAAACGATAAAAGGAATAGTGTCCCGCTTATATTTCAGTAGTATTAGTAGGCACATAGACTCGTGACTATTAAGCCGTACTAAAGTTTATGAGATCAATGTGCGTACAGCATGGAATTTCAATGTTTGTAAAGTAGTTTGTAAAGCGACCCAGAAATTATTGAGAATACACAAATATTATGAATGCAATTTTTATTAATCTAGAAGTACATTATCAGACTCTATTTCACTACTAAGAATTGCCTAACGGAAAAACTAAAGAACACTTTCCCTGATCTGATCCAATGCAAACTTATGTCGCTTAAACGGAGAGTAAGAGATAAAATAAAAACGAGTTTACTAAAAATCAGTGTCTCTTAAAAGTCTATCTAAAAGATCTAGTCTAAACCAGCAAGGAAAAATAAAAAATGTTGATTAATAAACAAAATTTAGTTATCATGGATGCTCCGGGATTGTTATGATTCATGAATTCAAGCGCGTGTGCTCTCGACCGTGAAATTAAAGCCGACATCGATTTTGTCGCTAGGGAACATAATAAACACCTTGGGTGCCTCCGAATTGTTCGCGTTTTTGGTAAGATTTGTGTGGTACATACAAGTCATTATATGAAAAACAATTTTTGCATAAATATCACGTAATAATAAAGTGATAAGACGGTCATATTTGGTCAATTTGCTACTGGAAAATGCTCGATAATTGAAATTAAACTATTTTATACGGATATTATTGCGTTGTTTATTGAACATTTTATTACATGATTTTGAAACTGTTACACTACTACTATTAAACTGTACTATTTTTTAAGCTAATTAAATTATTATTATAACTATTAAATCTACTAAGTATACACTTTTCCCGATGTTTCTATTGCTTTTTAGCAGCCTGCCTGCAGGTTAAAATGTATGTGATAAAGTGTTAAATAAACAACGCGATAAAAACAGTATAAAGTAGTTTAATTTCAATTAATAATATTCGCGTAAACGTGGAACAATGCTCGATAAAATAATATAAGATACAAATAAACTTTAATCTGAGCGTAGAATCAAATACTCTACTATTGAAAGGCAATAAAATATTCCCAATAGTTTAAGCCTTATGCTTTCAATAGATTATTGTAATTTTTATATACTTAGCACATATATTGTACTTTTCATTTACTAACTTATTCGGTTTATGAGACTTTAATTCCTTGGATTTGTATATTGCATAAAATCTAAGTATTTTTGCCAGATAACATTGTCTCTATCACTCTGCCGCCCATAAACAGTTTCTATAAATCCATTCGTCAATGCGATCCTGCATAAAAGAAGAATAAACCAATATACACACTGCCGTAAGTATTATATTAGTATGGATATAGGACACAATTTGTCGTATTAAAAAAATATAGTGTTTAACTATGAAGATGAACGGTTTGTCTCTGAATACGTCTGTAATCTCCAAGGATGGCCGTAAATAGAACTAACTCTGAATTTGTTTGAAAGATACTCTTTAATACTAAAACGTTTTCAATACTTATAACCGAATTCCGATACTCGAATATCTATAGACATTTTGTTTAAAACCGCAGAGGAATTGCTCTGGTAAAATATGTGTTCGCTTAATGGATTAACAGCAAATAAAACATCACTGCATGTTTCTTTCATTTTTAACGTCTTTATAACTAAACGTTTCGGTGATCACAGGTGATCATGCACAATAGATACTCTGTTGTATCAGCTGCATAGCTTTCAATAAGCTAAGTGACATTTACTTCCTTAGCTTAGAGGAAAATATTTCACTTGATGATGACTGGGAGCGAAGTATCAATGAGCACACACTCACTGACATTTTATAGATGTATTTGGCTAACATAACCTTATTGGTTATGTTAGCCAAATACATCTATAAAATGTATGAAGAGTATATTGGTGGACAGATCGTAGGCGTAAGATATGCATAAGAGGTGAGGTCAAATAATTTATCTGAAGTAAACGTATAAAATATCGAAGATATTTCATGAAAGTAACCTTCATTAGGGATCGACATTGAGCGATAAAGATCAGAAGAAATTTATTGTGATAAAATAATAATACAAGTCCTATATATATGTAGATATAAACAATCTTATTAATGGAATCAGGCCTATTCTCAGTGTGAGAAGGTTTAGGTCGTAGTCTGGTTGTATACCACACTGGCCCTGTGCGGATTGGCAGACTTTAAGTATCTTTAAGTAATTTATGGAGAACTCTAAACATACTGGTTCTCTCAAGATGTTTTCCTTGATTGTTTACGCACATAACTTCAGCTTCAACTTTAATGTTCAGTTTCTTAGGTCATTGTCAAGTACATTGGGTAGGATTTAAACCTACGACCTTTCGTTGGTAGACTAAAACTTATCCAATCGTTTCTGTGATTCTATCTAGCACTCTGTACCCTGTGTGGTCTCTATAAAAGGTACACGTTAACGCTATGTTTATGTCTCATTGTTCAACTCATCCAATTGCAATTAAACCTTCAATAGAAAATAATAATCCATTATTGGATGCTTATATTAATGTTCATGGGTTTATTATGATGTTTTGTGCTGTCATGTTTATAGAGACTTAAATCTTTGTAGTTACATTATGTAATTGTTATTTATAAATGTTATAACAGATGGAAATCTCACATCTATATACACAAAGGCTTTTATCCTTTCATTCATCATTACCTTTCGGAATAAAGGTATATTGGGCATATGACATATTTAGCAGGGGTGTATTATTCAAATTAAACTTTATACGGCTTTATCGCGTTATTTATTTAACACTTTATTACATAACTAGATGTGCCCGCGGTTTTACCCGCGTTTATGGTTACTGCGCCGCACCCATCGTTCGTAGCGTAAAGTTATATAGCCTATAACCTTCCTCAATAAATAAGATATCTAACAATAAAATAATTATCAATTCGAACTAGTAGTTGCTGAGATTAGCGCGTTCAACCAAACAAACAAACAGAATTTTCACCTCTATAATATTAGTATAGATTTAGAAACTGTTGCACTACAACTACTATTAAATACTATTAAACCTTACTAATTTTTAAACTAATTAAATTATTAAACCTTTTTATATTTAAGTTTTCAGCAGCCAGGTTAGTCTCCCCGTGACCATGGCTGCTGAAAAGCAACCGAATGTCAGGGAAAGTATAAACTTAAATATATATTAATAATTTAATTAACTTGATGAATAACATTCGCTAAACATAAGACAATATTAAGAGGTGCATTTCGCCTATTATATCTAACACGTACCAAACGCCGTGCTATTACTGAAAATATTTTGACTGAAAATTTTGGCTCACGTACACCACGTGGTCGCCTCGCCGCTGCCACTGCGCCGAGTATTTTGGATTCATATTCCACACGGGACAAAAAATTGTGTGATCCACAAATGGTTGTTCCGAGTCTAGGTGTTGTTTGAATATTTGTAAAGTGCCCCGCGACACAAGAATTAAACATGGTGCAGGATTGCCTTTGCAAAAAAAAAGTATAGCACCTCCCGATACGAGATTCGACGTTCAGTCGTATTCATTACCGCTGTGTATTACGTAATATAATAATACTCTTCTTTGTACCACGTCTGGATATAGCCTCTATGGCGTAGTGGTTAGTGTAACCGACTGCCACGCCTGAAGTCGCGGGTTCGATTCCCGCACAAGTCAAACATTTGTGTGCATGAACATGTATGTTTGTCTTGGTCTGGGTGTTTCTATATATAATATGTATGTATTTACGAAAAAAAAAGTATATAAGTATGTTTATCCATTGTCTAGTACCCATAGTACAAGCTCTGCTTAGTTTGGTCTAGATGGTGTTGTGTGTATGTGGTAGAATATTATTATTATTATAGATGTGGGGCTATATATCGACACTTTCGCCGTTAAACAATTACGTTTGGCGAGTTTACATATGTAATACATCTAAGTTACTGTAGCAATGGAAATAAAAGATTTTGAAAGAAAAAAATTAAATAAGAAAAAGAAAAAAATAAAACAGAATAAAATGTTGTGAAAGCTATTTTGGCGAAAATAAGTTATTGATGTAACCTTATTGAGTTTTCCGAGCTGCATCGACTTGTGTTATTTAAATGATGATAATTATTGCAAAAAAGTTTTTTATCTACTCACAAAATACCGCAGCATAAAACTTTTATTTTAATAATAATTGTGTAAATAATACTTTAACTGGCCACAAATCGTAACTATAAAACATAAGGAGCTAAAAAAACTATGCTCACCAAAGCAAAAAATAAAGAAAATAAAACGGATACTTTTGTTTTTTGGCTTTCCTGGAAAGTACCTAGTGTTTTGGCTCTTACTAGATTTCATTCTCGAAGGGTCGAAACTTATCATGACGTTTTTCAAACCCAACTTTAACTTTTATTGATGACAATAACCTTATTTATCTTGTAATTGTGGATACTGTATCTCATAATCATAATTTATTTTGTAAAACATAGGTATATAGTAAGATGGCAAGAACACAATATTGATCTCATTGCTGTAAATTTCCATATAATAATAAAATAAAATAAAAATCCTTTATACGTAGCTAAGCATGATTTTTTGGACGTCATCGACATATCACAAACGCGAGTGAACTACTAATATTGTTCGATAATATAATTATTCGCACAATCTTACTAGGAAAGCCTTGATTCCCTGTAGGCTGTATCTAAATTCGGCACGCGCGTCAGGGCCGGCTATATTTAGTTTGTCCCTGGACTCTTGTTGTGGGTAGTACGCACTGTTTGTGCTTTGACTGTGATGTATCGCTGGGCTTGACTTTCTACGTCATGAGGTGCAGATTGTAGTGATCTTGTTTTTATGAGATTGCGATTATTGTTTGGTATGTTATTGAAACTATAATATAATATCAGCCCTGTATATAAACTCTCCTACTGATCAACACGGACCTCTTCTCAGGATGAGAAGGATTAGGCTATACTCCAACAGGCTGGGCCTTGCACTGGGTGTGCAAGTTGATAGAATTCACACATCTTTGAGAACATTATAGAAAGCTCTTAAACATGTAGGTTTTCGTCACAATGTTTTACTTCAACGTTAATGCAAGTGATAATTAAATACATGTTTAATACGTACATAACTTTGAAAATTCAGAGGTGCGTGCCTTATATGGCACCTTTGCGTGGCAATATTGTGCATTATTTTACTGCAATACACTGGCTGGCAATAATAGCCATATGATAAAATACTCCTCAATATTTCGAAAATAGGTATTCAAGGAATACGTTTATGTATGCGATGGTCGATGCATTCAAGTGTTCTTAGCTGACCGGGCAATAGCTAAAAACATTGTAAATGGAGGTCTCTTACAAATTAAAGATGTTTAGTAAATTTTCTCTCAACTCTACTGAGTTCGAAGAATTACGCGGTTGAGGCCCTTGATATTGAGTTAATTAATGATACGAAAAAGTAAAGATAATTGGATTGTAATAAATACAAGGAAGCCATCATGAATCTACATAGTCATATTAATATAATATTGACTGCATGGATGGCGTAGTGGTTTTAGTGTCGGCTCGCCACAGCCATTACGCTGAGTGTAGTGGGTTCGAATCCCACACGAAACAAAAATATGTGTAATCCACAAATATTTGTTCCGAGTCTGGGTGAATTTTGTGTCTGATGTTTGATGTGTATGGCCCCCGTCACACAGAATGTATTCCTAATGCGGGAATAGTCGTTTTTTTACCAATACAATATGTAATGTGTTGACATTGTGGTAGTTAATGTGCATTTTGGACGCCTTGCTGTTCTACTGGCTGACGTTATTCTTCTTGTTTAATTGACTGCGGATCATATAGAGTCTCGAGATCGAAACCCAAGATAGGAAAACAAAATATTTTTGGGTTTATCAAGAATCATTTGACATAAAGCACATAAAGGCATTGGTTTTGTGCCTAATTACTCGCCAGCCATGTATTGCCATACTACTGAACAATAATGGACAGAGTATGCGTAAAATCATGTGTATTTACTCTCTATTCCCTATAAAGAGTGGACATGTATTTAAACACACACTTTAATACTATAATCACTTCTTTGCAGCTTATTATAGCTAAGGCTGACTCCCTTAATTGAACCTTGGTCTTGAGGATATCTTCATTATTCTACTATTATTTTTATTTATTGTTAACAAAGACAAGTCCTGCACTAGCAATAATTCCTGTGTCACCTGGGACTTTACAAACATTCCAACAACGGACACAAAGAATGTCCAGACAAGGAACAGCTATTTATAGATCACACAAATTTTTGTCCCGTGTGGGATTTGAAACCACAATACTCGGCGCGGTGGCAGTGGCGAGACGACCACTTAAAGCATTACGCCATTCGGTTCCAGTCGAATTTTAGACAATAACCTTTTACTTTCCATCGCCAGAACTAAACGATGCACTTCGACACGCGTGCACACAAGAAATCAAGATTCCTTTCGGCGTAGGAGTAGCTGGGCTTGCAGCGCAGACTAAACACCCCATCAATATCAAGAATGCCTATTCGGACCCCAGGTACGTGTTCAGTTCATTAGCATTTTTTGTCAAGAAGCCATTCAGCAATTCAAGAATATTTACCATAATCGCTTGCACGTAACGTTATGCCAATCAAAATGATAAATTTAAAAAAAATGGCCCTTCTTTTAAATTGTGCCAATTTACTAACGAACGTCGGTCTGGCAACTTTGGGATCTCAATCTATATAACATATTCTTTCTAATTATTAAAACGTATGTATTTATTTACTATCATTAAATTAACTACCCTTGTTCTATTAATGTAGTAAAAAATAAAAACTAATTTTGATTTGACTGATAGATGAATTCGAAAAATTACAAGTGTTCAGTAATTTATGTCACTGACTTCAGTCAGTATATTGTGTGAATATGATAATAATTTTTTAATTTCCGTAGCAATTACATGACTGTCTACTTAAACGCCAATGAAATTCATAGCTACAGAACAAGAAATATAAAATTTTGATTAATAAAATCTGTTACAACTTCGTTTAATTTAATGATCAGATACCTACTTATGTCATTGGTCATGGTGTATTGAGCATTTATACGACAGAATCTTCTGTTTTCACTTATCTTCTTTGTATTTATTTTCTATTATTTACATGTCCCAAAGCCACAATCATAATATACAAATGAACTACTATTAACAAACCTAACTACTTAAAAGTAAAACGAAATGCAATAGCACAAAATATAGGGCCGTAAATAAAAAAAAGAAAGTAAGAATGGCTGGTTCAGCAACGTCGTAACATTCCTCAGCATCGCTGTCGACCGATAAAGTGCCCCGAAGACTGGCAGCATTGCCACGTTGAATAGCAATACTTTGAGCCAAGAAAAGTCCAGCCTTCTGGTTCCGCAAAGCTTATAGCTGCTTACTTACTTATCTTCTTTGATGTAATTCTTCAGGTTCAACAGTGAGATTGACGCCCGGACTGGCTACAAAACGGATCTGATCCTGTGCATGCCCATCTGCAATTATGAAGGCGATGTCGTTGGAGTCGCGCAGATCATCAATAAGACTGACGGTACGTTCCTCATACACACATTTTGTGATAGATGCTTCAAATAAACGTGAGTCGACTAACTGAATTTCAGTATATTGTGGTTATGATTTCTTATGACCCTATTTTAAATCTTTACTAGTTAATGCACGCGATTTCGTGCGCATACTTGTAGGCTAGGTTAGGTTAGTAACGGTCCTTTTATCTGGATGAAAGATACCCTATGTCCTTTTTTGTTCCCCCGACAATGTGGATGCGAAATTTCATGATGATCGGTCAAGTAGTTAAGGTGTGAAAGCGTAACATAAACAAACTTACATTTGTTAAGTTATGCGAAGAGCTTGATATTTATAGTTTTATTCTCTTGTACTCACTCTCATTCATTATTACAAGATATTGGAACTATAAATATTTATTCAGCAGTATCCTTATCTATCGAGCAGCGATAGCTCAGTGGGGAGACCAACATACTGCAATGCAGAGGGTCTCGAGTTCGAACCCACGTCGCGCACTTCTGACTTTCGGAACTTATATGACTTTTCGAAATTATGTGCGTATTGATTGACAATTATCGCCTGCTCCGTGCCTCGGAGAGCACGTTAAGCCGTTTGTCCCGGCTGCCATGAACATCTATGGCAGTCGTTATTGGGGAAGTCGACACAAAAGATCCCACTGGGTCGAAGTGTCGCCAGTCTGTACTGACTGGCCCCCGCACAAGATAAGATAAGATAAAATCCCTATCTATCCCTATACTCTCTTAGAGATCAATACTGCCCTCTAAATAACACAAGCATTGTATATTAGCCTGTTACTAGACTCACGGAGCTAGTAACTTAATTCCAGCTAGCTAAGTTGTAAGTTCTATGACTAAGTTGGCGAACTAAATATACCTTTGCGAACAATAATAAAAAGGAAAGTCTTAGGGATGAAGGCTTTATAGTCAGTGGCAATTTGGAAAGTCAAAGAACTTTGACCTGAATCGTTACCACAAACTTTTCACTTAGCGGAATAAGAACCAAATATGTTCACCACTGACTTCATACGTAAAATTAATATTATTTATTCATTTACGAGTCGCTTTTGTAATTGTTAATTGGGAAATTTGAGAAATAAAGACAAAAGTCTTATTATGTTTAAAAATAGTCTTCAATAATAATTAAAATGTTGGCCGTCAGTCACGAACAAAGTTTATAAAGATTTTTATTTTTGTTCCTAAAATAAGCAAAGTAAAGTTAACTATAAGAAATATCATGACACAGCAGTGACGCTTGTAACATTTCTATCTATCATCGATGGCGTAATGCTTTAAGTGATAGTCTCGTCACTGCCACTGCGTCGCGTTCCGATCCCACACGGGACAAAAAATTGTGTAATCCACAAATGATTGTTTCGAGTGTGGGTGTACTTTGTGTCCGTTGTTTGAACGTTTGTAAAGTCCTCCGCGATACAGGAATTACACAAAGAGCGCCAGTTGTCTTTTTTTTTTAAATATATAATATAATTTCTGTTTTTTTATAACATGCATGCGAAACGAATGTTGTAAATACTGTAAGACATACGAATATACTTATACACATTAAATGTAAAAATATAAATAATCTATAAGATGTTTATAATGAATACAGCACTTGATACACTAAATTGACACGACTCCCTGATAGCCTTACTGGACGAGAGCGTGAAACGTGGATACCACGCATCTTTTCGTGTACTAAGCGTTATTTGGTTTCATGCTCTGTGAACGGAACGCATAAACAATCTAGTTTAGCCCGGACTACGATAATTATGGTCGCTCATTCTTTTTGTCACCTTATGTGCATGTGAGATGCTCCTATTTTGCCTTGCCTGATGTTAGAGGCTAAGATAAAAGAGAGGGCCGTGAGTTTCATGCCCTTGCATTGCTCAACGTGGCAACAGGTAAATGTAAATGTAAATTCATATTATTGTTTAGTCAGTGTAACTTTGACGTTCGTATTACTTTGAAGATATTTTGATTTTTGATTTTTCACTTCGCTTTGTGAAAATAGTGTAAAAATAGAAAAAGCAACAAATAAATAGACAACACAGACTCGAGTGCCAACTTAAGGTTTTACAATTCAACTAGCTCTCCCTGTGGTTTTACCCACGTTAATGAATACTGCTCCTCTCCCAAAGCTCGTAGCGTGATGTTATGCATTCTATATCTATCCACAGTAAACGGAATAGCTAATGCGAAAGACTTTTTCATATTAGACGGATAGTTCTAGCAATTTGTGCGTGCAAACAAATTATCAACCACTTCAACGGCTTAATCCTAACTTATATTATAAATGTAAAAGTGAGTTTGTTCGTTTGATTCTTTGTTTGTTTGTTACGCTTTCACGCCTTAACTACTCGACCGATCATCACAAAATTTTGCATACACGTTATCAGGGTAACAGAAAAGGACATAGGGTACCTTTCATCCAGAAAAAAATACTGTTACTAACCTAACCTAACCTATATTTATGCGAGCGAAGCCGCGAGCATAATCTAGTATATGATAAGTATGTACAAGAAATAAATAAATAAACTTTAGTATTTAGTATTTAATCACGCATAAACCGCTGAACAGATAATAATAATAATAATAATAATAATCTTTTATTGTTTCTGATAATACAAACATGTTACACCTTACAATTTGAGTTAGTTTGAACATTGTTGTTGTATTTTAGTAAAACATACTGATACTGGTCCCCCAAACTAGGCGAGTGCCTGTATTTTGGGGGTCAGTGTTCAGCCCTAGAAGTGATGCAATGTAATACAAACTTGTTTCACTTTGCATAATATATGATGACATTTCTCTAATTTTAGTATAACATAGATTTTTATATTGTGCAATTAGGATTGGAATAAATTAAATTTTTAAATTAGTTAACGAAATTAAATAAAGTATAAAAATAGAAAAGCAACATTACTGATTACATTTAAATTAAAGTACAGTTAAATCACGGTTAAATTAAATTCAAAATAAAATAAGATAAAAATAAATGAGATAAAGATAAATTAACATGAAAACAACATTACATAAAAAATTCATTAACCATGTAAATAACAATTTAGTTTATAAATCTAGAACAAATAGTGTGTGTGTGTGTGTGTGTGCGTGTGTGTGCATGTGCGTGTGCGCGTGTGTGCGTGTGTGTGTGCGTGTGTGTGTGTGAGTGTGTGTATTATGTGATGTATGACAGTAAATCTTCAGTCTGCTTATAATTTAACTGATAAAGCCATGCGGTGACCTTTCGTTTGGCGTCATGGCTATTTATACCGGCTATGTTCAGAGCTTTATTTATTTTATTATACAGTTTGCAACTGATGCTGGTAAACTGTCTCTTGGCAAAAGAAGTTTTGCAAAGAACCCTAGGACAAATTGGCATTCCGGTGCATCTATTTGGATTGGGTGCCACATTTTGATGTTTCCTCATTGTAGATTTGAACACAAAAAGCTGTCGGACGGTTAGGACTTGGCATTCAGTGTACAGTGCTTCCGTTGGATGCCTGTAGGGTTTTTTTGTTTCATTACCTTTAGGACAGCTCTTTGTGCTCTCTCTAGCGCCAGTAGGTGTGTCTTAGCTGCTCCACCCCATACCATGACGCAGTATTGAATAACGGATTGGCACAGAGCTATATATATTAATTTAAGTTTGTCTGCCGCTGCACATTCTCTTAGACATTTGAAGGTGTGTATTAGACGTCTCACCCGGGCTGTCACTGAAAGAATCTGCTTGTCTCATCTTAGACGGCTGTCAATTTGGACACCTAAGTATTTGGTGCTTTCGGCTCGTGTGAGTGTCTGGCAGCAACAGTTATCCTTCGAGAGACAGGTGTGTGCTTTAATACTGTAGTCACTGGGAGGGTTATTTATTTTATTTATAGAGAAAGGCACGTATACCGTTTTAGATAAATTTAGTGTTAGCAGGTTTGAATTTAGCCAATGTACGGTTTTAGCCAAGGAATCTTCAGCTCTCTCCTTAATGACCTGCCAGTTTGGTCCCCAGACCAAAATTGCAGTGTCATCTGCATATGTGAAAATGCTGGTGCTGGGAAGAGACATTGTGCAGAGGTCATTAATGTACAACTGAAAAAGTGTAGGGGACAGGATACTTCCTTGTGGGACGCCGTATGTGATAGTGCTTTCTTTGCTTAAATAGTGCCCTATTTTTACGCATTGCTGCCTGCATGATAGGTAGTCCTTGAGTATGTCATAGGAAACACCCCGAATACCCTGTTTTTCCATCTTGGCCAGGAGGATGGGTACAGAGACTGTGTCAAAAGCTTTTGAGAGGTCCAAAAATATGCACAGACATCTATTTTTGCTATCTAAGGTTTTAACTATTTTGTCCGTTAAGTCTATCACAGCGTCTTCGGATGAGATTCCTGAACGAAAACCGTATTGATTTTGGGCCAAAATGTTATAAGTCTGTAGATATGTTTTTAGAGCATTATTCAAAACTTTCTCCAGAACTTTTGATAGAGCAGGTAATACTGCTATTGGCCGGTAGTTGTTGACACAGTCTCTATCACCACCCTTATGGATTGGATGCACAATGGCTTTTTTAAAAGCTTGCGGAAAAGTGCCTGTATTGATGGCGCAGTTGCAAATGTGGGTTATGAGGGGAACAAGAACTGTACGTGACTGGCTTAACACTTGGGTAGGTATTCCATCCCAGCCTGTAGCGCAATCAGGGCGAAGTTGTGATATGATGCTATCAATGTCCGATTCAGACACCTCCAGAATAGCCATTGAGTTTAATGGACTTCGTAAGTGGGAGGTGGGGGCAGTTGGCATTGTATTAGGTGGGTTACCTTGAGTAGCAGATAGGATTTTACCAGCTAGGTGCGAGCCTATGTTGCTAAAAATTCACCCACATGGTCGGTAGATACTTGGGGGTCAGAAGACACATTTAGGAGCTCAATAGGAGTGGTTTTTACTTTATGAGTTTTTGTGATACACTTAATGGCCTTCCATAGCTCTTTTATTGTTTTTCCCGCTTTGTCAATCAAACTCGTTTCGTACGCAATTTTCAATCTACGCAACAAAGCGTTACAAAAGTTTCGATATCGTGTATAGGTAAGCTTTAGTGTCATATTTCCTAGTGCTTTTTTTGATTGTACATGTAACTTATCACGATGTTTGATGCAGCGAAGTAGCCCTGTTGTCATCAACGGCTTCAGAGTTCTATTTTTCCTGGGTACCCTGGTTTGAACTGTGTATTTTTTAATAATAGAAGATAGCAGGGATACAAAGTGATTGGTTGCTATGTTGGCATTATTAATTTTAAAGATATGAGTAAAATCTGTGTTCTCTAGTTCCACTTTTATTTTTTCGTAGTTTGTGCAGGACCGAATGTACCAATTTTGCCGCTTTGGCTTGTATTTATCAATTTCCAGCAATATAGGCATATGATCTGTTATATATGATTTCAGTACAGTTTTGGAGTCTACTAATACAAGCATTATTTGCTTAAAAGTAGGCTCCAATCACAAACTGATTGTAAACCACCAATTGAAGAAATAAAAAAAAATAATTATTAGTACTAATGTCGTAGTGGGAAAGGTCGATTTTAAAAATATATGATCTAAGCAAGTGGTAATTCTGGTAGGGTAAGTGTGCGTGGGGAAGAAGCCATGGGATGCATTAAACGTGAGATATTCGTCGTTTAGGGGATCCCTGCTCCCTTCACAGATATTTATATTCAGGTCACCAACTAGGACACTACTTTTCGTAGATAGACCATTGTATATCACGTTCAGGCTGTTTATGAAGTTGTCAAAATTATTCTTTGTTTTTAGCGAGGGAGATCGATATATTGCCACGATACCTATATCATTACCAATTTGACAGGTTAAGCAGTTCGCGTCATGAAACACTGGTTCACGTACTGTACATGTCAATTTCGTATTTGTGTAAATGACTATGCCATCGTTTTGATTTATCGTGACCTATGAGGAGTGTGCCGTATAGCCTTCTAGAATAGGCAAGTTTTTTATTTTACTCAGCCAACATTCTGTTAAAACGATGACGTCGTATTCCATGTTAGTTAGCGATAGTAGTATACGAAATTGATTGAAATTTTTTTTATGCTACGTATATTTAGATGTAATAGTTTAAAGTTGGCTTTGTTAGAACTATTAAGGTATTTAGAACATTCTTGCGGGCTACAGGTGTAGGCATTTGTAAGTGATTGTGAGTCTAATTCGTTGTTTATATCGTCCATATTAGCCATTTATTATATCGGTATACACCAAACGAGAGCACGGAACGTAATAATTAGCTTCGGAAATCTGTTTTAGTCTATAAAGAACATGTAGTGTACAGTTGTGGCAATAAGCAAGCAGTAGCAGTAAAGAGAGGTATGGGTGTGTGTGTGTAATATTACAGTTGTGATGAGGATAGGCAACTTTAACGATTATGTTTAATAATAATAATATATTCTACCACATACACACAACATCTAGCCCAAACTAAGCAAAGTTTGTACTATGGGTACTAGACAATGGATAAACATACATATATAGCTTTTTTTGGAAATACATACATTTTACCAAAACATTGAATATTAATACATTTTATAAAAGCAATTTTCAATCAATATTCCGTCACTTTGATCTAATAGAATTTTCCTTAGATTCTGAGCCATCAAGTTTTCACAAGTTTCCAAAGCTCGAAGCTTTTAAGTGCCTTTGTGTGAAATTCTAACTGTTATAACTGATTTTACGATAAACCCGCAACTTATTCTTGGTGCTACATTGTAAAACACGTAAATGCAACTAAGTTTTAATGGTTTTAAAGTTGCCATTCTGTATAATATTGTGTACAAGTCCAGAGCATTAATTTATTATTAGCTGAAACCCGCGACTTGATCCGCTTGGATTTTTTATATTCGCGGTACCCAAACTTTTAATCCAAAATAAAAGTAGTTACTCCTTATAAAATTAACTATCTGTCAGTAAAATGCCCATCTAAATCGGTCGAGCCGTTTTAGAGATTAGCCGGAACAAACAAACAGACATACGAATTTTAAATATTGTTTTCTTTTTAAGTCCGTACCGTACATACTCAATTAATAAAAAACTGTAACAAACAGACACTTCAATTTTATTTATTTGTATAGATTAGCTGCTCCTAAACGGAAATCTAGTTATTATTTATGTCAAGTTTCATGACCAAAGTATCTATTTTTTTGCCAAAACGTCTTAATTACTATAAGCCTCGCCACTGCCACTGCGACGAGTATTGGGAGTTCAAATCCCACACGGGACAAAATTTGTGTCATCCACAAATAATTGTTCCGAATCTGGACCTTCTTTGTGTCCGTTGTTTGAATGTTTGTAAAGTCACCCAAATACAGTAATTTGTTCCTAGTGTGGAAGTTATTTTTTTAAAGAATAAGGAAGAAGAAGTATTTTGTCATTGATTTTCAGAGTCTGATTCATTCTCAACCTGCTTAGTTCCTGCTAAGTTGTATGAGGCAGTCGTAAAATTGATCTTTGTCAAATCAACATTATTGTTAATTCTGGATCACTTGCTTCCCTTTCACTATACCTACAGCCATTACAGCTTTGTCAAAATGTAATTTTACTGTCTCTGTACTTATTTATTGTCCTTACTAATATTATAAATGCCAATGTGAGTTTATCCGTTTGTTTGTTACGCTTTCACGACTTAACTACTCGACCGATCTTCATAAAATTAGACACACACATTGTCAGGATAACAGAAAAGAACAAAAGCTACTCTTCATCCAATAAATACTGTTACTATACCTTTAGCATACGAAAAAAGGAATGTTGGGAGACCCATCCTGCGGTTTAAAGAATGCGTCAAGAGGTGTCATTTAGGATCGATCATGTGGCGTGGGAGAATGGCGCTGAAGACCGCGATAAATGGAGGAAATGTGTGCACGATTGGTGTGTGATTCACGATAATACCTGGTTCCGAAAACTGGCGGAAAAGAGAGCGAAACGTCACCAAGCCGATAACAATCCACCAGCTGGCAGTTTCTCTTGCAGAGTATGTGGTAGAATCTGCTGCTCTAGAATTGGCTTACATAGCCACGAAACTAAGTGCATGTTCACGGGAAAATGACTAAATCATCTGAAACAGATGTAAAAGGCCAATGAATAAATACTAACTTAACCTAAACTAATTTTACGCGAGCGAGGCCGCGGGCAAAACCATGCAATGTAATGGCATCCTGGATCCTGCCACTTCATTCTCATTATACTTACAGCCAAAATAGCTTCGTCAAAATGTATTTATTTAGTATATCCTATATACTACAAATGAATCACTCATACGTAACTTGGATTGAATACATAGAACTTCAGTATAGGGTACATTAAATTCCAGATAAACATCACATGTGCAAATTACAATTACGAATGATTACAGTGTTTCAGTAATTGTTCTGTGGTAATCCATTTACATAATAATACGATTCCTCAAACCAAATAAAGTAAATGTCTTACAACTATAGTTAAGCCTCGTATCCACTAGACATTTGACGCACGACATGTTTCACCAAATTGTTGCTCAAGGCAACGCGGAACTTTTTAAGCAACGTTGTCTGTCAACGTATGACCAGTCGTCGGCAACATGTCGCCAGAGGAACTAGTTTTGATTACTGCGGCTTTTTCACGTCTCCACTTGTCAACATTTGATGCTCAACTGCATGTTGCACGAAAACAAAGAACAAGCTGCGCGTCATGTTGCGCGCCAGCTGGCAACGTCGCGCGTTGTTGTGCAACCTTGCCGATCTTGTTGAGCGTCACGTGCTGTGTGTCAATTGTTGCCTAATGGATACGAGGCTTTAGGCATACAGCTTTAATTACATAAAACTAAACAAAAAAAAGTAGTCAAAAAAAAAAGTCAGTATTAATCTAGGCAGATACATCTACTATCCTAACTATTATAAATGCGAATGTGAGTTTGTTTGTTACGCTTTGACGCATTAAATACTTGACCGATCATCATGACATTTCGCATACACGTTGTCAGAGGAACAGAAAAGGACATAGGGTACTTTTCCTCTAGAAATAAAGTACCTACTGTTCCCAAGGGATATAAATTTATTGTCATAACCTGCATCATCGCGAGTGAAACCGCAGACTAAATCTAGTTATAAAACTATAACGGAGCTGATTATATTGGAGATTTTCAACGCTATTTGGTATCGACTATTCAAAGTATTCAAAACAAAGATAATTGGAATTTTTGTATAGTTATATGTTTATGCCGGCATTACCTTCGTCTTAGGCAATCAATAAATGATTTAATGAATATAATATATCAGAATTGTAAAAGAATCTCTTTTGATGAAGAAAATGCTCAATGCTCTACCCTCACCTCTGCCGATTGACGTTCAAAGCGTTTATTTCGTGGTTCTAGTATTAACCGTATTGCCTTACTCTAAATATGTATCTAATAAATTGTCTTTGTATCTTTTCCAGGATCCAAAGAATTTTCCCCTCGAGATGTGGAAGTCTTCCGCCGTTACCTCACATTCTGCGGCATAGGTATCCAGAACGCCCAACTCTTCGAGTCCTCAGTGCTCGAGTACAAAAGGAACCAGATTCTATTGGCTCTCGCAAGAAGCATATTTGAGGAGCAGAGCAATTTAGAATGTTTGGTTACAAAGATCATGACGGAGGCTCGGGAGCTGTTGAAGTGTGAACGATGTGCTGTTTTTATATCGGATACGGATCATTGCGAATCGGTAAGTTTAAAATAAAGCTTATGTGGACATTTCAAACGTCACGCAACAGACACAATAAAAATATATTGTTCTCTGACAACTGGTGACCGTAGGGATACCCAAATTATTTTTGTCTATATAGATAGGTCATTTGTATTACACCTGTATGTATATCTCTCAAGGATTAAACAAAATGTTTAAAAATCCACGTGTTATCATTTACGCCTAGATACCACGTAACAGACAGCCTAAAACCTATTACCATCTACCAGGCCTAGTTTCAAATGCACATTTACTGAATTATTTATTTTAACAAAAATACTACAGGCTGCTTTTCAACCTGGGATCGAAACCGGAGTTAAAATAACCAAGCAGTGTCGCCAGTGTTCATTTAACGTCACTGTTAAAAATAGTCAGAATCATTCATAAATCTTATCTTGATATCTAAATTGTTAGAACCATCTCTAAACTCTCTGTTTTTAATTTCAGAGTCACTTAGAACGAATAGTCCAACGTCCAGGCGGTCAAAGGTCAGTTCTCCCAGCGCTTCCACCACCAGCACCCACAAGATTCCACACACTCTTCGAGTTGGGCGCGCATCAGTCTAGGACTACCCTCACCCCGAGACATGATAACAGATCGACGCTTGCATGTATTGCTTTAGCAGTAAGTATTGTAGCCTTGATAGCTAAAAAAGAAAAAAAGTATTTAAGAGTCACTGTCATCGAAGTTCCCCAAAGAGATATCATTAACAAGATATATCGAGTACGCAAAGATGGATATAGATATGGATGAATGGATAGATAAAATACAAAAATATTTAATGATAAATAATACTAAATGTTTAAAAAATACCAAAGGGAAAATATACGTGGCGATTAAGCCACGAATAAGAGCTACGGTCTTAAATAAAAAAAAGAATACGATTAAACATAACGTGCTACTGCAAGTGGTCTTTGATGAATTTTAATAAAAATTATTTTTGATACACTTATCCTATCTTTTTGCCCAATGTGTAAATGTATAGAAGAGTAAAGTGTAAGCGATGGATGCTTAAGCATCGAATGATTGATTGTTTATTTCTATAATAATATTATAGTAGGTCTGTTAATGATATACATATACTCGTACCTTTATAATTACTAAGCGGTAGAGCTGCTTAGTATCTTTTGAATCCTACTTAATGAAAGGCGAGCCTATTGCCATTTATATTTAATATGTTATTAATTTTCTAACTGCCATACCATCTTAAAAAGACGAAGCAATATTACCCTACTGCTAAACGTCCATTCCCATTCTCAAATGATCTTGTTAATACAGGTGGCTCAATCCAATAAAGCACTCAACATATCTAACGTGGAAGACTGGAGACGAGACAACGGCATGAACATCCATGACGTCACAACTGATGACGCTGCCAACGTCCGAACGATGCTTTGTATGCCCATTGTGAACGCAGCTAAGGATGTTATTGGAGTCGCACAGCTTATTAATAAGGTAATTGATTCTATCACTATACTATCAACAGTCTGCTGTAGTAAATGCGACTGCTGTGTTTGAGGTCTCGAGTTTGAATCCCGGGTCAGGCCAACAAAAAGTTATTGGGTTCTTCTGTTAAAAAATCTCAACAGTAGCCTGGAGTTAGGAAGTTGGCGGTGTTAGACAATTCAATTTCAATTTTGCCTTTTTCCTTAACCGTAAAATCTTCAAATTCCAGGAAAACGGTTGTCAATTCACGGACGGTGACATCTCCATATTTGAGGCATTCGCCATTTTCTGCGGTCTTGGCATCCACAACACCCAGATGTATGAAAACGCGTGCAAACTTATGGCTAAGCAGAAGGTATGAAGTTTAAAAACATAGGTCCTAAGTATTTCACAATGATTTCTAGAAACGACTTTTTTTCGATGAAATGTTCAATTTAATGCACTAGGATAAACTGATTATAAATAAAGCTAACCATTCCAGTCTGATAAAGATCGTTTACAGAAAACATATTTATTGAAATTAAACTACTATATACGGATTTTATCGCGTTGTTTATTTATCACTGTATTACAAAATTTTGAAAATATTACTCTACTACTACTATTGATTTTATTTGACTAATTTATAAGCTAATAAAATTATTTAAACTATTAAATCTATTTATTTTTGGTTAACACTTTCCCCGACGTTTCGGGTGCTTTTCAGCAGCCATGGTCACGGGGAATGAATAACATTCGCGTAAACAGAAGACAATATTAAGAAAACATATTTTTTTCCTTAGCTATTAAACCTCCTTAAAACCCGCAGGTGGCGCTAGAGTGCCTATCATACCATGCAACAGCATCAGCAGAGGACACAAATAAGTTGTGTCAGGACGTCATCCCCTCCGCTGAAATATACAACTTGTATAGCTTTCAGTTTCACGGTTAGTAGTGAAGTTTTCTCATCAATTTGTATATTTTTAATCAATACTAATAATGTTAAGTAACAAATAATAGTAAATAAATATCGCTAATATTAGTATTAATAATCTTCTATTTCGGCTCAGTGGCATCCCCACTGAGCCTAAAAAAGATATGTAAAGGATTGGCACATCAGCTTGTTCTGCAGGGTATAATAAAAACACACCGTATTAGTCTTGTCTCGAAGTTTGTATCACCGGAAAACTAAGAATTGCTTGACTGAAAAGCATGGTAGTATTTTTAATTAGACATGTTTTAAATCATAATCACAGGTAATTGCGCAATCGCTTAAATAAATTGTTACTAGAGCCGCAAAGCTTGGAAAAACTCAAACAATATTTTAAATCTATATAATATGTACGATTAATGTTTAGATGTCTATTATATGTTTAGTAGTAATATATATGTAAATTTTTATAAAATTATTCTTTCAGATTTTGATCTATCTGACGAAGACACGTGCAGAGCAACTTTGCGCATGTTTCTTCAGTGCAATCTCGTTGAAAAATTTCACATACCTTATGATGTAAGTATCAAAATATTCGTATTTGGTCTACTGATTTGCTGAAGGAGTATAGCATCAGTGATCTACTTCCAAATGTAGTACATACTACATATTTCATATACATTGTACATATACATATACAATTGCTGATAATTGGGTAACTGAGGGCAGGATACCACAGAAGCTAGATTGATTAGGTATATTATTATATTATTATTATTATAAATACAGTATTTCCTTGATGTCCGTCAGACACATAGAAACGGACAGACTATAATCAATGTCGTCTTCTTTTAGGTCCTCTGCCGTTGGATACTGAGCGTCAAGAAAAACTACCGCCCAGTCAAATATCATAACTGGAGACATGCTCTCAACGTAGCTCAGACTATGTTTGCTATGCTGAAGACTGGCAAAATGGAGCGCTTCATGTCGGACCTAGAGATTCTAGGCCTCCTCGTCGCTTGCCTGTGCCACGACTTAGACCATAGAGGGACTAACAACGCCTTCCAGACAAAAACGGAGAGTCCACTCGCGATCTTGTACTCAACATCCACGATGGAGCATCACCACTTCGACCAGTGTGTCATGATATTGAACAGCGAGAGTAATAACATTTTCCAGGTAAGTTAATCGAAATAAATTTAAATGAACCGAGGCATTAACGTTTGTAATATTGACTTTACTTGGAAATATATCCAAATTTGTCGAAGAACTAATTACAAATCGCATACTAAGGTTTGCCAAACTTTTATACAAAGCTCTTTTTCATAGCTTTGTATTATGTCATTATTTTCTATAAATATTACGATAAAGAAGAAAAACTAAAAAGGATTGGGGAAATCAAATTCACAAATACACATAAAGATTCCCCTCAAATACATCTAAATAAGATATGCCGACTGGTAGGATATACTCTGTACAAAAATAATATTGCGCGTTGATTGAGCTTTCCAGCGAATTTCAGAATTTCCTTGTATCAGGAGTAGAGTGATGTGGTTAGTGCAATAAGTGTCATTCGAACCTATAGCCTATCAATCGCTAATCAGTATCTCCACGTTCTACTACTGGTGCTTAAATACGAGTTCTACTAATTGTGTTCATTTTGTAAGCATGTCCAATGATTGACGAGATTTTAATCCATTCAATGATTTCTAAACACTTTATATATTTATTTTCTAGGCTTTATCACCCTATGATTACAAAGATGTAATGCGAGTGGTGGAAACAGCGATCCTTTCTACAGACCTAGCGATGTACTTCAAGAAACGAGCTAAGTTCCACGAATTGGTCGAGAACGGAGAATTTGACTGGCAGAGCCCGGAGAAGAAAGAGTGTAAGTAACATACTAGCTTGTTTGTTGTCCTCTCTCCCGTGGTTTTACCTTTTTTGGGATATACGGCATGTCCCGGCCTATTAACTATCATTCAAAAATGCAAAATAGCTTTGCTGCGTAAAATAAAGTCAAACACGAAAAAATAATCACCCTTTATTATTTATTATATTATTAATGATACCGTAGCATCATACTTGTATATTAAGGTAAAAAGGGAGGGATATGTTGAGATTTTGTACTCACATCTAATAAGCGTATTTTCCGGCTCACGTAACAAGCTGTTCCTGAGAACGGGCTGAGACGGGTAAATAGAATAACATGGAAATTTAAACCCTGATCTTACATTCAGCAGTTACGTAAACCTCAATGCTCACGTAATAGGACCAACAAGGCGTTAAAATGACGAAAAAATCAGATTAGATATGTTTCTAAACATAAACCCATAGCGTACCAAAGATTGCCTTACTGCACTAATCGTTAATCAGTTATTAAATATATTTTGAATCCTTTACTTTATAATAATCTTCTACTTTACAGTACTATGTGGTATGATGATGACAGCTTGCGATGTCTCCGCCATTGCTAAACCTTGGGAAGTGCAGCACAAGGTCGCCAAGCTTGTGGCTGATGAGTTCTTTGACCAGGGTGACCTTGAAAAATTGCAGTTGAACCAACAGCCCATTGCTATGATGGATAGGTAACTTGAACTTTTTATATTGTATTTGACTAATTGAACTGCAATATATATCTAATTTGTAGTTGTTTTTGTCAACAGTGATCGTACTAAATAACATATTATAAGTAACACAAATTTGAAATTTGAATAGGTACTAACGATTCTGATATATCCCTTTTTCTTTTGCTTCATTCACACTCGTCCTCTTACACAACTTTGTAGGCTTGGGATAACCCAAGCGAACAAACTTGGCTAATACTATTTTAGCCTCGCCATTATACATTACTGACTTCATAGAAGAATGTTAATTGACTTTTTATATAATTTTACTACTTACCTGATCAAAATCTAAAACATATTTCATTATATATATAACTAGCGACCGGCTTCGCACGGGTAGTACGAAGCCTTAACAAATAAACACACCTAAACACCTAAACCTTCCTCATAAATCACTCTGTCTATTGGTGAAAACCGCATGAAAATCCGTTCAGTTTCAAAGAAATAAAACACATGCTATGTTTTCTTTCATAACGCAACACTTCATTGCAATACCAGTTTTCACCACGGCTTCTTCTTTAGCTTGAGTCAGCCAGCCATTATTTACACGAGAGTTTCTTCTTTTTGACTCCATTCTACTACTCTATTTATTTATTTATTTATTAAGGTAATTACAACAGGTAAAAATCAAAGCATGTTACTTATATAATGCAAAAGGATATGTACAGATGTCTATCTACATATATCCTCCTGTAAACGCACTAAGGTGGACTTATTATTGATCTCCAACAGCAACTTGAGATCATCTACAAATAATAGACATGTCCTTTCTCTGATGAAATGTTAGAATAATAGATCAAATGTTAACCTGGAGTATGATCGATTTCTATTTCAAGTTTTATCCAAAGTCGTTTTACAGTTGACACATGACTTAGAAGCAAATATTTATACATCTTCACTAATACCTAACTAAAACCACATCTCAAATTTTTCCAGAGAAAAGAAAGATGAGCTACCTCAAATGCAAGTGGGTTTCATAGACATGATATGCTTGCCCCTCTACAAAGTGCTTTCCGACACGTTTCCCTGGATACTACCACTGTATTCGGGTACTATGGATAACCGGCAGCGGTGGCAAGATCTCGCTGAGAAGGTTGAGATGGGTCTCACGTGGATCGACCATGACACTATTGATAAACCTATTGAAGAGTTTACCGGTAAGTAAAGTTTCTGCCAAAACAATCAAAATGAAAATAGGCAATTAAATTTTAACAGTTCCAATTCTCTTGTCAAAGACAGAATGACAAGAGCAGAAGTAGTAGAACGCATTTCCCCTAAAGATTATTTTTTGCCGAACCAATGGTACCAATCAATATAACGTTACTTAAAATCGGCATAAAACTATGCAAAAAACGATGAACGACGGTACTAAGGCCATGATACAAAAGATAGTTTACAACTCACGATCTCTCGGTCGCAATATACTTAACGACTTGAAAGTAACCTATTTTCAAGTAACAAAAGATATATATTTTCAGCATCTAATGAACCTATAAAAGACGTCGAGCTGACGGTTCAGACCCTGAACTGTACGAAACCAATCCCCGAGAGCAGCAGCAGCATGGCGCTAGTCAAGCCAATCAAGCACTCATTCCATTCTTTGCGCAGAGGCAAGAGTTCCAACTTGACGTCTAGGCCAAACAGAAGCAAACTGACCAGGTAAGTGTCACTACTTGAAGAGTATCCAAGCTTTATGCTGAGAAATGGTAGATTACTGCTGTATCTTGGGCGCCTAGCCGCTTTATCAGTATTCAACTCTAGTTCCATAAGTAGAAGTTTATTTTGTATTTAAAGGCAAACATCTGGTTGTATTTGCTTGGTGAAGGATGACTGTGTGCAAGAGAAGAGTGTTGTCAGTTGTGTCAAAGTAAGCCGCAAGTATTCAGCTTTGTATTTAGTTTACTTGTTGTATATCTATGATAACTATCATGTCGTAGAGGACTCATTAAGACATTAAAAGCCTTTTATTACAGAAGTTTTCTAAAGAATGGTGTGATACAGAAAACTTTTAAATGAAGATGAACTTCTCAGGTATACTAAAAGCTAGAATACCTTATTAGGATTAAATTTAATCCAACATTATTCGATATGAAGTTAACACAAAATCTTTGAAGATATTAACTACATCTATGATATGATTCCTCCGTGTTTCAAAGAATTTTCGCCAGTGCAGATTTCTATTAACATCTCTTGATAATAATTAGAACTGAGAGTACCTTTTTGAGACATTAAAGATTGTGGCTTCTAAAAAGTCACTAAAATGTTGGTTAACCCCACGAATCGTTAGATCTGAGTGGTCGCCAGTTAGTCACCGGATCGTATTTAAAGAGAAGGTTAGGACAACCCCTACTATTAACCAACAACCACATTAAATAGAAACAGTTTTGAAAATAAGTAAAACTAAAGCATGTTTCAGATCAATGTACGCAGCGCCCTCCCGGGATGGGGCTCCAGAGATCGAGCGAGTTCTGAAGAGGAGCACGGTAGTGACAGACAATCATCGTACTTCGGTGGTCGAAGAACTGCCCGTGAAGACGAAACATAAAGGGCGCCTCTGCCACATGTTGTGACGGTTGAGTTTAAACTGGTAAGTACAACTTTCGACTTCATAACGCCATGTAGAGATGGTACAACAAAATTCTGGCTGCCTTGGCTAGATTGCCTCGGTGGTAAAGCGGCAGACTAAGCGACTGCTGTGGATAAGGTATCGAGTTTGATTTCCAGGTTGGGCAAAGTATTACAGGAAATTTCTGTGAAGAAATGCGCACGAGCATTGAACATGGAGTCTAGAACTGTGCTCGGCAAACGGTAATAGCCTCGCCCTCTATTGATAACGTGGCACCTGAAACCATAATTGGCGAAATGTGGCGTATAGACGTGATTTTATGTATGTATACCACACAAGCTCGCAATCAAACAATTATTTTGCCATGCTTTTATGGAAACAATTCACAATTTGAAGTCCAGGATTTGGTTAAAAGGTAGTTCTATCAATACAGTAATATTTTTTAAACAGTATCTTGTCGTTACGTGTAGGTAAAAAAAAATGAAACTATTCAGCAATTAAAATTAATGATTTTGAAAAGGAACCCATACCCCTTCCTTTTACCTGCGGAGAGATATATACATTAAAAATAAAAACAGCACGTTAAAAAAAGTTTCACTTTGCTCATATTTCACCAGATATTTTAGGTTGCGCATAATAGAGGCGAGCCGGGCACACTGTTCTTAGTCCAAAAACATTTGTAGCAATCAAATTAGAGCTTAACGTATGCAACAAGACTACGGATGACGGATACGATACGGATTCATAATAAAATTAAATTCTTTTTTAGGAGCAGCCAGAATAGCACAGAAAAATCTGAGAAACTGGACAGAGTGAAGCCGTCCAAATCAATTGATTAGACAACAGAGGGTAGACTCTAACGTTTCTTTGTAGAAAACCTTATATTGCGTCACTAATCTTCACTGCACTGAAGCTTTGGTAACTTAGTCGATATTTCTGAGAGTCCAGTGTTTTAGTCTTACTTTCATAGTCATAGTAGATAACTTTGACTATGTATAGTTAAAAGTTCGCACTGACTGCCTTCATAGAAGTAACGCATCCACCAATATTTTAAAGCCAAAAGTGAGCCAAGAGTGGTCGTTCGAAATTTGAACAAAAACAAATGCAGATCCTATTTTACTCATGGCTAGTCGTGTGGCATCTATTCCAGTGACGAGTGTTCTACAGAGTGACGTCAGAGACCAGGGCCGTACTCTCTACTTCGACTCGTTGAGTCAAATGTCGTTTTACTAATAGTCGTTATCGTTGTACATTTCTACTGTTAGACACTTCGTATTAAGTAGACTACGTGGAACTTAAATTTTGTTAATGGCTGAATAAAATTATTCAAAAATTCCTGTAGGATTGAAATAAATATGAGCAATGGAAAACTTAATCATGTGTTTGAATCAACAAACACTTCAATAAGGATCTTATTGATAAAAGTTTGATCGCTGTACTGAACATAAATTTGTATGATTCGCAGATATTTTATCCATGTTTGGGTGTTCTTTGTTCCCATTATTTCAATGTTTATATCTATTGAAGTTATCCACGACACAAAGATACCTAGTGTAGGCCATCAAATTTAAGAAGTGTAGAAATATACCTTTCATCAAATAATTTTGTTCGGCCATACGAAATTGTTAGAGAACAAAAAACTAAAACGAATAGTGATTTTTAGTATTTTAATCTCTGCGTCTTTTTGACGTTAACATGTTTCCTGTAAAGCAAATTCTAGGTAAATGTTTATCTAATTAATGTATTATTTACATAGACTGTGATCTAGTATTACTTCACGATATTCTATTTTAAAAACAACAAGAATGATGGGTATCAGAACTCTTGATGAAATGAGTTAGAATCTTAGTCACTTACCGATCCCTATATCCTTAAAAAATGAGGTTGGCTTAATGTGAAAGCGATAATATCAGTAATAACAGAGTTTTAGTATCAAATGAATCTTGAGTGTGGCCACACGATGGCCACGTATCTTATGAGTTACCTCCTTAAACTCTGTGCAACTTCGCCAGCTCAAAAAAGCCCAAGTAGATCAGCGCAAGTCGGACATTTTCCCTTTCCTTTAAAATAAGTGTAAATGAATGAGAACGATGTATTTTTCTATTAACCACAATATTTCTATCATCTGTTTAACTTTTAAAATAGAATATTCGTCTCTTGGCCTGAGAAATAAGGTGTACGATGTAACTACTAAGTGTGTAAGAGGATGTTTTCATAATTTACATTTAAAATGTTCAATTAAATTATTTTTTTATTTATTGATGAAGCTGAAAGTATTATGATGCTAGTCGTGTGTTATGTTATAAAATATATTTATTAATGTTACTATCGCACGTTAATATACGTACGTCCATTCGCTTATGAAGCTTATTTTGTGCAATACGAATAAATATATAGATTTTATTGCTACAAGTCCGACTCTGTTTACTCAAAGTGAGTATCTTTTTAATTTTAAGTCACAGCAATATTTTAAGATTTTTAGTGTGTCGCGTTTTATTTATACAGAAAGATGGCGAGCTCGTGTTCTGAATTTTTTAATTCGTATTTAAATCTTTTTGGATAAACGGTTTTAGCGATTAAAAATAATTGTAATGAAATTTTAAAGTATACTTTGACTTCCAGTGGATGTAGTCCGAATATTGTTACCTAATATAATTTTTTACAATGTGGTACACTAAAGTGCGTAGTTAAATACTTTTAGTGTTCCATATTGCCTCTATTATTTCTCACATTCTTGTATTTTCTTTTATAGAATGAAAAACTAAAAAGCCTTTTAAATAATATATCGATGTCAAATTTTGTGCAATTTTTACTGTTGTTAAATATAGTATAGATAAATTATTTTACATTAGCAAAATGAAAATGTTCAGAAAGGTTTTAATATATACTGTATTGACAAGCATTTATAATTTATATTATAATGATGCTTTGTGTTTATTATCGTTGTCGATTTTATTTTGTTTGTGCTATATGGAGACCACCATCGGCTCATTACGTCCAGCAGGGAAAAATACTACACACCCAAGTGGGGAAGTTCTATTTTCCTGTCAGTAGCTGAAATCGTTCTTGGAATATGCTATCTGACATCAGTTTTAGAGACAATTCGGGTGAATTACGATCACTTGTAGAAACAGCACAAAAATTACGTTTTTGTATGGATTCGACGATATTTGTTGCTAAATAATTGGAGTACTAGAATTTCATTTTGCTAATGTAAAGTTAACATAGTCCAGATGTTGTGAAAATAGACTATACTAAACTTAATATAATATAATAGCATTACGACAATTATTTATCAGAGGCATTGTTTTTATTTTCAACAGTCACTTGTTGAACTTCAGTAAGTTCGGATTTTACGGGGTAATTGTATTTATTTAATGTGTTCCAAAGAAAATCGAACAAATACTGTTTTAATTTCAATATGTACATATTATTATATCCGGTTTTGCTCAGATTTTTTATATATATGTATATCACAAAAGGGTTATTTTTCTATCCTGACACTATGCCACTGAATATATTACTAATTTTGATTAATATATATGATATAACGACAGTTTAACAGTCACATTATGTCAAGAATTAAATGATTTCAATATATATTCTATATTATATATTCTTTTTATAATTTGTCAACGCTGTAAAATACTTTGTTTTTCACATTTATACATAAGTTTCTTAGAAAATATCTGTGGTGATTATATGCGTATAATTAAAAATAATCCTGTAGTCCACACAACAAGGCATGAAATCCCATTTGCCTTTACTCTTTTTCACGAACTGACAACATTCATAAAATTATCCCACCCATTGCACCGACGTGAACCCACTTCAAAGGAGCACATTAACTTAGCTGAAGAAATGAGCAAGAATACTTTTGATTTGTGACCCAAATTAATAAAAAATTATTAATTGTATTCTGTGACAGTAGACGTGGAGGAACAGTATTGATTCTTCACGCCCTACCCTAAAATATCTTCAGTCCTATAGACTGCAGTGATCAAAGCACTTGGTCTTCAATAACCAGAAAGAAAAGATAGATTAAAATATACGAAATGTATAAAAAAAATCTTTATCGAAAAACAGTACATTTTTAATCATAGCTGTACTATAACCTGTCAATTCTTGGAATGCCAAACATATTTAGAAACCTATTTTGCCCGGCCGCCGGTGTGCAGCTGCGACTCATTAGGTTAAACAATGTTGCTTTTTATTAATTGTTTATTTTAATTATCAGAAATAATCAATTCTTGACAAAATCGTGACATTATGATGGTAACAGTTAAATGTAAACTGTTATTAATATTGTTATCCCTTTCCGCTCGGCTAGTCTTTGAAGATGGCAATTAATTAGTTTTTCAAACTGACAATACCTTCACTACGCTTCCACAGAACAATAAGAGTTGTTGTGTTATTTCATCGATTTGTAAAAATACATACTGAATGTGTTTCGACGAATAAAATATTGTGAACAATATTTTTTGTATTTTCAATAATAATATATATATGTTTATATATTAATAATAATATAATTGCAGCCCTATATATAAACTTTCGGCCTTCTTCTCAGTGTAAGAAGGGTTAGATCATAGTCCATCACATTTGCCTAATCCCCATATCTTCGGAAACATCAGGTAGAGCTTTTAGACATGCAGGTTTACACAGAAACAGGTTAAGACTGCGCCGAGCGTAAGACGCGGTTGGACTGAATAACAGAGCTCGATATTCAAATCCGCCATAGTAAAATTTTAGTAAAATTGTAATTGGAAGATTTGAAGTGTTATTTTGATAAATATGTATCTTTATTGTCAACCAATAACTTAAATATTTGGGACGGACAAATTTTAATATAACTATTTATGTTTTGTTTAAGCTGTAAAATAGTATAGATTTCTACTGTTATAATCTAAAAATCACGTAACACGAGCCTACGTTTCGGCATTTTCCGTGCAAATTTACGTAATTTTGTAGGTGAAAACATTAATTATTTTAAGTTTTTACACGTAGTAATTGTAAACATATTCATTTTTATGGTAAATGTATATTTTATATTTGTATTAAACAAAAAGTGTTGATTTTATCAACTTACCTGTGACCACCTGTTTTGGCACATTACGCTCGGCGCAGTCTTAAACAGTAATACTTAAATATAGTTTGGGATCTACTGTTTATTACTACTTGAACTCAAAACAGCGGCTTCAGGTATTCTTCCTAGTACGGGAGTAGTAGGTACAAGCCACTGCCGCCACGCCAAGTGTTGTGGGTATCGACCCACAACACTCGGCGCGCACACTTTTTGTTTTAGTTTTTTTTGTGGTCCACAAATGGTTGTTCCCAGTCTGGGCGTTCTTTATGTCCGCTGTTGGCATGTTTGTAAACTCCCCCGTGACATAGAGATAATTCCCTTAAATAATTAAAAATATATTGAGCCGCCGGTGTGCCGCTGTGACTCGATAATATCAGCCCTGTATTATACTGTCCCACTGATAAGCACGGGCCTCTTCCCAGTGTGAGAAATGTTACATGGTCCACTACGGGGCCTAGTGTGGGTTAGCAGACTTCACATATCATCGAGAACATTATGGAAAACTCTGCAGGTTTCCTCACGATATTTGCGTTCACCGTTAAAGCTAACGATGATTAACTATTTAATACGCACTTAATGCGACAGCTCTACAAGGCAATCCAATGGTCTCCCACTAGGCTTTCGCTGCTATATGCTGCGAATCGATAGGTTAAAGAAAATACTGTTTTCTGTACATTTTTTATCGGTATTCAATTTTAATATGGTGTCCAGAGCGCGGTTTCAACATAACTTTAAAATCTAGCTTCATATTAGTATGGTCAGCAGTAAACTTGTATCTCGTTATCAATGGTGCCAGGGTAGCCTTAAACATCATAAACGTGTATTGTTTACCTGAAAAAAGAAAAGAAAACCTAACTATGGACATATTAAGTTACTTTTCACGTTCTTTGCCGTTAACCAACTAGTTTTCGTGTGGACGACAGATTCCTTGCGGTTTCATGTATATTCAGTGACGTAAGACGATAAACTTCTTCGAGATTTTTGAAATGCTCTATTGTTCTTTCACTGCAGTAATAGTTAAAAATAGTTATTTTAATCACATTTTAATAATAAGCAAACTTAATACTTTAACAAATTTGTTCAATGTTCAGTTCAGCTTTTGCATGATTTTGGCAATTGCGATGGTAGCCCAATCGATAAGTCATAGGACCGGCGATCGAACGGTCATCTTGCTAGATTCGTCTCTCATCACATTTTTCTACACGGGCAATAAATTAATCATTAATGTGATCCACACAAGTTTGGGTGTTCTTTGCGTCCTTTGCTTAATTGTTATAAACATATAAAGTCCATCGCAATATAAAAGTTACTCCAAGTGAGTAAGCTGTCTGTTTAAAGAAACTAAAACAAAAGAACATGCGGGGCAGTCTTTGGGGACTGCCGATAGAAATGAAAACTAAGTAACCAGCGTGCGGTGACGATGACGCGAGTTTCACGCTTCTTGTTCACCCAAAACGTACACATATATACACAGTATACATATAGCTCATGGAAAGCGTTCGGTGACGATGACGCGAGTTCCATGATTTTTGTTCACCCAAAAAGTGCTCAACGCGCCTAAAGAAGTTTTTATTTTAAAAATCTCACCAGGACAACCCCTCCGACCTGGAGAAAAGCTCGCAAAAGCGGCTGGATGTTCTGGCAGCGAGTCACTGAGCCATCTTTCTGGTTTAAACTCGTCGGCGTCTTCACCCCAGTACTTAGGATTCCTGTTCAAAGCCCATATATTAACGATTAAACTGCTACCAGCGGGTATAGTAGCATTACCTAAAAACATAAATAATAAGACATTACCTAAAAACATTAATTAAGACGTTTGCTAACATCTGGATGGATGTAGGCATCATTTAATAGAAAAGAAGAAGAAGAAAAATGCTTTATTTGTATCTCCATAGATACATAACCCTTATGAAAAATACAATTACAAAATAATTTAAGATCAAGTGCTCCTCTTTATGTTTGACCATTTCATTACCCTACATGTATTTAAAATGAAACTAATTTATCAACATCTTTTAGATAATTTCTAAGACGCAGACATTTTAAACAATTAAAAGACACAAAAGAAAGAATGAAGAAGGAAACAAAACACACCCAGTCTCAAATTAATATTAAACAAGCATTTAAATGCGCGGATGGTATAACGGTTTAATTGATCGACTCGCCACGACGCTGAGTGCAGTGGATTCGAATCCCACACGTGACAAAATTTTGTGTGAGCAACAAAAAAAAGTTTCCAAATAAAAAAACAAGTGAGAAACAGCAATGAATTGCCGTAAAGCGTAAAGTTCGAAAAAATGGTATCACGTGACCAGAGTCCAGACCAGGTCAGAGGTCAAAGGTTATAGTCATTTCGGGGTATAACAACTATGCTGAGTCGAATGGCGTAGACCGCGAGTCTCTAGCTCTTACGTGGGTTACGTTAGGTGCGTGATAATAAATTTGAACTGAATGTAAATAATAGCGTAATTTCAAATAATTTGGAAGTAGCCGATACATTCAATAACTACTTCACAAAAATACCTTTAAATACAACTAGTACCCTTAGGTCTTGCCCAGCTCGAGCAGAATACTTGGTTAGGGGCAGCGTGGAAGAGTGCAAGACACAATTTAGTTTTGAATGTGTACATCCGTATTATATAATAAAAGTATTTAAGTCTCTCAATTCAAAAAAATCAGCCGACTTCTGGGGTATTTCTGTAAAATTAGTTGCAAGTATTATTGTTAATATAGCGCCACACCTAGCCGCAATATTTAACGGATGCATTGATGTGGGCATTTTTCCAAAGGAGAATGGGCAATATTGTATGGAGCGTGGGCTATCCGCGGCCAAGAATAATTCTAGTATGTATTTATATTATGTAGTCCTACCATTACAGTGGAGATGTATCATCGCCCAAATGTATTACAAAAGTGGATGAAATACATTTTAATTTTTAAGGATGATATGAATAATTGAATAATCCTAGCCTATGTTTAGAGCAAAAATGGCAACTGAAGGTGAAATAAGAAATCTTGGATATTAACAACATGTAATTATTACTTAATAATATAGCATAGCACATATTGCATTATTAATGATTACGACAATAATTATATAAACTATGTTTTATAAGGAGTTCCAGGGTTTATTATTACCTATTCGTGTTCTATAATAGCACTTAATTCCGCTGCTGGTAGTCGTATCTCTTCGGCTTGATTTCTTGCCCAACCGAGGTACCAGACTACGCACATAATGTGTGCGCAGCATCCGACCGTGCGCCTTCCACTCAAACACGAACAATAATAATGAGCGATCGCTTCTCGTCCATTTCTTTGACGGTCAATGACAATATAAGAATAATAAACCCTGGACCTCCCGTGTCTAAACTGAATTCGGACTCATGGGAACGAAACATCTTGCTCTTCAATATACTCGCTAAGCTCTCTTATTTGTTGCTCACGGTACACCTCAATATTATACAAACCCTGTACAAGATGCTCAGCATAATAACTATGGGCTAGCTTGATTTGGTATGTACCAAGAGCAAACATAATAAGGTCTTCTTCTGAGAGATTTGGAAAATCTTCAAACATAGTCTGATCACCAGTTATACTTACGAACGTTGCTCTTTGTCTATTTATGTTATTGCGAACAGCAAAATCCGCCAGGTGATTTGGTCGATTCAAGCGGTCATTTATGATATCCACAAATGTGGCTGCATGCACACTGTCCCGGATGGGCTCCTGGAAAGCATTAATCAATGATGCTGCTATTTTGAAGTCCTCAAACATATGGTTTAAAGCCCGATTAAAATAATCCTGCCGGAACAACTTAAAATCCCGCTTGAATCTGCCATTTATTACTTCTACCACCCAGCGGCATATGGTGACCAATCTAGATCTATTCGCTTGTTCGGTGGTGAGCTGATCAGCACCGCGGTTTTTAGTTTCGGGCATATAAGCAGAGTAATTGAAACTTGCTAAATCTGGCAACACGTCTCTAAACCCACGATCTAAAATAAAAATATCACCAGATCGGAAGTACCAATGGAATGTACCTTCCTCATCATACACCATTCTTTGTACGATTGAGGCATCGGAGTCGGTAGCCGCGTATGGCCCACAGACATCTAATACATAACCATCACAGCTCACAATTAAAAATGGTTTTAAAAGGTTTGAAAACTTATGTAAACTATATGTTTCTCTTTGGAACGAGTGATTGGAACTTTTTTGGATATATGTAGATGTATGTTCCGTCCATTATTAAAATTGCTTTTCTATTTTCGATTGGTGAGTTTGGGTTTCCAAACAAGGCGTTTGGCACGTACAAGTTATGTTCAATCACCTGTCTTCTGTCTATGTGATCAAAACCTAGGTGTCTAGGCATGAAGTCGGCCGATAAACAATCTCTTGCTCTTTTTAAGTATCTCTCTAGAGTTCTTCTGCTCATTTGAAAAAGCGTTGCTAGCCTTTTATTGCTTTCGCCACTACGCAACTTTATCAAATAAATGGCTCGAGCGGTTTTTGAGTTCGAACCTGACAAAGTAGGCGTCTGTACTAAGATCTCAAAGAATTGTTCTCGACTGAGACCCAGCCGAACATGTATTTCATTCGTCTCCATGTATTCAATGTTTTCAAAGTTCAGAATAGCACTTCTTGACACAGCTGCTTTCATAAGACCCATCATCTCTACGAAATGAGTACTATTGAAGTCGTGCAGTAGATTTGGACTATCGATAATCTCGTCCCAATCATTGGATAATAAATGTGTTTCACATATTCTGGCTTCTGCTGGTATGTACAAGTTGAAATCCACCAAAAGTGATACCCGAATGTTTTCTGGAATGCGATGACGTGTAGTTCTTGTACATCTATCAAACATGCATCTCACTGCGGTATTAGGCACTCGAGAATATTCTTCAATCTGCAGTACACATTCATGACGGGCAGGGTTTGGATTAGGCTGTACAGCTCGTTGACTTTGCTGCCAGCATGGTCTACAAACGTATTCCAAGGCGTTGTATTGAATCTGGAATGAAGATATTGACTTGTGAATGAAGATAGTAAACTAATAAAATATACATTTATTAGCATGACACATTATTATCTAAACGCATAATAAAATATAAAATGACCTTATTACGTTAAGCACATATGATGTGATGTGATGCATAACCTAAAGGTTCGAAAAACGCTTCTTTACTACATCACTTCTTATTAGTAAATACTTAATTAAAATAAAAACTTACTGGCTGTGGAGCAATAGTTTCAATAATATATTGAGCGATTGCGGCATTTTCCTCAAAAAGAGCGTGAGTTATCTCGAACCTCCTTCTGTTTACCACTGATCTATTGCAAAAAATACAGATTGGTCGATTTTGTGCCATACTCAACAAAGTCCACTTCACAAAGAGAATCCAAGTCCAAAAATGAATGCCAAGTTATCAGATTAGGAGTAAACAAAGTCCAGGAAGAAAAAACAGATCAAAGGGAAGCGCACAAGAAACAAACAAATCGCACAGTACTCAACGACGCAAGCGTAATCGAAGGACTGCGCGGCACACAAATAAAAAGAGAGCGACGCACGCGCCGAGCCATCCGATGTCTTTGTTATCGCTTGGCGCTGATTGGTCGCTCGCTTGAGCAGGTAGTCGAACTCATCAAACTGGTTTTATTGGGTACACACAATAGCATTAGGTACATACAAATAATAAATTATGATTATGTGATATGCAATTACTTTTTTTCTCTTTTTTTTTTATTAATTATATAATGTTATTAAAAACAAAATATGGTTTAGGCATCGTAGAACTCTTCAGCATCGCTGACAATTACTTAGCTAAACTAAATGGAATACAATAAAACGTTCAAAGCAAAAGTTGTTCTTAAGTATCAGTACTTTCATTTGACACTAACGTCATCAATGACCGCCGATAGCCCAAAACGCCCATTCTCCTTTAATGAAATGTAGTAAAATAATACCTTTATTTAAAAATGGATGCAAAAGTGACCCTAGTAATTTTAGGCCAATTTCAATATTACCTGCTATTAGTAAAATATTTGAGAAGATTATATTACAGCAATTAGAGAGCCGCTTTAGTGTAAATAATTTATTTCATGCAGATCAATATAGTTTTACAAAAGGCCGTTCTACGATAGATGGTGTTACGCTTTTAAGACATATATTCAGTGTCTGGAAAAATTCGCAAGATGTCATTGGCGTATTCTGTGATCTCTCTAAAGCCTTTGACTGCGTTGACCATCATACGCTGTTGCGAAAACTCGGGCATTAGGGCATCAGAGATACTTCACTTGACTTAGTTGGTTCCTACCTAAGCAATAGACTACAATACGTTGATATCAACGGAAGTAGATCTTCTGGATTACCAGCCACAATGGGCGTGCCACAGGGCTCAATTTTAGGACCCTTTCTGTTTTTAGTGTACGTAAATGATTTGCCGTTCTTCGTGCGGGATTTGTGTGACATTGTTTTATTTGCAGATGACACATCTCTTATTTTTAAAGTAGACAGAAGAGCAACAAATTTAAATAGTGTTAATGATTCGCTCGCGCACATCCTGAACTGGTTTTCGTCGAATAATTTACTACTAAACTCTAAAAAAACAAAATGTATCAAGTTTACATTGCCAAATGTAAAGAGTCCTAACATAAATATAAATTTAAATAATGAAATTATTGCTTTCGTACAATCAACAGTTTTTCTAGGTTTGACTTTAGATCATAAAGTTCAGTGGGGCGCTCATATATCGTGTCTTGCAGGGAAAATTAGCTCAGCCGCATATGCAGTTCGGAAAGTAAGACAGCTTACTGATGTAGATACCGCGAGACTAGTATACTTCAGTTACTTTCACAGTGTCATGTCCTATGGTATATTATTGTGGGGCAAGGCAGCTGATATCGAGACAATTTTTATTCTTCAAAAGCGTGCAGTACGTAGCATTTATAATTTAGGACCACGCGTTTTCCTGAAAGATCGATTTAAAGAAATAGGCATACTTACTGTTGCGTCGCAATATATATTTGCTAACATTATGTTTATTAAACATAATATTCACTTATATAATAAGAATAGTGATATCCATAACGTAAACACTAGAAATAAGCATAAGTTAGTAGGCCCATATCATCGTTTACATAAAGTTCACAATACATTTGCGGGACTTGGTATACGTTTTTTTAATAAACTACCTATTAATATAATAAATTTACCATTACTTAAATTTAAAAGCGCCGTTAAAATACAACTTATTCGGAAGGGTTATTATTCAGTCAACGACTACTTAAATAACAAAAACTCATGGAACTAGTTGCTTGTTGCATACAGGATTTAAAGATCTGTATTACTTTTAAGTCAATTTAGTAATGTAGAGGAATCTCGTGATTATTTGTGATGTTAACAAGTAACTTGTTTCTTAATTTGATTATTATTGAAGAATATGCACAACCGCATTTAGTCACGGACTGCCTTTGTATTGTCACAAAGTGTAAGTGTATGCGCCATCAAGCCGTCTTTCCGCCTATTTTAGATTTATATTAAAACATATACCTTAGCCCAAATTATTTAATCTCTATAATATTATTAAGTTATTATTATATGGTATGCATAATGGCTGCAACACCTTGTTAATCTGAGTTGTAAAACACTGAAATTATACTTAATTGGCGATTTAAAAGAGTAGCCGTGAGTTTCTTGCAGGTTTCTTTTCATAGGCTCAACCCTTTGCCTGAACCTAGCAACTAACCTAAATGTAGCTTCAGTAACTTAGTAAACTCACTAACCCATATATTTTGACGTTCATAAGTATTACTTTGTGACCTGAATGAATAAATGATTTTTGACTTTGACTTTGACATGCAAAACAAAAAACATTAATAAAATCTTAAATTTGTTAGCGTAGGATACAAGTGGATAATTTTAAGTAGGTTTTAACTTAATAACTGTAAGTTTACATTATAACTAGACTTGAAACTTTTCGGAACTAAGTACACGTGATGTAATCTTTTTATATCTATTGAATTTTATGTCAAAAATATCGACTTCCTTATTTACACGTGCTACTTTATTATATGCTCTGCACATTCTTACTATTGGATTATAAAATGATGTATTATTTTTATATGCCTGAATTGCAAATATGTTAGGATTACGAGATCTATGTGAAATGTTAAAGCTGAGAGAAGAGAGTAAAGCCGGTGTATCGATAGATGAATGAACCAATTTATGCAAATAGAGTAAATCGTATCTCTGACGTCGGGTTTGCAATGAGACAACATTAAATTTACTTAACCTCTCATCATAATTTAAGCGACCATAATTGAATATACGAGAAAGGAATTTTAAGCATCTCTTCTGTACTCTCTCTATGTTATATATATATATGCGTTTTATAATAAGGAGATCAAACTGGACAACAGTATTCTAAGATACTCCTCACCAGACTGAAATAGAGACACAGGGTACTTTGTGTATTCTTAAAACTCTTTTGTAGACCTTATAACAAATCCTAGAAGTTTGCTACTTTTCTTCACCACATGTTCGTAATGTGAACGGAATGTTAACTCCCTATCAAATAAGACTCCCAAATCTTTTACCACCTCTTTTCTATGTAACACGCTATTTTCTATAAGGTAAGGGTGAAACATTTTGTGCTTTTTCCTGGTAAAAGAGATAACATAACACTTGTCCACATTGAGGCACATATTGTTTGACAAGCACCAGTCCGTAACGATGTTGAGATCTCGCTGAAGTGCCAGACTATCTGTGGTCTCGTTTATTTTATTATATATCTTTAGGTCATCAGCGTATAGCAATGCAGGGCAAGATAATCGATCAATAAGATCGTTAATAAAGACTATAAAAAAGAACGGGCCAAGATGTGACCCCTGCGGAACCCCAGAAGAGACGGGTACGGGAGTAGAAGACTAACCCTTGACAGTCACAAGTTGGCTCCTGTTACTCAGGTATGAAGTGATCCACCTTAACAAGCACCCGTGTATTCCGTAGTGTGCGAGCTTAAGACATTACAGCGAATGGTCTACTTTGTCGAAAGCTTTATTAAAGTCCAGATATATGGCGTCCACTTACCCGCCAGAAGCAAAGGCGCTGCAAAGATAATTTTTATATTCAAGAAGATTGCTAAGTGTGGACCTTTTTGTGACAAAACCGTGTTGTTTGTTTGAAATATAATTACATAAATTATTATAAAGTGTAGAATATATACTAAAGATTCAAAGAGCTTCGCTATACACCCGAGAATGCTAATGGGCCGATAGTTAGAGCAGGATGTTTTATCACCAGATTTATGAATCGGGATAACATGCGCAATTTTCCAACGAACGGGAAAAACACCCGAGTTGGTTGATTTCTTAAATAATATGGCTAATGGGACAGATAATTCCTCTGAGCAATTTTTGACAAAAATTGGAGGAATCCCGTCTGGGCCAACACCTTTACGTTCATCCAAATTCTTAATTTTAAGAAGGATATCCTGTTGGCTGATTTCAAATGGATGAAGCGTAGTGTTAGAAGTGTTGGGCAAATTTTCCCACAGAGTTGCCTGAGAGGAAGATGTATCGAAGACCGAACCAAAATACTCCGAGAAAAGTTCACAGATTCCTCTGCCATCTGAAGACATTTTGTTTCCAAGGGTCATAGACTGAGGACTAATTTATCCCCTTTCTATCATTAACATAACGCCAGAATAGTTAAGCATCATGAGATATTGATTTCTCTACAGAAGATAGAAATGTCTTATAACATTCATTGATCAGAGACTTGCATCTAGTACGGAGTAAAGCAAAAGTATCATAGTCTCGGGGGTTGGCAAATTTTTTAAAACGCTTGTTGAATTTTGCTTTTCCTTAGGGCAACGAATTAAGGAGTTGTTATACCATAACGGGTATTTGAAACAGTTGTTTTTTGCCAACGGTGTATGGTTAACTATTATTTCGTTAATAATATCATAAAACCTTTCAAGGTTGTCATTAACATCAGTGAAAGATAACAACTCAGCCCATTTCACAAGTCGTGATTCGGATTTAACACTTTTATAATCGCACCTTTTAAAATTAAAACGTTTATTATACGTAGGCCTAAGAGGTTTATCCGATAGAACATTTGGAATGACTACACAATAAGCTATATGATGGCTATCCACTTTGCAAAGACAATCGGTTTCCAACACTTCAACAACGGGTATGCTCGAGAGGACAAGATCCAAATAACAATTTTTATTATTGGGAGTAGTATTAAACTGTATCAGATTGAAGGTATTAATCAGGTCGGATAACAATATCGCTTTCCGATCCTGGGCGTTCATGGGTATTAACGACAATGGGTCACTCTGTAACGTCCAAGTCAAGTTAGGGGTGTTAAAATCTCCCAGCAATAGGAATGTATCCCTGTTTGTAGCGTTAAGAAACAACCTCTGACAGTTGTCATAGAATACAGCGATATCGTCAACTGGCAAGTCTGGAGGCAAATAACAGAGGCCAATATTCAACAATTGTTCATCAGAATTGTGCGGCAGTATAGTGTTCCAGATATCCTCAACCCTAGAATTCCAAGATGTCTAACGGATAACATCAAAATGCTTCTTGGCAGCAATAAGTATACCTCCACCATCTGTCTTAACAGAGCATGAGCTTTGACGATCCCTTCTAAAAATATTGTATCGCTTATCAACAGATTCGCCATCATAAACACTACTATCAAAATTGGTTTCCGTAAAACATACAATGTCATAATCGTTAATTAGCAAATTTAAGTAAATATCTTTGATTTTAGATCTAGCCCTATCCAGATTTTGGTAAAAAATATACATAATGAGTTAAAGGATGGCCAAATAACAATGCACTATATGTTAAAGATAAAATAAAACTAGAAACAAAATTATCTTAATTTGGTAAGAGACTCCAAATTTTTTATGAGAACTGCACTTTCCGGCTCATCCTTGCGAACATATATTTGACCGAACTTGATCCATACAAATTTATATTTTAGCTCCTTGGCACGAGCCAACGAAAAACATCTGCATGCGCCTACAAGAGCACGAGCTCTTGTAGCCGCATGCAGATGTTTTTGCTCAGGAGACAGATGCTCAGCAATGAAGATCCTACATTGCTCTCCAGAGACTTCAAGGTCAGCCGACGACAGACTACGGCCAGGATGTGCCCTATTATAGCGATGTGATGCGGATAGTATCAAATCCCTTAGGCGTGGTGTTGTGTTATGTTATGTTATTGAGGTTTCTTTAGGAGAGCCTATCAAACATTACGCCATGACTCACAGGGGCTTAGCTATAACAATATCATCAGACCTAGATTATACTAATATTATAAAGAGGAAAGATTTGATTTTGTTTGTTTGTTTGTAACGATTTAACTCAAAAACTACTCAACAGATTTTAAAAATTCTTTTGCTATGTTAAATCTTTATTATCACCGTGTAACATAGGCAACATCTTATAAAAAAAATGTCTTGGTACCAACATTACCTACTTTTACGCAAGCGAAGCCGCGTGCAAAAGTAAACAAACTAGTAAACTGATGAAATACGAAATAATAATTGATTAAAATGCAAATTAAAATTCAATCTTACTTAGTTTGACTTCTGTACTGGCTTGTCTTCCCACAAGTAATGCAATTGGATACAACCTTAATGTTTCTTTTATTGCAGCTTCTAAGTATATCAGCGAAGATAAATTTTCTTTAGAAACTTTTCCTTTTTCACCCATAACATCTATAATCCTAAAAGAAAATGAATGCATTACATAAAGGATGCGTATAAACAATAACCCAGTGGAAAAGCCATTGAACTTTTCAATAGAGGTCTCAAATTCGACTTCAGTTGCGTAAGATAAATATATAAAGTCGAAGATGTATAAAGTTTGTCAACATTAACTTGGCCAACGAAGGAGCAGTAGCTTAATCCTTCTCATACTGAGGAAAAGCCCGTGCCCAACAGTGCGGCAGTAGGTTGCCATTATATAAAGAGCCCTACTCCCTAAACCCTATAAATTAAAGGTATAAAACGATATACAACTAAAACTTAACGATAGCGATATTGCACAGCAGATGGTTACTGATAATGTTATATAAGTTAGTATATAACATTGCCCCACTTACTGTAGTTATTTATATTTCGAATTTCTTCAACGCTTTTGTTGCTTTTTAGCAGGCATGGCTACGGCTGTTGAAAAGTAGCAAAAACGTTGGGGAAACAAACAATAAATAATTTTAATATTCTACAGTGGTGATTTTATACGTACAATTCAATTTCAATGTATAATATCCGCGTTAACGTAAGACAATATTATACTTACTCCTGATATATCTTATCTTGCACTTGTGGATGACTTCCTAAGCATACCAGAACCAATATCAGCTCGCATATTGTGGTATCAAAGGCAGCTAAAAGAACATTGTCCACCAGGTTTCTTATCTCCGAGTCAGTGAAGGTGGAGCTAGTCTCTGTCACGCTGTTCTCTAGTAAGACGTCTAGGAAACTTTGAAATCTGCTACCTGAAATCAGGATGTATCAAATCGGAATTATGATTATTTATTACATATACATATGCAGGAATCGTTAGAATTTATACCATAAGGATACATCAACATCCTTACGTTAAATCCTCCATACCGTACTTAATTCTCCACTATGGTGTCAACCAAGGTCAGGTATTTGGATATGGTTCTATGGAATACTAAACTTTGTTTGAAACACTGCAATTATAAAAAAAACACTTTGCTGGATCCCTGTAACAAAAACCTAAGGAATGGCAGTCAGCTTCAGCGCATATTTATGCCGAGGCAAGCATTTACATGCTGCAATCAACACCACTTCGTCAAGACACGCGCCATCAGGCCGACCTGAACTGCTGCAATTTCCATGTCCTTGTGATCCCTACTAATAATATTGTGAGAGTTTGTCCGTTTTATATGAGTTATTATTTCATAAGAGTCGCTCACTTACCATGTATATCAAAATCGCATAGCCAATATTAATGGCGCAACTGATGACGTAATTGTTCCACCAAATTTGGTTTTGTAGAGGTCTTGTCTCTCTCCGGTCGTGTCGGATTATCCGTCCCATCGGATTATGAGAGTTAGGGAACAGAGAGTGCACTTGTGTTTGCGCACATACTTGTGCACTATAATATCTCCTGCGCAGATGGCCAATCTCCATTAAGATTGGCCGTCATGACCGAAATTCGGTATGGAGGACATTATTATGTTCCCGCTATAATATTTTTGTATTTAGGTAAAAATATCATACAAGCTTAGAAGAAAACTTACCACAAAAATCAAAGTCTTCTTTATTTTTTAAACGCTGTAAATGTTCTTCTTTTCTTAACTTAACCATCTAGAATAAAAGGAATTCACTTGTTACCGAAATATTTCATTGTTTATATATTATTCTCTTATTATACAAGAGAGATTTTAAACGTAATTTTACAGTAGGTAACTGTTATTATATACTGACTCGGTTTGCTGCAAGGACATTTGCTCCGTTATTTTATAGATTAGTTAAGATTAAACATGTAATTCATGTATCATAACAACTGATATCAAATGAGTTCATTACTTAGGTTTAAATCATTTATTCTCAAAAAAGACAAAGCCACTTACATGAGAATATAACATAACACATTCAGTGAATTCATTATAAGTAACCGTCACCGAGACACGTTCATAAATATATGTATATATATATATAATACATTTTTAATCCTTTTTAGGAAGGTATGTGTGAGAGGCATTCCACAGTTTCTATCTCAAATGTTGTTAGTATAATTTTCTATTATATATTCGAATAGGCGAGATCGAAAACTGTTAAATGAGTTTATATTTTTTAGATGGGCGGGTAAATTATTGAATATTTGTGCTCCTTCATAAGTAATACTCTTTTTAGCATAGTTGGTTCGTATTTTTGGCAAAACAAGTAAACTAGGACGACGAAGGCTACGTTTAGATATTTGGGACTTTTTAATAAATGATATGGATGTTTGGATGGTTTTGTCTAAGATTTTCCTAATTAAAATACAAGTATTATATATATAGAGTTGATGGATATTCATTAATTTTGTTTCTTTAAAGATTTTATGTGTTGGTGTCAAGTATGGATAGCGAAATAGTGTTTTAATAATTCTGTTTTGCACTCTTTGCAAATCTTGCAATTTCGTTTTACCGGCGTTGCCCCAGATTTCTATAAGGTATAATAGATGTGACTTCACAAGAGAATTATAAATACAATAACGTACATTTTTGGGTATACATTGATTCATATTGTGAAGTGATCCTATGAGTGCAGTCAATTTGTTCTTAATATACTCGATTTGATTGTGCCATGTTAAATGATTATCCATTCTCAGACCAAGATACGTTTCGCAAGTTTTTTGTTCTAGTGGGATATTATCAATAGTTAATGTGCTATGCAGCGGGACTTTTTATTTCTGGCGTTAAAAATTACGTAACAGGTTTTAGAAATGTTTATTGTCAGCAAATTATATTGTAGCCATTCAAACAGAATATTTAGATCTTCTTGGGCCTGTAAAGTTATATCATGTATGTTGGCTCCGAAATAAAATAAGCACGTATCATCCGCATACAGAGTTAAACGACCATGTAAACTTAGTTCTGTGATGTTATTTATGTAAATCAAGAACAATAATGGCCCCAATATTGACCCTTGCGGGACACCGCACGTGATGGGTGAAGCACTACTCTCACGGTCATCTATCTTAACTATCTGAAATCTATCTGTAAGATAAGATTTTAGCATTTTAAGTGCGTTGCCCTTGATTCCTACGTTCTCTAACTTATGTAACAACAGTTTATGACTTACAGTATCGAATGCTTTTTTTAAATCAATGAATACCCCTAATGCATATTGTTTTTTATCAATGTTTTCTTTTATTTTTGTTGTTAAATCAATAGCAGCAGCAGTGGTATTTTTTCTAGCTCTAAATCCATATTGACGTTCGGATATAAAATCGAAAGAGTCTAGGTACTTGAGTAAACGATTATGTAGAATATTTTCTAAAATTTTTGACATACACTTATCTAGGTATTATTTAAGCAACTGGTATCTATTTGTAACATTTTTACCCAGGAGACATGAAACATGCACTTGTAACGAAGACGGTCAGAGCGTCGGCGTGGCGTTTTGAATTTAACACGTGACTTTGCCGCGCACATCCTTTTCGCTTACAGCGAATATTACATGATCCTTAAGTAAGGCTATCATAGATTTTTTTTTAAATAATTAATAATTTATTATTGTAATCATTATTATCATTAGACATTGATATTAATTTTATTTTCTTCTTTGTTCTCTCCTGACACTTTTATATTATGACATTATTTTAAATTATTAATTATGACATTAACTATTTGTACCATTTAGTTAATTTGTAATCTAATAAAATCTATTAATGTATAAAATTTGCATGCTTACTGAAGGCAGAATGTAGCAGGTCACTAATGTATGTAACATCTAATGTATGTACCTATATTCAATGCAAATAAATGGATTATTATAATTATTATTATTATACCTAACTATTACCAATTTTAAAATATACCTTCTCCGATAGACTGAAGAATATTTCAGAAGATTCTTCCAGTTTTCTCCGATACCCACTAAGGTTGAAAATAGGCTCCAGCAAATACCAGGGCTTGCAGAACTTGATGGTGATGATCTCCATAAACGTATCCACGGCTAGCACGTATTTATCATTTACTAGATCCTTACCGTCCACTGTTGCACCCATTGTGGTACCTAAAAAGTAATCTTAAATAGTTAATTCGCTATTCGTTCCATCACAGTATGTCAAACTCTATTAATTGTAATAAGACAACGATTTTTATAACATTTTTCATCATGGGAGTAATGGCATAATAGACACACGAGTAAAACAACCAAACTTGTCAAATTTGTCCTAATTTTAAACGTTGCTGTTAAGTTCGGTACAAGCGAATTTGTTTCATCATAGAGGAAACTAGACTGATAGATTCAAAGTCAAGCCAAGTCAAAAATAATTAATGAATAATGAATAAACTGAATTAAATAAAGTTATTACGCTAAGCCTTACCTTTTAACCTATGTAAGAAGGCCACGAATTATCAAGCTGATCACGAAAAGCGTAGGCATTTCGTGATCAGCTTGATAATTCCACACAAATATTATCACATTTAGATTTTAATGGAATCGTAATCTACTATAAAAGATTGAATACATACGGCATGTAGTCTCCAGAACGCTCCTGGTAATCTTTTCAGTTACATCTATTTCTCCCTTCCCAACGTCTTCCTCTAAAGCCTGTACCAAACGTTCTGCTTCCCCATTAAACACTTTCAAGTAATCATCCAAAAGCTTCTGTGTGAAGCTCAAGTCTATGATACGACGACTACGTTTCCAAACAGGCACTAGAAAAATTAAAAAATATTGTTATGTAGATCTCACTACTCCATTCCACACATTTTGTTACTCAGATAATAAGTAATGTTTGACATCGCAACTTTACCAAGAATTTTTGAAGCCATGCAATGGCATTAGACACTCGATCTATGCTTAAAATGGTTTTCATCAATAAAGGAATGGTTAAAACCCACCTCTCAATCATAAGATCATTGACTCAGACATTGGGCTACCGCCAATTTCATTCAGACAGGTGTCCGAAAAGCAATGAGTAGTTTAATAGTATCGCGAAACATGAAATACCTTCAGCGGCTACCAGCATTTTGCCCAAGAATGGTTCTATTAAGTGGTACATAAAGAACTTGTCGAGGCACTTCTGCAGAACGGTCAATGCATCCTCAGGATCTGACACCACTGAAACAAATATACCTTAAAGGTTTTATTCGCTCTTTGGTTCAGAAGCAAATAATTCTAGCACATCTTCTTTCGTCCACAATTTATTGAGTGAGTACTCAGAAGAGTCTGGATTTATTTTGTGTCCGTTAATAATATGTTTCTAAAGTCCTTCGCGATACATGGACTGAGCCAAAATGTGGGCATTATAAGGCAATAGCATTTTATAATATTCTAATTTAAAAACAAAAATCTGGCCATACTAATAATTTTTAGGTAGCGGGGAACTTCACAAACAGTTAAACAACGGACAAAAACAACACCCAGACTGGGAAAGACAATTTTTGGATCACATACATTTTTGACCAGTGAGGGAATAGAACTCACAAAACTCCGCGTAGTGGTGAGGCGAACACTACGCCATCCATGCAGTAGCTGCAGAAAGTTGATGCTAAATAAAGAAATTGAAAAACATACTTACTATATAAGGGGTATGGTCCAAGAAAAACTGTCGAAACACCTCCATGCTCATAATTAAATTTGCTCCAAGTTTTTACTAGGTCACAGAGTTCTAAAATGTACAAGTAATATAGCAGATTAGATGTAATAATAAAATTAGTAATATAAAATATCATCTGCCTGAAAAAGAAACCTGGGAAACGGATTTTAAAACTGAATCTTGTAAGTTTAAACTGTTTGAGCTTTGAGCAGCCTTGGCTGGATGAGAAAAATATATGTCAAAGAATTTACAAGCGTCGTCGCAAATTAAAATTAACTTCCGATATATGCCGAGCACCACAGAGCGATAAAGACTATTAGAATTCTAACAAATATTGTAAATGCTAATGTGAGTTTGGTGGTTTGTTTGCTACGGTTTCACGACTTATCTACTCAACCGATCATCATGAAATGAATGAATGTTGCATACACGTTGTCAATGGAACAACAAACTATACAACTACTAAATTCAATATCTGTTTTCCGGTAAGTAATAACATGTTTACTGATTTCTTAAAAGAAAATAGTCTTCATTCTTAACCTCTCGTGTGTCGTGTGAACACCAAGTGTTCATAACCGCCAAGGCCTTCCTTTCACTTTTTAAATCAGACGCTCGACGGGTAACAAGTCAGCCACTATTATGTATAATAGTTACTTTACTTTGACTGCCATCAAAATCTTAAAAACTGTAGGCGTACCATGAACCGTTAATGCCGAAGTTTCGGATATGCATACATTTTCATGGTTGACCTGGTATAAGAGCCGTATCGTTCGCGTAGATGGAAGAAAATAAATATTACCTTCAATACGAAGAAACTTGTGCGCATGTCCTATGATAGGCAGCCTCCCTGATTGTGTCGGAACAAGATGATTCACTTGCGGTGCATACCGGTGACATACCACAGTGTACACCAAATATATACAGACACATACACATATAATGCTAAAAAGCATTTTGTATTTCACCTTAAACAAACATAAGTAGCTAAATTACAAAATTGTCTATTCCTCTATATCTTCAACAATATCAGTCCTGTTTTTCAAAAGTCCTTCTACAGGGCATGGTTCTCTTCTCAGTATGAGATGTATTAAGTAACAGTCCACACAGACAGCAGCGCCGGTCCTAGCCCTAGACCTGGGTAGAGCGAAATTGTCTTTCGGCGCCCTTTGATTGACGCTATCACTTCACGTAAATTCTACTTCGTTTTTATGTTAAATAGTCAATACTACCCAAGTTTTCAATATTGCGTTTTAATTCTTCCCATTTTGCACTGGAAACTGTATTTCGCATTTGACTTTTTGGCGCTTCTGTCATCTGGCGTCTAGAGCAACCGCGCCTCTCACTTGACCGCAGGGCCAGCGCTGATTGACAGTCTTCCCAAATCTTCGGCAAACTATCTGGCGTGCAGGATTCTTTACAATGTTTGCCTTCACAGTTAAGGTAAGCGATAACTAACTATTTAAAACACAGCAGGTGATAAATAGTTGGACTTGACATGCAAAGGTCCCCACGTAGATATTAATACGCGCACCTTAGCCTTTTCGAATCCATGTACCTATCGTTAAATAGCTGATTATAGTTTGTTTAACGGTGAAGAAAAACATCGTAAGGAAAACTACATCTGTTTTACATAGTCTTCAAAGATGTGTCAAGTCTGCCAACGCGCACTGATCCAACTTAGAGGACTAGCCCTTCTCATACTAAAAAGAGGTTTGTGGCGAACAGGGCTGATATTGTTATTCATAGAGGCGTATAAACTCAAAACAATAGTTTGCTTTTTTATCTGGTATCACAAACTCTAATAAAAAGCTGACAAGTACGTAATTTACTTTTATTATTTATTACGATTATTTAGCAATAAATGAATAAGTTTTGTAAATACTGTTCTAGTAATTGCTTCAGATTAAGACGTAAAGAATTGTTAAAATAGAAAAATATAATTCTTATAGCGCGTGACTACACGAAATAATGTTTGGCGTCGCTAAAGGCTTTCATTTATACGGAGAAATTGTTAATATTACATGACCACTGAATCGATACAGCGTTAATAGAAAACTACCATTTGAAATTTGAGTGTCTGCCTGTTTACGTTTTATCCTGTTTTAGGGAAGCCCTAACTAATATTTCAAATGCAAATGTGAGTTTTTACACTTTCACACCCTTACTACTCGACTGATCATTATTGAATTTCGCATACACGTCCTTTCATCCAGAAAAGAGAAAATTGACATAACCAACTATTTCTTGGTGGCTTCTAAACAATGTATCAATAATTTTTTATTATTAATAATCGACTTCTAAGTAAAGCACGGTGTTCTAAAGATAAAACAAGCACCAGATTTTATGTTATACCTTTAGCAAAATCGCATTCAATTTCTTGCAGATGTTTGTGTGACGCGTGTAATTGTTTAGACTTTGGCAAAAAAATATGTGATTGGTCTTTATAAGAGCTATACTCTATAATCACATATTTTTTCTAAACATCTCCTATAGACTCGTTACACGTTTATTATAATCAGTCAGCTAGTGACACAAATTTATCTTTTTATATGTATTGATTATTTAACTACTTTAGTTAGTATCAGTTTTCTCCTAAATTAGAATACCTCTTTATACCACTTTAGTGATAAATTATTACTAGTTCCTTACCAGTAACAAAGGCGTAAAGGTATCGAGTTAGATCCGACAGAAAATACCTAGCATTTTTCGAAGTTACATGATTGTAATAATAATATCAGCTTTGTATATATACTGTCCTAATGCTGAGCACGGGCCCCTTCTCAGTGCGAGAAGGGTTAGGTCATAATCTACCACTGCGACCCGATGTGGCTTGGCAGACTTCACATATCTTCGAAAATATTATGACTCATATCAGGACTCCCTTTTTTTTATCGTTAAAGCCAGTCGTATTTAACAAGTTTTTGTACGTACATAATTTTGAAAACTCTTAAGTGACTTAGGATTCAACTTGAGCCCTTAGCGTGGCAGTCCTATGGTCTCCTAATAAAACGACTCTAGTATGGCAGCAAGCATTTAGCTTGCATGGTTAACTATATCATCACAATTCTCAGTCTAAAAGAAAATCATTGAAAATTATAGAGATGCTCAAAAAAATCAAATATTGTTAGTACCCCTTGTACGCAGCCAGAATCAATATATCTCTGCCGATCCCTTTACTAAACTGCAAGCGGGACTTAATCAATGTATTTAATAAAAATCGATTCAGTCGGTATAGTCATTTATTTTCTATAAATATTTATGCATTCATTCTTCATTTTTACATAGGAAATTACTAAAATGGTTGTCGTGTTGAATTATATATTACATGACTACGTTATGTGCAAGTAAATAGAAAGAATCATATTATAAAAACATGACTGTACATCATTTAATTATCTCTACATATTTAAACATTTTACAGAAAAACACATCAAATATACAACAACTAGATTTTGTCTCTGTCTTTGCTCGCATTAATATAGACATTATTAATAAATATAGTTACAGGCACAGTACTTTTTTCTGAATGAAAAGCATTTTCTGTACCCCTGACCAGGGCTTGGAAACGGTTAAAAAAGCGGTTATTAGTGTTTTAAAAACCCTTTTAATTCCGCTCATTGATGCCGATTGTTGATGATGAACCTCCTGTGTCCTGTATTTAATCTGAGTCCTTACTGTGCTAGCGTGTAGGACTAACGACTAACCTTTCTCATAAAAAGTATATTTTAATTAATTCCTGATCGGTATCGAGTTCGAACTCGGACTCAGACTAAACGAACGGATAACAGGGTAACATTTTTTTAAATTTACTTGACAAGATTCCCTATTCCCTTCCCCAGAGACAAAATTACCTCTCTTATAGACATCGAAACTTCACAAACAGACTTAGACATTAGAGACAGAGACAAAGAAATGAAAAGTAAAGGAAAATTTGTGGAGGATATAAAAAGAAAAGCACAGAACAGTGAAATCGAAGTGGGTAAAATACTTAGTTAAAGATAACAAATTAACTTCCAATTTTAGTCCAGTTACACACACAGTAGTCGGTACTAAAGGTAGTGAAATAAATGTTAGAAATGATGAAACGGGGCGGGAACGTACGTTCGTAGAAATATAGTTAATTTAAAAAAAGTACACGGGGAATGGACAGTCTGTGGAGAAGAAGAGGAAAGAGAAAATAGCCATGAAAATGGAAAAGATCTTGAAGTAGATTAATACGTAAAATAGGATATTATTAAATCAAATATCTGACATATGATTTAGTGTGCATACGATAATTTGTATTCTTGTAAACTGCTAGATTTGCTTCTTGCACAAATAAGTAAAAATATAGGGTTTACTTAAACGATTGTTATTGTGTGATTGATTAATTAATAAAATTAAATTAAAATTTAATTATCAAGAAGGAAGAGATGTGATGTATGCAAATAAAGAGTATGCAGCATATGGTTGCATAGACCGGTGTGCTACGGTGGCGCGCGACGGCGGCTAGCCAGTCGTTGACGAACCGCCGAGCGCTACGGACGTATTAACCTCTAGCTCCATACAGTGTTACAAAAGTGAAAGTGTTTCATTCCAAAACCTCGCATATCCTTCGGGAACAGTACTTATTTTCTGGATGAAAGGTACCCTATGTCCTTTTCTGTACCCCTGACAACGTGTGTGCGAATTTTGATGATGATCGGTTCAGTAGTTAAGGCGTGAAAGCGTATCAAACAAACTCACTTTCGCATTTATAATATTAGTTAAGATTAAGATTAAGATTAGTTAAGATTAAGATTAAGATTAGGATACTAGTTTTTCTCCGCGGTTTCACCAGCGTAAATCCCATTCCCGTAGGAATATCGGGATATGTAAATCCAGGTCTCCAGCTATCTACATACCAAGTTTCATCGCTATCGGTTCAGTAGTTTTTGCGTGAAAGAGTAACAAACATCCATACATCCATACAAACTTTCGCGTTTATAATATTAAGTAAGGAAGTCAGGATTCGAAAACAAAGATTTTAATACCGTCAATGTTTTCCATTATTCATTCGTGCTTTATAATTTTGTACACATATCTATTATATACGTTTTTAACGTAATGACGTCACTCAACTCTTTAAGAACGTAGTAAGAGAACCTGATTATTTTTATAATATAATGATATCAATGACATAAATTCCAACTAAACTATACTATACTAAAAGCAAATGTGATTTTGTTTGTTTATGACGCTTTCACGTCTTAACTACTCGACGGATCATCATGAAGTTTCGCATACACGTTGTCAAGAGTACAGAAAAAGGTCACCGAGTACTTTTCATTTAGAAAAGAAGTACTATTGTCGAGCAAGCAAAGCTGTGGGCAAAAGCTAGTTAATGACATTATTTTTTTATTTTTTTTATTAAGTGTATTTTCTTCATGTGAAGCATATCAAACCCATTGTACCCGAAACTGTAATTCGCTTAACCTAATAATATAACTAATACTTAAACTTATTTTTATAGAGGGAGTCGGTGCTGGGTCTGCGGTACCAATCGATTGAATGCTCGCGCTAACTCTGATGCAGGCTCACTTAGCACAATCTGAATACGTCCTACGTTATTCCGCTCCAGGCCATGTGTTTTCAGAACCGCCTCCCTTTCCACCTCGTTCCCGACACACTCCATCAGCAAATGTTGCACATCTTCAATCTTTCCACAAGTCCGGCAATTTGGAGTGGCCACCTTTCCCATAAAAAATGCAAACTTTGCCGATGGATAGTGACCGGAACGTAGGCGCAAAGCTAGTTTTAACAAAGAACTTAAACCACGGCACATGAGGAGGCTCCGACTGTACGGTTTTGTACCCATTGCAATTTCAGAATTCTACCGTTGTGATTAAATTTATTTAAATAGTTGAGTTGAGTATTTCGTAGGCTATCGAAATGCCTCTGCCTCATCATATTTAAAATTCTTATTTTTTTATAAATGAACCTAATTTTAAATACAGAAAAATATTTTGCATAATTACATAATTATGCAAAATACTTTTCTATATTAAAAATTTAATGTAAAATAAATTTGCTGATTCGGCATTCTTCTAGATATACGAATACTGGGCATATGCCCAGAACTGGACGAAAAGGTATTACCAGTGACCGTGAAGATCGAAAATTTGTGAGAGAGTCTTTGAAAAACAGGACAAAAATATCTTCTGAGTTCGCTGCTGAGTTCTCAGTGGCGAGTAACAACATAATTTCTGCCAAAACGACTCGTCGAATACTTCAGGAAGCTGGTTTCAAAGGGTGTAAAACCAGGAAAAAGCCATTGATCTCAGACAATAATAAAAAAGGCTTGCTATGCATGGGCCTTAAAGTACCAACATTACACAAAAAAAGACTGGTCAAATATTGTGTGGTCAGGCGAATCAAACTTTGAAGTAAGTTACATAATATGAATGTCCAAATGGATAAATAAGTATTGTTAAAATTTAAAAAGCTATGCTGTTGTCTTTTCATGATTAGTTAATCTCTATTTATTTTGTTTTTGTTTGGTCTTTGGAACTCCTGGTGCTACCTTCGTGCGTCGCCGTGGGGAAGAAGAATTTATGCCAGAGTGTGTGGTCCCGACTGTAGAACACGACGCAGGTACCAGGATGACCTGGGTCTGCATGTCTGATACAGGAGTCAGCGAAATGTTTGTGTATGAGGGCCGAAGGGCAATACATGAATGTGTTTGGAATCAGCTTCATTGCCTTCGTTTTTACGCTTTTTGGTGACATTAATATGGATGGAGTTAAATTCCAGAAGATAACGCACCATGCCATATATCAGCCCGCACAATGTCATAGTTTCGTGAAAATTCCATTGAGCTCCTGGAATGGCCTGCACAGTCACCGGACCTTAATCCTACAGAACATTTATGGGGAATCCTAAAGCGTAAGGTCCGGCGCCACACAATAACAACAAAAGAAGAACTAAAAATACGCCTCCGCCAAGAATGGAATACCATAACTGAAGAACAATGTAAAAATCTTGTAGGCTCTATGCCAAGGTGAATAGCTACTGTGTTAGCGGCTAAGGGTGGCCGACGAAATATTGATTTTATATCAAAGTAAAGATCATTAAAAATGTACACAAGTTGTTTCAAATTATTCTTAATAAAACTTTTAACAAAATGCAGTTTTTATAGGGGTGCTCCATACTTTTGGCCAAGGCTGTATGTATTATCTGGAAAAATGCCGATACAGCAAATTTATCATCAAACTGATGAGCTGATTTGTTTGTTTTATATAATATAATAATATCAGCCCTGTATTAAACTGTCACACTGCTGCACGAGCCTCTTCTCAGTGTGAGAAGGGTTAGGCCTCTATGGCCTAACCCTTGACCACCACGCTGGACTAGTGCGGATTGGCAGACTTCACATATCTTCGAGAACATTATGGAGAACTCTTAGACATGCAGGTTTCCTCACGATGTTTTGACTTTAAAGCGAGCGATAATTAACTATTTAATACATGACTTCGAAAAGTCAGAGGTGGAAATATTGGAATTGAACTCGAGACCTCTGCGTGGCAGGCCACGGTTTCCCAATAGGCTATCGCTGCTTCTTTCTTGTTTGTTTTAACTGTTAATAATAATTTACGAGGGAGGTAATGGCTGGTTTTTATAGTTGGACATTCCTGGACGTTTATCCGGGAATGAAAATGACGCTTGATATTGATACGCTATTATTATCATTTATTTTGTATAAAATAACTACTGCTGGGCAATTCTGCTAAACAATGCTAAGCAATTCTGATAGTGAGACTATCGAAACTTCATTGCTGGCAAAATAGTATACATACATAATAACGTCTCACCTATACCTTCGAAGGAATAGGCACAGGTGCATCACACCCAGCTAGCCATTTTTAGGTCCAACGTAGTACTAGACGACCTATTATATAAGTAAACAATGAGCCTAGTGCCGTCCGACACCGGGTACTTTACCAGACCCCGTGCTGCTAGTGAGCGTATTTTCCCGAAAAATTCTTCGCTCGATCCAGGAATCTAAGCCGAGATTTCATGCTCAACAGCCGCTTCTTAATATTACCTTAAAATTATAATAATATCAGCCCTGTATTAAACTGTCCTACTCCTGGGCACGGGACTGTTCTCTGTGTGAGAAGGTTTAGGCCATAGTTCACCTCGCTGGCCCAGTGCGAGTTAACAGACTTCAGATACCTGCGAGAATTTTTATAAAGAACTCTTGGATATGCAGGTTTCCTCACGGCATTTTCCTTCACCGTTAAAGTGAGCGATAATTAAATATTTAATACGCATATAACTTCCAAAAGTCAGAGATGCGCGCCTTGGGATCAAACTCAAGACATCGCGTGATAGTCCACCTGTTTCCCAGTAGGCTATCGTTGACCTTAAAATTACATGCTGTAAAATATTGAGATGGGTACAAAAAATGATACTACGTTTATCTTATAAATTATAATTACTATATGTACTATATTTTACAAGCAATATTAAACAATTATTTGCTTTCGAATTTCAAATTAATACACTATTCACTAATATTATTCATTTACACATTTTAAATTACTTATAACACTATAAGCCTAACTAATCAGGTATTTTCATAAAAATACATTGTTATTTTCTTTAATATTTGGCGTTTTGCAAGTAAAGTGATTATTTTATTATTTTAAAGTACATAATTATTATAACATCACGCAATGGCCCGTACACAAAACTGCGTTGCGACGCCATATTGCAAAAAATAAAACATTGATTAATGCGTCGCAAGAATCTTCGAACTGACGATGAGTCTATCGTTCGGCTAGACCGAACAAGGTGTAGAATAATTATTTACACAATTAAGGAATATAGCCATCATTTCTTAGTTCTAGTAACAATAGAATTTCAAAAATCAATTAATATTTAATAACTTTTAAACTATGATTAAACTCTTATGCATCGTTCGTGCGATGATGTGACTTGCAGTATTGTGTACGTGCCCTAAAGCACACAAGAAGACCTTTGATCCGCACATTTACATATACTCTGCTTTACAACCAAATAGAATTCACATTTCACATACATCTGGTCATATTTGTAAGCGTGCGATTGCTACCTTTATTGACACCAATGAAGATTGCTGAAAATGTAGTAAAGACGTGAAAAACGAAAACCCAGTTTTGAAATCATCCCATCTGTTTAGAAGTATTCTCATGCCATTGTATTGTTGACAAGTGTTCTGCGCTTATTAATTTACTTAGCAGAATTGTAACAGGCCCGGCCAGAAGAGATTCTAGCAAAAGTTATCGACCCATGTGTTTTGCGACGTCGTACAAATCGACTTTTCCCTGCGGAGAAGTGTGGATTGTGACCTTGAAATAATAAATCTGAACAAAGCATCTTGATGATATATAATATAGTATTGGTCATAATTTAAGGTTTTAGGCTAACATAAAATCTTTTAAAGTTTGCTATATGCATAGATTATCCCACAATAATAATATTTGTATAAAATAAAACCACAATTTGAATTGAACATATTACGATTGAATAATTTTATATCAGATCATCAAGCTGATTTGAATTAACCATCTGCCATGTGTAGACATCGAACTAAAAATAGTATCTTAATTACTGAAATTAATATGCAAACATAATATGTGTTTAAATATTATTTTTATGCTGTGTCATACCAAGGTTGGAAAAATAAAGTTTAAAATACCAAAACAATTTTTTGCGTACCATCCTATGTAACCTATACCTTACAACCTTCAAATATAACTACTAAAATTTGTTATAATACAAAAATATAGAAATCTAAATTAAGCGCAAAGGCAAAAAGCCTTAATGTATGTATGTAAAGAATTGTTTGTGATATAGACGCAATAGCCCTAAAAAAAATCGCAGACAAACCTGCGTTACGTCACGCACAATCTAAGACCAAATTTATTATAATAATAATAATAATATATTTATTTGCTTAAAACATGGTATACAAAGATGTTATGTTACAATATAGTTCTAACATGTTTGGCTAAAAAGCATGCAAAAAATTGTGAACATTACGAACTATAATTTATGCTCAAGAAATTCCTTAATACTATAAAGATTATTTTGATTCAGCCATTCGTATAGTTTAATTTTAAGCAGTCTGCAATTTAAAGTCTTTAGATGCACTGGTAATTTATTATAAATTCGTACACACATAGCCAGGCAGCTCTTATTATATTTTGTCAATCGAGGGATCACACCTAGAACAAGTCTATGTTTATCACGTCGATTGCGAGAACTTACATCTACATACACACTTCGTATACATATAATGACGGAAGCGGTAGCAAGCCAAGCCTTTTGAAAATAGGTTGACATGATTCGTCAGGTGCAATCCCGTATATGGCCCGTATACATTTCTTTTGTGCCTTAAATGCTCTATCATGGTCGGTGCTATTCCCCCACATAGTAAGTCCATAACGGAGCGAGGACTCCACGTATGCACGGTACGTCATAATTGCTGTTTTTATATTTGTAAGGTTGTTAATCTGTCTAAGGGCGTATACAAATTTATTTATTTTAGTGCATACATTATCAATCTGCGCTTTCCAGTCTATGTATTCGTCTATGAATACACCTAGAAACTTCGTATGTGGTACTTGGGTAATTTTAGTTATGTTTATTTTAAAATTGAATTTATTATTATAAGATTTATTAAATTGAATATATACAGATTTATTGAGATTAATAGATAAATTATTATTATTTAGCCAATTAATTAAATTGTCTATTGTATTATTTATGTCTGCTTCATGATCAGTTAAAAAGTTATGTTTCTTGTCAGTTGTTGCAATTATAGAAATGTCGTCAGCAAAGAGAAAAATTTTATGATTGGTGATGTCAACTATATTGTTTATGTAGAGCAAAAATAAGATAGGACCAATTATACTGCCTTGGGGCACACCGATTTTGACGTTTTTATATTCAGATGAATATGGCGTCAATATAATTATATATTACATACATAACCCACCTAGTTTTATCAAAACACCATCTTTAAAACAGTTCAAGGTAAAATGATGTTCACTGAAGCTACGTTCTTCTCTCAATACTGACAAAGTAACCAGCATCAGGTTTCAGCATGACGTCGAGCTTGAGCCGCACTTGTGAGTTATCCGCTGTGATGCGGTAGCGTCGCATCAAGTGCGCTAGAGTCGTCTTCATCGACATCAAAGCATAAGCCTTACCTGAGGAACATAACAGAAATATAAATATTTACATATTTTCTTAATTTTGTGCATTGCCTGCGACCTGGGACACTTTACAAATATTCACAAAATGGACACAAAGAACACCCACACTCAGAACAACTATTTGTAGGTCACACATATTTTTGCCCCATATCGAACTCACAGAACATGGCACAGTGGCAGTGGCAAGATAACCACTTAAACTACGCCATCAACGCTAACATGTTGATTTATTGAAACTGGCATTTGCCCGTCGCTCCGTGTATGCTATGTAAAAACAGGAGATACCAACAAACACACTTTTGCAATTTATTTGATATGTAACTATTAATAAATAAAGATATTAAAATCACAAGACATTTGTTTAAGGAACTGCATGCGAGAAATAACAGATTATTATTACTTTTATATGCTCTGTGAGATATACAAAGGCTCTATTAAAAGCCAAATCATATTTTCCTTACCGATGCACATTCGTCTTCCAAAACTAAAGGCAGCGTACGCATTCGGATTATCTGGCAGCTGGGATGGATCAAGCCATCGCTCGGGCCTGAACTCGTGTCGATCAGGGCCCCAGACTGGATGTCGGTGAAGGCCAAATACGAAAAGGAAACACGTACGGCCGGCTGAGAGAGTACAGTTTTCTAAAAATCAAAAGAAACTGCTTAAGGGACAAGGTATGCTACATGTTACCGTGAGAAGGCAGTGACTACAGATTTTGACGTGCTACAATTAAAATCAAATCAGAACAGAATTATACAGAACCAAATATTAGCATATTGTATGAACCAAATAATTGCAATGAAAGGCACATCCCTACTATTGCAAACCCTGGAACTGGGAATTGTCAAACTAGGAGTAATCCACTTGAACACAAAATGTGCGTCATCACGTGTTTTGTCTCTACGTAAAGTATCCTCAAAACACAGTTTGGCAACAAATGAATAAATGTACAAAATTAAATAACAACAAACGTATGAATATAATTGACTTATATGAGTATAAGTAAGTTATCTTCACCACCTACATCTCCTGTATTATATCCTTCAATCTTGTTTTCTCAAGGTACTTTTCCTAAATTCTACCTAATAAATTTATACGTACTAAGTTTAACATCTCTGTCAAGTTTTCTGGCCAATACAGGTACGATGGTGTGGATCCTCATACTCTCCTTTATGACAGCTTCCAAGTACACCAATTTAGACAAGTCTTGCTTCTCTACATCTCTATCTGTCTCGCCGAGGACTTCTTTTAACCTGTCAAAAACCACAAACCAAGAACGTAATGATATTCTATTTTCATATTTCAAATTTGTATATTATTACGTGAAAGAAAACCTTTGTGACCTTGACCTTGGGTGTGTGATCTGTCATCATTAAAGTTTATATGAATAAAAGGTGCAGAATACTAAAGTATAAAAAATATGGTTGAATTCTGTCCAATGCAAAAAATAGTAGAGTAATGAATATGAAATCTGGGGTTTATCATTACTTAAATCCAGGGGTTTAATTTATTATTTGTTAAAACCGATGTCAAACGGCCGGTGGGAGCGGGGCGTGCGCGTGCCCTGTCGAGTTGTAATGTACCGATGGGTACAGGTCCTAATATAACAATTTATGTTTTAGATTTTGATCCTAGTCTTGGTTATGTTTTCCAGACATTACTTCTGCAATGCCATGAAATTTCCACTTACTATCAGGTGAACCGTGCCGTTGGCTTATCTATCACTAAATGTAATAAGGAAATATGTATGTCCAATATACCGACCCATATATTGTAGACTTAATTTTTACAATACTCACTCTGCTACTATTTTGTCCTGGACCTCAGGATGCGCTCCCAACAGTAACATTGTAAACATGATTACATTAGCCGAAGTGTCATGGCCACCGACGATCATTGTATCCACGTGCTCTCTAATCTCCCTGTCGTTAAGCACACCTTTCTCTACTGAAAGTTCTAGTAGAAGATCCATGAATGCTTTGAACTTGGTGCCTGGAAATATTTTATTTATTTTATGAATAGCTTCTACCCAGGATTTGCACTCGTGTATCCCATGGAAATCCATACCAGGATTTATATCTAGTGTGTTAATACAAAACATGGTCTATCTGTGTAACAAGTTTTCGTATAATATAATATATTATATTCTCCACGAAATACATCTTCACAAAGTTCAACATTAACATTATTACAATTCTAATTCTAACTTTAATATTATAAATGAGAATGTGAGTTTGTTTGTTACGCTTTCTCCCCTTAACTACTCGACAGCTCATCGTGAAATATCGTATACACTTTGTGGGGGAACAAAAAAGGACATAGAGTACCTTTCATTCAGAAAAATTTAATGTTACTTATCTAACCTAAATCAAACTACATTTACACAAGCGAAGCTGCGAGCTTATTTTAATAGTATAATAATTCTGCAATTTTGGAATTCCCTGAATGAGGAATGAAAAGCAATGATTCGGACATGCCATCGTAAAATAGTGGGGAAGTACTTTGTTTTGTTGGAGGACTATCAAATAAACTATTTATAAATACTAAAATAAAGATATGAAGAAGAAGAATCATTACATACCTGGTATTATACTCCTTTCAGCACAGATATTACCATTGAATTCGGATTTTCTTCTTTGCAGAACCTGCAGAAATATTAGTATTGTTCATATTCAGGTATTTATTTATCTACGTGATTCTTTCAGTAGTTTTAGTTAGTAGCAACATCATGAACGAGATGAAAGAGACATGGATTAAAAGCTTTTCTCAAACCTAAAAAACTATTCAATGCTATGGTATCTCCAGATTCAGTCTACGATCGTTAGTAATCAAATAAACTTTACCTACATATATTTGCAGTGAGTAACATTTCCTAATCTCTTTAAGGACATGCTGTACTGACTGTGAGGCGTTTAGTGATCATTAGTGTGCCTTATGATATAGTATTTATTAACCTCTGAGTCTTCTTCGAAGTGGTTAATGAAAACACTATGTGGGTATGTGTATCTGTTTGTTAGTGACAGGCATAATTCCAGAACCACTGGACCGATTGACTTGTAACTTGGTGTGCAGATACCTTGGGGTCATACCTCAGTTGAGTTTGAATATGGGCTTTCTGGGTCAAAAGACCCCTGAGATTTAGAATCCTTTTTACACCTATCTCGTTTACCAGCACAATTTCAGGCCAATCACAATTTACCACTTCGTATAGATTCCAATAGGAAAATAAAGATTTATACAAAAACAACTTTTAACTTGTTCCTTAGACATATTTTTGCACTGAATAGGTCAAGAGCGGTAGTGTCAACTGTATTGACTGTAGTATTGAGTGCACGGATGGCATAGTGCTTAAAGTGGTCGCCTCGGCACTGTCATTGCGCCTAGTGTTGTGGGTTCGAATTCCACAAAGGACAAAAATTTGTGTCATACACACATAGTTGATCCGAGTCTGGATGTTCTTTGTGTACATTGTTTGAATGTGTATTAAGTGTTCCACGACACAGAATTTATTCCTAGTGCGAAAGTTCACTTTCAAAAATAGGAAATGTATAAGAAGATATAATTAAATTAAGTATTGACTAACGACTCGCCCCGGCTAAGCACGGGTAAGTTTAACAAATTATACACCTAAACCTTCCTCATGAATCACTCTGTCTATTGGTTTATACCTTCTATATAACCTTCCTCATGGTCCTATTGATGCAAACCGCATAAAAATAAAAATTCAGTAATTTTGGAGTTCATCGCGAACAGACCGACAGACAGACGCGGCAGGGTATTTCATTTAATAATATGTAGTCATAGAAAACTAGTATTTAAAGTCTAAAAACATGACACCTTCGCTTAAATTGCGAATATACAACAAATAATAGGATTGCAACCCAGAACTTGACTGGAAACTCTGAAGACTCAAATTGAGTTTTTCAAAGTGTACGACTTTGAAAAACCAGTCAACCATTATGTAAGGTGGAACAACCATCGGGCTACACCGTACAAACAACCTAGATCGGTACTGTAAAATCTCTTTCTAAACATGTTTTCTTTGGTAAGACAACTTGAATCCGAAGTCTATTAAAAGACTTAACTTACTCACCGTGTTAGACATATTATGTAAAATCTTGAGACAAGCATCCTGTTTCCTCTTGACGCCACTAAAGCTGAATGTAAAGCGACTATGCCACCAAAACTTCATGAATCGTTCCACCATCGTATTGAAGATCTGCTCCGTCGCTTCGACGTACTGAGCGTTTAGCATTGAGTCTGTGAAGTCTACTCCTAAAGCTGTCACTGGTAAAAGAGATGACGGACGAAGAACATAATGATATCGATACAATTTCAACAAGTTCAATTTTCTTTTAAATAAGTTCAAGTGAATACTTACAGCATATAGTCTCCAAAGCGTTGTGCCTCGTATAGGTCCAGTGATCAAAAAGTCCCTTCCCTACCTCCTTGTCGAGGTCTTTCACTAGTTTTCTCGACTGGCTGTTGAACACGCCCATGAAGGTATCCAGCAAGATTTGGCTGAACGCCGGGTTCAGGAGTTTACGGTGATTTTTCCATATCGATACTATAGACATGAAGTAGAAATACATGATAATAAATGAAAGTTCTTGTATTCATCTTTTCGCCTTTTGATTTTTGTTTGAATGCATCTGAAAATACTCTTGTTGCTCATTTCTCTGAACGTGTAATTTTTCAGCGACTGGACATATTAAGGTCATATTGACATTATACCTATATTTGTGTTACCTAGACTTTGATAGAATACTGCCACGCAGAGGTCTCGAATTATATCTCAAGGCACGCATTTCTAACCTTTCGAAAAGAAAGTTATATGCCTATATTGATTAGTAATTAATTATAGCTCACTTTAACGGTGAAGAAAAACATCGCGAGGAATCCTGCATATCTGAGTTTACCATAATGATCTTGAAGATATGTCAAATCTACCAACCCGTACTGAGCCAGCGTAGTGGACTATCGTAACCATTCTCACACTGAGGCTAGGCATGCCCAGCAGTGGGACAGTATAAACAGGGCTGATACTATAATATTAGTGCTTTGCTAGCGTCCGATAGATGACGCAGTAATCAAACTATAAACAGAAAGCTAACTTTTTTATAGACAACTGTCGCACTAGAAATTATTACTGTGTTGCGGGAAACTTTACAAACACTCAAACAACGGACACAAAGAATATCCAGACTCGGAACAACCATTTGTAGATCACACAAATTTTTGCCCCGAGTGGAATTCGAACCCACAACACTCAGCAGTGACAGCGGCAAGTCAAATCAAATGATACAGTACCTTATATATTGTGCAATATACCAGCAGTAAGTCATTAAAAAGTCGACAGTACCAGATCTTATGATCATGGTCAAGGGTATTGTCTACTTTTTAAATGACTATAATATAAGTACAACATAGATAAATTTGTCAAAGATAATGTCTATATATTAATAACCTCTAAGGTCATGAAATAAAATGGTTAAATTCTGCCATTATTAATACCGGTAGCAAAATAATGGTATCGAAATATATAAATAGGTCATGGATAGATAGACGCTATAAACAGTGAATAAACATATATAAATGCCGTTTGTGTCTTTTTTACACTCATTGATGTGGTTTTATAAACATTATATTCACAAAAACCCATTGTGAACTTAACGCAAGGTAATAGGAATTCGTGGATAAAAATCTACCGATATTGATTTGATGAGACAAATCAATTATTGGGAACTGTGAACTTTATGTATATAAATCTCTATTACGTAGTTGATAATCGAACAATGGGGATTTGTGGTGCAAAGTTCACAGATCCCCATTGATGGGGCAGGTCCATGGGGATCTTTGGAATAATCATAATATTTTTTATTAGTTCAGCAAAGGTAATTTAAACTTTACGTCTAACTTATGTCATTTTACTTAACGAACTGTATCTTAGCGATTGGTGTAAGAGAATGCCGCTTGTTTTAAAAGCACATTCCTGCCACTCTATCGACTGGATAGTCGATAGATGCCTATAGTAACATTAAAGCAATGAATATTACGACAACTGGAATCAGTTCAACATTTGTGGATCGCACTCTGTGTCCAGACTGAGGATCGAATCTACAACACTTGACGTAATGACAGTAACGAACTGAACAAGTAAACCAGTGCACCGTCCCTTTTAACTGACGTATAGTCAACTGGTGTATATTTGGATTTCGACAACACAAGAAAAACAACTCGATATAATGAATTGGTTCTTAAACGTTCGTTCCGCAAAACATAATGTATAAAAAGAAATTGCCTAAAATCATCTCTATGCCAAACTTTAAGGATGGTACACCATATCGAGGCTTCGAGGATAAAATCTAGTAAAGGCTTTGGCCTTATACTACTTTCCAAAAAATCACAACGCTCAGTTTTACTTTACTCTTTGCTTTTTTGTTTTACTAAACATAGCTTTTTTATCTTGACATGTTCTATAATTATAAAATTATATAACAGCAGCGATAGCCCAGTGGGAAACCGTTGGACTGCCACACAGAGGTCTCGATTTCGAACCCAAAGCGCGCATTTCTGACTTTTCGAAGTTATGTGCGTATTAAATAGTTAATTATCGCTTGCTTTATCGGTGAAGGAAAACATCGTGAGGAAATCTGCATGTCTGAGAGTTCTCCATAATGTTCTCGAAGATATGTGAAGTCTGCCAACCCGCACTAGGCTAACGTGGTGGACTATGGCCTAACCCTTCTCAGTTAAATACAGAGTTCAGTTTAATACAGAGCTGATATTATTATTTTATTATATATATCTTGTAGAGCATTTGTAGCGAATTAAAGTATTATTTACACCATAAGTTCTGAAATAAAAGTTTTATGCTGCGGAATGTTCTAGGTATTAAAACTATTTTTGCGAATATTATCATTTTAAATACACAGATCGATGCAGCTCAAAAAACTGAATAAGATTACATCAATAACTAATTTACCAACATTTCATCCTCGAATGGTCGATATAATGCTAACGAGCCAATTTATGAGAGTATAGGTTCCACAACAATTACTTACATTTTCCAGTGACTAGACCTTCGCCTAGCCAAGGTTTAGCGAATTCGTAGAAGCCGTCTTTTTCTAAACAGGTGTTTGCTACAGTGAACATGTCATCTGGATCTGTTACAACTGAAACAATTATTTTTAAACATATCTAGTGATTTGTATTATTAATTATTCTTGACTAGCTTTTGCCCGTGTATTTGCTCACTCGGCATTCTTTTCGCCTGATGATGGGGTATTTTCTTAACTCTAACCTTGACTTGTATGCGAAATTTCATGATGATCGGTCGAGTAGTTAAGGCGTGAAAGCGTAACAAACAAACACATTCGCATTTATAATATTAGTTAGGATTACCCTAATAGTAAAAGCGGAGCAGAAAACCGAGGCTTTAACTATTTTAGTTCCAAAAAAACAACTTAAAAATAATAAAACCAAAAATATTACTATAAACTGTTCGTGGTCCAATTTGAGCGGCCACCACGCCTCCGATATCGTAGCTCTCATTAGCCAAGTCGTTGATGCCACGCCACAGTTCTGAAAGAATAAGAATAAATACAGTTTGTTTAGTAAGCACGTTAAGACGTAGATCCTGAACACATATAGGGATTGCCCAGCGGTCAATATTTTATGTTTCTGTTTCCTTCGTATAAACTTTAATGGTGCCAAATCTCATACACCTCCGTGTGCGCCCTACTTAGTGGCACGGCAAATGGCCCAAGCACATTCCTTGATTAATAATTATAATTAAATGGAAAGTCTATCATTTTTTTAACAATATATATCATTTTTAATTTCATTTTATTAATGAAATTGATTAAAAGGGCAAAAGCAGATTTCTCGAAATTTTGATTTGCGACCTTAAACGAACTGGTTTTAAACTTATTTATATGTTGGACATATTCTGTTGCGCTGAGTGTATTATATAGACGTCGATGTCTGAATGATTCAAAGTAAACAAATATTGCCATCAAAGGTTTCGGCGCCTTACACTTTGTCTGAACGACATATAGTGAAGCTGTCTAATGACATTACTTGTTTAATAAAATTGAGTGGTTCATACTGAACACAGGACGATTAAATATTATCCATTACTTTTGCACGAATGAGTGAGTGAGTTTGGAGATATGCTGGGTGAACGGCAACAGGCTCTACCTCTACCAGATGATACCTAAAACCATATTGTCGAAATGTTGGTGAGGTCTACTGCTTACGTGTGCTTCGACGTCAGACTATGTATGTATGTACTTACTGCAGCTGTCCCCAATGAGTGCCGGCGCGTGTCCCAGTATGGGCCACGCTCCAGGGACGTAAGGAGGCTCATTACGGTTCCGGTTGTACTGCTTCCACAGCCAGAAGGCGGCGCATATGACGCAAAATAGCGCTACTGCTATCATTCTTGGTCATTGATGTTGGTACTGAAATTTATGTATGTAGGTTAGGTTAGGTTAGTAACAATCGGCGGAGCGGGAGAGGGAGCGTTTAAACCCTCTCCCCAACCGCAGAGCCGGGCGCCGGAGGGCGCGAGATGACCTCCAGCCACCCTGAGGTTTGACCTGGGGGTGGCGGGCTTTGTGGGCCTGCCCGCCATCCGTTCAGCACCAGGTCCGAGAGGCGGCGTGCGTGTTCCCACGCGCGCCTCTGTGTCGAGTCCGTCTTCCCTCTAGGGGGGAGACAGTAGGGTTTTATTTGAAGTAGTGCCTATTTTGGGTAGGTCTTTCGTGTAGTGGCCTGCCGTTTCATACGGCGGGCCGTAACCTCGGCGGGGTCGCGACCGCATGCGAAAGCGATTCGCGCGGCCCCGTCGGTAGTGGTTGTGTCGAGGAACACCGTGGTAGGTTTAGTCGGTATTCCGGGAGGTACATTATCTTTTTTTTTTAACATCTTTATTTTACCCCGGCGAGTCCGACATAATCCCTCCGCCCGCCCCCGCGGAGGGATATGCGCCATTGCATTCCCCCACGTAAAAAAAAAAAAAAAAAAAAAAAAAGGTTAGTAACAATACTTTGTTTAATGAAAGGTACCCTATGTCCTTTTCTGTTCTCCTGACAACATGAATACGAAATTTCATGATGATCGCAGTAGTTAAGGCGTGAAAGGGTAACAAAATAAAAACTCACAGTTTATTAAAATACATGAATTAGATTACTATTACATTAATACAAGATTAGAATTTTTGAAGTATTGTACCCTAATTAAGGCAGCAGCTATAGTCTACAACACAGGAACACCGTTAGACTGCCACGCAGAGGTCTCGGATTCGATCCCACAGCACACATCTCTGACTTTTCGAAGTTATATATATTATCGCTGCTAATGCTGCCACACTGAAATTTTGAGTAATCCACAGATAGATTTGCCGAGTTCTTTTTGTCCGCAGCTTCAAAGTTTGTAATGACCTACAGATTACATATTAGTATATTATACTCGTATTAGAGCGAGAGATATAAAACAACACCGCATTGCCTAATTTGGCATTTTACAAAATGAACTTGAAATTTTATAATCGAAATTAAAACTTTACATTTAGATTATACACTATTAGGTTGAACCACTACACAGATTCCAAATTTCAATCAATTTTAAATTTTTGGTAAAAAGATCAAGTCACGAGGAACATAATTAAGATCCGGATCACATTATCCTTGTAATATTATAGAGTAGCTGTGCCCGCGGCTTCGCCCATGTGGAAATCGGTATACAATGTCCTTTTCTTCACTCCTAACTACGTGCATGCAAAGTCACAGGATGATCGCTTGAAGAAACTTACATTTTTAATGTTAGTAAGAAGTATTAGAAAAGAAATTAGCTATGCCCGCGGCCCTAATTTTTAGCTCTTCCTTTCATCTCATTCCTTATCGACTGTTACAACTGTTTGCAGCACACTGACTTTCGGTAGGTAAATGTACTCGTGATAATTTTTACACGATTGCCCAAAAAAGGAGTGTAATGTTTTAGGGTTCATGTATGTTTGTAATTAATTAAATATGTATGTCAGTTTCTTTATTCCACCATAACTTCTAAATGCCTGAATAGATTTGGATGTGTGGTATTATTAGTACCTTTATATCATCCCAAGTGACACAGGCTTTATGTTTCTTTTTTTAACATTTGGAGTGGCGCTCTCGATCACCCATCATTCGAATTTCACGCTGTGTAATCGTGTAAACTATGTAAGCCCGGGACTGCCTGTGGCGGTCTCTGTCCAACATGAGCCGAGCTTCGTCAAAGCGTCTCAGAAGCGCGAGACTGCGCATGCCGCTCTCGGTCAGACGTGAGCTGATTGTCATATTGCATAAATGTCTCTGAAGCGCGAGACTGCGCATGCCACTCTCAGCCAGCCGTGAGCCGCATTTCGTGTTGCGTAAATGTCTCCGAAGCCCGAGATGCTGCATGACGTTTTCGATCACCTGTTAGTCGTGCCTCCCGCTGACTAAGTGTTTAGCGGCACGGGATGAAGACTGTCGCACCCTGGGAATCCTCAGACGGTTTTCACGTTGAGTAAGAGTTTCGGTGGAGCGAGATGCTGAGCCTCTTGCCCGCTCAGTAGTTAAGCGAGCCTCACGCTCATCATCGGTCTCTTGGGACCTTTGTAGTCTCATTTTTTTAGCACTTCTTGAAGTATGCAATATATTTGTTTTTTTCCGAGAGGGCATTTTAATTTTTAAGTATTTATATACCTAGTAACAATATTACCTTATTCTAATTCCGAATGACCTTAGATAATATAGGTAACGATTATTTTAGTAAACTGAACAGTTAATAATATGGAACTAATATATTAATAAATTATAATAATATACTAATAAATTCAAATTTTTTGTGAAACGTCAGACAGGTTATTCAAAATTAATATACATTCGGCTTTTACAATTATTTGATACTGTCTTTTTGTCCCTAAATTTATGCATGCCCTTCGATCTTCACACTTTTGGAAACATATGATACTTTTAACAAAAATTGATAAAATTATACAGAATACTCTTATTAAACTTTTAAATAATATAATAATATTCTACCACATACACACAACACCATCTAGCCCAAACCAAGCAGAGCTTGTACTATGGGTACTAGATAATGGATAAACATACATATATCCTTTTTTTTCTTTGTAAATCCATACATATTATACACAGAAACACCCAGACCAAGACAAACATCCAAGTTCATGCACACAAATGTTTGACTTATGCGGGAATCGAAACCGCGACCTTAGGCGTGGCAGTCGGTTACACTAATCACTACGCCACCGAAGGCGACATTAACGACCGGGTGTGGCTACAAGCCAGCTTGCCAGTTCGCTTGTACGACCTCGGCATTCGAAAAATTACTGATGTAAGTTTACCAACGTTCCTATCTTCGGTCCATAGCACGGAGGAATTGACCAGGAAAATCTTGGCACCTACACTGGTTAATTCTGAAGTGCTGTGCATGACCGACGCCGTGAACGCTTGGAGACTTGCTTGCCCAAGCACTAATTTACCCTAAACCTGCCTCTCTCAGAGACAGTGGGATGGGGCGTTATGCAGCATAGTTCTAAAAAATCTCATAATTACATCGTCCTGTGCTGCTGAACGTGCCCGCTTGCTGGCTGTGGGAGAGTGGGAGTCGGGCCTTTGGCTTCAGGCGCTCCTGTCGTCCAACATAGGTACCGTGTTGGACGATACGAACTTCCGCATTGCTTCTTGTTTGCGCTTAGGTTCTCCTTGTGTTTCTCCGCATCGGTGTCTTTGTGGAGAAGCCGTCGACAGTCTTGGTCACCATGGCCTATCATGCAGCAGGAGTGCTGGTCGTATATCACGACACGCCAACCTGAATAACATACTCCGTCGAGCTCTTGTCACCGCTATCGTCCCGGCTCAGCTTGAACCTCACGGTTTGGTACGTGACGATGGCAAGCGACCAGATGGTATGTCATTACTGCCATGGAAAATGGGTAGGCAAAGGTCTACCCATTTTCCATGGCAGTATCAGTAGCAAGTGGTGCTGCTACTGCATCAGCGGAGACGCTCAAACGGCGTAAATATCAAAACCTTATTGGTGAGTACATATTTGAGCCGTTTGGTGTCGAAACGCTGGGGCCATGGGGTCCAAGTGCTAGGTCTATTTATAGAGACCTTGCTAAGCGGCTCATTGACGCTTCGCGTAACCAGAGAGCTGGTATTTTCTTTGCACAAAGAATAAGTATTGCCATTCAACATGGCAATGCTGCCAGTCTTCAGGGCACGTTGCCAATTGACGACGATGCGGAGGAATATGATGACACTTTTTGATTTTGCAGTTTTATTTTGCTCTTTAGTTTATATTTTTCTTGTAAATAATTTGTGTACCTATATATTATGCTAATTATGTCATTGATTAAACTAAGTTATAGAATGATGAATAATTTCGTAAAGTATTGCTTATGATGCGTTTCATCAGTTAAATTAATCTAAAGAAATCTATATGAAATTAATCTCATATATTAAACAATAATGAAACAAAGTTAGTAAGATGATGACAAAAACTATTAGGTAAGTTCCTAGTGTGTCTATCGGCATAAAAATCATGAAATTCTGTAGAGCAAGAGCTTTCGATAGTGACCTGTGTGTTGGGGAATATCGAAAATTGGAAATAAAAAAAATGCGGCTGGTGACGAGTTAAGAAGTTGACGATTTAATGGCGACCGAAAGAAAAAACAATATATGACGGGTACACAATTTGCCGGTCGCAGTGCCTCGCGTTGTTAAATGCTACGACGTGACAGTTTGCTCACTTAAAATGACTAGGCGTTTTAACACTGTGAAAACTTCGAATTCCCTTACTCCACAATGACAGCCGACCACTCAATCAACATCGACAAACTACAACAACGAAATCAAAGTCAACACACGAAACGAATAATCTCAAATCAGATCGAAACAACTAAGATCCAATCCACCTAATCGACGCTGAGTAACTGTTGTCATTATATTTATACTGCTATCTGAAATTCTTAACATCGACTTTTAAAAAATGACGTCGTTTAGTGACCGACATCTAGTGTAGCGAATATAATTTAAAGCATATATGGACTGATTCAAATTATTACCGCTAGATGGCAGTGACCAAATGACGTCATTATTGAAAGCCGAAGTTAAGATTCTTCGGAAAGAATTAATTATGGCAAAAATGATTAGCTTTATTTTTAGTTTTTTGTTATTACTCAATATTATAAACAGTTTTCAATATTATCAAAATAATAAATAATAAATTGTGATAAGTTTAGATAGAAATAAAGGATTTTATAAAATAAAGACTTAAGGTTAGCTTATGGTACACACTATGCTTTTGTTAATATCTCATTACGATCAATTTAGTGTGATGCTTAAATTCAAGATGCTTTAATAAATGGCACTGCTCGTAGGCCATAGGTGATAGCGTGATAATTGTTAAGTATATAAGATTATGGTCGGGTCTTCAGACAGAACATATTGGCGAAAACCGCATTTACGGGTTTTTGCGTGATAGTATAACTTCCTAGGTAACTATTATCTAATCTGTAGTATATAGACAATACAAATAAGCAGACAGACGATAATTACCAAGAAGTGTTCTATATCGTTCGATACCTAAGCTATCATACAGTCCAATAAAAATTTCGCGAAAATATTCAATGTACAGACAAAATGCTCTTTGAATTTTAATATACATAGTATAGATCTGAAAGCTTCTGAGGATGGATGGCTGGCTAGATGAATGTTAGTTACTCTTTCACGCAAAAACTACTGAACGGACTTTAATGAAACTTTACAGTATTATTGTTTATACACCAGAATAACATATAGGCTACTAAAAAATATATCTTAACATAAATCTACATTAAGACTGCGCCCCGAGCGTAAGACGCAGTTGGACTGAATGACAGAGCTCGATATTCAAATCGGCGCGCGGCCGCCATAGTAAAATTGTATCGAGGATTTGAAGTGCTTTTTTGATAAATATGTACCGTTATTAACCAATAACTTAAATATTTGGGACGGAGAAATTGTAATATAACTATTTATGTTTTGTTTAAGCTGTAAAATAGGATAGATTTCTACTGTTATAATTTAAAAATCACGTAACATGAGCTTACGTTTTTGCATTTATCGTGCAAATTTACATAATTTTCTAGGCGAAAATATTAATTATTTTAAGTTTTTTACATGGAGTTATTGTAAACACATTCATTGTTATGGTCAATGTATATTTTATATTTGTATTAAACAAAAGAAAATTGATTTTATCAACTTAACTGTGACCGCCTGTTTTGGCACATTTTGCTCGGCGCAGTCTTAACGCGAGCGTAGCAGCGGGCAAAATCTACACAAATATTTTTCCTAATTAAATTACTGTGGCATATTGTGAAAATGTATATCGCCTTCACAAAAATTTAAACAACTGAAGCAAGTAAGTTCCAGAGTCGGAACAACTGTGATCTAGTGATGAATCACAATTTTTTTTATCCCAATTCGGATTTAACCCTGAATACGCACTGGCATTGGCAAGACGACTACTTAAACAATTATTCAGGATTGTAAAAACACAATACTCACGAGGGATCCTTTAAAACAATCACTTGGCACGATTCCCAACACAAGACTGAAGTCACCACCAACTCACAGAAATATTTCGACACACGGGCAGTTAGTAAACCTAATTATATTAGTTTAGTATCGCAAACAAACTCGGGCCGCACCAACGTTGCTTAACTCCCGCATCAAATTATACGAAGGGCAGACTACAGGGTTGCTTATACCAAAGAAATAACGATAAAATATAATACTAAGAAATTTTAGCATAGTATTTTTTAGTGCGGTTATGGAGAACATGTTTATCCTTTGATGTTTTTATATTAGAAAAATAATTATGTTCTCCAGGTCGAATTTTGGCAAAGCAGCCAGTTTTAATGAAGGCCGGCCATCTTATCATATCACCCAAATGACGTCCGGTGCCAGCACAGTGTCCAGACATTAGACCAGTCTTGGGCCACCCTCACCCAATCGCTTCCCATGATCCAGGTCATCAGCCCACCTTGTGAGGGGCCTACCCCAAAGTGGTTAGCCACCTACGCAGCAAATATTAATATGCTTACATGTATGCGCATTAATACCACACTATTAAAACACATGTGTTTTCTTTATTCCCTGATTACTGACGGACCGACACGACTGGAGAAATATCAGACGTAGAACTGCTTGCTGCTTTGTCAAAGACGGGGATAAAACCCCGCCAAACTGATACTAAGGATTTCTTGGCAAAAATATCCAATAACTTTTATTTCGTTTATTTGAACAACAGGCCTAATGATTCACAGCCACCATCCTGACAATGTCAAAATACTAAGGTGACTTAAACAACTACCAAAAGCTGCTATTTGGATGGTATATTTTTATCGTATCTTAAAACCAAAGAAACTCTTTTCACACTGAGAAGACGCCCGTGCTCATCAGTGGGACAATTGTATACAGACCTGATATTATTATATAGTAAGCGATTCGATAGCGGCATATATGTTTACACACAAAGACTTACGACTGTATATCGCCAATGGAGTAGGCAGCGGTAAAATACAACAACATCACGCTAGCAATGTTTTAGTTACAATTAAAACAGGGCGAGTCTACCGCCTTCATCGATAGCATTTCTAGGTTCCAGTTTGCTCTACTGTGTAACTCAAACAGCTGCAGTTTATTCGTCCCGGGGATCGAATCAGTGAGCACAATGAAACTGCAAACTTATACCGCGAGACCAATACTATCTACAAATTGTAAGAAGTTCATTTAAAATAATAATATACCTTAATTATTTTCTTATTACGTACTGTTATAATAATAGCACTTTTTAGATTATATATTTCACTTAATCCCTATATTTCTATCCACAGTTTTGCTTGGACTAAGTCATCGATGTTGTTCACGTGTCTTTTATAAGGTTCCATCGACAGTAACCACATATGCACCGTCATACTCCTAACTATATGCACATCAAAGAAATGTTGCTATTAGATAAAACTATTTTATATTATCTTATTCAGGTACTATTTCACCAGCCACAAGTATTATCTAGATATATCTATACTAATATTATAAAGAAGAAAGATTTAGTTTTTTGTTTGTTTGTAAGGATTTAACTCAAAAACGACTCATTTCACCGTTAGAAAGCTATATTATCTCCGAGTAACAAAAGCTATATTTTATTGAAATAAAAAGTACTGTTCCTAATATAACCTAACCGACATTTCCGCAAGCGAAGCCGCGGGCAAAAGCTAGTTTATCCATAAAATAAATCACTCGCTGTCTCTCTCACCTAAACTAACAAGAGAAACACAGTATGTGATTTATATTTCGGATAACTTTTACTTTATTATTGTGATATAGGTCATAGGCGTGGTGTCTTTAAAAGCTCGGACGATCGAGAGATCGTATGTTCGATCCCATCTATAACTCAACAGACGTGAGCACACTTGTAAAAAAATATATCTATATAGTATATCTTACTTATATTTTTGTCTATGTAAAATATTACTACGAGTATGTAGCTAATGTACGTCTGAGCGTCACTTGGGGTTACAGAAAATATCAGGGTTGGTTTGAGGTATAAACCGCAAACCAATAATAACCCTGAGTGGTAACCTCATTTTCATTATATATGTACTTTTCTGTTTTTCTGTGTATTAAAATATTTGTGTGAAAATGTGTACCTTTGTTTTGAAAATAAATACTTTCTTTACTTTACTTTACATAATGAACGTATATATTTATGTCACTCTAGGACACCATTACTTTCCATCTATGAAAGATCTTTAATATTATTATATCACATACACACAAAGCTATCTAGCCCAAACTAAGCAAAGCTTATACTATGGGTATTAGACAATGGATAACCACACATATATACTTTTATTTTTGTACTGTCTTTATACAGGATGTCCTGTAATTAATGGATAACCTTGAAATGTCTTATAGAAGAACTGAAGGCCGATCAGAAAAAAGAAAAAAAAAATAATAAAATCCCTAATCATATAAAAGTATTACCACTAAATAAATTCACTACAAAATTACGTTGGTGGCTCATGCAGAGTAATTTCTACTGTCTTCAAGATTTTTTTTAATATACCCTATACATCGATCAAATATACCATATATATAGATATATATAGTATATTTGATCGATGACCCTATATAACTGATTTGTAATTGATCTTATATAATTTTATTCATAATTGATATTGTAAACGTGAAATTTAAAATGTTCGTGTAAATGATATTACCTATAATATATTACATTTGCATGCCATTTGAAACGGCTAAATGTGTTTGTACTCTTGCAAATAATTTATAACATCTATTAATGTATACTGTTTATTACTATAAGCAGTCTTTATTTACTAAAAAAGACTGCTTATTCTGTTTCTTTTTTTTGTAAATACCTACATATTATACATAGAAACACCCAGACCAAGACAAAGATCCATGTCCATGCAAATAAATGTTTGACTTGTGCGGGTATCGAACCCGTGACCTCAGGCGTGGCAGTCGGTTACACTAACCACTACGACATCGAGGCCACTTTTCTGGCAACATGTCAATTGTTGGAATGCTACACACCATTAAAAACATTTTCTGTCTGGCCACCGGTATGCCGATCAATAGTTTAATAGTTGCATAAATAATTGTCTAAATGCAAACAAAAATCTCTAAGTATCAATGTAAAATTTAAAAACTCGAAACGTTGGGCAAATTTTCATAAATATTGGGTTCAGATTTTTATCCGAAACCAATTTCTATTTTTAAAATCTGCATTAAAAAGTACTTCAACCTTTATTCGAAAAGCTTTTGAAACATCAACTTAAGATACCTTAATGAAAATCTCTAATACCAAATTTTGGTCATGGCGACCTACTTCATCTGAAATAAGCCATCTGCGCAGGATATATTGTGAACAAGTAAGAAAGTGAGCAACTGTGTGCGTAAACTCCTATCGTCCGATGGGAAATCTGAGAAAAATTACGTTCTTTCTTATTAAATGAGGCACGCAAATAAAATACCGCAAACCTCCCACAGAGTAATAACTCTTGTTGAAAATCACGTTAACCCAGTGTAAGTTGGCAGACTTCACATATCTCCGAGAACCATATGGAAAATTCTCAGACACGCAGTTTCCTCAAAATGATTTCCTTTACCGCTTAAAAAGAGCTTAAATATTTAAGAGGTGCCATAGGAACTCGAGATCTCTCCGTGGCAGTCATACTAATATTATAATGAGGAATGATTTAATTTATTTTTGTTTGTTTATTTGTAAGGATTTTACTGGAAAACTACTCAACCGATTTTAAAATTCTTTCACCATTAGTAAGCTATATTATCACCAAATGCTATATACTATAGGCTATATATTATTTTAAAAAAATACTATTACACCTAACCTAACCTACTTTTACGCGAGCGAAGCCGCGGGCAAAAGTTAGTCTAAAATATACAAATTGACCAAAATGGCGGCGTGCTTTACAGGAGGTCTATGTCCAGCAGTAGACTGCCAAAGGCTAATGATGATATATTAATTATTAATTTAGTAGGCTGAAAGCCCTGCGTTACTTAGCTAATTATTTACATTGGGCCAACGGTCATTTTTTCAGTTTCCCAAATTAAAAATGTTAACACTTCCGGCACTGTTGTAATTTGTGTTTTTTCATGCATGTGCGCATTCAGTGCGTGCAGACATTGCGTGGCGCATAATGGTAATGAGTATCACACGTCATTGCTACTTCAGTGTTAATTTATGTTGTAAGCTATAGCCCGTGGCTTCGCTTGCATAAATAATTCATTATTGTTTTATGAAGTCGTTTTTCACTCGCGTTAATACTTACATGTGCCTCCGTGTCGCAGCGGTAGTGAATGCGACTGCTGTGCATCCCCGGGTTCGATCCTGCGACGGGCCAACAAAAAAAATATTGGAATTTTCTGATAAGAAATCTCAATACCAATTCGGAGTTAGGAAGTTGGCGTTGGGTTTACGTGCTTTCAGAGGCTTCCCCGACCCACAGAAACCACGTCAACCCGTTGGTTTTGCACCTGATCTCGGTCGTGTCAGATTGTCGTTCCATCTGATCATGGGATTAAGGACATCTGATCATGGGATTAAGGACGCATGGGAACACGCACGTCCTTAGATGCGTGTGTCTATTACGTAACACTCGTATTGAATTTATAATTAATTATTTAATATAGAGTTCGGATCGTTCACTAAGTGGACCAGAAACAATATGATAAACATATCCTTGGGGGTATCATTAGGCGCCTCCATAATCAATCGAATTTATGTACCTTTTCTCGGCCATGAGACTCGCAGTGCAATCTGCAGCGCCTGTAATGTGATTACTATAATATCAGCCCTGCATTAAACTATCCCACTGCTGGGCACGGGCCTCTTCTCAGTGTGAGAAGAGTTAGCCCGTAGTCCACCACGCTGGTCTAGTGCGGGTTGGCAGACTTCACATATCTTCAAGAACATTATGGAGAACTCTCAGACATGCAAGTTTCCTCACGATGTTTTCCTTCACCGTTAAAGCGAGCGATAATTAACTATTTAATACGCATATAACTTCGAAAAGTCAGAGATGCGCGCCTTGGGTTCGAACTTAATTCATCGGCAACTTTTATCTCTCGTAAGGAGCAAGTGACCCGGGAGTAGACCGTGCATTGCCAATATGTTTAGGTAGTTAAGGCTGTTTGAGCGTTCAAACGAGTGCTCATTCTGTTTGTATATTAAATTTATATTTATGTCACCATAATTATTGTAGCTGGGTTATCATCCTTCTTGATATATATACCGTATGTCCAGCAGTATTTATAATTCTTAGACTGTGTAAGGTCTCGTGCGAGGTAAAATAGTCGAGTCGCTTTGGTGGATAGTTGGGTTCGTTGGTCTGTTTGCACTGAAATATTTGACTCTGAGAGAGCTCTTCCAAATGTTTCTTCTATTATAAAGTACCAGGACAATATCAAAACTTAACGTGAATACTTGATTTTAAATTGCATTAATTAGTTAAAATGTAGCACTAATCGTCAACTATACTGTATTGAAGTATGTAGAAACTAATTTGCTGCTAAATTTAATGTATTATATACGATAATACTAACAACCAAACCCTATGCACCGAGCACAATATATTGGAATAGGTAATAATAACTCACTTACCTTATAATATATCTCTTGATTAGAATTATGTACTACCTGAACTAGTGTTGGATACTGATATAAAACAAGATGCAACGACTTCAAGCTGTACTTGATCCAAAATAAAATTCCATGTTTCACGCCGTTAAGTAAGTCCAAAGTTTAATCGCCAATAATCCTCTCAATAATGTCACATACCAGAAGCCGGTATAGTTCACGTACCTACTAGAGGTAATTTGATCTTATAAAACAATAACTGTTTCGATGTTCTTAAGTACTATCCGCTCAATATGGACCATATGGTGGTATTATACTGGAAACTTGGAAATGAAAAATCTGGAAACTGTGATAAGGTGTATTCCATACAATATCAGAAAGCGAAGTGGTCTTCAGGTCGGTACACAATTCATAATAAAACTAAAAACAATAATTACGCTTATTGCTACGAGTTAGCAATTGCATCAAATGGATATTGCAGTGAATAAAGCTGCAGGCGCTTCGACACTATTGGTGAAAAACGCGTGAAAATCCATTCAGTAGTTTTTGAGTTTATCGCGAACAGACAGACAGACGCGGCGGAGGATTTGGTTTTATAATTTATAGTGATTTGCTTAACGGAAATATAAATAAATTAAACGTTAATATAATAAACTGTTTTAATTTAATACGTTTCATGATTCTAATTTCATAACAATAATACACATACAGAAGAGTGTTTGAAAAACATCAATTAAAGACTTTCACATTTTATTTACTGATAATTATATATCTATCTTATTTATTCAAATATATACTAATTGGAAAACTATTTGACTTTACATTTGGAGAACAAATTTATTGAATCAATAGAACATTAAGTTTACTTATTAATTATACAAAAAACTATGTGATGTTCTTCCACATTAATTGAGAACACACAGTAATACTCTTATACAAAATCTTTGGCATTTTTCGTATGGAAATCTTTAGCTTGCACTTACTTTGGAACTATATATATGACAATGTGTATGTGCAAATAAGAAATCGTGGATTACTCTTTGACAATTGGTACAGGAATGCTACTAGGACTCTGGTAATAATGCGGTGTCTCGTTCAACGTGGTAGCACCGATGACGTCACCACCAGCTACAAGCAGCAGCCTCCTCTTCTTATGATGACGCAGTAGTGACGTCACTGTGCCGAAGCTGTGCTCTCCGCGGCGAGGAAACCCGAGCGCCAGCCGACCGTCCGGCCGACGTCGGACGCCAACATTGTGGACTGCGTTTGCGCAGGACACGCTGAGAGTATAGGCGTGGTCCGGCTGAAACAACCAAATACAGTTGTAATAATGGTTAGACTCAATTTCTTTTGGAAGCCAGTTATGATGAATAGAAGAAATAGTCGCTAAATTTTGGTCTTGACTGTGGAGAAAAGCCATCTATCTATGCAGAGGATGTTCTAATATACAAGTGTGTGAGCAATCACAAATACGCTTTCTATTCTCTCACTCTCACGGTCCGCTAGGACTACAATCCTACACGACCGGGATGAAATCAGGCGCCATACAGCAGGGTACGATAATGACTTTGCGTGTCATGGTAGGTAACTGAAATATCGCCCACTCCAGGCTGCCTCTGAATTTTTTTCTTGCCGGAAAACCAATGCTTTTCTGTTAACCCGACTTCTGACCACCGATAAGCTTATTCAGTTCCTAGACCTTTTGAAGTAGATAAACTTACTGATTGGTATTTTTTTATTAATAGTTAGTATAAAGAATGTATCGCTGCATACCTCTAACATACATAACAAAAAGCCGCAGACGAAAGTGAAACTAGTTAACAGCAGATCGATTTCATTTAAAAACTAGCTTTACCCCGCGGCTTTGCTCGCGCAAAAGTAGGTTACAGTACTTTTTTAAATAAATTCTAGCCTATATTACTATGTGATAATAGGTCTTTCTAATGGTGAAATAATTTTTTAAATCGATTTAGTAGTTTTTGAGTTAATCCTTACAAACAAACAAACAAAATTCAAATCTTTATTCTTTATAATATTAGTATAGATAATAACAGTAATTTTTATAATAGGACTATTTCACACTTGTGGCGAATACACATAATGAGGTAACGAGTGCTGTATTGCGGTTTATAATAAATTTTTATGTAGCTATCGATGGCTAGTGTGTTTTTATGTCTAGTTAAGAACCGGTCTTGCGGTTAGGTCACTTATACTTTTGTATTATAGAAAACATGTCAATGTGACACATATTTATAATTCGATATAATTTACTGAATGCCTGTTTATATTCCTACGACATAATAATCGATAATGATTCGATTTTAAACAGAATTAAAATAATCAAATAATTGAAATTAAACTACTATATACGGATTTTATCGCGTTGTTTATTTAACGTTGGGAAGACTAAGATCTTAGTCTCCCCGTGACCATGGCTGCTGAAAAGCAACCGAATCGTCGGGGAAAGTGTAAACCTAAATACAAATAGTTTTAATAATTTCATTAGCTTATAAATTAGTAAAATTCAATAGTAGTAGTAGTGTAACAGTTTTCAAAATGATGTAATAGGTACAGTGTTAAATAAACAACGCGATAAAATCCGTATATAGTAGTTTAATTTCAATGAATAAAATTCGCGTAAACAGAAGACAATATTAATCAAATAATATTGTCTTACGTTTACGCGAATGTTCTTCATTGAAATTAAACTGCTCTGTACATACCATGAACATAGCTGCTGCAAAATAACCAAGTAACCGAAACCTCGGAGAAAATGTAAATTTATATCTAAACTAGCGGATCCGACAGACGTTGTCCTGTACACCCGAAAAAATAAAAAAAATAAGAAATCTTATCCATTCTCGAATCCAGCCGTTTAGAAGGAGTTTAAATGCAAACACACGCACAGAACATTTATATATAAAAAGATAGTTACAAAAGAAATTTAGATATGAATTGTAATATTTTCAAAATGATGCATTAAATTGTGTTAATAAACGTCGGGAAAATTATGTATAATTCAGTTTATTTACAATCAAATAACACAATTGTTTTTAATAACAATCTGTGCTTTGCTTATTTACTCTGAAAAATGGCAAAGAAGAAGATACTACTACCAATACTATAAAAAAGCAAAAAAAAAATATATTATGATATATACATACCTGGCTACTCGGCCTTAGCACGAACATCCCATCAGGCTGCCCTCTCAATAGGTTCTGCGCTTCTCCTCTATCTATATTCATGTAAAACGGCTCGTTCTCCACCGGCACTGGTAGCGGTCTATCCGCCATATTTGTACGGACATGCTTGCGGTCATCTGGCCACTTACGGCCTTCCTCGGCTTGTGTGCACTCGGCTTTATTTTCGGATTCCGATTCTGATGATTGATGGTCATCATTTGTTTCTGGGGATAGAGGAGACATTGTTCATTATCATACAAATTTAACTGCACTTTGTTGTACAACAAAATAAATTTGTACTTCAAGGCTTAACATTTATTGGATTTGACGTTCATTAGTGTTTAATAATGAACTTCAAATTAAATAAATCGTATAATATATAAAATCACGAGCACGATGCCTTGAATTGGTCAAACGAATTTAAATTAGAATAATCTCTGCCTATTCTTAACTACATTTTGGCGTAGGTCGACTGGCCACTCTAGAAATTCATTAAAAAATAAAACGCATTAAAATAATTATTATCTTCACATGCTAATTTATAATCAGTAGTTGGAGTACGTCTTTCATGTAAACATTACCTGTGTTAGGAGACCGCGCGATAACAATCATGTCATTATTAATCCATTATCAGGTGATTCGAAGCGTTAAGGTGGCTTAGGAACATAAATTAGGTTAATAACTATGAGGAGCTGTAGACTGCTGGATGGGTCGCTGAGGTAGTAATTGTTGCCAGCGGCCCATCCACTATACAAGGCAGCGAGCGTGCACACCGTGGGGTTTTGGTCCGTAGGCCCGAAGTACGGGAGAGCCGGACATAACCCTCTCGCCTCCCCTTGTGCCGAGAGGGTATGCATCAGGTGCATTTCACCACGTAAAAAAAAAAAAAAAAAAAAATTTATAACTATAATTACAAAAACGAAGAAGCAGATTTAGTTCATAGTCACGTCTGCTTAACTAACATCTAAGTAATATCGATATCTTTCATGGGTTAGCTTTCCCTAACTTTTAAAGTTAAGAAAGATGCAAAAGATCATTGTATGTATACTTTTGAAAGGAACGAAACACATAATAAATAACCACGTATAAGAGATACTTTTTTTTAATATGATTATTTTTGATAATATCGTCCCTGTATTAAACTGTCCCTCTGCTGGGCACTGGAACAGACCATCTTCTCAGTGTGAGAAGGGTTAGTCCAAAGTCCACCATGCTGGCCCAGTGCGGGTTGGAGTCTGCACTCCACATATCTCCGAGAACATTATGAAGAACCCTCAGATTTGCTGAATTCCTCACGCTTTTCCTTCATCGTTAACGCGAGCGATAATTAAATATTTAATACGCATATAATTTCGAAAAGTCAGAAATGCGTGTTTTCGGATCGAACTCGAGACCTCTGCATGGCAGTCCAACGGTCTCCTAGGCTATCGCTGCTTAGTATTATGTTTATATTTAAATACAACAAAGTACAATATTTAAGGGCACATTAATTTTACTGGCGTTTTTTTCATTGCATAAGATTTGCGTTGGATTACCTACTCTCCTATTTAAAAAGCCTACCATGACAACATTGGTCAACATTATGGAACAATTGATCTGCATGGTTCTCACTTCATCTAAAACATTAGCAATTCTGTAATCATCCTCCCAGGATTGCTACAAGGAGTCCAAAAGTATATGTGATTAAAATAGACACAAATCTAGGAATGAAGTAAAATAATGAATAACTATATGAATGAAAATAGAGAGAGCTAACTCTGAAGGTCCTTTTGGTTTAGGACTTAGACACTAATAGAACAATCACTAATAAAAAGCATCTTATAGACCATATTTCATACAGACTACATACTGTCCATCCACCCAGGACAGAACAAATTAAAGACCGCAGACAAATTAGGCTGACCATTAAATTAATAGGCGAGATTTGGATGAGCGTAGCATTACGTAGGTTCAACTAAAAAAAAATTAGATATCTATACCCAACAAAGGATAACCACATGTTGTAAAAAGCTAACATTAGGAAACGATCAGACTCTTGTGTTCCTTAGCCTATCATAATTATGCTGAACTAGGTCCCTTTTGGCAAAATCTATTCATTTTATATTATATTTTAGGTAAACAAAATTAATATGTTGTTGCCGACCAAATTAATTAAAAAATTAATTTTCTGTCTTTTCTTTCTTACAAGTTTGAAACCAGTCGGCAACATCCATCTTACCAAGTTCTAGATTACATAAATTACTAACTGTCCTGACAGACGTTGTCCAGTAGAGGAGAAAAAATTAAAAAAAACAAATCTAAACCATCCTCGAATCCACTTGAACACACACAAAAAAATTCATTCATATCGGTCCAGCCGTTTAGGAGGTGTTCACTGTCAACACACGTACAGAAGAATTATATATATAAAGAATATACATATATATCAAGTCTTACCTGTAACTACATCAGTGAGACAATGCACTATATGGTAGAACAAGTCGACGACCGTGTTCCCAAGCCTGGCCCCCAAGTTATACATCAGTGGCACACTCACTTTCACCCACCAGCACATTGTCACTTACAATATCATCATTATCTCGCGATGTCCTTGCTTGCACTACATATTAATCTATAACTTTACTGTTATTAATGCTTTTCTGTCGTTTTTCACTATTGTTCCTTCTTGTTAATGTTTTGTCTTTCGTCTGACACTATTAATAGCTGCCCACTATATATATTTAAAATAGTGGATGATTTGTTTTATACAGGAAAATCTGGTTAAATTGCAGGAGCGTAAAGAATTAGTAATTAATAAAGTCACGAGCTTTAAAAATTACTTTTCTCTTAGTTTCTATTTCATCGCGTAATATACACTTACAGTTTATTAGGTTCCTTATTAAAAAAAAAAGGCTACACCCTCTCTAGGAATAATTATTACATAATTCCTGTATCGCGGGGGACTTTATAAACATTCAAAGAACGGACACAAAGAACACCAAGACTCGGAACAACCATATTTTGTGGATCACACAAATTATTGTCCCGTGTGGGATTCGAACCCACAACACTCGGCGTAGTGACAGAGCCGATTATATTTATATGTTTGCATATACTCGAACATTTCTGACAATTACGAAACATATGCAAAATAATAAATTATAATCCGGACATGCCATCAGCCCATGACATCAGACCAAAGATAAATATTACCTGCAGTTAATTTAAATACATAGGCATTTTTGTTAAAGTCTAAAATTTTATTAACAATATTATAATTGATAAAATAAAAATTGAGATCTAATGTAATGTTAAGTTATACATTAGCTGCTGTATCTACTACGCGATCTCAATACATGACCACATAGATAGAGTTGTCTCGAATCTGCTTTGAATATAGTACATTCATAGATTTACGCCTGTTTCTCTACATCTTATCTGTACCAATGATCGCCTAATAAAAAGTTAAAGCATCTGCACTCTGAAGAAGGTTTCAGATAAATGATTGTGAAGAATTCCTACGGTCAGCGAGGATTCAAGAATTAAGAAAGAGCTGCGTTATCAGTAATAGCTAACTAAGAATGATTCTCAAGTGTTACTAGCGTCCATGATTCACTTTAACCGCTTATCTTAATGATAAGCGGTTAAAGTCAGCTATTTAAAATGAAAAAAATATTAGGAAAAATATTATCATAAACTTAAGATAGGACATATTTATCAGACAAAATAAATATAAAACGCGCAGTGGCTTCAAGGATATAATAAAATTCCTGAATCAATCCAAAACATAAATAGGAAATACAGAACAATTTAAAAATGTTTGTACGATTTCTTGGTTGATACATGTTATTACATCATTGCAGATTTTATAACTGATAAATTTAAATAAGAAAATATATTAATATATCCGACTTTCAATAGTTACCTAATTCGTAAATAGAAGACAGTATTACTTAATTGTTGAACATTGACATTAACCGTAACTTGGAAATAATTATCTCATATATTATTGTCTGAATCTAAGTGGATTGGTTTCTAGACATATGTAATTTGTACCTACGCCAATCATTGGTAAAACATCAATATTGTATTCCTGCCATCTTGCTGTGAACCTATGTTTTACAAAATAAATGATGATTATGATTATAGAATGATCCTCTTAAAATGCAGCACAATATTAAATGTGTGGAAGTATCATAAAGGCATGGCAAGCCCTATTAACATCAATTTCAATGACAGGGACGCGCATGATTCAACATTGACTCACAAACTCCAGACGGTACATTGTCACTGGACGCAGTCACCACAATTAATGCCATCATCTGATTAAGATCTATAGCCACGGCTTCATATTTAGTAATTCAATGTTAAGAAGCATGTATTGATACTCTGAGTAATAACATATGGGATTTTATTTAGAAGGTAAAAATTGTGATTGACAGAAAAAATAATACGGCAAGTGTCAAAAAAAGAAAAATACAAGATATCTTTATTCATTTAGGTCACAAAGTAACACATATGAACGTCAAGGTTACACTAACTAAACTATAATATTAATTTACATTCACATTTACCTATTGCCACGTTCAGCAAAGCAAGGGCGTAGAACCAATGAGAAGAACGGGCAAGAAACTCACGGCCACTATTTTCAATCGCCAATTTTACAATGCTGCTTACTTTACAAATTATATTTGTAAGGAGCTACAACCATTATACCATTTGTTTGACAACACGGATGGTGAAATGGGTACTACGGAAAGCGTTCGCCATGTCATCAGTTTAAATCCCACACGGGGCAATTATCTGTGTGACCTACAAATTACTGTCCTGAGTTTGAGTGTACTTTGTGTTCGTTAATCGTATGTTTGTAAAGTCCAAGACCGTATGGTGGTAGACAAAAATTTACGAATTGTTTTATGCAATACATGTCGCTACAATGGAAGAGTAGATACATGAGATAATATGACTCTACGGTGTTAATATGGCTTGAAAGAGAATGAATGCTAAACTGATGGTCAATAGATACGAATACAAAAAGTTCACACTGAGCTAATCAAATAACATAGAGAGCGAGAGATGATAGTGAATCACTGATTATAAACATTTTAAGTATTAAATTATGTTAAGTTTATATATATATATATATTAGCTGAAGGAAGAAAGTCTAATATTGGCATTTTTACATAAAGAGAATAGCTAAATGAGTTGTAATTGCTTAAGAGACTCTTTTTCATCCCCCCTTGGGGGGACAGTAGGGATAAAATTAGTGGTAGTCTATTTGTGTAGTGGCTTGCCGTTTTATACGGCGGGCCGAAACCTCGGCGGGGTCGCGATTGCATGTCAGAGCGATCCGCGCGGCCCCGCTGATTGCGGTTATGTCGAAGAACACCGTGGTAGGTTTAGTCGGTATTACCGGGATGTCACTCAACATCTTTCCCCGGTGAGACCGATATAACCTCACCGGCGCCCCGCGGAGAGGTATGCGTCAAAGCATTCCTCCACGTTAAAAGAAAACTCTTTTTCATATTACAATGATAAAGTATAAGGATATACTAGTTATGTTTGGATCGTTTGATGGGGCAATATTCAATGTCGACCTAAATCTTCGTAAAACAGGCACAATTCTATGTCTATACTTAATAATATTAATAATTTGCGTCTCACTATGAAATCTTATATAATTCCTATCTATTATAAATCTATATCCAACCTATCCTATTATAAATGCAAATGTGAGTTTGTTTGTTACACGTTCACGCCTTAACTACTCGACCAACTATCATGAAATTCGCAGACACATTGTCTGGGAAACAAAAGGACATAGGGTACATTTTATCTACAAAGAAGTTCTGTTACTAACCTAAACTACATCTACGCGAGGGAAGCAGCGGGCAAAATCTAGTAAAAATAATATTTTGAGTATAAACAATTACTAGAATCTAATTAATTAGCTATCATACAAACAATCATGTAGAACTAAAGCATCATTCACTGACGCTAATGTAATTATAGTCGAATAAATTTACACGTAAAATAGCGTATTTCAGAACCAAAATTTCACTTCAAACTTGATCTTTATCTCTCTCATAATAAGGCACATGTTTATTTATTTTATACAAAACATTTAAATTACGTTCTCTTTAAACTTTGAATACAAATTGCAGGTCACAAACATATATAATTATTGATAAATTTCACATTTCCTTAACACACAACACTAAGAAACTATTACTGGATTAAATGTAAATTGACTATGCTAAAACTGATAAAACTTTGCATAAGAAACACAAGCGTCACTGTGACAGTACTAATAAGGAGTAAACAAATAATTGCTTCACACACCAACTGTAACTTTTTTATTTCATTTCGTTTATTGTTTTTATTTTGATGACTAGTATTGTTCCGGGGAAAGTTCGATAAAATATCCTGGCAGCGTTTGAGCAGCATATAAATAGTATTTTTTCTGCTATCAATATATTTAATAATCTTTACTAAAACATTTGTTATTGTACTAATCTATCTATCTATGCTATTCCTACTGTAACGAGGTTCAATATCTGAAATATGAAATATGCTGTTGAATTATTTAGTGTAGTATGAACTCAATTTATTCGATTTTTTAATGTTTGTATGTCTGTTTGAATCTTTGTTTAATAACGGAGAAGTTACCATGCTGATGAAGTAGTGGATCGAGCGACCACGCTGGCAAAGACTTATTTTTAGTTCATTTTACTTACACTTAGAGATGTTTTTAAAAACAACATAATATTTTGAAAGTTTATTAATAGAAAAGTTAATATACTGTATATGTCTAAATGTACACACATGTCTCATTAAAAATAAAATACTTATTGGAGAACATTTTGCCGCTGCGAGAACTTTGAGTAAGAAATGGATACATAGCAACTAGTAAGAGATAACTATATATTTCAGCTTAGTGTTGGAAGAGTGTGAAATGAAAATGATTAAATAAATAGTTTATCAGCATTCACTTGTTTGAGTAGTGACTAAATTATGTGCCATTTAAATAAATTTATTTATCGATAAGCACGATGTGCATCCCTACACATATGTCGCCCCATGCCACACATGTTAAAAAAAAAATATGTAGTGATGAGAAAGTGTTCATTGTGTCATTCATATGTCTCTGAAAGTAAAATGTCTTCAATAATAATAACATTTCTACAAGAAATATCAAATGTATCCATATGTGAGTACCTACATATCACGCCCCCAGTGCAATTTAAGTGTAAGTACAATTACGTTGATATTTTTTATTGCCGATTCACATAGTGCAAATAAAGATACAAAAGATTAATTTTTCCCGTAGTGATTTGACCAAATGTTATATAAGTAATCTTTATACCAATGCATTTGCGTCGTCATAATAAGATAGATATTTTCAATCATAAATGTCTATAAATCGACTTAAATACTTTAAATTTGATAAAAATACACTTAGTCTTGCATATGTCTTTGTTTCACTAAATGAAACAAAAGTTTATAAAAGTACTTCCTCCTTTTCACGGGTTTTCACTAGTATGTTAGAAAAATACCTGGATCTTTACAAGGCTTACACAAGGATATGGGCAAGAATTATTAGGTTTCTAAAGCTCTCTTATAAGATTTTATTGATGTCTGAGTGAACATTCACTGACCAATTCAAAGATAATTTCGCGATGGGCCAGTTTAAGTGTTCCCTAGAACGACTAGTATGTATGAGTAATTGATTAATGTAATGAGAGTAAATAAAACAAAAGATATTGCACGGCTGCCGCACTAGTCGTCTCACCACTTTTGAAAAATATGTGATCCAAAAATATTTGCTAAGACAGGTTGCGTTTGTTTTTCTTTGAATGTAAGTTATTGCCCTCGCAGTATAAAAATAGCCCTAGGGTAGAACGACCGAAATGCAAGTCTCCAACCCTTTGGAAGCAGACTTTAGTCTCTGTTTACCTATCTTTAAGTATAATAATAATGTCCTCCAGACTGAATTTTGGTCACGGAAGCCAATCTTAACGCAGACTGACCATCTGCACAGGAAACACAAGTGCTCTCTCTGATCCCTAAATCTCATAATGTGATAAGACGACATGTGACAATACCGGAGAAAGATCAGGCGCAGGATCTACGGCTTTACGAGCTTGCCGAAGGACGGGAGTGTCCAACACTGCCAACTTCTTAACTTCGCGCTGGCATCGATATTTCTTAACAGAAAATTTATTATTGGCCCGACCCGGGATTTAAACCCGATACCTCATGAGCAGCAGTCGCATTCTGGTAAAGTATGGTTATGAAAAGTCAGTATGAGGTATATGTTTATCTAATTCAAACTTAAGGAAGGTAATCTGAGAAACTATAGTTGGAAAGAAGTAGTGACCGAAGACGACTTACATATAAAGGCTTTGTGGTCGTTTTGCGTGAATCTGTTCGCATGAACTGTGCAAAACGACACTTTTTTCAAATAATATTTGCTTTCAAGTGTCGATTCGTACAACTTTTTCAAACCGTGTCGTTTCGCACTCAAATTTTATCGGTATATGCGAATCGACACGTAAAACATATATTATTGAGGCGGAGATTGATACAGAGAGAGACGAATGATTTTGTTATGACTTCTAAATATTTTTACCTGATAAAACTAGTTGGAAACTGGTGCAATCATGCGGAATTCTTCTCCATTTCATGTTTCTAAAAATAATCACCCTACGTACTGCACTTTCAAACTTACCTCTTCTGATGCCAAATCTATTCTCGAAGATGCTGAGTATGTACCCCAGGAGAGATTCTTCCTTTTGTCTATAATTGACATCACAGTAGTCCTTGCTGAGCTGCACTGGCTCCAAATAATCTTCCACTGGTAATTTCGTCTGCAATTAACAACTAACATTACGAAAACAACGCAGTAATTTACAAAATAGTTCGGCAAGTTTTACCTAGATGGCGCTAACACAATTTTTTATCATGACGAAAGAAACAACGTTGCTTAACCTCGCTAATCGTTTACCAAACAGTGAGTGCAATTGGCTATGAGCGCCTCGTAGTAATTAACACTGATAACAAACAAAGAATGATAAATAAGTCATCTTTAATCGGCTGCTCTATTAGTTTTAATTAAAGCCGCTAACGTTGGATATGGTACTTTGATGATGTCGTTTTATTACGCGGTCTACTACATTTACATACAATATAATAAATATTCCATATCGTCCATGGCTTGCCTTGGAACCTTGACATTCGTCACAACGCTTATTGCATAAACAAACAAACAGTTTCTTATACGCCTCTTTGCACTTAACACTCGTGTACACTCGAAATGTATTAACAAATATAGTTTTATTTAGTAGTTCAATATGTCTTGATTTGCGTTATCCTAACTAAATATTATAAATACGAATGTGAATGTTCGTTTGAAAAAGTACTGCTCTCGAGCGAGATCAGGCATGGACAAAAGCTAATTTAAAATATTTCTGTATCCAAATTTCGAGGTGTCATAATACGGAAATGTAGGTACGATTTAATTGTGTAATAAAAATCATAACCCTGTAGATCTATTCGGAACATTTCTTTCTATATGTGTAAATAACTTTGGTAGGTATATATAAGTATTGTGTTCTTATAACAAAATGTAATCGTTTCTATCATCGAATAATAGAAACCATCGAAAACTAGTAACGATTTATGACATTTAATAAGTTATTGAAATAAAAGAAACTCGCCTGATTCACTTGACTGTTTTCGGTAACTGGTCTGTTTACACGCACTGAGTCATACATGTTGGCAATACTATCACTGTTTTCATACAAGTTAGGCTCCTTTTCACTTTCGAGGCTTTCCAATTTCTCCGGAAGCTTCTCTTCTATCATCTCATGTTTCTTAAAAAACGGCACTTTAAACGATTGAAACAGTTCTTGAATCTTTACAATACAAGGCTTAACACTAACTACTCGGGTTTCCACTGGATTTTCTTTTACCTTTTCAACTTCATTATAACATAAGTCTTCGTAAAAATGGTCTTCGGGGTATCTTTCATTTAATTCTTCGGGTGTTGCTAAGGATTTGTATTTAGGTTTAGAATCTACTTTTTTGTGTGGTCTAGCTATGTAATATCTGCTATTTCTTTTCATTGAGTAGTAGCCTCTATCATTGGAACTTTCTTGTTTTGAAAATCTTGCTTTAATATCAAAGAATGGGTACTCATAAGAACTTAGTCGGAATAGTTTTCTTTTCTTCGGTGTGCCCGAGTCCATAGGTACATACGATGGTGTTCTTTCAACTTTTTGCTGATGTCTGTATAAGAAACTTTTGGCAGGCACTATTCTTCGTATTATTTCTTCAACTGTACTCATTGCTGAGACAGTTTCTTCCTTCCTTCTAATCGGTATCGTTTGATATTGACTCTCTATATCAGGTTTATCTGGTTCTTTAGATTTCACTGCTTGAATCGTTCCATCACTTGAACTATCTTCTGATACTACAATAGGCGCAGTTTTGACTTCTGAATCTAAGTATTTCTTTGGATTACGTTTTAAATCTTCGATGAAAATGATGAACTTCTTTGCATTGATTTTTGGTTTCCATAACTTAACAATTCCTTCGCTGACGTCCTGAAATTACGAATATGTGTTAGAAATTCTATTTTGTAAATTGTTTGATTACTTAATATTGTCTTATGTTTACGCGAATATTATACATTGACATACACTACTTTATACGGACAAAGTATAAAGTCCATGTAAAGTAGTTTAATTTCAATTGTTTGATTACCGATTATAGACCCACTAATATGTAAATATGATTGAATTTTTGTTATCCATTCACGACACAAGTTGACACAAAGACAGACCGTATCTTGAACTAACACAGAGTATTTCAGTCCCTGTAATTGCGTTCGTGGGATTCACACTAGTAAAGTGGCGGACAGGAGCAAGTTAATTATAATAAATAGTCAATTAACTATATATTGCAAACTATATTATTGTCATATTTTATTTCTATGCTAGGCTATATTAGTAGCAATAGCTGAGTCCAGGACTTCTATCTGTACAAATGAAGCGTGACTTAACCTTTGACAAATTAAATCCACTTAGTTGATCTTATTAAACGCTTCATAAAATGCAATATGTATAACAAAATTAATTTTATTTTATTGCTCTTAATTATTTTCAAGGCTAGGCAGATAATGACAGCAAGAGCAGCAAAATCCTACAGCTTACGTAAATAGTATTTCAGCTAGCTATTAATATTTATTAGATCGAAAGATAATGGCAACGCGAAGGCGAAGTGCCAATAACACCTATCTGTAAAAGTCTAAAATATACACAAAATGTTTTTTTTTAAATAATAATATAAAATAGACACGTAGTTTAGTTGGGAGGTATTCCCATTTTAATTTAATGCTGTTGCAACTAAAAGTACTCACCGAAGATTTTACTAAAACATGTGAATAACGCCTTTAGATTCAAAATGATGAATTTCTTGAAAACTGTCAGTTAGGAGGTATTGGCACTTTACTGTCGAGTGGTAATTATTTGTATGACTAAGGAAAGAGTAAGATAAGTTCTTACTCTTTTTAAAAGACAACAGGAATAATTCCTGTGTCGCGGGGACTTTACATACATTCAAACAACAGGAGAACATCTACACTCGGGACAACTACTTGTGGGACACATAAATTATTGTCCCGTGTGGCAATCGAACACACAACACTCGGCGCGACGGCAGAGGCGAGATGATCACAAAACGACCATTACGCTATCCATGCAGTCAATAAAGCATAATAACATTTTATTTTTATTAACTAGCCTCGGTTTTATATTATAAGTCAGTGATTGAAGTCAGCAAAGCAAACAATGCCATCACCAGGTGACTGCATTTAGTGAGAGCGTGACTTAACAATTTAGCATCATCATAAGCTGTTGTCATATTGAATTATACATACTAACACGAATACTGTATGGATCAAATATTCAAAAACTCCATAAAGAGAGAGACACTATTTTAACATATCTTAACAAGCGTTTCCTGTACATCAATGTCACAACTAATGTCACAGAATCCTAATTAATATTATAAATGCGAATGTGAGTTTGTTTGTTCCGCTTTCAGGGGCTAACTAATCTACCAATCATCAAGAAATTTCCCATACACGTTTTCTGAGGTACAGAAAAAGATGTCCAGAATAATTACTTTTACTAACTTAAATTAACCTAACCTACATTTACATGAACAAAGCCGCGGTGAAAATCTAGTTACCAGTAAAGACGCAGAATCTGGTTGGAGTGCTGAAATTATCTCTCATCACACATCCCACATATTGTAAGCATCTAAAGCATCCCATAAGGGTATATAAAAGGTATATAAGTCACATTTTTCCAGATTGTTTGCAAAATTTTGACTTCGTAACAAATACACATAGTTTTATTTGGTGGTACAGCATAATCTGTTGTTTTGCATTATCCTAACTAATTAGAAATACGAATGTGACTTTGTTTTTTAAGCATCACGCCCTGTTCCTAAGAGATAGGTAATCTGTACTAATATTATTTATTTGTAATGGTTTAACTCAAAAACTATACAACCGATTTTAAAAATTATTTCTCAATTAGAAAGCTATATTATCACCGAGTAACATAAGCATTAAAATTTTTATCAGAGTCTACTTTTAATATCCCTTTTTTGTTTTCTTTTTTATGCTATCGACTATAAATCACGCGAATTAGCACACAGCTGTATTATATACCACAAATTTAGACACAGTTAAAATGGGATCAACCAATACTTCAAACTCACTAGCAGTCTTCTCCCGTCGATGTGCTTCTCTCTCGTGAACTCCACAAACTCGTCCAACTCCCAACGTTGCAGCATCGTCGCTACGTGATCCTCATCCAACTCCTCTATCTTCCTATACGTCTTCTCTTGCTTCTCCATTATCTAGTCTATGAGAAGCAGAATTACTTCTTGATAATGATTAAGATGTTACAATCGAATAAGAAATTTCTTGTATCATGATTTATTTATTATGCTTCATTAACAGCTGCTTTTTTACCAGGTTCCCATTCAGATGCATAACATATGATAAATAACAATGTATTTTCTAGTATCTATCACGGGACAGCGAAAGAGTTAAACAGACTTTCAAAGATATATTTACAGGTACATATAAGCATCTTAAAATTTGTTAACTAATACTTTGTAATGAAACATTTTCTTTTATAAATAACACTGCGGAACAGTCATTTTGAGGCATAGTAAGTTTAAGTCAATTTTGTGTAAGTTCAGTATGATGAATACAAGAAAAATATTAGATTTGTTAAATTGACTCTGGTTTATGAGATAAGACTTTATAACTATATGACAAAAAGAAGGTGGAAGTAAAAATACAATTAGGTACATATTAAATATACATATAATTTAGAAGCGGCTATATAATAACGACAAGAAAACTTAATACATGTGCTATTAACAAAAAATCATAAAAAGAAAATATTAGTGAAAACTTTGTCTGTAAGTTTTTCTATTGTGTTTATGTTCAGGACAATCCCTTATTAAACTCAAGCAATAGTCTGCCACCATAATATGGCTGTCCCTTCGGCCTTGGTATCTTTCTTTGATTGTTCTAATGTCTTGATGGAACCGTTCTTTATGTTGAATATGTCAAGAACCAGAGTCAGATCACACAAAGTAAAGACATTTCGGGTTTGACTGATGAAGCTGTTTATTAAAACCAGTAACAAAATGAATGCCGCAGGAAAAATATTTTTTTTTGTTTCCCTATGTAATTGATTATACTACATTAAATAATATACATAAATAAAATCCATACGTATGTAGATAACAAAAGGCAAAAGAAAATCTATCTCTACCTAATGTTTTTACAGAGAACTGCTTGACTAATTTTAATAAATCTACACTTTTACTTCACTTATCATAAATTAATATGAAATGAAGTAACGAATAACAGCCAGACAATTACAAACTTACGGTAGAGTAGACACAAAAGTTCCTTAACCAATTTTATAAACAGAGGTAAATATCAAACAGTCTCAATAATATATTTCACTGTCGTATATGTTACAATGGCATCAAAATGTTTATGATTGAATGAAGACGACGATACGAACAAGTAACTGTGGATGTATTAAAATCTAAACATATACGGGCGTAACGTTTCTGTTGATTCTGTCCCAATTTTATAAACCTCCAAGAGTGAATAATAAAATACGAATTTTAGCAATATTAAAAGCAACTATGGACTTACCACAACAAAATCACTCGTTTATAATAAAACACATATAAAACCAACGAAAAATTCACTTTTCATTATATCTGTCTTACTCGCACTTACGATGAACAGATAAAGCAGAACTTTTTATTAGTAAACGCGGAAGCTCGCACTCTGCTGAGCCTCAAGCAACACTGCCGCGATGACTGTGTCGACAGACTGGACACAATTAATTCGATTGACCAACTATGTTGGTGTAGTAGCAATTAAGTGTAGGTGGGTTGCAGTTCGATTCTTGGACGACAGTTTCTGATGTATGTAGTTAGAAATTTGTGTTAGTGAACACAATTCTCATATTTATTCCAGAATTGAAGTCAGGCTTCATAATATACGTTTTACGTCTGCAATATCAAGCTTGGTATTTAATAAAAATATATCAAACACATCCATTTCTTTAATTTATCAAGAGTAAATAGTGCTCGATAGCCTAGTGGGAAAGCATTGGACTGCACGCAGAGGTCTCGAGTTCGAACCCAAGACGAACATCTCTGACTTTTCAAAGTTATGTGCGTATTTAATACTTAAGTATCGCTAGCTTAAACGGTAAACGAAAACTTCGTGAGAAAACCTGCATATCTCAGAGTTCTCCAAAAATAATCTCGAAGATATGTGAAGTCTGCCAACCCACACTGGGCCAGCGTGGTGGACTATGGCCTAATCCTTCTCACACTGAGAAGAGGCCCTTGCCCAGCAGTGGGACAGTTTAATACAAGGCTAATATTATGATATCTAATAGTAAGCAATTGCCATGTTGGTAATAATTTCTGTGAAACAAGTTGCAAATCTTAAAAGCAAAGACTAAAAGGTCTCTTATCAGTCCTTACAGTACAGACCTTTCTTTTGCTCTTCTTCTCGTGTCAAGAGTTGTATACTTTCAATCAGATTCTCATATAATATTATTCGGTCATTTTTATAGCGTTTGAAATTACCGCATAGAAATCGATCTCTACAAGTGTTCGAATACATAGTAAAAATGTGGCTTTGACTGTGCTGGATCACACACACTCAGCATGATTAGTGGTTAAGTCTAAACAAAGCAAAACAAAGCAAACAAACACACTGCTTGTATGATCGTTAACAGCTTTTAGCCTACATCAATCGCGTTGTTGATGAAGTAAGATGAAAGGGGCATAGTAAAGCAATAGGAGTAGTAAAGGAAGGAAAAGGAACCAAAAAGATTATGGGATATCCAGCGCGGTCACGCCACAGCATGTGAGAAGGTAATTCTTTCCTGGTCCAACAAGACCATTCAGACTGAAACCAGCAAGGCGCTATTACTACGCGAAATATCACAATATGTATAGAAACTTATTTCATTACAATTAAAGAAAGCTTGAAATATTCGCTGCCATTGCCACCATACCCAAACTCTCACACACATGTTTGTCGAGGTTAAATAGAGTCATTAGCGAATACATGTGTACCTGTACCGACATAAAACTTCACGACATCAGATTTACACCTTATTACTAGTGATATAAGGTGTATAATCACTTGTGTCACATGCGATCGTGGCCAGAATAAGAGTCAATTGTCAGGGTGATGTCATTTAGGTTTGATCATTCAGACTGCGTTTGTTTTATTTTGATGCAACGATGATATTGGTGTCTAACAGATGACGTCATTGTTTTGATATGATGGCGTATATTGAGGAATGTATCGACTAGTGACATGTATTCCTTCATAGTGTATTGAACAGAGTAGCCACTTTTCAATCACGATGACCTAGCTTTGATATTATAAACATCTTATTCAATCAGATTACAAATTCTACGCAAGAAAGAGACAATACATATAGTATAGCGTTATTACTTACTATGTTAAATTTATGACTATTAAAGGCTATCTCGTAAATAGTCCATATAAATATTTATTGACAAATGATGTGAACAAAATGTTATTGTTTTAGTGTTTTTGGTGTTAAATAAACAACTTATAATGATAATAAGCTTAGTATTAACAAATACATCAAACATCATGGATTTCTCAATATTAATTGAGAAATCTATCAATAAATATTAAGAAATAATAAGTCGGCCTCGATGGCGTAGTGGTTAGTGTAACCGACTGCCACGCCTGAGGTCGCGGGTTCGATTTCCGCACAAGTCAAACATTTGTGTGCATGAACATGGATGTTTGTCTTGGTCTGGGTGTTTCTATGTATATTATGTATGTATTTACAAAGAAAAGTATATATGTATGTTTATCCATTGTCTAGTACCCAGAGGACAAGCTCTGCTTAGTTTGGGCTAGATGGTGTGGTGTGTATGTGGTATAATATAAATAAATAAATAAATAAATATTCTATATATTATATTATTATATTAAATATTGCAGCACCAGTTTACTTTCAATATCAAATTGGCAATTTCTTAAAAACGAGAGTTTTAAAGAATTATGTATATTTTAATAAATAATTGTTGTATGTCTTTCTGTTTTTGGTTTATTGGTATAAATAAATAAATCTTTATTACTGACGAATACCGACGAAACAGATGACTTTACAATTAACCAAAAACAATCAGACCTAGCTGAACTATTTTTCTGAATTGTATCTGGTTTTATTACCATCGACACATATTGATAAACAGCTTATCGGCTGTTCGAGGAAAGCATTTTAATCTTTAAATACTCGTCGATAAGATGGCATCCACCCAGTTATTTACACGTACACATTACACAACAAAGAAAAACCCATTTAGAAAAAAATACATTTATTACATAATTACAAGTCTCAAAACTTACTAGATTTGTATGAAAGTGATATGAAATAAAAATGAGAAATTGGATCACAATTCATAAGCAAATACTAACTCAAGTATGGAATCGAAAGTGAAAAATTAAAAGAACTAGTAGAGACATGAGAGAGCTAACGTTACATAAAATATATTCTTTTAGCAAAGAAATTATTTAATTGCAACACTTATTTCTGAAAAAATGGTTACCCGTTAAAAAATGCCACATGTAATTGGGCAAGTAACCTATTTTAATCACGTCGTTGTACATGAAACAGTCAATCACAAAACTATAGTTCCTTGTATCACAGGTCATTCAACTAATCCTACACAGCACATCGTACATCTTGTGAGCCACCTCAGTTCCAGCGAATGCGATGTAGCACGAATTATGACTTGGGTGCACCTTCCCTGGGGTGACAGACAGCTGGTAGCGCGCTCTACCGATGTAAAGAGTCTCCCCAGAACCAGTCCTGCCACCAGGAATCGCTCCAGGAGGTACGTTTCCGTTGGAAGCGGGAATCCAACGCAAATTCTCCGGCTTAGCACATAAAACTTCAATATTCTGCACACCAATCTCTTTACCATCATACACTACTGACGCTGAATTGTGCCTCACAGATAACTTGCCAGGAATCAGGTCAGAGTTATGCCAGCTTCTGATTACCCACAAAGGACTGCCATCCCATCCTTCATGTCCCCCGACAACTGCTCTGCCAGTCAAGGTGCTTGCCATCATCGCTGTCGTCTGTACCCAGTCGAAGTCTCCTGACGTTTCTACTACTTGCACTGAATTGTCTGACACTGTCGTTTCACCATGGTAGATGTAGTTGGTGATGTAGGTGTTCGGTTGTCCAAATTGGTCGGTCGCTGGCTGTTGAGGTACAGGCGCGATGGGAACTGGTACCATCATAGTACCAGGCACGTAGTAAGGGTACGGATGACCACCCTCTGGTGGTGGAGGTGGTGGGTGGAATGGGTGATGGTGGTGCGGAGGGTAATGGGGTGGTGGTGGGTGATGGGGCGGTGGCGGGTGATGCCATGGAGGTGGCGGTCCGTACGGTGGAGGATAACTCATTTCAACACAATATTTTGCACAATACTGAGGTGTGAGTGATTGTACATTTTTATATCAAGCGCTTCACTATCTTATCGCGCAGATAGAAAGATAGGACGGTATGCATCATGTGTTATATTAACCAAAGAAAAACAAAATGATTGCTTATATATATTTATTTTAATGTTAATGTTACATAATAATTTATTAAATCTATTTAGCATCTAGAACAGCTTAGTTTAAAGATATTTTGTACAAGACTTTAAGTAATTATAACAAAGAAAACCTGGGTATCGTAGCTATGACAAATAGAATGGATATACGTCATGTGATTATTGATAGCGATAATAAATAAACAAAGGCGAACGTCATTTTATATATGTTGAATTAAATAGAATACCTAAGTGATGACGCATCACGTACAATAAGAATTTAAAAATAAGATGGTTTAGACATGAGATGAAAATGGACGACAAAAGACTGACCAAAGAAGCCAGTTAAAAGGAAGATCAGTTTGAAGGGAAATCTGATATAGTTTTGCTTAGAGCTCTATTGTGTTGTGTTTTTAAAGGTAACGGTTATAATTTAAAATACGGATTGGGTTTGAAACTTGTCAGCCAAATCTAATATCATAGATATTTTTTTTAAATAATCTATGATATTAGTGTACTGTTTATATAAAAAACTAGTTACTGTTGTCTTTATAAAAGAGGAAATATAAAGAAGAAACCCAATTACTAGCAATACCATGAGGTAAATCTATTTATTGTGTTTTTTTCGTAAGCCAGTAAGCCTTTTTCGCTGTCTATTCTAACATCGCGATTACAGATATGAAGTTTGAGTTTAAACTTTTATTAAATTATTGCTTTTTGCAGCGATTTTCTGTGGAGACAGATGCGGTGAGAAGACTTTCACATAAAAATACACAAACTACGTATAACATGTTCTTATCAATCGTCAAGTTTTGGTCACAGTAAAGTTATCAACATATTAGTCACCAATAACATAATAATATGCAAATGCTGTTGGAAACAAAATATTTTGTCTCAGAATAGTCAGCCATATTTCTTTTGTTATACACGAAATAATTATGTGGTTTTCTTGCTTTTATATTCATACTAAAGTACTTTACGACGCTCACACGGCACTTGAGTATTGAAAAGTGCTTAAAACACGAACAAATCCGTTATTCGGGAAAACCACAAAACATTAAAAATGTAATACATTTTAAAACATTATTAATTACATGTTATTTTGCTGTTTATGAGAACTATAGACTTGAATATGCTTCTGAAGTAATCAAGCATTTATACATTAAACATGGAGTATTAATTGTATTACATTTTATATACAGCATTTAAAATAATGACATGGTCATATTAGAATCTTCTGTTAAATTGTATACCCTATAAATAAAAAAGTAAACGGTCATGCACATACTAAAGAATGCAGACGCATAGTAAACAATCAGATATATCTAAAATAATAGCCAGAATTAAACCAAATATGAATGGGACATCACAATTTCACATCGAAATAATGAGTAATTACTTATTGAAACTAACACAGAAGATAAAAATACATTAGTACAAGCATTCCAAAGCGGATACAGATATACAAATCCAAACAGATTAGACATTATATTGTTTTCTGACGTCACAACATTATTCATCAAATTTACAATATGATTCTTTAATATGACGACATAATTTGCACACTTCTTTACATATGGATTCACAACACCGTATGCCAGGTTACTTCAGAAACACTTAACACTTTAGAATTAAAACGAACTGACTTTACTGCTTGCATATACTTTACAATAACAAAGTTCCAATGTCCACTTCACGCCACCTTATTCAAACGTGGACTACTATTCTCGACACTCAAGGCTCTTCATTTCAAGTAAGTACGACAGCTCTGAATACACATCTGTTGCCGTCCATAAGCGCAGGCCACACAAAGGACTTGATTAGATCAGAGCGCCGGTCACGACCGTCACTGGGAGAGAAACGCACGTGCTTCTCTGGATTCATCACAACTAAAAATAGAAAACAATATGGTTAATGATAAGAATAATTTGGATGAAAAGTGACAGTTATTCAACAAAATTTGTTTAATTCGTAAGGCTTCCTACGCAACAACAGCTTTGCACTTTTTTTCATTTATATTTCACTAGATTTTATAAGAATTTATAAATTTAAGTTAGGGTACACTGTTTTTTTTTTAGATGAAACGTTAAGAATCCCTATGTCCTTTTCTGCACCCCTGACAACGTGTATACAAAATTTCATAATAATTGTTGAAGTAGTTAAATCGTAACAAATTAACAAACAAAATCTCTTTTGCATTTATAATATTAATCAGAATCGTAATAATCGAAATAACGTCATTTGTGTTTGAAAACTGTCTCACGTTTGACCGCAGGGCTGCTGTCATAGTGTTGTTATTCTAGATATAGTAAGAACCTAATTTTCTTTGCTACCAAAGCGCAAATTGGGATTTGTTTGAAAAAAAATCACGAAAATATGTAAAACATCTATTTCCTATTTAGAAAATAAAGTCTGAAACCAAAACTTTCAAGGTAACGTTGGCATCACCTTTCTCTTTTTCCTTTTTTTAGCTAGCCCAGTGGGAAACCGTTGGACTTCCACACAGAGGTCTCGGGTTCGACCCCAAGGTGCGCATCTCTCATCTCATAGAAGTTATGTGCTTATTAAATAGTTAATTATCGCTTGCTTTAACGGTGAAATATGTAATCTTACCTGGAGTAAAGTCTGTATCGATCCTCAAGGGAGGTGAGTGTAGACTGATGGTCCACGCGGCGCGACAGGCAGCTGCTACTAGCGCATGAAGAGCCCCACAACTGGATAAAGATGGATACTCACGCAGAGTGCTCACCACCTGTAAGAAATTGTAATATTATAAATACCATGCCTCTAAGATATTGATGACATCTTCATCTTAAAAATGTATCGCGAGGAACTTTACAAACAACGGACACAAAAAGCATACAGACTCGGAACAGCCATTTCTGATTCATACAAATTTTTGTCCTGTGTGGGATTCGAACCCACAAGGCTCGACGCAGTGGCACTGGCGAGGCGAGCACTTAAACCACTACGCCATCCATGCAATCTAATTCGTTAAGTGAAATCTATGCACAAAAAAAAATTGTTTAGATTGCAAAAATTGCCAATCTTGTTGCGAAAATCAACAAACAAGAATACTTTCAGCAGATTATTATCTACGGCAGCACTCTGAATTTTGTGTCATCCTTGATCATATCTATATCTATTCCTTTACCAGCTTTCTTTATCTTTGAACATTGAACAATAACTCTAAAGAAGTAGCTTTAGCAATGGCGATCATTGCAAATTTAAAAATAAAATTATTGCCATAAATAAATTATGTTTGTATAGACAAAAATGATTCACACTAGGCCTGTCATGAAAGATTTTACAAAAGACACAGCTAAGAGTTACAATAAAGTTGTTTGATAACATGAGATTGTCATTTTACTACTCCTAAGAAATCTTCTAAGTATTGGTAGGATCAGTCAGCAATTGCATTATTCATTCATACTTCTTATCAACTTGAAAATTATTTGGATGATATTTTTGTAAAATTATCTGTTTTACCAATATATTTACAGATACCCTAGTGGTACCCAAGACGCCCTGACGTTTCAAAGCCAAGTACGCTTGAAATAGTTAATTATCTCTTGCTTTGACGATGAAGAAAAACGTCGTGAGAAACTTTGCATGTCTAAGAGTGCTGCATAATGTTCCCGAAGATATGTGAAGTTTCGCAATCTACATTAGGCCAGCGTGGCAGTCTATGGCCTAACCCCTCTCACACTGATAAGAGATCCGTGCCCAGCAGTAGGACAGCTTACAAACAGGGCTAATATCTATACATCTGTTTTTCCGACCTGGTTGACAACAGTCCGCTCCGCTTCTCCTAGTGGGAAGCTATGCGCTGTCTGATGCAATACTCTGGTGGCTGCAGCCGTAAGCCGGGTCAAGCTCGGGTCGCTAGGAGTATTCTCACTGTCAACGCCCAAGAGTGACTTCACTTCGTTCAAGCGGCGATCACGAAGACTTATGGCCGCACGGAATGAAAGCTGGGCAAATAAAAGTTCATTAAAATATTAACAATAGATTAAAAAAATTAAAAAGTAATTTTAGGAGATAGAAAGACAAGCGTAGACATTTTCGTATCAGAAAGAAATCGTTTTCTTTTTTGGCTGGTGGTAGACAAAACAGCATGGCATAGTAACTCCAGTATACAAAAGATCACTGTTTAATAATCTTGACTTATGTTCACAGCTAGAAAAATGCTTTGGCTGGCCCGGGCATCGGCCCCGGGTATCGAACCCGAGACCTCGTGCACCGGTGTGTACTTCTGCGTCACCAAAAACAGTCGCATTGAGGAACTACTACAGCAATATAAAAATGGATTGGATGCTAGATATTAAAGATGATGTTTAGATGACTTACCACGACGACGGAGAATATAATTTTGTATTTCAGGTGCGGTGTGTGTCGCAATTGCTCAAGAGCTGCTAGTGCTGGGAGCGCTTCATCAGCCGCGCGTGCCCATACTGCTGCATACTGAGATACTAACTTGCTTCTGCAAAGATAAATAATAAAAGGTTGTTGTTGTATGTCATTATATCAAGTACATTAGGAAGAAAAGTTATAAATTGCTTTTGAATAACATGTCTGATCAAGCCAGGCCTTTTATATATATACTCTGTTTTATTCAGATTGGTGGGCTGGATGTATTTTAGGTATCTACTACTCCTATATTTAGGAGTAAATTACACATTAGCTACACTAATAAATAGGCATAGTATTTTAAAACTATTCCTTTCAACAGGATTCTCAATATGTTGCCAATAAGCATGATTTTTGTAAATATGACTAAAGCAATATAATTTATATTTCTATGTTATGTGGTTTATATTGTTTATAATGTAACGCAGCAGCGTTCATAGCTTTATGGGTACATAACTCGATTTCCTAATTGCAGTATGGTAAGAAAGCATTAATTTATAAATGCTGCAGTATGCTTTTGTTTTCCAAACCAAATATGATTTGGTTTGGAAAACATGCTTTAAAACTTACTTTAAAATCGTAAAAATATAAACATATAACATTGTTATGAATTGGTTTTCTCATTTGTTACTAGTGTGTACGATTCGAGTAGTAAAAACTAGTATTAATCAACTTTTGTTGGATGAAATCGACAGCATGTAAAATATCTGCTTAAAGCGTAAATTGAACCGTTGTTCCTGTTTTGTTTAAGCAATCATCGAATTATCATCTTCGCTTTGGGCGGAGGGAAGGGCTCCCCCAATGCGTAAGCTTGTCTTCTACAGACCAAAACCATAGCCGTGTTCCTTCTCTTGCCCTTTACATCCCGGGACTGCAGGACTTTTTTCGGATTGCTTCGCGTCTTTGTAAATGGAACCTTGTGTACCTATCAGGGTGCTGCTGTGAGTCATCACTGTCGGAATGATAGCCGTCGCTGGCGGAGTCCGTCGGTGACCGGGGAGCAGCTGCGTCATTGTTCCCATTCTCTCCCTCAGACATCTGACCGAGGACAGCAGCACAGCCTCTGGAGTAGCTCATTAGAACTCCTGCCACCGGCCTGGAACATAAAACAAACATAAAATTGGCACTCATAATATTGTCATACGTTTGCGCGAATGTTGTACATTGAAATTAAATTACTTTATACGGAAGCTATTGTGTTGATTACTATAAACACTTTCATCACATAATTTTGAAACTATTACACTACTATTGTTAAACTTTACTACTTTTTAGCTATTTAAATTATTAATACTATTTATATTTAAGTTAACACTTGACCCGACGATTTGGTTGCTTTTCAGCAGACATTGTAACTCATCTCAGTTGTTTTTACTACCAAGTCGGTAAACTAAATAAGGAAAAGCGGATGTCGCTATGGCTGTTTCTTAAGTGCATAAGAAACTTCACGTATGCTTGATCAATACTTAAAAAAATACAATCAAGAGAATGCTTCTAATAGTCTTATTTGAAGTGAGTCTGGCTGGCTTTTTAAAAGACTAGTAAGTGATGAGTGTGATAACTCAGCCTTACCAATCTTGTTTAGAGCCAGCCAGGTCATTGGAGGGAATACGATTACACTAGGCTCTTTGCTACAGCACACTATCAACTCAAGGCGCCTGTAACTCTTCTCACCACAGGAACTGTAACTGCGCTCTTCTGTAGGACTGTAGGATGAAGGTCCCTACTTGTAAAGTGAGGTTTCACACAAGACAATACATACGGAACAGACTATTAAAAAATTAAAAAAACAGTTACCATTAAAGTTTAAACTCAGGTAAACAAAAGACACGTAATCTCAACTACAGCCCACACAAACTATGAACTTGCTAAATGTATCGCCAATTACACTTTCGAACATAAAAACTATGTACGTCGCACATTAATCTGAACTTTAATAACCAAACAATAAAGTTCATAGTAGTTCAAAGGCAATCGAGATGTAAAAGATGGATTTACTTGCAGCATTGTGTGGCTGGAAATGTGGAAAGTAGCTTTCCAAACTTGTTAGTGAACTATAAAATTTAATAAAGTGCTATTGGATAAGATTGTATAGGCATTGATTTGTTTTTGATTTGTTGCCGTGAAATTATAGTTATTCACGGTGTTATACCTTCGTATGCGTATTAATTTCAACACGAAACGAAGCGCAATAGTACCGAATATGATTTAAGATTTTCGTTTGATATGACACGGGCCTTAAAATGAATTGTTAGTTACCAATAGTGTTTTATTTGTTCTCGAACTGGATGTCTGCATACTTATGGTTAAGACTGCGCCGAGCGAAATGTGCCAAAACAGGCGGTCACAGTTAAGTTGATAAAATCAACACTTTTCGTTTAATACAAATATAAAATATACATTTACCATAACAATGAATGTGTTTACAATTACTCCGTATAAAAAAACATAATTTCGCCCACAAAATTACGTAAATTTGCATAAAAACTGCAAAAACGTACGCTCGTGTTACAGGATTTTTAGATTATAACAGTAAAAATCTATCCCATTTTACATCTTAAGCGAAACATATATAGTTATATTACAACTTGTCTGTCCAAATATTTAAGTTATTGGTCGCAATAAAGATACAAATTTATCAAAAAAGCACTTCAAATCGTCCATACAATTTTACTATGGCGACCGCGCGCCGATTTGAATATCGAGCTCTGTCATTCAGTCCAACCGCGTCTTACGCTTGGGCGCTAGTAAGCAACTAATCTATAATACCGTGTGGTTGCTGCGATACAAGCCTCGAGCTCAGTGCAGAAACCGCTGCTCATTATAAAACGTAAAATGGTGTAACAAATTATGTTATTATATTTTAATAGGTGTTACCTGCGATAACGTATGCGTTTTAAGTACTTATCTAATTTATGACCGCAGTGTTTAAATTGCATCTAAATTGGTTTAGCAGTAAACAAAATAATTAAATAGTAGGTAAATACACAAATTCTATTGCAGACATTGACTTTATCTATACTAAATACTAGAGAAGACATCTGAAATAGATTATTTGTAATAGTTTAGATCGCGTTAGATCATGCTCTTGATACGTGTAAGTGCAAGTTTTTGATATATTTAAAACATACCACCATGTGTATTATGCTATATTTCCATTAATCGCCTGGCTTAGACTAAATGAGCTGGAGAGGTTGCAATTTACTTGAGATGCCTCCCGTAGTCCGTAATACTAAGTAACCCAATAAATACATTGAAATTAAACTACTATATACGGATTTTATCGCGTTGTTTATTTAGGACTGTATTACATGAAAATATTACACTGCTACTACTATTGATTTTATTTTACTAATTTATAAGCTAATAAAATTATTTAAACTATTAAATCTATTTATTTTTGGTTTACACTTTCCCCGCCGTTTCGGTTGCTTTTCAGCAGCCATGGTCACGGGGAGACTCCCCGCGACAACGCGATAAAATCCGTATATAGTAGTTTAATTTCAATGAATAACATTCGCGTAAACAGAAGACAATATTATATCAATAAATACAGACTGTGAATGTTAGTATATCTACTCCTAAGCCAATTGCCAATGTCTACCACTAATACTTCCCCGGGCAAGATGGCTCATTCATATTGCCACTTTTTCTTTTTGGGTGGCTTCTCCTATATCTCTCGCCTGGTCTATTTCCCGTGTCGAAGGGGACTTTTCAAATATTCAAACATCGAACACAAACAACACCCAGACTCGAAACAAAAGAACGAAACACAGTCCCGTGTGAGGATCGAACACACAACAATCGGCGTGGCGGCAGTAGCGAGGCGACACACGTAAGCACTTTTTAAAATAGGTGTGTCTGTCTGATAGTTAGAAAGAGCAAACAATAAGCAACGGAACATTTTAAGATCAAATTAAACTATTTCGCACCGGATTTGCTTATGAAACTCCCAACAATAGTTCCCATACATTTCTCCGTTGTATAACCTTTTTACGTATATTTTATAAGACAATGTAAAACTGGCTATTGTCTGTGCATGCGCACTATTTTGATTCACCGTGAGAACTATGGTGATAATGGTAGGGTTAGGGCATAAAATGAATCGTTATTAGAAAGACGAGGGCCAGATACTATAAAGATAGGTCGAATAAGTTTAATAAATAGTTACTATTTCAAACGTTGAACAATTGGATTGTTAACTTATTGCTTTCTCAGGCTACAAGTTAAAAGAGAGAACAATATTCTCTCAGACGATGAACACGGCAGATAAAGAACACTTCGTGAAAAAAAACGCTTGATTCACTGAGTATGGAACTAGTCAGCTACCTGTAAAAGTAAAAAGTTGTATTTAAAAAACTGTGCTTATCATAAACGTCAATGCCAAAGTTTTCCGTCAATGCCGAAATTCGTCCTGAAATTCGAATAGGTAACCTTTTGGTTGCTCTCATAGAAGGGCAATGAATGAAAAGTCATTTTGAAAAATAAATCCGTAGAAAGATTTGATTACAAGTTTGTTTCGTTCGGCCCTAAGTTTTGGATAAACATTTTTATGATGGGTCTACTACTCTTATTATTCGGTCCCACAGCATATTATCTTGGCATTTTTGAGTTTACCGTTTTAATGTTTACTAAGTTTCAAGGAACTTTGAGGACCGTAAAGAATGTCGAAGCCACAAAGGAAATCGATATATCGGAAATTATCTGGCAAAATAATTAAACGTGCATTAATTACGTTTTTATTCTAAGAAGTGTCTGGAGAATAAATTAATAATCGAGGGAACCGAAACAAATTTCGGATAACTAACCGGGGTTATGACCTCATTTTAGAAACGTTGTGTCTTGTGGTACTCAAGTGTATAGAATTTATGTCTATAACAACACTTATAATTGACGTGTCTAAGAAATATTTATTAAAGAAATAAGTATTTTGACTATACCACAAGATATTAAGTTTCCATTGCCATGGAACCCTAATGTCGTCTGGCCGTCGTAGAATGTAGTCTTAAAAAAAGATTCAATTCTGTAAAGACTTACTATAATAACTTCAGGACATATAAATATTTCAATAATCTACAAAATTTGTGTCTGCGTTTACGTAAGTACACACAATCATACAGGTAATCCTAATGTAGACATTCTTACGTATTATTTACAAGGTATACGGTAAGAATTATAGTAGAAAGTAAAGTGGTTATATCCATATGTTTGCAGAGTCAACACGCTCAAGTACAAATACTGAGTGATTATAGGGAAAACTCTCATCTAACATCCGTAGTGGAAAACCGCGTGTGTAATAGATACTTTTCTAGTTTCTTTATATGTGGGTATGTATTTTTTATAACATTTAGATGGTAGACATTATTATATTCCATTATATTTATTTTATTTCATCTTTTTATTTACATGGCAACAATCATAACATACAACTTAACTTATATGAATTATTTGTTGCCGTTTTCTTTTTTATTTCTGTTATACAGCGTGTCCGGTAATTAATGGATAACCTTGAAATGTCTTATAGTAGAACTCAAGGGCGTTCAGAAAAAATAAAAAATAAAATAATTAAAAATAAAAATATTAAAAAGTGCAAGCTATATTAGCATAGCATACTTTTGACTGTCTATCTGTTAGCATAATTAGTGTTAAATAATAAAACAACAAAAAACCGATGGATTTCATTCATTTATGGTCGTAGTATACAAGAAAGTTACACATGGTAATTAAAAAAAAACACATATCTCAGGTAGTAGTTATTATATATAGTTTTTTTTACCTTTTTTTTCTGAACGGCCGTCAGTCCCACTGTAAGACATTTCCAGGTTATCCATTAATTACCGGACACCCTGTATAATATTTTAGGTATCTTATCAAAGTACACAATTCTTTAAATCTTAGGTTCTGAGGATGCCTATCACTGACACGAAACAGGTGTCATATGTTGTGTTTTAAGCGTTAAATTACAGGTAAAGAGTATGTAATCTCAAGATCTGCCCTGAATCAGAGGGTTTTAGTATCCATTGTTAACCTTTTTTGTTGCAGTAGCTGGGATGGGTAATCCGAGTGTGCGTAGCGAGTTCGTCTCCATAATTATTTTGTTACTTTAATTTATCTATATTTATTATTAATAGCTTAGTATTTAATTAATGTGACATAAAGTTGGACAGGTATTCTCTCCTTTTTAATTTAGAGTCAATAGTAATAGTAATTGCTACCTATGATAAGTATCTGTGATATATAGACGGATGGACGAACTAAGTCGCACTAATGAATTACCGTTTGACCACTTTAGAACAGAACTCTAAAAGTACTAAATATGGAAACAAAGATATACTTTCTTTAAAATTATTTGACTAATAAATCAATACTAAATTAATCATTTAACATATAATAATATATATGTATCTTAATACTTACTTAACATAGGCATATGATATAATATCCAATCAAAATCTCAAGAAACATCTTAATGATGTAAAATTCTTTTCTATAGAAATTATGTATAATATATTAAAAACTCGATGAATCGACGTTTTTGAGAAAGGTTTCACTAAACATACACAAAATAATTCACATGTGGTATTACGTAAGTTGTCTCAAGATACACAACTTTCACTGTTACATCATACTAGTTATTTAATAACAGGTCCAAATCGTCTGTGATATAAGTATATTATTATATATTAATCTGGATTTGTGATACCGGGATAATATACCACCCTATTGCAAATTCAACTGTATATCTTTTAAGTTAAAGTTGTTTTTTGCTTGTAGATTTTTTACCGAGCAATGAATTAAAAAATGATAAACGCCTACATTGGAAGTAATAACAGACAATGATTACTGTGGTATTATACGTTTAAATTAGTCGGTTATCAACATTCACGCGTATAATCATGTTGTTACGAGACGGGCTCTGAAGGAAATATAATGTATTATTTGGGGCAACATACGAATATGTAACTATATAGTAAGTGCACTTTGTTTTACCATTAAATTGTTTTACTCAGATGTAGGTTTCATTAAGGAAATATAGATGTAGGTTTAATTAAGGAAATATAATTCAAATAGGAATAGGATGTCTTCCTATCGCAAACTTTGGGTATTTTCCCTAACTGGGTATTCGTTGAAATTAAACTACTATATACGGATTTTATTTTATTTTATTTTATGAAATAGACAAAGCGAATACCCAGTAAGGTTAGGTTTGCTAGTCAGGCCAAAAATAGACACAAAGAACATTCTCAGCAGACTTATTTGTGGATTATTTTTATTTTCCAAATGCTCGAACCTATGTACATTAAGCATTACAACATTGACTTAGTCCACTGTACCATCCGCATAAATTGCATAATATTACTTTTATTGAAATTAAAATTATTAGAAGGCACCTAAAAGTATCGATTTATTACTATTATCTTAAATGAAAGTACATTGTTACTATACAAACAAGTCGTTTATGTCTTAACAACTGTTATTATGTAAATATTGTTTTATGTGATCGTACGACAACGAAGTATTGACCCGAAAAGAAACAGGTTTACAGTGAAATTTCACTATTAAACAACCTTATCTAATCGAGAAAATTTCACCGAGAACTTATAATATATGTGGCCATAGTAGTATGAGGCGCTCTTCAACAAATAAAATTCTATAATACATTATATTAGAAACGTTGACGCTTGAGAGAAAATTCTATATTTACGTAACGAACAATAAAGACTAAAACAATAAAAATTCATAAAAACAAACAAGAATATTACAGACGTATTACATAAAACTCAAATTTTATACTGAGTTATAACTGCTCCTAAAATCACACGCTGGTGTTTTTAAATGAACTGTTACTTATTTGTATCACTATGAAGACGCAGTCAGACCGCGAGCTATTAACTATTAGCTATAGTTTGTAAAATATAGCTTGGGTCCTGTGACTCTTATGCCGAGGACTGGGACAATGTTGATCATATTCGAATATAAATCATCGATTAATGTTGTTGTACTTTGTTTCAGTGATGTTTGTATAATTATTATAATTGAATACTAAATCAAATAAGAATAGAAAACATTTTATTTCATTGTTTAGTAGGAACTTTATATACACGTTCTTTAAAATAATTCGATCTTAAAATAGTTCTGATGTTATGCAAATAATTTAAAAAAAAATTGTGTTGTATTATTTTATTTTAATAATTAATTAAATGTTAAACTCGATTGATTTTATTTGCCTGCTCGATATTTAATTCGATTAAGAGGACTCAAGAAACGTCACTATTGCTGCACTTTTATCAATAAAGTATAATATTGTTTTTTGACATTTTATAGCATTACGAAATACGGGATTTAATAGGCGTGATACGAATTAAATTTGTTATAGAACACAAGCTATATTTTACGGAAGATACTAGAGCAAAATGGCAATATAATAAGCAGAATAGTTTTTAGTTCACATTGCGAAATAAGGAAATTCCAGCTCATCTTTTAAGTCTAGTTGAGCGAAGAGATACTCGCTCGCAGATTGACTCCTAGATAGTGTAATAAACAATTATATTTTACTAGATTTTGCTTGAGGCTTCGCTCGCGTAAACGTGCGTTAGGTTAGGTTAAGATAGTAACAGTACTTTTTCTGGATGAAACGGCCTGACATCGTGTATGCGAAATAACATGATGATCGGTCGAGTAGTTGGGCCGTGAAAGCAAAACAAACAAACTCACATTCGCATTTATTATATCGGTAAGGGTTCTAACTAGCATATTATCCTCATGTTTAAAGCTTCCTGATTTGAACGCCGTGCGCTATAACTTTACTAGCACACTAAACATTAGTCAGTGTTTAGTGTGCTATAACTATTGCTGATATAGCTCGCGATCTGGCTGAAGTTTCGTGATATCTTCGTTTTAATAACCCTATCACGCTATCACGCAGGACCACCCAGGTGTAGCGTGACAGATGTGCTAATTATTGCAAAATGATCTGTGACAGCTGAGGGGAAATAATAGGCACTTGTACATCGTTAAATTTTATAACCAATCGAAGTTTAAGGTTGTTGTAAAAAGAGAAACTTAAAGATCATTGATAAATTGAGGGATTTATATATTACAGCGGTATTACTCGACTGTAGCGATATGAAAATGAGGAAAATGAGTGCACAACATAGTGATTTAAGTGGTTGCCTCGCCGCTGCCACTGCGTCGAGGGTAGTCAGTTTGTTCCAACTCGAGGCAAAAGAAGATTGTGTGGTCCCCTCAAATGATACTTGTTTTGATCCTGGGTGTGTTTTGTGTCCATTGTTTGAATGTTGGTAACGTAGCCCCAACCCAGCAATTGTTTCAAGTACAATTGCTGTCTTTTTAAAACAAAACACATCTTTTCCAAGGTTTTAAATTATCTAAAGATGGAGAGTTGTCTTTGAACTTAGTTAAACCTTTTGATACTACGAAAGCATGTGCATATGAAATGTAATTTTTTTTTATACTACTGAAGTGGCAAACAAGCTTATGGCCCACCTGATGGTAAGTGGTCACCGTGGCCTATCGACACCTGCAATACCAGGCATCACTTGCGCGTTGCTGATATTGTAAAAACCTTTTAAAGCCCTTTTTGAAGAACCCCATACTGTAGTCTTGTGGTAAAACCTGGGCAGGGCGTTCATTCCACAACCTGAACGTTCACGGGAGAAAATTCCTTTAATTTTTACAACTTCAACAGTTACATGGGATGGAGTGGGCGAGGTTGTAGATGTATCAAATAAAAATTCAAATTTAGCCGTACTTGGGCATTCGGACAACGCTTAGGCTGATACAAAAGAATTCTAATATTGAACAGACATTACTTCCCAGAAAGGCTTGAAGGCAAAGGCAACAAGAGTTCACATCGGTTCAACTCATTTTGTTTACATTGATAGCCATTACTATCCCTAATTCGATTTAAAAGTAACCAGTCTAACCACAATACAGTTACGAAGCTTTTCATAATGGTCCTCGTGAATAAACCCAGCATGAAGCTTCTTAAATCTCAACGAACAAATTGCAATAATTAAAGTGTTATTCAATTAAACAAAAGCTTTAAACATAAAACTTCACTGTTATTGTATGATCAACGAGATTTTATTTTATTTTTATATAAGTACTGTTTATTTATATTGAGATCTTATCACATTAAGTTTATACGGTGTTAATTTATAGCATTTTCTTTAATGAGAATTTTACGCGTTGGAAACTATATTGCATTTATTTATTGTATCGCCATTTATCTGTACTAATATTATAAACAGGTAAGATTTTTGTTTGTTTGTAAGAATTTAACTTGAATATTACACAACCGATTTTAAAAATTCGCCATTAGGAAGTTATATTATCACCGAGTAACAGGTTATATTTTATTTAAAAAGAAACTGTTACTAACATACCCTAACCTGCTTATACGCGAGTGAAGCCACGGGTAAAAGCTAGTGCATTATTATATTGGGCGTACGTGTATAAAGGGTAGGCAGAGGAATATTCAACCACATTTCACCAGTTATGGTTACCCCACTTACCTTATGAAGACCAGCCAATTGTCTTTATAAGGTAAGGTCTTCAGACTCCGTTTTGCCAAGAATTTCTTGACAAGAAACACCTAATAATACCTCTCTTTTCCCGTGAATCGAACCCCAGAACGTATGCAGAGCAGTCGCATTCCCGACTGCGGTGCCTCAAAGGCAGTCAAAAAAACAGGATCTTTGTCGTTAAAGTCAACAATAGCAAGTTTCGAATATCTTGCCACACATGCCTTAATAACATATCTGAAACCGGCCAACAACTACATAGACAAACCCCTACTGTGCCATCACCAAACAAATATTTGATCAAACATTGATTGATTATCCTCACATAATAAACCGACAATCACCAATTAATTGGCCACAAATATCATAATTAAACCAGTCTTATCATCATTAAGCGAGAACATTTAACAGATGACGCAATAGTTTAAACGAAAAGAAAGTAATATAATTAGACTATAAATCATTAAGAACTGAATCAGAAACTGATCAGCAATTTGCAAACATGATATACGGTACGGTAAAACTCGATCAGCCACTTTCTAAAGCAAATTACGATTTAAAACGAGAATTTAAGTTGTTCTTTCCTTATGTTTTATATTTATTGGAGTAAGTACTTGTATGTTCTTTCAGCGAAATAAGTGATGCGGGCATCTAGTCATAAATCTATTAATTGTAAACAGATATCATACTCATTACCTTTCCTAACCTTCTACTTTTTGCATTACTTAAAACAAATATTGGTAAAAATACATTTACATATATCCTGGAATGGGCAGACGCCAAATATCATTTTAGATTCCACGTACATTTCTAGACTCCGTACTGTTTATAACAGAAAAACTCAACAACACTTTGCTCGACCCTGCAATTGAACTCCAGTCCTCATGCAGTCCCATGTACAACCGTAGCGCCACTGAGTTATAAACTAAATTCTTTAACCTATTTGGTTTGAATTCTGCAACCTGTACTACCATATCCTAAAGCGACACGGCTGCCTCTTTGCATCAACCAGATATTTTTCTTAATTTAGAAAATTCCCTTCATAAAGTGGAGAATTACCGCCACCTTCCAAAATAACATAGACGACAGGACTTGTAAAGTACTTTTGCAGTGCTTAAAATTAGATAAAATTCATTGAGGGAGAGCCATACAGATCTAATCAAAAACTCACCTGGTATCGCTCAAGTCCAACGTTGGATCACTTCTTTTGATCTGTCCAATGCACGCCAATACTCCCTTATCACTCTCCACCCTTGCGGCCAACGACGCCACCAATGTTGGCAGTTGGCGCAGCGCTGGTTTGTCCACGATGGTCAAGAGGCTCTTGTTGTCGATAAGACGACGTTCCACATCACAGTGAGAGAGTGCCAGAAGTCGTTGGTGGGATGATGAGGCTGGATCTTGTGTTATGGTGACTGGTGACTGTGGAAGAAGTTTGAAAAGGTTACAAATTGCACAGTACATACCGCACTCTTAATACTTGAAATTTGGAAGTTTACAATTGGAACTCTAATAGTGTGTTAGTTAGAGTTCAAATTAAGAGCGAGTGCGAACATACATAGTTACACGCCTTTATCCCTAAAGGAGTAACCACAACATTTAGCCAGCAATTTTTGAGGTCCCACGTAATTGAGGGTGAACCTAATGCCATCTTAAGACTTCGTGCTGCTATTAAGAATTCTGTGATAGAAAACCCTATCCATGAGCTCGACAGGATAATTGAGCTTAAGACTTCAAGCAAAGCAATCTCATTCACAGGGTTAAAATAAAATGGATCCAATAATATATGTTCTAGTTCTTTGTGTCTACTACTTGAATAATTATATAGTCCCTGATGAAGGAATTATCACTAATACAGGCGTATGTCTTCAAATAAAAAAGCATATTTGTTCTGCTTTTATTATAGTCTGATGGTTGGAAAGCATTTTAAGTCACGCATGTCAATTGTATTGTATATTCCTGAAAAACATTTCATAATGTTATAGCACTGCCCGATAAAAACAGCATTACACTTGATAACTAAGGAAACTTCCAGAAAAATGCATTGCGTCTAAATAATATCGGAATTTAATCTTAAGATGATTTAGCTTTAGATTTTTTATAGATTTAGATTTTTTTTTATTTACTCTGAATTCTGGTTTCGTGGAATTCGATAATTTACTTACTACATTTTATTTAAACAGTTAGATTAAACTACGGACTACAATCATGTAACACACAATGTGTACATGTAAGTGGATGCTCCTATTTACCATACTGCTGCTTTAGAGGCTACCATCAAATTTTATCAAATGCTTGAGTATGTTGAGTAGTAGTTCATGGAGAAATGGTTGCAGCACCTTACAGTTATGATTTGTAAACGAAATATTATTGTACACTTGGCGATTAAAAAGAGTGGCTATAAAGTGTTACCTTGTAACCTAATTTAAATAAATTTATTTTGATTTTGATTTTAGCCTTATTAGGAATATTTTTATTAGGAAATGCAAGCCAATATGGACTCAATAGTCGATATCGGCATGCATTTCCTAATCATTGTACGATATTTTATACTATATGTGGTTTATTGCTGACTTGACATGCGCGTTGCCATTTCTTTTATCCACTTTTCTGTAGTCCAACTTAACTTACCAATTCCTCCAACTTATGAAGGGCTTGCTTATACACATCCACGTGCCTCTGCAACTCGTTCTTCATAGCGACATGCAGTGATATGAGGGATCCACTCGCGTCAGCCGTCAACCCGTGCGTGCCAAGACCTGGACAAGAAATAACTTGATTAAAATATAATCAAAAATACCCACTTTAATACTTGCTATTAAACCTTTTTTGCAGTTTTCTATTACTAAGAAATTTTTATGGTTTTAACCTTATAAAACCGTCTTAGAAGTGAAAATAGAAGGAGGAAGACAAAGGGGAGAAGGAGAAGTACATATATCAGGTGAAGAAAAAGAAAGTAATTAAGTAGTCAAATGGTGCATCCGCAGTTACTTCTTGTGAAGAAACATAATGCCAAATGCTAACATTAGGTAACATTTGCGACTGTTTATTGCTCTATGTTGAATGTTACTTTCGTTTCCAGACCGCCAGTAACATACAATTATTATATTAACACAATATAACAAAGAGTAACATTTAGTTACAAGAGAGTTGCATATACAGGATGTCCGGTAATTAATGGATAACCTGGAAATGTCTTATAGTGGAAATGATGGCCGTTCAGAAAAAAATATGAAATAAATTTTATCTTAACTACTACCTGAGATATGTGTTTTTTTTTTAATTACCATGTATAACTTTCTTGTATACTACGACCATAAATGAATGCAATCCATCGGTTTTTTGTTGTTTTATTATTAAACACTAATTATGCTAATAGACAGACAGTCAAAAGTATGCTATGCTAATATAGCTTGCACTTTTTAATAAATATATATATTTTTCATTTTTCTGAACGACCTTCAGTTCTACTATAAGACATTTCAAGGTTATCCATTAATTACCGGACACCCTGTATACAATCTTCTACAGGCAACGAACGTGTATGTACCTCCTACCAATAAAAAAGTTACACATCTATAACACGGCAGAAGAAGAAGTGATTATTTCAACCGCCTGTTTTCTCGTAATAAAAATATAAAAACTCATTATTGCCATGGTAGCAAAATGTTATGTTAGGAAACATTCTGTAACAAATGTTGTCGATTGTTACCATTTGTTGACTGTTATCAGAAGTTAGCCATAGTTATTTAATACGGTAACATAATATATTATCAAAAATTAATTTTATTATTGGATGTTTTTCACTAGTAAAACTTTGGAAACGTTGCTCCATAAAAAGTAACTGTGGTTGCACCAAAAGTAATAGCGGTGAATAGATACATATGGAAAAGGCGAGCCTCTTAAATTGATGGTTTGACTAAGAAATGGGACTACCAAGCTCATTCCCTGACTGCCTACACTGATAGTAAGAAAAGTACGTGTTATTGGATTAGGTTCACACGTCAACAGTACGATAATTGATCGGTTCGATAATATCCGTGTATGTATCGCAGTCAATTTGTATGATGACGCGTTTTAAAAACGGCGTCCTCCGTTTAAAAACGCTCTCTGTTTTAAAATATGTCGAAGGAAAAATGTAAATTGCCTTGTCATTTAACGCCCCGAGTTCCGACTCTTAGCACTCCGACTTGGATAGGTTAGATTAAAAGGCGGAGGCGGCAGTTCTGCTCCCGCCGTAGCCTTGGTGATTATTTTTTTTGTAACCATCCAGAAAGAGGAGCCCCGACAATTGAACGAGTCGCCAATTTGCCTTCGGCATATTTTAAAAACAGCGAGCGTTTTTATACGGGCGACGCCGTTTGTAAAACGCGGAATCATTTAAATTGCCTGCGATTTATGCACGGCGAATGTCGCATTACATTTTACCGCGATACAATACATTTTTTATCGTAGATTGTATTTATTTGTTAAATTAATATGACGTGGTGAGGAAGCGGTCGCCCCGCTGATGCTACCTTGCTTAGTATCTTCACCAAATATAGTACGGCATGGGACAATATGTATTTTGTTGAAAGAGACAAATCCTTTTTTGTTAAATAAGACAACTCCCATACTGAGACTAATCCTGTGTAGCGAGGGATTTTACAAAAATTTATACAAAGGACACGTGAACACTTAGACTTGAAAGACCTATTTGCAGGCCACACATACATTTCATGCGAAAATCGAATCCTCGTAACGATTGTTCGCTAGTTGTTAATTGTATGTTTGTAATGACATTTGCAATACAGGGCTTAAACCTAGTAGATATGCCTTTTAAAAAATATACTGTCTTTAGTATCATTTTAGACGGTAGAGATCAATAAGCTCTTCGTGTTCTTAATCTATTTTAAATGCAGATTTCTTCATTAGAAGCTTCTAAGACCGTCCCTAATTAGTACAAACAAAACAGTACACCACATAATTCAATGTCAGACAACAGTGCATTCACAGTTCCGCACCAAAACCCACGAACACACGATAAGAAACATCACACTACTCAACGAAGGAAATACACGCAATTACACTATTTCCTTATCCACGAATTATAGCATCCGGGAAACACAGTACAAAATGTTTTATATTTATATAGTTACGTATAATCGGTTTCAGATCGACCTTTTTGTATCCTTGGAATATTCTATACGCATGTAAATATTATGATAGGATCTTTTTACCCTCAGTTTAATGGTATAATTGTAACGTTTGAAGGAAATTAAAATTTGTGATTATATATTCTGGTGTATGGTTTCCGGATAACACTGTAACTCTTGTAGTTCTAGAAGGCTTTTGGTTTGAGTTTCCAAGGATATATATGTAATAACTTTGAGATTACGTAATAGGTCCATAACGACATTGAATCGCGAAGCTTACAAGTAATAAATTGTTTAAAAAGAAATGACTGCAAAATCATTTAGAGGAGTATCCACCGCGGCAGTAAAAGCAATACAATGGCCATAATAATATTAGCCCTAAAGTAATAAATATTTTTTTTACATATCTGCTACATATTTTAAAGCATATCTGCAGCCTAAATAATTTATCCTAGGCTTTAAATACATAAAGTGCCATTAGAATCGTTAATAATAATAATATTCTATCACATACACACAACACCATCTAGCCCAAACTAAGCAGAGCTTGTACTATGGGTACTAGACAATGGATAAACATACATATATAGTATTTTTTCGTAAATACATACATATTATACATAGAAACACCCAAACATCAATGTTCATGCACACAAATGTTTGATTTGTACGGGAATCGAACCCGCGACCTCAGGCGTGGCTGTCGGTTACACTAACCATTACGCCTCAGCAGGTGGTCATTATGCTTCAGCAGCCATTCCTTTAGGTTATGCACTTGGGTTTTGTAAGTTTTCAAAAGTGTAGGTATTATAACTTTTTTATTGAGATGATGTGATGTTCTTCAATATACATATGTGTTATTTAGAGGTTGTGTTCTTTATTTGTTTCAACTTACAATTATTGCTAACTCTAACGGTAAAGGAAAACATCGTGATATACATATGTCTGAAAGTTAAGGACCGACATGGTGGACTATGGCCTAACCTCTCTCGCTGAGAACAGGCCCATGCCAAGCATTGGGCAGTTTATATACAATGCTGATATTATCATTTATATATTGTTTTGAAGCTACGACTAAATGTTTGTAATTTATCTAGCATAATACTTACTTGCATATCAGTCAGAAATATTCTCTACAAACTTACCTTGCACTGCAGCATCCAGCTGCCGTCTCCTCGCATCTATCGCGTCCTTTGCATCAGGAGTGTAGTGTACCAAAGCTGAAGCTAGCCGGGCAGTTCTTGCGCGTAGCCCGGAACCTTGGTCTGCGCCAAGGAGCCCAACTAAACGCCAGGCTACGGCTTCGCATTGTACGTCAGGGCGGGGGGATATCTCTAGTGATATTAACCTGTAGAAGAAAACAAAGAAGATGTTAAAAGACATAAGCTGCAGGAAAAAAAGGCACAGTTCTAGATTCCGTACTGCTGAAAACTACTTGAGGTAATCTTAACTAATGTTATAGGTAAGTGCGAAAATGAGTTTATTTGTTTGTTACGCTTTCACACCTTAACTACTCGACCGATCATCATGAAATTTTGCATACACATTGTCAGGGGTACATAATAGGACATAGGCTACCTTTCATCCGAAAAAGTAAAGTTACAATTTTTATTTTTATTTTTTTTTACGTGCGGTGCTTTTTCGCGCCTTCCGCGCCCGGGCAGGGCGCGGGTGTGTGGGGCTCGAGCCAGAGTAGCCGAACTTAACCTACATTTACGCAAGTGACGCCGCGGGCAAAATCCAGTATTCTATAACACTTTACTCTTGACTAATGCATAGCAGTTACATTCACTGCTGGTGTGATACTGAGGCAGAATATACATTAACATATAACATTTTGACTGCATCGATGGCATGAGGTATGATGGAGTAGTTTAAGTGGTCAGCTCGCCAAGAGTTGTGGGTTCGATCCCACTCGGGACAATAATTTGTGTGATCGACAAATTATTGTTCCGGCATTGGGTGTTCTTTGTGCCCGACTTTTTAAGTATTTGTAAAGTCCACCGTGGCACGCGAATTATGTCTAGTGCGGGAGTAGCATTTTCCAAAATAGTTACATTTTTATTTTTCATGTAACATTTGTATTAGTAATATTTAACGTTACTTTACATGAACGTATACATCCAATTTAATAAAATGGTATTAACTAAACAATTAGAGTAACATCATATATACACAAATTATTAACAAGAAATATTAATTAAAGGGAAAAATAAAACAACAAAATTAAAAAGCGTCATAATATTCCTCCGCATCGTCGTCAATTGGCAACGTGCCCAGAAGACTGGCAGCAATGCCACGTTGAATGGCAATACTAAAAAGTTACATCTATACTAAAAATTAACAAACTTGGCAGGAAGAACACAGTCAGACTAGTGTGGGTTCCGGGGTATGCAGGGGTGCAGAGCCATGAATTAGCCAGAAAGGGCTCGCAGCAACTATTCGTGGGACTATCGGAGAGCACCGTCAAGGCAGCTTTTAATGCACATGGCAATGATAAACACAGGCTAGAGTGGATGGCACTGAGGGGTCTGGAACACTCCAAGAAATTCATTGCAAACAGAGCCACAGGCTTCACCCGGAAGTTCTGCGGGTATAACAAGAGCCAAATACGCCTGCTCACAGGAGCGTTCACTGGCCATTTTGGCACTAACGACTTCTATGCAGATTGAAATTGGCACACAATTCGATCTGCAGAGCCTGTGGTGAACAAGACGAGTCCATTTCGCACCTACTGTGTGAATGCGACGCGTTAGCTGTATTGAGGATGGGTCTGATGGGATTGGCATATCCAAACCCTTCAACCAAACTTCAGGCTTCTCCCTCTGAAGTGTATGCTGCAGCTGATGCAGTACATTCATAGGGAGAGAGCTAAGGGATAAATCTTGGGTCCGACACAAAAGATCCCAATGGGTCGAAGTCTCGCCGGTCTGTACTGACTGGCCCCCACACACAAGATAAGATAAGATACTAGGTTCAGACAACAGCTTGAGCCTATGACTTCTAGACTCAAACTTTTTTTTAAACATGGCGGTAAATCACGGCCTCTCTTCTGCATCACCATAAAATTATATTTTTTTTTATATTGTATATTTGTATATATTGTACTGGATAGCTTATTATTAATTAAATGCAATGCAAATATAATAACTTATTATTTACAAGATTTTCCCTGCGGCTTCGATCGCGTAGATTTTGCCAATAAATTTCAATCCCTTGGCAACACTACTTTCTTCTGTATGAAAAGTATTTATGTCCTTTTTTGTTGCCGTGGCAAAGTGAGTGCGAAATTTCATAATAATCGCTCAAGTAGTTAAGGCGTGAAAACGTAACAAACAAACTCACATTCGCATTTATAATATTAATTAAGATTCAAAATAAAATACAATGAATTGCTTAATTAACATAAAACTTGGCAATTAAAATAAAATTTATTGTAAAATGTTATCGATACGTACCTACTATAAATAGCGGATGCCGACCGATTGGCCCATTATCTGAGCGACCCACACGTGTGAACATACCATACTGGACTTAACACATTTTTCACCTTTTAAGGACCCCAAGGACCTCCATGTTAATCGTGAAAATGAAAGTATGTTTGTTTGACCTTCGCGCAAAAAGCATTTTATTTATTTGTATAATTTGCATACGGCGCGACGGACTTAATGGCTTAAGATTTTGTGGCTCATAGAAGTAAATGGTTAAGCCTATATTTCTAAAGTGTTATTATATCTATATTAAAACATAAACACACACACACATCCACACACATGATATACATAGGCACAAGCAATCAAATCAAATCTTGATTTAAAAAAATAAAGAGTTATGTGAATGAAATATCTCCTTTGTACTTTCCTAGCTTAATCTTTATTTAATTTGGTTATGGAAGAGCAGCGGCTTCTAACACAAGTAAATGTTTACTTAAAAGGAGCCACCCAAAACAGAATTGTAATTAGATTAAAGTTAGGATTAATAAATTGATTATTATTATGTATCTAAGCCTAATAGGAAACCGTTGGACTGCCTCGCAGAGGTCTCGAATTTGATTCCAAGTTTGCGCGCATCTCTGACTTTCCGTTCCAAAGTTATGTGCGTATTAAATAGTTAATTATCGCTTGCTTTAACGGTGAAGGAAAACATCGTGAAGAAACCTGCATGTCTAAGAGTTCTCAATAATGTTCTCAAATACATGTGAAGTCTGCCAACCCACACTGGGCCAGCATGGTGGAGTATGGCCTAACCCTTTTCACACTGAGAAGAGGCCAGGTGCCCAGCAGTAGGACAGTTTAATACAAGGCTGATATTGTTGATATTGTAACGGTTTTAACCTGAGAATAAATTATTATTTTTATTTAACATTATGTGTAACTAATTCCCTTGTTTTAAGAGGTATATCATTGTCATACGGTCCTGAACCAAGCGTGACAGGCTTAAAAAAGTATGTAGATAATACGGATCATGTCAGAAACTTGCGAGTGATTCGGCATGTTCAAATTGTAGCTTTTGTAATAACTTTAATGAATAAGTTATCACATAAAAGCATTATTATCGTATTAATTTTCCTTTATAGCATGCCAAGCAACATTTCAAAACGGCTGCCTACAACTACTTTCCATATATCTAGAATTTCACAACAGTTTGTTTTTTGTTAAAAACAATTAAATTAATATATACATTTTCAAGATCAACAATTGTCATACATTCCAAATCTACTATTACTTCGACATAAGTTCTTTGCGACATTAACGTTATAACCTCAATTAATAACTTTCGTATAACCTCGGTATACATTGTTTTTGGCATCCACAAGGGCTTACTAAAAAGGATGTAATAAAAAAAAACATAATATTAGGTCACATCCGTATGCTATAAGTACCATGAGATGAGATTTTAACCACCCGTCAGACTGTGATAGTAATTCCAAGCTGCTACTAAACATTAATTGATAGAATAACCCAACAATAAAATATAAATAAATAAATATAATCAATCAATAAGAATAAAAATGCCTGATCGACGCTTCGCGTGATCAGAAGGCTGGTCTTTTCTTAACCCAAAGAATCAGCATTGTCATTCAACGTGGCAATGCCGCCAGTCTTCTGGGCACGATACCGTTTGACAGCGATGCTGACGAATTCTACGACGCCTAAACCATTTTTGTAAATATTATGTATATATGTTAAGTATTTATAAATACGTTTGTAAATATATATTAGATTAATAAAATTTGTGTAATGAATAATGTATATTATATTGTTAATAGTCAATAAAATTACGATTAGTATGGATAAATATCTGCAAACAAAATAAATTGCGCTAAAATTCGTACAAAACATTACTCTGGCTATAGCAATGGGCTATGGACTAAAAGTAGCGATAGGGATTTTTACCGAACAATAATTCATGATAGATTACCATTTGTCTGCACGAATGGCATAATGTCCAAAGTAGTGCCTCACAACATTATGTAGAATGTCATGAGTTGTCCAGAAATGTTTTTCCGAGTCCGAAATCCAATTTTTTCCGTTGTTTGAATGCTTGCAAAGTCTCACACTACACCGAAATTATTCCTATTGCGGGTGTGCGATGTCTTTTTTAGCCAACCAAAATGTCTAATTTTTTTTTAACAAGTAACGCTAATTTATTAATGCGGATAGTTTTTGATGTTTCACTGATGTTTGCCAGCCACTAGGAGTTGACGGGGCAGATATAATGTTATTCATTGACTGTTAGTAAAACCGCTGTAGCCACACGAAGGTTTCTACAGAGTAACTAATGGACCTAGCAATGTCATTCAAAACCCCACCTAAATAGCTTTTAAATATTGTTGGTTCTTTAGCAACAATTATTGTAGAATACATAACCATTGCGTCACTTCCAATTACTGGAACCTTCCATTTATAAAGATGGTTCGATATGGCGTTCCATACTCATTGTAACACAATTAAAATTCTTCACTATTCAAGTATGTGGCTGCTCCCATTTTTCACGTCATGATTGCTTCACACAAATTGCAAGGACACAAATGTACTGACCTGAAAATTCTATGTTAGACCGGAAGACACTTATATGAAAATACGTAGTGCATAGTTAAGGCTCTTGTAAACCTGAGGGCACTAAAGTTTTGATTAAAATGACATCTCTCTTACTAGCTATGAAGTGTATTGAAGAGGATTTAATATACATAGGTATTGCGAGGAGAACTTAATAAAGTGCAACCTTATTGTGGTATGAATAAGAGCGCAGCGCGGGCATTTTGTCCACCATTGTACCTAGTATGCACAGGTTCTAACGGACACAATGTACATCTAGACACAAAACTAATAATGTCTTCCAGACCGATTTTCGGTCACGGCGGCCAATCTTAACGGAGACTGGCCATCTGCGCAGGAGATATTATAGTGCACAAGTATGTGCGCAAACACAAGTGCATTCTCTGTTCCCTTACCCTCATGATCCGATGGGACGGATAATCCGACACGACCGGAGAGAGATCAGGCGCAGGACCAACGGCTTTACGTGCTTTCCGAGGCACGGGGGTGTCTAACACCGCCAACTTCCTAACTCCGGGCTCGTATTGAGATTTCTTAACAAAAAGAATCCAATACCTTTATGTTGGCCCGACCCGGGATTCGAACCCGAGACCTCATGCACAGCAGTCGCATTCACTACCGCTGCGCCACAGAGGCAGACACAAAACTAATATTTGTGGAACATACAAATAATTGTGATTGGATTTGAATACTCGACTTGGCGTTTGCGGTGAGCTGGCCGCTTGTTTCTTACGCCATTAGTGCTGTCAAAGTCGAGTGAGACTTGAACATTAAAATTAAGCTTATTTTACGTTAATGCATTCTAGTACTGCACGATAGGCATAGTTTAAGTTTTCACTCCGCTGATACCACTACGCCGCGTGTTCTTGGGTTGAATCCCACACGGAACAAACTCTTATATTCCCTGTTAAGTTCTTTGTGTCTGTTGTTTTATAAAAATTATTTAATTTCTTTTTAAATAGTAGTAATTAGTAAAAGTGTTTAACAATAGTAGTTTAAAGTTTCAAAATTATATAACTAATAAGAAAGTTTTATAAAAAAAAAACATATCTATTAAATCCGTATAAAGTTGTTTAATTTCAATCATCATGTTTCTGAAGTTAATGGTAATAGAGACGCCCAACTAGAGACCATTTAAGTTTAAATGGTCCTATATGGTACGTTAATGTATCCATTGACTTTATATCTAAAGTCAGACAAGACCCAGAAATAGTCGAAAGAGAGAGAGGACCTGCCGCATTTATGGCATACATTTTGAAAATAAATCATATATTTAAAAATTTAATGAAAACGCTTCGTTATCGACCACAAGTGCAATCTACCGATAGTTAGTGCTCCAGAGACATTATACTTTCTTCACTTCCACTTCAGCATATTATTCTCAACACCCCATAAGCACCCACTCCATACCGCCATCACAGGTAATACCCATCGACCACATACAAGCTCATACCCCATCATAACTGTAACCATAACGGAGTGATACTGATACACATCATTACGACGCTCCTATTCTCACATCATGGTTTCCACAACCACAATGAAAACAACAAATTATCGTGACACAACGTTTCTGAGATAAGCAGAACTTTAAAGCGTTTTAAAGCTGCGACCACGCTATGAGCTGAGCGGGAAACAGATAAAACGCTACGCTTACAGTATGTAAAGTAGCTGCCGTGAGCGTATCCTGCAGTCTCTTGTTGGTTGTTACCTTACAGCGTATGTCCGCGCAGCATGTCATATCATTGGTTGGTTTGGCTTTAGTAATTATTACACTCGGTGTGATCATTATGATTGTTTGTCTCTGTGTGACTTTACTCTTCTTACCGCTAAAAATGCCAGGAAACTCAGTAACTCAGTAATTAACTTTGAGTTTCTAATAATTAAATAAAATAAACTTTCCATTCGTATCCATCCTAAGATGGCCTCATTGTAATGAGTCTTTAAGAACGTTCAGTCCTTGTAGCTTATTCTGAATAGAAATGACACTAATTTATACTAATATTATAAAGGTGAAGAGTTTGTTGAGTGTTTGTTTGTTTGGTTGAACGCGCTAATCTAAGGAACTACTGGTTCGAATTCGAAAATTATTTTAGTGTTGGATAGCTCATTTATCGAGGAAGGCTATATAGGCTATATAACATCACGCTGCTACCAATAGGAGCTGAGCATCAATGATGAATTATCTTATGTGAAGTAGACGAAGTTGCGCGGTGCGTCAGCTGGTAACTATCATATTTTTGAGGATTTCAATGTGATTATTGTATAGTAAAAAAAGTATTAAATCAAAGAACATTGTTCTGTGATCCTAACTAATATTATAAATGCAAATGTGAGTTTGTTTGTTACGCCTTAACTACTCAACTGATCACCATAAAATTTCACATACACGTTGTCTGGGTAACAGAGTTTTTTTTTATTACTAACCTAAGCTAACCTACATTTACGCGAGCGAAGGCGCAGGCAAAATCTAGTGTACTAAATTATATTCCATCAATGACAAACTTAGTCTATTAAAAACATCTTGAAAATAAAGCCTAAACATATTATTATATACATTAAAAAAACTCATAATACGACATTTATTTGTAAAATTGCCGTTTGAAAGAGACCACGAAGCCACATAAACACTCTAAATTTTTGCTTCCTTGTACCAGAATTTTACGTTCGAATATTTTGGTGTTCAATAAAACTATCTATTTATCAGCAATAGCAATAAGCTATTTAAAGTTCTTAAATTTGAAGTTAACACATGGAAATACAATTTTTCGTATTTATCTTTTAAACAATACATACTTTAACACGTTATTTCATACACTTTTTAAGTATAATGCTATAATCTTTGTTATAGACACGCTTAACAACAAAATCCCTATAGCCTCTATACCCACTCACATAATCCGCGCCACTCCACGTTCTGTAGCGAATTAATAACCGCTTACAGCGCTTACACCCGCTCATACAAGCAATCCGGCTCACTATATATTCTGCTGCGAATTTTCAACCACTTACAGCGCTTATACCCGCTTATATAAGCAAGCTGCCTCACTATACAGTCTGTTGCGAATTTAACCACCGCTTACAGCGCTTATACCCGCTTATATAAACAAACCGCCTTACTATATATTCTGTTGCGAATTTTACCACCGCTTACAACGTTTGTACCCGCTTGTATAAGTAAACCGCCTCACTATACATTCTCTTGCGAATTCACAACCGCTTACAGCGCTTATATCCGCTCGTATAAGCAAACCGCCTTACTAAACATTCTGTTGCGAATTAACAACCCAAAAAAACAATCCGCCTCACTTTACACTCTATTGCCAAATAACAACCGCTTAGAGCGCTTATACCCTCATACAAGCTATCCGCTCTTTACACTCTGTTGCGACTTTACAACGCGCAAATTCTTCATTTCTTTCGGTTCGCGTGTTCGGGACGGAACTTAGCGAGAACACTACCACCATTCAGTATTCCATTGTGTGATACTGTTTGTGCGGGAAATATTTCTTGGACTTCTGTTTAAGGCATGTATATCCCGTTTGTAACAACAGTCAGATAACTGTCTAGTTCTTTGTTGGAGAGAAATAGTTCAATCATACTTTTTTTTTTTCTTTTAACAAGACGCAGCAATAATTCCTGTGTCGTGGAGTACTTTATAAACATTTGAACAACGGATACAAAGAACACCCAGGTTCGAAACAATTATTTGTTGATCACACCAATTTTTGTCCAATATAGGCATCGAACCGACAACACGGCGTGGCAGCTATGGCGAGACAACCACTTAAACCACTACACCTTCCGCCATCATACTAAATATTTTGTCTTAGTTCATCAGACCTTGCGATGCAGTTCGCTTTTTTTTATTTGTTAACACATTTTAACTTCTGCTTGGTACTCGCGATTTAACAACGTAGTTATGTTGTCAAGCTGTGTTGTAAAATTATCACTCCTTCTTCTTCTCCCTAGCCCTATCTCCCTTTATTATTTCCAAGTCACTTGGGGTCGGCTTTTCTGGTCTAACTGGATTTGACTGGATATCACTTTTTACACGGAGAGGCTGCCACTTGACCTCCGCAACCCGAAGGCTAACGATACCCTAAGGCTAGACCAGTGTCAGGATATTATAGAGCACTGAATTCCCAAAACTTTCTCAGTAGATGTTCATGGCAGCCGGGACCGACGGCTTAACGTGCTCTCTGAGGCATGGCAAAATTATCACTCCTTGCAAGTATATAATGCGATTTGTAATCTCTATTACTTGTATTTTGAAGAACCTCAACAGCCTCACGTTTCTGCATATACCTAAGCAGCATGTTTATAACTTCCATATTTAGATATAAATGGAGTGCTTAATGTAGTCTTATAAACACATTACCAGATTCGTCGCCGCTATTGACAACTTCTTAACAGAAAAAATCTGTAAACTTGTTTTGTTACCAAATTGTTATTTTAAAATTCTTTAATTCCTTTTTTTAACTAATTCCGTAATTTACAAATTATTACTAATTAGTAATTGTTGTTTTTTGTTTTATATATTAAGATAACGGTGTTCACCATAATTATGCATGCTGTGACACCTTAAAATGTTTTGCATTTAGTTACTATTTATAGTCTTATTTAGTTATATAGAAATAATATAACAACCACTGGATGACTAAATAAATAAAAAGCAACTTGGCCCACTCTAGAATTTTAACACAAACATCATCCATAACCATACAAAAAGCACCAACTCATGTCCCAAAAACACAACATCTACAAGTCAATCATAATTTAAATTTTATACATATATAGAGGTTCATGGTAAAACAATCAACCTTAGACCATTAGACAATTAGACAACCTCTATGGCGTAGTGGTTAGTGTAACCGACTGCCACGCCTTAGGTCGCGGGTTCGATTCCCGCACAAGTCAAACATTTGTGTGCATGAACATGGATGTTTGTCTTGGTCTGGGTGTTTCTACGCATAATATGTATGTATTTACAAAAAAAAGGTATATATGTATGTTTATCCATTGTCTAGTACCCATAGTACAAGCTCTGCTTAGTTTGGACTAGATGGTGTTGTGTGTATAAGATAGAATAGAATATTATTATTATAATCTAGACAGTCTATAGCACGTCCTTTCAAAACATATAATTTCTCTCACTTGCAATCCCAGAAATAATTATTTAATCCACGAGGCAATTGCTGCTGTTTCAAATAATACCTATTAAATTATATTATCGCTACACTTTACATTATTAGATCATACAACTTCTCTCCACACGAACTAAATCATGTAATATTATGTGCAGTTATTCAATTTCTACTTAATTATTTCGAATGGTGTCAGATATCTACACTCATTAACGGTAAATGCTTCGTTTATTATAAACGTTTCATGACATGCCGAACTAGAATTTAACGTGAGATAAAGATGTTATTTGGTATTTCGGGAATTTCTCAGTAAGTTACTGTCAATTTTTTTTTTGTTTTTAAATTGAATTAACTGTGTGTAATGGGAGAAATAAATATTTAATGTACGACTTAATTTGTAGTTAAAGTCATCAGTTTGTTATTTTATCAATACACAAAGAACAATATTTAATTTACAATAATAAAATTATTATGTTAATTAATTACACTGCATTAATTATATCCAGCTAAAAAGACACGGTGTCAGATTTTTGAACTTCAAATTTGACAATGACATTTAACGTCAAAAAATCAAAAGTCCATTCTTTCGGTTGTGCTTGCGCCGGTGATGTGTTCTGTTATGTTATTCGCATTTTCTTATTTAAGTATCGGTGCTATTTGGTTTCTGTTAAATTTCTCATAACAAATCAGCTAAAAGAATAATTATTTTTATTTTAAATATACGCGACTTGTAAACTTATCCATTAACTAACCTAACCTAGTTACACATTCGAATAAAAAAATCTCATTAGATGAAGTATAATTAGTATATTTTTCTAACACATGCCACCAATTTTATGACTGTAACAAGTAGGCCCAAACATGTAGGAAAAATTAGGGATCTCCTTAGTCAGGGTTAAATAATAGGAAATAGGGTAACTTTTATCCAGAAAAATGTAAACAACAATATATTATCTACTAAGTAGGTAAGGCACGGCACACTACAACCGATTATCATAGAATTTCAAGTGCACGTTGCATTAAATTTAATTATTACTAAACAAAATAGAACATAGGGTACTTTTCATCTAGAAAAAGTACTGGTTCTAACTTAGGTTAGCCCAACCTACATTTACATGAGAGAAGTTCAGGCAAAATCTGATCTCATATAAAAATATATTAAGTAATTCTGCGGTTGAACCCTGGACAATAGAAAGTAAATGCTGTATCAGTATATGCAACAGAATAGTTATACTCGTAATAATGTGATGAACAAATCGAAATACCGCAAATGTGCGTTGTAAAACGTTGAGTAACATTTTCACGCTTCAGAAACATCCAATGATAATATCTTTGAGTTGCGTGTACTAACGCAATATTACGTGTATGCAGAAAGCAAATCTTTAAAACTTTATTATAACTACTAGATTTTGCTCACGATTTCGCTCACGGAAATGTAAGTTAGGAAGAATGAAAGAAAAATAATATATTTATTTTGGTACTATATACAACGTGTAACATATTAAACGCGCTTCCTGAAAGTACTCTGTTCAGAATCGGCTACTGAATCCATTTCTGACATTTTAATATAGGTTTTTTTATGTCATAAAATAATTAAAACAGCTTAAATTCTAGTCATCCTTTTCTTTGAACAGTCGAAATAAACAAAATGTTAGATTTTTTGTAATATACCCATACTATCCGCGCACAATAAGGAGAACTAATTCGTTAAATAAAAATATTTAAGCACATAAAAGTAACATTTTAATGATTATAATTATTATTACGATTTAATAATCTTATTGGGGTGTTTGAGGTTGTGCGTTATATCGGTGACACGTTGTATAAACCATAACGACACATCAAGGAGAAATTAAGACACAAAAAATAATTGACATATAAGAACATAATTAGCCAAAGAAGACTGTAAAAAGATACTTATCTCTAATAAGAAAGCTCTTGTGGCCGCGCCAAAATTGGTACCCAAATCAGCTTGATGCCGGGCACAGTATATGCCCAGCTCTGGTTTTCAACTGGGTCCTAGTAGACTTGTCGTATGCCAAGCCAAATAGAAAATAAATATTTACATATATTTTAGATTACTGAAATTATTTTTTCCGGTTAAAAATGTCTGTGGCCTTTCCTGTACCCCTGACAACGTGTATACGAAATTTCATGATGATCGGTCGAGCAGTTAAGTCGTAAGAGCGTAACAATCAACCTCATATTCGCATTTATAATATTAGTTCTGATTGGCAATAAAGTGAGGTTATTGTTATGTGAAGAGATGATGTTGACGTATTACATATGATGATTGCCTAAACCTGACAATCGTAAACGTCGATGTAATAGTTACAGTGGCGTTAGTCTAAAAGCGGACTTGATGAAAGAGGTCGATCTGTACACATTGCTTAATCGCATCCTCTCTTGAAATAGGAGGTAGTCCACTTAGGGCACTCGTCCCAATGGTACCTTTTTTTTTTACGTGGGGGAATGCAATGACGCATATCCCTCCGCAGGGGCGGGCGGAGGGATTATGTCGGACTCGCCGGGGTAAGATAAAGATGTTAAAAGATAATGTACCTCCCGGAATACCGACTAAACCTACCACGGTGTTCCTCGACAAAACCACTATCGACGGGGCCGCGCGAATCACTTTCGCATACGGTCGCGACCCCGCCGAGGTTTCGGCCCGCCGTATGAAACGGCAGGCCACTACACGAGAGACCTACCCAAAATAGGCACTACTTCACACTATAAAAACCCTACTGTCTCCCCCCTAGAGGGGAGACGGACTCGAAACAGAGGCGCGCGTGGGAACACGCACGCCGCCTCTCGGACCTGGTGCTGAACGGATGGCGGGCAGGCCCACAAAGCCCGCCACCCACAGGTCAAACCACAGGGTGGCTGGAGGTCATCGCGCGCCCTCCGGCGCCCGGCTCTGCGGTTGGGGAGAGGGTTTATACGCTCCCTCTCCCGCTCCGCCGCCTCCTTGATGGAAATCACTTCCTCGCAGAAGGAGGCGACGGCGTTCCACGATCTCTCACTCCGGACCATAGACTGAACTACGGCCGGGAGCGAGAGGGCAACCAATCCGACTGCCGCGATCAAATCACGGCGCTGCGATGCCCAGGCGGGGCAAACCGCCAAAGTGTGCAGCGCCGTGTCCTCTACGACGTCGCGGCAGTCGCCGCAGTGGTGACAACCGGGCGTCTCTTGCCGGCGTATACGACACAGGAACCGGCCAAAACAACCGTGGCCAGTCAGTACCTGTGTCAGCCGGAAGGTGAGGGCACCATGCCGCCTCTCCAGCCACTTCTCAAACACGGGACTTACCGCCACGATCGTGGCGTGCCCGGTCCCAATGGTACCTGCGCGAATGGCACCTAGCTAGTAATTATTGTCATAGTTTATTACAAAGTTGCACAAAATACAGAGGAGTAAATCTAACAATGTTATATAATGATAAAAGACATAACAATTATTCTGTGCCTCAATGAGAGCCGATAGTAAATTTTTTATGGTCTTTTTTTTATTTTTTTTAAATGTCGCCTAGGTAGATTTCGTATATACGTAAGTATGTGTTATTAATAAACGTTCTAATGATTTTTGTCAATATCTTTCATTTAATAACGTCCTGTAAAACAAATACATCCCAGCACTAGGCTGCTGAGTCGTAGGTGCCCTTCGTGGACAAAAATGTAAAAATAAATTTGAATCCACGAAGACCACTTGCTAAAAATATTGATGGGTGTCTTTCGTGGACTAGGCTAGGTGCTATTCGCGCAGGTGCCATTCGGACGGGTGCCCTAAGTGGACTACCTTTCAAATAGAGATTAAGTTTAGTTGAAGGGTATAATAACAATACTAGTGATTTATAAAAACTAGCTTCTGCCCGCGGCTTCCCTTGCGTAAAAGTAGGTTAGGTGCAACAATATTTTTTTTAAATAAAGTGTAGCCTATGCTACTCGGTGATAATAAAGCTTTCTAATGATGCAAGAGTTTTTAAAATCGATTGTTGTATTTTTTATTTAAATCGTTGCAAACAAACAAAAAAACAAATTTTTCCTCTTTATAGTATTAGTATAGATATGGTGAGAAAAGGTAAATTTTTACCCTGGAAGTAAGTATTACTTAGTCACTGGCTGAACAGGCACTTACAACCATCACAGCACCAACGATTATTTACCTAGACATGATAATAACTCAATAGAATTTCCACTGAGAAACACGCGCCGGGCTAGTAGTGTATTCCTAAAAATGGTACAGCGCCATTAAACTATATGCTACCACTGGAAAACAACTCAGATCAATATTCTAGATTCTACTAAACTGCGATGCACGCACTACACATCAGTCAACACTATTGACCGTTATCGTATTGCCGTGCGTACACCGCAGTTAAAAGCTATTGCTCTATCGCACTGCAACTTATGATAATAGACTAGATATTGCAAAACAATGAGTAGGTAGAATACTAGGAACTTAACAAATTAGTGTATAATACTACATGACAGACTGAATTTCGGTCACGACGGTCAGTCATATCTGTTACTCGCCATCTGCGCAGGGAATATTATAATGTATAAGTTTGTGCACTATAATATCGCCTGCAACACAGACACCCAAAGAAATTACACTCGTGTGACTGCAATTTCTTTGCCCCAACTGTCATAATTCGATAGAACGTCCATCTGCCACGATCGGGGAGAGATTAGGCGGAGGACCAACAGCTTTACCTGGTTGTCGAGGCATGGAGCTATGTACCGCCAGCTACCTAACTCTAAGCTTTTATTGAGTCTTTTCCTTGAAGAATTTCTTGTTCAGATAAACCCAACCCAACCCGGGATCCAAACCGGAGACCTTGTGCACAGCACTCGTATAATATACTAACACTGCGCCACCAAGGCAAGACAGGACAAGTAACTCTTTGATATTTCGAACGCCAGACTAACTCCTACTAAAATAATAAACCTATCAAGTGGTATCGGTTCATAAATTTCTCCGCACGTAAGGTCTGAGGGAGGAACAGGTCGGACCGGGCACTTTCACCTGCAGTCCGCGACCTGACGAACGCGTGTACAACCAAACGTTTATACTTCTTATAAACGTTCACCGTAACTCGGAGTTAATGTCTGTATCGTAGTAATGGTTAAAAGTGGCCAATGACTGTACTGACTGCGCGGATGGCATAGTGGTTTAAAAGGCCGTCTCGCCACTGCCATCGCGCGGAGTGTTGTGAGTTTGATACCCACACGGTATAAAAATTTGTGTGATCCACAAATATGTAGTCGTTCCGAGTCTGGGCGTTCTTTGTGTCCGTTGTTAGAATGTTTGTTAAGACCCCGCAACACAAGAAATATTCCTCGAGCGGGAGTTGTCTTTTTAAAAAATAGTATAGTTTTTAAAGTAATGGTTTGTACGTACACACAATACATATAGATTGTATATTTCTGAAGGGTTAAGACAGGGGAGTATTAATGACTCATTTCGATAAGTTTTGTTTTAGATTCCATATAATTCAAAGCGAGCCTTCAAGGCACATTTCCAGACTCCGTGCTGCTGCGTGCATCTAATAACACTTTATCCAATCCTAAATCATATAGGGAACTTACGATTGGTCGCAAACCTAAACGTAAAAGTTTGCCACGAGACCAAAGCGGCAGTTGATGATAATAGTTTAAACTAATGTTACGATCGGTTAATGTACGCTTTGGTTGTCGTAATCTGTTTCGTCGACCCCGATGACTAAGCCTGGGGCGCTTGTAATACATACGGCTGATCGTGAGTTTCCCGATTTGAATCACAGTTATGGCAAAATATTAATCAGACATTTTGTAAAATTTTATTAAAGGTCGTCTGGACGAAGCTCGACGACGAGCCTGGAAGAGTTTGTCATGACATATTGCCTGAATCTTCTGGCAATATGTCATGCCACACTCGCCCTCTATCACTTCGGACGTTATTACGTCCTTACGTTATTAGGTAATAGGACCTTTAGGTCCTATTAATTTAGAGATTTCCTGTTAAATACTGTCACTATCACCGGCGAGTGTTGCGAGTTCAATCCATATACAGCAAATTTTGTGACTTACATCTGAACTACATATAAATGCTACTGTGAGTTTGTTTGCTTATTAGGCTCACGTCATAACTACTATTTTAGAAATTTCTAATACATGTTGTCAGGAATACAGAAAAGGACACAGGGTACGTTACATCCAGAAAAAGGGTGCTGTTCCCAAACGAAGTGCGGGTAAAAAAGCTAATTTTTTTTTTTTTTTTTTTTTTTTTCTAAAATAAAGACAACTCCCGCATTAGGACTAAATCCTGTGTCGCGGGGGACTTTACAAACATACAACTAACGGACACAATGATAATTATTATATAGTTACGATGAATTATGGGTCTTCTGTATGTACATCGTTTAAAAGTTTTGTAAGGTTTCCGACACACAGATATTACCTAAATTAAGAGCGAATGTGAGAATTATATTTTTTAAATACAGTTCTTGCTTTAAAAGATAATTGTTATAAGTGTCAACTAAATACCTACATACATACGTAGACCGTATATATATATATATATATATATATATATGTATGTAGCTGATGTAATTATTTAGTTAAAATTGCTGAAGTGACACGCATCGATTGATTGATGTGAAATGACGCGGTTCAATTGATATGGTAGCTTGGGCCATCCGTCGGATATCTTTCGATTAAGCTATCGACCCAACATTGATCGATCATGAATCGAGCGGGGCAGCCACGCAGCGCCTTAAGAAGCGGCGGTAGAAATTCGTTCCATCTTTATCGATTATCAAATTACAATCGGTTAGAATCAATAAAATCAACGAATATAGAAAATTGATAGTTTGAACTGTAGGTCCACGTGACTAATCTCATTCTTTATTAACAATCGATAGATTCTATCAACTTCGAAGCGATTCATGTAATAACACATATAACAACCAAATTCTTTTCCTCAATACATTTTTTTTTACTTTTGTGACTATGAAGTAAAGACTGAAACGCTCCTGCAACTACGGTATCTATCTTATAGAGATGGATACGAAATCTTTGTTTGCAGTCCCAGGAAAATATATTTGCAGCAATCTCCTGGCTTTATTCATTTACGTAATATCTTCCACCTTGAAAGAGGAAAGTAACTTTTATAGAACTCCTTTTATAAAACAAATATTTATTAATATTATTATTGCTTATAATTTGCGCATTGCGAATTTGTTTACTTATTCGTTAATATTTTTCTTATGAAGCTGTCAATATTGTACTAATACTTATATTGAAAAATGCAATTAGTTAACATTTAGCATCCTGGCTGGACTATACTGTAACATAGCAACTTGCAACGGCTTATGTAAATCATGTCTGTCAATTGCCTCAAAAAGTGCAACTTTCTCCAATTAATTGTTACACAAAGTATAAAGAAAAATAATAACTTAGTTAACTTTACGACACTACAGTAGACAAACCGTAATGAGGGTTTACGCAACTCATTATAACCTGCTACTCTATAAAAAAGATACACATAATTTCCTACACTATTAAAATTTTTCATCTTCATATTATATCAGCCCAAAGGACCTTGGTTCGTTAGCACTTCGTAATAAACAAATTGAAAGCACCAAACAAAGTGCATTGCACTTCGACACGCCAGTTAAATATCTCATATTTATTAACAGATCATGCATAACTGACGACTGACGGATGCAATCAAGCATAACTGACAACACAGACGATATGCATTAGGGACCTTTCTCGAAAGTGAAATCTCACATGGCTAATATTAGGCAGTAAAAGTGAACGCCTTGGTCACAAAAAAAGTTAAGACAAAACAAGATGGTGGATGGCGGGTACTTTAATAAATTGTTTATTGGTAATCCGACATGATCACAGCGTGAACGTTTAATTAATAGTTGTAGAATTATTATTTGGACTTTCCATTATCGTATCTGTGTAATGTCCATTATATTTTGTTGGTATGTTATTAAATTAAATGGTCCTTTTCGTTTAATATTGTGAAACATGACATTAGCTTGGTTTTTATTAAGATTGCGATGTTGCTCTTGCTTGCTATAATGTTATTACTTGCTAATAAAGAATTTTAGTAATCTCTGTATTTAAATACATAAAAATAAATTCGTTGCGAATGTGAGTTAGTTTAGACTGTTCTGCTTTGAAATTTTATACCTAAGTATTTGTATATTTTATAAATTTAATTCGTTTATCGCAACATGTTAATTCGCTGGAAATTTACGTCGTTTGTAAACACAGAGCAGAGCCATATATAAATGTATAATAAATGTAATAATCTTGGAACTACAGATGTAGTTTTGTTGTGAAGCTTTAGATTTGTCTGTGCCTGCGTGTGTTCTATGGAAACACATACCAGAATACAAAGTTCCTATCTGTACCCTTTTATTTAAAGACATCTTTCGTTCTAGAAATAATTTCAGAGTCGCGGGGACCTGTACAAACGGACACAAAAAATACACAGACACAGAACAACTATTTATCGATTACACAAATTTTTCCCGTGATTGGCCATTGACCCACAACACTCGGCGCAAAAGTAACCGCAAGTCGGCCACTGAAACCACTACTTGAATCTATATAGTATTTCAGGACATGTATAACTAAACGAGTATCAAAACATGTAACATGTATCATGTAAACATGTATTATGTGTCTTTACACCTTGTCCACTATGTTTTATTCAAATGCTTTCATCGGTTTTGTTATTGGTCGATATCTATAGGTACATAGAAATATACTACCCGGATGGCGTAGTTGTTTCCGTTGTCGCCTGGCCACTGCCGCCGCGCCGAGTGTTGTAGGTTCGAATCCCACACGGGACAAAACTTTGTGTAATCCATATTTCGTTGCTAGGTGTACTTTATGTCTGTTATTTAAATGTTTATAGTCCCCCGCGACACAGGATTTATTTCTAGTGCGGGAGGGGTTTCCTTTATTAATAAAATTTAGTAAATAAAAATTTTAGGAGAAATGTTAGGCATATTCTATAAGAGCTATCGTAATCGAAAAAATCATTCTTCAATTTGCTATCTGTCTACCTTTATGTTTGTACGCGTATCACGTAAAACCTACTGCGCCAGTAGAGTAGCGTTGATGTCAGCCGCCTAGAGCGTAAGCTTTTGCCGCCCTCTTATTTAGGTATTTTAATTTAAAAGATTATAATATAATGTAATTCTAAATAACTTTTCGGGAAGAACAGTCATAATTATTGTGTATTGTACAGACCAGAATGGGTAGACCATTCTTCTCGTTCATCATTAAAACAAATATTAAAAGATATTATTATTAATTATTGTCAAATTTTGCGGCCCCCTAAAAGTGCCGCCCGGGGAGTGTCGCCCCTACCGGCCCCCACTACGCTACGCCACTGTACTGCGCGTGACTGAATTCAGTTTTTATGCTGTTAAGATGGTACCATAAAGCTACTAAGAGTACGCTTAGCATTTTTAAAGTACCATCTTAGCTACATTATTACACAATTCATAAAATTAAAGCACGTTATTAAATATACGCTTTATTTGTTTGCCGTCATTGACCCCAGCACGCATACGCCACACCTGTCTTTAGAATTGTCGTAATCTCTTCACAAATAAACTTTTGAAGCACGTATTACTTCTTCGTGTACACGTGGTGTTGAACTATGGCCTTAATCACTCATAATCATTGTTATGTCATGTTATTTGATACTAGCTTTTCCCCGCGGCTTCGCTCGTATAAATATAGTTAGGTTAGTAAAACAGTACTTTATTCTGGTTGAAAGAAATAATATTAGTTAGGAAACCCATAAAAAATATATATAATTTTAATTTAAACAATTTACTTGCTTTTGCGCTTTTATTGTTTCTATATTTACCGAATTGTCTCAGAAAATGTACTCTCTTACTCACATAGTTACAAACCTGGAACAATTATTCATGAAGTTACCAGTTACAGGAAAAGAAAAAAAATCTTAATTCGTAACTGGTTACGAAAAATTGTTACGAAACTGAAATAATAACTCTTGATTAGTAACTACTTACAAAAAAACGAAATAAAAATCTCATCATCTATTGCAGTCGTTATTGGGAAGTCAATGCCCTATAATATCCTGACACTGGTCTATCCTTAGGGTATCGTTAGCCTTCGGGTTGCGGAGGTCAAGTGGCAGCCGCTCCGTGTAAAAACTGATATCCAGTCAAATCCGGTTAGACTAGAAAAGCCGACCCCAAGTGACTTGGGAATAATAAAGGCTAGGGAGAAGTTGTCAGAAGAACAGAAAAGGATAAGAGTGCCTCTATTTAAAAAAACTAACGGTTACTAACCTAACCCACCCTACATTTACGCGAGCGAAGGCGCGCGCCAAACTAAGTACATTATAATCTCACGCCTATATTCCCAAACTGAAAGGCAGAGTTCTATTACACCCACATGCCGGCCCAAGAATCGAACGCGGGATCTCATGATCATCTACAAACTTATGATACAAGACCAATAAGGGAGTCTTCATAATAGACAACAAAAAATTATAAGAGACTATCATAATATTACGATAATATAAATGACATACTTTTTAAGAATTTTAAGTATATTGCGGTCGTATTCACACATTTCAACCAACATATGCATAGCAACCACGCAATGGAGACGCTGATACTTTTGAAGGTCATTAAGAAAATAAATCATGAGAAAGTGGTCTGAATACCGAATAACCGAAAACCTGTTCAAGCACTTTCGTTGTATTCCTGTAAAACTCGTTACATTATCCTTATACCTTAACTGAACGAGATAAGGATTATTTTCGCGTGGCATTTTCGAACGTCTTCACGAATATTTAGCATTGGAAATTATACCTTATGTTGCTTAAAATATGGTGTTATTTTCTTTGTATGTACAATGCATTTGCATGTAGGTAATCTAAGATCTTACTCGTATTCGAGTATCAACTTACTCACACGAACAGTTTAGAAATTCTGGTTTTAGCTCTTTGTTTAATTGAGTTTTCATTAATTAACTCATTGCCAGTATCTTGACAGCTTTTCATTGAGGAAAATCTTAAATGAAATTTTACAATGGCACGAAAAGAATATGTAATCTTGGTATTTATCTTAACTTTTAAATTGTTTTACGGAAAGGGCAATGACTTAGAATTTCGGATCTCTTTTTTCTTTTTCATCAATTCCCGCGTTAGGACACAAGAATTAATTCTTGATATTAATTCCTGTGACGCGAGGGACTTTTCAAAACTTTTCAAACAACGGACACAATAAACATTCAAACTCGGAACAACTAATAATGGATCATACAATTTTTGGTTCCGGGTAGGAATAGAACCCACAACACCCGACGCAGCGGCAGTGACAAGGCGACTGCTTATACTACTACGACATCCGTGTCGTGTGTGTTACGTTATTACGCCTATATTGCTAAACCGATTCTTATAAAATGTTGTATAAAAGTTAAAACCAGTGTAAAGGTACCTACGCTATTTTTTATAGAAGCCAACGAGGCTTGGGATTGACTGATGTAGAACGTAGCAGGATATTATCCTATTCAACCCGAGCTTTCATTCAATCTGAAACTATCTGCCCGGGGATATAAGTACCTTTACGCTATACCTACATTATTCTACACTAACTACCCTACCTTCCTATATTACCTACCTATTAGGACATATTCCTATCTTTAAAAGCATTATCGCATTAACAAGGCTTTTCGGTCGTTTCGCACAAATCTGATCGCCTAAATTGTGCAAAACGACATTTTTACAAATTAATATTTTAAGATGTCGATTCGCACACCATATATTCCAGAACCGGTCGTTTCGCACTCAAATTATACCTAAGTGTGCGAATTGTCACTTAAAGTTTTATTTTTGTAGTGTCGTTTCGCACAATTTATGCGAACCAACCAATAAGCTTCAAACAACCTTGTAGTGCTACTAAGAAGACTTTAGTGAAGAAACTGAAGTCTCAATAGGAACATGGAGTAGAGGACAATAGAACTAAGGCCAAGAAGTGGCAATGGGCTTACTTCTGTTCCGTGGGAACTAAAACGATAGCTGGCGAAACCTGTATGTAATACAGCGCAAGGGGTAGCCCTTGGGGATATGAATGTAAATAACGTCCTCCAGAACGAATTTCAGTCACGGCGGTCAATCCTAACGGAGACTGGCCATCTGCGCAGGAGATATTATAGTGCACAAATGTGTGCTCAACACGAGTGCACTCTCATGATCCAATGGGACGGTTATCCGACAGATCTGAGAGATCAGGCACAGGACCGACGGCTTTACGTGCTTTCCGAGGCATGAGGGTGTCTAACACCACCAACTTTCTAACACCGGGCTGCCATTAAGATTCCTTAACTGCAAAACACAATAACTTTTTGTTGGCCCGACTCGAGATTCGATCCCGATACCTCATGCACTGAAGTCGCATTCACTACTGCTGCGCCTAGGCATAATCATAATATTCTGCCGTCGTAAGGAAAAAAGACGTATCTAACATATTTTTCGGTATTAGGATTGGAATCATTAAAAAAGACGCATCTGCCAGTGCATTCAAAGAAAATATTATTTTTTGCATTTCTTTTTTTTTTCATTATGACGGTAGTATTATATTATTCAAGTGCATGCATTGACCTTTTACTAATCCCCTACTATCCGTTCTCGCATCAACGCGAACTCACTCGAGCGTCACTCCAACACGACTAGATAACGGGCATGCCGGAAGCACTTCACGGTACTCACACAATGATTCACACCATCACTTAACAATGAAAGATGTCGAATGAACAAGACTAGCTCGATAGTTATAACATAGCATACCTATACTTTTACGACCAATATAAGGGCTCGCGTTTGATTCGGACAATCCTAATATCATTAATACTAATATGAGTTTGTTTGTTACGCTTTCCCGCTGTAACTACACGACCGATTATCATGAAATGTCGTATACAGATTGTCAGGGGTACAAAAAAGGATATAGGCATAGACATTTCGTTCAGATAAAAACCTGTTATTAATCTAACTTACGCAACGCGAGCGAAACCATAGGCAAATTCTACTCAATCAATAAAAACATACTAAAATTATGTCACTCACTGTTTTATCTATGTTTACGATTACTGCTCCGCTTCAATGCCTCGTAGCGTGATGTTAATAGCCTATGTTTTCCGAATAATGTATACTGCCCGGATGGCGTAGTGGTTTAAGGGGTCACCTCGCCATAACCACCGCGCCGAGTGTTGTGGATTCGAATCCCACACGGGACAAAAAATGGTGTGTCCCACAAATGGTTGTCCCGAGTCTGGGTGTTCTTTGTGTCTGTTGTTGAATGTCTGTAAAGTCCCCCGTGACACAAGAAACAATACTAGTATGGGAGTAGTCTTTTAAAAATATTCTTGCTCTAGGAATAGTTCTTGTATCGCGAGAGACTTTACAAATCAAGGGAGATGTCTTTTAAAAATACTTCTCTTTCCTCTTTTATATAATACGACGCACGACGAAAAAATATCTTGAAATGCCATGCACTCACCTGTTCAACAGTGTTTCGATGAGATGTGCAGAATGTGGCAGTGCCTCCACCAGCAAGTCTATCGGCAGTTCCGAAGCCACTCCTTGTAGTACTCCAGGTCCTAACCGCGACAAAATAGCAGCAGCTTCCCTGAACTGTCTTCCTTCAGCCAGTAACAGTACCCGACGCAACGCTAGACGAGGAGACGTATATGTGTTCTTCTCCCTTTCCCTCTCACGACGAATACGCTCTCGGCTTTCGTTCATTTTGAATATGAGTGCTTGTGGTAATGCTAGCCCATTGTTTGGTTACAGCGTCCCAATCTGTGGAAGCAAGTATAAGTTGTTTGAATTTCGATAGATGAAAGTTGATAAGAGATACGTAGATAATAAGAAATTCGATAGTGATAAAAGTATCAACATATATCTATATAATTAAAAATCGATTGCCACATGTATGACAGACCATCACTGAAGAACAGCTCGGCCGATTTGGCTGTTTATTTTTGTTGTGTTTGTAATTGTCTGGACAAAGTTTGTATGAAGGAAAATTTGCGATAAGTCTGTAGGAAATGTCGAAAATTTAAATGGTATTTTGATATGCATAAAAATTTATTGACGTTTTGATATTGAATTTAATTACGTGAAATGTATTTTTGTGTAGATTGACAGTAAAAATTACTCCCGCTTTCATTATAATTTACCTGTTGGGACTATACAAGCATTAAAGTAACGGACACAGTACACCCAGGACAAGACACAACTATATATGAATCACAAAAATTCTTATCCCGTTTGGGGATCGAACCCCAACACTCGGCGCAATGATGTTGGCAAGTCACCACTTGTGAACTACTGCGCTATCATTACGTTGAAAAGCTAAAACTTTATATTGCCCTGCCACGCTTATATTCCAAAATATTTGGGCCACTGGTAGCGCTATAATGCGTAGTGAGTAGGTCACGTATGGCACAGGGGGCAAGCGGTGGCCTTGTCGCTGCCGCTGTGGTGGTTGTCGTGGGTTCAATCCCCACATGAGACAAAAATTGTGAGATACACAAATAATTATTACAAGTCTGGGAGGTCTTTATATCCGTTGAGAAATAAGAAGAATTATTACTATTACTGTAGGACTCAGATTTTAAATTAGTGTTAGTATTTTAAAAGGTATTTATTTTTAAATCCCTCTTTTATTTTATACCGCAAGGATACATGGTTGGTTTCTCTTTTTCTAAAAATAATAATAATTTGAGACATAATTCGGTCTCCATACTACTGTTGATTTATTACCCGTAGTACAGTTCAGTTGTCCGGTCAACCGGACTATGGAAAATATTTATTTTCCGTGGATATATGATATAAAAATACAAAATCAGTGTGGACACTAAAAAAATAAAATATTTTACGTGGTCCGGTTAACTGTACCATGGATAATTTATTTTATCCGTAGTCCGGTTGACCGGATTACTGAACTAGTAGTTCTGTATGTTTATATTTTATTATACTGTGTTATGAAGATATAAATAATTTTTATTTTCTTTCTTTCTTTTCAAATACTATTTTACTATAGATTGGGGCCATGTTATTGTCAACCTTTTGTTTATGCAAATATATGCATCGCCTACGCATATTTTCATTCATAACAAATTGATTTACGAAGTTATTCGCAATATTCTCACACCTTTACCAATAAGGAGTTGACAAAATGTCCACACGTAAAACATTGGTCCACCCACGATACAATTAGAACAGTTATAGTAGACACACAAATTGTTATAATTTGTGTAGAAATCAATGGAGATGGTTACTAGTCTATTTTGCAACGTATCCATTCATGCGCGTCGTTGCCATGATCATATTTACGACACATCAAGGAATAGTATTCCTTGATTCGATATCATATAAATAAGTACTTATATATTGGTATCCTTTTAAATATAAGATGATACCTGTGCTAGGATACCCCCCTCTTCCATAACAAAGGTTACACATTGTAATGATGTCGTGGTTTAACATAAATAACAGATTTAAATTATTTTCAAAATGAGTGCATAAACAAAAGTAGAATAGCTGTAGGTTAACTAAGCTAATGTGTTTGTGTGTGACAATTTGATCCATCGATCTTAAGGCACTTTAAGGTACAATGTTCTAACTTTTGAACAAAGCTTCACTCGCAAGAGAACAGTACTTTTTTCCGGATCAAAGGTGTCCTTTTCTGTACCCCTGACGACGTATATGCAAAATTTCATTATGATCGGTCTAGTAGTTAAGGCGTGGAAACGTATCAAACAAACAAACTCGTAATATTATTTAGGACTTCTCTCTCGTCTGCTTCTACGGTGCAGTGACAGTGACTGCTTGCATGAGGGCTCAAGTTCGATTCCCGGTTTGGGTAGTGTTGTTGGGGTTTTTGAAATGAAATTATCAGTAGCAGCAGAGTCTAGTATTGTGACGAGCAGACGGCAATAATCCTGTTACGAGAGACTTAATCATAGCGGAAGAAACTTCTGCCTATACCTTTGAAAATATAGGCGTATGTATGTATGTATTCCATCACCGTTGGGATGGAGTTACGTGATTGGCAGCATTAGCCATTTCATACAAACTGAAATCATCTGTTCGACGCTAAACGTTTTAATGTACCCAATAATTTCAGCTCTAGCACCCTAGTCTATCAGACAGAGAGACTTAACAATAAACGCTGCCTAATATTAAGACCTTACGTCACCAAAAGAAATGAGATCGAGCACAGATTACCACAAACCCACTTTTTATACGAATTCTCTATTTAAATTACTTTATCGATAATCCCAAAAAGAACTAGTGTTGCTCTGACCCAGAGAGAATAATACCTGTTTTTGTCCAGTCTAACTGGCTAAGGAAAAAAGTTGTACAGCCAATGGTACCGTTGCACAGATTAAAATTAGCTACATAAAAAGTGATGGTTTGTTCGATTTGTTGTTAATCGTAGAAATGTGATGTCGCGGCGGTCAAGCTACGTAATGTAACAGGTGATAACTGGATTCTGTGGTGGCTCAATATGATGGCGACGGCGGTTTAGGACTGCCTCAGTTTACTGACGTTTCGAATTTCGCTTCACGAATGGCGTAATGGTTTAAATAAACCTCTCGCTACCACCGCTATGAGTGTTACAGGTTCAAAAACACACGTGACAAAAATTTGTGTGATTCAAAATTGTTGTTCTGAGTCTGGGTGTTCTATGCGGCCTTTTAAGGTTTGTGAAGTCTACTGCGACACAGAACTTACAGGTACTGAGGGAATAGTCTTTAAAAAAAATAGATATTGTTGCTGTTCTCGAATTTTTCTAATCATGTTTAATGATCTCATATTGATATTTGGACACATAATACATGATAGTGGCGAGTTTCATACTAAGGAATTGATAATAAGCATTGTAACAAAAAAATTAAATGAAAGTTGTTGTTCCAACTTTATTTTTCAATTGGACGTTACACAAATATACGTATATTTTAATTAATTCTATAAAATCGGTTTCGGATGAAGTGTCCAGGAGTGTCAGCTCATTTTTCCCTACACTCCCGGACACTCCATCCAATAATGGGTAACTGCGAATTCTTCCAATCGTAGTGTCAATCATGCCACTTCTTATAAGAAGTGTAAATGTAAAATGTATCTCTTATGACTAAGAATTATTTTCACCTATCCAACAAACTTGTTTATATAACTATAAACTCTGATTTGCTTTGAGTTATAATGTTATTTTTTATTTTTATATAAGTTATACAACGGCTTTCAAGGCGCATGCGTCTAACTTAGTGCAACACTTGAGAGCACAGAAAGAATATTAATTTAAATATGAAAAGAACACTATTTTATTTTTTAATTATTCTACGTCGATGTATTTTTATTGTGTCTAAATATATTGGCTTAAAGGCAAATCGTGTACTAGAAATAATTCCTGTACCACGGGAAAATCTCAGTACAAACATTCAAACAACGAACACAAAAAACATCTAATATTACTATAAACGACCACTATCCAAATCGGTTCATTCATTTTAGAAGTTAGCGTACACAAACGTGCTTACTAATCTATACTATAATATAATATTATATAGAGGAAAGATTTGATTTTTTGCTTGTTTGTTTGTAAGGATTTAACTCAAAAACGACTCAACTGATTTTAAAAATACTTTTACCATTTGATAGCTATATTATCACCGAGTAACATAGGCTATATTTTATTTCAAAATAATTTACTGTTAATTACATTTAATTGTAGGTACGATCACAATAACTTGTACCACATTGCAATGTCATAACTGTAATCAGAGTCGCGGGTTAACCATAAACTTTGCTATCTATCGGCACCTCTCTATTTCTTTAATTGCATTCTTGCTTTATTTCTCGCGCCATTTCGTTTAATTTGTAGGTCGCCAGTCGTTATTCTGTTTTATTTGACTCGGTAAGTGATGGATTTTTCCCATAGAGGTACACATTTTGATTTTATTCATTGAAAATAATTATTAGACCACGGCTACTGTAACCTAACTGAAACGTCAACCCCTTCAAAAATGAACATGTTAATACCAGTTTTCAGTTAAAAGATCCATTATTGCAATATCAAAGCTAATTCCTAAATCTTCTAGCTAGGTTAATCGGTTATTTTTTTATTCATAATAAATTAATAACGTAATTGGATTTTAGAAGGAATTATTTTATACATTACTTCACGTTAGTATAATTAATACCTACATGATTCACTAACATTTATGGATTTAGAGAACAATCAATATTCATTGATTGCCGGCCTCGATGGCGTAATGGTAAGTGTAACCGGCTGCCACGCCTGAGATCGCGGGTTCGATTCCTACACAAATCAAATTTTTTGTGTGCATGAACATGAATGTTTGTCTTGGTCTGGGTGTATATCCAATGTATTAACAAAAAAGTTTATATGTATGTATATCCATTGTCTAGTACCCAGAGTACAAGCTCTGCTTAGTTTGGGCTAGATGGTATTGTGTGTACCTATGTGATAGAATATTATTATTATTACAAAATTTGAACGTTTAATTAATAATCATCCGACCCTTATTATGTGTATTAGCGACGGATAATTATTGAACAAACATTCACACAGACTCACGCCTCTACTTTTTATTTTTAGAGAGGGACCCTGAATTCCCCCACATTTTACCTAGCTATCTTTTTATATACCACGAAATAATACGCGACACTCTCGTGCCTCAGAAAGCACGTAAAGCCGTTGGTCCTGCGCCTGATCTCTCTCCGGTCGTGTCGGATTACCGTCCCATCGTATCATGAGAGTTAAGGAACACTTGTGTTTGCGCACACACTTGTGCACTATAATGTCTCCTGCGCAGATGGCCAGTCTCTGCCAAGACTGGCCGCCGTGACCGAAATTCGGTATGGAGGACAATTTTAGTAATGAGCAAACTGCTGCTGAATATTTCAAAAAACTCAGTAGTAGATACTTTATTCAATCCGGTAAACGATTCTATGCTGCGAAAACAACGAAGCACTTCAAGCAGACATACCACGCTAAATAATATCATAAGCGTTTGACCTGTTGCTGTCCATTGTTATAATGTAGTAGAGCGGCATGTTGAAATATTTCCCAAGTATATCTGTGTTTGTATGTCTGTCTGTCCCGTTAGTGGCGGTAACACCTCAGTGCTACGGTGTGATGAGCTATGGCTTTGAGAACATGTCACACTTTGTAGTATACGATTATTATGATCTTTTTTGCTTCTAGCTTAATATGTTAGTAATATAATGCGAGTGGTTATTTCCTTCTGGAATGAGGTTTTATGTGATGTACAGATAGTTAAAACTAGGTATGCTTCTTTACATAGTATGAAACAAAATCCGCTGCGTCTGTACGCGATAAACTCAAAAACTACTGAATGGATTTTCATGCGGTTTCCACCAATAGACATAGTGATTCATAAAGAAGGAGTGACAAAGAAACTTTTGGAAAAGACAACTGCCGCACTAGGAATAAATCCTATATCGCGGGGGACTTTACAAACAACGGGCCCAAACAATGGGATTCAAACACATAAGGTTTGAATCCCACACGGGACAAAACTTCGGGTGATTCATCAATGTTTGTTCCGAGGTCCCTCGCGACGCAGGATTTATTCCTAAAGCGGGAGTTATCTTCTCCAAAAATTTTAAGTAACGCTATTGGAGCAAAGATGCAATAAAAATACAAAACATTTCAATAAAAATTTCACAAAACAAGCTATTAAAACAGTCCAACAAAGTAAAATACCGTATTTGGGCCTTGTTAAACATACATTAGAATTCAATCCTTATCTAAACTGAATCTATTGAAATCATTAACACTGGCACGTTTCTTTAAATTCTAGAATCAAAACGTGTGCGTAACAGTTGCCTATAATGTTAATACGGATTCGTATTACAAGTTATATCGTGTATATATCGACTTAACTCAAAATTTGGAAGTACGGCGAATTGAACTCTAGTTGCATGACTATAAATTGTACTTTTATATTAGTCTTAAGTAGTTGCAACAGAGTTTAAATTTGTTAAATCCAAAATACTCAGATAAGACTCTGTTTTATTAAGGGTGTGATATACAAACATAGATTCACGACTATGAATGTTGTTGACAGGGTAAACACTACACTTCAGGCTACGCCTCAAGCGATATTAGTCTTATTTGATCACGCATTTTCTTTGCTTTTTAACACGCTTTTATTAGCTTGGTATGAATCTATGTAACGGAATCTTTGAACGTGATTTTCACCCCTTTCAAACCGATGGATTGATTTGAAACTTTGCACACTTATCGAGGGTTGTTGACAAAACAATAATGAAGAAAAAAAATGTTTAAAAAGTTTAAAATTAGGCTGATTTGGTTATTAAAATATCTTAAAAAACACCCCACGCTTTTTTACATTAAAATTAATAAATATTGCCTGCTTTTTAATAAAGCGTGATTTTTAATCTTATAAACTATTTTTTCTATATAATATTTTTAGTTTTAATCTATTTTTCTACACGAATATAAGAAAGCTGAAGAGTTAGTTTGGGTTACTTTGTTTAAATGCGCTAATCTATGGAACTACCAGACGCAGTCGAAAAAGTCTTTTAGTATAACGCTGTGAGCCATGGGAGTGAAGCAGTAATAATAAAGAGGGTGATAAGAAGGAGTCAGCTAGATTTTTGCAAAAACCCTCGCACCTGGAATAATTCTTTCGCTGTGCCGCTTTCGTGGCCCGAATCATGATTTTATACAGCTGATGCTACTTTTAGAAAAATACGTTTTCTGAAGAATTTATAAAACAGTTTCAATATTTTAAATTTATTCATTGCAAGCATATAATATTATCGTAAAACTGAAGATAACTAGCAACGTGAGTTGAAATTAAAATTAAATTTGCCTTTTCCCACGAATATATAATATTCTGAAGATAAATTATGATTTATATCAATATCAATATCAGTAATATTATTTATATCTAAAATTAAAAATAAAAATTAAAGTTATTTTCTTTTACTCTAAAATGAACGGTCCGCGAGAGTCATTATAATATACAGTTAGTTTAAATCAACGCACTTAACTGATGAGAAATTAACTTTAAAATAAATTACTTGTATCAGCATTCTATACACATAGCCTAACATCAGCATACTCAAAGAGGAGAGCAGGGTTTAACAAAAACCCGCGCGACGGCTAACGTATCGAGTCGTTTGACGAAGTTCTCAGTTATTTAAATTCTAAAACCTTATTCAAGTGCACAAATTAAGTTAAAAGTTATATTAGTGTGCAGTGAAAGAATTATACTATAAACTGTATCAATCACAACACAATCGGATTATAGTTAGTGAAGATATAACAGTTTAAAGTTGAAAATAAAATTGTCAACAAACAACAGCTGACAGTTACGGTGAGTCATTTTACTTGAACCGTCGCTCGGCGTGATAATATATCTGTCGCAGTCACACTGCGTCGTGTTGGACTATTGCTGTGCTGCTTGCGCGCAGGAACACGCGTTGTTTGCATGATCAACCTTTTATACATTTAAACGATAACGCCGCTTTTTAATATTATTGCGAGCAACTGAGTATCTGTAACAATGAATACGATTTGTGCTGCTTGTAATCAGGATATTACTACAAATAGATCCATTCAATGTATGACATGTAAGGCGAACTACCACCAGATCTGTGTAAATGCTACCATAGTTGGTGATAATAACAAGCATCCCGACAACTGGATTTGTCCATCATGTCGGGCAAAGACTCCGAGAGCCGATAGCAGCAACACACCTGTACGCCCAACAACATCCGTAGTTCTTGATATTTCGAATGTTAATACTAAATCACGCGCTCATAAGCGCATGGCTCTCGGATCCCCACCCCATAAGGGTGACTTGGAGGAAGTGGCGCCACTCTCTGATATAAGAGACATTATAAGGCAGGAAATAAAAGCTGTAGTGGAAGAGACATTAGCAAAATTGATAGTAGAGAGATTAAGCAGTTTAGAAAAAGCGGTAAACAGTTTAAAAGCTATGGTAACATCATGCTGCAAGGAAAACAGTACTCTAGCTGCTAAATTGAGAGAAAAAGAAGGAAAGCCTATTGAATCTCAGGGTGAGCACGCCTGTCAGCTTACGGACTGGAACGAAGCTGTTAGGAAAGAGACACCTAATCAGAATAACTCCAATCCAGGTAGATTGCTAGTAAGCCATAGCACTAAATTAGTACAAAGACCAGCAGTGAAAAATCCATCTAAAATTCCTGAAAAAGAGAACCTTCAGGAAGTGAACCTTCAGGAAGTGAACCTTCAGGAAGTAACGGCAGAAGGGGGGTGGACAACTGTTACAAATAAAAAGAAGGAAAGAAAAGCTATCAGACCAGTAGTTATGATGGGTGGAAATAGTCAGATGAGTAAACTACGTGCTATTGAAAAGAAAAAATATCTACATGTATGGTCATTGGATCCAGATACTTCAAAAGACACAGTGGTGGAACATGTGGCCAGCATCTGTGGCACCAGCGGGAGTACCATCAGCGTGGAGAAGATAAATCACAAAACAGAACGTGATTACTCATCATTTAAAATAGGTGTAGGTGAAAGCCAGTACGAGTTGATAGCGGATAAAGATGTATGGCCTATAAATGCGCGCTTCAGCGAATGGATCTTTTTTCGCAGCCCAAGAAAAACAACCCAAGAAAAACATAAAATGTGAGCTGGAGTTGTACTATCAGAATGTTAGAGGACTACGTACAAAATTGAAAACATTTTATAAGAATATATTAGGATCTACCTCTGATATATTTGCTATCACGGAGAGCGGTATAAATGAATCGATACATGATGGAGAACTCGTATCGAGCGGTTATATAATATTCCGATGCGATCGCGCGGACGGTCGTAAGCATGGAGGGGTCTTCCTGGCGGTGTCGCAGCGTCGGCCGGGTCTCGAAGTGCGTAAGGTGCCGCTGCCTGGTAATGTGAACTTAGACAACAATGCATTCGAATTGGTGTGTGCTACGATACATTTTGAAGGTAAACTCTTGTTTTTAGTTTGTGTTGCGTATATTCCACCGAAGATTATTGAGAGAGAGTATATGTATATGTTTAATTTGTTGGAACAACTGTGTACACAATATGACAATGTTTTACTTACTGCAGATTTTAACATGTATTCAACCAATGAAAACATACAGTGCTATTACGAATTTTTTGTTACCTACTGCGGATTTCGCCAATGTAATAACGTTTTAAATTGTAATCAACGTACACTTGATGTCGTATTAACAACCTTGCCGTGCAATGAGATCTCGGTAAATGAGGAGCGAGACAGCCTAACTAGCATCGACGCGCAGCACCCGCCGCTGTGCGTGAGCATCTGCCGAGCGTGCAAGCGTGAGACTGATACAACCGCGGACTCAATGATGCCACCGCCATCATCGCTCGCCGCCTCCCACCCGCGATGGAACTTTGCTAAAGCCGATTTTAGTTCGTTGTACTCGTCGTTAGTGACGGAGGACTGGAGTGACTTGTATGCAACCCGCAGTGCCAGTGACGCGTACACTGTGTTTTATAATATACTTTGTAAGAAATTAGATGCAAACACTCCTAGAAAGAAACCTAAAAATGAACGCTTCCGGTATCGGTACCCGGAATGGTATACGGCAGACGTTATAGGGAACATTAGGGAAAAAGCTTTTTGGCACAAGAAATACAAGTCTACTCGCTTAAAAGATGACTATGAGAAGTTTTCTTACTATCGTTCCTTAGTAAAAAATAAAATAAATACAGCTCATTCAGATTATCAAAAACGAATTGAGTTACAATTTCTGAAAGAGCCGGGATCATTCTGGGGATATATAGGAAATAAACGGGCGAAAAGGAGTAGGACTCGAATCATTAGGGATGGTAGACCGTTATTAGAGAGTGAATGTGCGCAGGAGTTTGCTGACTACTTCAAGTCAGTGTACGGAACAAACGTACCCCGCCTGGATGCGACAGCTGCTGCATACTCGGCACCCGAGCGTGGCGGACGCGTTCACGTAGGGCTGTTAAGCCTGACAGAAGTCCGTACTGCCCTTAAACGTCTGAAACCGAAACGATCAGTGGGTCCGGACGGGATTCCTCCATATATTGTTAGAGACTGTGGAGAAATACTGGCCCATCCTCTACAGTTTTTATTCAATCTTTGTTTAAAGGAACACTTATTTCCGGATGGTTGGAAGTTGACCAGAGTGAAACCAGTGCCAAAGGGGGCTCCAAGTTCGAGTGTTAACGAATATAGACCAGTGGCAGTGTTGTCTGTATTTGCAAAGGTGTTCGAGTCTACGTTGGGTTCGTGTATATCGGGACAAATTAACGCGCACCTTAATAATGCGCAACATGGTTTCCGCGCAGGGCGAAGTACTAATTCGAACTTAATGTGTTTCATGAACTACGCGACACCAGTACTTGACTCTGTAGCGGGGGCCCAGCTGGACGTGGCCTACCTGGATTTCAGGAAGGCTTTTGATAGTGTGGACAATGACGTCCTTTTGATGAAGTTTTCCATGGCAGGATTTACCCCGGACTTACTGCAATTCTTTGCAAGTTACTTGGGCAATCGGAGACAGTACGTTGAGTATAGCGGTTACGTATCAGAAGAGTATCTCACCCTATCAGGCGTGAGTCAGGGGAGTAACCTTGGTCCTTTAGAATTTATCATCATGATAAATGACCTGCCTGAGGTTATCCAAAATGCGAACTGCTTACTTTTTGCGGATGATTTAAAACTATTTCTGTCAGTTAAAGATGAAATGGATTGTATACGTTTGCAAAGTGACATTGATAGGGTGGTTAATTGGAGTCAAAAAAATGGGTTACTGTTCAATACCTCAAAGTGCAACGTAATGTCCTACACGCGCGCATCGGAGCCCCTGCACTATGCATACAATATGAACGGAGTAATGATTCCACGAGTAACATCAGTTGGGGATCTGGGCGTGGTGTTTGCCCCGGACTTAACATTTAAAAATCACATAGTTCAATCTTGTGCTAAAGCTTTTAGATTATCAGGCTTCATTATGCGGGAGACACGCGACTTTACGAATCTAGCAGCAGTAAAGTGCTTATATAATGCCATAGTACGGAGCAGATTGGAATATAGCGCTATTATATGGAACCCCCATGAAGCTAAATACAATCTCATGGTGGAGAAAATACAGAATAAATTTACACGGTATCTATATCTAAGGCAATATGGCGTTTATCCATACTATCCGCTTATGTATCCGACACTTTTCGTTATAGGTATGGTTGGATACTATAAGCTGGAAGTGAGGCGGGATTTGGCCTTGGCCAGATATGTGTTTCAGGTGTTTCGTGGTAGGTTGGGTAATCCTGAAATACTTCAGGAATTAAGATTGTGCGTCCCGAACACCAGGCTCCGTCAGCAACCTAGGGGTAGACTATTTGACGTGCCACGAACACGAACAGCAGTCGCGAAGTTCACTCCGATATTAAGAGCAACTCGCATACTCAACGGGTTGGCATCACGGATAGATTTATTCAACTGTACATTGGCGGAATTTGAAAGGGTAACATTGGAGTATCTATGCTTATAATTTTGACAAAATTGTGAGAGTTATAAGCACGGATATAAGCACTTTAGGTAAACCAAGATGACAGGAACTTTAAATGTTGTTTTCTTTTTTTTATGAGACATGTTTTATTTATTCAATTTTATTAGATTTGACATAATTTGATTAGATTTTATTTTAATATTTGATATTATTATGTGATAAGAACTTTAAATGTTGTTTTTATGAGGCATGTTTTATTTATTTAATTTTATTAGATTTATTTTATTATTTGATATTATTTTTATGACATAAGTTTTATGAATTTAATTTTATTAGATTTCATTTAATTCTATTCGATTTCATTATTTTAATTGGATGTCATTATTTTCTGATTTGGTGTTGTATGTGTACTGGAATAGTGAATTTAATATTTTTTCTTATCTTATATCTTTCGTATTCATTGTTTTAGTAGTTTGTGTGATTGTGAAAATATTTTTATGTTGCTCGCTGTCGACTTGGGTATTGCCTGTAATGGTGGCGGTATGCATTTATTAAATAAATAAATAAATAAACTGCACGGCTGGCGTAGTAATATAAGTGGTCGCCTCGCCACTGCTAGTACGCTGAGTGTTGTGGGTTCGAGTCCCACACGTGACAAATATTTGTGTGATTGGATGTGAAATAGTTGTTACGAGTTTAAATGTTATTTGTGTCCGTTGTTTGAATGTTTGTAAAGCTCCTGCGACGCAGGAATTATTTCTTGTGCGGGAGTTGTCTTATAAAAAGTCATATATGTATCAAGAGTATTACATACACATTTCACCGGTTATGTTTTTGGTTCCCACTTAATAGAGGGCGTCCCGCTTACCGTCTACCAGACACATTGCTGGACCCCGAACTGCTACTGAGAATATCCCATTTACACTTTGCTTGACCCGCATTAACTACTTCATCTATTCGGGCAAAGTTTCATTGAACCATGCGTACACAACGCATTCTTAATAACACAGAAAATTATCTGAGTATTTTGAGTTAAACAAATTTGAACTCTATTGCAATTACTTAACACAATTATAATATTAGAATTTATAGTCACACAATTAGAGTTGAAATTGCCGAACTTCAAAATTTCGTGTTGAGTCGCTGTTTTATTAAGAGTTCGACAAGTAGGCGTAATTTGTGACATAAATCTATTACCAATGTCGCCCAGAATTTGACTATACCACTCTCTAGCTATTTGAGCCTACGTGCTACGCATATTTTACCTCCAAACTACCTACTTCAAATAGCACATTAACTTAGTAAGTAAAGATTGCGCCTAATATGTCTGCGTTCGATCACAATAATTCGATCTCCCCGTGACCATAGCTACTGAAAAGTGATCGAAATGTCAAGGAAAATTAACTAAATGATGTCAATTTAAATTATTTTATTATTTAAATAAATTGAAATAGTCATCATAGCAGAGCATCATAGTTTAAAAATTATGTATCGAATAATTGTGTTTCAAAAGTAAAAAACGCGGTAATTTTCGTGTAAAGTAATTTTATTACATTCCATAATACCTATTTGAAATAACACATGCTTAGATCAGTAAGTAAATATTGCCATTAATAATACGTATAGTTTCAATCACGAGGTCCGGTTTTCAAGTCAGACAATAAATTAAATTAAATTTTCTGTTAAGAAATTGTCAATAGCATCATGGACTCTGGAAAATTGCGGACATATTGCATTATGCTTCACCTGTGACACGAATCTAACACCAATATCCAAAAAATTCGGCCAAACCATTCTAGCTGTTTGAGCCTATGTGTTATGCATATTTAAAGTCTACCTACTTTAAATAACAAACATACTTATCTAAGTATGTTATGCCAAAGAACATATTTGGCGAAATGTTGGTGACACCTACATATGTATGTAGCTTGTATATAAACGGCTCACGCCCGCTCGTGCTGGGTACGGGCCTTTTCTCAGTCGGACTAACCCGGAAAAAGATGACAATATCCCGGTTATACCGACTAAACCTACCACGATGTTCCTCGACATTACCAGAGTCGTCAGGGCAGCTCCAATGATTTTTACATGCGGATGCCGACCCAAGACACAAGAACAACTACATATTTATGGATCACACAAATTTTTATCCTGTGTGTAAATTGAACCAACACTACTCGGCGCTGGGGCAGTGGCGAAGCGACCACTTACACCATTACCATTACGCCGTAGAAGCAGTCAAGTTAACTAAGAGATCAGAATGCATGTTTATCACAAGGTATGCTTTATATTTAACTGGCACCAATACTTTACATACGCAGATCACCCATCCACAACCAGACCACGATAACGACGCTTAACGTTGCAGAAAAAGAGGTCAACCAGCAGTAGGACACTGCAAAGATAATCGTAAAACACAGTCCTTAACCACATACAAATGACAGTCCACAATAACTTTCTAAGTGGCAGTTGTTCCTAAGAGCTCTGGCAGTTTTATAAGCGGAGAAATTACTCGTACAACCTGTCTACAGTGCAGGCTTTCATCTCACTTCAAATGCACCTCGTTTCTAGTTGTCAATGCGTATGGAAATATAACATTTAACATAATTGTATGAGCCATGCTACTTCCGTGAAATCACTCTTTGTTTAACTGCTTAGATGGCGTAGTCGTTTAAGCGCTCGCCTCGCCACTGTGTTATGACTTCGAATCCCATTCAGGACAAAACTGTTGTGTGATCTACAAATGGTTGTTCCGGGTTAGGGTGTCCTTTGTATCCGTTGTTTGTATGTTTGTAAATTCACCCGCGACACAGGAGATGCCTACGCTTTTTTACATTAAAATTATTTATTTTATTAATCACTCTATCCTTTAAATTCGAGTGAAAAGAAAAGAATTATTAAAAAGAAATCTACCATACAGGTCGTGTTTTTTAAATAGCGTGTTTTTAATTTTTTAATATTATTTTTGTTTTCTTTTTCTAAATTATTGTATTGTCATCGGACCTCGAAAACTCTACAACGGTTAAATGAAATCTGACCGTTTGAAGTGAGTCAAAATCAAGTTCAAAGGAGTCGGTTACAAACAAACTAACAAACATACAGCTGAAGCTAATAAAAGCGTGTTAAAAAAGACGCGGGCGGTTTTAAAAAATAACTGTGGTTTAAAAAGTTTTCACAGGCAACTCTTTTTAAAACAACTTTACTAAGATATTTTTCTGTATTATGATTATCATATCAGTCCTGTTATCTATATATTAATACGTGAAGCAAAAACTTTGTACCCCTTTTTACGAAAATTGCGCGGACGGAGGAGTATGAAATTTGGCACCGCTAAAGTTTATATGGAGAAGGAGTGACGAATCCTATGTTTATATAAAATATGCATTAGTAATACATTAAATGAATGAAAAAACACTACACGCACACAACCATGCATTTGACACACGCAGTCGAAGCACGTAACTATGGTTACATATATCAATTATAATGACATATATCAGCAATATCTTACAGGCAAACTTTGGTCGAATTTCGAGCACTAGGCGACCGCTAGTATAAACGTAGATCCTCCAACTTGGCTAATATTGGTTTAACGTTTCATATTTGTTCGCTTTATCCGACCTTTGTCAACAGAGTTAATACTGTACGCATTTTTAATCTCCTAACAGTATCTTTTTAAACTTTTAAGAGGAGGTTAAAATGCTCTCGACGGTCGACCTATGTATGTCATGGTACGCGGCAACCCTTCATCTTGCACAAAATTTACCTGACACCTTTAAAAAAGTAAGTTGTTGAGTTCCGATAAAAACAATTTTAAGTTGTTCCAAATCTGGGTGTTCTTTGTGTCCATTGTTTGTTTGTTTGTAAAGTTCCCCGCGACACAGGAATTATTCCGAGTGTGGACGTTGTCATTTTTAACACGCTTTAATTAGCTTGATATGTATGTATGTATATATAAATCTATGTAACGGAATCTTTGAACGTGATTTTTACTCCTTTCAAAACGACGGATTGATTTGAAACTTTGCACACTTATCGAGGACTTATGACAATATAATAATTTAGAAAAAAGGGTTAAAAAAATTTTTAAAAGACAAAATAATTTAAAAAACAAATAACTAATAGTTTAAAAACTAAAAACACGCTTTATTAAAAAAGGAGAAAATAATTTAATAACTTTAATGTAAAAAGGCGTGGGGTGGGGTGTATCAAAATATCTTAGAAAGCATCCCAGGCATTATTACATTAAAATTTTCAAACTTTTTTAATAAAGCGATGTTTTTAGTTTTTTTTAAACTATTTACATTAAAATTATTAAATTAATTCCTTCTTTTTTTAAGAAAGCGTGTTCTTCATTTTTATAACTATTATGTATTAAAAGTAAGGTTTAAAGTAAAGAGATCTATGCCCAGCAGAGGTAGGTACTAGATTAAGTAGCGAATCAATCGTGTTAGTAAAATGAGCACATAATAAAAATATGAGAATTCCATTTGCAAAAAATTAAAATAATGCGTTATATGTATTTTTTGCATAATTTCGATACGTGCTTATTATTATTTCGTACGAAAGCGGCCTAAATGTGTTTACAATGCATCCATTTAGCATAACAATTTATAAATATTAACATAAACATACATAAATAAATGAAGATAGGTACATCATATTTTATATACTTAAAAGAAATTATATTAATTGCTACGTAGCCCTCTTCCTCTCTCCTAATTTGATGTGCCCGGCAGGGTCCATTATGACCTTATCTGTTTTATAAGTCCTTCTTTGTATAACATTACGGAATGCAATAAATTATTGAGTATTCAGTACATTTGTTTGAAAAATTTTGTTTCTATGTTTTCTTATTTTACGACAACATACACATATTTTGTCAGCAACATAAATAGCTGAACATTGAACAAAGTTTTAAAAGTATTTTATGTATTTAAAATCCTAATTATCATTATGTATTTTTAACTATGATAACATCAAATAGTTTTTAACTATTAGTGTTATTAAACACAGCCATAATTATGTTACAATTTTCAAAGATATAAGCAACCAAAATCTCGCTAGTATATAACGACTCATGTTGCTGACTGTACTACCACGGTACCGTTCGAATAAATTGTATACCTCTTTTTTCAATAATGAATACAAAAAATATATTTACTACAAAATTACGTGGCATCTTAACTTTAAGTTAGGATGCCACATCAAATGTCTTTGTTTTGGAACTTATGGGAACATTAAAAAGTTAATTATCGCCCGCTTTACTATGAAGAAAGACATCGTTAGGTGTACAAGATGCCTAATGATATTTTCCCTCGCCTCTAAAGTCTCTCTTAAGCGCTTAATGTTCTTTAGAGAATGCGAAATTATAAAGAGTGCGAAATCAGCAAACGGTCTTTTGAAATTTGATAGGTGGGTCATAAATAGTCTACTACCAGTAACAAACTTATAAACCAAGCTAATATTCTACTAATATAATAGCATATTGATATGACTGCTTGGATGGCGTAGTGGCTTAAGTGGTCACCTCGCCACTGTTGCCGCGGCGAGTGTTGTGGGTTCGATTCCCACACGAGATAACAATTTGGGTTCCACGAATAGTTGTTCCGAGTCTGAGTGTTCTTTGTGTCCGTTGTTTGAATGTTTGTAAAGTCCCCCGCGACACAGGAAATATACCTATTCCGGAAATTACCTGTTTTAAAAATCGAACACAATATATTTGGGTTAGGGGTTAGTGTAACCGACTGCCACGCCTGAGGTCCCAAGTTCGATTCCAAGGCGCGCATCTCTGACTTTTCCAAGTTATGTGCGTATTAAAAAGTTAATTATCACTTGTTTTAACGGTGAAGGAAAAACATCGTGAGGAAACCTGCATGTCCGGGAGTTCTCCACAATGTTCTCAAAGACATATGAAGTCTGCCAATCCGCACTGAGCCAGCTTGGTAGACTATGGCCTTACCCTTCTCACACTGAGAAGAGGCCTGTGCCCAGTATTGGGGCAGTTCAAACAACCTTGTGATGTGTTGGTCCAGTACAAACAAAACAGTTCGGCTGCAATACTCTGTAGAGCAGAAGCTCAAGATACTCTTAATCTAAAAGGATATATCTCTATGCCTCTCTATAACCATACAAATAGCTTTATCTAACACTAGCGACCCGCCTTGGCTTCGCACGAATAGTACAACACCTTAACAAATTATACACCTAAACCTTTCTCATGAAAACCACATAAAATTCGTTCAGTAGTTTTCGAGTTTATTACGAACAGGCAGACAGACGCGTCGGGGGACTTTGTTTTATAATATGTAGTGACAATATAAGGCAGAAATAATACATAATCTTGCAACAGATACAAGCATATCAACGAGGAACATCGTAGTTTTCTCGAACATGCGGCAATCCAATACCGATAGAATCTTAACCGCATAGATTGAATGACAAACGCAGTAGATATATAATATGTACTTGATAAATCCGGATATTGATAAGCAGCGATAGCTCAGTGGGGAGAGCAACAGACTGAATGCAGAGGGTCTCAGGTTCGAATCCACATCACGCACTTCTGACTTTCGGAAGTTATATGACTTTTCGAAATTATGTGCAATTATCGCCTACTCCGTGCCTCGGAGAGCACGTTAAGCCGTCGGTCCCGGCTGCCATGAACATCTATGGCAATCATTATTATGAAGTCAGAGCCCTCTAATATCCTGACACTGGTCTAGCCTTCGGGTATCGTTAGCCTTCAGGTTGCGGAGGTCAAATGGCAGTCGCTCCGTGTAAAAAAAAACTGATATCCAGCCAAATGCGGTTAGACTAGAAAACCGACCCCAAGTGACTTGGGAATAATAAAGGCTAAGGAGAAGATAAATCTGGATATTGATAAGGGTCGTAGCGGCAGAAGTCCAATGAATAGAGCATTGGAATTGAGAGAGGTCTTGGGTTGGAAATCAATCCCGCGCACTACCGACGTTTAACCACCCCAAAAAAGCATTATTAGCTGGAAAGGATAACAAGAATAGAAGTATATTGAATGCAAGTAGGTGTTACTTGGCGGAAGTCCATTGCAATAAAATTATTGGTAAAAGAAGAACCATGCACCCTAGGGTTACCAACTCCAACTATTGCAATAGAAAAAGGTTGACAATTCAAATGTCTCTGAGTAGGGGCGTACTCCAACATGCAGTATTTCGCTTCGAGCACATAATATGCGTCGACACGTTTTCGTCTCAGCGCGAGGCTTCTCCAGGAACGTTTCGCAACAAATGAGGTGCATGGCGGGTCCTCTCTTCCCAATAATTTTATAAGAATATAAGTCTTAACCAATACTTTAACTGCAAATGTGAGTTTGTTTAGTCATTTGTTACGCCTTAACTATTTGACCGATCATCATGAAATTTCACATACACGTTATCAGGAAAATAGAAAATGCCCTACCTTTCATTCGGAAAAAAAATTTCTTCCCAAACGAAGCATTCGCAAGTAAAATATAAACTAAAGAATACTACTAGAATATATTACTAATAATCCATTTAAGATTGTTTCGTTTCTCAGAGATTGATATTTGATATAACTATGGACCTTCTAATAAATTAATATATCTAGTAGATCAAAGCCTACAATACTTTGTCTTTCGATATTCGTTGGTCTACAAATCTATACTACTATATATATACTAAAAATATATAATAAATAGTAGTGTTAGAGTTTTCAAAATTATGTAATAACTGTGTTTAAAGTAAAATAAACAACGCGATAAAATCCGTATAAACTGTTTAATTTCAATCTATACTAATATAATAAAGCTGAAGGTTTGTATGTTTGTTTGCTTGAACGCGCTAATCTCAGGAACTACTGATCCGAATTGAAAAATTATTTTAGTGTTGGATAGCCCATTTATCGAGAAAGGTTATAGGCTATATAACATCACGCTACGACCCACGGGGGCGGCGTAGTAATCATAAATGCGGGTGAAACCGCAGGCACATCTAGTGATTAGATAAACGGATAGCACAGCGGTTACAGTGGTCATATTATATAAAATTTAAATAAAACAAAATATTTTTTATTATATTCATTATTTGCATGTCACTATAAAGACAAGTGTTTTTGGATATGTAAACGTACTAATTTTAAGACCTAAACAGTACCAACACTTTTTGGCAAGTAAATAAATTTTAATTCTAATTCTAAAGGAGTCTGCTCACTATCCCGTCTCATGCCATAACTGTGCTAGGAACGTGTCAGGCCAAAAAAAATATTTGTAAGGAAATGTATAAGACTATGCCCACTAGACCGTTCCGTCACCGACCAGCAGTTCCTATAGCAGGGCGTATCGTGTTGCTTTTCGTAGCTGATACGTTCCTAGCACGGTCATGGTATGAGACGGTGTAGTGGGCAGACTCCTTAGTAGTTCACTGACTATGGTAAACCACTGCATCAACTCTGCAATCAATACATTTCTCCTTCTAACAACCTCTATTACTAATGTCAAAATGCATCATATAATTCTACCCTAGTCTTACTTTCTTTCTTTTAAAAAGAAAACTTCCGCACTAAGCTTTCTTGCTTGTTACTAGACTTTACAAACATTCAAACAACGGACACAAACAACGCCCAGACTTGGAACACCTATTTGAGGATCACACAAATGTTTGTTCCCTTTGGGAATCGAACCCCAGAACAGCACTCACTGCATACGTGCAGCCACTACATAATCGACTAAAGTAAGTAACAATGACCGATCTTACGTGCTTTCTGAATCTCGGAAATAATCAATTACGAGATTGTAGATGCAAAAAGTTAATAAACGCTCGATTGGAAACTACTCGGTGATTAAATTTCATATAGATTACAGATCTGTTGCCGTCGGGGATTCGAACTCGTTACCTTGATCTCTATTGAAGCAAGACAATTAGTGAAGCGGCAATTGTACTGGTTAATTACTCGCTAAGATTTAGAAATATTTGTAAAATATCAGCATTTTTTGTTTGAGGTTTTCTACCTGCGTAATTTATTATTGTAAAAATATTAGATACATTTATTTACATATTAAACATTTACAAAAAAATTAATTAATATTCTATCACATACACACAACACCATCTAGCCCAAACTAAGCAGAGCTTGTACTATGGGTACTAGACAATGGATAAACATACATATATACTTTTTTTTTTGTAAATACATACATATTATACATAAAAACACCCAGACCAAGACAAACATATCCATGTTCATGCACACAAATGTTTGACTTGTGCGGGAATCGAACCCGCGACCTCAGGCGTGGCAGTCGGTTACACTAACCACTACGCCACCGAGGCCGAAAAGTAATATAGATATTTCAATTTATTTCCTTCTCATTGGTGTGATTACACTAAAAATATTGGATTATTCCACTTTGGTGTCGAAAACAGAAATTTAACGCATTTTATCTAAAAAATGTCTAATTGAAATAATATACTATAAATCAGGTTATATAAGGAAACATAATAAACAAATTTTATTCATATGAAATTTGATTACCCAGGTAATTTGAAGAAACATAATAAATAAATTGAAATCATGTGGAATTTGATCACCCAGGTGATTTGTTGGTAGGTGATTTTAGAACACAAGAGTGTGGAATTTGATCATCCAGGTATTATCACCTGGGTGACCAAAGTGGAATAATCCAAGATATTACAGCATGGGTATTATATAATTGCATATACACAAAAAAAATATTGCAATTCCGATTACTTTATAATTTAATATTATTCTTATCAGCCTAACTTAGTGCGATAGTAAATGTTATATTATCAATTTATTGATTTATATCAACCCGTTAGAATCCAATATTCGTACATAGGGTACGTAAATAATATCCATTGGTCAGTTAGGCTCTTTCCGTGTGTTTTAAATGCCAACTTAACTTAAGTACAACATAATTACTTGCGTATCAATTACACATATCATATATGCATAAATAAATTTAAAATATACTTACAAAAAGTATATGGGACAAATCCAGACAGAAAATCCAATACACAATCACTCGATTACAGTTCAGTATCACCACAGTACACCAACACAAAAATAATTAAATTATAAATTTAATTAATTAATTGTATGACGTCGATGTGTGTATGAATGTATGTATGAACGCGGTGCGCGTGCGACTACAGCGGACTTCTCACCACGAGTGATAGCACGCTTACGCTCTATAGACGGACGCGAGAAAGCTTTTGAACAGTGTTCTACGCAAGCAAGTCATGCAGGATGCGGAATTAACATAAATAATAATAATTATTGTTGTTTATTATTGTCCGAATTTATATTCTAATTCGTTCTTATTTATAAACATACTCGTTGTTACCGAACGGTATTTAAAATACCCTCTAAATCCAATAAACGAGTACGTTTATTTTATTTAGAGAGAAGTTTACTTTTTACTCTAGAAACCGCAATTCGATTGAATTGCGGTTTCTAGAATAATATAAAATAACAATAAGGTTTTGATATGATGAATGGCGCATTGGTGTCCCATAAATATTTGTAGATGTCGGCCTAGATATCCGATGCCTTATTATTTCTTAAAACAGCACAGTACGAATAGTTTTGTTTGAGGTGCAGTCGTTCACGTTGGAGTAAAAACACACAGTTTTATATCCTGAAAAGTTAACTCAAGGTTTATTATACCTACATTCCACCAACGATGTTTGTAGGACCCATGTTTCGGAGCCAACCTAATCCCGTCTACTAGGCACATTTTCTTGCTCTGTGTAATACATTTTTATATACATTTTTGGGTACGTGCAACCTCACGACCGCACGAAAAGTTAAGCGCAATCTTATAACACAGAATCATTGAGATTTTTAGTATTATATAAAAAGAGAATAGGGTTTTTAAATTCATGAATGGCGTTTTGTTGTCCAGCAGATAATTGTATTAAATTCCATTGTTTTAATATTTAACGAAACTGCCTGCAGAATAGAAGTATCCTTAGTTTTCAGTAACATTTAGGCTACTCGTTTGGAGCGATAAATTCTTAATAATTTCTTACTTAAAATAAAAGTGGTCAATATTTAGGAAAATAGAAAATTCAATTCTGCGTAGTTTTTGTGGCATTACGATAATAAAAGTAGGATCTGATACTTGTATGTATAAACTATATGTATAATTTTTATATATCTCAGGTAGTTGTTCTGAGTCTGAATTTGTGTATTCCATTGATGTACATGTTGCATTGGTGTACTTCACTTGTATATCACAGATGAGATGGGTAAGATAAGATAAGATAAGATAAAACTTTAATTATATATAAATTTAACCTAGGTTTACAATGTTGTTCTGTTTTTATCTATGTCCTAAATATGTGTACACAGCGTGTTTAAAACAGATATAATACAATACAGTGATGATTAAATGTTAAACATATTTATTTAACTATATCAGTTTATTATATCTTTATTTCTTATTTAAAACACAAAAAGTGTCACTTACATAAGAAAGCATAATATTTTTAAAGGTTAACATGTCCGTTACCACTTTTAACTATACAGTTTCTCTAATTGTTTACGCAGATAAAACACACTTACACATTGCAATGAAACTATTACAACAGAATGAATACAAGAGGAAATGTTAATTTTGAAAAAGATAATTATTATAAACTTATAAGCAAAATAAGCCGCGATATGCTTAGCAATCTTTTCTTTTAGTGTGGTTTGTGGCCAATCTGCTGTCAATTTGGCAACAACCAGGACCGACTTTTTACGTGCCCTCCGAAACACGAAGACGCTCAGATGAAATACCACTAAGCGGTCACCCATCTATAGATTGACCGCACCCAACGTTGCTTAACCTCACTAATCGTTTACCGATCAGTGAGTGCAACTGGCTATGAGCGCCTCAATAAAAAGCTTAGCAATAAAAAATATAGATGCAATTCACATTAAATTTGTTAGTCGGTAGACGGTAAAAATCGTGTGCTCCAAGTTATGTTTATACGCTTTTTCGCTTCTTGTGCTCAATAACTATTTGTTTCTTTCTATATTTACTTAGAACATATGTATGGTAGGTATACGTAACGTATAATTCGCCACGTTTTTTTAAATACGCCTATACAGCTTACCAGACTCGGTTCTGCTGCTAAAACGGTCATCCAGAAATACATTTCCTTATAAGCTTACGCCATGAGGTCAAAGAGATACTATACAATAACATTTGGTCATATGTTAAGGCTGTATAATGCTGCTTAACTAACATAACACATTGTTCTTTATTTGATTTTGATAATGTTGTAATTTTAATACAGACAAAATATTGAGAAGATCCTGGTCATGGTATTTTTAAAAACAGACAAAACATTGAGAAGGTCCTGGATCATCAGATCGTCTTGACTGAATATTGATATAGTAGTTTATCATCAAATAAGATATGACCATGTTTTTTTGTTTTATTTATTTTATTATAAAACTTTATGCACAAAATAGTGTAATGGCGGACTTAATGCCAAGGGCATTGTCTACCAGTCGACCTTAGGGCCTGCCACTGCTTCGAATGTTGTGAGTTCGAATCCCACACTGGACAAAAATATGTGTAATCCACAAATGGTTGTTCCGACTCTGGTTGTGTCTGTTGTTTGAAAGTATGTAAAGTCCCCGCGATACAGGAATTATTTCTAGTGCGGGACTAGCATTTAAAAAATAAAAGACATAAAATATTTTTCTGTATATCAGCGGGGAAATAAAATCTGCCAGACTTCGCTCGAATATGTGGAAAGAATGGGAGACGATCGAGCCGCCAAAAGAGCATATCGTCCGGTGAGTCACCCAAGGTATCGCTGGAAAGATGAAATAGCTAAAGACCTGAAAAAGATGAATGTGCTCGACTGGTGTGAGTTTGCACAAAATAGGAAGCAATGACGCACTTTAATGTTGGAGGTCAAAATCCACTTTGGGTCGTTGAGCCAGCGAAGTAAGTATATAAACCGGCTCGAAGTGAATATAAACGGACAATGGAATATAAATAATTTATTATATATAACAACAGCATATTATTTTCAAGACTCTAAACTACTCCTATACGATTACTGAAAGAACATCTCGTGAATGAATTTTCTGGGTACGCCATTGATATCAAAACAATAACATGCTAACGCGAGTGATCATCGAATATTGTCATTTCTATCGTGAATACATCTTTTGTTAGAAGCCGGAGACCTAAACAATAATGGAATTAATAAACAAGCATTGTGATTTCAATGACAATCAATAGTATAATCATGTTTAACGTAGGTACGTTAAAATTCATCACTCATTATTATAGTATTAGTATTGTATTTGCGTGTTGTTTGTATATTGAATCAAAATATTTACGAAATTATAAAAAAAGAATTAAAAAAATGTGACAGACATATTTTACGCACTTTTTTTCCTCCAGTCCGAATTTCGGCTCTGGTTACCAACCTAAGCGGAGACTAGCCATCTGTGTAAGAGATAGTATAGTCTCAAATACATTGACTGCATGAATGGCGTAGTGACTTAAGTGCTTGCCTTGCCACTGCCATTGCGCCGAGTGTTGTGGGTGCACAAGGGACTCAAATTGGTGTGATCCACAAAAAATAACGCCGTCTGAATGTACTTTGAATATTTGTAAAGTCTCCCGCGACACAGGCATTAACCAAAATAATCAAATGTCTCATCCTTATTAACCTCCGAGTCTTCTTCGAAGAGGTTAATAAAAACACTATGTGGGTCTGTTAGTGACAGTTTGTTAATGACAGGCATAGCTCCGGAACTACTGGACCGGTTGCCTTGTAACTTGGTGTGTAGACCTTAGGGTCATTCCTTGGTCGAGTTTAGGGCCTGTGGGTAAAAAGACCTCCGGGATATAGGGGTCACAAGGTCATAAGGTCAGGGGATATCCACCAACAGAGTGATTTGGAAGTCCAAGGGAGAGGCTTTTGCCCAGCAGTGGGACATTACAAAAAGCTGATGAAAAAAAAACAAAGTTATATGAAGACGAAGAGGTTGAATTCTGGGTTTTTACACCCATCTTGTTTAATTAGAAGCACCTTTTTGTTTATACGGATAATATTGCACTTATGTTTGCCCACCGTCTGGCGATCCCGGGGCAGGCATAACGGTATACTAATATTGTCTGTTAGTAAATCTGCAATAAGAACACTGAGTCGACTACGGATTTACTAGCAGACCTCTATACGCCTTTACTTGTAAACGGACTTTACTTGTACTTTATACCGTGAGACCGAAATGTAAGTGCTGTACACAACTACCTATCCCTCCGTGAATACAAGCGTGAATATAAAATCGGCTTCTTACATAATAATAGTATGTTCAAAATAGAAATACGTCACGAATCATCGTCAAAAAAGATTTTATTTTTACTTCATGGTTGTTAGTTGCATAACACCATCCACAGCGACAGGTGGTCTTGTCGGCTTCCGCTCTCGGTTCCCATGCGAGATTTGATTTATTCCCGATGATGGCCGACGATAACCGATCATTGCCGAGCTAATGGCCGAACTTAACGCGTACATAATGTAACTAAGTGTTTGTAAATAGTGTGTATGTAATGTATGGTAATATGTAAATGATTTGTTTGGGTGATCTGTTGGAATAAATCATGGTGGTTTGTACGGTGCAATCGTGCATTGCAAAATTACTATATAATCATATCAGCCTTTTCGCCACTACGCATATGTAATTCATTAGATTTGTGGAGGAACAGAATGTGAAGTCCCTCCAACACAAAGGGAGGCTCCTCCGACCAGGCTGGTTGATCGTGCCTGGCGGGCCGTGGCCCGGCGGTTGATGTCGGGAGCTTGTATATACCTACATATACTCAGTCGCTGTGTAAACTTCACTTGTGCGATGCAGAATAGTATGACGTTATGTGAAGTGCGATTGTATCACCATCTGTTAAATGTAGGCTGAACTTCGTCGTCTGTGCGGAGTCGCCACAGATTTATATAGAGATTAGTTCACTACTGGTCATCAACCGCGTCTCATGTACTCACTATCATTCTATCATTTACTACTTAGCACTAGACATATTACAGTAATAAACGTAACTGTTAATCTATCTCCTCGTATCATTCTAGGTATACCATTGTATCAGTCTAAAGGTGTTTGGTACAGTATCACATACTGTTTAAAGGCAAGTTCATAAACTTAATATCAGCTTTAGATTGACTTACAGTAAGTGTACTTAGACTGTTATTTTTATATGTCCAAGTGGGTAGAACATTTTTTTAAGACATCTCTCATACTAATTATCTTTACCGTGTCGTGTCGAGTAAAATAAACATTGAAACAATCGAAACATAAACACGAAACAACATTATACAGATTATTTTATCCATGTGGTATCGAACCCGCTACACTCGGTACGGTGCGAAGGTCATTTTAACCCTTACGCTATTCGTATAGTTCAAGTTTCGTGCAGGCTTCATAAAGTGGTTTAAAGATACTTAGCCTAGGATATCGATATTACTCACGACTGACTGTGATAATAAACAAATAAACTACCTAGCGTGATGTTCTCTGAGTCCCTCTTTCATTTTACAGTCGGCCAAGAAAGTGGTCTACCAGTTTTGACAAGTTTCTGTGAGATCTAATTATTGCTAAGGTTGACTTTTCTAACTTGTCGCATGACGATTTACGTCATAATCTATACTTACTAATATTATAAATCTGAAGAGTTTGTTTTTTTGTTTGCTGGAACACGCTTATCTCAGGAACTACTAGTTCGAATTGAAAATTCTCTTAGTGTTAGAATAGCCCATTTATTGAGGAAGACTATAGGCTATGTAACATCACGCTACGACCAATAGGACCGGAGCAGCAATGAAAATGTTGCAAGAACGGGAAAATATCTCTTATGTGAAGCAGACGAAGTTGCGCGAGTCAGCTAGTACATGATAAAGAGAGCAACGGTCACTGCCATAATATTATTGCAAGGGTAAATTGATCTTGTTGTTTCCTGACGTTCAAATGTACCTCAACCGTAGAGTAGTAGACTACATTTTTGGCTGACTACAAGATTTAAAAAGAATTAGGCATTATCTTGTTGGGTTGGCTTAGATTCGTTTAGCCCTCTGGGTATCAAAAAAAAAAATATAATAATAAAAAAAAAAAGATTTGTTTAGCCCTTCAGTTCCAGCAACCCACCCACTACACAAAGCCGCGAGTTGGCACACCGTGGTAGGTTTAGTCGGTAGTACCGGACACCCGGAAAAAGATGGACCATCTTTTTCCGGGTGAGCCCGACATAACCTCTCCGCTCCCCTTTTCCGAGAGGCATACCTCAATGCATTCCCACGCGTTAAAAACAAAGATCTGTTTACCCCTGACATGACTGAAATCCATTCACGTCTTACCACCGAGTGTACCGCTCGTTTTCCTTTATAGACAATACAAAAACACTTTTCATGCGACAAGCATAAGTTACCTCAGCAAAATTGCGCAGAAGTTTAAGAAACAAAAATATAAAAACAACCTTAATACCGAATCACAAACGAGCCGTGACGCGTTAATATTATATAACTATACTTTAACCTTAACTGAAGGTTATATACCACATTAGTAAATACTGAAGTAAACATTAAACTAATTATTTAGTGTAAATTACTCATAAATCATTAGTGAAGAGTTTCCTCAATCCGGTGTTTATAGAATAATAAATTAAAGTACTTGTACGCAGATGTGAGTGCAGCTCATAAGGTAATGTTATGATCTGCAAGGCTTTGTGGTTGTCGGTTGTATAACAGTTCTAGAAGTTAGTTTTATACTTCAGAGGAAATACGGATATTAATGGCCAGTTTCACAACTATCAAGTAAACGTAATTCGAACGATAAACCGCATTATATTACTCTTTTTAAGTTAAAGAATGACGAGATTTTGATCTTATAGATAAATACTATTTGGAAGTGCTGGAATAGGCCCTAAGACTTTTAAAGGAAAGGTTTTCACAGATCTATTGCTGTTGCACTGGGCCTGAATGAAATATCAACTTACGAAAGAGATAGCTATAGTTCTGACTGATTATATCTCTGAAATCATCATGTCGTATTTAACTGTTTCCTCTTCCAAAACTAAACAGATTATAATATATTTTCACAACAAATGAATTGTAAATTTCAGTGACGACGGCTAATATATAGCCGTAGATACGCAGAAGATATTATTGTGAAAAAGTGAGTACGCAAACACAAGTGCACTCTCTATTCGCTAACTCTCATGACCCGATAGGACGGTAATCCAACACGACCGGAGAGAGATCAGGCGCAGGACTAATGTCTTTCGTTCTTTTCGAGGCATGTGGCTGTCTAACACCGCCAACATCCTAACTCCGGTCTGGTATTGAGATTCCTTAACAGAAAAACCTAATAACTAACATTTTGTTAGCCCGACCCGAGATTCGAACCCGAGACCTTATACACAGCAGTCGCATTCACTACCACTGCGTCATGGAGACAGTTATACACGAATGCTTTTCTAACCAGAGTTGGAACAAAATACCTACCTCTTTTTTCGCCTTTAAATTTACTAAAACTTAACAAAGCCTATGGTATTTATTATGGTATATTTTCATTTTTTTATTCTTTCACAAGTAAAAATACAAAGCTTGACACAACATCCTGCCAAACTGCATTGCAGTTTGTCGGCAGTATTCTCGTGGAAACATAAAACATTGATGTGATTTTACGTCTAGCCGATACGTAACATTATTAATTAGGTACTAAACTTAACAGTATAAGCACAGTTTAAACCACTCTTAGCAAGAACACAAGTGAAATTAAGTCATCAGCTGACCTCGACGTTACACGATCGCGATACAACGCTGATAAGGTGCTATCTCGCTAATGTACATTTAAGAGGCGCATTAAAGTGAGATTACATACAACGCGAACCTCTCGCGGGACCAACGTACTGCGCACTGTGGGAAATGGAAATGTGGCTTTTGAACCCGACTTCGAAAAAAGGAGATTGTGTTTTTTTATATGTTTGTTACGCGATTACTTCGCCAATTATGAATTGATTTTGATGATTATTTTTGTTTTATAGGTGGTCCCATACATAGATAAGAATAAGTACTAAAGTCCCATATAAGCTTTTTGAAAAAGCAATTTATTTTTGATCAGATTCGATTATAAAATTAACGATCAATGTCATTGATCCAATTGATGTTTGATTAATTATTGTACGTGGTGGTTGTGGTTAAGATCCCAAGTCCCAAGGCTATTACCGAATACCAAGCACATCGCTGGACTCTACAATATTATGCTGTAGAATCCTACTGTAGAAAATGTGGTTTTGGTAGCGCTTGAAATGAACCAAGCATAACGAATTCGGTCCTTCACGGAAAAGGATGTGACCATAACAGATGAGTCTATTTTGCTAAACCGTTGAACTGCCATGCAGAGGTCTCGACTTCGATTCAAAGTCATGCACCCTGAATTTTCGAAGTTATGTACGATTAACTAGGTGATATAATTATCGCGGTGAAGAAAAACATTGTGACGAAACCAGCATGTCTGAGAGTTGTCCATAATGTTCTCGAGAATAATATGTGAAGTCGACCCGCAATATACCAGCGCGGCGGTCTATGACTTAACTATTTTTACCCTGAGAACGGCTTTTTTCAGGGTAAAAAGAGTTAAACCATAAACAGCAAAAAGAGTTTTTATACAGAACAGCTGTATAGGACAGTACTTATACAAGGTTGATATTATTATTTACTTTATTCAAAACATTATCAACTTTTTTTAAATGTATTTATATGTTTAGAAGACGCTCTGGCATCGGGAACAGGGTCCAAGATGCCGATGATTAGGAGATTAACCTTCTCACAATGCATGAGGCGTCAAGCCTCTTTCGATGGTGATCGAGGCTTTCGGCTAAAAGACCATTGACAGTAATGACTATCGGCACAATGATTGCCGAGTCTACATCACATATGTCGAGATGCTCGCGAGGTAAACCGAGATATTATATTGATTATCTATATTACTACATATTATAAAACAAAGTACCCGCCGCGACTATCTGTCTGTTCGCGATAAACCCATAAACTGCTTTTGCATAAATTCATGAGGAAGGTTTATGTGTATAATTTGCTAAGGCTTTGTGCAAGCCGCGGCAGGTCGCTAGTTATTGTTATAATTAATTGACTCTGGGGCCAAACAAACAAGTTGAACTCTTTTACGCGGTAAGATATGACTCAAACAGGTAAGGCTTAATTAAAGCCAACGTAAAGGCATTAATTCTTGCTTAACATACCGCTACCAAAAATTGCGTAGCAAAATAAAATAATAAAAAAGTGAGACCCAGATATGAACTCAGGACATCACGATCGGCAGTTACGCTTACATCATAGCACCATTAACATAGTCATACTAATTCTTTAATTAGAGTTATAAAATTTAACTACCAAGCATCAATATTAATACGAAATTCTCTTACAAGTCTGTTTAAAAAGTATGTCATAACGGTAAATATCTAACAGTTTTTATTATTACATATTAAAATAATGTGTTTTAAATCGTTCACCTAACAATAGTGACCTACCAACACTGGGTCACGAAAGGTCATATTATATCATACCAAACATACGCAGGAATTACCCCCTTATGGGTGAAGCTATAGCGACTATAATTGCTTGTACGTTTTGTGTTATAATAGACATGTTATAGCTTCGGAAGTAAGGCGCTAATGGGGCTTAAGTATTGTCACAATATATCTGTGCTTATAAAGTTATGGATAAATCAATTTTATACACGTCATGGCATTTAAGTATTATCGAGTAATCAATACATGAGATTATTATATAAGAAATGGGTGTCTGTTTGTCTGTTTGCACATGTAAACTATTAAATAAATTTTAGCAAACCTTGAATTGTAATAAAATAAATTCAGCTTAATAATATATTCTTAACCAATATTCATAATAATCGGTTCATTAGATTAAGGGCCTGTTCCACAGTCTACAAATAGCACTTATCCATAAGACAAAAGTCCAAAAGCACTCACTCACTAATACACCCTACTGTCGCCCCCCTAGAGGGGAGACGGACTCGACACAGAGGCACGCGCGGGAACACGCACGCCACCTCTCGGATCTGATGCTGAACGGATGGCGGGCAGGCCCACAAAGCCCACCACCTCAAGGTCAAACCTCAGGGTGGTTGGAGGTCATCTCGCGCCCTCCGGCGCCCGGCTCTGTGGTTGGGGAGAGGGTTGAGGGTTTAAGCGCTCACTCTCCCGCTGCGCCGCCTCCTTGATGGAAATCACTTCCTCGCAAAAGAAGGCGACGGCGTTCCACGACCTCTCACTCCGGACCATAGACTAAACTACGGCGGGGCAACCGATCCGACTGCCGCGATCAACTCCCGGCGCTGCGATACCCAAGCGGGGCAAACCGCCAAAGTGTGCAGCGCCGTGTCCTCTACAACGTCGCGGCAGTCGCCGCAGTGGTGACAACCGGGCGTCTCTTGCCGGCGTATACGACACAGGAACTGGCCAAAACAACCGTGGCCAGTCATTACATGTGTCAGCCGGAAGGTGAGGGCGCCATGCCGCCTCTCCAGCCACTCCTCAAACACGGGACTTACCGCCACGATCGTGGCGTGCCCGGCTGTGAAACTTGCCATAAGAGATACAGATTGGAGCGGCATTTATCATTACTATAGGAGAGCAGCCTAACCAAGGAGAGAGCATACAACTAAAATCAAATTAATTGGACGGAAACATTACCTAACAGTTTTGTTAGTTTATATTAGTAGTATATGCAAGGTAATATAATTAAAAGCATCTCATCGTTAAACAAGTAAGTTTGGCGAGGTATAATATTGTAGTAGTTACTGTAAAGAATATAATTTATATTTAAAAAAAATATATAATAAATAAATAATATCATAAATGCGAATGTGAGTTTACGTTTGTCTGTTACGCTTAACATCACGCCAGATACAACGTGTATCTGGCGTGTTGTTAAACAAATCAGGAGTACAGAAAAGGACATAGGGTAGCTTTCATCCAGTAAAAAATTTGTACCAATTTTTAGTCGTACGTAGTTATGTTAATAAGCCGCATCGGTCAGAGTTCACCGACACTCGTCATTATCGACAGATCGGTTCCCTAGGTTCTAATGAATACATTTACTTACCGATAGGATCACGCTATCTCAGAACGCAGTCGACCGTTCGCGAGCTACCATCGCATTGTCTCACAGTGAATGTGAATGTTACACTATTGTGTTTCATTGTAAGAACTAGAAATCTTACCTCTATGGCTGCATGTTTTTTGTTGTACAGGCATCATAGCTCTTTTTCCAGAGTATTACATCCAATTTTTGTCAGGTATATTGTATAATATTGTCTTCTGTTTACGCGAATGTTATTCATTTAAATTAAACTACTATATACGGATTTTATCGCGTTGTTTATTTAGCACTGTATTACAAAATTTTGAAAATATTACACTACTACTACTATTGATTTTATTTTACTAATTTATAAGCTAATCAAATTATTTAAACTATTAAATCTAATCTAAACCAAAAATAAATAGATTTAATAGTTTAAATAATTTTATTAATTAGTAGTAGTATTTTTTATTTAGTAGTAGTGTAATATTTTCAAAATTTTGTAATACAGTGCTAAATAAACAACGCGATAAAATCCGTATATAGTAGTTTAATTTAAAAGGTATATTGTAGGTCTTATGTTAAGTGAGCGAATATATTGCCTTCTATAAAGTATTATTGCCAGACTAGATTGTTTTCTTGGTTTATGGAGATGAAAACTCCTCGTTAGGGATCAAACCTTGGGTCGCGGATGAGTTAATAAATATGCAATTTAATAATACTCTAGTGTAATGTTTTAATTAATTATTCCATTGTTAAGTTATTTAAATATCGCCTTCAATTACTAATTCTTATTTTTATCAAATCGTGTCATAATACGAGTAGTTTTTGATTCAATACGAGTTTAATCTTTCAAGTAATATACAGGGTGTCCGGTAATTAATGTATAACTTTCTTGTATGTAGTACATACAAGAAAGTTATACGTGGTAATTAAAAAAAAACACATATCTCAGGTAGTAGTTAGGATAGATTTTTTTCATATTTTTTCTGAATGGCCATCAGTTCCACTATAAGACATTTCCAGGTTATCCATTAATTACCGGACACCCTGTATGTAATATTTTACCAGCCTTGGCAAAGGAGCTACTGGCTTTAACACACAGGTTAATTTGTGACCTAGCTAAGTTGCTGGTTGCGATCCATTTTGATTGTATAAAACGAAGAATCACTTTATAACATTATATGATTATGTATGCATAGTTTTAGGTCTGAGTAGTAGAGCCTCGCGATTTTCAGCATAAATGGGCCGGCTCGGCCGGGGAAGGACTACCCTCTCACAGAATATCGACGTGAAATAGCAGTATTCCTGCTGTTGTGTTTCGTTCGGTGAGTGAGAGTTCCGGAGGCCTAATCATCCCTTTCCTCCCTTCCCGCTCCTTCTCCTTCCCACTTCCTTTCCTAAAGGGTCGGCAACGCGCAAATGATGCCCCTGGTATTGCATGCGTCCATAGGCTACGGTGACCATCAGGTGGGCCGTACGCTTGTTTGCCAACTTAGCAGTAAAAAAAAATTTTTTTGGAGTTAATAAAAAATATTATTATTATTAATTAACACGGAGAAAGGATTCCTAGACTCTGGACAATCATTTGTGGATCGCACTAATATTTTTTCGGGTGTAGGATTCGAACACATAACAGTTAACATAGCGCATTGGTAGCGACAAGGCAACTACTTGCCCGCTGCACCATCTGTGCGCTAATTTATTACACTAACATTACTAACAATCGTAGGTATATGCTGTCAGGCAACTTACAACAGAAGTACCCTTGCGATACTAAATTACTTACTCTTTCATAAACGAAAGATCATAACCACCTCTGGTGACGTCACAGCGCCTCATTAAGGAATTCTAAAAACGAGCAACGCTATACAAACCTAATGATTAAGACTTAACGATAGATTCATCTTAGTTTGGATGGCCAATGGGTAGATATTAATAATTTTAAAAACACTCCTAGTGTCCCAATTGCTTGTTTCTCTTCCCAATTCTACCATCGGACAACCAGACAACCAGACCAGCGCCAAATGTACATGATACACCACATATACGCACGAAGCGCTTTGCTTCCAGTTTTATAATGCGTACCGCAAAAGAATGGAACTCATTACTCGAGGTATGAGTACAATCTGGGTGTCTTCAAGTCACGAGTGAATAAGTATTTCCTTAGCAAGCGTGCTCCATCATCGACTGCATCGTCACTAAACATCAGGTGAGATCGCGGTCAAACGCAAGCCTATTAAAATATAAAAGCAAAGGTACATACATATAAATACAGACGTAAGCTTATTCTTGCAAGGGTAAGAAGACATATTATACACTCTCACTTTGCCCTCACACTTTTAAGGTCTAAGTAAAAGGCCAAGGCTTTGTCATTTAACGGATAAAGTTCTAGATTACGTGCTGGTAATGGTTTTTTCTTACCTGTAAGCCTAATAATGCTAAGGCTAACCCGAGGATCGAACGCGAGCCCAATGCAGACGCATTTATTACCAAGGCATTCAACAGTTACAAAAATACGTTTCTTTAATGTGAAACAGCGAGGGGTCTAAAGTGTTGACGTAATCGTAGAAAGGTCTGCCTCGATGTTCGCCGCGCTCATTAACTCTGTCATCGTTAATTGTGTGACATCTCGATAGATTATCTTAATTGACTGCTACTTTAATGATTAACGATACTACCTATACATAAAACAGCTTTGTAATATACGGTGGCACTTCATACATACATACATTAATTCACGCCTGTTTCCCAGAGGGGTAGGCAGAGACTACGGATTTCCAGTTGCTACGATCCTGACACACTTCTCTGGGTTCATTCACTTTCATAACATTCCTCATACACGCTCGCCGGTTTAAGGTGTTCTTAACCTGGCCTTTATCCAGAACGTCTCCGATCTGATCAAGAAACGTTCGCCTAGGTCTTCCCCTTGCGACTGTTCCATTCACACTAGCCTTATAAACTTTCTTAGTCAGTCTGTTCTCGTCCATTATTTCTACATGCCCAAACCAACTTAACTCTTGGCACTTCACTATAGAGCTTTAGAATGAAATACTTTGGAGAGCTGGAGAGCTGAAAGAAGTATTTAGAAAATATGACGCCCTCTCTTTTAAAAGACAACTCATTAGGAATATTGCTTGTGTTGCGAGAAACTTTACAAACATTCTAACAACGGACATAAAGAATATCTAGACTCTGAACAACAATTTGTGGCTCAATCAATTTTTGTCACGTGTGGGATTCGAATCCACAAAACTCGGGGCAATGGCAGTGATGACGATACCACTTACAATTTCAGTATTTCGACACTTGTTATTTCAGTAGTTACTTTGATTTCGCTTAATATGGACATGTACCGTATTTTACAACAGATCAGTCACAGTAGTACAGTCTGACGGTAGTTTGTCTATTTTCGAGTCTGGTCGTCGTGGCTATCACAAAGTCTCCATTGCCACTGCGCCTGCGAGTAATGACTTGATTCTACACAAGACAAAAAATGAGTAAGCAACTAATTCATGTTTCTAGTTATTTGCCTGTCGTTTTCGTATTTCTGAAAGAAGTGCGAAAGCCGACTTCTTTTTTCAAAATATTATTCCAAATTTTGCAGTTCTCTTTTTAAAACTAACCAGCGAACGCATGATCGGTAACTGAAATCTATCGAATCAAACCCATTTCATGTTTTTGAAAAAGTGCGAATGCCGACTTCTTCTTTCAAAATACTCATCCCGAGTTTGGCAGTTCAATTTTTAAAACTACCCAGCGAACGCATTATCGGTAACTGGAATCTATCGAATCAAACCCATAAATGTTTCGTTTCGTTATTATCCGCCCCGCTCTGCACGCAACTTATCACGATTAGAATCTATTACATAAAAATTATTTCCTTTAGCAAACTGTTAAGTGTGTTAGGTAATAGAAATTGACACTAGGATCCTATTAGTATGTATGTTAGTAGTGGTCGATAGTATTAGATAACCAACAACTTTCATTCAACAGAGTTACTGGTGTTATGTAATCGAGTGAAAAAAAAACTATTTTTAGGCAGGTTCCGTAGTATATGAGATGCAACAATCTATAGAAAACGCTAGCTTTTATCTGCTGGTTTGCTCTTATGGTTTTGAATACACAATAGTATCAAATTATCTCGAAGAAAGACACACCTTTCGAGATAATATGATAATTTTATAAGATGAACATCGGTATTGAAATAAACATTCTTTACAAAGCTTTATTCACGGTTCATTTTTAAAACACTACTATTTATACATATTATTATTATAATATACCTATTGAAAATTTTATACAAATGCTTAGTTTAATCAATGACATAATTAACATAATATATAAACAAACTATTTACAAAATAAAAAGTAAACTAAAGAGAAAAATAAAACTGCAAAATCAAAAAGCGTCATAATATTCCTCCGCATCGTCGTCAATTGCCCAGAAGACTGGCAGCATTGCCACGTTGAATGGCAATACTTATTCTTTGTGCAAAGAAAATACCAGCCCTCTAGTCACGCGAAGCGTCGATGACCCACTTAGCAAGGTCTCTATAAATAGACCTAGCACTTGGACCCCATGACTCCAGCGTTTCGACACTAAACGGCTCAAATATGTACTCACCTATAAGGTTTTGATATTTATGCCGTTTGAGCGTCCCCGCTGATGCAGCAGCAACATATAGAAAATTATATTTACACTTTTTCCGGATGCGGAGTTCTTTTATTTGTTATTTTCTTTTAAAAAGACAACTTCCTCACTAGGAACATTTCCTGTGTTGCGGGAGACTTTACAAACATTCAAATAACAGACACAAAGTGCAGGCGAACTCGGAACAACTATTTATGGATCACACAAATTTTGGTCCCATGTGGGAATCGAATCCACACACCACCACTAATAATAATAATAATAATATTCTACCACATACACACAACACTATCTAGCCCAAACTAAGCAGAGCTTGTACTATGGGTACTAGACAATGGATAAACATACATATATACTTTTTTTTTGTAAATACATACATATTATACAGAAACACCCAGACCAAGACAAACATCCATGTTCATGCACACAAATATTTGTCTTGTGCGGGAATCGAACCCGTGACCTCAGGCGTGGCAGTCGGTTACATGCCATTATGCCATCCGTGCACTCAGTCAGTCTACTTATTTTAAAATACTCATACATTATTATCGCGTATATCCATTTTTAATTTCAAGACGATCACACTGCTTAAAAGCAACATAAAATTCGGAGAATGAGAAAATTTTTATTTCTAAAATTAATCCTCCTGTTTTGTTTTGAAAATGAACCACTATTAAATTAAGGTAATGTTATAAGCATCAGTCTATAACTCGTTATAGTCCTGAGTCATATAACTCATTATTTGGCTCAAGTTTAAAAACCTCAATGCACCCCGCGGCTGTATCGATTTATGGCTGGTATAAAATCGCACGTAATTGCTTTTTTGCTTATAATCGTAATTAAATTATATGCTCAGCTAATTAGTAGTAATTGTTATCATTGTTCAAAGTTGTTTATTAATGACAATAGAGGCGGCTAAATAAACTCAATAAGTGGTGACCAACTGAAGTATAGCCTATAGGTATATTGACTATGAAATTATACTAATGAGAATAGATAGAAAATATGAAATAGAACATACCACGTTTTTTTTTAAGAAGTTTTTCTCTTCACTACTTCACTTTATATGTATGTATTATAAAACAAAGACTCTTGTCGCAACTGTCTGTCTGTACGCGATAAACTGAAAAACTACTAAATAGATTTTTATGCGGTTTTCGCCAATAGACAGAGTTATTCATGAGGAAGGTTTAGGTGTGTAATTTGTTAAGGTTTTGTACTAACCGTGCGAAGCCGGGCCGGGTCGCTAGTTTATTCTATATGGAACGGTAATAATACGGATCTTATCTGTCATCTACAACAGCTCTATTTATTGCATCACAATCCAGTAATGCCGTTTTACTCTATTGATCAATAATTAAACTCAATTAATTTTTATATTCACCGTTTGATTTATTAATAAATAAACAGTGAAAATCCCTACCAGACTATTTTTCGCGGTTTTACACGTATGACACTTGGTATATTCTACGATAATTTGATTCCTCTACCAACCAAAGATTAGTTAAAATCTATAATACCGAACTCTAATTCAAACATAGAAGAACGCCATCTTATCGTCTCGGTCACGCGCGCCGCGACCTCTGGTGTCAAACTTTCAAAGCAGGTACATTTTGTTTTTAACAGTACATTGTAGTTAAAACAATGCTATTAGTCGGGCTATTAACACGATCGCTGTGAATGAGCGATGGGCAAATGCATGAGAGTTGTTTACGTAACGAACAGAAGGTGAAGGCGAAGGTAATGAACCTTTCCGTATAGGTCATGCGAATATCTGCCTTATTACTTCAATTTAAGTGTCTAAATGCTATGGACTTTGTCGAGTATTGATCATTAATTTTAAAACTCGAGAGTTCTTGTGTATACAATCATGCAATATCAATGATCACCGTAAAAGTCAGCTTTTTAAATAAGCGTATTATCGCGGCTCAAGAGCTCTTATTTTTACAACGAGTATATCTACTTATTTTAAAGTGATATTAATGCAATCCTAATCTTAACTAATATAATAAATGCGAATATATGTTTGTTTGTTGCGTTTTCACGCTTTAATTACTCGACCGATCATCCTGGAATTTCACATACCACGTGTATGAGCAATTTTATAATGACCGGTCCAGTTTATCAGGGGTACCTACAGAATAGGGCATAGTGTATCGTTCATCCAGAATGTACTGTTACTAACCTAACCTACAATTTATGCGAGCGAAGCCGCGGTCATAATCTAGTCTCTTATAATCTAGAGCTTTTAAGGCGTAAAAAATCTTATTTGTAGCATCTAATGTTTTATTTATTTATTCAGACCTATTTTTTTATACCTACAGTTAAAGTGGCAAACATGCATATCTAATGGTAAGTGGTCACCGTAGCCTATGGACGCCTGCAACACCAGAGGCATCACTTACGACTTGCCGACCCTTTAGGAAAGGAAGTGGGAAGGAGAAGGAGCGGAAAGGGGAAATAGGGTAATTGTGCCTCCGGCACTCCTACTCATAGGATGAAACATGACAGTAGGAATACTGCTATTTCACGTCGATATTCTGTGAGAGGGTAGTCCTTCCCCGGTGAAGCCAGCCTATTCATGCTGAAATCAGCGAGGCTCTTCTACTCTAAAAGCGTCTGCCTGCTGCTTATCCCGCATAAATCCCACGGGATATTACCAGAATAAAAATTGTACTATGATTTAACTTAGAACATCTCAGTGTCTAGTTTCATTCAAATCTGTTCATCAGTTTACACGTGATTGCATAACAAACATTCAAACATCCAAATGTTTTCACAGACTTTCACATTTATATTATTAGCAGGATGATGAGTAACAGTGACATATTACATAACAAAAGATTATATTATCATTTTGCATATTAGCAAAACTTCACTCACAACGTTATCCACTAATTATTCATATTTGTTATATTAGAAGTTAGAACTAATATATAAATACGAATGTGAGTTTGGTTGTTACTTTTTCAGGCCTTAACTACTCGAACGATTTTCATAAAATTTCGCATACACGTTTGCAACACGGTTTTCTGTATGAAGGTATTACTTCTGGCAAGTCAGCACGGTTGTTCCATCACTAAAAATCTTACATTCTCCCACTTGTAAAAACAGTGTTCTAAGAGATGTCTGTAAAGCTCCAGACCATCAGGCGTCAATCCTTAGGCAGAGCTATCAAAACAACTTTCGGTTACGGCGGCCAATCTTAACCCAGACTGGCCATCTGCGCAGGAGATATTATAGTACACAAGTATGTGCGACAATCTGACACGACCAGCGCGATATAAGGCGCAGCACCAACGTCTTTACGTGCTTTCCGAAGCACGGAGGTGTTTAACATCGCCAACTGCCTGACTTCGGGCTGCTATTGAGGTTTCTTATTAGAAAAATGCAATAACTTTTGTTGGCCCAACCCGGGATTTGAACCCGAACCATCATGTACAGCAGTCACATTAATTACCGCTACCGCTCTAGGAATAATTCATGTGTCACGGGAGACTTTACAAACATTCAAACAACGGACACAAAGAACACCCAAGCTCGGAACAACCATTTGCTGATCACAATCATAAGAATCGAATCCACATCGGTCGGCGCGGTGGCAGTAGTGGTGGCAATGATTCTTGCAGTCAAATTAAAGTCGATTAGAATGCAGCTATTTATATTTCAGACACAGCGGCCATTTTTGCTGCAGTTCTACTGATCGTGTCATGGTGCTATCGTTTTCTCGTTCACTATTGTGGAATTTAAACGCAAATGTCACAACCGCAGGCGACACATAGGCATAAATTTTAGGTACAGCGCTTTCAATAAAATACAGCACTACTTCGACTAAAGTTGTCTTCGGCTTTTCAAGTATGTTGAGTTACATTTTTTACACAAAAGCAGCAAATCACTAACTATGTTTAATATGTTGCAATCGACTAAAGCAGTCGGTAAAACATGTAGGTATCAAACCTATGTATATTTAAAAGAAAATATTTATACTGGTATGTTACTCGGCAATTTAAACAGATTATTGCGGAACTCGAAACTCACGACTGATGATTCTAATCAAATACAAATTTCGTCCATTTTAAAATTCGATTTCATATCATCGCTTTTACATTTCATTAGATGCGTAAAGTGATATGTTTGGAAGACACGGAGAACGCTTGTAGATTCGATGCGTATCTCGTTACGTAAGAAGTAGCTCGCGAGTGGTCTGACGCTGAGAGGAAGCACCCAAGGCATGGCGCGGTCACTTCTTACAACCTCTGATGTAAAGATAAGTATTATATCATAGGGTTGTCGAATGAAACGCATTTATTTAGCTACAAACACAGTACGAAAATATTACTATATATTTTTTTGGTTAAATACAATTTTAGTCCATGTTACACCAACACAGCAGCATTCAAATTTATTATAATATATATTTTTCGCATCGTGTGCATCAGTAACACCATCGCTGACATAATGGGGGCGTTCAATAGGGTGATCGAGTAAAGTGAAACAATAAATGCACACTAATCACTTTTATTGCCTTCACAATAACTTAACACGAATGTCTTGCACGAAAAGAATGACAGATTCTAGCGAGGAGGTCCGCACTCGACGACGGTGAAAAGATCCTGCAAATATAGCGTGCGCCTCTCTTAAGTAGGTTCTGTCGTAGCATGAAGTGAGCTGCATGTTGAAGTCATCGCAACAGTGCTGCCCCATCTTGACACTCGTGCCGCGTTTCGTAACCGTACTAATAACCGTCTCCGACATATTTATTAAAATTTACATTAAATATTGATTAATTAAAGAAAACGAAGGAGCATATTGAATTCTCGATTAAATTTGAAATTTAATTAATACAATTATAACAGGTAGAAAATAAGTAACAGATTTTTCTTATGGACTGCCTATGTATCAATCAACGTATTACGTAAATCCACACGACTTACACACACAGGCATATACCAAAGCCGTCTAGGAGGTCACATAGGGCTTCATTGATGAAAGTAATAACTTTATACAAACCATATGCGTCACTGAAACCGATATAGAAATACAAGATCTCGCGCGTACCAACCCCACAGATGGTCGCATACCGATACACGGACGGCCTGCGCCCGCGCACAGCTTATCGCGAATCAATCACCTTTCACCGCAGAGATTTATTATTATAATTAATTGTCACGTGTATGTGACTGTGACAGTATGCGTGTCTGTGTGTGTGTGCGTCGCTTTCTCTGCAACTCAAGTGGTTTTGCCTTTTGTCTTAAAGTATTTATTTTGATTACCCGTATTGGTGTATCTACTTTTGCAATCAAGTATTTGTAGAAATATATTTGCAATGTAAATCAGTGTTACAGGTCTTATTCATAAAAATATCTTACAAAAGGCTTAATACGATGGATAGCTAAAATGCTTTGTATGTCTAATAAATGCATTGTAAAAATTCTTTATTCATTAATTTTCTTTATACCTATATTATATACAGATAGGAATTGGCTACACAAATGGAGGGCTACGACCCCGTATGCCCCTTGACTTTCGCCCCTTTCATAGAAAGAAGCAAAGCTGGGCTCCTATTTTGGGTGGATTTTAAGAAGAAACCTAACAAATACCTACTAGTAGCGAACCTTGAGGGGCGAACGAGCTCGTAACTTAATGGAGTAGTGGTTGAAGTGGCCACCTTGCCGATGCCACTGGGCCGAGTGTTGCGGGTGTGATCCCCACAGAGAACAAAAATATTGTGTGATCCACAAATAGTTGATCCGTGTCTGGGTGTCCTTTGTGTCCGTTATTTGGATGTTTGTAAAATATCAGGAATTTTGTGGATTCTTTATCTATACCGTTTTAATTGAAAAAAAAAATAAACCGTAAAATAAAAGAATCGACATGATTACTTACAGCCAAAACTTAGATAAATTCCTTGGTTAGATAATCTTTTAGTTTTAAAGTTAAAACCCTAAGGATTTAAATATTATCTAATTAGACTGAAAGTTTATCTAAAAACAAATGAGAAACGGCAATGGATTGCCGTAAATCTTAGAGTTCGAATAAATGGTTCAAGTAATATTCAAAAGTCAAGTCTCTTACGGTTCTCGAGTTGAAAGTTGTATAACAGACAAACGGACGGACGGACGGACAAAGCTGTTGTATAAGAGATTTTCCGAACACTAAAAGGTATGCGTTTTTTCGTAACCTTAAACATTAAAGACTGTCCGGATGGCGTATTGGTATAAGCGGTCGCCTCGCCGCTGCCATTACTTCGAATGTTGTGGTTTTAAATCCCACACGGGACAAAAATTTGTATAATCTGCAAATGGTTCGTTGTTTTAATGTTTGTAAAGTCCGCAATATGGGAAATACTAGTGCGGGTGTAATCTTGTTTTTAAAAAACGAGAAAGAAAAAAATGTTTACATTAAGATAGCTCATGGTGCACCATTGAAAGTCTGCTGACGTCTAAAGTTCAATTTCACGCAGTCTAATCTTTTGTAGCCTTCTCGAACAGCCTCTTCAGTAAATTATAAACGTGTTTTTTACTATGAAGTAACTTTAACAATTATAAGTAGCGAATAATTATCGATTCGCAATGCGTTAGTGTCTACCGTTACTCCAGCTTGCACAATACATTCATTAAGAGGAAATACTAAGGGCAAGGGAATTGAAAAATAGTTATTTGTAAAATCTATTGCTGTCGCGCAGTGCCCGCAGAACACGATAGAGACAACAGCAGCTTGGACCGAAAATACCTATTAAAAGTACCCAAAATCAACGTATCGTAGTCGCCTGATTCCTTCTCCAAAACTTGACAGTTTTAACTACTTTTCTCATTAAAAATTAAAGAAAGGCTTTGGCCGTGTTCCTATGTTTTCCTTTCTTTGAATAATTTAGTCAAATTTGTTTTCTAAATGTTTGAAGACAGCGTAAATTCTGGCTATATTTCTTGAGGTTTTTGAAGGCTCATGTCCCTTTTAATGGTTAATTTATAAAAAAAAAGGAAATCATAGGGACATGCCAATAAAGGCCATACATTTTCTGGAAAAAGAATATTGCTCTACTAGCATTATCCAGGGAGGAAACAGGAGACTACATTTGTATGGAAAAACGGCCCTTGTGTTTCCTCTTAAACTTTTTGACTTTTTCCTAGTCCTACAAAATGTTGCAATAGCGTTTTGTCGTTGCAACCTTTTGCCAAAAACTATTAAGACGTATGATTAAGCGGTTGCCTTCTGATATACCTATTCTACTTTTTAACACGCTTTTATTTTCTTCATACATATGTTATATATATATATATATATATATATATATATATATATATATATAGGGTGATTTTGAAATCGTGTAATTCGATTTAACCACGCATTCTACTGGTGATATAGAATAACCCTGACCATATTTTTTCTTAATTAGAAATATGGTTTCGGCAGATTTAGAGTACAGATTTTTTCATGAAATGATTTCAAATAGTCATATTATATATATAAAGTTAAATAAATAAGTTTTAAAAAACTAAAAAAACACTCTTTATTAGAAAAACCAAAATAAAAAGTAAAAATAATTTAATAATTTTTATGTAAAAATCGTGGGGTGGGTTATCAAAATATCTTAGAAAGCACGCATTTCTTAGTTTTTTTGAACTATTATTTATTATTTTTAACGAACATACAATTCCGCTCGAGTAATAAATCCTGTATCGCGAGGATCTCTATAAACATTCAAACAACGGACAACAAATACACCCAATCACGGCACGACTACTTAGTTGCACAAAGATTTTTACTCGAACCCACTACACTCGGCGCTGTGGCAGTGTCGAGGTGACCACTTAAACCGCTATACCATCCGTGTAATCATTATTGGTTACTAACTGGCTAGTGCATATATGTTAAATATTTAACTGCCTCGAGGCGCAGCACTAGTGAATGCGACAGGAAAACATACGAGTCGGATACAAATCCCAGGTTGGACAAACAATATCGGTTACAGCATGAATGGGCTGGCTCGACCGGTAAAGGACTACCATCCCACAAAATATCGACGTGAAATAGCAGTATTCCTACTGTTGTGTTTCGTTCGGTGATTGAGAGTGTAGGAGGCCCAATCACCCTCTTTCTCCCTTCCCGCTCCATCTCCTTCCCACATCCTTTTTCTCTTCTTCCTTTCCTAAAGGGTCGGCAACGCACAAGTGATGCCTCTGGTGTTGCAGACGTTCATAAGCTACGGTGACCACTTACCACCAGGGCCGTTTGCTCGTTCGCCAACTCAGTTGTATACATATAAAAAAAAGAATACTTAGTTACTTTGCTGGCTCATCGACCCAAAGTGCATCTTGGCCTCCGACATTAAAGTGCGCCATTCTTTCCTATTTTGTGCCAAGTCAGATCAATCGTACATTCATCTCTTTTAGGTGACCCACCTGGTACCCAAGGTACCGCTGGAAAGATGAACTAGCTAAAGACCTGAAAGAGATGACCAAAAATTGATGGGTTAAAATTTTCTTTTAAGAAATTCTCAATGACAGCCTTCAATTAGAAAGGCGGTGGTGTTAACACACCCCGTGCCTTGGATAGAACCTAAAGCCATTGTTCCTGCGCCTGATCTCTCGTCGGTCGTATCGGATTGCCGTCCCATCGTTTTATGAGAGGGAATAGATACTACAATTGTGTATGCACACACACTTGTGCACTATAATATTGTAACAACAACGCATATAAAACTATGACAAACTAGATGTTGCCCGCGGCTTCGCTCCCGTAAATGCAGGTTAGATTAGGATAATTTGAATAGTACTTTATTCTTGATTAGAGGTATCCTAAGTCCTTTTTTGTACCCTGACAAAGTATATGCAAAATTGCATGATGATCAGTCGAGTCGTTGGACTGCCATGCAGAGGTCTCGAGTTTGATCCCAAGGCACACATCTCTGTTTTTACGAAGTTATATGCTTATTTAATAGGTAATTATCGCTCGCGGTGAAGGAAAACATCGAGAGGAAACCTGCATGACTGAGAGTTCTGCATAATGTTCTCGTAGGTAAGTGAATTCTGCCAACTCGCACTGAGCTAGCGTGGTTTACTATATTTTTTAAAGTAGTAGATCCTCGCTGGTTTCAGCATGAATGGACCGTATCGACCGGGGTAGTACTACCCTCTTACAGAATACAGGCGTGAAGTAACGGTACCCGTACTGTTGCGTTTCGTATCGGTGAGTGAGAGAGCCAGAGGCCCTGTTATCCCGATCCTTTTTCTATCTTTTCCTTTGTCCTTTCCCTCCTTCATTCCTTTTTAAAGGGCTGGCAACGCACTTGTAACTCCTTTGGGATTGCGGGTGTCCATGGGCGGTGGTATTCGCTTACCATCAGGCGATCCGCCTGCTCGTTTGCTCCACTATGCAATAAAAATAAATAAAAACTATGGCCTAACCCTTCTGAAAAGAAGCCCATGCCCAGCCACTGCTGGACATGAGCTTCTCAGAAGTTGAAGAAGAAAAAAGACAGTTTTATATAGGGCTGGTATTGGTATGTTATTATATAAGTATGTTATTTATACAAAAAATATTCATAACATGCATTTACTGAATTTGCTAATACTCAGCTACTTATGTTGATGACTGTACGATTTCCTCACATAGCATTTATAAAGTCGGAAAAGCGAACACAATTGAACACTACCGCTTCTTACATAGATAACAATAATTACATTACTCATTTCATTCTCCATTAAACAAAGAAACGTAATATTTATGAAAGTATTTGACAGCGCTACTGACGGCGCTTCTTTTTGTTACCGCTCGTGAGAATCGAAGGTACTTTCACATACCACTGTGTAATTATAGGGAAAAAGCGATATCTTACACTTGTTTTGTTTGTTATTGACACAAGTAAGTTGGTACTGGTATTCCTACCATACCATTTTTATGGAAAATATCATTTTTCGTTCGCACATACTAATCTAAAATCGTTTACGAGCTTTTGTGTTAGTATAATCTTCGTATATACTCGTATATCAGTAAAAATTGTGCGAAACAACCTTTAAAAATAATAGTAATATGTATTTTGAATAAACATAATTATGTAATAATATGTGTCAATTTGCCTATCTCAGGGTCGTTTCGCTCTCAAATCATATCGATGTATGCGAATAAAAAGTGCCGAATAAAAGTATCGTGTCACACAATTCGTGCGAAATTACCACCAAGCCAAAAACACGATAGCAAAAATAAATTGAATATATATTTTGAATATTATAAAAAAAGGTATGAAGAGATTTTATTATCTCTGACAGAACCTCTGCCCACTGCTTCAGGGTTATACAGACATGAAATGAGTTGTTCCAAGTCTGAGTGTCCGTTTTACCTGGGGGCTTCGTGGGCCTGTCCGCCATCCGATCAGCACCAAGTCCGAGAGACGGCGTGCGTGTTCCCACGCGCTCCTCTGTATCATGTGTCCTTTCCCTCTTCAGGAGGACAGTAGGTTAAATTTTGTAAAGTCCCTCGTGACACAGGAATGATTATATTTTCAAATTACAAGAGTTATACAGTCAAATCCGGATATAACGACATTGAAGAGACCATATATCTTCGGACGTTATGCCCGAGAGTTGTTATAAGCAATATAAACAAGTATGTAGTCATATTAATTATCATATGTACGTATAATTTTTTTAAATATGTACAATTATGGAGCCTACTAGCTGTGCTCGCAGTTTCACCCGCGTTTATAGTTATTGCGCCGCTCCCGTTGGTCGTAGCGTGATGTTATATAGCCTATAGCCTTCCTCGATAAATAATCTATCCAATACTAAAAGAATTATTCAATTTGAACCAGTAGTTCCTCAGATTAGCGCGTTGATCCAAAGAAACAAACAAACTCTTCAGCTTTATAATATTAGTATAGATGGGTATAGGTTATGCTAAGAACTTGTTTTCAAATAAAATGACGAAAAAAAAATGTTTGTTCTGAAAAAGCTGTAAGTGTAGTCTATATGCTGTACTCAGCTTAAAATATTCCTTCATAGATTGGAAGAAGTTACATTTTTAATAATTAGGTTGTTCGTATTTTTCGTTTTGCTTGAACTAGTAAAACGGCTGGTCGCTGAAGCCGATGAATATCGATAAAGTTTCGTCATTTTAAGCGATATGTCGCTGTATCCGATGTTGTTACAGGCGGTATGATTACATAATTGTTTATAAAAGGCCGGGACCTCGCTATTCGGTCGTAATAACCGATCCGTCGTTATAAACGATGTCGTTATATTCGGATTCGACTGTATTTTTAAATTACAAATGAAAACATTTTTTTTATATTTCCACCCCATTTATTAGCAAACAATCAAAGCTTAGAGGTAAGTGGTTCCCATAAAAAAGCAACTCGCATACTGCTAATCTTGTAAATACCGTATTACGGCTTAGCCCACGCAATAAAGAGAGAGGTCTCCCTGCTGACAGTATGGCACCTCTTGAGACCCTATATGGAAGCCTTGGACTCTTTCCCAGGTACATAATATAAAGTTACTGCGACATTCTGTACATACCTTCTGTATCAGAAAGGCAGAAATTCGCAGCGCGAAATCTTATGCTAAGTACGTATCTTTTTATAATTTGACAACAAAAGTGAAACCTTTTTACTAGCGAGTGTATGACCAATTCACATTTCACTCATCGTCTCGGGCAGTACAATCCGTCTTATATACGTTTAATTAATAGTTGTCTATAAATGAAAATATACTTTAATAAGTGCTCTGCCATACATACGGATAGCTCATCTCACAGTTGTCAATGTCAAGTTCAATAATAACAAATGATCTTCTAGCATAGAAAACATAAATTCAGATGGCCGGCACCGCAAGAGACCAGGCACACATAAATGTGATCTATGTGAGTACATCGATTTCAGATCATGTCGACGGGGATCGCTTCGTAAAAAAAGTAGGAGTAATTTGGTATTTTTTAACAGGCCTCCCTTTTGAAACCTCCCTTATTCGTAATAATATCAAAAAGAGTTCCATTGTGGCATATACTACTAAATCAGATTTAAATGCAAGCCTATAATTATTGCACTTTTATAAAACAAAGGCGTAACTCCAAATTTGGAAATTTAGAAATTTGAACTCTAATAATGTATTAGTTAGAGTTTAAATAGCCTTACTTCCTTTCTTCCTACTTTAATTTCGAGTTAAGTAAGAGTAGGAGAAGATTAAGAGTAAGAGTGTAAAAGATAAAGTAAAAGATTATGTTACTTATATAAAATTTGTAGATCGGTATATTATTACAAATTTTCGAGCATTTTTCTTTAATAATAAGATATTGATATTTGCGCGTAATACCTATATCTCTTGATTGTTTTTTAGCACCACAAGTATCTATAGAAAAAAGAATAAAAAGGTATATATGTATGTTTATCCATTGTCTAGTACCCATAGTACAAGCTCTGCTTAGTTTGATGTTGTGTGTATGTGATAGAATAGAATATTATAATAATTATTATTATAGAATATTACGACATTATTAAAACCACACAGGGTCAGTAAATGGCCGAATTTTGGCTAACTTTCGTATTTTAATTTCATATAAGACTTATATACAGTAGTACACATTTCCCCGGGATACTACGCACTCATATATATGTATAACAGTGTGGGAGAGTATGGGCTTTGTTTACTTGGATTGCATTGGTTGGTTGGCGTTGTATATCTGTATCTATCTGTTCTGTGACACTACGACGTCTCGACGGCGCCACAACAATTACCCTGTCACTCGTCAACGTCGATTGCAACTGCATTGACGACGTATTATTGTTTTAATCTCTTCTGTAGGTGTTTCAATGTCTTAGTTTGAATGTATATCACATCTTATGATTTCACATTTTAAGATGCAGGTATTCCTTTGCGTGACTTAAAACGAAATTCATATGAAGTTACAATTACAATATAAATTCGCATGGAAATAGAAATAATCTGCAGATAGAATAAGTGTCACCACTTTCTACGAAGAGACCATGGTCCTTCGATCTTTATTTTACTAGCCACATTTCATCTCACTCTTTCTTTTTCTCTCCCATTCTCTCCTGGCTTATTTTTCCAACCAGGACATTAAATTATACGGAATTTGTCATACAATTATATTTATATAATTGAATAAGACAGTGTTTCTTATTAACAGAAACTCTTGACCAAAATACAAGTAAATAAGTATAAATGGCTTATTGGTTTAAGTGGACGCCTCGCTGCACTGAGCGTTGTAGGTTCGATCCCCGCACGGGACAAAAATTTGTGTGAATCACAAATGGTTGTTCCGACTCTGGGTTTTCTTTATCTCCGTTATTTGGGTGTTTGTAAAGTCCCCGCAACACAGGAATTATTCCTATTGCATGCGTGGTCTTTTAAAAAAGAAATGTCTATATTTCTTGACTCAGCTGTCATTTAAACGAAACTGGAACTTTCATAACCACATATAAAATAGCTATAAACACTATTATCGCGAAATCGATTAAGTACATAAATCAATTGTAACCATCACACATTCTAAATCAATTTGTTTTCTCCTAGTGCACGATGACCGATTAGTCTCAGCACGCATGTGTGTATATAGTAAGTAATACAACAGTTACATATCTAAATCGTGAATGAAGATTATATGAAAGGGGTTCATGGGTGCTTCGCGCTTAGACTGAATGTCGCGCCGGCCAATCTTAAGGCCAGGTAGACCAAGCAAAGTAGGTATTTAACGCTGCCATACTTTACGCGAAGCGAGCCGTGCGCACGAGTCGCCGGTCTGAAGTCACGTACGCAAGCCGCTGTAGTATATAATATCTTATTATTAAAGGTATTAAACTGTATTGAAAATGTAACCACAAATAATTGTTCTATATGTTATTAACTTTGAGTAGATATGGTTTTTGGAAGTAAAACTTTGATAAGCTTCAAGAACAATAAGAAAAATATTACAAAATAATCGATTTAGCCTCCTCTTCGGATTTTTTTTTGATCGAGTTAAATTTTTCATGTTTTGAACCACAAATTATCAAAGTACATATAGTAAACTATAATATTTTATTTTTTTTGGCTTTAAACAGTCACTATTTATGTGTTTAATATTGAATCAAAGTTATGTAAAAATGGGAATACCTGGCCTAAGAAACGGTATTATGTGCACCAGTGTGTGCGCAAACACAAGTACAATCTCTATTCCCTAACCCTTATAGTTTTAAGGAATGGTCATCCAACGAAACTGGAGAAGTCAAGCCAACGGCTTTATGTAGTTACCGAGGCACGGGTTTGTACAACGCAGCCAACTTCCTAATGCGGCTTATTGGTCGTGTCGTACGAATTGTGCAAAACGAAACTATTTTATAATAATATTTTTATAATCGTTGATTTGCACACATCTATATAATTTGAGTGCGAAACGAACCGATCTGAAAGAGAAGGGCTAATAACGCCGGGCTGCTACAATTAAAAATAGGTAAATTATGTTTTTCGTATCTATGTGCTCACGCCACATGTACTTAGTTAATACTTTAACGCGAGTAAGACCCGTTATCTAACATTATATTAAGTATATGTACTTAGTTACATATACCTATAGTTAATCATGTAGACTAATATTATATGTAACTCTGAATATTATGTATTCACGGATGAAAAAACAAACCGACTTTGATATAATTTGAAAATTGGTTCGGCTATAGCAAGATCTAAGGGATATAGGGTATTTTAAAACAATGCGGCTTCGTCTGGTTTTTTTTCGGATCGTGACAAGTAGCAATCCGTAGTGCTTTCCTACTCCTTCGGGGAACAAAGGTGTACTTTGACAAAAGTATCTATGGAACACGTGTGTATAATCCAAAAATGTTTTACGCACGTGTTTATATGTAAGTGCGTTGTATTAAGCCGAGCATCATTATCTGATAAAAATTAAAACAATTAATTTCACGTACTTGCTACTTGCCAAGGTATGACTTGTAATTTATTAAACTGATTTTAATAGCAGCTCTGCCGTAGTAACTCCTGACATTGCTAAAGCTAGTTACCAATTACCACGTGGGCCGTCTGTCACTAAAGCCATTTAAAAGAAAACTCAGTAATCAGTAATCACCTACTACTGAGATGTCCATGTTCATTATATTCTACCAAATACACACAACACCATCTAGCCCAAACTAAGCAATGCTTGTACTATGGGTACTAGACAATGGATAAACATACATATATATACTTTTTTTTTGTAAATACATACATATTATATATAGATAAACCCAGACCAAGACAAACATCCATGTTCATGCACACAAATGTTTGACTTGTGCGGGCATCGAACCCGCGATCTCAGGCGTGGCAGTCGGTTACACTAACACACACATCTGCATGTGTATGTTAATAATAATAATAGTGTCCTGCAGACCGAATTTCGGTTACGGCGGTCAATCTTGATCTTTCGGAGATTGATCATCTGCTCAGGAGTTACTCGTATTACAGTGCACAAGTGTGTGCTCAAGCACAAGTGCACTCTTTGTTCTTAACTCTTATAATCCGATGGGTCGGTAATCCAACACGACAGAGATCAAACGCAAGACCAACGGTTTTACGTGTTTTCCGAGACACGGAGATGTCTAACACCGCCAACTTCCTAACTCCGGGCTGCTATTAAGATATCTTAACAGAAAAACCCAATAACTTTATTGTTTGCCCTATCCGAGATTCGAACCTCATGCACAACAATCGCATTCAGCACCGCTGCGCTACGGAGGCAGTATATGTGCTGTATCTATCAGTGTCAGATCTTGTAAGCGATATTATGGGAGTACGTCCGACTTTAATATGCATAGCAGTTGTGAACTGATGGCAGATAATGATGACGTGTGGCGGCAAGCTGCACGCAAAGCGACATACCTTCTATGTTAAGTGAAAAGTGTAATACACACTGTAGGATTCATAATAAATATATATTACCTATAATATCAGCCCAGTATATGAACATGTCCTACTGCTGGGCACGGACCTCTTCTCAGTGTGAGGAGGATTAGGCCATAGTCCACCACGCTGGTCCAGTGCGGATTGGCAGACTTCACATATCTTCAAAAACATTATGTAGAGCTCTGACATGCAAATTTCCTCATGATGGTTTCCTTCGCCGTTAAAGCGAGTGATAATTTACTATTTAATACGCATAGGTATAAATTGGAAAAACAGAAATTCGCACCTTGGAATTGATCTGGGAACCTCTGCGTGGATGTCCAACGGTCTTCCACTAGGTAGGTGATCGCTGAACTGTAGGACTATATAAAAGAAAAGCTGAACTAAAATCAAAATCAAAATAAATTTATTCAAGTTAGGTTACAAGGTAACACTCATGAATGTCAAAGTTACACTAATTTTTTCTGTGAATTTACATTTACGGCCACGTTCATCAAAGCAAAGGTGTAGGGCTCATGAGAAAAACGGGCAAGAAACTCCTGGCTACCCTTTTAAATCGCCAAGTACTAATTTTAATACAGTTTTAAATACAAAATTTCACGTGTTGTCAGGCCAGAAAAGTGGAAATAACTGATATGCATTTGGTTAAGAAACATATTTTGTGCAAGGAATAATTCTTGTGGCACAGGTGACTTTATAAGACTTCGTAAGTATATAGCAACAATACTTATATAGTCACCAGCAACACATGAATTATTGTGTTCTTTGTGACCGGTGGTAGTGAAGAACGGACACAAAATCATACAGACCAGGAACAAATTTTAAATCATCACACTTATGCTGGCTTCAGTTCTCCATTGAACAAATGTTTTCCGTTGCCGATAATCTTTATTCCTCTTGCAACAATCTATTCAAGTTCATATCATATGCTTACTTAGTTAATATGTTGTCCTAATACAGCTCAGTATATACAATAAACTCTATTACGACAAATCTTTTCCACCACGAGTAAAAGCGCCAGATTTCTCGTTAATTAATTTTTTTTATGTCTGATCTTTATAACAGTTTTCAATTCTATCTGCCTATTCTTAAAAAAAATATTACAACAGCATATAGTTATACGATTCTAAATTAAACGTTTTTTTTTTTATTTTTAGGTTCTATATGCTTTAAACGTAATGTCTAAATCATATTGGAGTCAAAACTTAATTTATTCTTTTTTTTTAAAGACAAGTCCCACTCTACGAATCATTTCTGTATCGCGGCCATCGCGGGGGACTTTACAAACATTCAAATAACGGACACGAAGAACACCCAGACTCGAAACAACTACTTGTGTATTACACAAAATTTTGTCCCGTGTGGGATTCGAACCCACAACACTCGGAGCGGCGGCAGTGGTGAGGCGATCTCTTAAACCAATACGCCATTCGTGCAGTCAACTTTCATAGCATCGGCTACTATAACTATTGATCTCAAGAAAAAGGTTTTCTAAGCCAAATTGATAACCTCGCAGGGCTTATGTTCACCCACGCGTTCACATTCTTGTCCGCACCTATACTTTCGATACGTTACAGCATAACTTAAGTATCTCTTTACTATGTTGACACAAATTAGCGAAGTAAAAGTACGTGACATATATTATCATCCATTGCATAATGAAGCTTTTACTTGCCGTTTATTAAATAACGAGTCATTAGCAGTTCTTTCATAAGTTTAGAATTACATAGCTGAAGGGAAAATAGGAACGTGCAGATATTTTTAACACTCGGAATAAATGCAACGTCGTAAGGATCTTTACAATACAACGCCTATATGCAAAGCTAGAACTAATTTCATTTTTTTTAAGGTCCTTTTTATTTACCAATATTTAACTAATTATGGATCAGACAAATTTTTGTCCCGTGTGGGAATCGAACCGACGAAACTCGACGCAGTGGCAGTGGCATGGCGACCACTTAAACAAAAACGTCATCCGTTAATTTAGACCACACATATAGATCGAAGCCTGCATTCACTTCTTAAAAAAAAAATACTTAGATAATATTTTGTCACCCTCTTCAGTATGCACTATCTCTTACAGCTATGAGTCCCGCAAGCAACCGCTATGCGCGTGCGCAGGTTAATATTCTGGTTGCTCATCGCATCGTTATCTTTAGTTCTCATCGTGTATCCATCATAGACACTGTGGAACAGTCGGTCAAACGACACATCATCTAGATATATGGCCATTTAAACAATTATACTTATACATATGAAGATTGACTTAACCTTGTTAGTCCAGTCATCTTAGTCAAAATTAGGTAAGTATCTCAGAATTTGAGATACCTAGTTATAAACTCGTATAAACTTGTATTTTGACATCCTAAAATTTGTCTCAAAACCTACATATGGTAGGGTGTACGCGACTATTAAAATCTAAAGCCAAAAGTCACAAAATCGATCTTCTGCACATTTTTTGCAAATATCTCGTTTCGTTTTTCGCTATTTTTATTTATTATCAATATTGTAGGAGATTAAATTCTCTACAACTTTTATACCAAACATTTTTTTACGTTGAATCGTTTTCGAGATAGAGGGCGGAGAGCCCGCGGTTAGAGCATCATTTAAGGTCAACCAGTAGTCCCGGTTAAAAAACATGCCATATAAAGTTTATTAATTATTGATAAATACAGAATGTACTACGAAAGTTCATTAATTTGTAAAATTAATAACTCAAAAACTAAGAATAATTTATGTGTCGCGGAGACTTTACAAACACTCAAACAACGCACGACAAAAAAACCCACACTCGGAAGAACTATTTGTGGGTCACACATTTCGGTTTAAAGAGTTTATTTCTCAAAAGAACATTACATAGTTCACTTAAAATATGAGAAAATTTTAACAATTATAACATTACAAGTACATTTTATATTCGATTAGTCGAGTTTTGTTCGAGTTAAGTTAGTTTAATAAGTACATCTTTAATCTACTTTTAAAACTATTAATAGATAAAGAATTTTTACGTCTTTAGGTAACTTATTATATAACAAGCTCCCTCATACTGTAATTTTTTTTTTACCATACAATGTTCTTATGCAATGCAGTTCTATATTATTTCTATTTCTTGTGTGATATCTGTGTGATTACTGATTAGTGTTTGAAAATAATATTAGTATGAGTTGATTTCGTTAATATTTTTCTAATTAATAAACATGTATGGTATGTATATAAGTTTTGTAAGTTTAGTAGTTTAGTTTTTTGTAAATATATAATATATGATTAGTAGGCATTAAGTAATCGTAATTGAAAAGGACTTTAATTAATTTATTTTGTGTTATTTGCAAATCACGTAAGTTTGTTTTAGCTGCTTGGCCCCAAGCTTGTATGAGGTATATTTTTTTTTTGTGGGCATCAGACCCACAATACTCGGCGTAGCGGTAGGTGCGAGGCGACCACTTACACAACTACGCCATCCGTGCAGTCTCCAAATCGCGCAAGCCCTACTGTTGGCTGACTGACTTGACTAGCCAACTCTCAGTTGCCGGTTTTTATTATTTGTTATTTTACTTTAGACACACTATACTCTTTCCAAGTTTAAACTTGTTAATATTACCATATTAACTTAAAATAAACCTGTATTTGTATCTACCTCTTTAGTAAGAAAAAGCAACCTCTCTTTTGCTAAGAGTTAGGCAGATTCTTTTTTCCACATGTTACGATTCTGGCATATTTCTGTTGCGATTTTCTAACTTACATTACGACCTATATACGTGCTCTATGTCATGGTATAGGGGTCTCCGCACTTCATTAGCTGATATCTCCAACGCTTTTTTAACGATCTACCAATGTGCAAAATAAATCTTATCCTAAGTAACATTATAAATGCGATTGTGAGTTTGTTTGTTATGCTTTCACGACTGAACTACTCGACCGATCATCATGAAATTTCGAATGCACGTTGTCAGGGGTACAGAAATTGACATAGGGTGTCTTTTATCCAGAAAAATACTGTTACTAACTTAACCATGATTTACGCGAGCGAAGCCGAGAGCAAATTCTAGTAGGTATAAAATAAAATACACAAATTTGTCAATTTCCTAAAACATCGAATGCATTATGATGAATTAGTAGCTTTCTAATAGCGTTTAAATAGACGGTACCACCATCAGTCAAACATGACTGTAAATGATAACTATTACATACCAGTAATATGTATTGTAACAGAAGTTTGAATGAGCTAATGATAATTTTATGAACTCCGCCTTTTCGCTGCCTGCATCGATCAATCATGAAATTATAGACCTGGTAATTGTTTGCTACCGAATGTTGGTGCATAAAGACCTTTAAACAAAATGATTACATATAATCAAAAAGAGAAATAATAGCAGATTGCTCGTAACAATATCCTCCAGTAAGTGAGGAAACCTGCATGTCTGGGAGTTCTTAGTAATTTTCTCGAAGATTTGTGTATCTTGCCGATCAAAACGTAATGGGCCGGCGTTGTGAACCATGCTGCTGTCACAAGGAAAAAAGAAATAGCTGGCAAAAGGTGCATCTTTTTTACTGATTTCTAATAGGTAAAATGTAAATTTCGAAATATAATTTTAGATCCGTATTGTTACCTTATGACGGCAGTATGGCTGTATGGCCTTTGTCTTCTCATAATGAGAAAAACCCGTGCCTAGCAATAGGACAATTTATACGTCGAGCTAATATTATTAGAGTGGGTGGACCATGGAAGGCCATGCTCCTTCGAAGGCACATTAGTTCGATGGGTGTCATGGTGAGTAGAAGGCAATTGACATCACATGGTAACAACTACGACTGAATTAATATGGGTACAGTCTCACATACTAGAGGGCAAGCCTATCGTTGTCTAATGGGCACTGATCAAGACTCCGTAATGCTACTGAGAATTTTATGACAGACAAAAATCAATATAAATTTGAATCTCATATGGAAATGTTATATACAGCAGTCGAATCATTACCTCTTAGCTACTGATACAGTCGAGACAATATGTTATGTAAAGATAAGTAATGAACTTACATTACAAAATCTAATAATTATTACGAACGAAGAAGAAAAAATTGGACTTTGTACACAAAAACAAAGAATCTAATATGTATGAAATACCTATCTTGCAGGCCTCGTTAAGAATTAAACCGTGAGCGTACCTCATCTTATCTGATATGACCTTGTCTAGGATACAAGAAAGTGCAGTACATGACACACGCTCCTGCATAGATGACAAACGTGATATTCTCGAAAGGGTTAATTATTCAACTCAACTACAGCATACAAATGCTTAGTAACGGTGCAGATGAGCTGATATCATGACACCATTTATACATTGTTTTATGCCTATGTCCTCAAAACGGTAGGCAGAAGTATATTGCACGCATAAAGGCATTTAATACGCATTCAATGCAATTACGCACAAGCGACGAGTGACGACCCTCGCCGTTCATAGGGTAAGTCGCGTGCAGTCAAAGACGCAAGTACGCACATGTCAGGGACGTACGATAATTTAGCGATAATAAGACACTGAATTGATTTCATTGTACGAGAGCGGGGAACGCCGTGACGTTGCCGATTTACGGGAGCGGAATCGTTTGGTGGACGACGGTTATAATTTAAAGTGGATTTTCGCCAAGTAACGCCTAATTTGATTCAATATAGTGCGACTAACGTCAAGAAATAACTCGCAAGCTACGCTTTAGATGGTCCGATCCGAAGGTCGATAAATGGAGCCGCTGGTTCTCTTGGATCTAATTGTAATTAGTGCTAATAATTCTACTCGGCAACTATTCAATGTACTTCAAGTCTGTAATTACTGTAAAAAAAATGTGTGTACAAGTGTAGGTATAGTTGGAGTTTGAAATTTACGCCATGAACCTATTACCAGAGAATCCTACTGTTGTCGGCTTTATCGCTAACTAATCCCATACGTCTGTAAACAAGTACTATTTGCCCACGGCTTCGCGTAAAAGTATGTTAAGTTATAAATTTATAATAGCAACAGTTCTTTTTTAAATAAAATAGAGCCTATGTAACTCAGTGATAAAACAGCTTTCTAATGGTAAAAGAATTTTAAAATCGGTTGAGTAGTTTTTGATTTAAATCTTTACAAACAAAACATCAAAAATTTCCTGTTTATAATATTAGTTTAGATATAGATGGAAATTCTAGAAAAACATCCGTTTCCTATTATCTTTCTGGATCGAGCTGAGGTGGTATGAGTAACCGAAGAACTCGCGTCGGTCACTTACGCACAATGGCCCAATTGTGAGGCTAAGTGCGGATAACACACGTCCAACTAACTAACATATTCTGAAAATTAATGCTAGTTAAATTATCTCGTAATTTTTAACGATACCATATGCAAATAATTTTGTACAATTATTTTATTTTCCTACTACACCATTCTAATAGAGCACCTTAAACCGGCGACCGTGTATGAGGAATGTTATGAAAGTGAATGAAGCCAGAGAAGTGTGTCAGGATCGTAGCAAATGGAAATCCGTAGTCTCCGCCTACCCCGGTGTGTAGTGTAAGTGTTAGTGCGGTTTCACGAGAGAACTAAAATAGTGTATTTTGTGACGCAGCTATATTTCTGAAAATAATAATTGAAAAACAATTATGTCTGGGGTCACTGCAGTACAAGGCGTTCAGCTTCATAATTTTAGGTTTATTTTATTTTAGTGCACGAATTAGAAATCTCAATAGTAGCCCGGAGTTAGGATGTTGGCAGTGTTAGTTGCTTCTACACCTGATCTCTCTCCGGTCATGTCAGATTTACCGTCCCATCGGATCTGATCAGTAAAGGATTAGCAAGGTCAGTCTATAGATGGGTGACCGCTTAGTGGTATTTCATCTGAGCGTCTTCGAGCTTCGGAGGGCACGTAAAAAGTCGGTCCTGGTTGTTGTCAAATTGACAGCAGTCGTTAAGCCATTTCCAGAGGCCTACGGGCGGCTTGAACAACTCTTGACAAGAGGTTGGCCACTAACCACACGAAAAGAAAAAGAAGATCGGATCATGAGATTTAGGGAGATCACTTGTATTTGCGCACAAACTTGTGCATTATAATATCTACCGCGCAGATGGCCAGTTTCCCTTAAGATTGGCCGCCGTAACCGAAATTCGGTCTGGAGGACATTATTATTATTATTATTGTCCATAGGCTAGGAGTACTTTATGTTCGTAAATTGTATGTTTGTATGAAACAAGGTCAGCCACCATTCAAGTTCTAAACAGACCTGGTGTTATGAGGTTGTTTGGTATACGATGTTATTGTAAATAAAATATAAATCGCAATAAGTAGGACGGCGGTCGAACGAGTGGGTCAACATAACTATTTAAATAAAATTTCAATCATCATAGCTAGGCCCCGAACGGCCATCTTGCTAATAAGTGAAAGTTGATGGCAATATCAGTCTATACGGCTGATGTATTGATTGAAGTAATATGAAACATTTGGACGTCATAGTTTAATTAGTAAGAAGTATTTTTTTAACGTGGGTATGTATTGACTCCTTCCTCTCCGCGGGGGCGGAGGGGTTATATCGGACTCACCCGGGGAAAGACGGCGACATCTCAGTAATACCGACTAAATCTACCACGGTGTTCCTCAACATAACCAGAGTCGACGGAGCCGCGCGAATCACTTTTATATGCAATCGCGGCCCTGCTGAGTTAGTTGGACGTGTGCTATCCGCACTTAACATTATAAATAGGCTATTGTGCGTAAATGACCGACTTATAGAGTTCTTCGCTTACTCATATCGCCACACATTATTTCATCTCTATAATATTATTAAGTAATTATTGTTACTTGCGGTCGCCTAGTGCTCAAAATTCGACCATAATTGATATAAATTTTAAAATTGATCGTTATTAAGGTTTTTTGGCTATAACTTTACACGTACAATCACATTTTATTTAGATTTCGCCAAGGCCATACAGATTAATTTTTCTTTATTACATATAAATAAGGTATAGGTAACCATAGTTACAAAGAAATGTACGACGTCAAACAAACAATGCCGAAATACTACGACCGCGATTCGACTGCGTGCGTCAAATGCATAGATGTGTGCGTGTAGTATTTTCCATTAATTTAATGTATTTCTAATACATATTTTATAAAAATATGAGGATACGCCACTCCTTCTCCATATAAACTTTAACTGTGCCAAATTTCATACTCCTCTGTCCGCGCAATTTTCGTATAAAGGGGTACAAAGTTTTTGCGTCACCTATCCATATATACCATCTATCTAGATTATTTTTAGTTGTTTATAGTTAGTAATATATGTTATAATGGCTGCATCACCTTGTTGGCACGAATTGTAAAATATTAAAATTATATTTAATTTCCTATTTAAAAGATGCCATAAATTTCTTTCAAGTTTCTTCTCATAGGGTCAACCCTTTGTCAAAACCTAGCAACCAACCTAAATGTAATACTTAGTAACTTAGTAAACTTACTAACCTATATATTTTAACGTTCATAAGTGTTGCTTTGTGACCTAAATTAATAAATGATTTTTGACTTTGACTTAAACACCTTAGCTCCGTCCAGAAAGATTGTAGAAGCTACTAGGACGCAATTCTAACTAATAGATCTGTGCTAATAGTAAAATGCGAATGTGAGTTTGTTTGTTTGTTACGGTTTAACGCTTAACTACTCCAGCGATCATCTTGAAATATCGCATACATTGTGTCTGGAAAAACAGAAAAGGGCATGGCGTACCTTTAATCTAGAAAAATGCGAGCGACGCCGCGGGCATAAACTAATAAGTAATATTCTTTATTCTTAAACTAAAAGCAATATCGGGTGAGGGCCAAACGAGACGAGCTAGACTCCTTTTAAAAAATAGCGGCTTTGCATACTCCACGGGTGGAGAGTGGGGAGGCCTTTGCCCACAATTGGCGCAAGATAGAATCTGCTGGAGTGGTACGGAGGAGGCTTGTACCGCAGTAGGACCAAATACAATACTAATATATTTACACACTAACATTGCTAACAAATACTACTTACCACGATGCATTACTTCTTTCAATAAAATACCACCACACTTAGATTTTGTTTTGTCCAAACCCCGGAACAGCAAAGTGCATCCGTGCTCAGCGATTCTTTAGTTGTTAAATGTCTTCTCATTGATTTGCTACATGCTTTTTTTAGTATTGCATGGTCGTTGTTTAGTATTGTATATCGTTAATTTCAGCACACAATATTGTTAGCAAACTGCGGCAGCTTGTAATTGGCAACTTGTTTATGGTAAATAGCTGATCAATAATGACCGTAAGCTTTCCTAAAAATAAATAAAGCTTTATAATTTGGATTAATTGAAATGTTTGTAAATACAGCTTAATAAAACACATATATCTGCTTCTTCTTCTTTCCGTGTGGTTAGTGGCCAACCTGTTGTCAAGAGTTATTCAAGCCGCCCGTAGGCCTCTGATATGGCTTAACGACTGCTGTCAATTTGGCAACAACCGGGACCGACTTTTTACGTGCCCTCCGAAGCACGGAGACGCTCAGATGAAATAGCACTAAGCGGTCACCCATCTATATTCTGACCGCATCCAACATTGCATAACCTCGCTAATCGGTTACCGATCAGTGAGTGCAACTGACTATGAGCGCCTCATATATATCTGCTGTTCTATGTAATGAAAATCAGGCTGTTTTTAAGTCGAGGTACAAACTCTAATTAATAATAATAACAGTATCTATTTCTTCGTAATACTGATAAGAATATACAGACATCAACAACATTTTCTTTTATATTTATAAGAAAATATTGACCAATGATAGCACAGTAGGTCACCGTTGGTCTGCCATGCAGAGGTATTAGTTTCAATCCTAAGACTCGCCTCTCTTTTCGAAGTTATATGTGTAATAAACAGTATGTTATCGCTCGCAGGAAAATATCGTAGAAAAACCTGCACGTTTAAGAAATGTTGAAACGGCAACCAGAACGTCGGGCAATGTGTACATTTGACAGTCTCGATGGCGTAGTGGTTAGTGTAACCGACTGCCACGCCTGAGGTCGCGGGTTCGATTCCCGCACAAGTCAAATATTTGTGTGCATGAACATGGATGTTTGTCATGCTCTGGGTGCTTCTATGTATAATACGTATGTATTTACAAAAAAAAAATTATATATATGTATGTTTATCCATTGTCTAGTACCCATAGTACAAGCTCTGCTTAGTTTGGGTTAGATGGTGTTGTGTGTATTTGGTAGAATATTATGAACATGGAAAAGCAGCGATAGCTCAGTGGGGAGACCAACAGACTGCAATGCAGAGGGTCTCGGGTTCGACCCACGTCGAAAGGAGGGAAAAAATAAGTTAGTGTAACCGACTGCCACGCCTGAGATCGCGGGTTCGATTCCCGCACAAGTCAAACATTTGTGTGCATGAACATGGATGTTTGTCTTGGTCTGGGTGTTTCTATGTATAATATGTATGTATTTACGAAAAAAATAAGTATATATGTATGTTTATCCATTGTCTAGTACCCATAGTACAAGCTCTGCTTAGTTTGGGCTAGATGGTGTTGTGTGTATGTGGTAGAATATTATTATTATTATTATTATTAAATATATATATATATATATATATTAATGATTCAAATGATCTAAAAGTAGTGTTATTTTTTTTAATAATTTTGACTGCGCGATGGCTTATTAATTTAAGTGGTCGCCTCGCCACTGCTACTGTACAGAGTGATGTAGGTTCGAATCCCACATGGAACATTTTGTGTAATCCACAAATGGTTGTTCTAAGTCTGGGTGTTCTTTGTGTCCGTTGTTTGAATGTTTGTAAAGTCCCCCACGATACGGATGTTATTCCTAGTGCGGGAGTTAAATTTAAACCGAGATATAACCCACATTCAATAGTTTATACCAACCTATACATGTTTTCCCTTGTTTAAAATTTCCTCAGCGTCACATGCCTTTACAAGTTATTACTCCTCAAAAACATGTATCACCATAACTGAGTTGAACTCAGGTAGCAAGACAAAAACAGGTTGCACCATGGTTCACCATGGATACAACTTTCGCTTTCGTTTCGTTTCTCGGCGGATTCCATAGCTTTTTGTGTCACACAAAAATATTGGTTCATTGGAATATAATACACTGTTATAAATAACAGTCAAACAAGTTTTAGATAATAATTTATTGTATGTTAAGAATCACTTTAAAATGTTATAAAAATAATATGCGTCATCCTAACTAATATTATAAATGCGAATGTGAGTTTGTTTTTACGCCTCAATTTCTCGATCGATCATCATGAAATTTCGAAAACACTTTGTCAGGGGTACAGAATAGGACATAGGATACCGTTCATCCAGGAAAAAAGGGAAAGCTGCGGGCAAAAGCTAGTTTAATTAAGACATTTTTTTTTTTTAATTTTGCTCGTCAGAATGACCACACTCCGTCTGATGGTAAGCAGTCGTGTGGTCTAAGAGCAGTGGCCTCCACATCGTCCTCATAGCAGCCGAGGCGATGTTGAGGTCTCTACTTTGACGGCATGAGAAGGTGCTTTTTATTTTATATTTGCAGCAACGATTATTTTGTAAATGTTAAATTCCTTATCCTATTTGTTATTCTTATACCAACTACCTATTTTTCTCTTTTAGAAATCCTACACTGATTAATTTCTGTAACACGGGAGACTTTACAATTGTTCAAATAACGGGCCCATATACACCGAAGCTCGGAACAACGATTTGTGGATAATGGTGCATCCCCACTGCATTTACTTTTTATGCAACAATGTTTCCAAATGTTAGAGAAACAACATCATTGTTAGTATATGTTGCCGTATTAAGTAACGTTGCCTAACTTCTGATAACAGTCATCAAATAGTAACAATCGACAGCATTTTTTATTCGACAACATTTACAGAACGTTTCCTAACATTACCTACTGTTAACATGGTAATTATTTTTATGAATTTATTATGAGAACATATGCGATTGCAATAATTACTTCTTTATCTGCCATGTTATAGATGTTTAACTTTTCTTTAGGTAGGAGGTATACGTTCGTTGCCTACAGAAGATTGTATACATATGCCGTGCAACTCGCCTGTAACTAAATGTTACTCTTTGTTATATTGTGTTAATATAAATGTTACTGGCGGTATGGATGCGGAAGAAACATTCAACATACAGCAGCAAAAAGTCGCAAATGTTACCTAACCTTATCATGCTGCATTGATTCTCCACAAAAATTTACTGCGGTGTGGATGCACGATAACACAAATATTTGTTACCATTCGAACTCACAATCCTCGGAGGTGGCTGTAGCGATGTGACCTCTTAAACCACAACGCTATCTTATCTTGTGTGGGAGCCAGTCAGTACAGACCGGCGACACTTCGACCCAGTGGGATCTTTTGTGTCGACTTCCCCAATAACGACTGCCATAGATGTTCATGGCAGCCGGGACCGACGGCTTAACGTGCTCTCCAAGGCACGGAGCAGGCGATAATTGTCATTCAATACGCACATAATTTCGAAAAGTCACATAACTTCCGAAAGTCAGAGGTGCGCGACGTGGGTTCAAACCCGGGACCCTCTGCATTGCAGTCTGTTGGTCTCCCCACTGAGCTATCGCTGCTCTTAACCACAACGCTAACTTTGCAGTGCTCCTATATATTTTCGTTACTCGTTCTAAGACTAAGAGGTCAAGAGGGTCAAATCTTGTACAAGTGCCGTGGCCACTACTGCTGAACAAACTACACAGGCAGGGACAGGGATGGGAAATAGCCAAAAAATGAATAGATTGGTTTACATGTCTCTGAATATTTTAAATGCATGCCTTGATGTCTGGAAGTTCTCATTAACAATTCAAGATCATAAACTACCTCAGTGGAAAAATGTCTTAATCCGTAAAAGTAGTTTGGTATAGTAAATAATGGACCGGACATTTTAAATGCGCGGTGTGCATAGTAAAAGGTCTACAAATATTTATTAGTTGTATTCCATCTATGATCCTCTTCTATTTTAGTGTAAAATAAGTTCTGGAAGGGTGACCATGCAGTGGAAGGCGCAGCAGGAGTACCAAATGTGGACCGACGACCTGGTAAGGGGGAAGCGGTTGAATGCGGACCATAAGATTGGTCTGTGTGAAGAACCTTAATGGTGGGCATCGTCATCTCAGTCGAAAGATGTCCAGTAGTAGACATCTTTCGACTGAGATGATGATGTCTAAATAGTGTTCATATTTAAAATCATTATTTTTATAAATGTTCGAAGCAATTAGACTACATTAGAACAGTACGTATATGTGGCACAAACTCTCGAAACAACTATACTATACTCAATACTCAATATCTTTATTGCACTCCATATGTTATATAAAGACGTTACAGAGTATCACAGTAGGTAAAATTTGGGACCCTGTAGGGCATGGTAATGTAGAAGAGAAGAGGATGCTGTTTTTAAATATCACATAAATCTCTGTATGAATTAATTATTGCATTAAACGAACATTCGAAAATAATTTTGCCTCCTACTAACTAAAAAAACAATTTATAAAAAGAGACTCCTGCACTAGGAATAATTCCTGTGTTGCGGGGGAGTTTACAAACTTTCAAACAATAGACACAAAGAATACCCAGACTCAGAGCAACTATTTGTGGGTCACTGTAATTGTTATCCGGTTGGGGATCGAACCCACAACACTCGGCGCGGCACCGACCGCATAAACCACTATGCCTTCCGTGTTGTGAATTACTACTTAAAGACATAACTTAAAGATATGTGTTACAAGATATATTGATTTCAAAGCTATATTATCTTCAGAAAACGAACCCACCTTTTTCTCATTTATGCTTTGTCCGCCCATACACCTTAATTTATGACGTACTAGAATTTACTCGCAGCTTCACTCGCGTAAATGTTATATTACGGCAAGGTTATGATCAATTTTTAATCTCTTCGAAACAGTATTTTTCTTGGATGAAAAGTACCCTATGTCCTTCTCTGTTCCCCTGACAACGTGTTTGTGAAATTTATGATGATCGGTCAAGTAGTTAAGGTGTGAATGAGCAGCGATAGCTCAGTGTGGAGACCAACAGACTGCAATGCAGAGGGTCTCGGGTTCAAACCCACGTCGCGCACCTCTGACTTTTGGAAGTTATATGACTTTTTGAAATTATGTGCATATTGATTGACAATTATCGCCTGCTCCGTGCCTCGGAGAGCACTTTAAACCGTCGGTCCCGGCTGCCATGAACATCTATGGCAGTCGTTATTGGGGAAGTCGACACAAAAGATCCCACTGGGTTGATCTGTCGCCGGTCTGTACTGACTGGCCCCCACACAAGATAAGATAAGATAAAGTGTGAATGCGTAACAAAGAAACAAATACAAAATCGCATTTATAATATTGCTAGATTTTGCCCGCGTCTCCGCTCGCGTAAATGTAGGTTAGATTAATCATTAACAGTACTTGTTTTTGGACAAAATATACCCTATGTCCTTTCTGTACCCCTGACAACGAGTAAGTGAAATTTCATGATGATCGGTCGAGTAGTTAAGGCGTGATAGTGTCTCAAACAAGCATACTCACATTTGTATTTATAATATCAGTTAGAATTATTCTACTAAGAATACCACTGTAAATATCAATACACCTGCACAAAATATTGAAACCACACCTACCTCAATACGTGCCGAAACCTAGATAAACTGCTATGAGAACAAAAAATGGTATTTTATTGATAGCCAACCTGCTAGTCGTTTCCGTCGCAGTGACGACTGGTCTCGTGAGTCAGGATCTCGAGAAAGCGTCGACCTCGAACCACTTATTATGCATATCGTAAAACTATCGTAAGTAACGATGGTGTGCTTAAAATTGTCGTTTCAAATATATTACTGGTTTTACGGACCTTGGAATGTTTACCTCTCCAATAAAAATGGAAATAGTAGTGTCTATTATACAATCGAAATATTCGAATGGAATGATTTCATTGTATTCGAATAATTTTAATCGTTTTCAGTCAATTTTAAAGAAACGTACGGTCGACTCGTGTTATCCTGCGTCAATATAGTAAAAGGTCATAAATACGATCGAATAAATTGTATAAGCGACTTATCAATGTGTCATTAAATCGTAATATTATTATACCTACTCAGTGATAACGCAGGGCTTTTTAACGTAATATACAGTAATACAGATAACCAGATTACGCGATTTTCAAATTCCTTCGATTCGACAACTCACGATTATCGAATATAGACTTACTGCCCCCACACTATTGTTCAGAAATTAAGGAAATTTAGCGGGAAAACCTTTGAGTACTAAACTACTTCGTTAGATTTTGTGAAGCCTTCTACATCAAAATAACTTTTTGCTGGCGAATTTATATTAGTATATACTAAGATTTTATTAAAAAATATTGTAATTTATTATAAGCATTAGCTTCGAGTCCTAATTAAAAATAATTTATATGTATTTATATGCGAAATTATACCCCGACTTACACGAATTCGACTTATGCGGTTTTCGCTCAGTCCCATCTATCGCGTAAGCGTCCCTACGTTTACGCGATACGCCATTCTAGATGAATTTAGAGTACTATATAGCTATACATACCCCTGTATATATGGCTGTACTCTAAATTCATCTAGAATGGTGTAACTTATTATAATCATATCTTAAGATTAGCTTCAGTTGTGTATACCTACCGCAGAAATAGTCTGGGTGTTGCTATCTATACTAATATGTACCTATATATTTCCAAAAAAAGTAAATGGATGTTTATCCATTGTCTAGTTCTCACAATACAACCTCTACTTAGTTTGGGCTAGAATGTGTTGTGTGTATGTGATAGAATAGACAGAGAGACACTTACATACCTACGTTTTTCTTCCAGCGCCTTTTTAATTTTTTGTTGAGATTTTTAGTTTAGAGATTTTTCGCTGGGATCTAATAGGTGAAAAATCACCTCTTAGATGCCAGCGAAAAACCGCCTTAAAGATTCATTAGTTAAATATTTATCGCTATTGATGTTTAAACAACAGAAACAAAATAAATATATAATAACATAATTAAATATTCACTCGATTGCCTCGTTTTACTAGTGTGTCAAACATCTCGTATTACCAGCTGTTTTTTAGAAAATGATCTGATTCATACTAATTCCAAAGTAGGGTAAAAATGTTTCTCTCATCTTTAAGCGACTTAAAAATTTAGACACTGGGTAAACTAATAAACCAATACAAGAATGATTAACCTATTTAGTCGCAGCGGCACACCGGCGGCAAGACACTGTAGGTTTTCGATCATGTATTCCAACAATTGACAGGTTAATTAAAATGACACTAGAAATTGTTCAACTGCCGCAGAATTAGAATAGTGCAGTCTCTATTATTATACACCAGACGTGTATTTCCTTCAAAGACAACTTATTAATTAACTATCTCATTACAAGTTAAAACTTCTTATTAGAGAACCAAAGCACCTGAAAATACCTTATGTAGTTCACGAATTGTGCCTCTCTCCTTTGGTCTTAACCTGCTCTTAACTGTCTCTCTGCTATAGGTACTGACACGGCAGAGAGACGGAATATATAAAGCGTTGATGTTATTATATCTCCACGTGACGACCAAAGAATGGGTTATGTATATAAGATACATTAACTACTTATTTCTGTTACTTACTATGGAAAGATCCAGAACGAGAAGACTCGTCGTAGAAATTATATTAACCAGCATAACCCTCGATAAGTAAAAATGATTGGTGTAAATCTGCCAAAGGAAAATGTTAACCATTTATTGTAAGAACCATGAGGAAGGCTTCCAGGTTCCTTATTGAGTCACTTTACTGTCAGTAGGATATCAGTATGATCTGCCTCACTTTCATTACCAAAATAAACATGTGCTATGTTTATTCTGGACTAATATTATTTTAACTGCGTCACTACCTAAAGTAGATCAAAATATGCATACCAATGTCGAGGCAAGATCACATGTTGGTGAATTGGGACCAATATCCGCTACACGATATTTTTAAGCAAATTGTTACCGAGCACCTTCGGGAATGTTTGACAAACGTTATCACCATGTTTGGTTGACTACCTGTTATGTTTGGTACCATTTCCTTCCGAAACAAATAAAAGTACCTACTTAGTTATAAAACGATGTTTATATTATAGCGTATATTAAAACTTTCACTTTTGATGTAATCGAGTTAGGTAGTTTTTTCGAATGTTTTCATTCATTTGTCATTAGCATGGCGCATCACACGTCTGGAACTGTGCTTGATTGCCATCAGTATACTCTATGAATGAAGAATTACTATTAAAAGAAAGATTGCGTAGTGGAGGCTACAAATAGAAAGTTTTCAGTTTTCTAGCAGCGGTACATTGAAGACTGATGACCAGTTTCAATATCCAAAAAAATATCGTTTTACCTACGGACAGTTAAATTTTGACTCATATTCTATGAAAAACATGACAATATTGAACTGTCCGTGGCTAAAATCACTCATATTTAATTTATTAAAACCCATCCTCAGTTAAAACCTAAGAGGCAGAATTAAGACGTTTCGTATAAATAGTACCAGTGCCGTAACTATATCATCTGACGCCCGTGGCAAATTCATCGGATGCTATACAAAATCTAATAATGTTCTTTCAGCGTTAGCTCGAACAATCCATCCATACTATGCTTTACTCACCTCTGATATTGGAACGAAGTTCCTTATCGCGCGTTGTGAAAGGGGGCTAGACGGAAAAAATTCTTACAAAAAGTTGTCACGACACTTTTTGCTATAGTAAGCTATTATAAGCTGTGCGGCGTGCGTAAGTAGTTACGCTATCTCGCTCGCACTGTTCATTCATGCGCCAGCAGATTACTTCATTATGGAAAAAACGCGTGACCTTGTGGCCAGCTGCGAGCTAACAGACTTCTTATTATTATGCACGCGCCATGTAGGGTGTGTATCTTTTATGGATTTTTTTAGATATTCGAAAATTTATAAATTAATTAATTAAAAATTTTTTATTACAATTCCTTCACTAATTAATCGAAAGGAACTTCGTTCCATCCGGGTGTCCCTTGACACCTCTCAAGTTTTTTTTTCTAATATTTGTTATAAATGTAAGGGTTTCTATGCTCACAGACTCACGGGCTCACGGGCCGAGGGCCCCTTTAGGCCAGGGGCCCGTGGCTTTTTGCCAACTTTGCCACCCTATTATTGCACCACTCGACGGCACAATGCGTAATCTCTGTGATATGTAGGCTTCACTAGATTATATAAACAGTGGATCTTATGGCTGATATGATGACCAAGCTCTTCTGTACGTGTTAAACATTGCAAGAGTAAAATTATGTTCTATTCAATGTAATTGATGTCGCCTAAAACTCTAAAATGACAGTTTCAGATGACATTGATTACCATTTTCTACGCGAATAAAGCGAGTTAACAATTAAGTTTTGTACGCAAACTAAGAGCATAGTTATTCTTTATCGTATCATGTCTCACCGTCTACCAATAATAATGATAATATGTCCATCTGGTTACTGATCCTTGTGTCTGTGTTTACTGTTTACAATCCTGTTGTTCTTTTGCTAATATTGTCATTACATACATAAAGCTTGTACTGCCTAACATCTCAAACGTACCATTTATATATAAGAAGTACCACTTAGTACATTGTAAGATCTTTACCAATTAACCTGAGTTACCATCTTTCTCGTCAGTTTACCACTGTACAACTGCTGCTTCTGTCTGGCTGTAGCCTGGAACTTACCATTCGGTTTGTTTAATACCATTTGTACCGTTACCGTTACAATTGTTACCATAAACTTTACCGTATCCAAAGCTTTTACCAATCAATACATTAGATTTCAGGCCACGTTTAAAACCATCATATATTTACATTACCAAGAAGAACCATTGCCAGTAGCCATAAACCTGCAGCATGAGCTTGCATATATTCAGTAAGTATATACCTCAGAACATAAACATTAAGGGAGAGAGGGAAAACGAGCGATTGCTCGCTAAATAAAACACCTATGATTATTATTATTATGCGCCTTATTGGTGATATGGTGGTCACAATTCAGCTAAGAACTGATTCGATTAATGTTATCCTTAATCGTCCCTTATACCTCTGCCTCAATAGCTGCAATACATTAGCCTTAATAACTATGTTTGCTATATGCCGACAAGTGTTCTTATAAATCTTATTCGTGAGAAGAATAAATAGACATATATATACTTAAAGCTAAAAACTTAAAGTACCTTAATATATATCCTTATGTAATTTTACCTCAAATATTCTTTTTAACAAATATATTGTAATGCATGTGTTTTATATATATTGTTAACAAAGCCCCAGGTGGAGCTTGCTCCTGGTGCCTTGCTAGCCAGGGGTAAGGGATAGTAGTGAGAGGTGGCTAACCCGCGATGGTATGCCTCACCAGACCCCGGAATCCCTCAGTCGCCTTTTACGACTTGCACGGGTAGATAGGCAGCTGGCGCCTTCTATGCTTTCCTGTCATTCCCGGCCCAGCACGGAAACAGTTGCTGCACAGCAACCGGTCATCATCATAAGTTATATGATGGTGACAATCTCGGTGTCAAGTTTAACGCGAGGGTCGAACATTATGGTTTCCTACAGTCCATAGAACGTAGCCGAGGTATATGTCAATTATTAATATTAATTTACAAACGGTTTTATACTAGTTTCGGCTCCAAACAATCGTGGGTCTCTTGATGTGACGGTCACATTGGGAGATTAAGGCCATCAAACCAACAGGCAACGTTAAGCAGTTTCAATGAGTCCCAGGTGGAAACGGGCGGCCTCTTAGGGGGCAAAGGATTAAAGGGATTATCCCTCTCACTCTAGAGGATGCCCAAGCACAAGACCTGAAGCACCCAACTGTAGTTACTGCCTACGTTCACTTATGATCGGTACCGAATATAGTACAGAAACTACCTGATATTGTATATTAATATTAATAAACATTATAAGCCAAGGGTATAAGATAGTAGTGGGGGGTGGCTAACCCGCAGATGGTATTGTCCCACCAGACCCTGAGAATCTCTTAGTCGACTTTTACGACTTGCTAAGTAAGAGAAGCAGCTGGCGCCTTCTATGTTTTTCTCCCATTCCTAGCACAGCACAGAAATAGTTTAATATTGCAAAGTAACCAAGATCACAACATTGCAATGGTCAGATGTTCAACTAAATTATGAAAACATCTTTGATAGAGATGGTATAACAGTCACGGCATTTTGACAGATGTTATTTTTTAAATGCCGGTTACAGGCTTAGTCCTTTTTACGCCAATCGCAATATCGTATATTATAAGCCAAATATACCCATATTAGGTTCGGCATCTGATGTTGTAGATGATCAAACAAAGCTTTTCAGGTCAAAAACTACGCCACTGTCACTTTTGCGACTATATTCATAGGAACTAATTGAAGAAGTCAGTGTCACTATGTCTACAGCCGTGACTGTGAGCTGCTTTTGACGTCAAGCTACTATACTAAGCTTCTATTTGACAGGGTATTCAAATAGGAGCTGAGTGTTATAGCATTAGTATTAGACCAAAAAGCGAATGAAAATGTAGATGTTAGAAATACTAGCCATATATCGTCAATGAAATATTAAAAGAATATGCCAGATTTCCCATTCGTTCTTCCTCTTGTCTTTCTTCCGATCTTAGTTCTTATACATTCCAAGCGGTCAACACACATACAACTCTCTTGATGGTAAGTGGATACCATTGCCTATAGGCGCTTACATTGCCAACATACTGTAAGCACCCATAGAGTATGGTAATACTCCCGCCTTGCAAGCCTTTCAAAAAAGGAGTAGCTGTGCGACCAGCGCAAGGTGCAAAGATCACTCAAGCCCCTTTCTGACAGCACACCATCTCCTCGTGGAGCCTGGAAGCCCTACTCACCGCAGAAACCCAAACAAGGCTATTTGGCTGCGATCTTCTGTAGGGTGGAGGTACTTCCCCAGTCGGGCTGCCCCAGTTTGAGCGAAAACCCAGGTTTTAAGTGAGATTCCGCTGTGCCCTACCTCTCTTAATAAAACCTGTTCGAACATAACATTACGACATTTCTCACGCAAGCACGATGTTGCCTACTCCGTATGGATCCAAACGGGACTTACAATTATGAGCATCAAGATGCTCAGATCAAATGAGTCGTGTTTTTAACAAGACTCATGTAATCGTCGCATCAACGCTCAGCAACTCATAGTTGAGAGTTCCGATTGGATCCATAAACAGTCAGTGAGCCGTATACTTCTGCTGTTTATTTACCGAGTACAGACTACGCGAATGGAAACGTTTAAGTAGAAACGAAATAGTTACTTTTCATTTAGTTTATACTCACAGAGCTTGAACTTTAACCAGGTACCATAGAATGATTACCTATATTTATACAGTGTGTACAAATAATGTGTGGTCATATTTTAGGACCTTTTAATGGACCCTGTGATTAACGTGAAACTTCATTATTTTATGATAAATCATAAATTTTAAAACAAAACAAACATTTTGAGAATAAGGATACGAACTTAAAAAGATAGAAGAAAAATTAAGAAGCTCAATTAAATTGCTATACACACATAATAATGTCTTTATAAATACCAATTACTGAAACAACACTTTTTATGGATAACCTAAAAAGGTATTGTTATTTTATAAATTGAATTTTTTAATTACCAATACTTTGAGTCCCTAAAATACGACCACATCTGTTTACACTAGCATAGTTAGGTTGAACCCATCATTATACGACCTAAGGGCCAATAAGATCCCAAATTAGTCAATGACCCGCATAAACTAAACAGTTAAGCATCTTGATCGGGATCACCTTGCTCACTATTTTATTTTATATCCACACTAAGGCCCCGATCAAGAAGCCTAATCAAACCGAAAGCGTTTATCACCGTGTAATTATAAAATAATATCGAAGTCCCGTAATCACATTATCATATTATAGTTAACGTTCCAACAAGGCCGACTAGGTTTGGATCCAACCGGATCTAACAATTATGAGCATCAAAATGCGTTAGTTAAATCAGTCGTGTTAGGAGCACGACTGATGTAACCATCGCACTAACGCTCAGCAGCTCATAGTTAAAAGCCCCATTTGGATCACAAATTAGTCAATGAACTGCATCTTGTCTTGATTAGGAACTAAGCTCGCCCGGGATATTTTTTTGCTTATATTTTTTAGACCAACTTTTCTCACCATATTTTATATTAAAACTTAGCTCCTAATCAAACTACCTAAGCAGACTGAAAGCTTTTGTGACCGTGTAATTGTACAAGTTTTGTCGCTATCCCGTGATTACATTATTATATTATAGTTAACGTTTCAACACGGTTGATTAAGTTTGAAGGGCCAACTGGATCCGAAATTATCAATGACCCGCAGAAACTAAACAATTTGGCACCTTGATGAAGAGCTGTGACATTATGGTAAAGTCTGTTATGTATTTTTCTTCCCACCTTGCTCACCATTTTATTTTATATTGACACTAAGCCCTTGATCAAGGTGCCAAAGTAGACCGAAAACTTTTGTGACCGTGAATTATACAAATTTTATCGATGTCCCGTAATCACGTAATCATATTATAGATAACGTTCGTAACGGCCGTCTAAGTTCGGATCCAATCGGGTCCAACAATTATGAGCGCCAAGGTGCTTTTGTTAAATCAGTCGTTTTCGAATTAAGACCGATGTAACCGTCGCACCAACGCTCAGCAGCGCATAATTGGAAGCCCCATTTGGGTCCGAAATTAGCCAATGAACGACATAAACTAAACGGATAGGTATCCTGATAAAGAGCCATGTCCCTTAGCAAGATGCCTAAAACCGATGACTGTATGATTGTACAAATTGTATTGAAATAAAGTAATCATACTATATTTAAAGTTCTAACACTGCCGCCTAGGTTTGGATCCAATCGGATCCTATAATTAAGAGCATCAAGATGCCTTGTTAGATCAGTCGTTTTGCAAGCACGACTGGTATAACTGTTGCACCAACGCTCAGCAGCTCTTAGTTGTAAGTCCCGTTTAAATCCAAAACTAATTGAAGGTAAACAGCTGAAGTAAACGGTTAACAGCGTTCATGAATGAGGTGCTGTATGTACTATAAGTAGTTGCTAATGTCATGCCCGCCTACTTTACCGTCGCGCCTATATATTGTGTTGTTGTTCTTAGTTGACAAAACCTATAAGACAGTGACGAATGGTCTTATTTTACATGATCTACTAACTCAGCCGCGGTCGTATTTGATTTCAGCCCCGATAAATTGCCTCATGTTGTTATTTTTTTTAAGCATTTTCCTCTTTTTCACTTTTGCCGTCTTTTCTGATCCTCTCTCTCCCATTCTCGCTCTCATCCTCCCTCTCTCTTTCTCTATCTGCTCCCCCTCCTCTCTCACTCTCTATCTCTCTCTCACACACTCTCTCTCTCTTTCTCTTTCGTTCTCTGCCTACCTCTATCTATTTCTTTCACTCTCTGCCTCCATCTCTATCTCTCCCTTTCCGTCCTTCCCATGTTCTAAAGATCTTTCTATTCTCTCCCAAACACAACTCAAGATATTGAAAAATCCATATAATAACGCACCCTTTTAAGAAGATTACTAGTATTTTGGGTAACAAATTACTAGCACTCTTTGTTGCTTGGTAGCACAAAAGCTTAAATCAGGCTCACGATATCTCTATCTCAAACTATCGCATGTCCAATTACTTAGCAATTGAGCTACGTCTACCTACCGGTGATCTTTTCCGTGGAAGATAATTACGTTGTTATACGGAGCCCTCAATCTGGACTAAGCACATTATCACAAAGGCTTGCGTCACTGATGCAGACAGCTAAGTCGGCTCACAATATAAGAAGTCAATGCAATAGACTGCCTAACCGCAAACATGCAGTTCGGCCTTTGCATCGCTTTGACAATACTCGTAACTCGCAATAAAGGCTCAATCATACCCCTAAAGACAAGCTACTTATACCATCATAAACGTTTTGACAAAATGCTACCGAATTGATTCCCTAACCATGAGCAACGCATACAGTGCGGCCTATTGCATCGGTTTGACAGTACTCTCAACTCGCAATAAGGGCTCCATAGTACCCCTTATTGACGAATTTATCATACTGTCCTAACCGTTTTGACAAAGTGCTCTTGAATCGACTCCCTAACCATGAGTAATGCCTACAGTGCGGCATTTTGCTTCGGTTTGTCAGTACTCTCAACTCGCAATAAGGGCTCCATAGTACCCCTTATTGACGAATTTATCATACTGTCCTAACCGTTTTGACAAAGTGCTCTTGAATCGACTCCCTAACCATGAGTAATGCCTACAGTGCGGCATTTTGCTTCGGTTTGTCAGTACTCTCAACTCGCAATAAGGGCTCCATCAAACCCCTAATGAAGAGCTCAACATACTGCCATAACCGTTTTGACAAAATACTACCGAATTGATTCCCTAACCATGAGTAACACCTGCAGTGCGGCATTTTGCTTCGGTTTGACAGTACTTTCAACTCGCAATAAGGGCTCCATCAAACCCCTAATGAAGAGCTCAATATACTGTCATAACCATTTTGACAAAATGCTCCCAAATCGACTCCCTAACCATGAGTAATGCCTAAAGTGCGGTATTTGGCTTCGGTTTGATAGTACTCTCAACTCGCAATAAGGGCTCCATCATACCCCTATTGACGAGCTAATCATACCATCATAACCGTTTTGACAAAATGCTCTCAAATCGACGCCCTAACCACGAGCAATATGTACAGTGTACACTTTTGTATCGATTTGACAGTAATCTCGACTCACAATCAGGGCTCAATCTTACCCCTAATGATGAGCCAAATATACCGTCATAATCGTATTGACAAAATATTGCGCTCGATAAGCACTGTAATAATTGCCTGTAATTACACACAATGTCATTGTGTAAACGATTATGAATTAAAATTTATACCCCAAAGTGCGGCTCAGAAAAATAAAAGCGGGATATGGACCTAAATATTTCACGGTCAACACTTATTGAACCAGAAAACATGATTGATCTGAGTTTACTACGAAAGTAACCACAGGTCATCATGCAATAAATAGTTACATGATTATACTGATCCTCGTGCCGGTTTACAGATCCGTCTAAGCATGCAAAAATTATATTATTGATAGCGAGTCTTAATCAAGTATTTAATTTGATATAAACTCGTTATCATCAATTTTGTAACACAAATTGATAATCATGACACAATAACATTATTGCCGATCTTATAAGAACGAATCAACTAACTTATTCATTGACTGTGATAGTGAGCTGCTTGCTGCGGTTGGTCTCGAAGCGGTCCATGGTCTTGATGTCCATAATCATAGAGATAGAGATGCCGAGTCCTATCAGCATGATGAAAGACACCATCAAGCCGGACCTGGAAATACAAAAAAAACTAGATTAGATGCCTTACAATCGAAATTAATGTAACTAAATATGTATCTCGAACAAATTGGTTTCAAATGTCTTAGGTGAGGCTTCTAAGAATTACAAAATATATAATAACAATAAATTCGTGTATAAAACTTACCATATTGGGACGGTGGTAAATCCAATACAGTCGAACGAGTCAGCGAACTTCTCCGTGCTGTCCATGAACATTTGCATCTAAAACGGCACAACATTTTTGATAAGTTGCTATATTTTACTCTTAAAGATAAGGTGTGCGATAAATGTATAACAGCAATTTATATACCTAAATTGTGTTAATAGGCACAAGGAAAACCCTGATGCTGCCTTTTATTGATTCGTGTAGTGATCGAACCTACAAAGGGAAGATAAAGCGGTTTAAGAGGGTTAATGAAACGTTGTATTATACCTGTACGTTAGGCAGCGTCAGCGTAGCTTCATCAGATGTGTACACCAGAGGTAGAGAGCAGTGGTAGGAGCGACCAAGAACAGCAGAAGGCGCATCAGGTGGTGCGGGAGCAGTAAGGCTAAGACCAGTGGCCTCAAGTCCAAACTTCACCTCCACGCCAACTGCATTCCACCAGCCAGCAGATTGTTTAAAGCTGAACTCCAGTGTGATCTAGAAAATAGAAAGAACTGCTTGTGAGTTATTGTTTTAAGAGGTACAAGATTTGAATATGTAATGGTGCGAAATTAAAGTAATTTCATATACCTTGCCCCGACTGTCGCCATCTGCAAATCGCACTACCAGCATAGTGTAAAGCCTGGTAGATTTGATGGTAGGTTCGCCTACAGGTGTGCTAAGGCGGATTGTAGTGCCATTTGCGCGACGAAACTCTGGCCAACCTGATGAATACAGAAGCGCTCCTTTACCGGGTGAACCTGGAATATGTGAAATATAATATAAATATTGGTTCGATGTAAGCAAAGCGATCACTTAATTGTCGAAAGAACAGAGTAGTTATGTACCGGTAGCGTTGTACAGGGCAAACTTCTGCATGTTCTTCGGAGGTTTCTCTTCTTCTGGTGGTGAGGTGCTGACGGTATCATTCAAAGCCGCCTGCCGACGAACTCGCGACCAGGGTTCCCCGTCCAAGTAGTCTACTGACTGGCTCTGAGACACTGAGTTGCCTGAAAATTACAAATGAATATATTTAGTCAAGCAAGTCAAAGTTAAATAAAAAAATAAAAGAAAAATAAGTTAAGTTATAAGTTATAACTTACCTAAGATACCTAAGACTTTTCCTGCGCCGTAGATATCTTGCAACCGTGCAAAAGTCTCCGTCATCTGCGCGTCTCTTTCTGACCATGGACCTTGCAAAGTTAAGACCTGGAAATGAAAATTAAAAATGCTTATTCACAGTTCAATTACTACACACTTCATGTCATAAAAAGTATAAGAAATATTATTAAACTTATTAAAATTCAAAGAGCAAATTAACCAATACGATTTGACAAACCACATATACTCGCAAAAGAACACCGATTCCTACCAAGGATGCTTCGCGAGGCTATTGAAATTAAAAAACATCCTAATTTCAATAGAGAGGATGGTTGGAATGTACCACCAGCTTGGGATCCAGTCATTCAAATAGTCAAACCCAAGAAGAAGCAAAACACAGCTAGACTTCATGATACTTTGAGCTCATTCTGCGTAAATAGGAACACCAAAGATTAAATTATGTTCGGGTACTTTAAAATAACTAGCTACACTTCAGAACGTTGGGACATCTACCATCTTAGTCTCCCCGTGAACATGGCTGCTGTAAAGCAACCGAAACGTCGGGGCAAAGTGTAAACTTAAATACAAATAGTTTTAATTAGAAAAAATATATAGCTTAAATAGTAGTAAAATTCAATAATAGTAGTGTTAGAGTTTTCAATATTATGTCATAACAGTGTTTAAAGTAAAATAAACAACGCGATAAAATCCGTATAAAGTGTTTAATTTCAAATTAACCACGAGCAAACATTTATTATTCGCAGCAATTTTCCCCCAGGCGCCATTTAAACTGTTATTACACTTCCTTTAATTCATCTTTAGTATCTGTAGTTATATTATTCGTTTAACTTATGACGCACTTAGTATTGATCCGATATTACGCAACCACCGCCCACCTCCGCCCAACCCCTCCCACTACACCCTCGACACCTTTATAAAGTTATATATAGACCCAGCCTCAGGAAAAAGTTAAAATTCAACCCCCAAACGCACAAAATATAACACTGACACAATTAGAAAACGTATTAAAATAACAAAACACGTAAAAATAAAAATACTTACACATAATAAATAAAAAAACGCTTGAATCAAATTTAATAACGAGAAATGTTTTTTGCTTACCTGCGTCTCGTTACTGATGTAATCAGGATGCACATCCAAGAAGTCTTGCGGCAGCACCAGCATAGTTTGGCCTTCGAGCATTTTCCGCAGTCTTGGAAAATACCCGCTGGACAGAGGCACGGAGTCCTGGTTGTTAAACACTACGATGGCCGCCTGCTCGCTGTAGATGCGCATCAGCTCATCTTGATCCAGATACTTCAACGCCGGTCTTTTATACTTCTCCAACGACTTCGGACCGAAAAACAAAAATGGGCCTTCAAGATTGGCTTGAACTGAATAAAAGAAAAGAAGTAGGAGCCGCACTTTGTAACGCATGTTGTCGGCTTTACGGATGGTCCATGACTGCGGCTAGTGAGCTCCTGGCTTGACTATGTAAGCTTTAAAGGGGCCTGAAGGGTAGCGGGGGTGTATCGATCAGGTCGCGACGCATGCGTACATCAGCTCTCAAAACAAAAAATCATTATAAAGCCCTCAACTCACCTCCACACGGTCAGTAGGGTCCCGAGAGATTGGCATGCTATGAGACAATATTGCAATATGTTCTCAGCTCCGATTGGGACCCCAATTTATCAAAAGCGCGATCGTGCCGATAAATTGGGAGCGATATTAAATTGTGAGTAGGGGCTTTAAGCTTTGGTCCGGGTTCTAGAATGTTCTTCTAGGGTACCTATAGTTATCTAGATTTATGTGTATGCACTTTATCGATCGACAGCGCCGTGGGAGGGGGGAATTGCATCGAGAACAAAGGAAATTGAATGTCTGTTATGTAATAAATAATTTTATGTTCTAAGGCGTAATAAGCAAGGGGTTGTTATTAAAATTGCTTTAGGATGTTTTATATGAGTTATGGATGTGTTTTGGTTGTTTTGAAATGGGTAAACGACCAACATTTATTGCGTTACATACCACATAAAATTCAAACAAAGACGTAATTGGAAGGATGGTAATGATAACTTATTGTAAGAAATAATATAGCAACAGATACGCAAGGATCGTATCAAATGAAAAGCCGTAGCCTATCCCACAAGAGGTACCAGCGTGCCTCTATATATATGTGTATCTTAGGATTAGTACTATTGTTTTCTTATACAGTACGAGATTTTTATGATAATTCGAAATATGTTATGCACTTTTGCGTAGAAAATTTCTGCTGATTTCTACTACTATGCTAAGCAAAAATATTATGAGGGCACTTATTTAGGCATTGAATTAGTACCGAATCGAACCGAAACGTCTGTTCTGTTGCAGGTTAAGAGTCCGGCTTTTACTGAATGTAGTTTCATAACTATTTATTTAGAGTCTTTTCTCTATGGCACTAAACCTAGTAATAAAATATATTAGGCTTTAATTAACTTTATCTACAATATTATCCACTGTAAATGACTGTTGTGTAAATTATAACTACTTTCTCAGTCGGCATAAGTATAATAAATAAATACTATATATACCTTGAAATTAAACTAACATATACGGATTTTAGATTTAAATTTCACTTTCCCCGATGTTTCGGTTACTTTTCAGCAGTCATATTCACGGACAGACTAAGATGGTAGTTGCCTCAATATTTCAGTACAAGTAGTAGAATTTACGAATACTTGGCAGCAGTCGCATTCTGCGGCGTATGAGGTCTGGGATTAAATTCATAGGCTGAGCAGTGTTATAAGTATTTCCTGTCAAGAAATTCTCAGCTTGCCCTCTATTACGTGGGACCTTAACCTTGCTATGCTAGCAGGCGAAAAGTGGATGTGGAACACCGCTGCCTATACGTTCGGAGATATAGGATTCTTCATTATTTTTTTTTAAGGATGAAGCTGGTATTGGCATGGAACCGTGTATAGAAATTTGTGTGATCCACAAATAGTTCTGCCAAGTCTGGGTATTCTTTGTGTCCATTTCTTGAATATTTGTTAATTACCTCGCAATGCAGGAATTACGTATTCACATTGCGGGAGTTGTCTTTTAATAAAATAATAATAGTATTCTATCACATACACACAACACCATCTAGCCTGAACTAAGCAAAGCTTATACTATGGATACTAGACAATTAAATAAATGAATAAAAATAATAAACGATACAGAGATGAGAGTGAAATATAGTCAAATGTAATTCTTCAAATATATATATCGTTATAATCGTTAACCAAATAGTACAATCTAAAAAAATGGTTATAAATAAAACAGGCACAAATATAACAAATAATAATTTTATTGTGCTATATTTACAATTTGGTATAAATATTACTAATTACAATAATAAATGCACAGTTGCTACAAACAGGACGATGAGGCCGGCGAAAGACCGTACTGAAGTCGCACTCGACGGACTTCTCGAGAAGAAGAAGGAATTTTCTGCAAAAAGAAAGAAAAATAAATTTACACATTTTTTATTAAAATAAAGAAGCTTCTTAACTAGTGTTATTTTATTGCAATATACTGGCCGATAATAATAGCCATGACTCGTCAATATTATGTATATGGCTATTTAAAAATCATATGTTATAGTCAATCAATTTAAATGTTTCGAGCTGAGAAGCTCTTTAAATAACGTTATTTTCTACATTTCTGTACAAAATTGTTTCCACATAGTGTATTTTCTCATTATAGATTTGGACAAGATTCATGTAAAAAAGCGATAAAATTTTAAATACTTGTGTGGACACAAAATCGTCTACTATCATGGCCAATAAAATTGTTCAGTGCCGTATTTGCAACACGCAAACTATTAGAACAAGCAGATTAGTATCAGTATAAGTACCGCAACGCTTATAGGTTAATAATCCCCAAGTGGAAAGCCGCCAAGCGAAGCTATTTATGGGCAACCTGTTGATTGCTTAAACTTGGCCCCTTTATTGTGTACAAACATAGTTCAAGAAACAGTAGTTTTATGATTAGTATAGCCATATTTTTTTACACACCCATCATGCCAGCAATGCAATTAATTGGTACGTCCGAGGGTCACCATTGTTTTATCTACATATTTTTTATAACTCATCATTATGTTATCTTTAAATCTAACAATGCTCTTTATTCTGGAACGCGATGGAAGGGTCGATACAGCCAGTGCAGCCGGGGCCTAAAATTCAACATAGGATATAACTACGTCCTTTACAGGATATTGAATTTCACCGGTAGCTAGAAAATTAAAAGGGGTATCACAGGGAGGCTCCCTAGCGCCCCCGTATGTTAGAGAGAGATACTCGAGGGTGGTTGGCGCGTTCGAAAGGGAAGGAAGTATGGGGTGCAGGAGGACTATTTACTGATTTATGTACAATCTATTGCAGCTAGAGAGAGACGTATGCAACTGCGACGTAGATTGTAAGTATTGATTGACCACACCCAAGCGATATCAGGATGCGTTTGGAATCGTCTCTGTTTTAAAATCTACATCGCCTATATTTTGAAAAGGTAAAATATTATTTATAAATTACGCAATCACAAAATATCGCATTGATCTTGTTTTAATAATGTATATTTTCTATGTCACCAAAATAATCTCAATAGGCAGAAAAGTGTTTATTTCGCTCACAAAGTTCCAAGACTCCGTCTGACCTGAATTTATACGAAGGGGAATAGAGACGTTTGTTTTGGTACCAAAACAGCTGAAAGTTCAAGGGCACCGCTAGTCTTAGAGACGATCAATAAGGAGGCTCTGAAGGATATTACGCGTTACTTTTTGCAAAGAATCGGGGGGCAATAAAAACACATAATTCATAATGTCAATAAGTTTTCTAAACCGAAATGTATTCTACATGAGATTACAGATAATATTTAAAGTACTTCTGTTTAAGTATTATGTTTACCGAGACATTAAATATTTATAAATAAAATTATACAGCACTCATTATAATACTAATAGTAAGTAGTTTAGTAGGATCCTAGATAATTTGGTTATTGCTCAATTATACGATTTGTTTCTTTTATGTCTTCGTTTAATGCTTATGCGTAGCTATGTATTTGATTTCATCTTAAAATAATTTATTTAGATGTACTACTGTACTAGGAGTACAGGCGAGTTCTTACAGATCATTAATTGCCTTATCATAATTGCTTCAGTTATCTCTCAACTCCTCGAATGCTAGACATAAAGACAAAACAATTACATCTGACCGCAGGCGGATCGCTCCAGATCAAAATCGTCACCAGATTTGTTTTTATTTGCAATCGAATTGAAAATAAATTTTATGTATGATTCCTTAACTTGCTTTCTTAATACTTACTCTTCTTTTCATTGGGATCTGTGACACCGCACTGTCGATACGATATCGACTTCTTACGCTTCGTATTCACGTAACCAGGAATTAATATACTTGGAGAATCCAAACGTCCAGACGCTAGCAACCTGACAAAAAACAAAATATTATACTTGTTACAATTGTTTTAATAGGAGGTATTTACTACGCATTAAACATACTTTCGTGTTCTATGTCGCAAAGGATTAAATGGAGGCACATACAGCTCTCACATTTCGATCGTTCATATTTATTTCACTGAAGAAAACTGCCAGTAAAATTATGGATTTTATAAGTAAAGAATAATAAGAAATTAGCATGGTAAGTATGAATTCATTAGCAGAATGAATTTTTGCAAAACGACTGTCGAAATTCTATTAAAAATATCTTAAGAAGTTTATCCTATTATTAAATTATGTTATAGCCACGACATATACGATACTTTGAACCACACACGCATGACACCACAAGACATTAGAGAAAAATTAAGAACCCTGGCAAATGAAGACCAATGGTTTCCATTTGTGCGGGAAACGGCTCGCTCTAAAGTTAACGCCGCGCACGGAAGTTAGCATAAACCAAATTCATTTCTGATTCGTCGAATGTGAGACTTGCTGACATTTCTGTGTAAATATTTTATAAGTTTTTATTGGATAACGCAACATTTGGTGTACTATAAATTAAGGTGTCAAAACTCAAATATATACATTCTGAAATATGCAGTCTACGTGTTTACTATACCCGTGACTATCCTTAACCTCCAAAATGTTATTCGGTTTTCAGATCATACACGTCAAGGAATCGGGGCCTTTACAAAGTTAAGTTGAAAAAGTTTAACTTTATAACCACAAGTTTTAATAGATCATATGAGATTTAATCCTATAATTAACATAATAATATCAACCCTATATTAAATTGTCCCACTACTAGGCACGAGCTTCTTTTTTAGTTTGAGAGGGGTAAGACCATAGTCTACCACGTTGGCCAAGTGCGGGATGGCAGACTTCACTCATCTTCGAGAACATTATGGAGAACTCTCAGACATGCAAGTTTTCTCACAATGTTTCCTTCACCGTTAACGCGAACTATAATTAACTATTTAACACTCTTATAACTTCGAAAACTCTAGTCACTAGGTTTGGTAGTTAGGCAATTTTTTATTGTGACTAGAGTAAATCATATACATTACAGAGATAGCAATTCTAAGTTACCTGGTAAAGTCCAGCTCGAGTCTGTTGGCCTGTGGCCCGGTAAAGTGCAGGAGCACCTGTATACACGTGCCGCCGTGCAGAGTGCGCGTGCGCCGCGCGTCCACACTCAGCATCCACTCCGGCACGCCCATAACTTTACGCAACTCATCCAAGAACATGCCACTGCAAAATGTATAATTATACGTTAACTACAATAATTGTTTGATCCGCAAATATGTGTTCTATTAAAACATCCTCAAATACTCTTCGTATCCAAAGTAAAGTTTCTACACATGGCGTTATCATCATAGCACGAATTATTTTTATAAGAAGTCTAACAAAAGTACTCACAGCACGAAACGGGGTGGCTTCATAATATTCACATATTTGATAATGTCCTTGTCTGGCTCGATGTTGGCACAGGCAAATCGTTCGGAGCTCCTGTCCGGGCCGAAGATCACGATGGAACGACCGAGGGCGCTCACTGTACCTTCCAGAGGGAAGTTGCTGTCCATAAACATCTGCCGCTGTGCTCCAATATCTGTATGATCATACAATGAAGTAATGCTGTTAACTTTAGTTCGAGCCGCACATATACGTAATTGAAGTTAGCGTGGTTTGATGACGTGCCACTTGCAATCAATATAAGCTCTATAAGCCAATATATTTCACACTCTTTTTTCTATAAATCAAAAACATTTAAACTCAAATATGAAATAACTATATATAAGTATTCTTTATGAGCAAAAAGCCAAAACAAACGAAATATTATTTCTTTTTTTTTAAAGACTTCTCTCACTGTTGTACTTTTACAAGCTCCCTGTTTTAGGGGTCTTGACAAACATAGACGTCAACAAATAACACTTAGGTACACATCACATAAATAATTTACCTTTGCGGGATTCGACACTCAGCGAGGTGGCACTCACCAGGCGTCCGCTTGTCTGTTTGTATCATGATATCTGCAGTAGATAAATAGCACGGTACTCACTGATAGTTCCTAGCCTTGCTGTGAGATCTCCGACATCACAACGCAGAGGGTTATCCGCACCACACTCTTGGTTGTACAGATCGTGCTGGAAATAAAAACAACAAAAAGCTTTTAGTACTAAAGTTCAGAAAACAATTTCACAAAAAAGGCGGCTTGCTGCCAACATTGGCGGAGTGTTGGCGATAGTCAGCTTAAAACACAGCGTAGGTGGTCTATTGAATTGGTGACCATCAATAGGTACATTTAAAAAAAGTCTATCTTTTGTAGCTCTTGTCATTTAGTAGGTATAACAAAGACAACTAGGAATAATTTATGTACCGCAGGGGAAGTTTATAAACATTCAAAGAAAGAACACCCAGAGTCGCAATAACCATTTGTGGATTGCTCAATTTTTATTCCATGTGATTTGATTCGAGCTCGCCCTTTTAAACCACTATGCTAAGCTAAGAACATGACGCAAACCGTGCAATCGTAATTCAAATTCAAATTCAATCCATATTCATTCTCACACCTTACAAGCTAATTGGTGCCGCACTAAACGGTTCCAAAGGAATTTTCTCCCGCGGACGCTCAGGTTGTGGAATGAACTCCCTGCCCAGGTTTTCCCACAAGACTACAGTATGCGGTTCTTCAAAAAGGGCGTTAAAAGGTTTTTACAAGGTCGGCAACGCGCAAGTGATGCCTCTGGTATTGCAGGCGTCGATAGGCTACGGTAACCATTTACCATCAGGTGGGCCGTAAGCTTGTTAGCCACTTTAGTAGTATAAAAAAAAAAAAAAAAAAATATCGACCCTTCAATGATGAAATGTAGTAAAAGCAAACACACTCCAAAAATCTGAAACCCAGTTTTCTTTTCTCTTTGTTTATTTGGTTAATATAGCTTTTTCAGCTCTCTATGATCCAAAATTATGAAATCATATATTTTGTGGCTAGTTAAATAATTATTTATTTTAAAAATATATATTTTATACTGCAATTTTTCCATTGTTTTTGCGAATATCATGATTTTAAATACACAGGTCGATGCAGCTCGATAAACTGTATAAGGTAACATCAATAATTAAATTTCACCAAAAGGCTTTTCAACATTTCATTTTCGAAGGGTCGATAGGTTTATTGAAAAGAGGTATCTAGTCAGCAATGAATGGAGAGATCCGCAGGAAAACTAAACATACAGATATAGCTCTCTGGATAGCCAAACTGAAGAGGCAATAGGCAGTAGGCAGAGCACATATCGCGCAGACAGTTGGCCGTTGGAGAAGCAAGGTTCGGGAATGGCGGCCACGCACCGGAAGACGCAGTACAGGTAGGTCGATAAGACGGACTGACGACCTGGTAAAGGTCGCGAGAAGCCGTTGGATGCGGGTAGTCCAAGACCGGTCTGTGAGGAAAACCTTGGGGGAAGCCTATGTCCAGCAGTGGACATCTTTCGGCTGAGATAATAAGTCAACAATGCAAATAAGTCTGATTATTGTAGTGGTAATTACAACTGCCTCCGTGGCGCAGTGGTAGTGAATGCGACTGCCGTGTATGAGGTCTCGGGTTCGAATCTCGGGTCAGGCCCACAAAAAGGCATTGGATTTTTCTGTTAAGAAATCTCAATAAGAGCCTGGAGTTAGGAAGTTGGCGGTGTTAGAAACCCCTGTGCCTCGGAAAGCGCGTAAAGCCGTTGGTCCTGTACCTGATCTCTCTCCGGTCGTGTCGGATTATCCATCCCATCGGATCATGAGGGTTAGGGAATAGAGAGTGCACTTGTGTTACTTGTTCACTATAATATCTCCTGCGCAGATGGCCAGTCTCCGTTAAGATTGGCTGCTGTGACCGAAAATCGGTCTGGAGGACATTATTACTTACATTGAGTGGATCAGCCAGTTGTGTGAAGTAAGGGTTCCACCGATAGCCTCCAGCGACGCACCGTGTGTTGGTTACTTTAACTGCAGCGTCTACGCCCACAGGGTTCACGAATATCGCCCAGTTGTGGTTTAGCGTCTGAAACATGGTAAAACTTATCAATAACTAGCTTTCGCCTGTGGCTTCGCTCGCGCAAAAGAAGGATAGTTTCGGTTAGGTTAGTAACATTACTTTTTATTTAAAATTAAATATATATGTTACACGAATCACCTATGTTATTAGAAATCACTCGCGTTTATGATTACTGAGCCACCCCGTGGGTCTAGGCGTGATGTTATATAGCCTATAGCCTTCCTCGATAAATAGGCTATCCAATACTAAAAGAATTTTAATTCGAACCAGTAGTTCCTGTGATTAGCGCGTTCAACCAAACAAACTCTTCAGCTTTATAATATTAGTATAGATATATGTAGGCGTCTCTTCTTCTTCGTTAATTACTTTTTGAGTCAAATCCGTACAAACAAAGAAACAAAAATCAAATCTTTTCTTTTTATAATATTATTATAGATATAGAAGTAGGTATAGAGTGAATTCAGGATGTTACAATAAGGTATGGTCATATTTTAGGATAATTTTAACAATAGAATCGTGTTTAAAAAACATGTATTCCTTGGTTGTAAATATTTGCCTTTTTCGTGAGGATACACAATTCTAGACATGGTTCATTAGGTTAGGAATCAATGTTCAAAAAAATGTATACTGGCTTTGCAGCACACATTTAACATGACATCCGCAGTTAATGTATTCAAAATCAATGTATCGGTATTTTCAAGTCCATATTCCTGCATTCCTATGTGTAAACTCATGTTATAATATCTTTATATCTCATTCTAATTACGATAAATGCTTATTAATATTTTAAAAAGCAGCGATAGCTCAGTGGGGAGATCAACAGACTGCAATGCAGAGGCAGTGGAATTCGAACCCGTTGCGCACCTCTGACTTTCGGAAGTTATACGACTTTTTGAAATTATGTGCGTATCGATTGAAAATAATCGCCTGCTCCATGCCTCGGAGAGCACGTTAAGCCGTCGCGGTGTCGGTCCCGGCTGGCATGAACATCTATGGCAGTCGTTATTGGGGAAGTCGACACAAAAGATGCCACTGGGTCTAAGTGTCGCCGGTCTGTACTGACTGGCACAAGATAAAATAAGATACTAATATTTGAAATGCGGGTAATATAGGTTAGGTTTGATTAATAACTGTGTTTTTTTTCTGGATGAATGGTACCCTACAATTTTCTCTATTTACTGACAACGTGTATGCGACTAAACTATAACAAACAAATAAACAAACAAACCCACGTTCGCATTTATAATATTAAGTCAGGATATATAGTGCACCATCACTGTATCATCTCCCTGCAGGAGGGTGGCATGTGCAGCCTACGGGTGCGGTCCATCAATCGATACAGCCCCCCCTAGGACGCTACATAGAATTCCTATATCCCAACCTATATAGATCTACCTATGCCAGAGACTCTTGCTGCATATTCACGCCTGTATTTTTTCCAATTGGGTAGGCAGACGTATAATAACATTTCGATTCCGTCGACTATGTTTTTAGTCCTCACGTAATTGTTAAATAATTATTAACATTTTATTAGGTTCTACATCCGTTAAGACAATCATTATTGATATATCGATGAAAACCATCTATCATAAATCTTTATAGTTTGCTTCTTTTGCGATTAGCATCCGTGCCAACAAATGCAAACTCAAAATCTATTAATTTATATTATTCAGTAACAAATACATTTACAAGTTAAATGAAATAATATTATCATTTTAATATCTTAAGTTTTTAATGTGTAGAAATAGAATATAATTACGTAATTTAGTGAAAATGTTATATATTAAATTAAAATTTTCGCATGTCCACTGAGGGCGAGATGTAACCTTTAAAATTTGTAATACCTTGTTTGTATATCATGCGAATAAAGATTTCTATTTCTATCCGTGGCCTGGTTCAAGCAAAGAAAGAAAACAAATATCATGTATGTGTGTGTTCCTACATATATGTATGCGCTGATAGCACAATGCTTCAGAAGCTCAGCATAATTCATAACTCATGCACAAAATACTACGCAATGCATTTCTTTTGAAGACGAGAAGTATAAATTTAACTAGATTTTGCCTGTGGCTTCGTTCGCGTAAATGTAGGTTGGATTAGATAAGTAACAGTAAGTACTTTTTCTGGTGATACCTTTTGTCCTTTTCTGTACCCCTGACGACGTGAATTTCATGAAGATTGGTCTAGTAATTTGGGCGTGAAAGCGTAACAAACAAACAAACTCACATTCGCATGTATAATATTAGTTAGGATGCCAAAATTTATGCCGACTGAAGAACACAATATTAGTGTAATTATTTCTTTTTTTATATTTGTGAGGTGATCCTGATTGATGTAGTTGTAACAGTAACGTTTGGATTGTACAAAATATGAAATGAGTTTGAATGAGAGTTATAGTTAATCTTTGGACCGATAGTAAGCTAGCAGTTTCGATATCCGAGTCGGAGAAAAGTTACAGGAACATAAGCCAAGACCAAAGGATACTATATTTAATTGTAAGGAGCCGCCGTAATAATTATACATTAATATCTGTACTTAAAGAAAACTACCTAATTTCTACATTTTAGTTTAGGTTTAGACATGTAGATAACTATATGTACATGTCTAAACTACTTCGAGGCAGTTTTTGGTTTTTCTCTATAAAATACTTTAATTATAGAATATGTAGCAAAAATAAACTGTCCGTAGGCAAAATGATTCGTTTTTTGAATATTGTAATACGGATGAAAGAATTTTACATGAGTTGTTTTCTCTATTACGGAGTTCCTTCCTAACTCAATGATTGCATCTCAGGTACACCTCACGGCCAGCCTAGTGCAATACGCGCTTGCGTGACATCGATCAATGCAGCCACTGCAGCCGACGCCCAGGACTCAACACAGAACATCTATAACTTCACCTATACAGTTAATCATAGAATGTTCTGGACTCTTCCATGCGACCACGCCCTTATATAATTTCTTAGGTGATCATGCGCGAGTAATTCTGATGTTGGTAAGACGAAGGTTCTGTTCATCATGAAGCACTTTGCTTCATCTTTGACTTTAATGTTTTTTTTTTGTTTGTCTGCACGAATGGTGTAGTTGTTTAAGTAGTCGCCTCGCCATAGCCGCTGCGCTAAGTGTTGTGGATTCGATTCCACGGGACGAAATTTGTGTGATCCACAAAAAGTTGGGGCGAATCTAGGTGATTTTTGTATCCGTTATTTGAATGTTTGTAAAAATAAGTGGTATAGTATTTATTACTAGTGAATGTCTTTAAAAAAGAATCGTATGTTTATATCGCATACTTAATAAAACAGAGACCTATCTGAGTATTTTGGATCAAACTAATTTGAACTGTTGCAATAATTTAATACGAATATATTATTAGAATTTACAGTCACAAGATTAGAGTTCGAATTACCATACTCCCAAATTTCAAGTTAAGTCGCTGTTTTATTAAGCATGCGATATGTAAGTTGTGATTTATGTGATAGTGGCTTGGTTGTGCAAAAACACAGCCATGTATATGAGCGGTGTCTACCGCTGATTTAGAAGTTATGCCGGCTTGTCTGTCATCTTATGTTATAAAAAGTACTACCAACAAGCGCCATGAAAAACAGACTGCACAGATAGTGGTTTAAGTGTTCGCCTCGCCGCTGCCATTGCGCCGAGCGTTGTGGGTTCGAATCCCACACGGGACAAAACTTTGTGTGATCCACAATTGTTGTTCCGAGTCTGAGTGTTCTTTGTGTCCATTGTTTGAATGTTTATAAAGTCCTCCGCGACACAGGAATTATTAATAAAACGGTCGTTGTCTTTTGAAAAAAATGTTCGTGACATCTATCTACGGTATACGGATTTTATCGCGTTGTTTATTAATCACTGTATTTCATTATTTTGAAACTATTACACTACTACTACTATTGAATTTTACAAATTTATAAGCTAATAAAATTATTTAAACTATTAAATCTATTTATATTTAGGTTTACACTTTCCCCGGCGTTTCGGTTGCTTTTCAGCAGCCATGGTCACGGGGAGTCTTACCGTGACCATTGCTGCTGAAAAGCAACCGAAACGTCGGGGAAAGTCCCCGTGACCATGGCAAATTATGTAATATAGTGATTAATAAACAACGCGATAAAATCCGTATATAGTAATATAATTTCAATGAATAACATTCGCGTAAATAGAAGACAATATTATCTGGCTTAAAATCTGCAAAACAATAAGCCAAAGTTCACACACATATGTATATCTTCCAAGTACGTTTAGATCTCACTACTATGCATTCCAAAGGCAAGCGTTTTGTCTTTTGCCAGTCGCACGTTCAAACAATGTACTCAGTATTAGCAACTACGCAGGGTATTCTGTAAAAAATAACATCTTGAACTCTATTGTCACCTGGATAGAAGCTATATTAACCGACTTATATTACCATTATTGCAGAAAGAAAACCTCCAGAGTTTACTGCCCATTCAAAAGACAGTTTTACACGTTTGCGGTCTGCAAATAGTAATTTAAACATCTTAACCGATCCAAGTCCTAATTCAATACAAATAATTCACTACATATTATAAAACAAAATTCTCCGCCGCGTATATCGTATCGTATATCTGTCTGTTCGCGATAAACTCAAAAACTACTGAATGGATTTTCATGCGGTTTTTACCAATAGACAGAGTGATTAACGGGGCAAGTTTAAGTGTATAATGTGTTAAGGTTTTGTACTACCCGTACGAAGCTGCGGCGGGTCACTAGTTACCAATAAATATAGGTATAATACTTTCTAGGCAATTTTTTTTCGAATAGTTCACAAATAGATTTTCCGCCGACAAACTGTTATGCAGTTTGGTTTATTTCAATAAAATTCTTAATTATTATTATCATTATGCTTATTTTGTTGTTTCTCAAAATAAAATTCGGTATTTAATGAAAACCACGGGTCAAGACCAAGTGAGGTTTATTTGGGGCATTATTTATTGAAAGGGGCTCGTCCTGCAAAAACTTACGAACTATACGGCAAGTATTGAGTATATCGGCCTTCTGCATAGTGATGTAAAGGTTGGTGGGTAGCTCTATCTGTCGTAGGTAAATAGTGAAGAAGGTTTGGGTATGACGCCTGTGCTGGAGAGCACCAGGGGCACAATGTATACTTTATTCATTTTCCATATTCTACTTATTTCTTCTTTTGATTCTGTATACTTATATATTTTTTCTGTTATGCTTTTCTGTAAATTGTTATTATTATTATTATTACAATAGCATTACGGAAATTTCGGGTTATGAATTTGCAAATAGTTATATTTCCTTTTAGTATTATTCCATAGACATTGGCAAATGTATCTGATTGATTTTCCATCTTACAACGTACAACACAACATTATTGTCGTACTAGATTTTGCCCGCGGCTTCGCTCGTGTTTATGTTAAGATAGATTTTAGTAGCCTATATGTTATTCTAATGTATTAACAATAATACTGTAAAGTTTCATCAAAATCCGTTCAGCAGTTTTTGCGTGAAAGAGTAACAAACATCTATCCAGCCATCCATTGCATCCATCCTCACAAACTTTCACATTTATAGGATAATTTGCTGATTGTGCAACCATGTGAACTAAAGCCATTTTTATGTTACGTCACTATAACAATCGAGACTTCAAACAGCTTTACGACCGACCTGTGGAGAAACTTGGCCGATTGCCAAGTGGAGCTCAAATAGTTTACACGAAAGAGTTTTCATGTAAAGAGAAAGTGATGTTACCATTGCATACTTTCTTTCATTTGACAACAACTGTATTGTTGAGTGTCATGTTTTAAGTATATGAATGTATATTTACAAAAAAAATATTCTTTTATATTTCTGTATTTTACAATAAACTAAAAATAAAATATAATCCCTGCTAATAATAATGTCCTCCAGACCGAATTTCGGTCATGGCATCTTAACGAAGAGTAGCCATCTGCGCAGGAGATATTATAGTGCACAAGCGTGTGTTCAAACACAAGTGCACTCTCTTTTCCTTAACTCCCATGATCCGATGGTACGGCAATCCGACACGACCGGAAAGAGATCAGGCGCAGGACCAACGGCTTTATGTGCTATCCGAGGCACAGGGGTGTCTAACACCGCCAACTTCCTAACTCCGGGCTGCTATTGAGAATTCTTAACAGAAAACCCGGTAACGTCGTTAACGGTCTCGGGTTCGAATCCCGGGTCGGGCTAACAAAAATGCACAAATAACAAAAATAGCCCGACCCGGGATTCGAACCCGAGACCTCACGGAGGCAAAAAGCCCTGCTAATATAATAAATGCGAATGTAAGTTTGTTTGTTCGCTTTCACTCCGTAAATTGTATTTCAATTTAAATTATTGTAATCGGAATAAGGCATCCACAGGACAGGCTTGCCTAGTGTGGGGCCAATGGATACTATGTAAAATATTGCACTCTTTTGGTAATAATATTTTTAACTAGGTACTCGATCGATCATCATTGAATTTCGCTTACACGTTGTCATGGAAACAGAAAAGACCTTTCGTCCAGGAAAAAAATACTATTACTAATCTAACCTACATTTACGTGAGCGAAGCCGCGGGTAAAAGCTAGTATTGCATAAAATTATTCTAGAACGTTCGGAAGCTTTTAAAATGTTTGATGTTATATAATGCAATATCATCCTACTCCACCCTGTTCCACCCAACAACCCCCTACACCACCCTATACTCCTCCCAATTAGTTGCATAACGCAGGTAGAGATCGCCTATCCCCATCCCCCATGCAGGCGGCCGCATCTCCACGATCGATACAGCCAGTGCAGCCCGGACCCCTAGATTTAATATGGGACACCTATAATTGAGACCTATATAGCTAACATTTTAACACGACGTAGAATAAATATTGGTACCAATTCTGTTGTCACAAAATTCTCTTATCTTAGCTAAAAATCTCTAAAATTTAGTTTAGTCCTGTCAAACGACATTTCGTATTCTGAAATCGCTAAAAGTGACAGGACTAAACTAAATTATAGAGATTTTTAGCTAAGATAAGAGAATTTTGTGACAACAGAATTGGCACTATTATGCATTTTAAGTGCTAAGAGCAATTGAGTTTGAATAAGGAGAATTTTTCTGCTTATCGCTGGATTATTATAACTAATATTACAAATGCGAATGACTACTTTTATTGAACTTTACTACTAATTAAGCTATTTAATTTAATTAAAACTATTTATATTTAAGTTTACACTTTGCCCCGACGTTTCGGTTGCTTTACAGCAGCCATGTTCACGGGGAGACTAAGATGGTAAATGGTAAGTGTACCTAGTTGTTTCAAAATACCCGAACATAATTTAATCTTTGGTGTTTGTATTTATAATTATATTTACAAAATAAATATATTCATACAAAAATAAAATACGAAATGTCTTAACTTAAAATTCGTCAGTAGACTGGCAGCGTTGTCACGTTGTATGGCAATGCTGATACAATGAGCCAATAATAAACCAACCTACTAATCGCAAAGCGACGATTAGGCGTTTTGCGAATTCATAATTTTGTACTTAGGTTTACCTAACTAATACAAGTCGCCACTCGCAAAATGGTTTACATATCTTTAAAATTGAAATTAAACTGCTTTATACGGATTTTATCACGTTGCTTATTAACATTTTAACACGCTTTTATTAGCTTGGTATGTATCTATGAATCTATTTAACGGAATCTTTGAACGTGCTTTTCACCCCTTTCAAACCGACGCGACGACGGATTAATTTGGTACTTTGCACAGTTATCGAGGACCGATGACAATACAAAACTTTATAGAAAAAAATTGTATATAAACTAAAAAACAGGCTTTATTAAAAAAGTAGAAAATAATTTAATAATTTTAATGTAAAAAAGCGTGGGGTGGGGGTTATCAAAATATCTTAGAAAGCACCCCACGCTTTTTTAAGACAATTTTGTAAATATTACAATACTACTGAACCTGTAGTAATATATTATGTACCAAAATTGTTAATAAACAACGCGATAAAGTTTAAAAAGTAGCCTGTGCCGTGTCTCGTCTCATATAATCAGTCAACAGGTTAACCTTGAAATAATACAGCTAAGCCAATATTTTATGGCCAACCTGTGGACGGCCAAGGCCGTGGCACAGCGCCAATGTATCACAGAAGGGAGGTTGTACGGTGCATTGAAGTAAATATTATGACATTGTGGAGTTTGCCCCTGGAAAAATTATTTGCCTCGGCAGCAATGCATCTTAGGAAATTTTTACACGATGCGATGTAGCTGACTATTACATGTTTACAACAGTTTCATATTCTGTAATGTAAACTACCCAGTATGCTTTAATGCTATAACTTTTATAAGTAATACCACCGAGCCACTGTGACTTATAGACAGCAATAGAGTTTCAACAATGTAGATAGATTTATTTCGAATTATTTTTTTAAAGCATTCCTCGCTAAGTGGAATCTCTGTGTCGCAGGACACTTACTGACGCCAACATTCACTGTCTTTAGAATATTTGTAACATCTTCGCACAAGAACTTCAAATTTGGAACAACTGTACGTTAGTAATATTTTAACAGTTTTACTCCCGATATCGACGGAACACTAAACACTCGGCGCATTGGCAGTGTCTAGGTCACCATTACAACGCGTAGTAAAACTCACAAGTCATGTAGACAAACGCGCAAATTTAGCATAACCAGCTCGTGCGTATTCGGTTTGACAACCGCACAAAACAAATTGTCTGTTGATAGTGCTTCTGTGAGCAATTGATCTTGCAATAACGATGCAATGAATAAAAATGCTTTGAATTAAATGACTGACTTTCTAACTCAATATATTTTTATACATAACTACCACAACACTATACTACACTAGGTATCATTCCGATGTCGCGAAGAACTTTACAATCATTCAAACAACGGGCACAAAAAAAAACCAGACTCAGAACAACTATGTGAGGATTACCGAAACATTTTTCCCTTGTATCGAATCCATAACACACGAGGCAATGACAGTTCCGAAACGACTATAAAAATCATTACAGCATCCGTGCATTACATATAATAAATCAAAAATGTATTTGGAGGTACTAACAGTGCCAGTAGAATCTTCATATCTCGTTTCTATAGGTAACAAGGGAAGCTACGCAATACAGAATGATTGGGGCCTACTCCACACCCATACTCTCACCCCCTGGTTGCATAGATACACCCGACGTGCGGATGCAGGCGCGCGCATCTCGCCGATCGATACAGTCGCTGCAGCCAGGATTCTAGTACTTACAGGATACCTATAACTATGTATAAACTGCGCACTTTAAAGTGTAGGGTGTGGTCATGTTTTAAAATCACAAAATGGTAACTAGCTTTTGCACGCGGCTTCGCTCACGTACAAGTAGGTTCACAACAGTACCTTTTTTAGATAAAATGAAGTATTTTTAAACAAAAAAATTTTAAATTGGTCGGTTCACTTTTATTTTTAAATCGTTACTAACAAACAATCAAAAAATCAAATCTGTCCTCTTTATTATATTAGTATAGAAGTATAGATAAATATTTTTTTGGTTTTAATCCCTTTATGAATTAGCTTTCCTCGTCGATCGCGTGTCAGTTTTCGCGACGTTTTTCTGTTAAAAGAAGGGCAGAAATAATGCCTTTTTCAATGTCGTTAAATAGTCATTAGAAGCTAAATTATTCATATAAATTATGACGTACCAGTATGGTAGAACTTCTTTAGGCGCAGTTTAAGGCTCTGCTTCTACGAATTTTTTTGACGCCGTAGTAGCGAATTCGTCTAATTTAGCAAATCATTTTTGTATTGACTGCATGGACGGCATACCTGTTTAAGATTATTATTGCCCGCACTACAATAACTTTACTTTCAATCATCTTTAAAAAAACACATTTAATTGAGAACCGTTTTTCGAACAACGAATACAGTAAAACTTCAGTCCATTTCATTAAGACAAAAATTACCAAAGCCATCTTTGATGTACATAAAAGACAAGAAAATAGTTCGAGTTTGTAAAGTCTCTTGACTTTGCCCAGACTTGAATAGTAATTTTTATTGGTATTGGCAGATTGGCAAAATGCCATTCTTTCACGCAGCATTGGCGAATGTAAGTGTATTTGCAATTATCATTTGCGATGTTTCGGGTTCATTAATATTAATATAATAATAATGATTTTATTTAAGAAATAGTTATTGTAGTACAAAATGAAAATTATACGTGGTAGGTCTTACAACTATTTTACGTACAATCCTGTGGGTGAAGTTCTGTTACCTTTGATAGTTTAGTTATTAACCTGTAGTAAGGATTAACAGTTCTCTTCCCTCCGGTATGTATTATAATTACAATTACAATTATTCTCTAAAGTATAACCATGTAATTACAATTCAAATTACAATTAAAAGTTTAACATTTAAAATAACTCCATGCAGTGAAAAAGTTTGTGTGTGTATCAGTGCATAATATGTATGTATAGTTCATAATGGTGTTTGTCAGCACAGACGATATTTTTTTAAAGACCCTGCTCTAGGCATATTACCTGAGCCGCGGGGGACATTAAAAAAAAAAAAATAACGGATACAAAGAACACCCAGACTAGGAAACAACTATTTGTGGACCTCACAATTTTCTGTCTTGTGTGGGGATCGAACCCACAACACACTTCGCGGCGGTATTGGCGACGCGACCATTAAAACCACTACGCCATTCGAGCAGTCAAATTGTATCGTTTAATTCCGTTTGTCACAAGCTATTTTTCTTTTTAGCACGATTTCTAGAATTGTGTTTTATATTCGAAAATGTGTACGACACTCACGACACTGTACAGGTTTTAAGATCTATTTTACTCATTAGTCTTGTTAAAATTTTAAGCGTTCAAGATTACGATCGAGATACCTTAAAATTTAAATATTTGCATGGCAATTTGTTGGTATATCATAATTTATATAATAAAACTATGGTATTGGGTGGAAATTGAACCCTCTTGAGTGAATCATGATAATGACCAATAGGCTATTCTTTTTTCATTAGTAACAGACGTAACCAAATGCCCCCTTCGAATTTCGTAATCATGGGCCACTGTCTTTCAATAATTACAATTATAAGAAAGAAGAAAAATGTGTTTATTGACAGTAAAACATACCAAACTTACAATATTTAATACTTCTGCCGAACTGCAAAACACTTAGATGGCGAACAAAGCTCGTATTTTAAAAGAAATTTACAATTGAATCTTGGTTTTATAAATTAATATATACATACATAGATTCACGCCTATTTCCCAGAGGGGTAGGCAGAGAAATAAATTATTTATTATAATTTTATTATTTCATAAATTAATAGTGATGGATAATGATTATAGTCGCCTCGCCAAACACCGCTGAGTATCGTCATACATATTTGACGCTTAGTAATTGGAGTGCAGATTTAGAAATGTTTTCATGTAAAATTAATCCTAATCACTACTTGGTCTGTATTCTGTAACTGTACCTTTTATTAATAAATAAATACTCAGCGGTGTTTGGCGAAAATATTCGTGTGAGAATCGTCATTCTCATTTTTATTATTTACAAATAGTCGTTTAAGTCTGGATGTGTTTACGTCCGTTGTTTGAATGTTTCTAAAGTCCTCTGCGACAGAGGTATTATACATATGCGGGCGAAAAAAAATGCTCGTCTAATCTTTAGGACGCAAGTGAATGCGTAGTTTTTGGGTAAACATACTTTTATTTAAACATACATTAGACATAGCAATAATGTACGTGGTCCCGTTTACTAAAATCTCTTTAAAAAAGCAAGATTATTAATATCAGCCCTGTATTTAACTATCCCACTGCTGGGCACGGGCCTCTTCTTAGTGTGAGAAGGGTTAGGCCATAGTCCACCACGCTGGCCCAGTGCGAGTTGACAGACTCTCTATGGAGAACTCTCAGACATGTAAGTTACCTTACGATGTTTTCCTTCGTCATTAAAGCGAGCGATAATTAATAATTTAATACGCATATAACTTCAAAAAGTCAGAGATGCGCGCCTTGGGATCGAACTCGAGACTTCTGCATGGCAGACCAACGATCTTCCACTAGACTATCGCTGCTTATATAAGCCAAGAGTACCAAAATTAAAATGCAATTTAAGAAATTAACTCCAAAAATATTATCAGGTAGAGTCGGTGCATTATACGCACGCGCGATGCACCAATCAATAACTCCATCTAGGATTCAACGCGGGCTTCCTATAGCGGATTTAAAGGCGTGGTCGAGTCAAAATTAAGGAATCTGAAATGTCACCTGCAAACTGTATATATACATATATGTAGTTTTTATTTTTTTATACTACGAAGTTGGCATACGAGCATGCGATCCGCCTGATCGTGAGCGGTTACCGTAACCCTTGAACACTTATAACACCAGGGGAGCTACAAACGCGTTGACAACCTGTCCCCTTACCCCAAAAGGAGCCTTGATACCCTACTCACACTGTGGTGAGTAGTGTATCCAGAAGAGAAGATCGCAGCAAAGCAACCTTGCGTTGTGTTCCTGTGAACACAACAAGGTCTCTTGGCTGCGATCTTCTCTAGGGCGGCGGTATCACACCAGTCGGGCCGCTCCAATTCGAGAGGAATCTAAGATTCATCTGTGCCCTACCTCTCTTAATAGTATAAATAGTTTCTAGCCTACGTCCCCGTAGTGGTTGACAGTTGTGTATTACACCCACATTTCGCCAGCTATGGTTTTAGACCCTAAGTAACCTATAAAGAAAAGCCTAAAATCATATCGAACCCTACGTTAAGCCTACCCACTACAGAAAACCTAATAACAATTTTCTTGACCCAAGAAACGCATTTACTACTGCAACGTATATTTGGATTGCTATAAATTCGTGCTAACATTCGGTTCCCAGGTCGGATGGTGTTATGAGATTGTTGTTAGGACATACTCGATAGAAACAGCGCAACGCCTAAAAATTACCTTGTACACTCATATCTATACATAGAAATAAATAATTAAAGCGTCTGTTTGTAATGTCAAAATAACAGCATTTTACTAAATGCATATGAAAGTATATAATACTATAGCTAAACCTATCAAAGAATCAACTTTAATATTGTATTTTTGTCTGTCTGTTTGTTTCTGCTCTGAAACGGCTCGACTGATTTTGACGGGTCTTTACTGGCAGATAACTAAGTAACATGGGTTACTTTTATTTTAGAAAAATATCTCTGCGAACTGAACAAACACTTTTACGTTAAATTCCAGCTAGTCATTTATAATCCTGTTTATAAATCTTCACACTGCCGAGCACGGGTCACTTCTGAATATGAAAAGGTTTAGGCTATAGTCCAATATACTGACTCAGTATGGATGGGCGGTGAATGAATGAAGAATGTTCTCGACGATGTGTGTAGTCTACACATTTTCGAGAACATTATAGAAAGCTCTTAGATATGCCGGTTGCCTGACAGTGTTTGCCGTTAATATCAACCTATAATTAACGTAATAATAAACACATATCTACGAAAAATTAAAATGCGTGCGTGGTGTCGAATTAAACACACCTGCATGTGTAATTTGTAAAACATAAATGTGTTGTAACATAAACATGTTAATATAGATATAACAAGTGTTGGAGGTTATCTCGTCGTTAACGGTACCCCGGTTGTAGTTAAGTTTGTTATAGGTAGTACACACGATATATCAAACCACTAGATAAGTTTATGAGTTTATCAGATATAGTTCACAATAGTTGTTAATGTTAAGTTATCCGAGTCGCACTTTACGTATATAATTGATTCGACACATACACAATAGCGCGTGACCGAGTTTTAGTTACGACTAATTAATTAATTGCTTGGTTACCTATGCATAAATACGAATTGTGCTGTATGAGCGTTATTGGCTCGTACAACAAGTAATTAAAATGTTAAGTAAAAGAATACCGCCGCTATCAATTACTTGGTGAGGGTAAGAATGAGCCGGTTACCCCGCTGCAAAATGCATGCTTCTATGCATAGCCTCACGCCTCTAGAAGGAACGAAGGGCTAAGCAGATATGTAATACGCCGATATTTGGACAGCTATGATATTAGGTGACTGATAATATGGCCGTAGTCCGGGCACAGTTACAGACTCCGTGCTGCAGTCACATTCATTACCACTGCACTGTCGTTACATGAGGTCTCCAATTCCCAAGTCGAGCAAAGTGTCATTGCGATTTTCTGTATCTAAAGAAATTGACGAGATTTCCAACAAAAATATATAGCCATCGAAACTAAAAATTCAAAATTTCACAAGCTCGCAATTAGGCAGTTGGTGAAGTTACCTGTGCCTCGAAAACGTTATACCTAAAGCCGTCAGTCAATCATTTTAAAATGCCTTCAGTCTTTTGATAAGTTAATACTTCAAATGGAAGTAAAATCTATACCACAATTATAAAGAGGATAGATTTGATGTTTGTTTGTTTGTAAGAATTTAACTCAAAAACTAATCAATTATATTTTAAATATAATTATATTTAATTATCACCGAGTAACATAGGCAATATTTTATTTCTTTAAAGTACTGTTACCTTCTTTTACGCGGTAAAAATTATTGGAAGAATTAAGTAGATATAACGTACATTTAACTTCAATTACCGGTAAAATACATTTCGGGCGTGTCGTATGATAAGACTCATTGCCAGTCTCATAAGACACATGGCTGATATAAATAAACTTGCTATTGATTGGACTATCATGTCGGTAATAGAAAATTCCATGTTTTATTACTGTTTCCTTGCCCTTTGACACGTGAGAGAAAGAGAGATTCTATATCAGGTAAGCCATATATCAGCGAAGGACAGAGATAAGGAGGAAATATTCCTTTTAATTAATTAACCTTTCGAACTGTCTAGACGAGCTAAATATAGTAAGGGTGGCTGATAAAAATCAATGTGTTTGTACCGCCTCTGTTCGTTACTCGCCGCTTAATACTGCGAGTTACAGAAATGTAGTTGTAATAAGGCACATATTTGTAATCTTTTGAAAATAAACACTTATTATCTTTTTAAAATAAACAGCAATAGTTGAAGACCGTTACACCGTTTCGCAGTGGTCTAGAGTACGATCCCAAGGCCCGTATATAAGTTCGAAAAGTCAGAGTACCTGTGACTTTTCGAACTTATATACGCATTAAATAATTAATTTTAGTCACTTTTACGGTCAAGGAAAATAGCGTGAGGAAACCTGCATGTTTGAAAGTTTTCTATAATGTTCTCGAAGATATGTGAAGTCTGCCAACCCGCACTGGGCTGGCATGGTGGATTAGGACCTAACACTTCTTTCACTGAAAGGAGGCCCGTGTCCAACAGTGGGATAGTTTATATATAGGATCGCTATTTCTCTTACGAAAGGTATTTTTTGACGTTTTCCTTAGAAAAATACCCAGTTCTTTGCTAGACTAATACCGGTGCAACAGCCCTAAATTCTGATCTATATTGGATGGTATCTATGTCCTTTTCTGTTCCTATGACAACGTGTATGCGAAAGTTCATGATGATCGGCTGAGTAGTTAAGGCGTGAAAGCGTAACAAACCAACAGAAACACATTCGCATTTATAATATTAATTAGGATTTGTGCATATTATGAGCATTGCCAGACAACGTGACGTGGTGATACGAAATATACAGAGATTTTTGCCATTACGTAAGTCACTCACACTGACTCAGTAAGTCAGGCGTGCAAAATCATCGACCTAAAACTTTGTAAAGTACTTTTTTTATAGCATTAACTATTCTTATTCATATCTACTACTTAAATTTCTCCGACGTTTCCGTTAATTTTTATTTAAGACTAACTTATTTATTAAATTTCACTATATAAAAATAATTTAAACAGTTAGTCACAAGCAGCAGTGACTAATCTATACCTAAATCAAAAGGTCTTTACGAAAGTTTACGAGTTGCACAATAACAATTACCTTCTTAGCAAAGGAGGAGACAAGATTTTTTATAAAGAGACATATTATTATGTAGTCTCTTCTCTGTTTCGTTGGTCCGGTGGCATAATTTTGCGCTTAAGTTTGCCGGCAATCGTGAAGTCCCGGGTGAAAATACCCAGTCAAGCTAAATTTTATAAATTTTTTTTAGTGAATGACCTCTTTTTTAGACACACATACACATAATACAGACAATAACATTTTAAACAACACAGTGTGCCTATAAGGCTCCAGCTCAGCCTATGCTGCGGATGACCGCGGCGCTGATTTTCAGCTGAAACCTAACCTAATTATTATAAAATAAAAAATTAAAGGAGAATAGTGTTATACAATTAAATAGATAATATTAAAATACACAAGATTTTAATAATACAAAAATAACACTAATTGTGACCAGAGATCATCTAGTGGATTATATTAAAATAAAATGGCTAGTAATTACGCATTGCTGGATTTTTGCTTACCTAAAAATATCAACTTTAACTTATACTTAAAATTACCAACATTTTACTGTTAGAAAATTCTTATAGGCGGCATATTGCTCGTTCTTATTACGTAGGAAATAAAGTAAAATGTATGTGTAATGTAAACACACATTCATCAGTAAAAGGCATTCCCCGAAGAGTAGGCAGACTACTTCTGCTTATCTTCTTTGCGGGTATCGAGGCGTGAATATAAGTTACGTTTAAAGAAAACATTAGCACCACGGTATCATGCGATACATACGCGCGATGTATGCGACAGTAAGTTTAGTTTATTTGATGAAAGCAAACAAAGAAAAATACTGACTTTTTAACAGTTATAAATCCTGATGGAAATATATAATACGCAGTTATTGTGATATATTGCAGTGACACGGACGTTGAGCAATTCCTACGCGCGCGCGGAGCACCGATCGATACAGCCATTGCAGCCGGGTCTAGAGCGCCTAGGACAAATATAGAGCACCTATATCGAATCCTTGTACTGCGTTTTGATGCTATGATAAATATAACAGGCGCTAATAGTATATCTGAATAAACGAATTCAAATACTATTTCAGCCTGTAATACCAAGTGCATAATATTGTCTTACGTTAACGCTAATGTTATACGTTGAAATTAAACAAGTTTACCTATACGAATTAAGTAAGTATTAGGTTTTAATAAACAAGCGATTAAATCCATAAGTATTAAAAGTTTTATTTCAAAGCCAATTGCAGTTTACTTTGGCAAATAAACGTTATTATATTTCTGATAAATTACTAGTATTCTTGATTACCTCTCCAGCTTAGCTTAGTGCTTGTGATAAACATTAAAAGAACATTTACAAACGCAACTGAAGAAAAAGTATGTGCCATATTTATATTTTTAGATGAACATAAGATAGATATAGAGGGCTGTGACAATACAGAAGGTCTGATAAATAACCTGGTGTTGTATTCCTTTTGTGAATAAGATTACGTGGCTCCTTAGAAAAGCGCTGTGTTGCCAATAAGGAAGTCATAATTGTAGCTTGAGCAGATAGCACATCAACACTTAACATTTTGAAAGAATTGCAAGACTCGAGCAATGTTCCATAGCCTACTATAATCGCTTCGATCACGCATGATATCGCCTGTCTGAGGCGAGACAGCTACTTGCCACTGTAGTTATGTAAAAAATATTAGGTACAATGCCATACAAAAAAAAATATCAGTTATGGAATCTGTATTCTATCAACAGCGCCAAGTTAGAATAGACTTTTCTTGACCTTTAAGTACAGGTGACAAGTTAAGTTATTTTATTAAAATGTTTTGCATATGAAAAGAAAATTATGTTTACGCGAAGCTCACTACAATGGTGTAAAAAAACATCCTAAAAAGAACCTACATGATTTTTGAGGGGCAACTCCCGCAGTACGCCTTCACGAATAATGTATGTAACGCGATGTACTTTACAAATATTCGAAACACAAAGAAGATTCGGCACAACAATTTGTGGATCACACAGATTTTTGCCCTTGTAGGTTTTAAGTCATAACACTCAGCGGAGTGGTAAACGTGAAATCAAGTTCACCTCAATATTTTTAAACATACGTGAAGACTTTCATTCCGCTATAGGCCAGTATGGTGATACTTATTGGTATTGATAGAAAACTGTCCCACCGACAATTAACTTGATCAAATCTGTTGGCAAACCACCAAATATCGACTATTGTTTGTGTACAAGTCGGCCAAATTCAACAGCCAACAGGTTGGCCATAAATATAGAGACTGTTATGCCCAACTTGTGGCTTGAGTAATTTACATAGAAAAATAATACTGCTGCGTGCAATTTATCCATCGCCTGTTATTCATAGCAACAAAAATGTGTTTTACATTTGCTATTTCTATCAATAAAGTAAACAAAGTTGCTGTTTTCCCAAAAGTAACAAATCATTCCAAAGAAAACAGAAGGCGGCCTGTTTTAAATACTCATATATAATTTACGACGCACTTAGCTTTTAGTAGTTAGTACGCGCGCGCAGTGTACCGATCGATGCAGCTCTGAAGCCGCGCCCAGGACTCTACATAGGACATCTAAATATAAAAGGCGGTTTCTCTATCCGTCAATACTCAATGACAATTATTTAAAAAAGAAATGAGTAGATAATAAAAATAATGCTCCCGATCCATTTGCATAAAAATTTAAGACATAACATAACATGGCACTTTTGTTTATCCTAATTATATTTACGCATAACAGCTTACGCATAAAGCTTTTGAGCATATTTTCTCCAAAAAAAGAAATACCTGTCTTAACCTAATAAACTTTATGCCAAAAGCAATAACGGCAAAGTATTATTATACCAAAATAAATATTCCAAAGTGGTTATGCCAAAGCATATTAGGAACAAAACATTATGCGATAAGAAAGGATTCCGTGTGATTCTAAGCTTCAGATCAACTGAAGAAATTGCAAATATTTGGATATTGGTATGAGTTCGTAAGACATTGATATTTTTGGTACTTACATAAAATGTGGAGATAGTTAGATAATTCTTACATACATAAAGTTACACCGGTATCTCACCGGGTCAAGCAGAGGTGCATTAGACCCATACGTCGCCTATGTTGTAGATCCCGCGTATTACGGAGCAAGCCATTTCTAGAGACTGTACTGTACTAAGAATATCCAAACAAAAACTCAAAAACTCTGCTAACGCAAGAATTGCATGAGGATGCACAACAGCTGTATTCACTACCGCAGCTACTTCGAGGCTGTTCCAAGTCGGCATCATTAATTTATAATTTATATTTGTCGAGAAAGTAATACCAGTCGGATTTTGTATTTATTGGAAATTCTTAATAAATAATACAGATATATTAATACGTGAAGCAAAAACTTTGTACCCCTTTTTACGAATATTGCGCGGATGGAAGAGTATGAAATTTGGCACAGTTAAAGTTTATATGAAGAAGGAGGGGCGAATGCTAATATTTTTATAAAATATGCATTAGAAATACATGAAATGAATGGAACGACACTACACGCACACAACCATGCATTTGACACAAGCAGTCGAATCGCGTTCGTAGTATTTCGGCACTGTTCGGTTGACTTCGTAGAATGCTTCGTAACTATAAAATTATAATAATATTCTACCACATACACACAACACCATCTAGCCCAAACTAAGCAGAGCTTGTACTATGGGTACTAGACAATGGATAAACATACATATATAGGTTTTTTTGTAAATATATTATTATACATAGAAACACTCAGACCAAGAGAAACATCCATGTTCATGCACACAAATGTTTGACTTGTGCGGGAATCGAACCCGCAACATTAGGCGTGGCAGTCGGTTTAAATAAATTATGGACGAATTTCGACCACTTGGCGACCGCTAGTAGGTATAGATTAAAAAACATATGATTCGTAAAATTGCCATAATTCAGGATTCTAATTGAGTGGATGATACTTTATTAACAAATAAATATTATCACAAATATTATTGCGTTCCTTATTTCAGCATCAAGATTATTCTACCCAACCAATATCTCAACCAGGACTAACCTTTTCAATTCATATACGAGTCTGACCAAGCGTCATCTGGAAGTCAAAAACTAAATCAAAAAGCAACTCACCAGATTAGTATCCCTGACTCCCGGATGCCTCAATTTGACTTCTATAACGGTATCACTGGCGCTGCCGTCATTGTGTATCAACTGAGTCATGCGGATGTACCCATGGGCGAAGCCACCAGGGTGGTGGAAAGACGCGATGGCTCGTAACTCACGAGCCTCTGATGGACTGTACCCACGCTCTATGGAAGAACAGGCCCAACGACGCCCGTTCTGAAAAGGAAGAAGACTTTAGAAGTCGGAAAATAGTTGATAGCAAAGTGCTGTAGAGTATTATAAAAACTTTACACCATAATAAACCTATTTAAAAGTGTGCTGTCCTCTGTTGCTTCTTCCATGATTATGATAACGTCTCCGTTACCGTGACTCGTACCATATAGCCTATAGTCTTGCTTAAAAATAGGGTAGTTGTGTTTTTTTTTTTATATAACTCAATAAAATAAAATTGCTATCAAAAGAAATACCTTTAAGCAAACAGAATCAAAATAAGTTGCAAAATAAAGGAGTAACTCATATTTTAAATTTGGATTTAAGACAAAGGAGGTGTAATAGGGATATCCCGCTGTCTCCCTCGAACAGTTGCATTTAAATAGCGGATACGTCACAGTTTGTAACGTCCATCCCTTTTCTGTCATTTGACAATTATTATCCCTACTAAGTACCATATTTACACATGAATGTTATTTATATTTGAGTAGATTTCAAAAAAGATTTGTATTTATAGTTTCTCAACGAACTTTTCAAATCTGCTAGTAGGGATGATTGAGAATTTAATATTATGACAGAAAGAACGTACAAAACAAACAGTCGCGTAACCGCTATTTAAATGCGGCTATTCAAGGAAGATACTAAGATATCTACGCTGCCGGTTATTCTTATATCCAAATTTAAATATTAATAACTCCCTTATTTTAATAATACTTGCATAAGAAGAATTCTTTTGATTGCTGTATGCTTTGTATGTAAAGTAATGCACTAAATCAAACATAGGCAACTACCCTATTTGCAATACATATGAAAGGTACAAGTTTATACAAATATTTGTTTCTCTAGTTCTAGTTCTGTTAGGAAGAACCCGGCCCTTCGCGCGGCGTACACGGGGTCATGGGTCCAACATGCAGAGGTCCTTCGAGAGTTTTAGTTTGGCATAAGACGGGACGCATACAGAGACACCAGCCACGGCAGGTGTATGAAACTATTGCTACATATGGAACCTAATAAATCTGGGCTATAGGGATGGATGTTTAATGGGCTGGTGTAATGAAATCTATGGGTAAAAAAAAAGGGCGTCTGCCAGATATATACACAGACATTAAATATTATAATAATAATAATATAATAATAATAATATTCTAACCACATACACACAACACCGTCTAGCCCATAGAAATATAAAAAAGAGTCTATGGTCTAGCCCAAACTACGCAGAGCTTGTACTATGGATACTAGACAATGGATAAACATACATATATACTTTTTTTTGTAAATACATACATATTATACATAGAAACACCCAGACCAAGACAAACATCCATGTTCATGCACACAAATATTTGTCTTGTGCGGGAATCGAACCCGCGACCTCAGGCGTGGCAGTCGGTTACACTAACCACTACGCCATCGAGGCCGACATAATGATGGCCTTTACCAAACATTCATTTGTTGCTGTTAGAGATAAAAGTACATAACATACCTTTCTATGCAGCACGACGGATCGTCCCAGTATGCTGTAGGGTCCGAACAGGGTCACTTGCGTCTCATTGTAGAAAGTGTTGAGGGATCGGGTCTCAATGAACCCGTACTTGATGCCAAGGTCCCCAAGCTCGTACTGATCTGCTGTACCTAAGGAATACAAATATAATTTTCATTAACAGCTGTACATAATACATGATAAGACAGTTTGACAGCACGGATGACATAGTGGTTTAGGTGGTCGCCTCGCCGTTGCCACTGCGCCGAGTGTTGTGGGTTCGAATCCCACACGGGACAAAAATTGTATGATCCACAAATGGTTGTTTCGAGTCTGGATGTTCTTTGTGTCCGTTGTTTGAATGTTTGTAAAGTCCCCCGCGACACAGGAATTATTCCTACTGCGGGAATTGTTCTTTTTAAAAGAAAAATAATTTCCATTAGCAGCTATACAAAATCCAAGTCAAGAAATATTATTGATATGACTTATGCAATACTGAAATTATATCTAACTAGTTTTGCTAGAGACTTCGCTCGCGTTAATGTAGTTTTCTGAATGAATAAGTAACCCTCGACATAAAGGTACCCAATACCTTTATGTCCTTTTCTTTAATCCTGACAACGTTTATGCGAAATTTCATAATGATCAGTCGAGTAGTTTGTTCGTTATGCTTTTACGACTTATGAAAGCGAAACAAATGTCTTTATCTTTCATAATTACAATAAATATTAGACTTTTATAATTACTTTATTTACAGTAATAGTTAAAAGTTAGTTACAATCACAGTTTAAAATTACAGAATAATAATTTGGATTTTAAATCATAAAATACTTTTAAACATTTGGTAAATCCTCCGCTACTTGACTACAGCCAGCAACATAAGTAGCTAAATATTCAGCAGTTTTTTTCTTGGTACGCATAGACAGCAACACAAACACAAAACGCTTGCTGTTTTGTGTTTGTGTTAATTTTATATGTGTGCTATTATCATTTGTTAACCAAAGCAATGATTATTTTTATGTTAAAAGTATTATAATAAGGAAAGGTTTGATTGATTTGTTTGTTTGCAAGGATTTAACTCAAAAAAAAATAGACTGATTTAAAAAGAAACCGCCATTAGAAAGCTTTATTATCACCGAGTAACATAGACAATATTTTATTTAAAAAACACCAACTGTTACTAACATAACCTAACCTACTTTTATGCGAGTAATGCCGCGGACAAAAGCTAGTTTTAAATAAAATACGATATTATTCTTGAGAGAATTCATTGTGTTCCTAATTCCGTTCAAATGGTTGGTAAGCTAAATATAGGACACAAGGTTAAGCCATCGAGGTTTATAAAAACAACTCTGCTAGATATACGATTTGATTTTATTTTGTAGAATTATTTATTTATTTTCTTATCTATAGGTGCAATAATAATGTCAATACATGAGTAAGTCAGTGAATAAATAAAATATCGTTTTGATTAGTAATTATAGATGTGTCTTAATTGAATCTGATGTTTTATTACTCTATCCTAAAGAGATCACGGTGATTACAACCTATCAGGAATAGATTAGTAAAGTAACACCAGCTGACCGATTCAAATGTACGGATTTTTTTTAAGGCGTCACCTGCTCTTCCTTTAATTCCTGTGTCGCGGGGGACTTTACAAACATTCAAACAACGGACACAAAGAACACCCAGACTCGGCACAACTATTTGTGAACCACACAATTTTTTTGTCCCGCGTGAGATTTGAACCCACAACACTCGAAGATATGGTAGCGGCGAGGCGACCACTTGAAATACTACGCCATCAGTGCAGTCGGTATTATGGCATTTTAACTGGACTAGAATAACGCCCTGGTTTCGCCTTACCACTAAAATAGCAACGAGTGGTGATAGCTCACACTATACACAAGATAATTATCGGTGTGATGTACTAAATAAATACATATCTGTTTTTTTTATGATTCGATAGGTGGCAAATTGGCAGACGGATCGCCTGATGAGAAGCGATCACCGCCGCCCTTGGACACCCGCAACATCAGAGGAGTTACAAATGTGTTGCCGGCCTTTTAAAAAGGAGTACGCTCTTTTCTTGAAGGTTTGTAGGTCGTATTGGTCCGGAAATACCGCAGGCTACAGTTCATTCCACAGTTTAGTTGTGTATTTTTATAAAGGCAACTCTCGCTCTAGGAACAATGCCGGTGTCGCAGGTCACTTTGCAAATATTCAAGTAACACCTAGATTTGGAACAACTAAGTATTTGCGAATCACACAATTTTTTATCCCATGTGGTGATTAAACCCACAACACTCGGTGTTGTGGCAGCGGCGAGTATAAATATATGTTGCTGCTCCAAAAGTTATAAGTATCCATGGTTCCGATGCTTGTAAATCCTTTTTTAATTTATTGTGGGGAAATACTCCAGATGCATACCCCTCCGCCACAAGGGAATGCGAGAGGGTTATATCCTACCGACAAAAACCACCACTGTATGCTTACTCTCTGCTTTGTATGGTTGGTGGGTTGGAACTGAAACTACATCAGTGACCCACACAGCAGTGCCCAATGCAAACAGGGAAATGCTTGTAAATCCCTGCGACAAAGACTGTCTAGAGCGGGAGGTGTATTAAAAAAAATGTTGGTTAAGTACTTACCTTTTTGAGGTGGCGGACTGAGAGACTTGTTCACATTGTAAGGGTTGTATGTGTCATATAACGTGGTCTTCTCACAGGGAAATTCTAGGTCGCGTTCTACTGGCACCTGTAATGTCGAGAACAAGTTATAGGATGTAATCTTGTAAATAATAGTGATGTATATATAGGATAGTGATGTAATCTCGAAGATATGTGAAGCCTGCCAACCCACTAGGCCAGCGTGGTGGACTATGGACTATGGCCCAGTGGCCCTAGTAGGACAATTTAATACAGGGCTGATTATTATTATTATTATAAAAAGGACAAAGGAACATTTAAAGACATATTTACTTTAGTTTCTTGCAGTTTAATTTTATGCAGCTTTGTTCTGAGTATCGGATAAGCAAGCAGAATATCAATTAACTAGATTTGAGAATCAAAGGATTCTCGAATGGATATTGGTCAATTAGCTAGTACCCTAGATGACATTCTATTATCATCTCATTTCCTTTAAAATGTGGTGTTGGAGAAGAAGAAGATCCGAAAGTATCCGATGAAAACTGACGATAGATGATAAAATATTACTATTATCAAGATGAACAAGCGACCAGTCACAAACACTAACAGATTTGTGCATAAGTAATGGGGGCTGTCGTTTTCGTGCTCACCAGTCGGCAGCACTAGCGAATAAAGTACTGTCAATCTTATCATAGCTGCCTTTAAAAGCCGTATTTGGCGATAATAATCGACTGTTTCTATGGTGACTATAGAGTATGAGTATAGAGGGAGAGAGACCCCACTATCCACTAGCACCTCCAGCGGTGAATTCAAGCGCGATAGCCCTCATTGTCTTTAAATTTCTGCAGCGGATAAAAGAAACGATGCAGTACTTACGACGTGTATCTTATAATTGTGGACGTCATCGAGATAGTCCAGCCCCACATGTATATTGGTGACGTCATACTCGGACTGCTGCGTCATTTCTATACGGCCCTTCATTGCAGCTAGTTCACCGTTACCAAACCACTCGCGGACAACGGCTTTGCGGCGGTTCAGACCATTTACACTGAAATCAAATTTGAAATATAAAGTTCTTTAAAATGTCTTATTTTTCTCAATATTTGTACTGAAGTCTAGAAGAGATGTACTGAAAAATCTACAACAGAATACCAATAGAAATCATACCGTTAAACCGAAAATGATGATTAAGGCTCCTTAAGGTTAGTATAATATATTTTATTAATTGTTGGGCTCACTCAATGATTTCCAGTTTCTCGTTATAGTTTAATTAGCTTTTGCCCGCGCATTTGCTCAGGAATAGTACTTTTTGTCTGAATAAAAGGTTTCTCTGTACCCCTGACAACATGTGTGCTAAATTTCATGATGATCGGTGGATTAATTAAAGCGTAAAAGCATAACAAACAAACTCATATTCGCATTTATAATACTAAGATAGAATACTTTAGTAACTTACATAGAACATGCCATCCTCTCGCCTCTAGCAACAGGCCCGTGATCATCATATATCACAAGAGATTTTCTCATGATGGCGTACTTCCCCGCCAATGATATCACACTATCCGTGAATAGGCGACGCGTCAGCCGAGCTGAGTCCACTTTCTTCCCAGCCACTGATAATGTGCCGTGTCTGCAATAAATGAAATCAAATCAAATGCTTTTATTTGCATCATGCGAGTATCATAAGATCTTAATTAAGTACAATTATTGAGGTTGCTATATACTTATCGCGAAAGTTGCATTTGAATCGCGAAAAGTTTTTGATTTACATTTCTAATTATTATTATCAATTAAGTACAACATAATATAATCCATGTAACCTTTTTAATATGACACAATACATCTAATCATCGCACAAACAACGTCTTTTAGTTCACTTTACTTTACATAGGGTCCCACTGCCTGTAACTGGAGTCGAGTTGATTTGAGTGCATTCCAAGTATGTGACAATATCGCGAGGAAAGATCAGTCGAAAATGCATAAATAGTATTTAAAAAAAGCTTTGATTAGTGTTTACATAAGGCATGTCGTAAAAAAATTTGTTTCGCGATCGGTTACCGCGAGTACTGGATCTGAGAACTGAATCTTAAACAGAAATATGATAAGTATAAGTCCTATATCTGATGGATCTTACATATACATAGTAATAAAAGAGTTGGTTGTTACCATATGAAAAGATTCAAAGATTGTCTTTGTATCTTTTCTACGATATTAATCAACATATCCCACTCAATAAAGATGCCATCAACATTATTTCGCAAAACATACGTAGCATACAATGTAATATGGATAGTTTTTCAACTCTACTCCAACGATCTAAGCTTACATGGGACGTAATAGTATTATCTGAATGTTGGTTACCCTCTGCAAAACACATAGCGACATTGGATAACTATAATTATGCTACTACAACCAGACATAAAACCCAAAATGAGGGAGTGGTAATCTATTACAGAAGTTCACTAAAAGGAACTACGGAAGAACCACTTCTAATTGATGCTAACTGTCTCATACTAAAATTAAGCAATAACACCTGTGTGATTGGTATCTACAGACCCCCAAGTTACCACGATACAAATAGCTTTATAAACTCCTTAGAAACAATACTCACCAGTCTAAGAAGCTTTCAAAATATCATCCTATGCGGTGATATAAACATTGACATACACCCAAATGGTTCTGATAGACGTGCACAAGACTACTTAAATCTACTAGCTAGCCACTCCATGCTCCCTGGGCATACCATACCCACACATGGACGTACATGCCTCGACCACGTAATTATAAAAACGAAGCTTGAACCTACATGTTTCGTGCTCACCTCCTCAATAACAGACCATGACTCTATTGCATTAAACATACATGTCAGACACAAATCATTACACAATAATAATAAACGCACTAGAGTTGACTTTCTTCTCCTAGACGCGGCAGTACAAAAAATCGACTTCCGAGCTGTCATAGATAGTACCGACATTAACCAGGCTACGAATACTCTAATTATGTCTCTGTCGGTTGCCATAAAGACAAGTACTGTACCCATCAAGTGCCCAAAAAGAAATATCATATTCAAACCGTGGATCACGAAAGGCCTACTACGCTGTATGCGAAACCGGGATAATCTGCACAAAAAGCTTAAGAAAGCACCAGATAATGAAGTCCTACAGATAACGTACAAAAGGTACCGAAGTTTTTGTTCAAACATATTAAGGAACGCCAAACAAGCTTACAATAAACAAAAATTTGACAAAGCGGGCAAAGACAAAAAGCTTCTCTGGAAAACCATCAAAGACGTAACTGAATCCAGCTTCTCTCCTGACCACTCTATATCGCTGCTTACTAACTACGAGCCACATCACCGGATTAATGAAATCAACAATTTCTTTGCAAATATCGGCAAAGAAATAGCCGAAAAGATCAATTGTCCAAATACTGATTTATCGCCCACCTTAAACAATAGTATTTCAACACCCCAGAACAACTCCCTTCCCTTAGGTTCTCTCGTTATGGCTCCTCTAGCCGAAAGTGAGATCGCTCGGATCATTGCCAAATTAAAAGATAAAAGCTCAGCGGGAATTGACCATATATCTAACAGCATGGTCAAAAGATACGCTGATTACTTAGTCGCTCCTATCACACACATTTGCAACCTTGCCTTCGAAACCGGAGTGTTTCCCAGTGCCTTCAAAACCGCTCTTATTAAACCAATTCATAAGAGCGGAGACAAGGGGGACGTAAACAACTTCAGGCCGATTTCCATACTGCCCACACTGTCGAAAGTTTTAGAGAGAGTTATGAACGAGAGGTTAACTGCATACCTGGAACGTAACAAGACACTAGCTCCGTCCCAGTATGGCTTCCGCAGTGGAACCTCGACCTCTCTTGCAGTGCATAACCTTACCAACACTATTGTTACTGAACTGGATGACAAAAAGAAATGTGTAGTAGCATTTCTAGACATTACAAAGGCGTTTGACACTGTACCAATTCCCCGCCTCCTCGACAAGTTAGAAAGGGTCGGTGTGAGAGGCCTCCCCCTATCACTCTTTAGGGACTACCTGAGCAACAGACGACAGATGGTAAAAATCGGCGATTGGGTCAGTGATGAAACTGAGGTTACCTATGGATTTCCCCAAGGTAGCGTGATCTCGCCTACCCTATTCCTCGTCTACATCAATGACCTTTGCCAGATCCAGCTAAATGAAGGAAAGATCTACACATTTGCCGACGACACGGCCCTATTCTTTCGGGGAAACACTTGGGAAGAAACGTTCTCTAACGCACAGATGGGCTTTGATAGAGTAAACGAGTGGATGAAAGGCAATCTTCTATCTCTCAACGTAGCAAAAACCAAATACATACCATTCGCTATAAGAGCCAATCAACTCCCTCCACAAAATTGCACAATCATAGCCCATACGTGCTCAAAGCTCCTACCAACAGTACCGTGCACCTGTACTTCCCTCGAAAGGACCAATACTATAAAATACCTAGGAGTAACTCTGGATCAGACACTCACATTCAAACCCCATATTGATCTACTGACTGCAAGAATACGTAAATTAATTTACGTATTTAAAACCATAAGAAATATTACCACGCGTGCAATTATCAAAAACATTTACTATGCTTTATGTCACTCCCTCATAGAATACTGTATTACCTCTTGGGGAGGAGCCGCCAAGACAAACATGATAGTAGTAGAAAGAGCCCAACGTGTACTCCTTAAAGTCGCTGCTGGCCTGCCCTACCGACACCCGACAGATACGCTCTATCGTGACTGGGACATACTCTCCATCAGGCAAACCTTCATCCTCAGAGTCATCCTAATGAAGCATACTGAAACTGAGTATGACCCCAACAAGAATGAAGGTAAACGTCGTAAGGGCACGGTCTGCACATACCAACCCAGAAGAACAGCCTTCTCACAGCATTTCTACTGCTTTCTTGGCGACTACCTATACAACAAGATTAATGCAACCCATAATATTTATCATCTTGTCAAATACAAGTGCAAGCAAGTGGTCATTCAGCACCTCAAACAGCAAAACTATGAGAACATAGAAAAATCTTTACACCCGCTTGAGTAATGAGGAACACCACTATCATATACACTGATATCGTATATACCTAGCGATCTATACGCCCACCTTTTGCCACTCTCACATATAATATACCAAACACGAACCTACCTACGAGATAACACGCTACACAATACTACACAATACACTGACCCTACACAATACACCTCGCTTACACACATACTCACACCCATCCATACACACTCTATTATACACACATACTTGTTATCTCTGTTCTAGTTAGTCTAGTAAAAATTGATTTAGATGTATATATATATATATATATATATGTATGTGTGTGTATGTATATATATATATATATATATATATATGTATATGTATATGTGTATGTATGTATATGGACATATAGATATAAATGTTAAAATAGTATGTATTTACTTTTCCATAGGGGGGGCCTGGTGACCTGTGGCACAGGTTTTCGAAACCTATTTCAGGCACCAGTCCTTCACAAATGAAAAGATATTTACTCATTTATAAACTGTATCTGTAGGTGTTAATATTGTATTATATGTTTTTTTGTTTGTGAAAGAAAATAAATGATTATTATTATTATTATTATTATCTTTGTAAAATAATACTAGCGATCAATAAAATGTGGCATCTTACAAAAATGCATAAGTATCAAAACTAGAAGTACTTATATTTCTTAAACATATATCCAGCTATGCTTGCTATAGTCTGTTTCTTAATCTCGTAGACTAAATTGACACATGCAAATGTCAAATTTACAAATAATGTTGCCAGCTCTTTTGTGCAGTGTTGTACCTACGATACCGGTTTGTTGAATCGTAACTTTTTATCTTTATTAGACGAATTTTATTTTCATTCCAAGTTTTATATTTAAAATTCTCGTACGTACACACGGCCGCACGATGTGCTACAAACTGCCAGGGAAATCTGACCACGCAACGCCATGCGTAATCCAACCATATGTTTCGACGCCTTAAAATTTAACAAAATAAAATGATATACGCCATCAGTGTTGTTCCCGTACGCGTTAAAACGGCAATCTTAACCCTTTTCTCTTACGAAACGGCAGAACTTAAAAAATACGGCTATTATGGAACTTGACACCATACAAACAACTGCAATTATTAAAATAATTATGATAATACGGTAGTTTTAAATATGTTAGATTTTGAATACGGCAACCCTAAATTTCACAGGAACAACACTGGACACCATTTTGTTTACCTTATTCGTCCTTCAACCTCTGAAGTGTTCGAATGCGTCCTTTGTATCTTGATACAATTTCAAGTGCTATTTGTTATATTTTCGTTGAGTTTGTTTCAGTTTCTTTGTTTGTTTGTTTTTGTTTGTTTTTTGTTAAGTTTTGTGGTTTTGTTACGTTACCAAACATTTGTTACGTTACGTTTGTTTTCGCTGAACCATTTATGATGGACGCTCAGCCTTCAACTTCGTCGCGTAGGCGTAATGAAGAAACTCTATCGCCAAGAAAAAAACGAAAGCTCAAATAATTTAGCCAAACCGAAAAAGAAATGATCATGAACGCTTACAAATATGTATATTCTGAAAAGAAAACCGAATCTCCAACCGAGACGCCAAAAAAAAACGAATGTGTTTTAAAAACTGCCGAAATATTAAACATATTCAGAGCTTCAATCTACAACGTGCTGAAGGAGCACAAAGAAAATGAAAATTTTAACTCACCGAAAATACCTGGCCCTAAAATAGATTTCAGAAACAAATTGGACGATTTCACTCTTTCGGCTATACTGTATTACTCTATACTTGTTTCTCGAGACTGTAGTTTTTATTGTATTTATGTTTTTTATTATTTTATTCACACACATACTAATAATCATTTTAGGCCATACTGAGAATAAGCACTGGGTGGACACCAGTGTGAAATCATCATGTCAGGCTTTCTTAGTAGGGTTAACCACTGGGTCAAACCAACCAAAGGCCTTCAGGCAAGGGAGACGACTTGTAGTGTCCCATGTTGGAAGCGAAGAGGGTTTCGTAGATGATGGTCTATTAATATTCGAAGCGAAAAAGGGGCTAGATGATTACCACAAGGAGATGACTTCTGATATATACGAAAACTGGTTAAAAAATATTTTTCCGAGATTAAAAGATAACGCAGTACTTGTAATAGATAATGCTCCATATCACACCAGGAAACTGTAATCGTTACCTACTTTTAGTTGGCGAAAAGGGCAAATCCAAGATTGACTAAAATCAAAAAATATTTCATATGACGAGACAATGTTAAAGCGCGAATTAAATGAAATTGCCCGAAAGCACAAAAAAGCCCATGAAAGGTATGTCGTCGACGAGATGGCTGCTGAACGGGGTATCACTATTTTGCGACTGCCCCCTTACCACTGCGAGCTAAACCCGATTGAGTTGGTCTGGGCTCAAGTAAAGGGGCATGTCGCTAAAAATAATAAAATATTCAAAATGAATGAAGTACGAAGCCTTTTTGAAGAAGGGCTTTGTCAAGTGACCCCGCAGCGGTGGAAAGACTGTGTAGGCCATGTAATTAAAATTGAAGATGAAATGTGTCATCTGGGCCATATAACCAACGACATTACTGATAGGTTTATCATAGAAATATGTGGCGATTCTGATGATTCAGAATATTCCTCAGATATGGAGTCATTATCTGAATCAGATTAACGCGAACCTGTAATTAAGTTATGTTATTAAAAATATATGTTTTACATTATTAATTTTGTATTATTACGTTTTAAATAAGTACCTACACATTATTTCAGGATAACTTATTATAAAAAAACGATACTTGATTTTATTAACGTTAAGTTTCGGTTGTGCCACATCACTATTTAAGAATTGCAATAAACTGACAACACTCGAAATGTCAATTTAGTCTACGAGATTAAAAAACAGACTTTAGAAATTATGTCTCTTGCTTTTCCAAAAGACTGTTATAAAAGTTCACTTAAATCCAGTGAAAGCTGTATAAATACCTCGTGGTAAAGTCTCCAAGGCGACAGAGTCCTTCAAGTCCAGGTCTGCAATAGGACTCAGGATGTCTGGTGTCAATATCCAACGCATGAGGTTGGTACACTCGGCCGGTACTGAGACAGCGGCCTGTCCAGTTATAGTAGTCAGCCCCTGGCGCATGCTCATGTATCGCCCACCGATGTTCTGCTGAGTTGTTAACATTAGCACCATCCGCGTGCACCTGTAAATGAATTATATTACGAAAAATCACAAATCCGAGTCTAGGTGTTCTTTATGTCCTTTTTTTGAAAGGTTCTTAATTTCCCCGCGGTACTTGGATTTATTACAAGTGCAGGAGACGTCTTTAAAACGAAAACAGTATCTAACTACATAGATCATATTATTAACTTAACTAACAGCAATCTAATTACGTACGTAGTTCAAATTATCTACATATTAATACGTGAAGCAAAAACTTTGTATCCCTTTTTACGAAAATTGCGTGGCTAGAGGAGTATGAAATTTGGCACAGTTAAAGTTTATATAGAGAAGGAGGGTTGAATCCTAATATTTCTATAAAATACGCATTAGAAATAGCTTAAATTAATGGAAAAACACTACACGCACACAACCATGCATTTGACACAAGCAGTCGAATCGCTTTCGTAGTATTTCGACATTGTTCGTCTGACGTCGTATAATTCTTTGTCACTATGGTTACCTATACTTTATTTATATGTAATAGAGAAAAACAGAAAACAAAGTAGCAAGCTTAGGAGTTTTGGTCGAATTTTGACCACTAGGCGACCGCTAGTTAACTTATTGCTTTGTGCCAATATTTTAGTAGTGGTTATCACTAACATTAGAAACTTTCATATTTTTTATAAAACGACTTTAACGTCTTCTTTGAATTAAATAAATTTTAAAGACGATGTTATTGTTAACTACTTACGGTTCCATTAACAAGATGTAAGAGACACACGATCAAGACAGTTGGCTGTCTCCTTTAGGCAATATTTCGTTGGTCTTGTAATACTGCTAGAATATACCCATGTGACCATTTCTATGAAAAATGACATCCATGATAGCTTCGTTAATGTAGCAGTTAGTGTGTATGGCTGCTTATCATGGCGATTCGGGACGGAACAACAAAATCTAATTAGGTTTTTCTGTCGAGAAATTTACAGTAGCAGTTCAGAGATAAGAAGTTGGCGTTTATTAATTTCCGTTTTTCGGCGAACAAGTAAACAGAATCCTGCGCTAGATTTAACCCTGGTCTTATCAACTTAGACACTAAGTTTGACTTCGACTATGAAACTGAAAATAGAACGTGAACTTGCATCGAAACTTGCTCTGGGGTACATTAGAATTACTACTGCTACCGATAGTACTGATACGTCTACCGATTGAGATGAAAGGTACAAGACAGCCTACTATCTTGAACCAAATTTTAACCTTAATAACGTGAGACGTAAACTGAGAACTTATGATATTTGTAACATTAATGACTAGGAAAATAATAAAGAGATGAAACCAATAATAAACTTACCATACTCTCAACAATAATAATCGTGTCTTCCCACGGACGTTCCTGTGGTTGCCTGAACACCACACGTCCCACAATGGGATATCTGAAGATGACCTGCGCTGAGGACATCGGTGTCTGGTACTCCGTATCAGGTTCATATAGCAGGACTGTACCACATACGTCATGCTTTGGACGACGTCTGAGGATATAAAAATAGTAGTTCCGTTAGAAGGTGTGACCAATATAGTTCAATTATGATTCAGTAAAACAGCTGTCAAGTCAAAGTGTAGCCAAATGGCTACACTTTATAAGTGAGAGACATGTAAGAGACATTTTATAAGTGTTACTTGACCTAAATAGGTCAAGTAACACTTATAAAATGTCTCTATATATTAGAAATGGGCAAACTTATTAAACATCATCCAGACTTGTTTAGTCAGGCAAAAGATGTCTCGGCGTGATAATATAAGAAATCCGAACAGGCTTGTTCTAAACATGTTACCCAGAAGTAGCCATGTGTATTAAAATATATAATAAATTATCAAATTTTATGAAAACTCTCCCTATAAATATATTTATAACAGTTCTACGTGGTTGGCTCAAGCAGAAATACTTTTACTCTGTTAAAGAATTTATGGAACATACGGCGTGATGAGTACCAAATTGATCTACTAATCAAATACGAATTATGACATTGTTAATTTAAAATGTGTTATGATTGTTTGAAGAGACATACTTTGTTAACTCCATATAACACGTACCTATATTTGCATGCTATTTGAAACGGCTAAACAGGCTTGTGCTAATTTATTATAGTATGACATCAAGGTACATTACAAATGTACCTTGTTTACAGCAAATAAAGATATTCTAGTCTATTCTATTCTAAAGGTCAAAATATATATGTTAGTGAGTTTACTAAGTTACATAAGCTACATTTAGGTTACTTGCTAGGTTAAGGCAAATCCATTTTTAAATCGCTAAGTAAATATAATTTCAACATTTTATAACTCATGAAAAGTTGACACAAAATAAAATAAAAAATAAAAAATGGTTTATTGCCAAGTAATCTTTACAATATTTTACAATACCCTGTGGCCCCACACTAGGCAAAGCCTGTCCTGTGGGTACCTGACACGATTACAATTTTTGGTTTCCCTTGTTTGCTCGGACAACAGCTTTTGTTTAACTTAGCTTAAAGTCTACCTATTACAAATATTTGCTAAAAAAATTACAATAATGTTAAAGTAACGAAATAAAGAATTATACAACTATTAATAAAATGCACTGACGTAAAAAAGACCTTTTTACGTCAGTGATAACATGCGAAGTAGAAAACCATGTGCTAGGCATCTGAAGTGACTGTACTTGTATCTATACTAGATAAATATATAGAACATAATGAATATAAGTTACATACACACACACACACACACACACACACACATACATACATATATACATATACACATACATATATACATACATACACACACATATATACATATATATATGCAACATAAATATATACATTTTACTGTATTGATAGTAAAAGACTTTCTGTGGAGCCATATGTTAGTGAAGTGAGCCACCTGAGTATTTTTCGCTTCGTCTCTGTCACAGAACATTCCTTGATATTACACGAGCTAGCTGCCTTGTTATATATGGAAATATTAAACGGGCTGAAACGTCTAGCGAATCTGGTTTTGATTTGTGGTAGTGGTAATCTGTATACCCGAAGTAATAGTAATTTTGCATAATCTTTAGAGGTTATGGTTCGCTTGTGAACGGAGAGAACTGTTTTTAAGATGAAGAGCTGGCGTATATTCAAAATTTGAGAGTCCTGATATAACTTTGTTGTTGGGTACCGAAAAGGTTTTTCAGCATCGTTTTAAGAACTAAGTATATTATCAAAGACTGACTCAGCGCATAATATACGGTCTTCAGGTTCTGGGAAACTTATATTTATACACAAAATATGGTTCGAAGTAAATATAATCTTCATTTAATATACTGTGAAGAGCAGCGATAGCTCAGTGGGGAGACCAACAGACTGCAATGCAGAGGGTCCCGGGTTCAAACCCACGTCGCGCACCTCTGACTTTAGGAAGTTATATGACTTTTCGAAATTATATGCGTATTGAATGACAATTATCGCCTGCTCCGTGCCTCGGAGAGCACGTTAAGCCGTCGGTCCCGACTGCCATGAACATCTATGGCAGTCGTTATTGGGGAAGTCGACACAAAAGATCCCACTGGGTCGAAATGTCGCTGGTCTGTACTGACTGGCTACCACACAAGATAAGATAAGATAATATACTGTGATGTACGGGCAAATCACCCGTACATCGCAGTGTCAGCATTATGCCGACACCCGCCATTTGTTTTCATTATACATAATTATATATATTTAATTAGTACCTAACAAGCATCGTACTCAATCGGTTGACCTAACAAGTGTGTCATTGACCGTAACACATATCATATAGCAATAATATAGTATTAGATAATATTATATTTTAACATAATGTCCGTACATGATGACAGCCTTATGTTCCTTTAAACATATGTAAGGTTGTCGTCGAACGATGTTTCCAAAGAAGCTATCTATCTGTGATTTTCCTCACTGGAGGTAGAAAGTTGTCATAAAATTATGTCAAATTCTTATCACTCGTAACAATTACTATAGATAGATAGCTTATTGGGAACAACCATAAACTAAGGACCGATCTTGTCGTCAAAGAGACAGGTCGGTGCAATCTCCTCCAATCTCTCTAACCACATCAATATACTCCTAGTACAATCGACTTAGAGAATCCCAATAATCGTGTACTACAAATAATAGATTTTAGAAACTTTCTAAGGGTAATGTAACTGCATTACCAGTTCCATTACAGTTGCATTACACCTTGCTGTCACAAAACGTAAGAAAACCATAAACAGTTTTTTAACATGTGATTTTTTTTATCTTAGAATATGACTACTGCAGCACTAGGAAAAATCCTGTGTCGTAGCGGAGTTTACAGACACAGAACACCCAGACTCGGACCAGCTATTTGTGGATCACATAAAGATTTTTCTCGTGTGGGATTCGAACCCACAACACTCGACGCAGTGGCAGTGGTGAGGCGACCACTTAAACCACTTCACCGTCCGTTCAGTTAGATTATTCAATAGACAGATAATTCAATAAAATCTATACAATATTAAGTGAATGAACAGCCTCGATGGCGTAGTGGTTAGTGTAATCGACTGCCACGCCTGAGGCCGCGGGTTCGATTCCCGCACAAGTCAAAAATTTGTGTGCATGAATATGGATGTTTGTCTTGGTCTGGGTGTTTCTATATATAATATGTATGTATTTACAAAAAATAGTATTTATGTATGTTTGTCCATGGTCTAGTATCCATAGTACAAGCTCTGCTTAGTTTGGGATAGTTGGTGTAGTGAGCATGTGTAGAACATAACAAAAAAAAAAAAAAAACCTTTACATAAACTGATTAGACTAACATACATTTAAACTTGGGCAAGGAGTAGGATCAGTCGATATTGAGAGACTATTACGAGAAGCTTACCTTTGCACCACAATAGCTCTATGCACCACACTGTTTGGTCCCTGCAGTGGTAGGTAAACATCCCAGTAAGCACCGCTCAGCTCGTTCGCCAAACCTGGCAGTAGGTACTTGTGGTTCAGGTATTCGGTGCGGTCCTTGTGCTTCCCCAACAGATCTCCAACGGCATACTGGTCTTGTGTACCCATACCTAAAAGAGAAAATAACAGAGTGGAAATAATGCTCGAACAATAACCATAATAGTACCTATCAATGTATCTGTGCTAACAAGCCCGTCTGATGATTGAAGGTTATCTTAGCCTTTAAGAAATTGCTATACAATAGGTATATATAACTTGAGCTTTACAATTTCGTTGCAATTTCTTTTTAAATTTTTTTTTTTAAGGCACGCTCCCTTTGTAATTCCTATGTCACGGGGGACTTAACAAAAATTTAAACACCGGACACAAATAACAACCAAACTCGAAACCACTATTAGTGGATCACACAAATATTTGTCATGAGTGGGGATTGAACCCACAACACTCAGCGCAGCGGCAATGTTGAGGCAACGCGACAACTTAAGCCACTACGCTATTCGTGCAGTGGAATAAAATGGAATCGCAGTAAAATGTCAAAGAACACACTGGCCCGTCTTTTAATGTGACATCGCCTTCTAATGTAATCGTGTAACTCACATTATAATGTCATTGAAATTAAACTACTATATACGGATTTTATCGCGTTGTTTATTTAACACTGTATCTATTACATAATTTTGAAAACTGTTACACTACTACTACTATTAAATTTTACTAATTTTTATGCTAATAAAATTATTAAAACTATTAAAACAATTTATATTTAGGTTTACACTTTCCCCGACGTTTCGGTTGCTTTCCAGCAGCCCATGGTCACGGGGAGACTCAAGACTGTTAAATAAACAACGCGATAAAATCCATAAAGTAGTTTAATTTCAATGAATAACATTCGCGTAAACAGAAGACAATATTATTCCAATGTGAGTTACGCGATTATGCTCTGCAGTACAATAGGTAGCCAGCCTACAATAATATTTTGACTCCACTCTCAGACTCTTTAAAAACGCAATACATTATACATAGAACTAGTTTCTGCCCGTGCTTTCAATCCAACGGGCACGCATTCTAGGATAAATAGACAAAGGCAATAATCCTGTACTGTAATCGCAAATAAGAGCATCTTCTATTGGTCAGCCAATTTTATCCAAATCTGTTCAACCGTTAACGCGTCATTAAACATCTTCACAAACTTATCATCATCATGCTGGCCTCGTTATTCCCAAAAGTATGGCATCAGCTTTAAAATCAAAACTAGAGACAGCTGAAAATCTGTTTTGCCACGAAGCAACGCCATCTGAATTGAAGACATATCAACTCGCTGTCATAAGCGTAAACATACTGCGAATTATTAATTTTGAAATTAATTTACTAAATTGCACATATCTTAAACAAAATGCGCGATAGTAAAGTAAATAATAATAATTTTATGACATTATATCATAACAAAATAATAAAAGTCTTTAAACGAACATATTCTCAAGACATTGCAGATGAATGACGATATTTCCGCATACGTTGGAGTTAGACATCACAGAAAGCAATTAGACGTAAATCTGATCGACATATTGAGCTCAAGTCCTCGGTATTTCAGCTACGTGGAGTAAATCCAGCTCAGGTTGACGTATTAAAACAACTAGGCGTAAACATCATGTTGGCACGCCACCAAGCGACGCCGCGCGCGCGCACGCTCCAACGCAATCCACGCAAGATCGTTCAAATACCTGCACATCTAATATGCCATCTGCATAACTCACAACAAACGCAATTAATTTTTTACCTCCTTAAACATCTCATCATTTAATAACTATCTAAACTCAGTATTATTTCTTTAATTTAAAACTGTCTTGTTCAAAACTGGTGTTCTATTTTTGCATGCAGCCTGTTTTAAAATAGATCAGACTCTGTTGATGATTATATTGAAAGAAAAATTTATAGCGGCCATGGTGGTGCAGGCAGATATTTTAAGTCTGTTGTTATACGTGTAACGTTTTATTCAATAGGAAATTGGTTCAAACTGCAGCTGCTTAATTTAATTTGCCCGACCGATTAATATAAACTGAGATCTTGTGCAAATTAAACACATGATTGCCACTAAACCAACGAGCGATTGAGGGAATAGATCAATAAAGTATTTGAACTAATATAATATGACAAATAATAACAACTCGAATGAAAACTATTCACGCAGCTCTAATAAAATCGTATGACGAATAAATAACATTGAGAGCGAAAGTCTCATGGCTTAGAATTAGTTTGGCAGCTGTATTTACTAGTATTATTTTTCGGTCTGCTGATGACTACGATTATGTGTTGCTATTTGACAATTTTATATTTGATATTGATAGTGCATGTGTTGAATTCTATTGTGTATGTAGATTTCATTCGTTTTATTATATCGACCCTTGGAGGGTGAAATATTATAAAATTTGTTATTGATGTAACCTTATTCAGTTTTTCGAGCTGCATCCACCTGTATGTTTAACGATGATATTCGAAATTCAAAATGGTTTTTACTACTCAGAAAATATGCAGCATAAATATTTTATCAAAATAATGGTGTATAATACTTTAACTAGCCACAATTTTATAATTATAGAATATAAACTTGATTATTTTTTTGGCATTTACTACATTTATCCTCGAATGATCGATATGCATATTCTAAGGCTCCTTTATTAATTCGTTTCAGTTAGGTCTAAGCTATCAAAATAGGCCAATCCTGATATAAGTTTTGAGATAGTAAATAATGTGAAATCCATCTTGTTGTATGATTGTCATTCAAACACGCTGATGGCATGCCAAAACCAAATTATGTATAGGTACATAACAACTTTATTCCTACATTACCGTAGGGATGGGCAAAGGTATCACATTCCGCCAATAATATTTTAGGTCCCATATACCTACTAGTGGTCAAGCCTATTGGAGAGGGTATAGTTCTGTATCTACTACAACTAAAATAAAAGCCTCTTAGTTTCTCGACCAGAATCGATACTGAGACCTCATGAACAGCAGTCGCATAGTAACACTACCACTGCGCCAAGGGACATAGTCCTAACTAATATTATAAATGAATTAATTATTCGAATGTGATTTTGTTTGTTTGTTACGCTTTGACGCCTGAACTACTCGAGCCATCATCATAAAATTACATACTCCTTGTCAGAGCAACAGAATAGGACATAAGGTACCATTTATCCAGAAATAAATAATAGTCTAAAAAACTAAAAAACACGCTTCATTAAAAAAAGTAGAAAATAATTTAATAATTTTAATGTAAAGAAATGTGGGGTGGGGTTTATCAAAATATCTTAGAAAGCACCCCACGCTGATTTACATTAAAATTATCAAATAATTTTCTACTTTTTTTAATAAAGAGTTTTTTTAGTGTTTTAAACTATTATTTATTTTTATTTTTCAAACTATTATAATATTTAGTTTTTCTAAATGATTGTATTGTCTCGATAAGTGTGCAAAGTTTCAAATCAATCCATCTGTTTGAAAGGGGTGAAAATCACGTTCAAAGATTCCGTTACATAGATTCATAGATACATACCAAGCTAATAAAACCCTGTTAAAAAAGTACAGTAATTACTAACCTAACGTACATTTACGGGAGCGAACGTACGTGCAAAACCTAGTAAACCATATATTCTAGGAAGAAGTAGTCTTAGTAGTAAGTCGTATAGTAGTAAGTCGAACCTGGGCTTATATGTACTGGCCCTTTCTGCCTAGACTACTACACATAATAATACATAATACTCTAACGGGTGACGATGTCGAAAGAATTTCGATCGTACGATTGGAAATAGTCACAGAAATAACCGGCCTCGTAAACGTCTGTTAAATGGCTGTTACACATTTGAGTAGCTTTGATTACATAAGTTACTTTCATTTAATTGTTCGAATTACAGTTAAACACGAAATGACTTTTATTTTTAAATGCACAGATGGCGCAGTGTTTTAAGTGGTGTGGGTTCGATTCCCACACGGGATAAAAATTTGTGTGATCCATAAATGGTTGTTCCTAGTATGGATATTCTTTATGTTTGTTGTTTTTAATTATAAAAATGTTTATTAGCAAAAAGGTTTGACAGTATTAACACTTTGATTACACTGTATTCTTAAATAATAAAACAGTTATGTTAACTAATAAGTGTTATGTTGAACTCTGTTTGAATGTTTGTAAAGTCCCCCGCGATGCAGGAATTATGCCTTGAACGGGAGTCATCTCTTTTATGGTAAATAAGCAAAAGTACACCGTGGTAAGTAATACTGATGAAATTTGGTTTGACTGGGTTCCATAAAGAAGGCACTGTACTGCAGGGAAACCAATAATATGCCTTGCTGGTAAAATATAAAGTTTCTTGCTAAATCTATACTAATATTATAAAGCTGAAGAGTTTGTTTGTTTGTTTGTTTGGTTGAACGCGCTAATCTCAGGAACTACTGGTTCGAATTGAAAATTCTTTTAGTGTTGGATAGCCCATTTATCGAGGAAGGCTATAGGCTATATAACATCACAGTACGACCCACGGGAGCGGCGCAGTAACTATAAACGCAGATAAAACCGCGGGCACATCTAGTATAGAATAAATTATCTATATATTGATACGTGAAGCAAAAGCTTTGTACCCCTTTTTACAAAAATTGCGCGGACGGAGGAGTATGAAATTTGGCACAGTTAAAGTTTATATGGAGAAGGAGGGGCGAATCTTAATATTTATATATAATAAACATTAGATATAGATTAAATTTATGAAAAAACACTACACGCACACATCCATGCATTTGACACACGCAGTCGAAGCGCGTAACTATGGTTACATATATCAATATATAATGACATATATCAGCAATATCTTACAGGCAAACTGGTCGAATTTCGAGCCCTCGGCGACCGCTAGTACAAGTAGATACAAAATAATAGCAGACATATAGAACTGTAAAGAAACTGCCTCAATGGTGCAGTGGTAGTGCCTGCGATTGCTGTGTATAAGGTCACGAATTCAAATACCGGGCTAAGTAAAGTGTTATTTGGTTTTTGTAGAGAAGTTTTCAGTAGCAGCACGAAGCCTGGAACTGTGTCCAGAACGGCAAAGTCTCGCACGCTATAACATGGAATCTAAAACCATAAGTAGACGAAACCATAAGTGTTTCTTATCAAAGATTTAAATATCTTTCCTGCTACGTTTATATATGGTCAACTTTCTGGACGTTAATTTAACATCTGACACACTGAACAGCTGAATTATAAACATAGTATTATCACGCTTACCCATATTGAAAATTGTACATTAACGTTCTCTGTCATGTAAATGTAATGAGTGGCCTCGATCTTTTTAGTGTAGCCATTTTCTCGTGCAATCTAGTACCGACAGTGAGGGTTCATCTATGACTTAATAATAAAAACAATATAAACTTTTTTATATCGGATCTAGGTGCCACGCTGTCACAGTGCGGGTTGGCAGACCTCACATATTTTCGAGAACATTATGGCGAACTTATAAATACTGGACGTAAAAAAATGAATTATAAGTAAAATGAGCAGCGGTAGCTTAGTGAGAGACCGTTGGACTGCCACGTAGAGGTCTCGAGTTCGATCCCAAGGCACGCGTCTCTGACTTTTCGAAGTTATTTGCATATTTAATAGTTAATTATCGCTCGCTTTAACAGTGAAGGAAAATATCGTAAGTAAACCTGCATGTCTGAGAGTTCTCCATAATGTTCTCTAATGATATGTGTAGTCTACCAACCCGCACGCGTGGTGGACTATGGCCCGTGCCCAGCAGTGAGACAGTACAGGGCTGATATTATTATCAACATAATGAAAATTACTGATTATATTGGTTATTAATTAAATTATTATAAAATTGAAAAATGTCGACACAGTTAATAATTATTAAATAATGATAAAATAATAATTATTACTAATAATAATAATATTCTATCACATACACACAACACCATCTAGCTCAAACTAAGCAGAGCTTGTACCATTGGTTTATTACCCATGCCGGGCGCCGGAAGGCGCGGGACGACCTCCAGCCACCCTGAGGTTTGACCTGGGGGTGGCGGGCTTTGTGTGCCTGCTCGCCATCCGTTCAGCACCAGGTCCGAGAGGCGGCGTGCGTGTTCCCACGCGCGCCTCTGTTTCGAGACTTTCGAGTCCGTCTCCCCTCTATGGGGGGGACAGTAGGGTTTATATGTGAAATGAGTGCTTTTGGGTAGGTCTCTTTGTGTAGTGGCCTGCCGTTTCACACGGCGGGCCGTAACCTCGGCGGGGTCGCGACCGCATGCTAAAGCGATTCGCGCGGCCCCGTCAATAGTGGTTTTGTCGAGGAACACCGTGGTAGGTTTAGTCGGTATTCCGGGAGATACATTATTCTTATTCCATCTTTCTTTTACCCCGGCGAGTCCGACATAAGCAAAAAGCCAAAAGCATTCAGCCACGTAAAAAGAAAAACAATGGGTTAGTACCCATGACAATGGATAAACATACATATATACTTCTTCTTTTTTTGTAAGTATAGGTATACATATTATACATAGAAAAATAATAAATAAATAAAAATAAAGAAATAAATCCTAACTAATATTATAACTGCGATTGTAAGTTTGTTTGTTACGCTTTCATGCCTGAACTACACAACCGATCATCATGAAATTTCGCATACACGTTGTTAGTTAACAGAAAGAGTACCTTTCAGCCTAACCTACATTTCAGCGAGAAAAGCCGCGGGCAAAAACTAGTAATGATTATAATTAAACTATGCTCTCACCTGGTGGTGGAATCCGCTTCATGTCTAACGACGTTGGATTATAGAGAACTCCAGTCGTATTGCACATGTTGACCACATCATCAGCCTCTTGAATCCTAGGCGGCAGTTCGTTAATGCTATACTGGAGCACGGAACCAACGAACCGAAGGTTGGACTCGTAATCCTGGTCCGCTGCCCCGATCTGGAAGTTTGTCCACGTCGGATCGAAGGGAGATCGTTGTGTGAATTCCACCATGCCTCTGATGCCGTCCATGTTTATGAGAGCTCTATAATTTGAGGAAAAGTATCATTAGGCTAAGTGCTAGACAATGATGCACAGGCACATACATGCCTTCATGGTGGTTGAGGTAAACGAGGTATTATGTTTTCCTTTAGATTAAATATAGTTTTAATGTGAATTTAATACAATAAGTAGCCTCTAATGTGTTTTGTAAAGACTTATATTTATTGAATTAAAATTTATTATTTATTTATTATTATTATATTTAAATTTTGTCAACAAAAATGTTCGGTCCCACGTAGCAAGTCTGTTTTTGTACTGGATACAGATCAAGACCCTATGCTATTGAGTATTTCGTGACAGAAACCTTATTTTTTATAATTAAGAAACTTTTCTCTGTGTTTATTTGTTTATATATTTATATTTTGCGCTTTGTATTTTTAATGCCATTCTAATAATTTTAGTTAATTTTATTAAAGTTGTGAAACTCTTCCTTCTTTAAACTATACTGTTACAATACTTTTATTTGAGGCTCTATTTCTTATATTTTTATTTGTAAATTATGAAAAATATTATCGTTTGTACTTTTTATAATTTATTTGCTAAGCACCGTTGTTTCCATATATTAGTAATGTATAAAGGCATATTTTCCAAAATTTAAATAAAACCGTCCTTTCTCTGTATTTGAGCTCGAGACCAGTGAGCGGTCGCATTCACGAGGCAAAGTAGAAATCTATTAGACCAATATTTTAACGGCTGTGTTTATAATGCCTACGAAATAGGGATTAAACAAATTGCCATCCATAAGGCACAGTAATCAATTCTGTATTACTTGCCACTCAGAACTTTCTATCATCAAAAGGCAATCACATTCAAGTCCCTTTGCCTAACCTTATATCCGTACGCCGATAAGATAAAAACATAAATGTTATATTATAAGACTAACGACGAAAATGATGTTTAAGACACAGATTTGAAAAATAAGTAATTTATCTAAATTTAATAATATATAGGCAAAAAAATTTAAGTCGTTTTTTAATGGCTGAAACTGAAGACTGAATTTTTACAAGAGTAATATTTTAATGCTCTGTGTGGCTGCGATTTACTGCAACAACAGCCATATATGTATAATTGATTATCTTTGGAATGGCCGATGGAATCAAATGTTTTTCAGCTGACCGGGCAGGACGGGTAATATAGATGAAAACATTGCATCGTCGTCCGTTTAAAAGCTGTTTTATACCTTGCCATTTAATCGCCCGGAGGTTTTTAATCTTCATATTTTTACAAAGTCTTACTCATATTATGCTAACTATGTTTGAATCACCGTCAGTTATTCGGGCGCAAACCTATCATGTATTTCCTTGTCATTAATTGGTTCTTTAAAATAAATACATCAATAATATTCGTCGATAAATAGCATAGCTGTTGGATGCCAAGAAATATTATTTCTTTCACGTCACGTTGTTCATTTTAAACTCTTTGACACAAAACTACTGATCTGATTTCAATAGAATTTGGCAAAGAGAAACCCGGAAAAATCAACTCTTTTAAACCGGAATAAGCATAGCTGCCAACTCATAAGGAATATGCCATAAAAGAACATAAATGATAAAATACTTACTTAGTACTCTTTGGCTGCATAGGTCTTAACTTGGCACACGCTAAAAAGCTATCTGAATGCTTGTTATCATAAATCACAACGTACAAACTCCTTCTTGTAACCTCCATGTCATTACGCAACACATTTATCACTTCATCCTTAAACAATGTTCTAGTCTTCCTCACATTAGCATCAGTTGCCACTTGGATGAGACCTAGTCTACTATCCAAATCTCCTACACTCATGCCGTCACCACTATTCTCTGGGTCAAAAACCAGTTGCAAAACATTGCAATTATCTTCATAATTTCCTTTATCAGCGTCGAATATATCCGTCACAAATAATTTCCATTTATGCTCAGTAAAAGGCCCTTTATCTGATACAGCTTTGGTGTGATACAGATCTGCTTGGATATAAGAATCATAATCATCGAACTCTCGAGCTGAAAGCCATCTAAAGTGCAACGTTCCAGCCACAGGTGACGTGAATTTAGCTATAGCATTCTTTTCATAAGTTTTGTCTGTGGACAGAATAGATGCGCAGATAATTCTGTCCCTTTCGGCTGTTTCGAAGACTATACTCTTACCCCAAAGACCTTTGGGCCCTGTGAGACTATGTTTACTTTCAAATTCTGCATGATCTTTACCAGGTATTATGAGGTAACCCAGTTCTTCGGTGAGATCTATTATTTCTTTGCCTAACATCGCGTCCGAACACCTTACTTCGGACAGTTCCCTGTAGTCTACTGGGAACTCGTGTATAGTCCATCGCCAGACACCGTCAGGGTACTGGAGGGTGGGTTTCAAGTTCGTTCTGATGCTGATGAGGCTGTCGTTCTTGTAGGAGAAACTCCACTTCGCCGTGAA